>OX104129.1:67803880-69238802 GCA_944470555.2 Heterobilharzia americana | reverse complement strand
TCAATAGTTTAGTTGCTAGATTGGCTTCCATCACAGGTTGGGACCTGTTAAAGAACCATTGAAAATCTAATAGCACTAGACAGCCTTTCATTCTTAATTGGCACTTCTTAACACTGTGCGCACAAAACACTTAAGTTTCATGATAAACGCGTTACTATCCTACTATTGGCTTGTCACATTATCATTAGCATTAGGAAAGGAACTTGGTATAACACGGATACCAAAAAGTGCACCATGTAAAATGATAAAAAAACCTTGTGAAGTTACAAAAGACGAAAAAAAGAATGTAAACAACATCAGAACTTATGAAAAAGTAGTGGTGATCTTTATCATGTCTAAATACACGCCGCCTCACCTCAGAATTACTTACACGGTGTTTCCATTAGATGTGATCAATCTCATGGAAACAACGGTAATCGAGGACGAAAAGTTGTCGAACACTCTCAGCTCGAAGACTTCAGGTTTCACAGGGGTAGCGCCGAACTGTCCACACCGACGCGTTGTAAACCTGATCTTTTATAGCATGGTTAACGTCATGCCAGCGCCAAATGTGGTACATTTTGGCGGAAGAAAACAACGATTGTTCGCTCTCACTACGTGTGACTGTGTTCAAGCCTTTAACAAAGAGCGAATACTTGATCCTATCCATTCACAATCTGAAAAAGAACTGGTCTACTCTTTGTGCATCAGTTTCACACTGCCTGCGAATAATGATACTAACCAACACGCTACTTTTAACAAACTGGTATCCAGATGATGATTGTATACATTACGTTATCCCTTTTCAGAGATAGATACAACAGTAGCTTCATTTCAGAGTGATGAAACTGTCCCAGTCTATCATACCTACCCAAACAATGTAGTCTATTTCCTGACTATCCCAATCCTTAAAATGAACAGACGGGTAGGTTATCTGAGCTAGATGCTTAATGACTTTTTAAAATTAGGAGTCCTTCATGGATCTCTGCATTTTTGGGTGGGTCGGCGCTAACGGACCATGATACTGACCAGACATGCAGACCTAAACAAGTGTTTGTCTTGAAGGACCTCTACCCCAGCTGTTGAATTAACCTCGTATCCACAAGGTAGCGAAACAACGTTAGATGTTGCATTCTCATAATAGCCTGCAACCAACATATGTTCTTACGCGATTTCTCTACACTTCTGTACATGACTAAAATCAACAATCGGTTTTATAAGGTTTCCTTCCAGCTGTCATCGTCATCTTATTCATACAAGAGCTCTAGCTCATTGGTCTAGACTCTTTACTTACAACTTATGGGTTAAAGGTTCGAACTCAGCTCCGCTGTCGAAGGTTTCGATAGCTAGGAAGTATCGTTAACTTTCACACAACAGGGGTGACTCATTGCTGTGGACTGAACGAAAGTGCCCTAGGTTAATGATGCGATTCCGACTTTAAGAAATAAATTTCCAGTCATCTGTAAATTCAAGTATTCAGTAAATTGAGCACACACATGATGTTTTTGAATTTAATCCTTCCTGTTTCTTTCTCTTAAAATACATAGTTTATCATGCAGTTATGCTATATGAAATGAATGTCCATGAACTACACTGCCGCATTGCTGGCATATTGTCGTGTCGGCAAGATCATATAAAGATCATTTGTCTTATCACAGAGAATGATATTCCTGTGTTGTTAACTGATGAGGTTAGTTATTTTTGATTAGTAGTATTCTGTGAACAAAACAATACGTTTTACTCTGTTATATTGAATATTTTATAAACTAAACCGAAGTTTTGTATTGTCTGCAATGAAGATTTGACTTAATGAGTTAAGTTATGGACTTGAACCATGTTTCCTCTAGGAAAGTTAACGGAACTGTTATGACTTGAAATATTCAAGATATATCTAGACTCCGATTATTCTTTGAGAAGAAAAACTTCAATGCATGACGTAGCGTAATTGATTGAAATAAATAAGAGATCGACTTGCCCAACTCTAGAAAAAAGGCATTTGTGTTGTGTAAGTATCATTAAACTACTTGTATTGTAATCTGGTTGGTTGCCAAAAGTGGAATCCAGAACTCGCGTTTTGTTCAGTTTGGGACAAATCAACTGGATGTACCTGGACCCCAGTTAATGATGTTGTCTCCACTTTGACTCGAACTACTTAATTATGCAACGGGTATCAGTTGTTATTTGATACTTGTAATCTGACTTGTAATTTATCTGGGTTGAATTGATCGACCTCGGATGGCGAATTGGCTCCTATGTGCAGATGCTTCTATACTGCTCTATTACACATTGTTGTTGTTGGGCCCTGTCACGATGTCCGCATCGGAGTCCATTTACCAACGAAGGTCGAGCAGTTCGACCAAGCATAGCAACGGGAGATTACAGGAATCAAACAAGAATTAAATGTTTACTTATGCCTCAATGAAGCATTTACACTGTGATGATTATGATGATAAATAATGCAAAATTGATTGACGTGCTAGAATATCACAGAAAGGTGAAGGAGAAAGCAACAACTTCTCTGCAACTGACCACGCTTTACGTTGTCGAAGTTTTGAATCATTGATTGATATGTTTCCTTTTCTATAATTTCATTTGTAAGTTCGTTTTTATACTACCAACGATGTGAACTGTCAATCCCACAAATAAATTTATACTGTTACTTATATTATCGCATCGTTGATTGGACCAAATTAATCGGTCGCGGGTTCCAGTCTTAGTGGGAACAACATCGCTCACTGAGAGACAGGTATATCCAGCTGACGAGCCCTAAATAGGACGAAATGCGCTTCCTCGATTCCACTACTAACCACTACTCATCATTACTTAAAACAGATTTCCAAGAAGAATGACAATTAAAACTGATGCGACACAGTCAGGTAGTCAGTATCAACATGCAACCTACCGTTTACCATGTAGCCCTTCAAGTTGTTAATACTCAATTCAGTACCTCAAGATACAGTGCAGCAAAACAAAAGACAAAGAAGTCGACAAAAGGTGTAATCCAAAGTTGTATAAGGTCACAAGGGATTAGCAGGGAGGTGAGTAGAGCAGATAACCAAATTGTGATTAGAATGACATTGATGTATGGATGCATCTGCACTCCTAAGATCGATTTTGAGCTATGTCATCTAAAGAGTCTTAAACCACCAATTTTAGTTTCCACATGAACCTTGACTGCCTGGCTGTCTTCAATTTTTTCCGTTCTAAAACATTGCATGTTAGAATGAATGCTGACTAAATGTGCACAACATAGGTCTGATGTAGGCTTGCGGTGTCATCCGCACACTGCACACTTATGTACTTATAACATTCCCAGTGTTTAAATGATGTTTCATATAAGGCATCATTATATGATTTACTTGAATAGGTTCAATTGTAATCAGTACTTTTTACAACCGTTGTTAGAGCCTCGAGATGAAAGACCAACTTAGTAGTTGAGATATTTAACTGTGATGATGGTCATATTCATAAATGATGTAGTAGTATCGAAGGTAGCAACACAGATTTTATCTCAGTCTACTGCATCCCCACATGTACTGAATAATGCAACCGCATAAATACTGCTGTTTCATTATATTTTATAGAACTTCTGCAGAGCCTTTGTTGTCACTTCAGCGTGAGTTTATAGGAAACAATTACTGCGCTTATCTTCAGTTTAATTATTTTCTAAGCTGGGTGACTGGGTCTGGATTCGAACCAGCGACCACCGGGTGTCTAGACTGATGCTCTATCAACAAATCTGGTCAGCAATCGAGCTTCCTAGCTCAATTGGTAAAGCACCAGGTCAGAAACCCGGTGGTCCCTGGTTCGAATCCTGCTGCGGTCCAAATTTTCATTTCACCCTTAATCATCACCCAGTATCAATACTAGTCTGCCAAACCATGGCTATCTCAGATAGTCAAAAATGATGGTTAATATGATGTTCCCCCCTCTCTAACGCGAAATAATCATAAATCTGACTTATGAATAATGATTAGTTAGTTTCGGCCAGTCTATCAGTGTATATTTTTACTTTCCTCCACTCCAACAAATCTTGCTTGCATAATTTACGTTAAATTTTTCACTTTCTATTTAGCTTATTGTTCAATTAAAGGATAAAAGCACATATCAGATTACAGTGAACCGAACCTGTAGTAACAAAGTCACTGTATGGTTGAAACCTGTTTAACAAGAGGATAAAGGAGAAGAAATGAATTTTTTATACTGTGATATCACAGCTACAAATGTTTAATATTTCTTTGCGTATAACAATGGGCTGTACAGATTGTATGGTTTGTTTTACAACTAATAGTTTCTTTCATTTATGCAAAATTGTACTCTAATTTCATTATTTCTTGTTTAGATGCGTTTTTTGAAGTTTCTTTCTTCCGAATGCATTTACCATTCATTAAAGCTTTGAATTTTAAAATTAATTAGATACACTGTAACGAGATTGATATTTATGTATAGAGATTGATCGATATGAACAGCGTGTAACCAAAAATAGTTCAACGGAATGGAATTCTGCCTTTAGGTCGAGAAATACAGTTAGTGTTGAGCATGGATAAGTGTGCCCATGTTCCAGCACCTAGTGGAGAGTGGGTAGTTGGTCGACGCACCCAAAACCAGATGTGAAACCATTCCTCAGGTTTAGTGTTCCTGAGCTCCACTCTGACGTCTATTGACTATAGAATCTTAGACAATATGTTCGTCAGACTGGTTCCTCTATTGTTATCACAAGAGGATTTCTCTCCTTTCTTGAAGATTGGGACAACCAGTGATTGAAACCAATCAGAGAGAGAATCATATCTGATTCCCATACAGTAGCTAACACTTCAGTTAATCTAAGTAAAAATTCTAAAATGCCCCTGGTAATAATTCATCCAACCCTGCTGCTCTTCCTCGTTTTGAATTATTAACAGCTATTATTTGTTAGAGGTTCGGCCTTAATGCTCTATTCACGATAAAGGGAGACGGAATAGTTGAACTGTTCTTCGAAGTGTTCCATTTATCATCCAGTCGTCTTTCCTACTAGTGAAACGCAGACCCATCTCTCTCCTCTACAGTTTCACTAACCATTGAACGTTTCAGATTACTTCCCTTTATAAGTCTAAATAGCTGTTTAGTGTTACCTATCACCACTGCCTTCTCCATTTCTTTAACCTTCGCTATCTCCCACTGTTCACAGTCATTGTGCAGACTTTTTGTCAGTCTGAGAGGTGCCTATATTATTCAATGCTCCAGTTTAGTCTTTACTAGAAATGTCACACAATGAAACAGTATTATTATTCACTGGATAACGTTTTTAGACAATTTGTTGTTCATATTGATTGCGTTCATTGAAATGATATCAGTATTCAAACATTTGGTCGCTTTGGAGTCTGTTGTAAGGCATCAAGTGAGGTGTTTATATCGAGTAGGGTTCATCAACAATTTCTACTCTTCGCATGTTTATTCAACTTTATGGACCATGTGCTTATGGAACTGTCTCCTACAGTACGCAGTTGGCATAATTCTATTAGATGAAGATGCAAAGCCTCCCGGACACCTTGAGTGAAAATTAGAGATACACTTCTCACCACCATGGTACGAATTGTTGCATTAGGACTGTTTTGTTCTGATATCACGTCTAACAATACGGAATGTTGTTGAGCGCTTTGACTGTTTCACTCACTTAGAAAGTTGGATGAACCCTGGTTGATCAGTTATTGATGGATTCTCTGCATGCATGTAAAAGGTTTGCTGCCAATTTTACAATCAATGATATTTCTGTATTTAGCAGCATTTTGCTTTGTTCTGCTTCTTTAAGACTGTGAGACATGGTGATTAAAGATGGGGGAAAGGAGAGGACCTCACGCGTTCCATCACTGGTATTTTTAAAAATAATAACTTGTGTTCCGTGGTACCGCTACGTCAGTAATGTAGATATCAAGTGTAGAGTTTTGGGCGAGAGTTAAGTTAGTTGATAATCTTGTAAGTTATCATCAACTGAGGTGATTAGGGCATATGTTACCTGTGGGTATTCACCGTCTGCTCCTTCAGGTCATGTTAACTGGATTCAGGCTACAAGTTGGTAGGTATTCACGTCTTATTAAAGTATGGAATCTCTGACTGTTGGTCTGGTTAGAGTCCATATGACAACTGAAATCAAATGTATGAAATCCTAGGTGATATGGCTTAGAATTGATCTCGATAGCGCAGGCGGGTCGAATCATTATATTACCCTAATCATCAAGTGTTAACTCGTTATTGTTTCACCCGTTCTTATTTCTTTTTAAAACTTCGGATAATTTTTTCTTCTTTTGTCTTTGTTTTCTGTCTTTCTACTTTGTGTCGTGATGTAAAGTATGGCTGGAAACTTTATACTGTTGTGCAGAAATGCTAAACCTCAAGTTGATATTGACTACATTCATTTTTACTTCCACATAAATGTAATCATATATTGACTGTTGTGTATCACCTACTGTAGATATCAGACAAATGAGAATGCATACTAATTAAATACTGGTTTTCATAACCTTAGAATGTAAGTATATTAAAGTTGTTATATGTTGTAGAGATTTGTGTAAACTGGGCTTTAAATTACACCTAGTGTGTGAAAGACTGTTGTACAACTATACGATTACTGAAATCAAAGTGGATAGTGTTGCTTAGAATGCTAATGAAAGCTTTCATAGCGAACTAGAAAGATCTCATAACAAAGTACAAAACAATTTCTATACATTCTCTCAGGTTGTTTTGGGTTTTCAAATATTATTTATATCAATTTTTAGTAGGAAAAAATCAATTCGGTATTGTTTGGAAAATGATTACCAAACAGTTACGTTGAATGAAGTTAACAGTTTTACTCTGATACTTATATTAACAGTCAAAAGACAATCACATTTATTAACTGAGAAGTGAAAATCAAGTGTGAAAATATTTACATTTAATATTGGGAAAGTTGAGGTTTAGGTACCTATGTGTGTCGCCACGACTAGACGTAATATAGATGTCGTTTTGAAGTAACCGATAAGTACTGCAGGAGGTAGTGTCACAGATTGTAGTTCAGTATGATACAGTTTCCAGTCTTTAAGTGAGTGAACGCTACTTTGTAGTTACAAATGTATCCTACCGACTAGTGTCAGGATGTATGCGACACTCATTCAAAGCATCTAAAAAAGTTGCGTCAATGCCGAATATGGTAGTATCTCTACAGACATTTTAATGTAAATAGAATATCTTTTTAAAAATTTAATAAGGTAGAACAATAAATTTCTGATGTTTGGTGACCTCGTAAAAATCACTTCCTCAAAAAATGCTTCTGGTTAGAAAACCTTGAAAGCCATATAAGAGAATCCTTGTCAATATGTTTAAGATTTAAATAGAAATTCGCTCAACATTTCTTCATCAAAGCCAAATAGAATATATTCAGAATAGGATAATCACCGCCTCTCAAATTTATTTCTTACCAAGCTAAATAAATATTGCCGAATCATCGTCAATATCAAAATAGGACCAGACATTACTGAGTAACGGTCCAAGCACCAAAGGAGAGAAAGGAAGAATGAGAAGATAGTGAGATTCGGTATAACGTCGTTAAGATGAGGATAATATGTGTATACATGTGCACCAATGACATCGGTTCTCAGTCATGCCATCCATCACCTAGAGTAGTCAGTCGCCAACCACTCACTTGTTCCTCTTGTCCCACCGACTCCAACTGGCTAGTCGTCTACATCGTCTACATCCACATGGCTCAGACGAACAGTCAGAGACTTCATATATTGATGCCATGTTTTAGTGTGTCACCCCACCACCGGAGTCTTTTTCCAGTGTGAACGTACTTCGACCAACATTGTGTGACGAGGCAGACGTTGACTAGTCATACGAAACACATGTCTGAGCCAGTCATCTCAGTCGATGAAGGTTCACTGACAGGTGTGTCAACTGACTTACCTCTTCTGTCTAAAAGTCTACACCTGAGGCTGACTTGTGCGTTACTCACGTGGTGGTGGTGGTGGTGGTGACACCATGGAATACGGCGTATACTATGAAGGCGAGGATGGTGGAACACTTGAAGCCTTCTCATGTCTTCCAGCGTGAATGTCCATGTTCTACAGTGATAGAGTAGAAGAGAGCTGACTGGTGTGCATGTGTGTGTGTGTGTGTGCAGTAAAGTAATCGCGACCGTTGATTGGCAATCGGATATGACGGTGGTGCTACAGATGGTGTGGGGGGTTGACAAAAGCCAACCGAGCCTTTTGCATGTGTGCAGAAATTTCATCGGCCACTGACCAATGCAGCAGAGTTGATCCTACTTCCCAGATAAGTGAAGTGGTTGACACACTCAACCACTACACTCTCTATTGTTAGCCGTGGTGGGGCACCGTTGTTGACGATTCGTGGAGCAACAATTTACATTTGGGTGGTGAGAAACGCATCCGAAACATTCTGGAATTGCCACTCAAAGTGTTCAGAAGACTCTGAATCTTGTCTGCATCCTCATGTAACAGGACTATGTCATCTGCGTATTCTAGGTCTAACGAAAATTATATTGCTGAATAATCCCATTATATTAGTTTGGATTTCAGATGGTGATCTGTGTGTATTTTTTTATTACAGTTAGGCGTTATAATTAGCCTTTTCACTATTCATGGTATCAGTGAATCAGTTTATCACCTGAAAATCTGATATGAATATTATGTTTGACAGAATTCCGATTAAATGAATTAGTAGATTCCAGTCGGACAGAGGCAGGAGACGGTGATTAACTTTGGTTTCATTCTTTCTGACACTCTTCAGAAAGGCATGTCTGATATTTCGATGGAACTAATGTCTCGCCTGATATTTGAAAGCGCACCTCCCAGTAATGTAGTCGGGGACGATACCACTGAGCTATTCAGTTTGCTATTGACCTCCCGTAGGACCAGATTATTAAATAATCAATGAGATTGCCATGGTTCGACAGATACGTGTTTCGAATGGAAAATGGTAACAACATGGTGAGAGTAATTTCAAAGTTATTTTTTGAGCATTAGACAAAGGAAATAAGTCAGTGGACAAGGTCATAATTCCTTAGTATGTGTATTGATTTATTGTGGACACGACGATACTTTGGCCGTCTGTTCATACTGGTTTGATAATAAAAGTCCGCCTTATACGCAGTAGAATTATGAACCGAAATGCCGAAACATCTGCCACATTTTATCAGTTAGATAAATACATCTGATTACCATCTTACAGATCCACTATACTGTTGTAAAATAAAAGCATATCTGTTTTGAGTCCAGAAACAATTAATATTAAATATTAGGTTACTATTATTCATAACCACCAAACTGAAAAGAAAGGCAACAAGTTGACCATAACATCAGAAATTGGATCTGGAAGTCAAGGACCACAATAGAAGATATTCAAAAACAGGGTTGCTTGAAAACAGTGGTATTCCTTCTAATTCACTACAAATTTAGTCTCTGCAACACAGTAGCTTTAATCGAACAATTTATGAAAAGAATAATAAAAAGGGGGAAATTTTACATTGTTAGTTAAACCAATGGTCGTAGATTATTGATTGTCACAAAATTGATAAGTGGGTTCTATAATTACCGGAACAGTCATATGTTTGGAGCCTGTTGCCATACACCATGGTGGTTTTCGTTAATTTGGATATCAAGTTGTAGAGAATTAGGTAGTAACTATTCTAATGTTGTGTGAGAGTATATGATACGATAAGGTAACATAATGAAATTTGATACGCTATATTCCGTGATAAAGTGAAGTAGCCCAAAGTACAAGCAGGCCGCCCTCTACACTCCCACACAATCGAGAAGTACAAAATTTTCTCAGCAAGAAATTGAGTGGTACACGTAGATAGACTGTAGTTTCACATATGTTAAGAAAATGATACAAAAAACATTTTAAGTTTCATGATTCGTAAAAACAATCCACTCAGTTTGCATCTCTAAGAACTTACCATAAAGGATATCTTTGATCTGATTATCCGAGAGATTCAGTTCATTTCAAGTTGTATGTTTCATTTTCGACTAAAGTCCAACAGACAAGCATTTAGCGTATCTCATATTCAGGTTTGGTTTACCTTTGTCTCTCACCACTTGTAATGACTCCAGTCATCTGGATAGTGAAAAAAGTAATACTGATTTTCAAAGATAGCTGATGTATATTGACAGGCTATATTATGATAATTATTATTTGTCCCTTGGTTTCCTAGTGGAACATAGGGCTTCAGTAGCACGTCTACAGTGCACTCTCTTCTCAACAATCTTTTGAACCTGGATCCGCGACTGCCCACAAGCTCTCATTTCTTCCCCACACGATCTCCATGTCACTCTCGGACGCCCAACTCGCCGTTTCCCATCTGGGTTCCACTCGAGGGCCTGGCCTGCTTACTTATGTTTGGATTAGTCAACGTAAGTAATATGTGTTGGGTAACTGCCTGAAAGCTTGAACTGGGGGGTGAAGATGATTTATTTACTTAAGTATAGTCATCTAGGGAGATTTGTGTATAGTAGCCCAGGTTTTCATTTCATCTTCAATCAAATTCATCAACACAATTTGTCAAAAAGTCAGTTTAAGGGTATCACTTAAAGAGTTTGGAAATCAATTGGTTCTACATTTGATTGAGAAGATTGAAGTGTTTACCTGTTTGTTGAAGCCGCTATTAAAGTAAAACGTTAAGTGGTAGCAGAAAAGGGCAATGTACGTATTGTAGCCACACCAGTCTTTGGATTGCTGTTCAAATAAATGTTTCAGAACAACTGTATTGAGAGCATGAAAATACGTAGGACAATAATCCATGAATATTCACTAAGAGTGATTTTTCACGAAATTCTACCAAATGGTATTCTCTTGTTTATGAATACGACGATGATGACTGCAACGGTCTTAAAAAAATCAATACAGAAGGGAAAACATAACTACATTTGTGGAAGCTTTCAACAGCACTGTCAAAGCATTCCTTTATCTAAATAATGTGCCCACTTCACTCCTTTCAAAGTGAACTTGGTTTAATTTAACTCCCTATTACTTCAGAAATCTTCTACGAAGGAATCGGCACAAGAAACAGAAGAACTATATAACTGTTGTCACATGTATCCAATAATTCGTGTTTTGATTGATTTGTAATGAGAAAAACACAGTGCTAGGAAAAAATAAAGTTTAAACTGTGACTTTTTCAAATAATTCTTCGGTACAGTGAACACAAACAGAAATATTAATAGGACTGTGTTGATGAAAATTAACCAAACATGTAGGTAAAATGAAACTGGCTCAGGCATGAGATTCGTAGAGGACTAAGTGATGAAGTCTGTTAACCATTTGACCGATTGAGCATGTCAACTAATACATGTAGACAGTACTTTGTTACTACTACTGGGAGTCTTAATCTCTTTAAGCCATAGTCCATTTTTCGTTGCAGAAGCAAAGATTGTGTTGGTGTTATCAATGGAGAGAAGGTTGCTTCATTCTCAATGTAATTTGCCTTCAGATGATCGACACAGTATCTTGTCGTCGTAATCTATCAATGGTCAAGGGCTTGCCCTATCTTCTGATAATCCTGAAATGTACATCATAAGGTGCCTATAGTGGTTTCCGTACAGCTTCACAACGCACGAAGACCTTTATACAGTCTTGAAGCCTTTTGTCCTACTTTAATTGTCTACTCTGTGGGTGAGTGGGTGGTAGTTGATGGCAATGTATTTGAAGCTTAAAAGTTTGATTGGAGCTACGACTGTCAGTTGTAGTTGGTTTGCTGCATCCTGGAGCAACTAGTTCACCACATAAGTGCACTGTGCTTTCATAAACCAACTTGTCAGGAATACATTGTATATCCGTCTTTAGTCGAGTTGACTCTGTATGGAACTAATTGTGGAGATTCAGTTCATTGTACATTGTTGCATTTAGGAAAGCCTTAAGATGACTATGTAAGCGCTTTATTAAACTGTTAGAAACTTGGCGGTACCCATTGGTTCGAATGCGTTTGCATCATAGCAGCTTCTGGCAAGTAACATATTCAAACTTTCCTTCAGTCAGTTGTCACAGTAGAAGGATTTCCAAACTGGGGATCCCATCTTTTAACGAAGGTTTGACTGACTGTTGCGGCAATGGTATCTGAAAAATTGGATTGATTCTGATCGAGTGAACCTATCGACAGATATAAAGGTTAGAGGGCGGAAGTGAACCAGTTCAAATGAACATGAGTCAACCGTGAATCTAGCTTGCTGAAAGTCTCAGATAGTGTAACGTCAATTTACCTTAGAACACCGACACCAGTCCACTTTCGAACACGATCATTGTCTGAACAAACAAATGTAGTGCATATCAGTTTGTCAGTAGCACAGATATCGAGATTTTAAACACCTTACAAAGGGTCAAAGACACACATAGAGGAAAAGAGAACTGGTCTCAGATCCTTGTGGATACATTACACACGATTGTCATTTCATTGTTCGGAAGCCATATTTCTCAGGAAGCTATGTGCTGAAGTTTTTCTTCCTCACCTAAACCATGAAGTTCATCAGTTTTCTGTAAATCAGCAGGCACAGACGCCAGATTTTTCAAACTAAAGACGTGACATGATTGAGGCGGATTACGAATTGTCGCCCAAATTAGACAGTTTACGCGGAGAATACCTAGCTGTTTTGGTAAGTTGACGGTTTGTGGTCGGTAAACATAATAAAATCACAGCCTACCGCAAAAAGAAGAAAACGTTTAACAGAGGCATATATGGCAAGCAATTCAAGACCAAGAGTGCTGCATTTCATTTCACATGTGGATAGCTTCTGGGAGAAAAAAGCAAGTTCTCCCGGTAGACTGCTGCAACATAGTTCCAATTTCCTTGTTGGAGTTGTAGGCAGCAATGCTGAATAGAGGGCTCATATCTTGATGAACCAGCATTTTGACTTCTGTTATAGCGTTTTTATCTGGTGAAATGCTTTAAGGTTTCTCCTTACATCAGAATAGGTTGGTTAGTGCAGTTAAAATGTGCACATATTGGGGAACAGGGCGCTGGTAATGGCCCATTATCCCAAGAAATGTGGTCATGGCTTTAACGGATATTGGTACCGGGAAATCTTGAATCACTTCTACCTTTTCAGATAGTCGACGAATATCATGATCATCAGTAACGGGGCTAAGTAAACTCTGTCCACGGACAACAAGCTGAAACTTGGCCAGATTGACAGCAACTGAATGCCTTGAAATCCCTGTAACAACTTGCTGAAGGTGACTGCAATGAGCATCTTCATTTACACTCAGTATATGGATATCATACAGGTAGGCATAGGCTAAACCTAGATCGTGCAAGACGTCACGAATGAAACGCTGTTGCGTTTGTGTGGAATTCTTTAGTCTGAAAGACATGAGTAGGGCTTCAAATGAACCATATGGCCTAATGACTGCTGTCTTCGGAACATCGTCATATTTGATGGTACGGACGTGTCAGATCAAGTTTGCTAAAAACATTCAGACCTTTTAGAGGTGCAATCAAATCATGTATATGAGGCACAGGGCAACGAACTTGCATCGTTTGGCAATGAGCCTTCTATAATCGCCATCGAGCTGCCAGTCCACACCAGTTTTCTATGAGACTACATACAAGGGAGAAGATTATAGGTTGTTGGAAGGTCTTATGTTGTCCATTTCCAGCACATATTCGTACTCAGCATAAACAGCCTGTAATGTATCTTGAAGTACATTTCACGCGTTGGAGATAAGTAGTGGTTTGCCTGTTGTTATACGGTGAAAAACACTAGACATTACGCATGGTAGACCAGATGAAGACTTGAAAATGTTAGGAAATGGCTGAATAATGGAAGGATACAAGTTGGAAATGTCAGGACTGGAATAAAGTGGGATGATAAAAGGGGTATTGGTGACAATACCAGGACAGGAAATCTGCTAGGAAGCGTTAGAGCTGTAAGAGATCCATTCCGACTCCACGGCGCGAGTTTCTTGATTTCCATCTAAACTGAAAATATTTTGAAGCAGATCTAGAACACGATCGAGAAGCATGATTGCACGACAATCGATATTGCGGTCATGTTGCCTCTACCACCCTGCCCGCACCCTCAGCTAATTTCATCAGCGAGGACTGGTGAAAAGATGCAAGGGTGCCTCGAGGCATAGTTGTTTGAGAAATGTATTGTTAGTCTTGAGATCTGAAACAATGAGTAACGTCTGGTGCAGTATTTGCATCGGCTTACTATCACCCAGGCAAACATCCAGAATCACTTCTCGCACCTTCGCCTTTGAGTTAAACGAGGTTGGACATAAGCAAATCAAGCTGGTGGTCTACAGTCCAGAAAGTAGAAAAGTGTATAGAAACACTCACCTGGGCCAGAAAGTTCTGATTTAAATCATTGTTAAAATATAAAATCATAAACAAGTCAATGGGATCAAAGATATGGGGATGCATAAGAACATAAAGGAATGCAAAAGAACAAAACATGATCTTGCTTGAAACCATCTATACAAAATAACCAAAAGTATAACATATAAACGAACGAAGAATATTCTTTCCACTGACTTCTTCTTCAAGTTTTACAGTTATATTTCTATAATGTTTAATTTCGTGCCAACCGTAGTGAGATATTTAATAACAGTTCATGAATACTATTCAGGAATTCTCTTCCACAAAAACTTATGTGAACATTAATGTCAGGAACAATTGTTATTCGAATTTAATTCAGACTAACTGGTTGGTAATTTGAAAACTGCTTCAATACTACGGAGTACCGCAAACCTTTATCAGCCTCATTCAACAACTATATCAAGATGCCACGTGCCAAGTAATTCACAATGGGAAGCTCAGTAATGCTTTTGAAGTGAGGACAGGAGTGAAACAAGGTTGCCTACTATCCCCCATGATATTCCTGATTGTGGTCGACTGGACTGGATCATGCAGCAAACAGTGGGGAGCGAGAAGAGGGGGATACGCTGGACTGCAGAAAAGAACCTAGAAGATCTGGATTTCGCCAATGATGACTTGTGCCTGATGTCACACAAACTTGATGATCTACAGGCGAAAACTAACAAGTTGACAGAAGAGACAGAGAAGACGGGACTTCAGGTGAATATAGAGAAGACAGAGGTGATGAAGATACCGCACCACCACCAACAACAACAAACTCCAATCACCGTCAACGGGAGAAACTTAAAGGTGGTAACCTCCTTCACCTATCTAGGAAGCACTGTTTCAACTACAGGCGGCACAGGCACAGACGAGGATGTCAAAGTCAGAATCGGAAAAGCAAGACAGGCGTTAATTAGCCTGAAACCAGTGTGGAGATCTTCTACACTCAGCATAAAGCATGAACAACATCCGGATTTTCAACACCAATTCAGTCAAGTCAGTGGTCTTATGCGACGGTTGAGAGACTTGCTGCGTTACGAAAGGGATTTCCAATCAACCACAGACATTCATCAACAACTGCCTACGCTGGCTCGCTACTGAAGATCAGATGGCCAGAAAAAATAAGCAACAAGGAACTCTGGGAACGAACCAACCAAGAACCTATCACTCAACAAATATGCAGGAGGAAATGGATGTGGATTGGGCACGCATTGAGAAGGCCGACTGTGGACATCACGCGTCAGGCCAGTAGCTCGAGTGGAATCCCCATGGAAGCGACGAGTTGGACGTCCGAGGGTGACATGGAGGAGGTCGTGCGAGGAAGAAATGAGAGCTTGTGTGCTGTCGTGGAGCCAGGTTCAAAAGATTTCAGAGAACAGAGTTCACTGGAGACGTGCTAGTGAAGCCCTATGTTCCATTAGGAACCCAAGGGACTAATAATAATAATAATAATAATAATAATAATAATAATAATAATAATAATTGGTTGCATAAAGCATTATACAGCTTATGTAACACTATGAAGCTTAACTGAATCACATTAACTTCAGTCATGAAAATCATACGAGTAAAGCCTATCACAAGTAGAAGTGAAAATAAAATGCTGTGCAGTGTGGATGTAAAATGGGATAGTTTAATAAAGACAAAAGATCAGTTTGTATGAAATAGGGTGCGATAAACAAAGTTGATTTGATGATTACTAGGTTACTAAGATGTTATTCATGTTAGGAAATGAAACAGGTTACCAGAATAAGACAAAATAATTTCATATTATAAGGATTAGTGGATGCCTACAACGTGGAAGTTAAAAATTAGGTTCCATGGGTAGAACGTTTAAGCAAGACCAATTTCTTCTGAAAGTATAACTTGAGTATTTTCAATCTCGACTTCTATCCCTTCTGCAGTTTGAAGGATTGCAAGCCTGATACCCTTCAGCTAGTTGATGGGAAATGAGGCATACATATTCGCCATATGGTTAGCTAATATAAGGCTGTTAATAGTCTTTATCAAGCCTACGCATTACCATATTTAGGAAAAAAGCAGAATCAGGAAGATTAGACACCTAATAATTCACTGGTACCGATTATAGGAGGCTTGTTGTATTTTTATAACCTAATACGTGACCAGCCTTACTATATATTAATCTGCACCATGACCAACTAATCAGTACCTTACCTACTTATAAGTACTGATAACAGAAACAAAGAAGAAACATATGAGATGGTAAAAACCACTCAAAAGATTAATCTATTCATATGTCTGTCGTAAAAAGTATTTCAGAAGAAAACATTATGATTTTTCTCTCAATGGATGGCTGAACTATGAACTCCGAGCACATGACTGTTCGTTAGGATGAAGAAGATACAGAATTGGCAAATGTCAGCGGGTGGGTGATTTCATGTTAAAATAAAACTTACAACATTAAAGACTCAGTGCCAGATTATTTTACTAATATTTAGATATGCTCAATATTTATTTATCTTAGACCTAATAGAATTTGGTTCGAAGAAGGTGCACTACACTTTAGTGAAATACATGTCAAACAGACTTTTATTCCCATTACTTATTTGAGATACCACTGACACTAATGAAACACCGTATAAGTAGTCAGACGGTGAATAGAATCACTTCCAAAGTTATTCATGCTCAACTTCATCATCAGCTGCAATTCCTCAATATTTGTAGATGAGAAAATCTTTCTATATCACATATTTAGATGTGAATATAATTCTACATAGATCATACTGAAGTGTAAGTTCCGATTAGTGTGAACATGTGAGTGTTTCAGTTGACCTAATGCGTGATTGCCGAGTTACATTTCTCACTAATTTTCAGTGAGACATTAAGAATGGATACTGACTACCAGTTATTTTCTAGCTGAATCCTTCACTCTTTGGGTAATGGGTATTTTGCATCTATACCCACATATCTGTTAACTGAAACTGTTCATGAACTGCTAAGTAGTTCCTCATACCACACATTCTAGGATTAACAAAATGTTATATACTTTCAGGCAACTGTAAAGCAAATAATATGGTTGGACAGCTCGCTGATGTTCATAAATTCCTCACGATGGTGAATAAGTGCTGAACTGACATAGAAAGCAGTTAATGGTTTTTAGGAATTCTAAGTGCTTCGTAAGTAGTTTCGGATTTTGTTTAATTGTCCTGATAGCAAGCACTACTTGATGAAGATGACTAAATACAAACAATTGGTTTTAAACACTGTGAAGGTAGGTAACTGCTTGACAGAATCTGTATTTCTTCAGTACTGAAGAGAGCCTTGGTACATGGTGATTGTAGGTGTACATAGAAATACACTTGAAATATTGGCCTGTTACAATTGTAGCTTAAAGTTTCATTCATATGTGTGTCAATTCAGTCTACATCTAGTTTGTAGAACACTATCTTGAATTCTTCCAGTATGCCGTGTAATTTCTGTATTTCTCTCCTCACTTAAACAGTGATCATTTAAAGAAGCGAACTCTGTTGTACCAGTTGTCGCCTCATACTACACATTGTAGTATATCAGGTAAGCGATGAACTAGCCAAGTGTAATCCAGATTTACAATATGATGCCTTGATGCTCAAGCCAATTTCACTATCTCCTTCTTAGTATCAGAATGATATACACCCATTGTTAATCAAAAACAAAATTATTTTGTCGTAACACTGGATTTACATACACATAGACAACCACATATAACTTTCGACATAACAGATCTCGAGGCATCCATTCCTGCAGTAGGAAGAGGGGGCTCCCAATTCCAGCAGAAGACGAGAAAGCTGTAGATAATTTGAAACGAGGAAAAGAAGCACAACCACACGGACTAACTCCTGAGGTATGCAAGGATGGTGTTAAGGTGCGCTTAGTCGGGTTAACAAAAATGTTAACCAGTATATGGGAATCAAATACGATCCCATCTGACTCGTCCAAATCAATGATTATCCAAGTTTTAACAAATGGCGAGAAGTCCTCTTGTGATAATCACAGAGGATTCAGTGTGACGAACATAGTGTCTAATATTCTAGGTTCTATAGTCAAAAGTGGATAAAAACAGCCATTAGATATCAGCAGCTTCTTCAAAACTGATGGATGCACGCAAACGCATTCCCGCAGGCTCTGACTCTAGTGAAGAGTGAGCGCAACTAAAAAGTAGATTGAGAAAAAGTCTACACAACGACCACGAACAGTGGTGAGCAGCGGGGGCTAAAGAGATGGAAAAGGCAGCGGCGACTGGTAACAGTAGACAGTTATTCAGACTTATTAAGGAGACTGGGGGAAAAAGGTCAACAACAGTTAGTGAGGCTATAGCGGAGAAGGACGGATCTCCGATTCATTCACAGAGGAGATGACTGGAACGGTGAGCAAAACACTTCGAGGAGCAGTTTAACTGGCCTCCAGCCACCATTGCGTTGCCCGCCATACAGTAAGATCCTAAATGAAACATTGAGATAAGCTCTGCAACACTAGCAGAAGTCGAGAACGCTGTAGATAATTTGAAACGAGGAAAAGAAGCACGACCACACGGACTAACTCCTGAAGTATACAAGGATGGTGGTAAAGTGCGCTTAGTCGGGTTAACGAAAGTGTTAACCAGTATATGGGAATCAAATACGATCCCATCTGACTCGTCCAAATCAATGATTATCCAAGTTTTAACAAATGGCGAGAAGTCCTCTTGTGATAATCACAGAGGATTCAGTGTGACGAACATAGTGTCTAATATTCTAGGTTCTATAATCAAAAGACGCCTGAGTGGAGCTCGGGAACAGCAAGTTCGAGAAAATCAGGCAGTCAGGCAGGCGGCAGGCAGGCAGGCTTTAGATCCAGGCTGCAGGTGTATCCACCAAATATTCACACTGTGACAGGTTCTGGAACACAAGCATGCTTACCGACACCCGAAAATAACTGTATTTCTCCACCTGAAGGCGACATTCGACTCCATCGATCGAGACGTCTTATGGCAATGTCTCTCACTGAAAGGCGTGACGGGTCAGTACATCACCTTATTGAAGGCTGTTTAACGGAACTGCTGTGGGCGTGTCACAGCCTATGGTTAGATGTTGGGTGAGCTGTGCACGTCGACTGATGTCCATCAGAGCTGCCCACTCTCTCCATTCCTACTCACTTTTGTCATAGATATTCTTATCGAGGTCTCCATCTCGTCACCTGACTACTCAGAGGTTCACGTAAACGTGGGAGAATTTTTGTCAGACCTAGAATACGCAGATGACATAGTCCTGTTACATGAGGATGCAGACAAGATTCAGAGTCTTCTGAACACTTTGAGTGGCAATTCCAGAATGTTTCGGATGCGTTTCTCACCACCCAAATGTAAATTGTTGCTCCACGAATCGTCAACAACGGTGCCCCACCACGGCTAACAATAGAGAGTGTAGTGGTTGAGTGTGTCAACCACTTCACTTATCTGGGAAGTAGGATCAACTCTGCTGCATTGGTCAGTGGCTGATGAAATTTCTGCACACATGCAAAAGGCTCGGTTGGTTTTGTCAACCCCCCACACCATCTGTAGCACCACCGTCATATCCGATTGCCAATCAACGGTCGCGATTACTTTACTGCACACACACACACACACACATGCACACCAGTCAGCTCTCTTCTACTCTATCACTGTAGAACATGGACATTCACGCTGGAAGACATGAGAAGGCTTCAAGTGTTCCACCATCCTCGCCTTCATAGTATACGCCGTATTCCATGGTGTCACCACCACCACCACCACCACGTGAGTAACGCACAAGTCAGCCTCAGGTGTAGACTTTTAGACAGAAGAGGTAAGTCAGTTGACACACCTGTCAGTGAACCTTCATCGACTGAGATGACTGGCTCAGACATGTGTTTCGTATGACTAGTCAACGTCTGCCTCGTCACACAACGTTGGTCGAAGTACGTTCACACTGGAAAAAGACTCCGGTGGTGGGGTGACACACTAAAACATGGCATCAATGTATGAAGTCTCTGACTGTTCGTCTGAGCCATGTGGATGTAGACGATGTAGACGACCAGCCAGTTGGAGTCGGTGGGACAAGAGGAACAAGTGAGTGGTTGGCGACTGACTACTCTAGGTGATGGATGGCATGACTGAGAACCAATGTCAGTGGTGCACATGTATACACACATTATCTTCATGTTAACGACGTTATACCGAATCTCACCATCTTCTCATTCTTCCTTTCTCTCCATTGGTGCTTTATATTTCTTTTCACTGAATTTGTCTATCTTCATCTTTCACTTTACTGCCTTTTTACTTGATGTAGTGATATGAGTTGTGGCAACTTGGACCGTTACGCTGTACTGTCTGGTCTTGTGTTGATTCACATGGATGGATGTAGTAGGCAGATTTCGAGACAGATGAGTTTGCTATTATCACAAGAGATATGGTTTGCAAGTCAGCAGTTGCCTACAGCCATTTCATTTGCAAAATTAGCTTATCAGGAAAAGAGACCAAGTAAATGGAGATCAATTTTGTCCGATGGAACAAACCCACTGTTGTGGTGTTCTTATTGGACATATGAGCAAGAGTCACTATTATTTCACCAACATTCCAGGAATAGTGACATCTTTGATCGATACCATCCATAAAGAAGTGTTTTTGTAGGTTACATTCATCTTCCACTGATGTTGATGTTACAGACAACTGGAAGAATGTACGAGAGAGCTGAACGATAGTGCCAGTAGCTCACCAGACTTTCAGACTTTTTCAGCCACTGATATAGATTTTGTGGTGTTAGGTTAACTCACTTACTTGCGAAGATGCATCGAAGAGTGTGTCATAATATTTCTTGCGCCTCTCTGTTGAAAGCCACTCAATCGACAGTATGCATACAGCATTACTGTCAGGCTAAGAATTGAAAGGTATTATTCTGGAAGAAGACATGAACGTGTTTTTCTTTTAAAAGTGCATACACACTCTATTCTATAACTGTACGGAACAGAATCACCGAAATGCACCGTGACATCCACGTACTGCTGACTCCAATCACTGATTTTACCCGAGATTTACATGCATAAATCTACGGGGAAAATGGAGTGCGATGATATCTGCAGAATATATATAAGCTTAGATCAACACAGAGTGTTACTCAACATTCGATCTGTATCCATGTGGTGACTAATGCAGTTACTGTTGCGACCTGTAGTACCTATTGTCTAAATTATCAAAGAAGCTGGAAACTGCCGATGATATTTTCAGCCGGTATAACGACACAAATGTCTCTGGATAAATGCATGACTACACAAGTACACATCTCCAACATGCAGATGTCATCATGTCTGAATAACTCATCAGTTAATGGATTTTACTCCTATGTTTTATCAGAGATGACTTTGTCTTTAAATACCTGTGAACATCATACTCTAGTTTTTGATGACAGCAGTGAAGACAACCGAAAACGAGGTGACAACAAGTAATATGTACAAACAGAGTAAAATCAAATCCGACTACAATAACTACAAGTTTATTGTTGCATAAATCACCCAACAACAGACTGAAGCCACCTCCAGTGCAGAAAACATGTGAAACATCAGTTGGTGTTTCAGAAGACAAAGTGGAAAGCAGTGAAATGCTACAAAGAATAGATGGGTAGAACACAGCCTATCTACAGCCAAATTACATTCCTCCATGAAGTTCAGTTCATTTTTATACTGATCATCAAACACTTCGTCTTATTTTCGCAAAATAAGGAGTGTTCAGGAACCTGAATTGACAACCGGATGACAGTTCTGTTTAAAATTAATTTCAACACTTTCGACAGTAGGCCAACAAACTCTAAGCACTGTACATTTTTATATTTATTTGTGTTTGTGTCACTTTCTTCGCTTCATGTGATTGGTTTACAAATACATTTTTGGCAACACAGTCATGACTTATCTTTTTGCACTGTATTATTCTAACAGGTTATTACATCGAAAATTGTATGCATTTCAGTCATCACATGCATTGTCTTGAACAGAGTCACCTCACCAGCCAGCCTTCTGTTTATATCGTTTCGATTACACGAGTTTGTCACAACCAGCTGCATTCGAGTGACTTTAAAGGCCACCCTGACAACTACTGAAATGATCAGTCATTCTTCGGTATTTCGCCTGAAAATATACTTTCCATAAAACAAAGGAATGTAATTGGCTAACTCATTAGTTGCTAGGGTGGCCTTTAAAGTCATACCTGAACTCCAGTCTTGACTAGCATTACTACTTCAATGCATACATCCTGTATACTTGGGTGATTAGTTAAGATAACCCATCCTATTCAAGTTCCTTCTTTATAAGTGAAATCATTTCCGACTTGGTATTTGATTTGTGAACACTGATACTGTCTTGTATATTTGTATACTACGAAGGGGATTATTCTGTCCATACTCTATCTAATGTAAATTTTTCTAGTGTTCCCTCTCCTTCTTCTTGAACCGTCAAATCCTGATGTGCTGATGTGAGGTGCCACAATTTGGACTTATGTGTAGTATTGACTGACGGGTTCTATGTTCATGTAGTCGTTCAACATTGGTTCTGTCATAAGGTATACTAGTAAACCTTCGTCATTGTGAAGTGAATGATTGCTGCCTTCATATTCTCAATGCATCATTCAAAAATATACTCCTTCCCACATCTTCGCCTCCATTTCCTGACCGAACACTATCTAACAAACTAAATATGAACCAGGTAATCTGTATTCCTTAGGAATTACGAAGACTTGTCGGGAATGAACAACACAAAAATCGTATCCACTAAATAATCAAACATTCAGATTAGAAACATGTTTCCACCTACCACTGAAATCATCAATGCATAAAGCCTAAAAAGTAGTTAGGGTGTTAGTTTCAGAAATGTCCCATGATTTGTAAAATAATGGTGGGATGAAATTTACAAATAAAAAAACGGTTGTGACTGCTGGTTCTTACATCTTCCACCAGCTTCTAACATTCTCCTTGTTTCTAAAGATGATTATCAGCTTAACAATATTCCTGAAGGAAATGAGATGAGAAGAGAATAGACGAATGAACGACATTTTGTACACTAGTTATCAAATATTGTACACCTTGGACTAAGACAGTCATTTGCATAATGTGGTTCATTTCCTTTTCTGCCTCTCTCTTGATTTGCTCTGAACACGCCCACATTATCTCTTGCGTTTCTCTGGGCAGAATCCTCACTCATTGCTGGTAATTGCCTATGATTTCTATCACCCTCTCATCATAAACTACTTATATGCATCAGCAACGCCCACTACAAACCTATGTTAGAGAATTTAGTTAAAAAAACAATCGTATTCACAATTTTTGATGCTGTCCAAAGTACAATTAGTGCAACAATGATTTAACCACCCTCAGTCAAGATGGCTTTATTGTCTATCCTATCAGAAAACATTGTCTCTCTCTCTCTCTCTGTATATATGTGTCTTAGTTGATTGAAACAAAGTTTTCTCAGTTACCTTCTTTAAATGTACTTGCTCTCTGTATTTTAAACTGTTAGACACTGTGGTGAGTAAAATTCAGTTTCAGTTTATTTAATGAATTGGTATTTTGACATATTTGAGATGAATATCTTGTTGTTAACTAATAGAAGCAGAAGTTGTGACTGGATTTTTGCAGTTAAAAATATTCTTAGTATCAAGGGCAGGTGTAAGAATGATAAAACCGTTGACTGACACTTGTTATTTTAAGTGACTATAAATGATGTGTCAGTAGTCTTGCATGATATAAATCTCTTATGTGTTTTTGGACTAGTCGGTACAGCAAATCTAAACTAGATCAATTTATCTTATTCAGTTGTTCATTTGTCTCCTGTAAAGCTCATTGGTAATCCTATGGACTACACCAATGAAGTAGGCTGGTCTGAATCTCTCACAATTTCATTTGCTTCTTGGTAATGAGTGATAATATAGTAAAGCACTTGATTATCGAAAATTTACAGTCTGTTGCTCGACGATATGACATTGGTTAGTATTCAATCACCTAGTAATGGATTACATTTCATGATTTATTACTGTTATCCTTTGAATGATTCTCCTAATTATAGATCTAAACTACAAATTCCCCTAAAATAATGACTGATCCTTTGAAAGCTGTCATCAGAAAATTGTCTGATTCCTTTGATTTCCACCTTATTATTATCCTCAGCTAGCAGTTGATGAGATTTTGAATCTTCAGAATCTCAAGTGCCCACAGATACTGACATGTGTTCCTCATGTCTAGTCACCATCTGCCTCGTTGCACAGTGTTGGTTGAGATAGGATTAGCAGGACAAAGTGTTACAGGTGGCCAGACTAAAACATAACTTGAGTCCATACAGTCGTTGACAGACGGTCTGAGCTGTGTAACGAAATACAGACTAGGCAGTTGGCTCCACGTGACAACGAAAACCAGCGGTTTTAGACTGTAGTTGGCATATTTTAGAAACAATCTCAGTGGTGCAGATGTATTCACATATTATCCTCATCTGAATTCTCATGCTGAATTCAGTATTCTGCTTTCACCCTTTCCTCTTTTCCTACGAATTTTGACCACTTTTCACTGCCTTCTGGCTTGATGTGGTGATATGAATTGTGGTAATAGCAACGACTATGCAATATTGTAATGCCTTATGTGGATTTCATTTTTCTGTTCATTTCTAAAACTCGGTGGAATATTAAAACCGTTGCAAACGATAATACATTATTACACTGCCAATTCATATGGTTCATACCACCTGAGATGTCTGCTGTTAATCTGGCTACTGTACTTGGACTGGACTCCACTTAGGGGATAAATCACTTACGCAACAGATGCTGAAACAACACGTACTCACAACTTTACATGGGAAAAGCAACAGTCCATTGCTACCTCAATTATTGTAGTGTGCGCTACTCAAAAAGAAAATCATTCATATTGACACTTGAAGATGCTGAGAGAATAATTCATTTCAGAAGCTGTCAAAGTAGAATGAACACTGATCACTAACATTTATCTTTATTTATTTATACAAACCATTGGAAACGTTTTTAACCACAGTATTTCCTTATTACATCATCCCCTCTCTAATTAGCAGGAATCCATCTTCAAAGATAACTAACCGACACAGATGCTCCCCTATACAACTACCTTCAACCTTTCAATAGTCAAATCATTATTGTTATTATTGTTATTGCTATGTGGAGAGATTCATGCTGATACTCCAGCCAACTGTACCTACAACGATGCAGTTGGTCACTGGGTATTTCACTTAGGAGATTATCACAAAAAATGTTACAGTAAATGTAAGCTGTTTCATCATTTTGATAATTTAAATAAATGCCTTCTTTAAAAGTCAAAATCAAAACAGCTGTAGTTATGCATTTACAATATCCGGATATTGTCACCGATTCCTATGGTAATACAGGAAAATGGACTATGATATATAATCAAGTAAGTCAAAGTTTACAGTAGACGGATACTGAAAATTGATTGGAAAAAGGGATTTGAGATTACAATCAGACATAGAAAGTTCTTGGTCATGTTCGCCTATGGATCTAAAAAAAGTTACAACTGTTCCAAGTCAATGCCTATGTTGACACATGATACACTGATTCATCAATGGTACTGTTTTACTGCCATGAAAATTGATGCACTAGAAAGGTGAGTGTTTCTTATCATTCTATACTATGCTGTTTAACTATGGAGAAATCAAGCTGGCTATCATCTTATTCTAAATTTTGATCATTTGTACTGACTAATTTGTACAAGCGAAATAATCTTCCAGTGTTGGCATATCGTCGAATATTACGGATGAAATGTTCGAAGTGAACTGGTGATGAGATGTGGTATTGACTAACCATTGTCATCACAATCAGTGTCGTAGTTAATTTTCATCCAGAAATCTTTGGCTTAGATTATTGGTACTACTATCCATGGAGTAACAGTTAATTGTAGTGACTCGATAAGTGAGCCTTTACGGTGATAGATTCCTGGTGTCAAATATACTTCACGTCTCTGTATTCTTCATGTTAAGCATCTAATGCTATGGAAGAAATTAATTGTTAAGTCTTTTTCATTCTGGCAATCGTCTTAACTAGGTTGGCATTCTGCTCATCTCATAATTTATCAGGAATATAGCCTATTGTTTCCTAATGTGTGACTAGAATCTTCTACCATTGATAGTTTCTTCGTTAAGGGAACAAGATCATATTGCAGTTATATCTTTTCCAGACAGATTAGCCCAATTCACTTCTTGTCCATCCTTTGTTAGTTAATCTATCCGTCCTGATTTTGATTATAAATTTCATGAACAGTTGATTACAGTTTCATCATCAAATGCTGTCGTCTTAACTGTGCCGTTGGGTTTGAAATTTCAGTGCCAATTCTAGAATGAATATC
Organism: Heterobilharzia americana; assembly: GCA_944470555.2. Lineage (NCBI taxonomy): Eukaryota > Metazoa > Platyhelminthes > Trematoda > Strigeidida > Schistosomatidae > Heterobilharzia > Heterobilharzia americana. Next base: position 69,212,141 of record OX104129.1, on the reverse strand, counting down.
GTTATTGGTATATTGAACTCGTGTGATTTATGCTCAGTACTTCTACCTGGTTTAAATGCAACCCCTATCGTATTGCATTAGCTTTCAGTCTCACTGAACACACTGGCATTCAAAGAGACTCGTTTCCATCTAGCTGATGTGCTTCAAACATGACGAAACTTATCTTCTCAAATCTTCTGTACAGTGGTAAATAAATATTCAGACTGATGGATTATTACGTGATGAGGAAGGAAAAAGTGTTCTCGGTAATAAAGAGATCTACTAGGTATCATTCTAAGGAATTCCTAATGTATAAACGAGGTAGTTGAAGTGGAAGCAAAGCCTGAATGCCAACTGAACTCTGACTAATTCAAGTGCCATGATTCCGTGTCTTTCTTACTGTCTTTACAATCTATTACTCTCCAGTTACCTTTCATTTCTCACTCTGACTCGTAGATCATTTTAAGATATACCTGTTTTGTAAGTTGATTACTTAGTAATGCAAACTTTTCTGAGGTTCTACATGATCATTTCTGCGTGAGTTAACTCACTGAACTATATATAAACTGTTTGTTTACATCGTGACACAAAACTTAATGATATTAAGTTCAAGCGTGATGAATTTGAATTATACAGAATACTTATGACTGTTTATGAGTGACAGAAATGTGTCAGATAACTTCACTCGTTTTTGCAGAGTTCATTTGTCTTCATGTAAGGTCAAACGCTTCTTCAAACTCCATCTACGATGAATTCTACGAAAACTGCCTACAAATTTCACTCATCACGATTCTGCTATTTTCGAAAAAAGGAATTCACATCAAAAATTCATGAAGATAGTTTTCATCACAAACTGTAACTGACTGAAATGCAGCTGATGACTATTGTTACATTGTTCTTAAGTATTCATCAGTGTGAATCTTCAGCTTCATGTGATAGTGAATTCAGAACACTCACCTTCTTTGTGATGATCATATTGTCACTGTACTAATAAGTCGGTGCTTTGAAAATTGACTGATTCATAAAATAGGGGGAAACGATCCCATACGAAATGCAATTTCTAATGGGAAAAATCAGATATCCATTGCTTCTTGAATTTCAATATTTCTCTAGGAGGCATTGGTAGAAAACTCCCTCTACAAGGTAATCAAATACCTAAAAACCAGTCGTGTATATCATTACATTCCTCTAAAATTATGTTCCATACTTAATTACATCACTGTTTACTCTTCAGCACAGAAACCTACACACCACCTATTCCAGAATTTGACGAAAATAGTTTGTACAAAGTTGATCCTGCCTTCGTGGATGAAATTAATGCACAGCAGGGTTCTTGGAGAGCGAAAATTTATCCCAAATATTCCACTTATACAATGAAGGAGATGAGACGTCTAGCTGGTGGTTCAATGTCTGTATTTAAAAGGTACTTTCACCAACTTGCATTTTGAAGTTAAACCATAACTTGTCACTTTCACTATCTGACCAGTAATCTACACATTTCAGCATCACACCATTTCAGGCTAGCTGGTTTACGAAAAAATTCATCAAGTATGACTAAATGTGATGAACTTCATGGAGGTAAGACAAAAGTTATTTGTAGTATACTGTCATTACAATAAATACACTGAACAACATCATGGGAAATAAAATGAACAACATTGCTGTTTTGGAAGTATAGCATCCATTAGTTATACAATAAACGAGAAAATTACAACTTTCTTACTAGCTAGTCTTCAGTATCGACTGTATTCTTTGCATCAAGTTTCGATTTCGAGTAGCTTACTAGGTTGATGGTGTGAAGAACAGTTTACAGGCAAACCTTTTTAACTAATTATTCAAATGAGAGGGAGTTGTAGATGTTAAGCCTCCGTACACTTGTCTATACTATGTAACCATCCACTGATATGACCTCACTGTTCTGATAACCAGAAACAAATTATTCATAAATTGCAGCCTAATTACATTTGCTCAACGCTAAGATAACCAACTCAATAAGATGAGATAACAGATTAATAAAGATTTCTGTGTAAAATGCGCTGAAAAACGCATGAATTGTGATTCAGTTCACCATAAAAATAGTTTACTGGTTTCTCTTATATAAGCATCAAATCATCAATCTGTTGTTGTCGGGTAGATGGACAGTCGCACTATGCTCATTCTACTCAAATAAAAGAAAAGTGTTTAGTGCTTAGCAACATTTGTAGTCATAGTCATGAACTGTTTCTAGCTATATCGAACACCAAAAACATGGAAGATGAAAGACGATAACTATGAATTTAGTTGTCGCAAAAACCAATGCAAATTAGAGGTGAACAACAGGGCAGAATAGTAAATACAAATGAAACTGGCAGCACTTTCCTGTCGTAATTTTATTGTAAATCCTACAGCTCCCAACCTATGTTAAGTAAATCATAAGTTCATTTTAATCATCAACTATCAACTATTCATAGTAAAACGTATCTTCTAATTCCTCATCAGTTCTAACAAGTCAGTGAGCTTGACAAAAAGTCAGTGAACACTTATGACTGACTTTGAAACAGAAATACCAAAGTTTTATGAGAATGATAACTTGTGAAGTCGACTAGGTCATGGATGAGGACAGACAGTAACTGGTACCATTAAATGATGCTTGAAATTCAGCAAGATTTGACAATGTTTGCAGGAAGCTAACCAGTGAATTGCAACCCAGCCAGGGACTGACTGGTGTCATCTTCAAGGTAAAACGAGAAGGTATGTAGCTCGACCATGTGAGGAATTGTGAATGTATACTGGAGTACGTGTTTAAGTAGTGACCACGCGGTGGTTTGAGCGCGTATGTGCCTGCGTCTCAATGGACGTAAGGATGATCTGACAACAAAACCACTATGAGTGCTGCTGGACAACGAAAAATCCAAAGCCGTGTTCACTGAGGAGTTGGCTAGGCAGCTATTGGAACAGAACACTATCACTCATCCAGAAGAAGCTTGGTGGCATCTCCAGTCTGCTATCAAAGCAGCGCTGAAGACCGTAGCCCACTCCAAAATAGTGGATAAAAACAGCCATTAGATATCAGCAGCTTCTTCAAAACTGATGGATGCACGCAAACGCATTCCCGCAGGCTCTGACTCTAGTGAAGAGTGAGCGCAACTAAAAAGTAGATTGAGAAAAAGTCTACACAACGACCACGAACAGTGGTGAGCAGCGGGGGCTAAAGAGATGGAAAAGGTAGCGGCGACTGGTAACAGTAGACAGTTATTCAGACTTATTAAGGAGACTGGGGAAAAAGGTCAACAACAGTTAGTGAGGCTATAGCGGAGAAGGACGGATCTCCGATTCATTCACAGAGGAGATGACTGGAACGGTGAGCAAAACACTTCGAGGAGCAGTTTAACTGGCCTCCAGCCACCATTGCGTTGCCCGCCATACAGTAAGATCCTAAATGAAACATTGAGATAAGCTCTGCAACACTAGCAGAAGTCGAGAAAGCTGTAGATAATTTGAAACGAGGAAAAGAAGCACGACCACGCGGACTAACTCCTGAAGTATACAAGGATGGTGGTAAAGTGCGCTTAGTCGGGTTAACGAAAGTGTTAACCAGTATATGGGAATCAAATACGATCCCATCTGACTCGTCCAAATCAATGATTATCCAAGTTTTAACAAATGGCGAGAAGTCCTCTTGTGATAATCACAGAGGATTCAGTGTGACGAACATAGTGTCTAATATTCTAGGTTCTATAATCAAAAGACGCCTGAGTGGAGCTCGGGAACAGCAAGTTCGAGAAAATCAGGCAGTCAGGCAGGCGGCAGGCAGGCAGGCTTTAGATCCAGGCTGCAGGTGTATCCACCAAATATTCACACTGTGACAGGTTCTGGAACACAAGCATGCTTACCGACACCCGAAAATAACTGTATTTCTCCACCTGAAGGCGACATTCGACTCCATCGATCGAGACGTCTTATGGCAATGTCTCTCACTGAAAGGCGTGACGGGTCAGTACATCACCTTATTGAAGGCTGTTTAACGGAACTGCTGTGGGCGTGTCACAGCCTATGGTTAGATGTTGGGTGAGCTGTGCACGTCGACTGATGTCCATCACAGCTGCCCACTCTCTCCATTCCTACTCACTTTTGTCATAGATATTCTTATCGAGGTCTCCATCTCGTCACCTGACTACTCAGAGGTTCACGTAAACGTGGGAGAATTTTTGTCAGACCTAGAATACGCAGATGACATAGTCCTGTTACATGAGGATGCAGACAAGATTCAGAGTCTTCTGAACACTTTGAGTGGCAATTCCAGAATGTTTCGGATGCGTTTCTCACCACCCAAATGTAAATTGTTGCTCCACGAATCGTCAACAACGGTGCCCCACCACGGCTAACAATAGAGAGTGTAGTGGTTGAGTGTGTCAACCACTTCACTTATCTGGGAAGTAGGATCAACTCTGCTGCATTGGTCAGTGGCCGATGAAATTTCTGCACACATGCAAAAGGCTCGGTTGGCTTTTGTCAACCCCCCACACCATCTGTAGCACCACCGTCATATCCGATTGCCAATCAACGGTCGCGATTACTTTACTGCACACACACACACACACACATGCACACCAGTCAGCTCTCTTCTACTCTATCACTGTAGAACATGGACATTCACGCTGGAAGACATGAGAAGGCTTCAAGTGTTCCACCATCCTCGCCTTCATAGTATACGCCGTATTCCATGGTGTCACCACCACCACCACCACCACGTGAGTAACGCACAAGTCAGCCTCAGGTGTAGACTTTTAGACAGAAGAGGTAAGTCAGTTGACACACCTGTCAGTGAACCTTCATCGACTGAGATGACTGGCTCAGACATGTGTTTCGTATGACTAGTCAACGTCTGCCTCGTCACACAACGTTGGTCGAAGTAGGTTCACACTGGAAAAAGACTCCGGTGGTGGGGTGACACACTAAAACATGGCATCAATGTATGAAGTCTCTGACTGTTCGTCTGAGCCATGTGGATGTAGACGATGTAGACGACTAGCCAGTTGGAGTCGGTGGGACAAGAGGAACAAGTGAGTGGTTGGCGACTGACTACTCTAGGTGATGGATGGCATGACTGAGAACCAATGTCAGTGGTGCACATGTATACACACATTATCCTCATCTTAACGACGTTATACCGAATCTCACCATCTTCTCATTCTTCCTTTCTCTCCATTGGTGCTTTATATTTCTTTTCACTGAATTTGTCTATCTTCATCTTTCACTTTACTGCCTTTTTACTTGATGTAGTGATATGAGTTGTGGCAACTTGGACCGTTACGCTGTAATGCCTGGTCCTATGTTGACAGATGATGATATCTATTGGGTAGTCGAAAACTAATCACAGCATAAAGAGATATTTAATACCCACGGATTACCAACGGGTACTTGACTCTTTCGATTCTGTTATTATTAAAAATAAGCTTACATATTACGTGTTTGAAGCAACAACTGTAAAATACATAACTCTGAAGTAGCTTAAATGATTCTGAAAATTAGTAAGAAATCAATTAATGATTTTCAATCTGAGCTTTGCACTAGTTCTATGGGATAATACTTAGGTAGAATACACTTCAAAATCAATCAAGTATTATGATGAATGATGACGATAGTACTTCAGTCATCAAATCTTAGCACAAGTACAAGTATTTTGTAATTAAGTTCACTATAGTTGAGTGAAGAGGATGAGAGAGTGACATAGCACATTATATTGGAGATGTGGAAAATTTAGCTACTAGTGGAAACAAAGAATATGAGATGATAGTACTATAAAAATTCAGATGTTGAAGGTAGTATGATTACCTTAATAAAATTATTCGCAATAAGTTGTACTCAAAAGGTCATTCAGTAGACAGTACCGTGTCAATGTTCGCCATATCATCAAATATATCAGAATTCATGCATGATATTGAATATTTTCTACCTGATTCTGATACATTTCACCGGAGGTGTACAATGTAAGTCTTTTCTTTCATCCCCCCTCTTCTGTAGACCAAGTGAACACTTTCTCTTTCTCTGTCAATGATATCAGCTATCGAGAATTTACCCAGAGAATTTGATTGGCTAAACCCACCTGGAGGTCTTCCCAGTCCAGTGACACCTGTTCGTGATCAGATGCAATGTGGAAGTTGTTATGCATTTGCATCCACTGCTGCTGTAGAGGCTCGTATACGGTTAGCCAGTAACTTCACGCTTCAACCAATTCTTTCACCTCAAGATATATTGGACTGTAGCGCTTATTCACAAGGTAAATACAATAAGTGGTCTCTATCATATTCTTTCTCTACTTCCTTGCTCGTTCATCTTCTACACTATCATTTACCCACCTCCTACATTACTAGGAAATATTCATTTCTGTTGCCAAAGTATTCTGCAGGTGATAATACTCTCTTCTTTTCTCGGCCAAGAACAGTACATCATAACGTACTTATCACACATATTCTTATTACTAGCGGAAAACGCAATGGTGTTTAACTGCTCAAACCTTTATGGATGATAGAGAGTTTGAAATCACATCCGACTCATGCAAATTTAGTTCTAAATTAAATCAAAGACCCACGATTCCCCCAGATGTTTGTTAACGCTTGATTTTTTCTCCTTCTAGGTTGCGACGGAGGTTTCCCTTATTTGATTGCTGGGAAATATGCAGAAGATTTCGGTATGGTTCCAGAGGAGTGCAGTCCATACACTGGTAAACAAGCGGAAAGTTGTAAAACAAGCAAGCATTGCAGTCGTTTTTATACAACTGATTACAGCTATCTTGGTGGCTATTATGGCGCAACAAATGAAGAAGTAATGAAGTTGGAGTTAGTTCAGATTGGACCATTTCCTGTCGGATTTGAAGTATATAATGACTTCTTTTCATATCAATCAGGTGTGTATCGACATACAAAAATCAAAGTGAGTTTGCCTCATTTGAAAATGAGAATGAAAGCGAATAATTGATTCTGAGAGTATCCATATTCAAACTTGACTGCTATAAATTAAATTTTTCGTTAATTTGCAAGAGCCCAAATCACAAAATAGATATTCTTTAAAAGACGTACTGCGTATGGTGACTAATTTGGCGTTCACATACCAACTAATACTCCAGATTATCGACTAGATAATGAAGTATTGCAAAGGTTTAGTAAATACGTCTTTTGTCAGAAATTTCTAGTTACTTTCAAGATAGTATTCACCACTAAGTGACTTCAGTTGAAGAAAGATTGAAAAACTGGGATAGGATATATGAATGACACCACTAAAGATAGCACCCATGGCTATGAAGTCTCACAGGGAGCACGTTTCCATTCAGACACTGGGTTGAAATAGTATGGGCTACAGTTCACTAATTCTGTAAATTCGCGACCGAGGATAACAACTATCCATTGCTCTTGTTGAGCATTCGTTCTCGAATCCGACTTGTTTGATCTCTCAAATCACGAATTCTTATCAGAAATAAGAGACATTACATTTTGAAGCATGTCGCTAATGAGCACTGGACAGTGATTCCGTTTGGAGGTTTCTGAAGACCGAGTGATATGAAGGTAATACTCCAACTCAGTATTTGAATGACAGCGTGACTGCCACGAGATCTAACGGTCCTTGGTTCAATTCCTGGTGGTATCTTCAGTAAAGGTCTCAACTGACCCCTTACATATTTTTCCATGACTCATGGGACCCAAATAACTAACTATTAAGGAAAAACAGTTACTATGCATAAATCAACTTCTTTTGTTTATTACCAGTTATTTCGATTATGTAAAACATGGTAGATGAGATAAAAGCATCTATTGCAGTTGAATATATACATAACTCAGAGCATGAAGAAGAACTGGAATGGAGAGTATCAGTCTTTTTCTGGTATCATGAGGCTGCGTAGACACAGGAAGACTGACATCTAAAAGGTTGTAAATACCTCATCTTGCAATTTAGCACACCTGGCGACTCATAACAATATATGAAGCAAATTGTACAACTGAAGCGATATTCAGATGGTGAGAAATGCAGGTGGTCGAGATCACACAACATTGTCAGTTATGCATTTCCAGATATTCGTATCCATCACATGAAGGTTTCACACTGGTCGATTTGTCTTCATAACACATACTAGATGCATTTTAATTTAAAGTAACATAAGTTGAGACCTCATTCAAATGAAAGCCAACTGAAAAAGGTGAAAACGTCATCAACTTATGCAGCATTAATGATGAAAGTTGGAATACACTGTGCTTGTGGACAACAAAAATATTCTAGAGAACAATGCTGCAGCAGTTTACTTGACTATAACTTATCACTCTGTTTCATAAGCACAGGGAAAGGGAAGTTAACATATGATAATATGAAGTTCATATCAATCACCACTTTTCATCCATCTCATCGTAGACACAATACTGACATGCAGCTATTCTAAACGAGTCTCTATTTTTTTAGTTTTTTTTTGCACATTAAACCATTTAAACAATTTCAGAATAGCCAATCACCTTTCAACCCATTCGAACTAACTAACCATGCTGTATTAGTAGTCGGCTACGGAATAGACGAAGCATCAAATTTACCATATTGGAAGATCAAGAATAGCTGGGGTAAAGATTGGGGTGAGGATGGATTTTTCCGAATTCTTCGTGGTTCCGATGAATGTGGCGTAGAAAGTCTTGCTGTTAAATTCGATGTTATATTGTGATAGGATAAAATATATACACACACATGCTCACCATATAATTGAAATTTAACTACTCCTATTGATGGTTTACAATAAAATAATCAATAAATGCATGATATCCTATTACTTTACATTGTTTCTTCTCTTAATAAACGACCAAATTCTCTGCGTATGGTCACATATGACGATGAAATTCCTGAACATCATGCAATGCATATTACTCTCGTTAGTAGGTTGAGTAGTCCCTAGACAAACACTGTCACTCCAAAATGACGTTCATAAGAGAACCACTACGAATCAGAGGATACTGAACAGCTGGTTGTTCTCCGATTGCAATTCCTCACCTTATCAGCGAGCATTTCAACCTTACATATTATGGGTCCGATTATAAGTGTTCTCACCGTCAATACGGTGGAATGAAATTTAATGTTCTATACCTCCTGACTTCAGTTGATTCATAGCGTAGCATGGTGACTGTTTGACGTCATCTGTCTATATTCCTGAGTTTGTTAAACGGCAACCGACTCAGACTGGAAATGAATACAAAAACGACATAGTAGGTTAGATTTTTCGGATGTTACTGATGAAAACGAATGTTTTACACGTCTGTTGAATTAACAACTTTCACTATCATAGGTGAAAGATTTCAGAAAATGTTAACCTTTTACAAATATCAACAGGAGATCCTCGTAGTCTATTCCTATCGATGAACCTCTTTACAAATGGTGTAAGTTTTGTCTGGGCCTGAATTGTAATAGGCAGATTTTCAACATTCGTCTAAACAGAATCTTTAGTACAGGCTAACAAGAAAGCGAAGTATGTCTCCTCTTTCTTGAGTGTTTACGTGAATGATGCTGACGTAAATGAAGTCAAAATGCGTTTTTTGTATGACAGACCTGAGAACAGAGTAGTAATAAGCATTTTTTCTCACTCCACTTAACACATATTTCGGAATTTACCGGTACTTTCTGAAGTTCGCATACCGGTTATAAATCTTCACTTTTCGTGGATGGAACTTTTTCTATTGGATATCCTCAACCCATCAATTAAGTTTAAAAGTTCATTGAAGGTGATATTCATCTAATCTCAGTGAGTATATCAGTGTCAACTGTATATTCAACTGTTTAATGGAATGAATTCTTGACAATTTGAAAGATAAATAAACTACATTGAGACCAATAAATTCTTAGTACTGATCAACGATGCGTGAGTAGGATATGAGTATTCTGGTAGAGTCCGTTTCCATTTAAAAATAAGTTAATTCTGACGCAAAACAAACAGTTAAACAATTTTATTTACTGGATGACATTTTGAGCACAGTTTATTCCTCACAATCACACTAAAGTGATGATAAAACTTTTAAATCCTGAGTTTTATTGTTTTGTAATTCACTATTCCTTGGTTTGATTGATAAGTCAGCAAAGTCGAACGTGATACGTCAATTACAAACCACATAACATCCATTCTAGATAAATAGAGTATCTTTAAGACCGAAGAAACTAAGGAATGAAATAAAACAGGATTATCGAAACCAGATGTTACAAGCTGCATGGTTATCTAGAAAGGACAAAATTTTCCTTAAACGTTATTCCCTCCATAATAATTTCTCACTGTGTTAGCTGAACTGAACCTACTTAGTAAGCCAATGAAAAGAAACTATAATCATGGAAAAGAACGACTTTAAAGGCCATCTAAATAACAATTAAAATGACCATTTCGATATTTTGATCGATGTTAGGGTGGCCTTTGAAATCATTCAGTGAAAAATCACCAAGTAACCAGTTCACACTGGAGGGATACAAGTGTGATCAGAAAATAAATTCGTATTTTTTCCCCTTAATCACGAAGCATTTTTCACAGACTAGTGATAATTAGTGAATGAAAATAATTGTCCTGTAAATTACTTAAATACAAAAGAATTGTTAAGAACAACCATGGGATATCATAGTGCTAATTTAATGCTTATATTACTTGTCCTTTTGGTTTCTAGTGGAACATAGGGCTTCAATAGCACGTCGTCATTTCACTCTCTTCTCTGCAGTCTTTTCAACCTGGCTGCACGACTGCTCATAAGCTTTCATTTCTTTCTCACACGATCTCTCGCATTTCACTCTCGGACGCCCAAGTCGTCGTTTCCATTTGAGTTCGTTGCCAGCCACAGTGAGTTTCTTCTTGCTAATTCTTATTATTCTGGTCATCTGATCGATCTTCAGTATCGAGTGAGCGTAGGCTACAGCTATTGATGGTGTATATCTACAGTTTGTTGGAAATGCTTCTCGTAACGCGCCAAGTCTCTCAACTATCTACATGGCAGCACTGACTTGACTGACATTAGTGTTGAAAATCCAGATCTTGTTCATGCTTTATGCTGAGTCCAGTAGGGTGGAGTGGAGTAGATCTCCACACTGATTTCAGGTTAATGAAGGCCTGTCTTGCTTTTCCGATCATGGCTTTGACGTCCTCATCTGTTCCTGTGCCGCCTGTAGTTGAAACGATGATGCCTAGGCAGGTGGGTGAAACAGGCAGCTTCCTTTAGATTTCTCTCTCCTGTTGATGGTGATTGGTGCTTGCTGTTGTTGGCTGAGTATCTTCATTACCTCTGTCTTCTCTACGTTCACCTGAAGTCCTGTCTTCCTTCACTGTCCCGCTACTTCTGCCAACTTGTTAGTTTTCGTCTGTAGATTTTCGAGTCTGTTCAACATTAGACATGAATTATCATCGGCGACACCCAAATCTTTTCATCGGTCCAGTCAGTATACGCCCCTCATCTCGCTCCTCACAGTTGTCTGTTGTGTGATCCAGTCCAGTCCAGTCAACCACAATCAGGAAGATCATCAGTGATGGTAGGCAACCTTGTCGTATTTTTTCCTGTCTTCACTTCAAAGGTATCACTAAGCTTTCCACTGTGAATCACTAGGCATGTAGTATCCTCATATAGCGTAGCACATAGCTGTTGAATGAGGTTGGTAAAGGTTTGTGGCGCTAAAACCGTAATGTTGAAAAGGCTGTCAATTTACTTCTCGGTCGACGTTATCGAAGGCCTTTTCAAAATCGATGAATTTGAGGTAAAGATCCAGTTGACTGCCATTCTATGCTCTGTTCTGTGACGATGCTTAGCGTTGCAATTTGGTCGGCATATGATTTGTTTTTCCTAAAACCAGCCAGCCTGTTCCGGTCGTAATTTTGAATTCAGAGCATTTTTTTAGTTTTTGTAGGATGATGCGGCTTTATATTTTGCTTGGGGTGGACAGTCTCTGTATAGTGTCAACACAAACAGGGTAAACTGTCATTCAGCTGAAAGACATGCTACTGTAAAAAATCAGTTGGGTATGATTCATTCTTGTGCATTCCTAAAGTAAATACTATCCTCATACATGTACAATGAACTATTAGGACTAAATTTGCCTGTATAAATAAACTGCCAGATTTCATGGATATCAAAGTGATTACAAAATGATCACTTTGAAAAGATAAAGAAGTGATGCGAAATCAGTTTAAACATCATGTAAAATCATATTCTTTTTTCTAGAAAAGTCACACGCAGACTGACTGATACAAATCAGAGTAGAATCTCACACAGAAGTGCGTCGTTTCAAGTTGTCAGGTATTACAGGGGTTATGCAAAGAACAAGTGGATAGACAGATGTATGGATGAGGAAACAATTTTAGAAAGAAAGTTGATGAATAATGTGCGAACTTAAAAAAAATGTGAGGGAGTGAGTACATCTGCGCCACTGTAGCCAATCGTCAGCCATATCATCAACGATCTTCATCCACTGATAATTATGGTTTCGTGCACACTAGTTGGGTAGTTTACACCTCCGTGCACGGCTAAGACTAAGAGTCATAGACTGCATGCAATGGTGTCACGCATTGACCTGGCGACTTTGAGTCCTCTTTCAACCAAATCCAACTCCTACCATTGCACGTTGAGATAGGCGGTGACCCGACATGCACAGCACGTGTACAGACCTCTTCAGTCGACAAAAGTTCACAACCCCATCGGTTGACTTGCCTAGTACCCTTCACCTACCCTCAACATTACTGATGCGGTGATTCCACCGTATGCGGGAACAGTGGTGCCACGAAGACACCTATGATCAAAACCCTGTAACTGCTTCATTTCTTCTACTTTCTACGACCATGCCTCCCAGCCGTATGATAGGATAAAACATGCTGCTGAGCAGTATACTAACTCTTTTGACTGATAGTCGCCAGTGGGTGCCACAGGTGACGCAAATGCCCGACGGGCCTTCTGTATCTGAGCTGAAATTTCATCAGCAACCAACCCGTTTGAGATGATGCAACTCCACAGGTGGATGAAGGGGTTGACGTATTCTACCATGTCACTGCCGATCATTAAGCTGGGAGTACTTGCAGCAGACTAGTCCTAAAGCACTTGGTGGGTGCGAAACGCATCTCAAACATTTGGTCTGCACTCAGGACTAGATAACATGAAATTGGTTGCACTCCCGTTACCAATCAATACTTAAATTTCCACTCAACGCGTTCAGAAGACCCTGCATTGCATTAGCTTCTCCACCTTATACGAATATGTCGTCTGCGTATGCTAAGTCAACCAAATGACCTCCGAACAACCGACCAATCCTTGCGAAGTCAGAGGTACTTAAGGTTACGTTCAATAGTACGTCTATAAGGAAGTGAAGCTGTGAAGGTGAAAGTGAGCATCCTTGTTCGACATTACTAGCTGTCGTCGTTTCAGATTAAAACTTTCTATAAGCCTTTGCATGGTTATGTGGGTTCGAGAAGAGCGCTTTGATTGGCGTTACAATCTTTCTCTGTACTCCTTTCGCAGTTTGACAATGCCACAACACCTTGCTGTCAACAGAGTCAAATGTCCCCTTCAGGTCAACAAATATGGTAAGTGTCCGTCGCCGGTAAATGTGTCTGTATTCCGGAACCTGTCATCATCATTGTCATTCTGGTCTGAAACCTGCTCGGTTTTCTCATGTTTGCTGTTTTCAAGCTCCAGTTAGGCGTCGGGTAAGTATATAGGTTGGGGTCTTTGATACGATGTCATGGCTGATTCTCCTATAGTTGTTACAAGGAGACTTTTCTTATTTTACGTTGACTAAAACGACCAGGGGATTAGACAAGCGCAACGGCACTACCTCTAGTTCCTACATATTACTTATTAGCTCCGTCACTCCCATCAGTAGTTTTCTACCTCGGTTCTTAAAGTTTCTGGTGGTAAACAATCAGGTCCTGCTGCTTTGCATAGTTTGTTTCAAAACAGCCTTCTCAACTTCAAGGAAAGTTGGAGAAGAGATATCTACCTCCCATTCAGTTTCGACCTGGGTGATGGGCAACTGAAGCGTTGGTCTGAGTCAGTTGAACTTTTCTCACAAGTGTCTCGCTCAGCTTTCTAGCCGCATGCTCTGAAAGGTTATCAGCGCCTCATGCTTTTCGGTGACGGTCCCACTCACCACAATCTTCCTATTCCCGGTAACCTTAGTAAATCTAAGTAGTTTCTGGGTATCACCTAATATGGATGCCATCTGTATCTCTCACTTTCATCACCCTTCACGGCTGGTGGTCACTTCGAAGACTCTCTGTCAGCTTATGTTTAAGTTGCTTTCGCTCTTCATTGTAGTCAGTGCCAGTTTGAATCAATCAGATAGGATGATGTCAAAGAAATCCAATGTTTCCCAACATTTGGATGTAGGATACAAACTACCTTTGTCGCTGTCTCAATAGCAGACTTTATATTACTCCATGTTCCATCAGGATGATCGTTGGGGTCACCTTGACATGAGCTTGTAGCTATCTCATTTTTGAACGTGTGCTTGATGTTCTCATCTCCAAACCTGGCACAGACAAGCCTCACTGCAACCTGTTTTCTGATACAACTAAGGGGCAGACGTAAACGTGTCCATGCTAGCGCATGACTGGAGTCCTAGTAGGCAGTCTAGAAATAGCTACAATCCACCACCGATGCCTTAGAGCAGTATGATTTATCTGTTACTATCGTCCATTTAAACATAAGTGAGAGAAAACGTAAATTGTAATCATAGAAACGTTTTTGAAAAAGTATACAAAAATGTCTAGAGGAAAAATATGCTGTACCCTCGTCAGGTTACGTAATTCGATATAGGGTGAGATCAGTGCAAACTCCTGGTCGACTGAGATTTCCTGCCTATTGACATTCATCAGCCAGTTGGACACATTAACATCTGCAAAGTAATTTATTCGTCAATCAAGCAAAGCTTCATCGATTATGCTCTTATGTATTTACATGCACCCACAATATCATGAATGCAGACACAGGATTCCGACAATATGGTGGTGTAATTCCGTGTTAGTTCAGTCTCATTGATATGACACACATTTATAGATAACAAATAATGCATCACTGTGTGCTATATGAAACAGACTAATCTTATTCGAAATCACACAGAATATGGATTTCATTGTCTGTCACATCTGTTATGTCTTTGAAGTTAAACGTGACTTTTTTAACTATCAAAATGACTGAAGTCATTACAAGTGGTAAGAAACAAAGGTAAACAAAATCTGTAGTGTTTACCGATTGAGCTTTAGTCGAAGATGAGGTATACAACTTGAAAGTATCTTAATCTCATGGATAATCGGATCAAAGATATTGTTCAGCATTAAGTTCATAGGTGCGCAGACTGCATGAACATTTTTTATGAATCTTTAAATTGAATATTTTTTTTAACGTCATATTCCTTAACATTAGTAAAGCTACAATCTGTCTACATGTACTACTCAATTTCCTGCTGATACAATTTTGTACTCGGTATTGGTATGGTGAGACACGGTGACTCGATCTTAGTTGTACTTGTCTCTGCCTATGATCGATTTTTTTTTAGAAATGTTTACAGGAAACCTATCTCCTTTTGCCAAAACGCATAAACACTACTCAACGGTGGTCCATATGAAACTTTGTCGTCATCATATCTTCGAACTCTTCCAATCGTGTTGCAAAGAACAGATGTGTAGTATACTAGACCCAACATTTCTGATGTCTAGTAACCCCATTTTGAATTTATTTTATTTTGTTACTTGACTTTCTATCTACTTTGATATCAGTTTTTTTCTATCCATCTGTTCTTTGTATATTTCTGTGAAATGTGGCAACTTGAGCCAATCCACTCCTGTGCGAGGTTCTACGTTGGTTTTGTCAGTCAGTTATCTATCATACCAGGGTATATCGATATCAGTTTGACGAACAAATCATATCAACCAATGAAAACTGACAATCCAATCAACATTCTATTATTATCTTGAATACAGTTTTAGTGAAACAGTCTATAAGTTACCTGTACAATCAGGAGCATGGAATTCGGAAGAATATTTCTGGGAGAAAACAAAACTAAAGAGATATCTAGCATAATGATTGAATGCACTGAATATGACCGCCGTATTCTGCTAACACAAAAGGAAAACTATCAGCAGTAAAACTGCTGTCACTTCTATTTGGAAAGATAGAAGAAATAAGATTGCCTACAGGCACTTGTCTATTCATCTCCACAGTTCACATCAAAGTAGATGAAAACAATAAGAAATAAAAGAAAACAAAGAAAGCAAGAGTATAAAAAGGTATGACGATACACATTGATCATGAGTTTAGGATCTAAATAAAGATAATTCATGGCTGAAGTTGTACCACTGTCATGAATTTGGAGCAATATCATAGACATACTTAAACGATGGAATTTGGTCGTCATGTTCATACAAAGCAGGAAGCTGATGTAACGACACTGTATACAAGCAAACAGAGAATTCATAAATTGATATTATATCTTATTCTGGACATTATAATCTTTTTTCTAGGGTAATTTTACTCTGCGTAATTATACATGTCGGTGTACGTGGTGATTTGTTATCTACAACATGTTTCTTGACCTCTTCAGTTGATGCGGGTTCAAAGTCCCCAGTGATTTATCTTGTTTGTTGAGAACCGTGTTTAATCTGTCAACTCTTCACTGTCTGGTTGCATTTGAACCAGTCACCGCTTCGAGGACGCTTATGATCAAATGGCCACAACCTCTGAGTATCCTACACATTAATTAGGTGGTCAAATGCGACGTTATACTGAGCATTACAGCCTATCGACTCAATATATCAGCACCCATACTTTTACCATGACACGAATAAGCTGAGTTACCTTTAGAAGTCACTGGAAGAAGGATCAGGGTTTATCTTCACTGCAAGTTATGTCCCCTTTATTTGAAATAACATCCTGGTTACATGACTTACGAGTAACATTACACCTAATACCGCCTGAAGTACAAAAAGCCTGGAAATAGCTAGTCAGAAAATCCAGCAACTCTAAAGGCCACTATGACAACAATTAAAATAATCAATCGGACTTCTTGATTTGCTCCTCCAACCGAAATAAAGAAATCTAACTAGCTATTTCATTCGCTGCTGTGGTGGCCTTTAAAGATAATCCAGATAATCATTGCTTATAGCTTAGATATTTGTGGAAATAATCAGGAAATCGAATAATTATTACCTAGATGCTGTTTTGAAAGGATGATTCACTTAGATCTATTATCCAGTAAGCATCACAACTTACGCTTCGCTAGATGCAAAATTTCATAGGTGCGCTTAAAATAAAACCTACCTCAATGAAAAAGGTCTGCACTGCCTTTCATTACCACATCCCATCAATTTGGAATTTTAGTGCGATAACTACATATCAAGTATGGTTTACAGCTATTCTTCCACATGTATATTAGTCATCTTGGGAATCATTCCTTTATGAGTTAAGATAACAATGCCAAAGTGTGATTCATGGTTATCTGCTGTTAAAAGGAATAAACTAATAATTAAGAAATTACAGTAAACCATACATTTCGATAGTTTAGACTTATGATAACATCATCTATATTCGTATAGGCACTTTTTAATGTGGATAATCATAGTGATTAAAAGTAAAGTCTTCATAGCTACTGTAATATTTTATTTGTGCATTATGATACTATTTGAATGTCAAGAATAAAAGATTTTTAGTATTTATGGGAATATTTACACCGAAAAATCTAAATGTTTGTTTGTCTGCTTGTGGGGAACACGGAATATAACTTTTATTAGGTATAATTGTTACGAAAGTGTTGAATTAATGATAAGTAAAGAGCAAAAACAGAATGATATCGAATTTCATTGGATTGCAGGCTCGGATAGTGTTCCATCTACCAGGGTAAGGGCAAGAAAGTTTTATCGACAGCTCTAATATAATAGGCATAGCTCGTTATGTAGTGAAAAGCCCTGGAGATATGTATATGGAGTTATACTGCATATCTCTTTTGCTCTTTTAATCATTCTCATTTCAATAACTGGAATTTCTGAGACTACAGCATTCTAGCTTTAATAGGTGTTAGATATAAACATTAATCTCTGAAACTACTCAAATCAATGTTTAGTAATAAAAACGACCGCCTCTAAATGTTTCATGTTTTCTTGAATTGCACTGAGCAGGCATTTTCTTCAGAATTCTAGAGCATCTCTCCTAATTGACAAAAGGTGAGTCTAATAATCCTAGCAGAATTTATGGGATCACCAATATCCCCAATCCTAGCAGATATATTTATGGATGGTTGGGAAAATATGGCTTTACTAACGTTTAATCCAGCACCTAAGATATGATGGTGACATGTGGATGACATATTTGTGTTGAAATCGCAACAAATTGACAGTTTCCTCACACATATAAACTCAGTAGTGGACGCGATCCAATTCACTTATGAGGTAGAAAATGAACAAGAAGAATTACCTATGTTGAATTGCAGGATAAAACGAAGAACAGATGGTGGTTTGGATACTACCACCTACAGGAAACCAACACGTCCTAACAAGTATCTAGACTTCAGGTCATCTCATCCAATGTCAGTCAGTTAAGGGTGGTTTAGTCAAATGTCTACCACATAACCACACAGTAGGGTGGGATAAAAACACCGCATAGTTAGATGGAGAGGGATTGATTACTGAATCTTTGTTCATCGAATCAACACTCCACATATGTAACAGGAATGATGCAACAACTATACCAGAGATATGGGAAATTTTACTACAAAGAAAAACAAATAGTATGAGACGACAGGACTATAAAAATCGGGTGTCGAAAGTGGTTTGATTACATTGATATGATTATGAGCAATAATTTTTACTCGAAACGTCATCTAGTCAAATGATACTGTGTTTCATTGTTATAAATCAAATAAACAAATCTAATAGGGAATTAAAAGATTATATACTTCCTAATAGGAACTTCCATGTTTAATTGTTTTGTTCCGAATTACAAAAGCTTCGTTTTAACTATGCCATCTGTGTTTGGTAGTACTGGATATTGGTAGTAAACACAAACAAATAACCAAGGTATATGAGTAAAGTTTTGGAAGATTGTAATAAAGGATCAACTGATTGTTCAGAATAAAACCACTTCCGTTTGTACTTCAATTCTATGAATATCTATCTTTAAAAGTGTGTTTTTAAGAAGTTGACAGCTTAGTCGATTTAGTAGGCTTTGTAGTTGAGTCAAAGTATGTCGTTCTGCCTTTGCTTAGTAAGCATTAACAATATTGACAAATCAAAATTCGCATTTACTATCGCTGACTGATTTCTGTTGTACGAAAGTGCGTCGTATGAACTATGACTACCAATAATAAACTGTATCAGAAAAAATACCCAGTAAACAATACTGTTTCGCTGTATGATACATCCAACAGACAAACATGGAATTAACATTCTACCTGGAACTAGAATGACTTGGAAGTCCAATGGAATTTTTGGCAGTTTTATGCATATATTCACTTATTAGAAAAACTTAAGCATAGAGTCGAAATAGCAGCTCCTTGTTAAGAGGAATGAATATTTAATAACTAAGGTTAGACAAAGATAAACTTATTTAGCTTCCGATATGGATCGTAACTTATTATCAAGGTGGATTTTTGGGCAGCTGAGTCATACTATACCACAATTATCACCACAGTCAAGCACCTCAGTGAAGATAATTTATAGTTCAGGTAACTCTTTCATCACTTGTTCTTCAGGTTCACTCTTCCTCACCCTCATCAGTTTTCCCATCATCTTCATCCGCTGACTCTGCACCATTCTCATCATTCACACACACGTGATTGTATTGCAATTTAAATTCTGTGTTTCAGATCCTCCTAAAGATGTGGCGTTTGAGACTGAACCGGCAACTATTTTGCGCTGAAACATACGTACTTGTTAGGTATTTTATTATATCTTCTTCAGAATACTGTTTGTCCTTTTGTGCCACAAGTTCATATTGAGCCAAGTTCTTTGGCGACATCAGCAAATTTCTAATCTGGGTTATTCTCTCTAACTTCAGCATCTAACTCATCACAGAAGAAAACGAAGGCAGACCACGCTTCTATGGGGTCTTTAAAACCTTTACGCTTTTCCGTTTTTCATGCCATTTGGAGGGACATAGTCACTCACTTCTCGATTGAATTATTCTTTGTCCATAGCGGCTAAGTCTTTGAATCATTTATTTTCTTTTGATGTCATCAACTTTCAGCGTTCTGTACGTCTTTTGCAAAACATCACAAAATAAAATCTGTTGATCAGGATGTTTCTTCTTTGTGTTCTCGAATAACTTGAACAAACCAGGCATATGTCGACATTTATTTTGTCTTCAGTATTTTTATTCATGGCTTGATTTCAGTTGTGTCTTTAAACAACATAGAGGGAACTTAGCGTCGCTTTACACTAGCAATAAAAGCCTATGCAGACTACAAAGGAACGAACGAAAAGCAACCTTATTTGAACTAAAACTAGTATGGGTGAATAAGTGGCGTACACTGGCTTAAGTTACTTATTGGGAAAACACCACGTATATGTTCCAAACATAGGATGTTTCTTTTACAATTTCTTTCAGTTTTACACAAGTAAATGCTTCAGAGGACTTCCTGCTGATTGCTTCGAACCATTCACAAATAAAAATGCCCAGATACTTATCAAAGCAAGACCGACTGACAACCGCTTAATTTTAGACTCATCACAAGTATATTCCTTTCGTCCTGTTGATGAAAATGTAGTTCAGAACGTTTTACACAATAGATCTTACAATTTAAGCATCGAAAACTTTCATTGCAGTCTCTTACTTGTAACACAGATTAGAACAGCTAATTTTGACATAACAGTGAGTCTAAGTAACTTAGGCAAAAAGTTATTCACATAACAGTGAACTACCTGCAAGGTAAGAACAAAATGATGTGAGAAACATTTAACTGTCGGTCTTCAAGGGTTTTGATCAATCCGTTAGTTTGTCTATAGCTGGTAGCAAAAATAATAGCGAATATTAGCACAGCAATTCTCAAGAGGAGCAAAAAAAAGACACTATTGTCATTAACTGGACAGTTAAATTCCCCTCAAGAAAGTGTTCCAATTGTCACACTTTACACTAGAATAGCTAGAAACAAAGAGATAAAAAGTGATGATAGGAAATATGAACGTGAAAATGATACGAAATGAATTGAGTCTACGCTACTGATGACTGGAAGTTAGCTATTGGTCAACTATTGATGATATATAAAAGAAAACATCCGTGATTACAGATTCTTTATTTCAACAGGAAAGGTAGTTTTTTTTTTCAATAAAATAGAAAAACCTAGTTAATTATTTCATTGGCTACTAAGATGGCCTTTAGAAGCACTCCAACTGACACTGGAATAAATAACAAAGAAAGAACTGCGGAATTATTGATAGGTTATTTTATCGTACGGAAACGTAATGGGAAAAAAGATATTTAAAGAGGAAATATCCATATAATTAATAACAAGTAGGAAAAGTCACCGGCTTCTATGACTTCTCACTTTTAATCATATATATATATATATATATATATATATATATATATATATATATATATATATATATATAATGATTAGATAGGAAAATAAGAAGTCGTTTCAATCTATTTCAAAGTAACTGAAATCAAATGTAGGTGAGACGAAAAACATGTAATTTCAATGAATAGGTTTCCCCATCTATCAAAACAGAGCGCACGTTCATTATTGTGTAAGCCAACATGGGAAAAAAGAGATGTACACAGATACAAGTGCACATAGTGTTAGAATCATTATAAAACAGGATCGAAACGAACACCTAAACTTTCTACACTGCATTCGTCTCTACCACGAAGTATTCTGAAAAATCCTTGTTCACCCCATCCATGACCCCAACTATTTTTTATCTTCCAATACGGTTCACCTGATAACTTATCCACACCATAACCAACTAATAGAACAGCATGATTAGTTAGCTCGAATGGATCAAAAGTGTATCGTTGATTCTAAAAGAAAAAATACAAATATATTGGATAATATCGATCTCATCTCATCATTTTGAATAGTACTAAAAAATCAAGATTAATTTCACCTTAAGTTATGCGTAAAATATAAAACATAAGTGCAACCCTTTCACAGTATAAAAAAGTTTAGTGATAACGTTTTGATCTGGTCTACAAGTTCAGATTACCTTTGAGATCTTATAAAGGTGTAATCATCATCATGCACCAAGAAACCTTAATTTAAACAAATGTACTTCACTTTACATCTCAGCAATATAAAGCAACAAACAGTTTCATCGAATTTCGGCCAATCAACGAGAGACAGCGTTGTGTATAGAAAGCATTCAACCAACTATATACAGTGTAAAGCAAAGTTACCTAAAGTAGAAAGTAAGACAAATGAACTGTTGATATGAATCATGTAGAAAATTGTCACACACATAATTTCACAAGAAATCTAAGACCAATGGTGGAACTCTTCAGACAGTTTAAATTCAGTCTAGTTTTTTATAGCTATTAGCATTTGCAATTACTAGTTGATTATTATACCGCTTGTATATGAACTCATGTGCAGATATTGTCTGAAGGATCATTCTGAGGTATTTGTATGGTAGCCACCTCCTCCTTAAATACTTGATGCTCTTATCTTCCAGTCAAGCGCAAACGGGTTTCATCGCCACCTGTTTCTTGCGACCGATTAGGTGCAAACATACACGTACCCACATCAACGCGGGATCGGAGTTCAAACAGGTACTCCAGAAAGAGCGGCAATCCTACATCGATCCTCTACAACGATGGCCTGCCACAATATGACCTACATGTGTCCATAGTTCGTTTGATTTCAGAGGACCCCAGGTGAGACACCGTCTCTCCTTGTGCATGAACGTAGTGCTGGCCAGAAACAGGTGATTGTCCAAACAAAATCCAAAAAGACGATCACCGTTGTCGGTTCGTTGACATGGGATTCGATAGACACACTCAAGACGCCTTTCCGGACAAACTTGAAGTTAATCTTTCAAAATCACTATATTAACCAAATGAGTTTAAGTGAATAGCCACACTTGGTTTCTGCACACGCGTCTCAGAAACGCAGCATATCTAAACGGCTCAACATTTCAGAATTCTGTCAGAAGATGCCTGCGGTCGAATTTAGCATAGGGTTCGGACATAGAATGTTGAATCAAAATCGGGGTTATAGTGGACTAGGAATGGTGTTTTGCTGGCTTGGATCGTTACCAATGGTCGGAGAGTAAGAAGTTAAGTTGTAGTAGACTTAAGCGAGAGAGAAAAAAGTAAGGAGGCTAGGTTACGTATTATTGGGTTTTGGAGTTGGCGGCCTGCATGAACCTTGGGCTAGCAAAATTTATCCATCGAACATTTTTCATCAAATTCTTTCCTTTCAATTTGTTCTAACCATTTAAATATGTTCTTTGAGTATATCATGTTCTTATGCACATTTTTAAACTGTTTCCAACTCTACGTTACGTTATAGCGAAATGGACTTTTCGGTGGGAAAAAGTACATCAAATTTCGATCCGTCAGATGCTTAGCTAGAGTTGCAGATAATTGTAACGTCTGAATGAACCATCAACAAAATTAAGCTTGCATTTCTGTTGTTGTGAGAGTTAATTTGTTGAAAAATCACATGCTGAGAATTCCATATTGTCACATATATTGTTTAGAATAAAGCGATTATTATAAATGAAATATATTTTGTAAAATCCCAGTGAAGTAGAAAAATAATTTTCTGATGTTTCGCAACTTCGTGGAAATCGCTTCTTCAGAGAATAAAACCTGTACAAGTTATCGAATAGTTTAAATAGTAAAAGGTGACGAATCAGATCACATTGTCTATACATGATGAACATATGAAGGTGAATATCATCGTTATGCTGGTCAGAACGCGTTTACAATTTGTTTTAGTTTATGAGTTAATTAGTCTGGAGTCCAAGGTGATATGAATATGTGTATATGTGACTGTTAGTGAAAAAAAAAAAAAATAAATAGTATGGATGACAAAAAATTCGGTTTGTTTGTATGTATGTGCTTTTGACCAGATCATTGTGTGTGATGTGTTGTTTCTGGGAATACTGTCCAGGTTGGTTGGATAGTTAGGCCTTCCTTTCTGTTGAGTGCATTAGGATTCAACATAATGTGAAATGCCTCTGCTATTCTTCTCTCTTTGTAGTTTGAAAAACCTTTTTGAATAATTTTAATATTATCAATATCGATTTTGTGACTGTGATATATGGCGTGAACAGCAACCGCCGACTTGATTTGTAGGTTTCCTAGTTCTACGGGATTATTTGGCGGTCGTTTTGTGTAGCTTGCATGTTCTTTAGCCCTAATGAGGATCTCATGGGTGATTCTCCAATATAATAAGCATCACAGTCGACACAGCCCAATTTGTAGACACAATTTTGTGTGGAGGTAAAAGGGACTTTACCTTTTACGTGGACTAGAGCATTTCTCAGAGTGTTGGTTGTCTTGTAAAAGGTCCTGATTCGGTGCTTTCTTAAGATTCTTTGTAACTCTTCGATTGTACCTTAGCGGAAAGGTAAAACTATTGTGTCAGTCCAAGAATCATCATTTGAATTTTCTCTTGGGTCCTACTGTTCATGTTTTCGGATCTTTTGAATGACGTTTCTTGCATAGTTATTGGAATACAATATATCTGATATATTACTTCCGTTCGCCTGTCGTCTTCATTCGTGATAAGCTTTGTGGCTCTCCTGAATAAGTTCTGAGCAAGTGAAAGTTTAGCACTGAGTGCGTGTGCTGAGTTAAAATCAAGATATCGATTTGAATGTGTTGGTTTACGATAAACCGATACACTTAGACTTCCATTTTCATTCCTTTTAACTAAACAGTCTAGAAAAGGTAGTTCCCTGCTTGCATTTTCATGTTCACATGTGAACTTGATACGTGGAGAATAAGTGTTGATTAACTTCGAAAAGGTTTTGAGGCTAGATCTTTTTAAAATCACGAAAGTATCATCTACGTATCTGAGCAAACCACGTATTTGGCTCAGATACGTAGTCACATATACATATATTCATATCACCTTGAACTCCAGACTAATTAACTCATAAACTAAAACAAATTGTAAACGCGTTCTGACCAGCATAACGATGACATTCACCTTCATATGTTCATCATGTATAGACAATGTGATCTGATTCGTCACCTTTTACTATTTAAACTATTCGATAACTTGTACAGGTTTTATTCTCTGAAGAAGCGATTTCCACGAAGTTGCGAAACATCAGAAAATTATTTTTCTACTTCACTGGGATTTTACAAATATATTTCATTTATAATCTGATTACCCAATGCTCAACTTATTCAACTCTATCAGATCAAATTTTGATCCTGAAGTTTGCAAAAGCGATTATTATTACTATTATTATACTAGGGGAGCGTGTGGGGGACCGGTTATTCCCGGCTGCCCCAACCATGGCAATTTTTCCTTTAAGGCACCCGAAAAAGACCCGCATGGCCGCAGATTCCAAGTGACACCTACTTAAGACCACATGCAGCCGCCTGTTTATAAGTCTAAGATATCCATGGATGGATGATGAAACAATTTCATATACTCTAGGCTTAGGTAATTGATAAAATTCGGTCAGTAACTTACCGTTTTTATGTTAAAGTATGTTTCAGACAGTATTTGTATGAAATGCTTTCTAAATTTACTATAAATATATTTGTAATGATTATTTACACCCAATGGTATGTAAATATTCATTGTAAATATATTCATTATACATACATTGATTCTCTCTACGACACACACTTTTCATGGTTATAATGCGTTTTAAATTCTTAAGACTAACAATGACTAATTGATATCTACAGACAAAACCATTACATATAAGAGGTGGGCTCATGACTATGAATAAAACTTGACTATTAGGTTTTAAATATAATGTGAAAGTTGATATATGTGTAACGAATAGAACAATGAATATAAAATTAACCTTTTTAACTGAATAGTTTAAACTATTCAATGTAGGGAATTTTGAATGAGCTCTCGAAACCAGATAAGTGGCCTAAGTTCACGAGGTGTTCTGTTATTGAACTGAAGATACATTTTCATTCTCCCTTTGGCAGCCAGGTTTAGTAAATGACTTCGTCAAAAAGAAACATTTTTCTTCTCTGTAAGCATGTCTTGTCTTTTTCTATGATCAAATGGGTGTATTCCGCTGTTTAAAGAGTAGCAAGGACCGCGAGACGGTAAAGGAACTGGATAAGTTTCTGCGTTTTTCCGTCAAACTTGCCGAGGCGAATGCGAAAATTTACTTCTGGGAGAAATGTCCAAAGAAACATGAGTGTCCCAAAGTGTTTTGGAAGAATCTCAGACGAAACCACACTCCTAACTCCCGTACCTTGAAGCGACACACTCTCAATCACACTGACGCTGTCCGTTCCTAACTACCGGGAGTTCGAACATAATCTGTCACAAAAATCATACACTCTTTTTGACTTATCTGCCAGTGAAAGAATAGAATTTGAGAACTACGTTGCTACTATTACTAAGAAGCGAACTGGTGAGGTCGACCTGAAGCTATGTAAAAGCTTAAAGTCTATGACTAAAGAAACAGCCTTTCCTTCGTGTCCTGAAAAATATGCATTCAACTTATCTAACATATCCCCTATCTCCAGTTCAAATGCAAATTTTGTCACTTGGACCTAAATTCTTTGATGTGACTTCAAAAGTCGACGAGCTCCATACGAAAGTCCAGTTCAAAAATCTAATCAGTCAAACCAAGGATCTAGTTCCAGTTTCATATGATGATGCTAACCATTTCAAATCAAGTTTTAAATTGCTGTCTTGACTATATAAATAGAAAATCCAGCTATCGACATCTTAGATCAAAAGAACATCGAAATCAATTGAATAGACCAAAGAAAAATGAAAATCTGGTCATCATACGCGCGGAAAAAGGCTCTGGAATAGTACCATTGAACAAATCAAACTATTTGAAAAACTTTCACTCATTCTATCCAATGAAAATAAATTCTTAATACAGACAACACAAAAAGATCCTACTGAGCAAACAGAGTTGCAATAGTCGAAAATATTGAAGAAAATGAGAGATGAATCATTCATTAGTAAAAAACAATATGTAAACAGCTTCGCCCATCGGGTTCTATGATCTCCCGTCTATACGGTCTCCCCAAAGTATACAAAGAAGGCATTCCACTCCGTCCAATACTAGATATGATAGATTATCCATATCATTTAATCGCGGAATGGATTGCAGAAGTACCAGAACCTGTAAAGAAGAGGCTATTGAACCACAGTCTCTGTGACACATTTGATTTTGTTGACTCAATAAAAAATGTCAATTTGACGGGTAAAAGAATGATTTCATTGGATTTCGTGTCCCTCTTCACAAATGTCCCCATTGACAGAAACCATCTGCATCTTATATGAATTCATTCAATATCACAACATAGATGTTGGTATCCCAATCCACTACCTAAAAGAGCTTCTCCTTCCAATTTACCTTTAATGTACACTTCAGGTTTCATAATGAGATATACAGGCAGATAGATGGAGTGGCGATGGGTTCTCCACTAGGACCCCTCCTAGCTGACTGCTTCATGGCAACCCTGGAAAACACCAACTTATCATGAACAATCAATGAACTTCATGTCTACAAGATACACGGGTGATACGTTTATAGTTTGTGATGAAAATATGAATTTTGCAAAGTTGCTTTATACCTTCAACAACGCCCACACTTCAACTAAATTCACTCTAGAATCGGAATCAAACTCAACCTTCCATTTTCTTAATGTTCAACTCCAAAGAAAAGACGATAATTTACTTCGTAGATTGATCTACAGAAAACCTATGTAGAACAGACAATTTGTTAATTTTCAAAGTTCAGTCCCTTTATGCAGGAAAAGAAATTCATCCACTTTCCTCGAGGATCAGGAAAATATGTACTGAAGACACGGTTGACGGAGAACTGCAAATACTTCGACGAACTCTAGCGGAAAACGGTTACCGCTCAGATTCATAGATAAGAACATAAACCCAAAGAACCCAATGAACGAACACATTTGGCGCCAAAAAAGATTCTTCTGTTGAACCTTGAATTCAAGAATGATATTGCTGCAGAGATCCTGAAGAAACGACTGTCAAAATCCTGAAACAGAAGATATTTCGCCCCCAGCCTTCGGATTATTTTCTCCTGCAAGAAACTTTTTGGTCAATGTGTGACAGACAAGCCGACGCATTGAGCCACATCAATATGTTTACTTGCTCTTGTGGAGCTGAGTACATCGACTGTACCACGCGTCTGCTTGTAAAACGTGTCCGCGAATACTACCCAGCCTGGCTGGCAAAGAGAGAACGGAAATGTATCTTCGAGTCAATGCAGCTTAAATAAGTAAGTGAGACAAAACGAAGTAGGATTTAACAGATAAACTCAACGATTTAAGTTGCCATAATTCACAATAGTACAGAAAATTATGAAGTTAGTGGTGAGGATGTCACCAACCCTGGTGATGAAACATTCACGCCAAGGCATCAAAGCTCAGATAACACCAAACCCGCATCATCCTCATCCTCAGCTACAAATTTTTTTCATCCTTACAGAAAATTAAAGTTACGCGCCCTAATTGCTTAAATCACTGCACATTAATTCAACTTAAGGTCTACAGTCCTAACCATTGGACATCGTGCCGATGCATATGCAGTTCACATTTAGTCTCACTTAACAAGAAAAGTAGTCAAATGATATGACTAGCCTTCACAAATTAGATGTGTCTAATGATTGAGAACACAAACCTATGAGTGCTTGCCGCTTCCGTCTCTTGTTGATTCAATTTTCAGGTTCGTGGAGATTTTGTAGATAACAGGATGGTATTCATCACGGACTGACATCAGTTGGAGAAATAGTGGAAATCTGGGAGCATTGGACAGCTATTTTATCTTAATACAGGACTCATCACCAGTGCGCACCCAGGACCTTCAGGTTCCGCCGCCAACACTATAACACTGAGCCACTGGGTTGGATGGAATTCAATGGTCTATCTTTCTTACTTCTGTCAGTTCATGTGACATAGAGTGACCTCAACGCTATGCCGTCATCGGGTGACTGTCCTCGTATTCGACTTGATTGACTCCGCCGGTCACGACTTCTCATTGGAACTTCAGGAATCACCTCTCGAAGCTGGTCACCAATTGGCACTAGAACTCTTTAATTCTGAGGTTTATGGGGATTTATTTATTGATATTGGTATTCATCATAGATAGACGTCACGGTACATCGTGAACTGACAAAAGTAGTAATAATAGACCATTGAATTCCGTCCGACCCAGTGGCTCAATGGTATTGTGTTGGCCGCGGAACCTGAAGGTCCTGGGTTCGACCCTCAGTGAGGTCATGGGCGCGTACTGCTGATGAGTTCCCTATTAAGACAAAACAGCCTTCTAGTACTCCAAGGTTTTTAATGGCCCTTCAAGTGATATCAGTCCATGATAAATACGACCTTGAGAATGAAATCCCTATAAAACCTTAAACTGAATTATTATTTCCTTATTTCGCAATTGTTTTGTCTATATTGATTTCAGTGCACAACTAACACACTAGACTGATTACTATTCTCCCTAATAAAAACTTACATCCGTTTGATTTGATCTATATTCATTCACCCATCGTAAAAATGACTGTTTCGATACTGCAGTAATTTCACATTATGCTCTACTTTGGCTATTCTATTTCACCTATTTTCATGGATTTATAACTGTAGAGCCTAAAGAAGAAGTTATTGAGAACAAATTATTCTTGTTCTTAGTAGTCTATAGGGATCTTTAAATAAGTTATTCATGGGTAAAGCTTTCTATATTTGTCAGTGATCACCTAGAAGAGCAAAGTGGTTTACTTATTTAACCGGCTAAACTACTGCAGCAATATGAAACATAGCTGTAACCAGATTGTGATCACCAAATGCATGTGCTTGGACCTGATAGAGGCAGATATTGAATAAATGAGGTCATCTTGAAATATGGGCTTCAGCAGCTTGGACTCTAGGACGTATATGATTTTATAAGTTTTCATACTTATTGTCTGCTAGATTTAAGACTGATTGGAATAAGTCGTTAGTGTATGAGGGATGAAAGGTGTTTAGGCTGGGTTAGCACTCACTGCTTCAACACGATACTGTGGATGGAGTCCAAGATACCATGTAACTCTCTGACTTAGGATGACGTCAGATATACATCATACACGAGAAGAGTGGTGATCATGCTGGAGTGTTTTTGTGTCCTCTGTATGTAAGTAACGGAAAGACAACGAAAACTTTTTAAACGTTTACTATGGGACCGAATTTCTGATCATTCCGTGTTTTGTTGTTACCGATCTTGTTTATCACTACAGGGATGCTATTCTGAAGACGTAAATAAAGTACATGAAAAGCATTTGAAGATCGTCTTATTTTTTACTCTAACAAGTGATCGTTGCTTTGTTTGGGTGCTATTTTTGTGAAGAACTCATCAGTGAACAGAGAGAGCCTATAAGGTTGCTGATAAATCGCAGCTTGTAAATGTTTACATAAACAGAGCGTCTTGCCATACGAATAATCCCTATTTCTGGGCTAGAATAAATCTACCAAACCACTTTCTTCCGGTAACCACAAATCAATTTATTTGATTATATGCACAGATTATATCATAATTCACTCAACTGCCAACCCCATGAATGTAACTGGTATCAGATCACATCGGTAACGTTACTTTGTGCAAGCCATTTCTTGGCACCCATATTGTACCGAAAATAGGCTGAACGCTCTCGTACCACGCTGCGCACTACACAAATGTGTTGTGTTTTTAGTTAGGTAACTGTCTACAGCTGCAATTTTGATTTACGATATGCATGAATGAGAATACAGAGTCGCCTTATACACAAGAAAGTATACTGATCATTATCATCAAAATCAACATAGAGCTAGGTATTATTCCGTAACGGTCCAAGTTGACACATCTCATATCAGTACATGAATTAACAAGGCAATAAACTAGAAGATGAAGAGAGAAAAATCGGTCAAAAAAAGTAGAAAGTAGTAAAAGAGAGGAAGGAGGAATGGGAAAATGATGGGATTAAGTACAGCGGTTAAGATGACGATAATATGTGTAGATATCTGCGCCACTGACATTTGTTCTAAGCCATAACACCTAGAGTTTTCAACCACTAGTTTCTCTCATCCCGCGGACTCCAACCGGCTAGTCTGCATCACCCCACATGGTTCAAACCAACAGTCAGAGACTTCATGGATTGATACTATGTTTTAGCTTGACCACCACGAGCCTTTTTCTAGCCGGAACCTACTTAGACCAACATTGTGTGACGAGGCGGACGATGGTAGGCTATATGTAAGACATATCCCAACCATCTCAGTCGATGAAGGTTCACAACTGTGTCAACTGACCTACCTCTCCTTCATAAAACTCTGCGTCCGACTTCTGTGCTACGCACGTCGGGGCACCACGAGACACAGAGTATGGTACGCAGGCAACAGTGGTCAAACACTTGAAGCCTTCTCATGTCTTTTACCTTTAATGACCATGTTTTACAGCCATATAGTAGAACAGAGAGGATATCGCGGCGGCGCCACAGATGGCGACAGTTGGTAAAAGCCATCTGACCTTTATGTATCCGTGTATCCGGTCACTGAGCCACCCAGGCTGATCCGACTTCCCAGGTGAGAGAAGTGTTCAGTGCACTCAACCACTTCATTCTCTATTGTTAGTCGGGCTACCGTTGAAGAGCAGTCCTGGAGCAACAATTTGCATTTGGGTGGTGAGAAACGCATCCCATTCTCAAGGTGTCAGTACCTTTACCTAACAGGACTACGTCATCTGCGTATTCCGGGTCTACCGAAAATTCTCCTATGATTAGGTCAATCCCTTTTTAGTCAGATGACGAGAGGGAGACCTCTATAAGAACGTCTATGGTAAAATTTAAGGAGAATGAAGAGAGTGGGCATCATTAACGGACATCACTCGACGTGCGCAGTTCACCCAACATCTAACCATAGGTTCTAACACGCCTACAAGAGTTCCATTAAAGAGCGTTCAACAAAGTCATGTACTCACTCGGTGCCCCTTTCAATGAGGAACATTGTCATAAGACGTCTCGATCGACGGAGTCGAATATCGCCTTCAGGTGGAGAAACATAGCTAGTGTTGGGCGTGGGTAAGCGTGCCTGTGTTTCAGAACCTGGTAGTGTTAATATTCGGTTGATACACTCACGGCCAGGTTTGAAGCCTACTCGGTTTTCTGGGGTTTGCTGTTCCCGAGCTCCACTCGGGCGTCTGGTGATTATAGAACCTAGAATCTTAGACACTATGTTCGTCAGGCTGATTTCTATGTGGTTATCACGAGAGGACTTCTATCCTTTCTTGAAGACAGGGATAGTCAGTGATTGAGACCAGTGAGAGGGGATCAAATTTGACTCCCATACACTAGTCAACATTTTAGTTAACTTGACTAAAAACATTCTACCACCATCCTTATGCACCTCAGGAGTTAGTCCGTCTTGTCCTGCTGCCCTTCCTCGTTTCAAACTATCTACCGCTTTCTCGACTTCTGCTAGTGCTAGAGTGCCTATCTTAATGTTCCATTCGGGATCCGACTGAATAACGGGCAACGCAATAGTAGCTGGAGGCTAGTCGAACTGTTCCCTGAAGTGTTCTGGCCATCGTTCCAGTCGTCTCTCCCTTAAGTGAATCGCAGGCCCATCCTTTTTCGCTAAATTCTCACTAACCGTTTACCTTCTCGCCCCAGTTTCTTTAGTGTCTAAATAATTATCTGCTGTTACCTATCATCGCTGCCTTTTCCATCTCTTTAGCCTTCGCCGCCTACAACTGTTTGCCGTCATTGTGTAGACCTTTTGTCAGTCTACATTTGAGTTACATTCGCTCCTCGATGTACTCAGATCTTGCAGAAATACGTTCACGCGCATCCATTAATTCAGAAGCTGCTGATATCCACTGGTTCTTTTTAACCACTCTTTGAGAATTGGCTACAGTCTTCAACACTGTTTTTATAGCAGATTGGAGATAGCACCAAGCTTCTTCTGGATGATTGATAGTGTTCTGTTCTGATAAATACCTAGCCAGTTTTCACTGAAAGCGACCTCAGTGCTCTCATTGTCGAGCTGAACTCGTAACTTTTGTTGCTAAGGTTTTTCTATATCCATCGAGACGCAGACATATGCGCGCTTGAACCAACGTATGGTCGCTATCCAAACACGTCCTCCAGAAGGAGTGACAGTCTTCCATCGACGCTCTCCAGTGATGACTGATAACAATATGACCTATATGTATCCATCGGTGAGTTGAGCTCGGTGGACGCCACGTCAGACAGTGTCTTTCTTCATGTCTGAAGTTTGTGCTAGCTAGATATAAATGACTATCTGAGCACGGTTGTAGTAGGCAATCACCGTTATCTGTTCGTTTAGTCGGGATTCCGAAAATGCCACTTATGTGTCTTTCTGCCTGACCCAGCCTACCCACGTGTGTATTGAAATCACCTGCAAAAACAATTACATCTGAACTTTTGGCTTTGGAGAGGTGAGACAGTTTTCGGTAGGACTCATCTTTCACTTCATCCGAACTGCAGTCAGTGGGTGTGTAAGTAGAGATTACAAAGAGACAACAGCGAATTTCACTGTTCCTTTTAATCCACACTGTGCGGTTCCGCTGGACAGAGCATAGGCGACTGTCAACTGGGGTCTAGTCCAGAAGTGAGGTTCCTGCTTCAGTGCTTAATACTATGCGTACACCTGCAAGACCACGAGAGCTGGTCATCGAATCTCCAAAAACTCGGTGGGTAGATTTCGTGGATTTATTATATTGGTCGGAAAAGGTTAAGTGAATAATCGCACTCGGGTCCTGTATGTGTGTCTTATAAACACAATGCTCGACCAAGGGTCGAGTTGCAGGAGTTTTGGCCAATTTGAAAGAGGGCATGGACATTGAATCCTCCAATGTGTAATTTGGAGGGTGGTTTAAGGAGACCAATGACTGAAATAGTTGTCGAAAGCTGAAGAGCTAGAAGAAATTAGAGATGCTGTGGGATTGTTAACTGGAAGATGCGAAGGAAAATTAGAAGGTAAGGATGGATGTAAATATTGGTCTGAGGGAAGCGGAACGCTCACGGGTTGCCCACACCATGGAAGGTTAGGTCTTCTTAAGGTATCTGGGCGAGAAAAAGATTTGTGTGACCGCAGAGCCCGTGAGACATTTACACGAGGCCTGTGAACTGCTGTTTTGACGGTTGGTTATTCTAACACTAGATAGACAAAACACCCATACCGCCGGCACCGGAAGACTGTGGGGCATGGTGGAGTGTGTTATTTTTGGGTTCGACATCTTCCACTCTCCCTCCTGTCTATGAGAAGGCATCAGAATGGCACTACTGGTCATCCAGGGGAACCACTAATGATGTCGCACCCCATCCAGCTAGCAGCAGTACGATTTCACTCTCAGACCCCCATCACAGTGTAGTAATTTACACCACAATGGTAACTGCTTCTCGTGTTACCACTATCTAATAGACCTTTCTGGCATGGTAGGACCTCGAGGGAGCAAGTGTTCCACTAGCATAGCTCGTTGGGTCATTGTGATATCCAAGCCTGACCACTAGGTCAAGGTGGCAGGTGTCTGTTGTGCGCTCCAAAATGTCGTCACTAGAGGGTAACAAGTGTATCGGATACTAAGGTTTCATGAGACATTTATTTAAAAATAAGTAGGATTGTTTATATTTATCATCATATGAGAAAAACTTTCAGGAACGTGAATACAAATGAGTGATAAATAATCTAAAATGATGGAGGAAAATGACTTACATGAAGTCCTGTGTGATGGTAAACACCTGTTTTATAATACTGAAAATCTTCATACACTTCGAATCCTACAGGGAATGGGCCATTATGAATAAGTTCTAGTTGCATAAGTTCTTCATTAGTAGCACCATAATAACCTCCAATATAGCTATAATCAGTAGTATAGTAGCGTGTACAATTCTTAGATGCAGTACACCGTCCACTATCTTTACCAACATATGGATCACATTCTTCTGAGACAAATCCAAAATCTTCACCATACTTGCCAGCAATTAAGTAAGGAAAACCACCACCGCAACCTAAAAATAAAACAGATATAAGTTGTTGTTTGATACTTTTAATTCCCCGTTGCAATACACGGTCGAACAGATCAACCTCTTTTGACAGATGGGTTCCTATGCGAATGTTGTATTTATCTTGGTGACAAGGAATAGAATCCAAGATGCGCGTCCTACTTTTGACTCGTCAGCTGGATTTACTTGCACCCTAATGAGTGGTGTTGTTCCCTTTGAGACTCGAACTTAGTACCCACCGCTTCAAACGCCAAAGCGTTAACCACTAGACCAGTGAGGCAACAGATATAAATTGTTTGAATATTAGAACACAAGAAGGGTAGAATACATGAATTTTGGCATTATACATAAGGGAATATTCAAACTATGATAATACTTCAATGATGATGACAGTGAGGTCCCTGAAAGACATTTTATCTTACCTCGTTAGCCTCAGCTGGATACACTAGTATCACAATGCTTGATAAGAGAACCTATTCATTTTTAAAAGGCTACAGAGTTATGTACTAGGCGACGAAGTTACGATCTCGAAGTTTTGCGTAATGAGAAGACATTATATTGCGATGGTTTTGTGTTTTCTAGGAACTAATTTAATAAGCTAGTGCTTGTGATGGCCACCAAGCCTGGGGAGGAAATGTCTACAGCAAAACGTTAGAGCTCTGAGAACACCAAACCATCTTAGTCCTAATTCTGAGCATTTTGATATTAATGACAGATAGTGGCCAGCAGTGGAATCCATCCACCATTAATATCAAATTTGAAAATCGCAGCAATATAGAGGCATCCGCATAGCAGCGTATATGTCAGTAGTGGCTGATCAGTTCGGTCGAATCGGCGACGCAAATTCACAAGCTATAACATTGAAAACCATTTTCACCACGTAAAACGTTTATGTGCACGACCGAGTAATTACACTAATAAATGTCTATATCAAAGTAGATGATCTGGTCAACAGACATGTTTCCAGCCACGTTTACTGACATGGGAGCAGCAGGAAGGAAAGTAAATCAGTGCATTAAAGACTATACTATACTTACGCCGAAAGCAGCTGTTTAGAGGGAAAAGGTGAAATGCAAATGGAAGGAAAGGGATTTCAAACTATCCATCGAATTACGATTCAGTATGCATAATTTATTCCATTTTCTGGAAGTGTTTCTTATTTATAAGACTTCTGAAAACTGGCAAGGACGAAAGCACAAAATTGTTTGTCCCTATATGAACAACTCATACTGCACAATATACGTGTGCAAAAGGTTACTTCATAATTAATCGACTCAGTTGTATCATATTTCATTACAATGCTGAATAAAAAATATACAGATTAAAATTTCTTTGAGAGGTTGACAGTATGTCCTAATTATATCATCAACTGCAGTTAACACATTTAGCCTTAACTGAGTTAACCGTCTATTAAAAACCACACTGTTACAGAGTTGACTGGCTTAAGTAATTGACTTTCATTCAGTCGGTCACCCGCTAGAAATATGCTCAACTTAAGGTGATATCAGCCATCAGGCAATGGCGTAGACCATAATATAACATATGAAGTTCATAAACCGGTGCATGAAACTTTATGCGGTCACTCATCGCATTACCTGAGAATTATTAGGCATATTTCAGTTGCGTATTCTAAAAAAGATAAATGTAACTCAGTAATTATATTCAATTTCGTCTACGCACTATATGAGCCAAACAGGTACAGGTGGAGTAAGTTTGAACTTCCAAACGCAATGTGGAAGTGTGAAGCATACTTATCGCTAACTCATCCATCAACTGAAAGACCTGCAAGTTAGCATCCAATACTGATGTACTAGTTTCAACACTAACGTCAGTCAACTGAGTCAGAGTTTCTATGTGATGGTTGAGAGGCTTGGCGAGTCACGAAAACCATCTCCAACAAACTACAAACATACATGAACATCTGCCGCCCACGCTCACTAAATACTGAAGATCAGATGGCTAGAATAATAAGAATAAGCAAGAAGGAACTCTGGCTGGTTGGTAACGAATCAACCAAGAACCCATCGCCAAACAAATATGCAGAAGAATGTGGAGATGGATTGGATTGGATTGGATATACACTGAGAAGACCGTTCGGGGACATCACGTGACAGGCCAGGTCAGGTCGTCGAGTGGAACCCAAAGGGGGAACAACGAGTAGGGTGTCCGAGCCGAGGGTGACAGAGATCGTGTGAGGCAGTCGTGGAGCCAGGTTCGAAAGACTGCAGAGAAGAGAGTGGAATGGAGACGTGCTATTGAAGCCCTATTTTCCACTAGGAACCCAAAGGACTAATAATAATAATGGTTTACTGGACTAAAGGAAATGTCATTTCTGTGCCTATATATCAACGACGCACTTCATGCCAAAAAAATGGAAACTAATATAACATTTTTAAAAGTCGTCGCTATGCATACACGTTAAACAATTCAAAAGATGTCACACTATTACACGTATGGTCAAGAAACACGCAATTGAAATCACCTTCAGAATAGGGGCTACAATCAACCACAGCTTGAGGAGATAAAATAGGTTGTTCAGTAAAATTGCTAGCTAAACGGATACGAGCTTCGAGTGCAGCGGCAGATGCAAATGCATAACAACTTCCACAAGACCCTTGATCACGAACTGGTGTGACAGGACTTTTCAAACCTTCTGGTGGACTGACCCAGTCAAATTCTACTGGAAGATTTCTAGTTAAAGAAAGTACTTTCTCGGTTGCCGTTCTTCTACTCAGCATTGAGTGAGGTCTGAAAAGAAAAATAAGTTTGTAATAAAACTATGAGTTCTGTATCAACCTAAAATACGTAAGGTTCGATGTTACCAAAAAAGGCTTAGTATCATAAAAATTTACTGATGTTTACTCTAAAAGATTGAACTCAGTTATATTTCATGTATTTCTCAGAAATCCCTGGTACGAAAACATTTAAACTAGTTTACGAATGCATATTAATTTTATTTGTAGCACGCAGTTGCGTAATGGCTTATTGAGCGTTTTCATATGAATTGTCGTGACAACAACTAGTGATGTTCGCCGGGGATGTCCACTGTCATCGTTCCTATCTAACAACGTTATAGGCGTAGTAATAGGCATAAGCTTAGGTACCCATGATTTAACAGGGATTGATTTACTCTCTGGAAGTCACCTGTTTGACTTTGAGTATGTAGACGATATTGTCCTGTTGGGTGAGGATGCTGACAAAATGTTGAATATGGCTTTTCTTTTCGTTTAGGATTCGTGAGTAGTTCACAACAAGATTTCTTCTCCCGATCAAAATCAAAACCTTAAACTCATATGGTGAATATTTTGGTGTTGAGTAGGTGAGTCAGAATACAGTGACCAGCATTTTCCAACTTCAAATCGTTATTGTTGCAGCACAAGCAATCGTCAACATGATTGGTTAGGGTTGGTTTCCACTTATAGTACACAGACTAGATTACTTCAATGACAGTTACAAACAAAAATATAATAACAATGTAACTCAATCAAGTACAGGTTTATTTACTAGGCCATGAACCACACTAACTGTATCAAGCCTTACGATAATACCCGGTTGCAATGACCAAAGTAGATGGCGTGGGATTCAAATCCCAAACTCACAGCTTAAAAGTTGAGTCCTTAACCCAACTAGCAAAAAATACGGACCACCAAAAGCTGGAAACTTAGAACAAACAGTTCCCCTAAGTGTCTTAATGGCGATGTGATCTTTGTGAGATCTGAGATTCAGGAATTTGATAAAGAAAGAGGTCGGTAATGCATGTTGCTAAAGCATCCAAAACAAACAAATATTTAGTTCCCTTCTTAGTAATTTAAAAAATCACAGTTGGTAACATCAGCTTTCTTCAACAAGAATATTTGTAATTAAAAGTAAGGAATCAACACTTC
Source organism: Heterobilharzia americana (assembly GCA_944470555.2). Taxonomy (NCBI): domain Eukaryota; kingdom Metazoa; phylum Platyhelminthes; class Trematoda; order Strigeidida; family Schistosomatidae; genus Heterobilharzia; species Heterobilharzia americana. The sequence goes on along the minus strand of OX104129.1, from coordinate 69,173,159 downwards.
TTGCAACTAAAATGTACAATAAAAATCTACCTAGAAAGCGTTGACTTCACATTACCAGCCCGATTTCTTAGTTCATTTATAGTGTACTTTGATAATTCAGGATACATAGTTGCTTGCCAAGAGTTTTGGTGTGCATTTATTCTGTCCACAAGTGATGAATCAACTTGATAAACTGTATTACCATAACTTCTTGAGGCTAACAAATTATTATTTTGAGGTCTGAAATTAGCAGGAAAAAACATATTATCTGAGAAAGATTAAGTGAAAAATCTTTGAAACAAATAATTAACATCCATATTACATAAACATTACTATGTCCAGTCATATTTTTAGTAAACGCCTTATTTAGCCCTTTAGTTGTATAAGTATTTAAAGTCAAACCTCGACAACTTCGTTTTGTGCATGAGATGATACAAATAAAACTGTGTTGCTACTACAATTTTTTAAGTGCTTGTATAGAGACAGACAGACTCTACATAGAACCTCACACACGACTGCATCCGCTCAAGTTGCTACATACATTGAAAAAATACACAAACAACAGATGGAGAGAAAAGGAGTGATAGTAAAGTAGATAAAGTTGAGTGAAAGCATAAACAACCCGAAAAATAAGTGCAGTGGGAATAGTCAAGCCTTAGAAGACGTCAGAGCGTGGATACATCTGCGCCATTGTGATAGATTTTCAGCTACGTCACCAAGAGTCTTCAACAACTGATTGCTTTTGCAGCTGGGACAACAACCAGGCAGTCTACATCTCCCCACACGGCTCAGACTAACAGTCAGAGACTTTATCGACTGTTACCACGTTTTCGTCTGGCCATACTGAACCCGATTCCAACTTAATACAACTCTCACTAGCATGGCACGTTGAGGTAGGTGATGGCATGTACAGTACGTGTCCAAGCCATCTCAGTCAACTAAGGTTCAAAAACTTCAACAATCGACTTGTCTGTCTTGTCGAATACTCTTCGCCTGACCTCAACAGTGCTCACATGGTAATCCCATCATACGCGAGCAATGCTACGAAGATATTTTTGATCAAAGTCCTTTGGTCGCTTCACATCCTCTACTTTCAACGGCTATGTCTTACAGCCGTATAACAGGACAGTGCGGTATACTCGTCTTTTGACAGGTAGTTGAATATTTTAACCGTTGGCGCCACGGATGACGGAAGTTGGCAAGTGTCAAACGGATCTTCTGTATCCGAGCTGAAATTTCGTCAGTAAATAACTCGTTTCGGGTGATGCAATTCCCCATGTAAGTGAAGTGGTTGACATAATCCACACCTTATCAGTAAATTGGGAGTGGTTGCAGACCAGTCACGGAGCTTTTATATGGCTACTTAAAATTTTTATCAACGAGATACACGTACTATTTGAAGGTTGACTATGCCTACTTATTATGTACACGAACCTTACAAGGTAGGGAATTTAGAACCTATAGTCCACTACTGGTTTGTAAGCCGGAAGCATAAGCCAGTGGACAATAACTCCACTTTTAAATGAGTTATGAGCGAGCACTAAATGGTATACGTAGAGAAAAAATATGAGTTGGTCATTGAACTAACAATCAATTTCACATGCCTACATTGTTATCGACAAATAACCCCAGCACTATAGTAATACCATTGTTGTTGGTGTATTTTTCAATTACAGTACTTTAAGTATCAGAAAATTTCTAAACTGAGACCGTTTAATTTAAGAGTGGTGTCATGAAAATTTATTTCGCTATCTCAAATTAGATTGATTTCTGTGACTCATCTTACTACATTTATCTTGAAACTATATATGAGTAAGGGAGAACTTTCAAAAAGGAATAAACACTTGAAAAAGTATTCAATATCGAGTAGAGAAACATAATTGAGATAGTGCAATTAGAAGACAAAACCTCGCAGAATTACCACTGAACACAAGCCCTCCGACAAAAGCCAAAGTCTTAAACGCCATACAGCTGCTGAAATCCAGGAAAGCAGGAGGACTAGATGGAACTCAGCCAGAAGCACTGAAAACAAACACAGAAACAACAGCGGACATGCTCACACCATTACTGCAGAAGGTTTGGAAGGAAGGGAAGGTACCCGCCGAGTGAAAGAAGGGCTAACTTGTTAAACTTCCAAAGAACGGAGACCTACGTCTTTGAAAGAACTGGTGAGGAATCATGCTCCACTCCTTTCCACCCCCAAGCAAAATATTAAGCCGCATCATCCTGGAGAGAGAACGAAAAATGCTCTGGATTCAAAATTACGACCAGAATAGGCTGGCTGGCTTCAGGAAAAACAAATCATATGTGGTTCAAATTGCAACGCTACACATAACCATCGAATAGAGCATAGAATGGCAGTCAACTCTCTACTTTACCTCAACTTCATCGATTTTGAAAAAGCATTTGATAGCGTCGACTGGGAAGTGATTTGGAAGCTGCCTCAAAACTACAGTGCCACAAACCTTTATTAACCTCATTTAACAGCTGTATGAAGACGATACGTACCAAGTGATTCACAATGGAAAGCTAAGTGACGCCTTTAAAGTGAAGACAGGAAGGAGTAAGACAAGGCTGCCTACTATTACCGATGATCTTCCTGATTGTGGTGGACTGGATTATGCAACAAAATGTAAGGAGCGAGAAGATGGGCATACGCTGTTTGACCGATGAAAAGACCTCAGAAGATTCGGATTTCGCAGATGATGACTTATAGCGAATGTCGCACAAGCTCGGAAATCTACAGGCAAAAACTAACAAGTTGACAGAAGAGGCAGGGCAGTGAAGACGGGACTTCAAGTGAACGTAGAGAAGACGGAGGTGATGAAGATACCCAACCAACAACAGTATCAACAGCAAGAGGCACTAATCACTACTAACGGGAGAAACCTAAAGGAAGTAGTCTCTTTCACCTACCCACCTACCTATGCAGCATCGTTTCAACTACAGGCGGTAAAGACGACGATGTCAAAACCAGGATCAGAAAAGCAAGAGGAATCCACTAACATGATATCAGTGTGGAGATCTGCTGCATTCAGGACAAAAACAAGATCCAGATTTTCAACACTAATGTCAGTCAACTGAGTCAGAGTTTCTATGTGATGGTTGAGAGGCTTGGCGAGTCACGCAAACCATCTCCAACAAACTACAAACATACATGAACATCTGCCGCCCACGCTCACTAAATACTGAAGATCAGATGGCTAGAATAATAAGAATAAGCAAGAAGGAACTCTGGCTGGTTGGTAACGAATCAACCAAGAACCCATCGCCAAACAAATATGCAGAAGAATGTGGAGATGGATTGGATTGGATTGGATATACACTGAGAAGACCGTTCGGGGACATCACGTGACAGGCCAGGTCAGGTCGTCGAGTGGAACCCAAAGGGGGAACAACGAGTAGGGTGTCCGAGCCGAGGGTGACATGGAGATCGTGTGAGGAAGAAATGAAAGCTTCTGGGCAGTCGTGGAGCCAGGTTCGAAAGACTGCAGAGAAGAGAGTGGAATGGAGACGTGCTACTGAAGCCCTATTTTCCATTAGGAACCCAAGGGACAAATAACATAATAATAATGATAATAATTAGAAGTTTATTTGCACAGTGTATGTGGTGTATTTGCGGAATACATTTCGAACAAAATGATCACATATTTACTTGTCAAGTCAATATTTATAAAACCGAGGGATAGGAGGACAAGTATAGCAATTGAGATAAATAAGGATGTAGTGTAAGAACAAATTGTTTTGTACACACAAAGGTGGTTTCAATTTGTGTGTAACTATCGCTTCTGCAAATCTCAGTGTGCGTCCTTGACTGACTGTTTCTATATTCAACTTTGACAGCTGTTTGAACAATAATTTTGTGACCTGTTTTTATGATATGTTTAGCTATAAGTGAAAAAGGTTGTCTTCTACTTACGCTTAGCAAAGTTTCACTGTTTTTGAGGCCATTTGGGTACATGTTCTCCTATCCTCAACTGCATGGCTCCATTACTCCTCCCTATCTACGTGTGACCACACACACACACACACGTAAACTGGTACACACAAGTCCCCTATGCATGGTAGAGTGATGTGGATACTTTTTTTGTGAACCGTACATAGAGTGCTACTTGACTTCTACAACGGTCTGTAAACTTCAACGTATGTCTGTTTTCTATAAGTGCCTTTGTCATTAATTTGATATCTTTATCCATCGTATCTGATGTACATATACGATAGTTTCTATTAAAAAAGCATTTTATTAAACCTTGCTTGGATTGGACAAAAACTATAAAAATTCCAATACTGTCTTGTCCATGTAGGTTTTTTGTCAACTGAAGGTCTTATTGAACCATCTTCACGTCAACTCAAGAGTACGCCTAAGAATGGCAGATGATTATTATTCTCTTTCTCACAAGTCAGGTTGATATGAGCTTGTGTTAAGTCTTTTTAGTAGACAAACCATAACCTCATACTTCTCACAAATCACTGTGATGTCATCGACATATTTTTTGTAAAGGGAACTTTAGCGATGATATTATCAGTCAGATTTTCGATATATGACATATAGAAATTGACTAGTAATGGTTCTAAGGGACTTTCCATAGATACACCGTCAACTTGACGAAAGTATTCACCTTTAAATATGAAATATCGGTACATATTTATAATATTTCCCTGAGAAAAGTTGGAATGATAGGGAATAGGAGGTTTCTAGAAGACATGTAGTTACAGAGAATGTCAGTAGTCATGGACAGCAGAACGTTAATGGAAACAAAACACTCCCACTAACCAGCAACTGAAACCTCTGGATACAAGAGCTACCACCAGTATTTAACTTCTAAGACCTCGCCTATTGGCTTCAGAACCTGACTCTCAACCATTGCATCCTGGGTTCGAACCCGGCCTTACCTGCGTCCTTCCACCCGGGCAACCAAACAGTACAATAAGTTCTCACACAAAATTTACTCGATAAACAGACATGGGAGTACACTTTTTCACCAAATCTATTTTAATTAATATATCATAAACTTTGGGGAAGCAAACATTGAATTCGTATGTATGTAACTGAAACTAAGGCACACTGTGACTCAAGCAAAACCTTCAACGTAACACACCAAACTACGACAGAATACCATCTTTATTTAAAGTAGGACTTAACAGTCCAAAAAATGTAATCATACTTGTCAGGTACTCCAATCTTCTCCGCCATGAAACACTTCCATTGACGAATTAAAGTATCGTGTGTCCACATAGGCATAGATTTATGACAATTAAAATCTCCATTAGATTTATAAGAGAAGATAATCAGCCATTTACGATGATTTATTGTCACTTCAAATCCCTATATAAAACTATAAATTTTCTTTTCTATTCAAACATACTTGATTGTAGATGAGAGTCCAATGTCCTCTGTTACCAGATGCATCAGTTGCAATATCCGGGTATAAAAGATTAATGACAACAGACTGCTTTGGCTTGACTGAAATACCATAAAACTTTTATGGACTAAACTTACATCTCTCAGAGCATTTTGTCTGATGGTCACCAACATGAAACATCCATCGGCCATGTGCATCTTCATAAGTACAATTGGCAGGAGTGTCAGACTTTATCAGTCGGAAGTAAGCAATTACAACCACAACGAAGTAAATCATACAGTTAAACATTCTAAAACACCTGTAATAAAAAATACGCTTGGCAAATTATTAGAACACTACAACCTATTCATGTATGAATTCATGTTATACACCAACCCTATCAAACCACGTATTTTGATCGAATATGCAAATGCCACACGTGCAATTTTAAAAAAAAAAACAACCCTAACGACTTTTCCAAGTTAATCAACATACTTGTTTGTCACATTTAAAAATCACATGTGAATATAAAAATACAAGGAGTGGACTGCCATTTTTAGACTGTTTGGTTAAAAGGAATGGAAATATAAGTTTATCCACTTATTGTAAACCAACACAGTAAGATGAATATCATGATTCCAACTCAGTACATCCACCCAGTGTAGTTAGAACGTTGAGAAGAACACTTCGATGCACAGTTCTACTGGCTCTCAGCAACACAGTCGCTTTAAGATCATATTTCATATGAGGGCTACGTCATTGCCCGGGCACCCAGACCGAAGCAGGAAACTACTCCACAAGCCTTTGGCTTCAAGTCTAATCAGCAAAGCAGTGGAGCAACATCAGGAGCTGCATTCCCAGTGACCAAATTAGGTTCATGTGCCATTCGTTCCTTCTGGAACCTGCATCCTATGTATACCACTGGCTTGGAATCAGTTTCCCAGCTGTCTTAGGTGGACCCTAAGTATACACCAATCCGGTGATAAGAGTCGGACATTCGCCCTTTCACTTTTGTGGGAACACTCCCGCAGCGTAAGTAGCAGGAACTGTTTCCTATTCAGACCCCCGGGAAACGATACCAATCGCTCTTAGTAAATTCAGAAATGCTTAGATCAAAAGGTCCCAAAAATTGATTAAAGGAAGATATACTCTTTTGGACAATTTGAGTGACAACTTGAGAATATCTCAGATTCGTTTTCATCGAAAAATGCAAACTGTTGGTCCAGGATTAGTCTTCATTGGTGACCTAACAATAGAAAGTGAAGTGACAGGACAAACTAACAACTTCATTCATTTTGGAAGTCAAGTTAGCCCTGGGAGTCAGCGGTCGATGACACCTTCGCTACTGCAAAAGGTTCGCTTAACCTTTGCAAAATTACGTCATTTACAGCTCCCACGTAACATCTGATTGGCTACTAAGAGTATAGTGTAACGCACTGGGGTTCGTACAATGTTAGATGAAGCAATTTTAGACCACTATAAAGTTATAGGCGGAGACTGAGTCATGTAAAGGAATTCAGACATCCTGATTTCGGTCCGCATGACAACCAAAATCAGAGGTTGGAGGTTCTGTATGATACGGCTCAGAATCGATATCAGCTGCGCAGATGCCTCTACACACTACCTCCAGCTTAATCCTCATTCCGAATTTCATTGCCAATTCGTTTTTTCTTGTTTTCTCTTGACAACTTTCTACCACTCTGACTACTTTCTTCCTTATTTATCTATCATCTTCGTGTCTTCTACCTTGATGTGGTAACGTGGGTAATTGAGAAGTAGTGCTGGACCCCGCTTTGATGCCGACCGACAGAAAAACTGATACCTCAGGTTTCCAACGGCCGCCTCAAATTCGAGGTGGGTTGGAGGTTCGGGGTTGACGCTGGGCAACCGAAGCGTGATTGCAGGCGACTTGAACTATTCTGATCAAAACAATAGCTTTTTGTACTTAGATATTATCAGAAACCTATCATTTTCTGTGGTCTTACGGACCAACATCTTCTTGTCAGTCTCACTAACAAGTTTATATAACTGCTAGATATAACATAGTGCTGACACCTCCGTTTCTATCGCCTTCATCAGTCTACACTGCTTACAGCCATTGCAAAGACTCCTAGTCAACTTACATTCAAGCTGCTATCGTTTCTCATTGTCGCTGGAGTTGGCTGGATTAAGTTTTCTAGCATCAATCAGTTTGGATGAGGTTCGGAAAACTAGCAGCTTTTGATAGTTTTCGGGAGAAGGTTACTGTATGTTTTTACAGCAGACTGAATAAAACGCCAGACTACTTCACATGTATGGAATGAAACAGCAGCGATCCGGTACGGCGATTAAGACGCCTAAATGAATAAAAATAATACAACTCAGTACACGCGTATGCACTAGGTTATGAGCCACATTTTTTTATGTGAGGGCTTATAATACCACCCGGCTGTTAGGGCGGAAGTGGGACTTGATGACGATGATTAAATGCACTTACGCCATTGAGATGGATTTCGAACCATACCATATGAAGTCCTCAACCGCCGATTTCGGTTGTCGTGTGGATCCAAACAAGGATATCAAAACTTCTCTACACGGTTCAGATATATATATATATATATATATATATATATATATATATATATACATATATATATCACTGGGTGCTATGTCCAATAGACTAATTTAATATAGGGAAACATTAACTAGTATCCAAATCCTATACTTACAATACTCAGGACTCTGAATATAACTGAGACCAAATACTTTTTACTCGGAAGCCAGAATATGGGCTGTACCAGAGAGAACACTCATGAACCATAAGGTTGTGAGAACCTTGGTCCTGGTTTATCCGACGAAAAACATGGAGATATGGACTTAAAAGTTGACGTAAAACAACCATATTTAACTCATCCTAACTTCTCCGAGTGTATCAAATCCTGAATTCCCCCAGTTGCAGAAGTAGCAAATTGATAGATCCTTGGGTTTTGCTTCTACAGCACTAAAATAAACACAACTTATTTACTAATCAGCTTGAAAGTACAACGGACAATCCATACCAAATGAGATACGGCTCTTTAATTCTTCTTTGTTTTAGATTCCGTGAAGATCTATGTATGCAAACACTGTACCTTTCACCATAAGTTGTTTTTGAGCACGGTATTTTTGGCCATTGATAATGAAAACTTCATCAACGACCGTTTCTAATGAGAACCTTCTGAAATATTTTCATTAAGTGCCAGTAAACACAAGTCCGATGATTGGTGTTAATGACTTCGTCGGTCCACCTGATGACTAACCGTTGACGGCCAAGTCAAGCAGTTGGGAAGATCTATGGACACAAAAAACGGTGCAATTAAACTTTAGTGACGAGTAACCTTGAGCAAAGGCAAATAGGGTTGAGGATACTGGGGTAAAATTCACTCACTAAGTCCGTCCCATCAAGTTATTGTTCACAGGAAGCAGTTCGTTGATCCCATAACAGGAGTGCATACAAACAATGTGGAAAACATGAAGAGTCGTCTCAAAAGGTTTTTGAGACCCTGAACATGATCGCAATGAGGTATTTCATGCTTTTATGTGGATATATATATATATATATATATATATATATATATATATATAGCCAGTCTATATAGACAGTGATATGGTTTCGAAGATGATGAGCCTGTTGAAAACCAACACATTTTTACTTCTTATGTGAAACAGATCTGTAGGTCGTAAATAAAGTGAGATTTTCTTTAATGACTACCTTTCGCTTCATATTCTCGACTGTGAGTGGTCAGTGCATCATTGAACACGGTTCACGCCACTAAAGTTTGCTTGAACTCAAAACCTATTTAGGAAATATAATTTTAACTGTAATACTTAAGTATCTTAGTCAACATTTTCGCGGGGAAACGGCGCCATTTTTCAAACATAGGCGTTTCGGAGGAGGGCATTTCTGGGGAAAACACCGGGCAGAAGCAAGGGGTTAAAGACTCTGGAAGATGCTGCAAACAGCGCACTGTGCCTCGAGATTTCATTGGGACCTGTAGCATGCCCTCTGGTTTCGCCCTGAATAAATGTTGACTGGGTATATCTATGTATCGGCTATAGCCAATAACAAAGAACATTGTTTCTCAAACCACGCACATTTCCTGTGTCAAACAATACTCCAGGCCTTATCAACAAAACACATTATGAAACGTATCGTCGGTAATAACGACGATATTCCTTCAGTCTGAACGCGATAGGAAGTACATGCGACTACCTTTTGTAACGCACATGTCAAAAACCCGCTGCATGATATTCTACAACAATAGTGTGAGTTTTATTTTTTAGCTCTCACTTCTTGGTTTTCATGTCCGGTTCTTTTTGTTCGGATACGCTTCTCCAGTGGTCACAGAATTCTTTACGTTTTTCCTGTCATTCCAGTATGCAGTATCCTTCTAACGACTTTGTTCAAACCTGCTGATCCTTCCCAGTTTAACAAAGATGCGGAAATAATGCTTGTTAATGTTGGAAAAACGTGGGCCAATGAGTTGATTATGAATGCTGAGACAATGCTGAAATGAGAAAATTTAAGTGGATTTTTGTAGACTACATCCATAATTTGCGCACTTATAGCATAGTTTAAGCCTGTATGCGTACACACAGCTTCATTTACGTACAGTTCCCGCTTCTTTTCGGCGCTACTCGACTTATTTCGGTGCTATCCTCATTATTTACGCATAATTTATGCTCTAACCGGATAATTCTCTAGCACCCATATTATGTAGGCACAATTCCCTCTTTATCTCCCCACTATTTGAGGATTATTTCCGTGTTATTCACGTACTAGCCACCATGTATGCCAACTAATCAGGCCTAATTTACAAACTTCCTGAATCATTTACGAATCAATTTAAAAGGTATGAAATACACGTTATGGTAGCGTAACTACATTCTTCGCAAATAATAGTTAACAAATTGTTTACAAGTTTCGAAATTTGTCATTCATCTTCTTCGGTATCGAGGACATTCTGCTGAAAAATGTTTACGGTGCACATGTAAATAGTGATTTGCTTATTACATGAAACTGTAATTTTACAAGGTCACACACCTTTTCAGGTTGGTCACCATTTGTGCAAAAGGTGAACCGCTGTAAATAAAATATGAAATAACTCAGTAGGTGTTGTGAATGGGGAGACCCACGCGCTATTGAACTTACGAAGGCCTTCGGCTTTAAACGCCTAACTACCTTTTTCCTGGATGCTGCGGAAATAGGACTTCGTAGTCACATCCGGTACAACTTCAGTTTCTCTTTGACTCAGCACGGGCATCGAGAACTTGGAAGTCGTCACAGCTATAGAGGGCATCATGATGAAGGTGAATCTTAAACCTCATAATTTTGTAGAAATTATACTTCACTATCCCGGCCTTTCATAAGGTCACCAGCACGGTAAACTGCGTTCCAAGGTCTGGTTTCAGTACAGTGCTCACCATTACCTTTAGAGACGACTTCGGCTCATCTTGTGCCTTTTATACCGCCTTCGCCGTCTACCGATTTAGACTTTAATAGTTATAACTCACAAATATTTCCTGGAGGTGGTCATCCTTCAGAGATGCTTCCAGAAAATCCAACTATTCCTGCGTTACCATTGGAAAGTGGATATGGAAGCCGTCCGTTGAAACGACAGTAGAGGCTGATGTCCTGTTAATGGTGTCCGCAGTCAGGATGGAAAGTGTTCTTGTCGACACTTTCGAAATTTTAGTAATTCCATCCGCCCACTGATATGGATATGAATTACGACTTACGCACAACATTTGGCAGGAAGATATGAATCTTCGTGACAAAAGGCCCCGTTGATGGGGACCTGTTGGTGGTCAGCGTAACCTGTTATGTAACTTGCTGGTGGCAAAAAGGTCCGCACTACGTGTTGGTGCCAGTGTAGGGGAAGAAGCAGCAAACTCCTCTTCACTAGACGTGCAGTTGAACATCAGTCGACAGTTGGCAACTTACCATGAGATTGGTGGCGGTAGCGGCTCAAGGCGGCTCGTCGTTGGGCATCTACCTTGACTACATGCTCCCTGCATCACATCAATGTCCACCGAGTCGTAGAGGAAACCAGAAGAAGGCTTCTTAGATTCTCTGAAGGCTCATCGGTGCTTAACAATTTCTTCGTTCTCTAGCTCTCTTCGTCCTCATGCTCAGTATATCCCCTGAATTATTTGAAGTTAGTATTGCACGTCTTCTGACACTGGTCACTAGTTTCAAAAGCTTTTCTGCCTCCGCCAGTGGGTCTAAATTGAGGTTACGGTAAATTCGAACTTACTACACGCTTGTAGTTTTTGACATTTGATCAAAGACCACTCTGGGCCTTCGAAGGCGTCATCCGCTTGAGGTTGAACTTTCGCCTTTGAGTTAAAATGCACAGCTCAGCACGAAACATCCAAGAACTGTCAACGATGAGTAATACTTTTTCTGATGACTAAGTCAAAAATATTTCATGTTGTCTGAGGCTTGTAAAAATGAAAATTAATTTTTAATGTACAGAAGTGGAGCAGTGGTACTTATGAGCAACGATTCTTATGGGTCCATACCGTTTATAACTCAAGCCTTGTCCTTGCACAGTGCACAATACACTTGCGGGATATTGCCATCGCAGGTACCCAGAACGATGCATTGCTCACTAAGAAACACCCAAATACATACATATTCCTCGGTGGGAATGGAACCACGAAGTTATCCATGAGGTCTTTATGCGGCCTACGGCGTAGTGACCTTTTGTCCCCCATCTCGACAACCTTGCCAGGCTTCCCCCGATTGATGGCTTCGTTGCCGGGTGCGCACGTGAAGAAATTTGTGTTCAAATACTCAACCTTCTCCTTATTGTCGTGGTATATAGGCCCCTCGGCAGGTTTCTCCCGCATACGCCCATGGCTGACCTTCCCCTGTAAGTCTTTATCTGCATGCCGGTGTGCAGTTTGCTTTGCTGTTGCTTAACCGGAACGAGCTGAAGACCTCATAGTGCGCATGTAAGATTCAAATGGCGCCAAATGATTCCAGAGTACCATGCAGTTCCACTTCGTCAACAATATGCCCCAACGAGTGCACATTGCAAACACATTGTTCACTGCCGCAACAACGCTCATATCCTAGAAGAAAGTTGTTCAAGTCATTCTCGGCCCCTCCCGAATAATAATGGTGTAACCTGGGACTAAACAACATGTAGGCCACCAGTGACAATCTACGGAAATTGGAATAAAGAGGAAGGGTAGAAGACCTTTAAACATAACCTGTCCCAGATAAAGTAGAAAAAGTCGGCATTCCGTGGCTTTCCGGGAGGATGTGTCGTTCAGGGAACGACGCTTCCGCTTGAAGTCCGTCAGAGTTTGTTCCTGGCGTGCCAGTATACTATCACTGATGGGACTCAACACCTCATTGTTCTTTTTACATTCCCGCCTGCTGGCTAATTTTTGTCATAATGGAATCAACTTTCTTGCCAAACCTGGGTGAATCAGATGCATGAGCTTTAAAGGAAGACATCTGATCATGTCGAGTAGTATGTCCTCAAAGGAATTTCAACCTCTATGACTGCCACTGCCAGCTCTACCACGAAACGATGAATCGGTTTGCAGTTGGAAGTCATCGTTAGGTTATGACGTTCATCTATCCAAACGGCAAGCGACAACTAAGCATTTTTGCAACTGCTGGTTCCATTCTTACCTACAGCTCGGTTTAAATCTGAACGTTTAGGAGTGTCACGAATAACCGCAGTCAGTTTAATTGTGATATGCCTACTAGTATCTTCCACAAGTAATCCGTGGTTCAGTAATTATTGAAGTCCTTCTACTAGGTCTTAAGCCATTTCGTTGAAATTAAAGGGTTTTTACGAACCGTCAGAACACTTCACTAGTGCGAGGCTCATTGGCCCTGGCAAGGAGTGTCCAAAATTGCTGACTGGAACTCTTGGTTGAGGGCAATCCATCGTAACTCAGTTGTATTTCGACCTCCGTTGTGGCCTTACATTAATTCCACCCCATTAAGTAACGGGGTAAATTAGATTTCAAACCAGTGCAGTAACAAACCTCCTATTCTAGAAATCGCGGTTCACAAGTGCCACTCCCCTTCAGCAATCCTCGCACACTGGTTAGGATGTAGGAACATATCTGATTCACATGAAGCAGCATTTCATGTGCAGCACCATCGCCCACATAAAGATTGAGCAGCATTTCCATGATCTGTTGCCGGACACGCTCCTGCCGTGTGGCTGGCATGATTGTGCGGTCTTTAGGAGCTTCCTTGGAAGCAAGCTCGGATTCTACGGTAGAACATGACGCGGCCACATGGTCCGGGGCACCCGCTGATATCCCTGGTGCATGTCAATGAAGTAATAAGATATTTACCAGCTGCCGCTGAAACCGGTGTCAAATTACTTGGGTCCGGTACACATAATTTAGCACAGATGGAGTCGAATAACCTTTCGCGACGTCGATAAAAACTGGAACGGTGAAAGCGTACCGGTTAAGGCATTCTGCCGGATAAGACCCCTTTTCCCTCGATAGACGCCGTCAGCGTCTTCGATAAAACATCGTTCTTGACGAAATAAGAATACTGGATGATGCACGACCCCATCGGGACACAAAATGGTAACTCGCCTCCCTGGCGTATGTGTTTAAAGATGGCAATCATAGCTTCTTCGGCATCTAAAAAGTGCTTAACTGTGGCAGGCAAACATCTATTGTGATTCAAAAATTTTTAATCAACAAGCTTGAAATTATTAATAACCTAAAATGAAAGCGAAATTTTGACTGTTTGCCAAGTGCGGTTAGCTGCGCCACACACATCAAGTAGCTTATCCGCACAGTTACGGCAGTGGAAGGCTCAGTGACACCCTTAAGGTGAAGATAGGAAGGAGTAAGACAAGGCTGCCTACTATTACCGATGATCTTCCTGATTGTGGTGGACTGGATTATGCAACAAAATGTAAGGAGCGAGAAGATGGGCATACGCTGTTTGACCGATGAAAAGACCTCAGAAGATTCGGATTTCGCAGATGATGACTTATAGCGAATGTCGCACAAGCTCGGAAATCTACAGGCAAAAACTAACAAGTTGACAGAAGAGGCAGGGCAGTGAAGACGGGACTTCAAGTGAACGTAGAGAAGACGGAGGTGATGAAGATACCCAACCAACAACAGTATCAACAGCAAGAGGCACTAATCACTACTAACGGGAGAAACCTAAAGGAAGTAGTCTCTTTCACCTACCCACCTACCTATGCAGCATCGTTTCAACTACAGGCGGTAAAGACGACGATGTCAAAACCAGGATCAGAAAAGCAAGAGGAATCCACTAACATGATATCAGTGTGGAGATCTGCTGCATTCAGGACAAAAACAAGATCCAGATTTTCAACACTAATGTCAGTCAACTGAGTCAGAGTTTCTATGTGATGGTTGAGAGGCTTGGCGAGTCACGCAAACCATCTCCAACAAACTACAAACATACATGAACATCTGCCGCCCACGCTCACTAAATACTGAAGATCAGATGGCTAGAATAATAAGAATAAGCAAGAAGGAACTCTGGCTGGTTGGTAACGAATCAACCAAGAACCCATCGCCAAACAAATATGCAGAAGAATGTGGAGATGGATTGGATTGGATTGGATATACACTGAGAAGACCGTTCGGGGACATCACGTGACAGGCCAGGTCAGGTCGTCGAGTGGAACCCAAAGGGGGAACAACGAGTAGGGTGTCCGAGCCGAGGGTGACATGGAGATCGTGTGAGGAAGAAATGAAAGCTTCTGGGCAGTCGTGGAGCCAGGTTCGAAAGACTGCAGAGAAGAGAGTGGAATGGAGACGTGCTACTGAAGCCCTATTTTCCATTGGGAACCCGAGATAACAATAATATGTGCCGCACTACCTACATTATTTCAGCACTACCCTCCTTATGTCAGCATTATCCACAGTATTCCGGTGATTCGAGGAAATTTTTGGGTACCTTTTCTATTATTTACGTCTCACTCGCATAATTAACGCTGTTTACTGCATTGTTTTCGCAGTGACCAACATTATTTCCACGGTCTTGTTCGGCTAGGTTCGTACTTATTCCTGGATGTCACTGAAAGGTTTCAAAATCCAGTTCGATTCTCTAACTTGTCCGTCGCAGATCTGATGGAAAATGGACGAATGCATGCTGACTAAACTCTTAGTGAGGTGTGTGAGTTTCCACATGACTATGTTGCAGACGGTATCCTCGAACATCATAACCCGGAACGTGCTGCAGAATGAATGTTTGGTCAATGCGGAGACAGGTGAGGAGAAAGAACGAGAAAAAGAAGACAATGAACGAAAAGGGAAAATTCAGATAGGTTTATGGAAAACATGGGAGCGAACAGCGGCGTGGAGGAAACTAATAGGTATCGTGAAGCCATGGGTAGTCAGAGAGGGCAAAACAACGTTGAAGATCATCGTAGAGACAGTGAGAGTAGAAATAGTAGTGAAAGGTCTAGTTGTATTGTAATTGGTGTGGTACGGCGTGGAACTGGAAGGTATAAGGTTGAGTCGAGATCATGATAAAAGTATGGATGGATGATCTCCGGCACCCACGAATGCACTGTGCACTTTACTGGCAAACAGTCCAAGTTTTGGCAAGTTAGCATCCCCGCAACATCACTACCATTTGCACTTAGGATCCAATTTCATAAATTCTGCATATTCGGTGTTGAAAGTGGACATACCTGCTGAAAAGTCTAAGCTGTAGGCAAAAGCAATAAATAAATAAATGCTTTATTCTCTCATCTGTAACTCAACATAAGAGAAGCCAGTTTACAGGCATCATCACATTGACATATGTTGGAAAATGTACAAGATTTTACGGGACCTGAATGGTACGGAAAGGAGGTCATTAAATTCGATTAAAAACATCAAACGATTACACAAGTTATGAAGTGAACAAGAAAATACCACGTTTCAGCATACACAGAGTGTTAAAGTTTAGATTGTTTCAGTCATGCCTTCTTTCTCACCATTTGCAGCACCAAGGTTGCACAAAATTCCAAATTCCTGTTACAAGCAGTCAACATGTTTGATTCATCCTCACAGTGCCCCGTTACGCTAGGCAAACGTCTGTTTTACCATAAATTTTCATGCTTACAGCTTCGGAGACCAAAAGAACCTAGACTGATGATTTCGAGAATCTGTAAGTTTCCACATAACCATGCAATCCAAGTGAATATCTATTCAAGTGCTATCGTTCACGGCAACATAGATTTACGCTATCAGAATTAAATATTGTGGTGCAAAGGAATAAACGTTTGAAAAAGCCGCGGACTAATGGCAGTGCGTTTTCCACACTGCTCACTTTAAAGTATGCAGCATTGTCAAGGAGGTATATTCGCTGTTAGATGAAGTACTAGAGAAGTCTGTTGCATAGAACAATTGTGAATATGTTCACTTTAAGGTTAATAGGTGGGTTAGTCCCCTGGATTTTACTGTCTGTACAGAATTTCGTAGCCATTATGACCGTCCGAAAATTTGAGTGATTCGAGGATTGATAAATGTTTATATGGTGTGAGAGTCGAATGAGTGAATGGGACTGGTAATTCTTGCTTATTGGGTGGCAATATTCGTGGGAGCGTGGTTTCATTGCCTCCAGAAACAATGGAATATTGAGGATCAGTAACGTATACTTCTCATTTGTGTCCCACTGTCATCATTGAAGGTTGTCTTGATGATGTGGGTCTTCGAGGTTTCATGGGTCATACACACGGCCACGGTTATACTCACTATCCGTCCGACCTTCAGGAATATTGGAAGATTCAAACGATAGCCGAATAATTCCCATTTTTGATCTGAGCTAGCTTCAGCATGACAAAGAATCGTGTTGGTGTTTATCCGTTTTATTCTTTGCTGTCCGCGGAGATGCACCATGAGTATAAGTTTCGCTGACAATCGACTCAAAGTCGGTCGACAGTGCCTCCCCGAGGTTGGGGTGAGCAGCCATGTGCGCCGCTGGAACATTTATGGTGTTCGCACCTGTCAAAGACTCTAAATGGAATAAAGCTTTGTCACAGGACTAAGTTTCAGAGGTGTTGAGGGCAGTTACTGATGGTTCGCCCGCTGATCTTTTAGGGTTCAGAAGTTTGACTAAATCAGAATCAATTAAAGGAGGATCGAACCCGTTATCAAACAACGAATATGCACTCTCAACCGATTTCGGCCTCTTTGGCTTCACAGGCATCACGCCAAGATGCGCTCTGTGGGCTCCCAACTCGCATGACGAACAATTCGCCTCTGCGGAACTTATGTTGTCATAAGCGTCCTTGAGTCTCTTATCATAGCTGTCGTCGCTTCTACCTAAGTAGCAGCTTGTTTAGGTGCGTCCTCCCTTTAGGGAGCTTAAACAGCCGTGCTCCTCTTAATAGGCCCCACCTCTGAGCAAAAGAAGTCTTCGGAAACTTCCAGCAGTTAGTCGGCACACAACAAAATTTATCTTCTGATGTTTTGGAGGCTTTAGCAACGTGCAACCTGTCAGACTTTCCGCCCCTCGTAATCCCGGTATAGGGTTTAAAATGCATTCAACTTAGCTTGTAGCCAGGGCTACACAACCATCGACGATCTCCAGAGTGCTCTTGGGTGTGGATTTTGTCCCCTCATCTCCTAAAGAAGCGCGTTTTTGGTCACTTTTGTTGTAAACTGTCGAGTGGGCATCTTGCGATCATCTAAGGGACATTGAGGGCTCAGTTTGCAGAGGTAGCTTAAGGACGCCGGTGTACTTTCGCGAATTAAAAACCTGTACAAGAAGGATGAGAGGTCTTTAGGGCCACCCCAGTTCACCTTCCACTACCTTGGCCTCCTCGAAGACACTTTTGATAATCAGAAACGGTTTACAGAACCGAAGGCTTAATGTTCATCTAGCCCCACGATCACCTTCCTCTGCGGGTAACATCCTGCAAGACTGTGCCGCTCTAGCAGCCTGAGGAGAACATTGGGGCACCAAATGCCTTAGTTCAATCTCATCCGTCAGTTTAACGTCACTCAATAATAGCTCCATTTCATTCATAAAACCAGAGTAATCAGCTGGGTTGTCATCAAGTTTTGGCAAGTCACACTTGAGTGGCACGACCACTCAACCGCTGTGAACATTAGAGCCATCCCGGGCATAGTTACCATCCACCTTTTGGCAAGCACTCCGGGACACATTCACAGTAACATAAGGCGCATTAAAATCGTTAAACTCGCCTGAGTTAGCCTCCTAATAAGTCCATCACCCCGAAAACCCAGACTCTAGTGATTCCAACAATCCACTGCCAGAACACGAATTCAAAAGCACCAACTTCGACCAAATGAAACGAATACAGAAAGTTCAGACGGAGTTGATAAGAAAATGTCATCACTCTCTACTACTGGGATGGATTAAGTCTTTCCTCAGTAATCGTGCTCAAGTGGTGAAGGTAGATTCACACACTTTGAAACCTAGGCCAATCACCTCTGGTGTTGTTCAAGGCAGTGCATTAGGTTCCCTTCTCCTTACTTTATGCGTCAATGACACCTGAAGCTGCTTTGCACACCTTAGACCATTCTTGTTTGCTGATGACCTAAACGTTGAATACACATTCAGCCATGACGGTTTATCCCACTTCCAAACACTAACACAAAGGGAGCTCGACATAATATCCACATGGTCTGCAGCTTTAAAATTTCAGTCCAATATAGGCAAATGTGGCTGGATATGTTTTGGTGCTCCATCGGTGGATATCCAACTACATCTTCAGTTTACGAAACTTCTTGTTCTCAAAAGTGTATGTGGCCTTGGACTAAGATATTCAGGGGACCTCACATCTTCTGAACAGGTAGTATCACAGACTAGCAAATCTAGGATCCTGATGGGTTGCATAGTTCGTAACTTCCACCTCAAAGAAGTCGAGTTACTACTCCATAGAACTTGCGTACATCCACTATCAGAATATTGTCCACTTATATTGAGTGGTATCCACGTAGAATGGAGGGTGTCCAAGGGTATTTCACAGCTAGATTATAAGGACGCGATTGCAAACAGGACTACAGCTCCAGATGCAGAACCCTAAGCCTAGAAACACTTTAGATGGGACAACTCAAAATTAAACTGAGACTATTCTTTAATGTGTCACAAAAATTCACTTTTACGGTCTGTGGTGAGTTTGAGTCCGAACACAACAGTCGGTACGATCTGTGCGACCACGCCCATTGCGTCACATTGAAACCATTCAACTCCTGCTTGCACGCAGACTTCTTCAGCATCAAATTCTCTCAGTTGTGGGACAGACTTAAGGCCAAAGTGGAGGCCTCCAAATCAGCCTGTGAATTTGGTCGGTTACCGGCTAGCTTCTTATCATCTGGTGACTGTTCTGGTTTATCAAATACACCAACAGTCTCCTTCACGACACTTCGTATACTCGGCCCTCTTAATGTATGATGAGACAGCCACCACACCTACACTGGCCTTTCATGCGAAGCGTTGGGGAGACTTCCATAAGTTACCCCATCAAAGTAATGGCACATTCTGCCCCACCCAACACGGTAATCGAAAACAGAAATTTTACACCACATGACAGCATGAAATTTGCATTCTTAAATACTCCATAGAAAAAGGACATACTATGAAAGCCATAGCAAGAGAAGTTAAGTAGGGAGAAATATGAACACAGAAAACACTCTCCTCGTTGGAATTCTTGCTTTCCCCGCCTGCTGCTTGGTCTGTTTTTTCTCTTTGTAGAAAAGCCATTCAGTTCAAAGTGTTGGCTTGGTCATCATCGAGAATTAATTACTTAAGGAACAGACCTTGGCTGGAACTAACCTTCATGGGGGGTAACCAGTTTTACCACGTTCAGAATATCTAACCACAACAAGCAGAAATAAAAAATGTTCCCCGAACTAAAACTTCCTAATTTTCAAAATCTAAGATTCACTCATCATCAGGGTGACCAGCAATGTCCGACGCTTACCAAATACAAGGCTGTCACGACCCGTGAAAACGGCGGACAAGTTGTCCTGGGAGTTCATTCGGAGCATTCAAACATGTCCATTGCTTCCGCATGCTGGAGTTGGAAAAGTGATGACATTTGGCTTTTAGTCATGATATTCATCAAGATTATGAATCTTTGTTGTGGAAGGGTATTCACATGCATGAATTATACAGTTCTGCAACCATCAATATGTAAACAGTTCATGCATACATTCCTCCATACACTTTTCACCATTATCTCAAGCAAAAAGTAAAAACTGTTACAATGGAAGTATTAGCTTCAAGCCTTATTTTTCTCCAGGTAATACCAGTAGTGTCTAGATACAAACCTGGTTTTTTTGTTAATGCGAAGACAATACTTCCACTTGTTCAACTTATAAATTTTCTGCGCACTTATTTTGCTGGGATGTTCCATTGTACGAACGTGCAGCACTTATGTCTTCTAGTGACGACGGGTGGGGATTGAGGTTACCTTCCGCGAATATATATGTAATTGATATATAAACTTATTCATGCCCGTAAAAATCGCGTGTGCTTGTATATTCAGGAATAAATATTATTATTATTATCAATTTACAAGCTCAGAGGTGCAGAGGCTACACCTGCTTTTCTTTGTTTTTTCTATCAAAATTTCAGATAGTTGTAACATGAAGATATCATTAGACTATGATGAAAACCTACTGAATCATCCGGAAATCTGAACGCTAAAAATCAAAAGATTTAACTCCAAAAGTCGGAGACCCACATCATCAAGATAACCTTCAATGATGACAATAGGACACAAATGAGGGGTATACGTTACTAATCCTCAATATTCCATTGTTTCTGGAAGCAGTGAAGCTATGCTCCCACGAAAATTTCCACCCAGTATGCAAGAATCACCAGTCTCATTCACTCATTTGACTCTCTCACCATAAGTGGGTATGCCATCAAATTCTATTTAAAGTGTCAGAAGATCCTGCTAACACGTATCCACACAGGTGTTGAAATCATGCTCACTGGTGGGTTTCTTACTGTGGAACTGCGACAGCAGAGTTATCCCGTATAAAACGTGTGTCCGACCACCGCTCGAATATTTATCTACAACAGTATGCGGGTTACGGATGTAACGGAAAATTGATCTGAAAATCCCTCCCGATCACCCTTATTTGATTGTATTGACATTTATTTTGACATTTTTACCCTCATTATGGATGGTGTACCTTTGACCCTAGCCGGTGTAATGTTATTTGCTTGTTTAACTGTCTTATTTGACTTTACACTCGGTATTTGCCTTTGTATGTTTGAGACTTATCATGAACGTTTCACTTTCCCATTATGTGACGCTGGACTGTTGACAAGGTGATGTTGTTTTACTGCGCCCGACATTTTGTTGGGGTTCAACTTACGGTTGTGCTGTGATTTGACTGTTTGTCTTTTGACTGTCTACCGGGAACGTTTGTTTGTTGGTTGATTCCTGTAGGCAGAGTTTTGATCCCTTTTGTCGGGAATATTCATATTGACCGACAGGTACTCAACAGTTGTATTCGTTTAACCAGTTTTTGCCGCGACATAACTTATTGTTGCTCTGATAGTACCACAGATTTTGTTACGGATCTACTATTGAATTACTGCAAACCGTGGTTTGATATTTTGATCCAACCTTTGACTGTGCGTCACTCGCGGAAGTTAGGAAGCTATACAGTAGAACGCAGGAACTAGTCAGATTCACGTCAGTTGGCACCGCCTGATTATTTCCCGCGTTTACGCCAAGATTATTGGGTTCTGGCCGCTACAACGGATAGACTGAAATTTGAAGGAGTGCAGAGAAAGTTTACGATCAGAACACTCAACACGAATATAGTCGTAGAATACGCCACCAGATACAGCGTCTTAGGACTTGAACAGTTAAGGAAACGAGGGCTCAAACTGAACGTGGCACTGTTTTATGAGCTCTTTAACAGGCCAGATTATAGTACATGCACAGGAACGTGGTTCATAAGCAAAAGCGCATATGGGTTAGGAAACGTAACTGAAAAGGTAGCAATTGGGCATTTCAAAACGGTCACTGGGGTGAACTTCTTTGTGGTAAAGTGTGCTCAGGTATGGAACATTTTACCTAGAGAAGCTCAACTCTACACAACGGGACAGTACCATAAAAAGCACCACTTACAAACGTGACGTAACTTATGGTCTTCCCCGCGTTCAAGATTTTGTTCTGTTGCGTTGCATCTGGTCGCTGTCCGCCCCCTGGAATAACGCTGAGTCCCTCGAGGATGTGCATACCTCTCTCCAAGCTCTGCAAATCTCAGACCACGGGCAACATAAAGAAGCACTGGAACTGTCATTCAAGCGTTGTAGTTACCCGGATCTATCTCGACCTCGGGGTGGCAGAAAGTCGGACAATGCTACCCATCTATCGAAAAATACTTAAAAGCTAGCAAGGAAAGTTATTGTTATTGCCCAGCTCACGACTCTGTCGAAGTTAACTGATATGTAATATCTGTCATTATTCAACTCCTCAATTATTTCTCTAGCGTTATTCATATTTTTAACACTTCTTGTCTGTTTTTCTGAGAGTGAAAACAAGTGTCGGTAGCTTCCACAGAAATAAGGGTGAGTGCGAAAAGACCGAAGTTATTTGATCTGTCGGCTTAGGTTAAAAGTTCCATCAGTGACCGCCAGCCACCACTTAAGTTACCCGGTCTTATGATCGACGTCTACGGCGATGCTAATAAGGTTAAGTCCGATATTCTGGAAAGCTAGAAAGCAGTTAAGAATATGCAGTGTAAGATGGAGCACCTCCCACCGATGGATCTGTTAGACCCGAAATGTGGCTCCCCAGTTGATAGTTTAGTCAAATGCAAGAGGCTAGTTGACTTTGTAGCCAGTGAGGTAAGCAACCGAAAGCCATCCTCTTACAGCTCAGTAGTCTTCAACATCCCTGACAATTCCCCACTAGAGCGGGTTAGGGCTGACCGTTTACGAGCATGAGGCTTGGCTGGCTCAGCTTGTAATTTTCGTCGCCTACGAAAAAAACGATCGGGTTCCCATGTCTTGTCCTGTTTCAGCTTAACTCGCCGTGCAACGCAGAATACTTCTCTGACTCCCAGAGAATTATAACGTCCACAACACCATATAGCAAGGTTAAGATATCTCCCGACACTACTTGTCAGCGTCGCACACGGAAATTCCGTAGTGGACTGACTTCGCAGATTCTGCTAAGACCGCGAGATGCCGAGGGTGGGAGGCAGTTAACGAGCTGTGAGGGTGACAAGCTAACTAGAACTCCGCTGACTTTTGCACCCCTACCCAGTTACCCGTGAAGAACTTATAAATACAACAGGGAGCACAAGAAGTGTAGACTCCATACCACCAATATGCTCAAACATTGTATTCACAGACCTAGATGACAACTCAAGTCTCAGTGATGATCTGCAAGGGTCCCAAGGCAGTCAATCCGCCTATATCACACAAGCAAACCCGTCTGTGCAATTCATCTCTTCAGCTCTATTGCTGAATGCAATATCGCTGAGCAAAAGGTTGTGGAAATGCAAACGTTTTAACAACAAACAATGCCATCCAGCGAAATCGAGGACCCCTAGTCGTCCGGTGGCGTATAGCACCATGAACCTCTCTCAAGTTGGTTCATTACCGTACAAAGACGCTTATAAGGACACTCCTCGCCCAGAACCAGGAAACCATACGGTCTCAGCCAGCCATAATACGGTTCAGCTTTTCAATTGTGAGAGCGCAAGCAAGGTGTACCATCGCAGGCGGCCCAAACCACCCAAACTGGGGAATACGGTTTCCAGAACTCCTCGCAGCATAGAGTTCCGTTTAAGAAATCGTGTATCACGTGTCACCTAGAATTCTTCGAACAGGTAATCAACGGTAGAGACGATGGAAATGTTGCTGTCTCGCTTCACTTCGATTTTACCAAAGCCTTCGACGAAATGCATCACCCCTCACTCCTTCAGAAACTGAATCAATTTGGAATAAACGGCATGTTGCATGACCGGATCGGCTCATTTCTGTTGAACCACATCCAAGTTGCCTAAATTAGCCCATATTGTTACCTTCCCAGGAATATCACCAGTGGAGTTACTCGTGGCTCCGTCCTGAGACCCCTTCTGTCTACAATGTATGTAAATGATATATGCGTCTGCTTTCAATGGGGGAAAACCTTCCCCTCTGTCGATGACTTGAAAGTAGTGTACGCTTTTCACCCTAATAAATGTGGCAGCATCATTGCCACCATGCAAAACGACCTCGACAAGTTATAAGGATGGTGTTACACGTGGCCGCTACCTCTGAATTCACAGGAATCCGGCCTTACGCTCTTCGGTGAACAGAGTGTGCCAACTCATCTTCAACCGGACGACATTGCACTCCGACAGCCAGGTAGTATTTGCAACCCTGGAATTAGGTACTTCAGTGACGTTTCCTTCACAGAACACGCAACAGCACAGCGCCCCAAATGACGCCGCCTCATCGACTTCATCCACCGGAAGTACCGCCTGAACGAAGCCAAACTGATTCTTTATAAGATATGTATGCGACCACTACTAGAATACTGTCCTACCGTACTTAGTCGTCTGTGGTCTAATAACAATTAGAAAATGGAGAAAACTCAACAGCGCCTTACCGGACTTATTTCCACCCGGTAATTCATATACAGGCAGATGCCATTCCAGTCGATCAGAGCCTATGTGGTTAAGGCGAATAAAGTTTAACCTCAGCATTTTCTATAAAGTGCTACATCATGTAGTAACTGCCAATGTGG
The DNA here is from genome assembly GCA_944470555.2 of Heterobilharzia americana. Classification (NCBI taxonomy): domain Eukaryota; kingdom Metazoa; phylum Platyhelminthes; class Trematoda; order Strigeidida; family Schistosomatidae; genus Heterobilharzia; species Heterobilharzia americana. The sequence continues at coordinate 69,148,117 of OX104129.1, read as the reverse complement.
ATACAGTAAAGTTCGCTGACGAAAAACCCTACTATCTTAGGGACAAGATTGCCCAGCCACACTGCCACGTGCGTCCAAACAGCTTAAATCCTCATTTTTCACAACCCGTTACGCTAACATTTGGAACAGACTGCCGCATGATGTCCGATGCTGCAAAACTGTACCTCAATTCGAAATAAGCTTGAGCCGCTACCTCAATGAACTTGGAATATGCAGGATTCTTCATGTACCCTACAAAAATAACACCATGTTTCTTATTGGCCTGCCAAACATCTAGGGTCCAACACGCAATAATCTGGTGCAACTGCCCAAGAATTCATGAAACGGTAATTTTTATTGAATTACACACTATTCTGTGCCAATATGTAGTACAAGGCATGTATAGGCGAAGAAATATTTATTTTCAATGACTTCATTATCAGGCTATACAGTCGTATTTATATTCGGTAAAGTGACAGATGATTGCACTAAAAAGTTATCTGTGTGGTTATCTTGATTCCAATAATATTAACATTGGATTACCCACGAGTCGCCTAAAAGAACCAATATTGAGATGTACGTTCAATGAACAGTTTAGATTCAGTGATGTAATTTATAACCGGACGGACGGTGTTGCAATGAGGTCTCCACGATGCCCTGTCCTGGCGGATATCCCTATGGTAAAGCTTGAAAACGGGTCCCTTAAGGAAATGGTTTCAGAACTTTACTTGTATAAAAGGTACATGGATCACACTTTTCTTATTTGCGACGAAACATGTTCAGTGGACGAGCTGTTAAGACATTTCAATGACTGTCACCCGTGCATTAACTTCAGCGTAGGAGAAGGGTTAAACTCACCTTTCCGCCTTCTAGATGTAAGGTTAAAGAGAAGAAACGGTGTCTCGGTTCACGGGTCAGTCTGTCGAAAACAGACCTGAACCAGTCAGTTCACTAACTTTTATAGTTGGCCACCTCTTGGTCGTAAGAGAAATCTCATTCACTTATTATGTTCCAGAATCTATGAAATACATTTAGAAGACACGGTGGATGCTGAAGTCGAAACTCTTAGAATATATTATCTAATAATGGATACCCTTAAAGATTCACTGATGAGAATCTGAAGAAACGAACCACTCCCCATCCCATTACAGCCCCTAAGAAAATTTTACTCATGAATCTAGAATTCAAAGGGGACAGCATGGCCGAAGTGCTGTAAACTCATCTGTCAAGATGCCAAGATGTTGAACGACGATTCTTCCACTCTTTAATTACTTGCGCCACAACAAATGTTTTCAGTACTATCAATCTGAATTGCATGAAAAAGGTAACACTTGAGGAGTGAGAAACGCCTGAACTTAGACATTCACCTGGATTAAGTGATTGTACGGGCACTTACTTATTCCCGAAATCATTGAAGTAAGTAACTGTTGGTCAGTAAATCTGAGAACATAAGAATTGCTGTTAAAATAGACGTTTATCTGACAAAACACTTGGTCTTGTAGATGGGTCAATCGTGTCGACTACTCACAACGCAAGCACCAAATATTGCGCTATTTGATGTGAAGAAAGAACTGCGAGCAGAAATGACCTAAACTCAGAACGATGTGTATGTACTGTAAAGTGATATTTTCCTGCTACTTTCATAACATTTAGACACTTGGTATCATGATAGAGTTCAATGTCCCCCCTCTGTATTATTCAATACTGCCAAAACCTTTTATGTTTCTCTGCAATTATCAATTTGATGAGGCCTGTAAACTGGGTTCTCTCGTGTTAACTTCATAACTTGAGAATAAAGATATTTATTTATTAATTAATAGTAGCTTCTATGCTGCTGGATTGAGACTGATATTCTCCGGCCATCGCCTGATTCCTCAATGCATGAAGGATAGCCTACCACTAGTGTCCACATCTATATGTATCTACAAGTTCTTATGCTCTTGTGGAGCTGACTATATTGGACGTTGTGAGCGCGCCCCCCGAAGACGTGTTGCTGAACACTACTCGTTTCGGCTTACCAGGGGCGAGAAAAGGAAAACGACCTCATCCACATGTGAACACCTTCTTGAATAGGGACGCTCGGCACCTCAAGATTCATCCTTCCAAGTAATTTACAAAGTTAAACTGAACTACTCCAAAGGCTTATGTTTTCACCACTTATGCATGGCTGAAGCATTAGCTGCACATGAACAAAAACTGAAACTTTGCGTTCAAAAACGTTTCATGAAACCACTTTCTCTACCTTGGCCTTAACGATTCATTTTGTTGACTCTGTCGATTCCAGTTCACTTCAGCACACTTCTCTTCTATTATCATCATTATCACCAATTTTAAATTCACTGACAACATTTGACCCATATCTCACTTTTTGATATCGATTCATTCCTTGTTAACTGACCAGTTTTACACGTTTCAGCTAAATTATCACCCTTTTACAATTATTTGACAACCCTTGCCTCTTATCTCACCACCTGTTATCAGTTCGTCCCTCATTCAGTGACCCATTTACTATTTCTTTCATTAGAACAAATACCACCACCTACACCGATTGTGTATTTTGTAATAGTGACTGAGCAGCCTTTTAGTGCATTTGTCTGCCACCTTACGGAGTACAGATAAGACTGTACTGCTTGATAATAATGAAGTCGTTGAAAAGAAATGTTTCTTCGCTGATACACGCCTTGTTCCTGTTGATGAATAAGTGGGTATATTTCGTCAGTAGAATTTGTAGTAACTGTGTTTGGTGCTGGGTACCGTTCCTAACCTCAGTGCCGCCCTAGTTCAGCTATCCTTAACCCCTCCCACAAATAAACATTCCACCCACCATTCCTTTTTCTCTTTGTAATAAGCTGGGAGTCTTCGAGTTGTACATTGGCACAAGTCAGTTTTGTGTCATGAATCAAGCTTTACCATGCATGAGTGGAGGTGTAGTGGTCATGAGTATTACCTGACGTGTGGTTCATACCATGGGGAGCATGAGTTATTAATGTATGCACGGCCTTAGCCAGCTCACGGTAAGATGAAAATATCCCCATAACCATTCAACTCTATTGAGTGCCGCACGAAAATATTTAAAAAATTAACATGAAAATGTGCGGAGATGGTGATAACTGACCAACAGGCTTGATGGAAGGGAGATAATCCTGGACTACCCTTGCCTGTTTTGTGCTATCTTTATGAAACCTAGGGCCCTTGCACCTATGACTACAAAACAGTGGTCAAAAGAATAAGGTTGCCAAAAAAGTCCACCAGGTCGATTAGCTCAGCTAACTCCGCACCACCATATTGTCTCTATAGCCCTGATATGATGACACAACAGGCAATACCATGATCATCCCTCCCCCATGACTATGTAAAGCGTCGTTACCATTTTGGCAAAAGCCATGAATTTTATCTGGATGTCTACAACTTCCTTAAACTTCCGTACATGGGTTTTCTACCCGGTCCAAAATCTTCTGTTCTCTCTATTCCACAGCGGTATCTTCGGTTTTGGTCCAGTTTCCACTACTTTCGTATGCCCCCCATCTCCTTCCCCATAAGCTTGCCTCCAAACAGTTGGTTTTGGATACTTCTTCAAATAATTTTTGTAGTCAGCACAATGAACCCACCTCCATGTGTCATAGTTGATATAATTCTGCGCAGTATTTTTGCTCGCCTGTTTCGAATTTCGCCTGCAGCCTGCTTCTGCTATTCATGTTTCAGGCTTGCCTAACCAGTCCTTCATCCGTATGGAATCCTATTAATCGCATTTATCAGCATGAACCATGCCATCAACACTTTGTGACGAACGCCCACAATCCACGGTCATGGCCGTACCCACAGCTAGCCCTACCTTCAGGAATATTGGAAGATTCAAACAATAGCCGAATAATTCCCATTTTTGATCTGAGCTAGCTTCAGCATGACGAAGAATCGTGTTGGTGTTTATCCGTTTTATTCTTTGCTGTCTGCGGAGATTTAGCGTTCCTTCTCCAGACGCATCTCCTACCTACCGTGAATAACGGTATCTAATGTACAGCTAGGTACTGTACATAACAGTCAGTTCTTTTTATCATAATGATCAATCATGTAAACTGGCTTGTTCTCATAAACTTAAATTGTTTAGAATATATCATATATATATATTATCATCATTATTATAAGACTGCTACTAGAACTATAGACATATTAGGACCTCTCATCATATAATCAATTTACGACCTCGAAGATGCAGAGGCTACACCTGCTTTTCTTTGTTTTTTCTATCAAAATTTCAGATAGTTGTAACATGAAGATATCATTAGACTATGATGAAAACCTACTGAATCATCCGGAAATCTGAACGCTAAAAATCAAAAGATTTAACTCCAAAAGTCGGAGACCCACATCATCAAGATAACCTTCAATGATGACAATAGGACACAAATGAGGGGTATACGTTACTAATCCTCAATATTCCATTGTTTCTGGAAGCAATGAAAGTGTAGCATTACACATTTCCCCGAAATCAATAGCCTAGGGTCTGGCGACTTTCGACGTTGATGCTGATCTTGATGGTTTAACTAGAATCGCTAAGCTGAGGGCGCCCGGTCAAGAATCCTCGCCATTTGGCACGCTGTCGTTTCATGTCTCACTGCTCGTATTCGACTTTCTAGCCGGCTGTTTGGAACGCATCGGTATCTTGGCACAACCATCCAAATATACTATTCCATCCGACTACGCTATCGTGTTCTTGGTCTCGTACTCGTGTGTATGTAACAAGTCCGAATAATTAGTGATTGGTCTTTGCGTCTGTCAAGTTCGCACCACGACAAATCCTAAGAGACTATACTCCCAAGAATATTGCCACCCAATAAGCAAGAATTACCAGTCCCATTCACTCATTCGACTCTCACATCATATAAACATTTATCAATCCTCGAATCACTCAAATTTTCGGACGGTCATAATGGCTACGAAATTCTGTACAGACAGTAAAATCCAGGGGACTAACCCACCTATTAACCTTAAAGTGAACATATTCACAATTGTTCTATGCAACAGACTTCTCTAGTACTTCATCTAACAGCGAATATACCTCCTTGACAATGCTGCATACTTTAAAGTGAGCAGTGTGGAAAACGCACTGCCATTAGTCCGCGGCTTTTTCAAACGTTTATTCCTTTGCACCACAATATTTAATTCTGATAGCGTAAATCTATGTTGCCGTGAACGATAGCACTTGAATAGATATTCACTTGGATTGCATGGTTATGTGGAAACTTACAGATTCTCGAAATCATCAGTCTAGGTTCTTTTGGTCTCCGAAGCTGTAAGCATGAAAATTTATGGTAAAACAGACGTTTGCCTAGCGTAACGGGGCACTGTGAGGATGAATCAAACATGTTGACTGCTTGTAACAGGAATTTGGAATTTTGTGCAACCTTGGTGCTGCAAATGGTGAGAAAGAAGGCATGACTGAAACAATCTAAACTTTAACACTCTGTGTATGCTGAAACGTGGTATTTTCTTGTTCACTTCATAACTTGTGTAATCGTTTGATGTTTTTAATCGAATTTAATGACCTCCTTTCCGTACCATTCAGGTCCCGTAAAATCTTGTACATTTTCCAACATATGTCAATGTGATGATGCCTGTAAACTGGCTTGTCTTATATTGAACTATGAGTGTTTGTATGAAATATTTAGTTAGTTATGAAATGAGCAGGAACATTTCCCTTTTCGGCCTACGCGGAATTTCGTGATTTAGATTTTAACAATTCTTTCTTTCATATACTGGATTTAACATGAGTGATACCAGTTACAAACTAGGTCAGATTATTAATTCATGAAAGTTCATCAAGTAGTGCTCATTATTAATCACTTCACACACCAAGTCGTTGATGCGCATGGTTTGGCTAAAACGTGCTGAAATTCATGAGACGGGCATGTTTTTTTATCCCATCACACGAAAAAGTTCCTTCATTCGGAAAGAGCGCGTAATTTTCGAAGTATGCGCTACAACAGGATGACGTTGTTAGTCCATTTGCATAGTTCGTTAGTTAGCAATATAACCATCGTTTCGTCGGTAAATTCTCAAGTTTTTAGCTGTAGTGACCTCAAAGGAGCCATTTACACGATCCGGAGTATCCGTAAAGTATCCACATTTGTATAACCATGGCGTGTCTAAATCAATGTTTTTTCACTTCACCATCTTACATTTAAAGGTAATATAGATTAGTTCCATTGGGAATACTTGTAGTAGTGGATGGAAGTAAACGTTGAAATGATCAATGGTCTAAATGGCAATGGTTATACATAGACTTTAGGCATCTTTCATATTGGCGTCAGCAGCATCATTCAAGAAGCGTGTTTGATGTATGGTAACTTCCATATGAAAAGGCTACTTGATATAGAGTACTAGAAGACATATGGTAGGGAACTACTGCAGGTAAGTAGCGTTCCGAGTCAATGGGTCAACTGGTCTCTGGTTTAATCATTTGTTCAGAATGTTTGCGCCACTACGACTGTTGGAAAAGTTCAGACGGTTCGTCTAGACCAGAAGATGAGTCAATTGTGAAGATTCTCCAGAAAACGAGAAAGATTGGGAGCAGTCCAGTAATTCTTAGAGTCAAACAACAGGTATTATTTCCACTAAGTAGATGTTTTCAGATTGAAATTCAGCATCAAATGTCGTCATGGAGCTGTTGCTGCAGATGAGAAAAGAAAGAAGCATGAGCAGATATAGAAAGGGGAATTACTACGCTATCCAACATGAAGAAGATAGAAGTCCCTATTCTTCCAGACCTATTCGAACTTTAGGGGTATTTTCATGTATATATGTAGAGTCAACTGTATAGGTTTTCCGTTATAAGTTTTTTAAAATTTTCTGCTTTTTGGGTGAGTGGTATTGGCTTTGAGAGGAGAAAAGTACACATTGAGTTCATTGTGAGTAGGGGAACCAGCACTCACACCCTTGTGTGCAATCGTAGACCCATCGCTGTAGGAGGAACTCTAGGACTTTAATAACTCTGATTCAAACATTCAGAGGTTCAACTATGCTTACGCAACGCTTAATATTTTGCTTGCGGTGGACAGGAGTGGAGCGTGATTCCGCGCCAGTTCTTGCGAAGACTTAGGTTGCCCTTCTTCGGGAGTTTGACAAGGTAGCCCTTCTTCCACTCAGTGGACAGGTACCTTCCCTTCCTTCCAGACCTTCTGCAATAGTGGTGTGGTGTGAGCATGTCCGCTGTTGTTCCTGTGTCTGTTCTCAGTAATTCTGGCGGGATCCCATCTGGTCCTGCTGCTTTCCCGCATTTCAGTAGCTTTATGGCGCTCAGGACTTCGACTTTTGTTGGAGGATTTGTGTTTACTGGTGGTTCTGTGGCTGGGCTGCAGGTGGCGGTCGATCCAAGAGTTTTTTGAAGTGGTCAGCCCATTGTTTCCTTTGTTTCTCCTCTTTGGTAACTAGATTTCCTTCGTCATCTTTTATTGGTTTCATCTGTGTTGATCTCTTCCCAGATAGTGACCTGGTTATTTGATACAATGTTGTCAGGTCTCTCTTACCAGACCTCGGCCTATTCTGCTTCACTTGCCAATGCGTGGTGGAAGTGTCTTTTGTCTTTGCGCGCACTCTTCTCCACTTCTTTGTCCAGTGTAGTGTTTTATACATTGCACTCAGTTCCTCTTCTCGTCGTTCATCCTTGCACTGGTTTATCTTCCGCTTCGACATCACCACCCACCTCTCCCTCCCCTATCAGCTTCCATGTATCCATCGAGATCCATTCCTTATCTACCTTCTTCTTTCGTCCTAATACGGTTATGCAGGTTTCTTTCCACATCTCTTCCAAAGACTTCCAGTGCTCATCCACACAGGTTTCTTCAGGGATGTTTCTCGATATCTTCCATTTTGTCCTGATGACTGACTGAAGTGAAGATGTCCTTTGTAGTTTCGTCCTTCAGTTTATGTTCTGGGTGTTCTACTCCAACTGTGGTCTATCACCAACTTCCTTGAAGGCTTTCATCTTGATTTGGAAGGTTCCTTGCACTAGACAATGAGTGGTCTGAGCCTACATCTGCTCCCCTTCTTGACCTTGTGTCAAGCAGGCTGTGACCCAAATTTCTTGAGATTGAGATGAGGCCGATCTGATTTTTAGTGTGTCCATCTGGGAGAATCAGATCCATGTTGCTTTGTGGATATCCTTGTGCTTGGACACAGTGCCTGACTCCAAATTGTTGAATGCACAGAATTCTGCAAACAATTCTCCACTCTCGTTCATCAGCTCACCGAGCGCTTCTCGACCCATGGTTAGTTCTTTTCCTGTGTTGTCTGCTCCCAGTTTGGTATTCATGTCGTCCATTAGAATTTTGTTGTCGCCAACCGAGGTCTTGTCCAGTGTTGATTGCAGATGTCTGTAGAACTCCCCCTTCTCTTGATCTGAATTATTTGTAGGTGCATAGTGTAGCATTGAATGATCGTGACCTTCCTTTCTTTTGAGTTGAACCTTACTGCTGTGATCCTGGCGGAGATTAGTTCCCATCACGCTGGTAACTGGTGAACTAGTTGACCAGGCGAGGTTTTAAATAGCATTTGGTATTACATAATCCACATGCCAAGTTATTTAAACTTGCTGCAAATCATGAGACGGGTATGGTTTTTCGTCTACCATTACAGAGATAGGTTCCACCATCAATAACAAAAGCGCCATATGTTCGAAGCTTGCGTTATAACCAGCCAACGCTGTTAGTCCATCTGCATAGTTTGTTAGTGAGTAACCATCCGATCATCAGAAAGTTCTTCAGTCTTAGCATCGCTGACCACAACGGACCACTTTTTACTATCACTAGTATCAGTAAGTAGGTTTAAGGCTGATATACTAGATATACTGATATAATAGGAGCTGTTAAACAAGAACGCACCCAATGTAGTAAAACTAGTGATACAGAAGCACTAGTGAGACTGATGAAAACCCGGATAAGCAGCTCTGGAAATAGTGCCCCTAGTTTAATCATGGACAACGGCATCCTCTACGACGACCCACTACAAATCAGCGAGCTGTTCAGTTGCCAGTTTGCTAGCTGCTTTACACAAGAGGAAGAAATTAAAGTGGTTGGTGCACCGTCAACACCAACTCACTCCATAAGTACAGTGCTCTTCACTAAACAAAACATTTCTCTAGCTATAGCATCACTTCGAACCTCATACAGTGCGGGGCCTGATGGAATTCCAACCATCTTGTTAAAAAGAGGTGGCGAAGATATACCGCTGATTCTCTTGAAGCTCTTTAATACGTCCCTCTCCAGTGGCAATTACCCTGAGAACTGGAAACTATCATACATATGTCCTAAGCATAAATGTGGACCAACATCTAATATAGAAAACTACCGACCTATAAACATCACGTCAGTAGTATCCAGGACTATGGAAAAGGTGATTGTGAAAGCAGTTGTCGACTATTGATGACAAACCAATTACTCTCACCAGCACAACATGGATTCTTGAAAGGCCGGTCATGCACTACAAGCTATCTTGACTATCTAGACAACGTTACAAGCAAGCGTGACCAAGGCCTATTTGTAACTACCCTTTTCTTAGACTTCAAGCAAGCATTCGATAAGGTGCCTCACAAACGCCTGGTCACTAAGTTGCAATCATATGGTTTCCGAGACCCGTTACTGTCCTGGCTTAGAACATCTTTAGAGGGTCGCTTCCAAGTAGTAAAATTCAGTAATTGCTACTCCTCCCTAGACTTATACAAAGTGGTGTCGTCCAGGGTAGTGTGCTAGGACCGATACTTTTCCTAATCTATGTAAACGATATCTGCAGTGTTATCCGAAATGGCATACCCTACCTTTTCGCTGACGACTTGAAGATAGTCTACAGCTTTTCTCCTGCAGCACTAACACAGGGTTTCTCTCAAATACAAGAAGATCTGAAGAGGATATTCATATGGAGCGAGACCTGGCAGCTCCCTCTAAACCCAAATAAAAGTGGCATCCTCCAATTCAATAAATCCCACCCAGAAGTAACGCTACACTTGGGTGATATTGCACTGCAGGTATACAACACTGTGAAAGACCTCGGAATCACTTACTCCAGAAGTTTGACTTTTACGGAGTATGCAGACTCAGTAGTTTCCAAGGGCAGAAGACTCATCGGTCTTCTACACAGAAACATACTCATACCTGAGGCAAAACTTATACTGTACAAGGCTATGGTTCGCCCAATATTAGAGTACTGCACCGTTATCTATGGTAGCATGAATGCATCGGACAGAATTCGAGTAGAGAACATTCAACGAAACTTTACTCGGCGCCTACTAATACACATGAGGAACTTCCTTACGAAGCAAGATGCAAAAAACTAGGACTAGAATCACTCTGGCTGAGATGCCTGAAGCTCAACTTAACACTTCTTTTTCGTCTTTTATTTAAAAACCCTAAAACGAAATGTGCTGTCACTTTTAACTCAACACAGGCATATAATCTGCGTAATAGCGAGTACATCATCCCAATAAATAAGTATCGCTCAAAACTTCGATGTAGGTTTTTCATAACGCAATACAGTATGCTGTGGAACAAACTTCCCGCTCCTATACGAGCATGCCGTTCTCTCGGCCAGTTTCAACGGTTACTTAGTAAATTCCTCCTATCCGACGAATCTCATCAATTCGTTGACGGCCAAACCACAAACGGTAATACCATGTACAATGGTGCCACTGGTACCTAGACTCAAGGGAAACTAACAGCGATGACAAAAGTAAACAATACCGAAAACTAAACGCATTAGTTAAGTTGAAATCTAATTTTCTTTAAAGATGACCAAGAGTGAACAGGAGGCGGAGTGCGATACGATATATAACAGTGAACTCAGCAGCTGCTCTAATGCAACGCACATTTCTTCATAACCTAACTGATCTCACGACTTAACACCTATTTCCTAAAATTCGTCCCTTAAAGTAATCTCTCTACTCCAAAAAAAAGAACTATCTGTCTGTGCATTGTCACAGCATGCAACTCTTTATTGCTAGCCCTTTGTTATCAGTACTTACATATAAGTACTCTGCACCAACATATTGCTTATGTAGCCCCGATATGGTGATACTCAACAGGCAGCACCATGATCACCCCCCTCCGTGACCAGATCAAGGGTGATTACCGTCTTAGAAAAAACCATGAATTTCACTCAAATGTTTATAACTTCAACAAACACTTGTACATAGGTATATAACAAGTGAATACCTGGTCCAAAATTTTCTAATCTGTCTATTTCGTAGTGATGTCTTCAGCTTCAGACTGATTTTCATTACTGTCGTGCGCACCTTCATCTTTTTCCACCTGGGCTCACCTCTAAACAGTTGGTTCTGGATACTTCTTGAAGCAAGTTTTACAGTCAGAACTCACCCAGATGTGTCATGGTTGATCTACTCCTGCGTATTTTTGTGCTCCTGTTTCGAATTTCGCCTGCTGCTCGCTTTTGTTATTCACTTTTCAGGTTTACCTAACCAGTCCTGCATTCAAATGGAATCCTACAAATCGCATTTGTCAATGGAAAATATTGCCATCAAAACGTTGTGACAAAAGCGCACACCTCAAGGCCATGGCTATGATGCTGCCTCACCTTCAAGAATACTGGATGATTCAAACGATAACCGGATAATCTTCAAATTCGAACTGAGCCTGCTTCAACACACCTCCTATATGTCATAAATAACGGCATCTAAAGTATGGCTTAACATTGTACATAATGGTCATTTCTCATCACCAAAATGATCAAACCTGTAAACTGGTTTGTATTCATGTAACCTTTGTTGTATGAAGTACATATTATCATATTATTATAGAGTCGTTCTTCGTAGGCGAGACTAGCCTGAGTAAGGATCACATGAGTGATCATCCCTTGAATTCTTTCTCACACATTTGAGTCACGATTCACACAAGGACTTGCCCCTTGTGCGCAGCTTTCCAGCATATTTCTGGCTAGGAATATACACGAGCTAGAAAACATATCACAATTTTTCTTGGTGAAAATGGCATCTCCATCCGGTTACTGAGTCCCATAAACTGGGAGAACCTCATGCACACTTTTGCATATTGATGGGTACGACATAACCAGCATTTGTCTCCTAACATGAGGTGGGCGAAGGTAAGAACCTATAATTACCCGTTGTGTAACTGTAGGCGAAAACTGGAGTTTCTGCATGAGCATATAACATGAAAACGTAACCGGTGAAAATGTTTCAGCCACAGCATTTCCGACAAGTGAGGTGACTCATGCCTCTAAACTTCTCATATATGGTAATGATCTCCTGAAAACAAGTTAAGCCGCGGGCGCTGTAGGATTCTGTTGAATACTGTGGGCAAAGTTAATCAGATCGTACGGAGTAAATTATTGTGCGTAACGAGGATATCATTTATCGTAACATTCATTTTGTCCCAAGAAAGGCCTAAAAGCCTTAGAGGGTTCCGGTTACTGATTTACAATTAATGATCCTTAGGTAAAAATAAGTCACTAGGGGCTTCTTCCAAGCTCCTCGACATTGCAAAAAGTAACACAACAATAATAATGGTATTTATTCGCGAATATACAAGCACACGCGGTTTTTACGGGCATGAATAAGTTTATATATCAATTACATATATATTCGCGGAAGGTAACCTCAATCCCCACCCGTCGTCACTAGAAGACATAAGTGCTGCACGTTCGTACAATGGAACATCCCAGCAAAATAAGTGCGCAGAAAATTTATAAGTTGAACAAGTGGAAGTATTGTCTTCGCATTAACAAAAAAACCAGGTTTGTATCTAGACACTACTGGTATTACCTGGAGAAAAATAAGGCTTGAAGCTAATACTTCCATTGTAACAGTTTTTACTTTTTGCTTGAGATAATGGTGAAAAGTGTATGGAGGAATGTATGCATGAACTGTTTACATATTGATGGTTGCAGAACTGTATAATTCATGCATGTGAATACCCTTCCACAACAAAGATTCATAATCTTGATGAATATCATGACTAAAAGCCAAATGTCATCACTTTTCCAACTCCAGCATGCGGAAGCAATGGACATGTTTGAATACTCCGAATGAACTCCCAGGACAACTTGTCCGCCGTTTTCACGGGTCGTGACAGCCTTGTATTTGGTAAGCGTCGGACATTGCTGGTCACCCTGATGATGAGTGAATCTTAGATTTTGAAAATTAGGAAGTTTTAGTTCGGGGAACATTTTTTATTTCTGCTTGTTGTGGTTAGATATTCTGAACGTGGTAAAACTGGTTACCCCCCATGAAGGTTAGTTCCAGCCAAGGTCTGTTCCTTAAGTAATTAATTCTCGATGATGACCAAGCCAACACTTTGAACTGAATGGCTTTTCTACAAAGAGAAAAAACAGACCAAGCAGCAGGCGGGGAAAGCAAGAATTCCAACGAGGAGAGTGTTTTCTGTGTTCATATTTCTCCCTACTTAACTTCTCTTGCTATGGCTTTCATAGTATGTCCTTTTTCTATGGAGTATTTAAGAATGCAAATTTCATGCTGTCATGTGGTGTAAAATTTCTGTTTTCGATTACCGTGTTGGGTGGGGCAGAATGTGCCATTACTTTGATGGGGTAACTTATGGAAGTCTCCCCAACGCTTCGCATGAAAGGCCAGTGTAGGTGTGGTGGCTGTCTCATCATACATTAAGAGGGCCGAGTATACGAAGTGTCGTGAAGGAGACTGTTGGTGTATTTGATAAACCAGAACAGTCACCAGATGATAAGAAGCTAGCCGGTAACCGACCAAATTCACAGGCTGATTTGGAGGCCTCCACTTTGGCCTTAAGTCTGTCCCACAACTGAGAGAATTTGATGCTGAAGAAGTCTGCGTGCAAGCAGGAGTTGAATGGTTTCAATGTGACGCAATGGGCGTGGTCGCACAGATCGTACCGACTGTTGTGTTCGGACTCAAACTCACCACAGACCGTAAAAGTGAATTTTTGTGACACATTAAAGAATAGTCTCAGTTTAATTTTGAGTTGTCCCATCTAAAGTGTTTCTAGGCTTAGGGTTCTGCATCTGGAGCTGTAGTCCTGTTTGCAATCGCGTCCTTATAATCTAGCTGTGAAATACCCTTGGACACCCTCCATTCTACGTGGATACCACTCAATATAAGTGGACAATATTCTGATAGTGGATGTACGCAAGTTCTATGGAGTAGTAACTCGACTTCTTTGAGGTGGAAGTTACGAACTATGCAACCCATCAGGATCCTAGATTTACTAGTCTGTGATACTACCTGTTCAGAAGATGTGAGGTCCCCTGAATATCTTAGTCCAAGGCCACATACACTTTTGAGAACAAGAAGTTTCGTAAACTGAAGATGTAGTTGGATATCCACCGATGGAGCACCAAAACATATCCAGCCACATTTGCCTATATTGGACTGAAATTTTAAAGCTGCAGACCATGTGGATATTATGTCGAGCTCCCTTTGTGTTAGTGTTTGGAAGTGGGATAAACCGTCATGGCTGAATGTGTATTCAACGTTTAGGTCATCAGCAAACAAGAATGGTCTAAGGTGTGCAAAGCAGCTTCAGGTGTCATTGACGCATAAAGTAAGGAGAAGGGAACCTAATGCACTGCCTTGAACAACACCAGAGGTGATTGGCCTAGGTTTCAAAGTGTGTGAGTCTACCTTCACCACTTGAGCACGATTACTGAGGAAAGACTTAATCCATCCCAGTAGTAGAGAGTGATGACATTTTCTTATCAACTCCGTCTGAACTTTCTGTATTCGTTTCATTTGGTCGAAGTTGGTGCTTTTGAATTCGTGTTCTGGCAGTGGATTGTTGGAATCACTAGAGTCTGGGTTTTCGGGGTGATGGACTTATTAGGAGGCTAACTCAGGCGAGTTTAACGATTTTAATGCGCCTTATGTTACTGTGAATGTGTCCCGGAGTGCTTGCCAAAAGGTGGATGGTAACTATGCCCGGGATGGCTCTAATGTTCACAGCGGTTGAGTGGTCGTGCCACTCAAGTGTGACTTGCCAAAACTTGATGACAACCCAGCTGATTACTCTGGTTTTATGAATGAAATGGAGCTATTATTGAGTGACGTTAAACTGACGGATGAGATTGAACTAAGGCATTTGGTGCCCCAATGTTCTCCTCAGGCTGCTAGAGCGGCACAGTCTTGCAGGATGTTACCCGCAGAGGAAGGTGATCGTGGGGCTAGATGAACATTAAGCCTTCGGTTCTGTAAACCGTTTCTGGTTATCAAAAGTGTCTTGGAGGAGGCCAAGAGTAGTGGAAGGTGAACTGGGGTGGCCCTAAAGACCTCTCATCCTTCTTGTACAGGTTTTTAATTCGCGAAAGTACACCGGCGTCCTTAAGCTACCTCTGCAAACTGAGCCCTCAATGTCCCTTAGATGATCGCAAGATGCCCACTCGACAGTTTACAACAAAAGTGAACCAAAAACGTGCTTCTTTAGGAGATGAGGGGACAAAATCCACACCCAAGAGCACTCTGGAGATCGTCGATGGTTGTGTAGCCCTGGCTACAAGCTAAGTTGAATGCATTTTAAACCCTATACCGGGATTACGAGGGGTGGAAAGTCTGACAGGTTGCACGTTGCTAAAGCCTCCAAAACATCAGAAGATAAATTTTGTTGTGTGCCGACTAACTGCTGGAAGTTTCCGAAGACTTCTTTTGCTCAGAGGTGGGGCCTATTAAGAGGAGCACGGCTGTTTAAGCTCCCTAAAGGGAGGACGCACCTAAACAAGCTGCTACTTAGGTAGAAGCGACGACAGCTATGATAAGAGACTCAAGGACGCTTATGACAACATAAGTTCCGCAGAGGCGAATTGTTCGTCATGCGAGTTGGGAGCCCACAGAGCGCATCTTGGCGTGATGCCTGTGAAGCCAAAGAGGCCGAAATCGGTTGAGAGTGCATATTCGTTGTTTGATAACGGGTTCGATCCTCCTTTAATTGATTCTGATTTAGTCAAACTTCTGAACCCTAAAAGATCAGCGGGCGAACCATCAGTAACTGCCCTCAACACCTCTGAAACTTAGTCCTGTGACAAAGCTTTATTCCATTTAGAGTCTTTGACAGGTGCGAACACCATAAATGTTCCAGCGGCGCACATGGCTGCTCACCCCAACCTCGGGGAGGCACTGTCGACCGACTTTGAGTCGATTGTCAGCGAAACTTATACTCATGGTGCATCACCGCATAGACTGCGGGCTTCATAGGTTCAGTTGCTAGTCGGCCGCAACGTGCTTGAAGCCTGTAAGGCACTTGAAGACAGCTAGAGCTCTCGAACTGTGCGGCTGCAAACTTTGTGGAGTAGGACCGTCGTTTCAGTACCACGAAAGTTACAAATAATGCATCCAAGGAGTCTGCATGACTTAGTTTCGCTGTACGCTGCCTGCTCAGAGAAATTCGAGTCAGTGGAATATCTGGGCCCCAGGTCTGAGACACAACTAAGCTTTGGTAATTGTTGTCCAGATATTTCAAATATCTAGTCAAGGTTACTGTCACGAATGCCGATCTACGGCATTTGTTGATGTTGAACTGTAGAAGGACATCAGAGCACCGAGAAGAAAGCCTTTCTAGTTCATATCGAATAGCAGGAATGGCGTCACCTAGCTCATGGCGATAACAATGGTAAACCACTTTTAGGTCGTTGGCGTATAGATAGGCATCACCTGTGGCAAGGCAGTTGCAAACCCTGTTGACGCAGATGATAAACAAAAGAGGTCCGAGAACGTTACCTTGTGCAACTCCACTTGTGATGTGTTTTGGAGTAGATAGAACTGAATTGATTTTTGTTATTTGGGTGCGATCACTGAGAAATGATTATAGCTAGCTTAGCAAAGGGTTGCTAATACCTGATGCCTTTAACTTTCCGAACAGTTCATTATGCGAAACCATGTCAGGTGCCTTCGACATGTCGAAGTACAATACAAGGACTATTTTGCGTGACTCACGACTTTCCCCATAGTTTGCGATGGGACTGGGGTCAGATTGATGGGTGTTTGGTTGCTGACACCAGCCTTGTCCTCAGATTTGTAGTGTGGAATTAGAAAGCTAGTTTTCTATTCAGTAGGATACACCCTATTTTCCATCGAAAGAGTGAACGACATAAGCAGAATCGAGGGAAGGTTATGTGCATTGTTCCTTGGAGCTATTAAATCGAAGCCGTCTATTACCATTCACTTTGAATGTCGCGGGCTTCTGATGGCTTCCGCCATATTTTTGCAAGAAAATTTTACGGTCGCAGGATGGTTGCTGAAGAGCGCGTGCTACTGGTGGGAGTACACGGCTCACAACTGAAATTCCCAAAAGTCACCAAATAGTTTACAAATCGTGACTGGGTCGCTGTAGACTACCTCGTTATGAAGCGAGTGTTGCAAATCCATTGTTGTTTGAAGGCGTTTCTTTAGAAGTGATGTTAGAGCTAGTTCTAAGGGCTTGTAACTTTTCATTTTGGGCTTCTTGGGCACGTAAGCCTTCGACTGATTCCGGGGTATCACGGGTCGCGTGCAGTGAGGAGAAATGCCTGGTGGAGTGGTACAGATTCCACAGTCCGGAAGTTTGTCCGTTTCCGCTGTCGAACATGGCGCTCGACATACGCAACCTATGAGCGTTTCTTATTTGTCACTATGTATGGTGACCCACAGCGAGTCGGGCACTGCATTTAGTATATTGTCTTCAACCTTATTTGCCGTAACTTGGTTACATATATAAACGAGACAGCCACCTCCACGTTTATGATCTCGATTAGTGCGATAAAGAGTGTATCGAACTACGATTGAGTCTGCATCCAGGATGCAAGGTGGACACCATGATTCGGTTATAAGTATTATCGTTGGTTTAGTGATTAAAACCGTTGTTCTAAGGGCAGATATTTTCTTGGGTAGGGAGTGCGCGTTAATGAGTAACAATGTATGTATGTGTGTTTCTGTGACTGATGAACTTACCTACAATATCAGTTATACCTATCTCATTATGTTCATTTCCATGTGGTGTGCCTATAGGTGATGTGCGGTGTGTGTTAGAAGCGAACTGAGACTCCCCACTGGTTTGTGTTGATGAGACAGTGGGTGGATTTGCGACATCTAAGTCTATTGGGTGGGGTAGCTCGCTAATCAACATGTTTTTGCTCTTTACTGATACCTCATGTTGCAGTTCGTTGTCCGTGGGTACCGATTTGGATGGTTCCGTCTTTGGGCCTGTGAATTGTGAGCTGGATACTGAAGGTCGTACAGAACATCTGGTGATGCAACGATCATCCTAAGCATATCCCGTAGACTAAGTTCAACACTCCGATACAATATGCTGCAGTCGTTTGGATTGGTTAATGTATACATATCATGTGGCCTTGCCTTATAATTAAACCGTGAACTTCATAGAACACACGTCAGCTACTGGCATCATAGGAAGGACGCACGAACAATCACATATGCACATGCACAACCCAAACCGTTGCGTAATGAAAAAGCTTGTCCCGAATAAATTTATTAACGATGACTTGTCATAGGATGCCGACGAAAGTATGTATGTATGTAACGAGCGACTGAGACGCATCTATGTCATCCATATTCCCTTGATAATGCATCTCACTTCGTGGAACATATGATGGTGTACTGTCCACCGAGGAACTACGGGGCCTCAGGCCGTACACCAGCAATCCCTCCCTGCATAATGACATCAATGTGTTACAGTCTCTATGACTCGAACCCTTGATTCACCTCTGGGCACACATTATGGCGAGCACAGCTTCTTAGCGCTCTTTGGTAGTGCCTCACTCTTTATTCTCACTTCAACAAGTAGTACAAACTCTTCATTAACGGCTTGCATAATCTCCATCACTCCTA
This sequence comes from Heterobilharzia americana, assembly GCA_944470555.2. Classification (NCBI taxonomy): domain Eukaryota; kingdom Metazoa; phylum Platyhelminthes; class Trematoda; order Strigeidida; family Schistosomatidae; genus Heterobilharzia; species Heterobilharzia americana. Next base: position 69,129,318 of record OX104129.1, on the reverse strand, counting down.
ACGATCAGTCGTAAATGCCGGATTTGTTAGACACTAGTGCCATCTCGACTTGGAGGCTTATGCAAGGCCTCTTCTACTCATCTCTTGTCTGCAAAGCTGTGACATGCTCTTCCAACCATCTTTACTGGTACACATCCCTCATAAACCTTGCCTGGCTTCATCATCCAACGACTAGGCTTACCTCCATTTCACTTGTCTGAAGCTCTTCGTCCTTTCTCAGGAACAGCAGTCTATATGGAGTTCGGATATCGAAGTACTTCACATCACTTCTCGTTGTCTGAAGCGGCCTGTCGTTCAAAATACCCTCCACGTCGCTGTAGATTTTTCTGGAGTTTCATTTTTCAAGCTGTATCCTTTAATCGTGGAGCTGAATACTACTTCAAAAATCCCTGTCACACTTTTCTGCAACCTGCCACGATTGCTGGCGTGTGGTGAGCTGAATCTTCACTTTGTATCCCGTTTTAGTGATTCTTCGTGTATCCTTCCTTCAAACCCACCTCACCCGCCAAGTACCCTAAAATACCTCTACCTCGTGGTTTCTCGGGGTAACCAGACGTTCTGTACGACCTTTGGTATCCAGCTCACAATTCACAGACCCAAAGACGGAACCATCCAAATCGGTACCCACGGACAACGAACTGCAACATGAGGTATCAGTAAAGAGCAAAAACATGTTGATTAGCGAGCTACCCCACCCAATAGACTTAGATGTCGCAAATCCACCCACTGTCTCATCAACACAAACCAGTGGGGAGTCTCAGTTCGCTTCTAACACACACCGCACATCACCTATAGGCACACCACATGGAAATGAACATAATGAGATAGGTATAACTGATATTGTAGGTAAGTTCATCAGTCACAGAAACACACATACATACATTGTTACTCATTAACGCGCACTCCCTACCCAAGAAAATATCTGCCCTTAGAACAACGGTTTTAATCACTAAACCAACGATAATACTTATAACCGAATCATGGTGTCCACCTTGCATCCTGGATGCAGACTCAATCGTAGTTCGATACACTCTTTATCGCACTAATCGAGATCATAAACGTGGAGGTGGCTGTCTCGTTTATATATGTAACCAAGTTACGGCAAATAAGGTTGAAGACAATATACTAAATGCAGTGCCCGACTCGCTGTGGGTCACCATACATAGTGACAAATAAGAAACGCTCATAGGTTGCGTATGTCGAGCGCCATGTTCGACAGCGGAAACGGACAAACTTCCGGACTGTGGAATCTGTACCACTCCACCAGGCATTTCTCCTCACTGCACGCGACCCGTGATACCCCGGAATCAGTCGAAGGCTTACGTGCCCAAGAAGCCCAAAATGAAAAGTTACAAGCCCTTAGAACTAGCTCTAACATCACTTCTAAAGAAACGCCTTCAAACAACAATGGATTTGCAACACTCGCTTCATAACGAGGTAGTCTACAGCGACCCAGTCACGATTTGTAAACTATTTGGTGACTTTTGGGAATTTCAGTTGTGAGCCGTGTACTCCCGCCAATAGCATACTGCGCTCCAGCAACCTTCATCCTCCTCAGTCGAGATTCGTGATTTTTATAGTCAGGGTCGGTACTTCGTAGTTTAACAAATCACTGAAAATTTTGGGCTTAAGTCAGCTCTTACTGAAAACCACGGGCATCTCAGTATGAACGTCTGCATGCCTGATGGCAGTGTGATGCCCAGTCCCACTCTTTAGACTCAAAGTATGGTGAACCTCAGAGCTAAGCTAATCGAATTAGTGATTTCTTCTCCTGGCATAATTACGGCCGCACTGGAGGCAATTCAGGTGATTAGGATCTTCTATGAACTAAAGTTCCTGTACGTCGAAAGAGATTGGAAAGCAAACATCTGCCGGCTGAGGGAAGCCGGCTTCATCCAGCCTTTATGTTGATACATTACCCGCTACAAAGAGCAAGTTATGCGGTGATCATCGTGCGATCGGTGGTTTGGTGCATGGCCGTATGGACTAGCAGCCACAAGGTTCACGTATTACTCGCCAAACATTTGGTTCCGCGCCTACGGTCTTCCTAAGAGAGATACTTCTGCTCCAGCATGTTAGGGTTTGACGCTAAACATGATAAACTAAGTGAGCTAATTGGTTTATAAGATGCTTACCTCTTTAGAGCTATACATACGTGGGTTTTCTTCAGTCTCACTTCAAGGACTGGCTGCGTTAAGCACTTCTCTGTTTTGCGACCACGAACTCGCTGAAAAAGCGGACAAAATGGTTTACTGTGTCAGCTCTCTTTTCATCAGCTTCAACTGCTATAAATCAGTTGACTTGGAGTCTTTGTTATGCAGCGGTCTACGCTAAAAAATAATACTAAAAGTAAACTGGTGTCACGTGCCTACGTCACTTCTTCAAGATACCTCATCGCTGGCTGACTTTTTTAGGCTTTTTCTACTTTCCACTGAGATATATGCAGGCTTCAAAGTGCTACAACAAAATCTACCGCACATTCGTTGCTTCATATTTACTCACTAAACCCCAAAGTAGGGAGGATTATTCGGCTGAACACGCCGGAAGACTATCTTAGAATGCTCTAGCAGTGGCTGTTGGGTAACGAACTGACGTAAAACTCAGTAAAATGTGGAGCAGTCCTTTTCCCCCACTCTGATTTTCACAGAATACTTTAACCCCCTTTGTACTGTGCATCTTCTGCATGCAGTCCCTTAAGGAGATCCAGGTTCAATCTCTACAAAAGGCCCGGATACCGGCTCGGATTGCCAGGCGGATACACCAAAAGGCTAATTGGCATTACAGTTTGTGCTCAGGCAGCTAAATTCTGTACCCATAAGGCTGCTCCTCAAGCAGTATGAGTCTTACGTGTGACCCGACCTTGGGTATGGCAATACAGTCACACCATCATACACGAGGAACGCGAATCATGTGCAGGAAATTCAGAGACGAATTACGAAGTGTTGCTAGCACAAGCGGTTATCGGATAGGCGGTTGCTTTATAACGCCCAGCAGACGTTGGGGCTACGCAAATCACTCGAACAGAAGAGTACTATCCAGCGACCATTGTGACTCAAACACAATCACCTACCGAGGATTGAAGATTGAAAAGGCTAGACGATTACACGGTTACGCATGGATCGCACTCATTCGTCTCGGATGTGAACCAGGCTGAGGGAACCAGCTGGGCTCATATCAAGCATTCATTTTGTTTTGCCTTCACGCAAAACTTGCGTATCGATACACGAACCGAATTCCCCGCCCCCAAGAACTGTCTACTTGTCATCTCTGCCTGTTATACATCTGATCAAACTTCGAACTTTGTGCTGTACAGCTGGTAAACGACGGCCCCTTGAGTTCCACGCGTGCTTGATTAGAGTGCTTTCTTGGTTTGGAGTGGCCACATTTGTCTTTCTGGCTCCAAGAAACCTGAAAGGACGGAGATAACCGATGATCGATTAATACAGTCTTAATGGGTAATGTTACTTCTCCTGATCTACAGGTGACGGAAAGCTTTCCGAGTAAAGCCCATCGGTACCACAAGACTCTGAATGTTCATCTAACCTCCTTTTGAAGGCGTTAGAGGGTGGGGCTGTAACAAAGGAAAGGAGTTCCATGGCTTACAAAATCTGGTTGCAAACGAGTTGACACGAATCTTTGTATGCATCCCTTCATTCTCTACTCTCAGCTTGTGACCCCATAAGGTGGAACTTCTGATTAAAGCTCGAAAGGAATCTGCTGGGATGAAGGGGATTATAGGCAATGTGAGACATCATGATCATATCCCCCCTGATCATCCGGTGTTGTACTGGATACTATCCAGGTAAGGTTCGTACTGCAGCTCAATCGCTTGCTTCATGGCTCTTCTTTGAACCCGTCCCAGGATGGGTGTCACTCTTCAAGTTTGAAGACATCACGATCGAACTTCTTCAAGATGGGGACGAACATAGAATCCATTCACCGTGGTGAAAAGGGCCACTCAGACTCCCTGCAGTCTGCGAAGGAAATCCCACGATACCATGGACCCTGTTGGCTGCAAGGCGATAAAGGACCACCTAAAGTAACCCCCAGTTCTTTTTCAAAAACTGGAGCCACCTTTGTATTTGTCAGTGATCACTGTACTACACTTCTTCGGGTCGAGAAGGGGCGGGTTTCCCTTAGTCCCATTTAAGGCTTTGGATAGGTTCCCATGGAGGACCAGAATATTGGTTAGCCCCTGTATTTCCCTCTAAATCTTCAGTTCGGTGGCACATAATAGTGAATGGAAATCGAGGGATCCCGACAGCTGACCGGCAGAAGCAAGAAAAAGCAGTGGATCCAGAATGGAACCCTGAAGCACACCGCTCATAACTGGGAACCAGTTAGATAAAGAGGAGCCGATTCAAAGTGACTACGACTTAGTGTAAAGATGGTCTCTAACCCAAATCAGTGACTTTTCGTGTGGATCCACAATCTGAAAATCTTTAGCCAGGATATCATATCGTGTTTTGCGCAGCCACTATCTATTTCATTCATTGTTTTGCATTCAGTCCTGCTCATTAAGAGTGTTTCAAACACAATTTCTACTTCCCCCTAAATTAATTTTAACCTACTTGCTCTTATTGTCTTGCTTTTGCTTAGTAGGGGTGCTGTCTCGACTATTTCCTCTTCTGCTACCAGAACATCAAGGGATAAGATAATGGAAGATCCAATCAGGAGAGCAGAATCAGAATAAATCTTAAGTCCACTAGAAAGTTTAACCAATATCCAGTCACTCACTGAGACTAACAGATCTACAGCAAGCTAGGAGATGAATTTCACAAAAAGCATGAAACTGTTTTCAAAATATCTGGAGTTGAGTACAATAAATTCAGCCAGTTTTTCGTACTTCGTAAAATAGATTTTGGACCGTGGACATGTGGGAAGGTCGTTCTTGCAATCCGCGTTTACGAAACAGTGAGTTACAATGAATGCTCCTGCCTCATTTGAACCTTTCTTATTAGCTGATGGGGAGAAGAAGTACGTGATCAAACTTGTATTTCAACTTTCTTAGGATCTCATTTGAAAAAGATACGCAAGTGCCAAATGCTGCTATCTTTACTCTGAACAGAGAAGATCATACCGTTGGGAATATGATCACATGGTATGTTTTCGTTAGTGTAAGGATAAATCGTCACTGGTAGCGTATATTTTGATGTTAAGTCGTTTGTTGGATATTTCACACAGTAAAAATGTATTGGCAACTAGTTGGCGCTTAGGACAGGATTTATTACTTTTAGTCATATCAAAGGTAACTCCGCAGCTGACACTTCTTATAGTTCTGTTTCTTCGCCTTTATTTTTAGCACAGGAAGTAAAGTCGTCCATACATCTGGAATTCTGCTATCTACACAACAAATGATGAAGAAAACAAGTTTAGAAACGGTATTGCAGCAGTGGCAGTATGTTTGATATGACTCAACAATAAATCCTATTCCAAACATCATCCAGCAACTAACATTACTTTACACCCACAGAACAGAATAATGTTAAATTGTGATATGTTTTCGTCAGTCCTTAGGATGAATGTTACTTGTACTTCAGATAGGCTTTTTTGTAGATAATGATAATTTTTTGCTTTATTTGGCTAAAAGTACTCTTACGAACATGCAAAGTCTGAATTAAAAATATGGGAAAATAGTCACGTAGCCTTGTGTTAGTATGATGTTCATTAATCTACCATAAAGATATCACTGACGTTTAAAAATATGATCATTTTTGAAGAAAAACATGACTTTTAGCACTATTAGTGTAGTATACGATAAAGCCATGAAATCCGATTCAGGCGGAATCTCGTAAACGGTTTCTAGGTAGCTGACGCGATCGATTCATGTGGATGCTATTTCTGCCAGTTTGAACCTCTTGATATCGAATAACAGTAGGTCTTGGCCTGATATCTAGAAATAATAATAACTATATTCCAGACAGAATGGCAGGTGAAATGTGAGATTCCTAGCATGTGGTATTGCATCAAATATACTCTCCGTACAGTATTTGTAAACGAAATGATAATAGCGTCTATGTAATGTCAGTAGTAATATTACAAGGAAATAATATGCAACGACCAACTGTTGTCAGGGTATCGTCTGATCTGAGGAAGGGAACGAATTGAAAGGCGTGCGTAACTTCAGTGGTAGTGATTCATTGAAGCTGTACAAAAATCTTCAAGTCGATCTGACTGTATGACGAACAGTTAAATGTACTGTGGGTTTAAAAGCCTATTACCATCTGTTATGGCGTCTTTTCATGTTTTAATTTTTAACTTGAGAAACGGCTGGCTAAAGGCACTAAACATATGCGAGAGTACGTGTCACGCCCCGAAGACTTCAGTATTTCAGAAAAGTTGGAAGGGAACGATTTGATGGGATATATTTGGTGGGGAATTTTTCCTTGACCCATGGTTCAAGCAGGTAAAAACTCAGTGAGCTAGAACTCATTATCTAAACGATGTATCATTATCTCATGAAAAGTGGTGTTCAAAAAAAACTCTTCGTGCCTTGAACAGGGAAGACTTAATAAATGACTTTACCCACAGACTTTTGAAGTGCTCTTCTTCCCCTTTTTATTTTACCACTCCCTTTCATAACCCTCTCGTATTCACATTCAAACCTTATTCATTCACTGATTTCACCCTCTAGTAATACACCCCAACCTTATGGTATTTTCCTATGCTGACATATGTTTGTCTGTCTGAACACCTGTATACATTGTCATACCATTCTCAAGATTCGTATTATCTCATACTATCACTATTTTTAACATTCGACAGTGCATAATTTGAAGTCTTGTTATCATTGACTAATTACCCTAATTGGTTCATATATATATTCGACTGAAAGCTGAAATTCAATTGAAAACATGTCTTGTTATAAATACTAGGTGTCAAGATGTGACATTTAATTTTAGTTTACCAGTTCCAATTGGAATTAAGGCTCAAACTTTCTATACGATATGGGGAAAATGAGTGATGAAGGCATACACACATATGGCTACTATGTTTCTTTATAAACTTGGTCCTTATGCGTCTCCTTTGTTTCTGTCCTAACGTGTGTTCGTTCTTAATATATTTGCATTAATCTTGTTTTTACTGTCTTGAGCTCTGGTAATTTCATACATCCTAATTTTGGACCGTAAGAGTTTTCCTGATACCTGTGATACCAAAGAGGTGGAGTAAGCACTAACTTTAAGTAATTAAAGACGGACACAAAAAAAGATTATGGTCAGTATCTCCGAAGGATAGTGCCTAACAGCGGCTCACGATGAGCATCTAGGACACTTTAGACAGTATTCCAACTAGTCTGAATCTGGTCTTCCGTTTAGTAACATCCAGCTGTAGTCCCAGAAGGACGTTTGTATCGAACCTTCAAGGTGGTGAAAACTGTTTCAAGTATGAAAATGTGCATGACAGCGGGACTTAACGGATCATCACCAACTTTAAAATATGTTTGTGTAGAATTACTCAGCATGGTAAGAGAGGTAATAGGTAGTCTACAAAAACCGTACGTAGTTCCACCATATTTAGCACGAACCTCTATTTCACCATCAAAATCAACTTAGGACCAAGCGTTACTGCTTAATAGTCCAAGTTGCCACACTTAATATCAACGCATCAAGTAACAAGGCAATAGGATGAAAGATGAAGAAGGCAAGAAAACCCGGTCGGAAGAAGTAGAAAGTAATAAAAGAGAGTAAGGAAGAATGAAAAAATGACGAGATTAAGTGTGGCTTTCCATTATTGCAGTCCATCAACGAGAAGTCTTCGTGGAACAACCACCGAGGCATAAGTCTGTTTAATAACATCTAAACATTAGGGCTCATAGTTGCACGACACCTAACTGAAGCTAGATAAAAACCAAGCTTAAGAAAACCGGTCAGGTTTGTGTTCTGGCATAAGCATTGGTCAGATCTTCACCATTTGATGGGTTTCGGAACACAGACATCGATTGGCAGCCAACACTTACTATGTTTCTTCGCCCGAATTCGGCATTCAAGTTATTTGATCGAGCTTTGTTGCAGAATATTTACTGTGAAGCACTTAACATCGCTGTCTCCAAGTAAGAAACCTTCATTAACACTACATAATTGCTCAATACTACCCTGTGGGGAAAAAAATGATACAGATCTCCATCGAAAAAGTTGAATTCCAAACTCGCGTCAAAATATATAGCTTGATCAACAAGACTAGGCGTGCTTGTATTCCAAAACTTACGGAGGATATAACACTTCATTCACCACACTTCTGATCTGAAAACTGCATAGATTTCTGCTTTTACGGGAACATTTTCGAAATTAAACGATCACGCATCCTGGGATCTACCTCGGAGTGTTACTCTACATGGCTATTCAGCTTCGAAACAGCCTTCGCGCCTCCGAGGGCTGACATCTACGTCCCATTCACGCTTCGGTGGGATGATGACCAACTGAAGTGTGCCTACAGCTCAGTTGAGCTGTTCTCCCTATTCGTTTGACGTCCAAGTTGCTACTCTTCACAGGTTGACATATATCCATACTTTCTCCCAACGGTTTCAATTACCATCGTCCTCTTCCAAACAGTTTCCTTGATAATGCTAAACACATACCGAGTATTGTCTAGTGCTGGTTACTTTTCTATCTCCACCACTTTCGCTCCTCATTGTAGCTAAAGCCAGCTACCATTAGTCTTCTGACACCAATCAGTTCAGATGAACTTGCGGAAATCCCCTGGCTTCTGCTAACCACTGGATATCAATTATCGACTGCCTTTATCACTGTTTCTACAGCAGACTGATTACCACATGAAGTTTCATCAGGATACAAACTGGTATCATGTTCAGATAAATGTTTACCTATCTGTTCTTTAAATACACACTGTTTTCACAGAGGCCTCACTGTGATGTTTCCTGTATCCATCAAAGCATAAACAAACACGTCGCTGTACTAATGCATTATCATAGACCAGACAAGTACTCCTAAAAGAATGCCAGTCTTCCACCGATCCTGTCCAATGATGGCTGAAAAAGATATAATCTATATGTATCCACCGTCAGCCTGAGATTGGTGAATGCCAAGTGAGAGTACGCCTCGTGTTAACTTTGAACAAATTCGCAAAAGATCATCACCGCTGTCAGTCCGTCAACGTAGGATACCACAGACACCCCAAAGACTCCTTTCCCATCGGCTCAACTCCCCTGTCTGAGTGTTGGAATCATCCGATACTCTGACCATTTGAGCTTTTTGCTTAATGTAAGAATATTGATAGCTTTTGGTAAAACTCATGGGCGTAAGCGGAGACTACGAATAGACATCGGCCAGTGTCACCACTCTTCCCACCTCTCACAAATCAATCGAACATACGGCAATTGACTGGTATCTAGTCAAGAAGTGTACTTTCTGCTCGACCACGTAATCCTATTCCTACACGACCAAGTCCACAAGAGCTAGCCAATGGATCTTCAGACACATAGAGTGAATTTTACAGATTCATCACGTTAGCTAGGGGGACGTCAAGCTAATAAACACAACTGGGGCTTGTATGCATGTCTCGCAAACACAACACACATCGATGGCCTGAGATGTCAGTTTTGGCTAGCGAAGCTTGTTGTCCGATTTGATGCAGGGCTCAGATGTTCAAAACTCGGATATGTAGTTTGGAGTGCAGTTTCAATAGATTAAAGATGATGTTTTATGAACATGGATCACTATCAACGGCTACACAACTGGAAGAAATCAAAGGCAACGTAGAAATATTGACCGAGATATGCGAAGAAGGATTGGAAGGCACAGATGTTGTGGGTTGACAGTGATCAGAAAAGACTTGAGTTTTAACAGAGATATGGGAGTGGTTGACACTTTCCAGTTGCCCAAACCATGAGGTAGCTGAAAGAGGAAGGATTAGTAATTGCAGTGTTTGGTCTCAAAACCCTAAAGACATCTCCTTGGTGCTGGTCATACATGACCTTTCCAGGAGTTTTCGATTGTGATTTCACTGCTCTACTACCCGGACGAGGAAGATCCATGCCACAAGTAGTGAGAGACTGTAGGAAAGGGAAAAGCGTGCTACGGTGTTCAACCTTTCTCACCCCTCTTCGCATATGGAGGGTAGCAACAGCACGATACTGTTGGTCATCTGTGGGAAACGCCTTACTGCAGTCACACCCTCTTCAACCAGCAGTACGATTTCGGCCTCAGGCAACCCCGCATTATGTCGTAAGCCACTTACGTCATGGCGGTGACTGTTTGCAGTCTTACCACTATTTAACAGACCTTTCTGAAATGGTGGGACCTCAAGGACGAATCGTTGCAACCGTCATAGCTTGCTTGTTGTCCCATTGTGGCATGGTATCTAGACCTACTCGTCACAATTACAGCTATCGGTTGAGTTTTGTTTCTTATTTCCTATTTGGTCTTGCATACTTATCAATGTGATATTTCTTCTGTTCGTTTTTATAATGTCATAGAACTCTCTTTATTGGTGAGGTGTTCCACTGTAACATGTCGGAGTTCATTCTCAACTTATTTTTTGTTCCAGTGGTCTCTGTCACTGGTATGGTTCCTGATGACTGACTTCTGTTCATAGCGTATGGTATTGCTGAACTGTGTTGTATTCTGCATTGAAAGTTTGCAGATTTTACTCGGTTGTTGGAAATCAATAGGCCTATGCTTTTGCCATACAGACCAATTAAATTTTCGTGTTATTTCATATTCTCGCTTATACTAGACCCTTTTGTTTTGTATTCGTTCATTCGATTTAGTCAGCTTCTCAAAGACCCAAGAGTGCTATTCGCAGGATATAAAGCACCTCATCCTCTAGAGCACAAAATAGTCATTCGGGTGCATACAGCTCATCCAGCAACACCTGTAGATGTTTTTGTATCTGCTTTGAAAGATCTTATCAGTGAAATTTCAAATATTGAGGAGCAGTTTAGAGTAAGTTATTGTAACTTATTCCACTTATCTTGTGTGTTTTCTCTTAGATGGCGACAAAATGACGGGAAGAACAATTGTACATATTTATTTTATTTGTATTTAAAGATATTTAATAAAATCCATTTCATAAAATCTATTTCGCTCTACTTCCCTAAAAGGTAATGGTCACATTTAAAAATACAGGTTGATGTGTGTGTGGGGATATCTAGGAATGACCACTGCATGCACTTATTTCCTTTGACAAACTTATAAACAGACTTGAATCAAGTGGTTTACAGATTACTGCTATGTAATTACAAAACACTAAGAGTTTGTGCAGTTTGCAAATTAGTTATGAATAGCACAACCCATGTTGATTATTTTGAACAAGTAAGTTGTTTGCCAGGGCTAAAGCGTCACCAAGACTTATCTCCCTTAATGTTCAGTCGAAGTAAAAGGTAACACCAACTTACATTAGGTAACCACATATAATACTGAAACACTACTGGAATCGAAATCGTATCAATATTGAATGGATATTTTACCCCTTGGTTTGACCATTGGCTGTTACCTTCACATGTAGGTCTGGATTCCATGCCACAATGGGACAACAAGCAAGCTATGACGGTTGCAACGATTCGTCCTTGAGGTCCCACCATTTCAGAAAGGTCTGTTAAATAGTGGTAAGACTGCAAACAGTCACCGCCATGACGTAAGTGGCTTACGACATAATGCGGGGTTGCCTGAGGCCGAAATCGTACTGCTGGTTGAAGAGGGTGTGACTGCAGTAAGGCGTTTCCCACAGATGACCAACAGTATCGTGCTGTTGCTACCCTCCATATGCGAAGAGGGGTGAGAAAGGTTGAACACCGTAGCACGCTTTTCCCTTTCCTACAGTCTCTCACTACTTGTGGCATGGATCTTCCTCGTCCGGGTAGTAGAGCAGTGAAATCACAATCGAAAACTCCTGGAAAGGTCATGTATGACCAGCACCAAGGAGATGTCTTTAGGGTTTTGAGACCAAACACTGCAATTACTAATCCTTCCTCTTTCAGCTACCTCATGGTTTGGGCAACTGGAAAGTGTCAACCACTCCCATATCTCTGTTAAAACTCAAGTCTTTTCTGATCACTGTCAACCCACAACATCTGTGCCTTCCAATCCTTCTTCGCATATCTCGGTCAATATTTCTACGTTGCCTTTGATTTCTTCCAGTTGTGTAGCCGTTGATAGTGATCCATGTTCACAAATACTGTACGGAGTGTATATTTGATGCAATACCACATGCTAGGAATCTCACATTTTACCTGCCATTCTGTCTGGAATATAGTTATTATTATTTCTAGATATCAGGCCAAGACCTACTGTTATTCGATATCAAGAGGTTCAAACTGGCAGAAATAGCATCCACATGAATCGATCGCGTCAGCTACCTAGTTCACAGCTTTTCGGTCACTTGTCATAGCATTGCTGGTGTACATGGGAATCATTGTGTGTGGTTTTGAAGCCAGGCCTAGGATAACAGTTAAGATACGCAACTTATCGGAACAATCTGGAAACCATCACTGACTGAGGTGGCTGGAACATGTTGCGCACACCGAACTATGCACAAATTTAGGCAGCGTAGGATTAAGCTAGAAGGAAGCAAAGAGTGATCAGACCAAGACGTGACATCGATCCATGAAGTTTATAGTAATAGTAATATATGTGCTTTACTCCGAACCAAGATTTTGTTTACAGTACAGAATTCTCAGCATCTGATAATGCATCAGTTTACCCGTTGTACAACATTTTTCAAACATATATTAGCAATGGTGCTGTTTAACAATACATAGTAAAGATTAACAGGATTGCTAAAATGTTTAATAACTTCAGGGTCATGATGACTGTTCACCATTGTCAAGTTGGCTATGTCTAAGACTTTGCTCACACATTGCACAAGTTAAATAAGGTATGTAGGTGTAAAACTTGGGCACTGTGGTAAAATGTAGTTCCATATTAGATTTGTTTATTTGATATATAGCGCACAGTGGTACAGTATTATTTACTTGATTACGTTTCGAGCATAAATTATTGCTCGTAATCATATCAATGTGATATGATATGATTATGAGCAATAATTTATGCTCGAAACGTAATCAAGTAAATGATACTGTATCACTGTGCGCTATATATCAAATAAACAAATCTAAATAAGGTATGGTTGAATTTTTGTGTGTAGTGGTGCATGTGTAAAATTCAGCATATTTGGTGTTTATCTTCCCTGAGTACAGACATGGAGAGAGGTGAGGATGCTTGTCATCAGACTAAATATTTTTAGCCAGTTCAGACCAGTTCAGTTCAGTCTATGACTTGATTTATCTGCACAATTAGTAGTTTACGTCTCGCCCTACTAACAGTCTTCGAAATCCTATGCAATACAGCGTAGTCTTTTCTCCATAGTCCAGGAAAGGATAAGGTGGAAAATAAGTAATGGGAGGTAAGAGTAGAGTCTGCTTTATGCCAGACAGTTTGAATTTTCTTATATGGAAGGTGAAGCGAAGGAATTTTGAGGAAATGAGAAAGACATGAGGGGATGAAGATAGATCATGTGTGCCGGGATGGATCATGCTAGATACATTCTCTAAAATTGAGCTATCTATAAGACGAGAGTCATGGGAGTGGAGCGATTTACATAGGGGTTGTGTATATCTTAAGCTAGAATTGACCATCTGTTATTTGGAGGGATTGAGTGTGAAGCGATTCAAGGAAAACCAGTGATGGACTTCGGTTAAGAAGTTATTAAACTGAAAACAATCTGAAGAGATGATTGACATGGAGACTGTTGGATCATCTGTGTACTTTATAAAGTAAGGTTTAATTGAGGTGAGTAGATGATGAAAAAGAAAAGAGTAGAGCGAAAACAGCATCTTGGGGGACATTGGATTCACTAAGTAGCGAAACAGAGAGCTTCCCCTGTACAGAGTTAACTGTCTTCTCTCAGAAAAATGAGGATAAAGCCATTTAGCGATCCAGGAGTTCTGGCGAGCTTGTTTACTAAAGGGGGTTTCGGGACAGAATCAAAGGCAGAGGTGTAATCTAAGAATTCAGATCTGACATACTTAGCATATAGTAGTAATATTATGATATGAAACCACTGCAGCATCTAAAGTGCACATTCAGGGTTTGTAGACAAATTGATTAGGATCTCTGAAAGCCTCCAGAAAAGATCCAGACACACAAAGCAACAGTTTTCCTATTGTTTTTAAGATTGGTGAGGTCGTTTCGACCGGTGGGAATCTATCACTAGTTTCAGAAAATATGGAACTAAGCACAGAGCTACTTTAACTTCTTTCCAGTTGGTTGGTACGTCATTTTTAGCAACGGACTCATTAGAAATATTTTTGAGTTGATGGCATAGAATATCAACACATTTACCAAAGAGAATGCCTACCATGCCATCTGGTTTTAGTGATTCTAGGCATTTGAACATACATGTTTCATTGAATTTAGGAAAACTGTCTTCTGTTGTATGTGAAGAGAAATATAAGATAATGTTAGCAGGTTTATGTATGAATGACTGATTTAGTACACTGAAGTTTTCACAGGCTTCATTTCTAAGTTTTACCAGTAAGATCATTAAAATGTCTTCATGTACTTGAAGGGTTTCTGCATGGGATAATCTGGTCATATATTAAACCTAGGCGTCTTATTTCAGACTTGATCAGACAGCTAAGTCATTTAACTCTAGTATTATCGTTCGATTTGTACAGTTTTTCTTTGTCTCTTCTCAGTCTTTTTAATCGCGAAGATGAAAGTCTTTGAAACCTTAGAAAACGTTTTTTATCTGGGCAGAAAATATCAAGGTAAGATTTCAGATGGCATGTAACAGCGTCTGTTGTGTCATCCAGAGGATCATCTTCAAATATGTCCCATTTTGTGTTTTGTAACATGGATCTGAGTTTGAGTATGTTGTCATGTGTAGAGTCTTCTTAGCTTGGTATGGAAAGTATTTTTCTGCAGTTTGCCATATGTTTTTGCAGAACATGTATAATTCAGTAATCTGAGCTTAGCAGTGGTGCACGTTTCCAAGTTTCATATATACCAGGTTCATTAACAGCGATCAAGCCTAATGTAGCATCACAATGATTTGAAAAACTGACTAGGTTGCTGTGACCAAGAGAACACAATAAGCTGAAGTCACAAGAGTTAAAATCATCGTAGACAACAGACAATGAATCACACATTATTGGAGCAGTAAATTCTGTGAATTTGTCAGCGAATCTGGTTAATTCAGAATCGATGTAACCAAGGGTTACGTAAGCACTGGTGGTGAGAATGAATTCAGATTTATGTAAATGTTCTGGACACCACTTAACAGTGATACAGTCTATATTTTCATTAGAATAGACTAAACATATATAACCTAATGAGCACTACTGAGTGTTGATCAAGGTAGCTACTCCCCCACCACGCTTTTTCGTAGAACTACATGGATCCTGGTGAAACATTTGAAAGCATTTAATGAGACTAAATTATCGATCACTTCACTTACTTGGGGAGTTGCATCAGCCTGAATGGGCTGGTTGCTGACTCAATCTCAGCTCGGATACAGGAGACCCGTTTGGCATTTGCCAACTTCCATCACCTGTGGCGTCAGCCAGATATCCGACTATCTATCAAAGGATGAGTATACTGCGCTTCAGTTAGTTCTGTCCTGTTGTACGCTGTGAAACATGGCCGTTAAAAGTAGGAGACATGAAACAGTTACATTGCTAGCGTTTAGTGGAATCATCGTCCGGCAATGTTGAGGTCAGGTGGAAGGTATTGTGCAAGACAGGCAAGTCAGTTGAAGAGGCTGTCAACTTAAGTCGACTGAGATGACTCGGAAGTGTTCTGCGCATGCTGAACCACCGCGTCCCTCGAACTGCCATGCTAGGGGAAGTTGGATTAGGATAGTAAAAGGTTCACGGTGGCCAGGCCAAGACCTGGGACCAGTTGGCTTGAGCCGTGTGGGGGAGGTGTAGACTCCCTGGTTAGGGTCTCCTTTTCTATGCATCTGTTCTTTGTGTACTTCTGTGATATGTGGCAACTTAAGCCGATGCACTTGTGTGCGAAGTTCTGCGTTGTTTTTATCGGTCACTCAGTCACCTTTTACGTTGTGCAGCCAAGTTCTTTGTAATGTTATTGCACCAGCATTACCATAAGTATTAGAGCACAGGAGGTATTGTAAGTAATCTATCTTACCCAGTAGAGATCTGCACTTCAAGCTGAGTATTTTGGGCAGTGTCATTTGAAGCGTGCTGCCATCCACTTTAATAAATTTTCTTCATTATGTTTGTCAAATTGGTAACTTTCTAAAAGTAGGCGTGAGTATTCGATATTGTTTAAGGTGTAGTGGACCCAAAGAATGTCACGTAAACCAAAATGACAAACTACGTATAATTTACAAGAAAAATGGATTTTATGACACACGTGTATGAAAAGTTATACGTTATAGCACAAATAGTATTGTCAATGTTATAGATAATCACTGGTTACTTGGAGGTTATCTCTTCGGTATTGTCCACCACAATTTTGGATACCCCAGAGATCAGAAGGCGATATTTGTTGGCTCTCCGCAGTGGTCGCTGGTTGGCTTGATTGTCGTAATATTTGGAAGTAGAATGAGAGGTCCTGTAAAAATCCTAAGAAAATCAGTTAGTATGCATGACAGGCAGTAGTCGCGGAGTCAAAGGTCAGAATGGTTAGAAGCACATTATATTGACATGATTAGCAGCAGCAAAAGCTGTAATTACTGCCACAACCAAAAAAGTGTGTATATAAAGAACATTCATTTCTACAAGTATTAGGAAGAATGTACAGAATTTGTAAAAAAGAAAACGGTGAAAAGGAAATATTGCTTTTAGTTGAAGTGGTTTACACACAATGTCATGCAGTCTCCACAAAGGTCATACTTGCATAGATTAAAGCAAACTAAAACAGAGTAAACTTGATGCAGTACATAGGATGAGACTTGGCAGCCCAGGGGTTTAAGCAGGCCGTCGTTAATCCAAAGATTGCACCATAACTGGGCTGCTTGCTTATAGTCATCAGTATGATAGGAATCAGTAGTTGGAAACTCTGTGTGCTGACTCAGATTCTATCACAATGACCGATGTGTAAGCACTCCTTGTCATCTTCAGAATGTTAAAAATTCCTACCGGTTCGCGAATTGTCACCGATTTAGGCGGTATTTCGCATGCTGAGCCGCCACTTACCCCAAAGCATGTTGTTAGTTCAAGTAGTATTAAGTTGAATAGAAGCTTAGGGTGGCCAAACCAAGACAATCCGATTCATCAAGTCACTGCAAAGTGGTTTACTCTATCATTGGTTCAGATTAATACTCTTTTTTCTCGTAGAAGTGCTGCATGTTTTCAAAGACCATATTTTTATTCGCTTCTTTGTTGCACGCTTTTGTCTATACTAGTTTCACTTAGTACATTCGAACCTTTTTTGTTTGTGATTGTAAAGTGAAGCAGATTGGACCAATACTCTTTTATTTTTCCATACCATTACGGAAAAGTATACTGCTGTTTTTACAAAATTTATCAGCAGAAAATATCCAGTAATTCAGAACTCGTTGAATACAGATATCGGTTGCAGAAGCAATGAGCTGAGTAGAAAATATTTTATTTTCCTGAACAGCTATAGGACGTTATATGATTAGGATTGTTCTAAGTGTTCGGAGATTAAAAATCTCAAGTGAAAGAACTAGGCTAAAAACTTACATGTTAGTTAGTATTACTTGTAATGTCCTTGATTTTGGTTATTTAAAGTTCTATTGGACCAAGTTACTGAGGAGGCCGAAGTAAAATTTAAACTGGGACTAAACCACTTTAGAATCTGTCATTAATCGAAAGAAAAATCAGTTTATTCATACTGAGATCTTCATTTTCTGGCTAGAATTTTCATGTCAAAATGTGTAACAATTGTAACTTTTAATGTTCAGTAAATAAACAGTGATTATTCTTTAAATATATAATTTTATAAAAATTAGGTTAGCTTTCATTACTCGTAATTAAGATAAATTGCTGTGTAAATAATTGTTATGAAGCAAAAGCGTATTGAAACATTGAAAATGCCGTCGGTCAACTGACTACATCCACACTTGTGGTATGACTTTTATATTATCATGTCAATTTCAATTTGTAAAAGTATACCATACATAAAATATATGTGTTTACATATACAAAATGAACGTTCTTCAAATTGAATTAGTAGTTAAGTTTTTATAAATTCTTTGTTTTAAGTTTATTTTGCCGTTATACCACGTTTGTTTTAATTTCTGCTGTGATATTTTGCAAGTAAAACTTACAAGTGATAATCTGAATAAAAATATTTAAATGAGATATAATATATTGTTTTTTTAAGATACTAGTTATGTAATAGTTAGTCTGTGAGTTCATAATTCCCATTGTAACATCAAAAACCAGATACTTAGCTAAATGAACTCTTTTCGACGAATTTATTCTCAATTTCATGATGGTTGTAGTCATAGTAATGTTGCTGTTAGTTGGTGACGTATGAGCTGAATGAGAGTTACGTAAGATTTCTAGCTCGTTCATAGAGTGCTTACAGATTACAAAAGGATGAACACGTGGATTAGGTAATATGAATAAGTTAACTGAGATGAAATGAAAATGTTTTGTCTAAAGTTTCAGTTATTGGGAAGATGAAATGAAGTAACACTGGGAACTATTCAATATAGGAGTAATACTGATAATGAAGATAAAAGAATACAAGATTATCCTAAAAAGGAGGAAAGTCAGAAAAAAGGAACGAAACAAATGAAGGTCGAAAGAAGTTAAGACTATGATACAGGCAGACTCTCTGTACTTCTTTTGCTCACAAATTTAAGGCCTCACTTCATGGATGGTCAATAAATGTGATGTTTTTAGTAGTTGAGGACAGATAAAACTAGAAATATTTGAGCGAATTAGATAAACAACTTTGAAATCATCGTTTGGGTTAGTTGAATGATAGGAATGTATCAAATGTTCAAGGATACAACTTGTAATGCATTTCCTTTCACTTTCATAAAACCAGGCTGGCATATGTTCTAGTATACTTACCGATAGCAATCTCTCACTACGGCATTAATGTAGTAAGGAGTTACAGTCATTGCAGGTGCATAGAGGTCATCGAATAAAAGCATTTGTCAGAATTAGAATGTTAGTACCTATGGTACAGATGTATTATTATTATTTATTTTTCCCTTGAGTTCCTAGTGGGACATAGGGCTTCAGTAGCACGCCTCCATTGCACTCTTTTCTGCAGTCTTTTCAACCTGGCGCTACGACTGCCTACAAGCTCCTATTTTCTCCTCACATGATCTCCTCCATATCATTCTCGCCTCTGACACCCAACTCGTCGTTTCCCACTTGGATTTCACTCAACGGCCTGACGGGGCGCGTGATGTCTCCAGTCGGTCTTCTCAGCGTATGCCCAATCCATTTTCACTTTCTTCTGCATATTTGTTACATGATAGCTTGTTGGTTGGTTCGTCCCCAGAGTTCATTGTTGCTTATTCTTTCTGGCCTTCTCATCTGATCTTCAGTATCGAGCAAGCGTAGGCAGCTGTTGATGAATGGCTGTAGTTTGTTGAAAATGCTTTTCGTGACGCGCCAAGTTTCTGAGCCATACAGAAGCACTGACTTCACATTGGTGTTGAAAATCCGGATCTTGTTCTTTGTGCTGAGTGCAGCAGATCTCCACACTGATTTCAGATTAGTGAATGCCTGTCTTGCTTTTCGGATCCTGGTTTTGAAATCCTCGTCTATGCTACCTGTGGTTGAGAGGATGCTGCTTAGGTAGGTGAAAAAGACCACTTCCTTCAGATTTCTCCCATTCATGGTGATTGGTGCTTGTTGTTCAGGCTATTGTTTGTTGGGTATCTTCATCACCTCCATCTTCTCTACATTCACTTGAAGTCCCGTCTTCGCCGCCTCGCCTCTTCTGCCAACTTGTTAGCTTTCGCCTGTAGTTCTTCGAATTTATGCGACATCAAACATAAATCCTCGTTTGGCGAAATCCAAGTCTTCTAGGATCTTTTCGTCGGTCCAGCGTATGCCCATCTTCTCTCTCCTCACCGTTTGCTGCATGATCCAGTCCACCACAATAAGAAAGATCATAAGTGATAGTAGACAGCCTTGTATTACTCCTGTCTTCACTTGAGAGGTGTAGCTGAGCTTTCCATTGTGGATTACTTGGCATGTGGCGTCTTCATGTAGTTGTTGAAAGAGGTTGATAAAGACTAGTGTCACTAAAACCGTAGTGTTGAAGCAACTGCCAAATCACTTCTCAGTCGACGCTGTCAAAGACCTTTTCAAAATCTATGAAGTTGAGGTAGAGAGCTGACTGCCATTCTACGCTCTGTTCAATCATGATGCGTGGTTTTGCAATTTGATCCGCAAATGATTTGTTCTTCTGAAGCCAGCTAACCAGCCTGTTTCGGTCTTAATTTTGAATCCAGCGCATCCTTTAGCCTCTTCAGGATGATGCAGCTTAATATTTTGCTTGGGTTAGACAGCAGCATGATTCCGCACCAGTTCTTGCAAAGACTTAGGCTGCCATTCTTCGGGAGTTTGACAAGATAGCCCTTCTTCCAACCGATCTGCAGGTACCTTTCCTTCCTTCCAAACCTTCTGCAATAGTGGCGTCAGCATGTCCGCTGTTGTCTCTGCGTCTGTTTTCGGTGGTTTTTGTGGAATTCCATCTGGTTCTGCTGCTTTGCCGGGTTTCAGTAGCTTTATAGCATTCAGGACTTCTACTTTCGTTGGAAGGTTTGTGTTCACTGGCAGTTCTGCCGTTGCTGGTGGTATTTCTGTACAAGTTGCAGGTGGTGGTCGATTCAAGAGTTTTCTGAAGTGGTCGGCCCATCGTTTCCTTAGTTTCTCCTCTTTGGTAACTAGCTTTCCTTCACTATCTTTCATTGGTTTCGTCTGCGTTGATCTCTTTCCAGATGGTAACCTGGTTATTTGATACAATGTTATCAAGTTTCTCCTACCAGCAGCCTGTTCCGCTTCACTTGCTAATGTGCCGTAGAAGTGTTTTTTGTCTTTGCGCGCAGTCTTCTTCACTTCTTTGTCTACTGTTTTATACGTTGTACTCAGTTCCTCTTTTCGTTGTGCATCCTTGCACTGGTTCATCTGCTTCACCATCTTCCTCTCCCTTAGCTATAAGCTTCCATGTGTCCGTCGAGATCCATTCCTTATCTTCTTTCCTCTTCCTTCCTGATACGGTTATGCAAGTTTCTTTCCACATAGCTTTCAAAGAGTTCCCGTTTTCATCTACACAGGTTTCTTCAGGGATGTCGCTCAATGTCTCCCATTTTGTCTTGATGGCTTTCGTGAAGATGTTCCTTGTAGTTTTGTCCATCAGTTTCCGGGTGTTGAACTTGAACTGTGGTCTGTCACCAAATTCTTTGAATTGAAGGCTTTCAACTTGACTTTAAAGTTAGGTTCCTTGCACTAGACAGTGAGTGGTCTGAGCCTACATCTGCTCCATTTCTTGACCTTGTGTAAGTAGGCTGCATCTCCACTTTCTTCACATTCACATGAAGTCGATCTGATTTTTAGTGTGTCCATCTGGTGAAATCCATGTCACTTTGTGAATATCCTTGTGTTTGTACACACTGCCTAGCCTCCAATCATCAAATCGTTGAACGCACAGAAATCTCCAAACAGTTCTCCATTCTCATTCCTCATTTCACCCAGTGCTTCTCGACCCATAATGAGTCCCTTTCCTGTGTTGTCCGCTCCCAGTTTGGCATTTATGTCACCCCACCCATTAGTATTTTGATGTCGCCCTCTGGATTGGGGTCTTGTTTCTTACTGATTGCAGTTGTCTATAGAATTCTTCCCTCTTCTCTTCATCTGCATTATTTGTAGGTGTCTAGCGTATCATTGTATGATTGTGACTTTCCTTCCTTTTGAGTTGAATCCATCTTGCTGTCATGATCCTGGAGGAGATTGGTTCTCACTGCATGAGAGAGAGCCTTTGATGCTCTTGGGGACATCATGATAGCTACTTGAAAATTCGGTGTGCTCCTGATTGTTGTCTGGGTGACGATGTCACACTAGATTGTTGACTCTCCAGTTAAGAGCTTGAAGAGTCCACTTCCATTCCATTTGCTTTCGCAGATTCCAAGCACTTCTATGCCATATCTCCTCATCTCTTTTGCAATCTGGATAGCCTTGGTAGGTTTATACATGTTGCAGACATTCCATGTCCCCATCTTTAATTTCGCTTTCATCGAGAGAAGACACATCGGCCGACTGACTTCCCGAAGGCTTTCACCAACCGGCGTCATTTCGTCTCTCCGATTCCAGCGAGAAATAGGTTTATTTTTATTTTTTATATTTTCTTTGTGCTTAGAAGTTTCTTTAGCGATTGCATTGACTTTACGAGGTAGGGTTGCTAGCTCTACGCCAAATCTTCCCTCATTACACGGGCTTAGGACCGGCTAATAACTAGTGAACTAGTTAACCAGGCGAGGTTTGATGCAGGCGTTCAACTATGCAAATATGAAGACAGCAAAGTTTAGTATGAAAAAGTTTAATTATGGGGGTTCTATCTTTGGCAAGCAAAAGACTTGGATTGATGCATAGTAGAGAAATATAGCCACACGGATGGCATGTCTAACGACAAGGCAGTTACATCGGTTACCTACGAATGACAATTCCTACATGGAGTCAGTCGTGGCCTGGGTAGCTTAATGGTTCGGTCTCTGAGTGCCGCACTAGGCGACGAGGATTGGAATTACTGGATGGAAATCAATGTATTTATGGTTGAATATGTTCTGACAACTGCCAATAAGCCGAACACTTAGATCTTGTGCTTTTGCCGACTGATTCTCGGCATCTAACATCTTTAATGACTGTGTACAGAACTTCTACTTTCCGGCTTCTTAGAACTTTTTTGATGGCATATTTCAAAACTCACTCTACACTGATAATCTAGTCTCGAGGGACATTTGAAGTGGTGGAATTGCTAACTTTCTTCAGAAAGTATATTTGATCAATCCACTGTTAATCTCGTGAATTGGGCTATATACTTAATTGGCAATGTTGACTTTTTGTGATTAAACAGTCGATACAAGGAAAGGGAGTCCAGATTTGTAGCACAGTCTAGTTCGTTAATAACTGCACTGTAAGTGATAAACATTTCACAAACGGTATAATTTAATTTGTAGGAGAATATTATATTTAGACCACAGTAAAAATCTGTTGAGAAGTATATATCTTATTCTGTGGTATCGTTGAAATTGACAGAAAAATAAGCGGATAGAAAGCGTAACCTTGTTAAAAAACATACAGTTTTTAGTCATCACACTTAGTAGAAGCACAGAAATGATAATAAGAATAATGCAAATGGAGGAGAAATGTAGAATGATGAGATACTCAGATTTATTAATTGGATTTGGGTTTGTGGGGATTTAGTGATTTTTCAAGTTGGTATTCGTCATGGGCTGACATCGGTTGGAGGAAAATTGGAAACCTGGGAGAATCGGACAACTGTTTTGTCCGAGTGTAGGACTCCTCAGCACTACGCACCTATGACCCCGACTCTCCAGGGATCAAACTGAAGACTATCTGGTCGTATGGCCAGCATGTTACCTTTGAGCCACTGGGTCAGAATCCAGTAGTTCATATTTTCAACTCCTGTGAGTTCATGATATAGCATGACCATCACCTAATGTCATCGTTGACTATTTGCCCTCAAGAGCACTATACTAGAACGAAACAGCTGTCCAGTGCTCTCAGGTGTCCAGTGTTCCTCCAGATGATGTCAGTCTATGACGAATATCAACTTGAAAAATCAGATTTATTAAGCTGATGAAGAGTTAGGTTGTCTGCATCATTGCTGTCGATTTCGAATCATAATACCGAGAGTAACCCAAAGTTGGTTTTTGATATGTATACATATGTGCGTTAAACGAACAAACAGTGAGTTCACAGACTACTTCTATGTCTTAGTCTGCCCACCCTTAGGATTATTTTAGACTAGTCCTACTTCAACTAGTATTGTATGCTTAGGTAAACAATGGACAGATAAGAGTAACATATTTCAGTGTCAACTAAGTCAATCAGATAATGAAATAAACAGTAGGGATCATGATATTCATTCCATGGAGGTCAATTTACTGTGAAAATTTTAGAAGATATTTGGGTCATCTAAATAGGATGTATCATTCATCATAGTATCACACCCATTTCATAAAACTTAATAATAATGGCTTTATTCTGAAAAGGTATTTCGAGAATACTTTACGGGATTTTCAGCACGTCATATAGCAGCAATTGGATAGAGACAGTATATATATATATATATTCGCTCTATCTACAACTTTCTTGAAAATGTGCAGTTAATTTAGGTAGACAGTCATATTAGCAATTAGATTCATAGTACATAAATAGTAACATTCTGTGTATCCATTAATTAGCCTGCTTTCAAAAACAGAAGTTGATTATTCAGTTCATTTCTAATGCTTTCTTCACTGCACAGAAGACGAGCTAAATATAACATTGTAGAGTTTTTATATTTAGTATTACGTGCATAAAGTCTTATGTACTTGCTCCTTGTCTTTCCAGATGACTGACAGGTAGAGAGCTTTGAGTGAAGATGTTTACATGAGTTAATATGTTTGTCCACAACCGTTTTAACTAGAAGGTAAGAGGTACGCCACTAGTTCTGCTAACAATCTTCAAAGCTGTATGCAGTATGGAATAAACTGTTGACTGACTGAGTATAGGATATAGGTCCATATTTCTGTCCTTCCAACAAGCTTATTTTGGGAATACATGTGAGTTAATAAGTTAAGTTGGAGATCGTGTTGAATCAGTACCTTGTAATTTTACTTACAAATATTTTACGCATAAATAATAAAAATGAGGTTCGCTACCTAACAGATTTTAACAAAATAGACCCTTAACTTCTTTATGATTCTTTCCAAAATAGCATCCTCTTTCTTCTTTACGAACTGAATAAACAAGCTTTTTGCCAACCATATTTCCATTGCTTTTCTATCAGTAGATATGTTCAAACATTTCTTGACTAAGCCATTACGATATCTACTATCCTTCATGCAAATCTGGAGAAGAACTAGTTGACCTTTCATTTTATAGATTAAGGATAGATTACTAGTTTTGTGAAGCTATTTCCTGACTGAGATCTGGAGTTATGGCTCATTGCTTTAGGGGAATGACTTCTAACCAGTGAGTCACGGATTTGAACCTCGCTTCACCTACCGAGGATTGGGGAGCCAAGTAGTATCATTAACACTTACGCAGTAGGTGTGACTGCACAAGGCTGCTGAGTACATTTCGATTATTTTCGATTCGATGACTTAGATAGGTGGTTGGTTGAACAGAAGCTATTGTACAAATATCTCCAGTTAGCAAGTTTTTGCAAGTGATCCATCCATATCAACATAGGACCAGGCATTACTGTGTAACAGTTCCAGTTGCCACAGCTTGTATTACTGCATCAAGTAAAAAGGCAGCGAGGTGCAAGAAGAAGATAAGAAAATTCAGTCAAAAGAAATATAAAGCACTGAAAGAGAGAAAGGAAGGATGAGAAAACGATCAGATTCGGTATAAAGTCGTTAAGGTGAGGATAATTTGTGTATACATCTGCGCCACTGACATCGGTTCTCAGTCATGCCACCCATCACCTAGAGTTAGTCGCCAACCACTGGTTTCTCTTGTCCCGCCGACCCCAACCGGCTAGTCTGCGTCGCCCCAAATGGCTCAAACCAACAGTCAAAGACTTCATACATTGGTGCCATGTTTTAGTCTGGCCTCCTCGTGCCCTTTTTGCAGTGTGAACCTACTTCGGCCAATATTGTGTGACGAGGCAGACGACGACTAGTTATGCGAAACACATGTCTCAGCCAGCCATCTGAGTCGGTGAAGGTTCGCAACCTCGTCAACTAACGGCTGATACTTCATTTAGCTTTACCGTTATCTAACCTGGTTGATTTTATACGCATTTTAAACTATATGCAGGTGAGAATGACTTATACAGTAAAATTAATTCCCTCTTTCTAATGATCTTTTACCTGCTTAAATGAAAATGATCGAGAGGATGAACTGGATGGTATTCATTTCTGCTGCATGAATTTTATGTGTGAACATTGGAGACTGGATTCTTAGGGGAGTTTGCGTTTTTACTATTGCTACATTCAAAATATACGAGATTTCCGATTCGAAAAAACGATGAACATTGGTAAGTAGGGCGTTATTTGGGAATTTAGGAAGTTAAGATTTAAGCTCTATTCTTTTTGTGGGTATTTCAAAAAAATTGAAATTAACTGGATGAGCATTGAAAAAGATGACAGCACACAGCAGATGTTTCATTCTAGTTAATGATAGTTCAGTAGTTCAGATCTATTACTATAAGAGGGATGGAATTGAGAATCGTCAGGTCTAAATGCTAGCGCACCAACTAAAGTAGGACTTGGTGGTTCATATTTCATTACATTTTCCACTTTGTGACATGAAGTAATCCAGTGCCTTCAGGTTTTGATGGTTTCTCTGCTGATATTGATGCATGACGAAACTCACTTTGAAATCAGTCAATAAGTGGGAATTTATTGATTGAAAAACTAAGAAAATGAGTAATGATAGATGGTGGTTAGCAGTGAAGTCCAGGATGCGCACTTCGTCCTATTTGGGACTTCCTAGCTGGATGTACCTGCTTCTCGGTGAATGATGTTGTTCCCACCAGGATTCGGATTCGGGAGAAATCGCTTCAGACGCGAGATCGTTATCCACTACACCGCCAAGCCACGATAGTCACTCCTTGTGAGACGGGTATAGTTTTAGTGTTATCCTGGATTCCACTGCTAGTCACTATCCATCATTACTATATAGTTTAGAACACAGGATTCCAAACGCCAACAGAGACTCATCAGTTCGGTCCAGTCAACGATGGTGCAATAAAGAAATAAAACTAGGAAGACAAGTGTTTAATGATTGATCCGACCGATAGTTGCTACCTTGAAGGTGTGGTCGGAATGGCATATGACGGTGACCCAGTGAGCTGTGGCAGTGAAGCGCATATTCTTTCGAGGTCTTGCCATACCAAATATACCTGTCTGACAGTGGTAAGATAAAGAACAGCAGTGGTTATAATGTAAATTGCTTTACTATGGTGGGAGGTCCCAGTGCAAAGTCTTACTGCTGACTGGACGAGTGTGTGACAGCAGTACGGTATTTCTTGCGAACGACCAGTAATGCTATGCTGATGATACCTTACTTGTGGGAAGGTGTTTGCTGAAGATTGGTCCTAAAATTAGCATGTTCCCATCTACCTTGAGGCATACTGCTACTGATGATACATGTTCACAGTCGGACCTGTATAAGACAAACTCATCTATCAAACTTCTAGACAGGCCATCTGTGACAGGCCTCAAACACCTGGTTGTTCGTCTTTACGGTCGTTCACTAACCGTTCTTCTTCAGGTAAATCAAAAGAACTAGCCTTTCATGGTGTTTGCAGCCGGGAAGTATCAACCAACCTCATAACTCTGTCAGGACTCGAGTTCCTTCAGACCACTGTCTTCTTTCCATATCCTAAACCATCCCTCACCTCTCTCAATATTCCTGCCTCATCTTTAGTTTCTCTCAGTTTGGCATCTATTGAAAGGGATCTGAGTTTACAGAAGAGCATTACCGGTCTCCTGAAACCACGCCTCAAAATATACGTAAGGGCTTTCAATGTCTGCGGTCTATGTCAAATTATATAATAAACTGTCTTTATAAGATATGCGTACCTGACCAAAGTGGGATTATTCACTTATTATCACATGGGCAATATGGTAAATCCACAAAATTGACCCATAGAGTTTCTGGATATTTAATGGCCGGTTCTGGCCATCTTGCAGGTGTAAGTATGGCATTAAATGATAAGACAGAAAGTTCACTGCTCGACTGCATTCCACATGACAATCACCTATAAGCTGTTTGACTAAACTGTAGATTCAGAACTAAAAGGAATAGGGAAACTCCCCCTTGTTTCTTTGTAATCTCTACTTACGCACCCACTGACTGAAGTTCAGATGAAGTGAAGGATGGATCCTACCGAAAACTGTCTAACCTCCTACTGAAACCCAAACATTCAGACGTGGTTATTGTTGCAAGTGCCTTTAGCGCACAAGCGGGTTAGCTAGGCTTAGTAAATCAAAAAGTCACTTAGGTGACACTTTTGGAATCCAAGCCAAACAAACGAACAGATAACGGCTATATTCTGCCACAAATGTGCTCAGATAACTAACTATTTCTAGCCAGCATCAGCATAAGACGTAAACAGAGATACTACCTGACGTTGCGTCCACCGAGTTCAACTCATGGGTGGACACAAATAAATCACATTGCTATCACTGGAGAGGGTCTGTGTAAGATTGAAGCTCCTCCTGGAGCAGGTGTTTGGACAGTGACTACAAGCTGGTTCCAGTACATATATATTTATAAACCTAAATGGAGGTGGAAAACCTGAAGTTGCAAGACCGTTTTTAGTGAGGCTTAACGAAGAGACTACTGAGGCTGCTTTACACGAAGAATAGACTAAGCAGTTATTAGAATGGGGGAATATCACTCATTCCGGTGCAGCCTGACACCATCTCCAGTCTAATGTAAAAAAGCATTCAAGACCGTGACTGAACCCAAGAAAGAGGTTGGAAGGGGTCAGCGGATCTCATCATCTTCCGAATTGATAGATACATGTGAACGCACTCCTGCGAGCTCCAAGTGAAATGAGGAGCAGAATTAACTCAAATGTCGATTGACAAGAAATATGCTGGAAAACCATGAGCAATGGCGATTAACTAAGGGTAAATAGATGGAAAAGGCAGCGGTGACTAGTGATAGTAGACAGTTATTTTGGCTTATCCATGAAACTTTTGCACAAAGGCCAATGGCTGGTGATATTGTAATGGAGAAGGAATGAGTCTGAGATTTACTCACCGTGGAGACGACTGGGTGGATGAGTGGGACACTTAGAAGGACATTTCCATTGATCTCTAGCTAGACTTCGGTCGCTCATCATTAATTAAGATTCGTAATCGTTTGCTGAGATAGGCCTTCCAAGACTTACAGAATTCGAAAAGACTGTAATTAATCTGAAATGAAGGAGGCCACTGAACTTCGATGAGCTAGTATCTGAGGTACCTAGGGAAGAGGATTATTCCTTAGACTGACTAACTAGCTGGTGTATAGTCATCAGGGATGATCCTTCTAACTGGTAATAATTGGTAATTTCATTCCTTTCTAGAAGAAAGAGGTGAAATCCTCTTGTAATAACCACAGAAGGTACAGTTTGACGAACATGGTATCTAAGACTTAAGGTGCTATAATCATCAGACTACTGGGTGGAGCTCGGGAACAACAGTTATGAGAGAACCAAACAAGTTTCAGAACTGGGTAGGAGTACCAGTTAGATATTCATCCCCCATCAGGTTCTTGAACACAGGAATGGTTAACAACACCTGAAACTTGCTGTATTTCTCGAAATTAAGGTGCCATTCAGCCTTATCAAACAAGAGGTCTTGTGGCAGTCTCTTCCACAGAAAGGTATGCTCACTTGGTGCATCATTATGTTGTGGGCTTTTTACCTGAACACCTGTGGGTGTGTTAGTGCCTATGGTTCGTTATCAGGTGAGTTGTGTATGCCTAACTAGTTTCGTCAAAGATATTCACTCTATCCATTCTTATTCAATTTTATTAATAACCTGTTTATGGAGGTCTTCCTCCAATCGTCTGACTGGGGAGATTGATCTCATTATAGAAGAATTTTTGATAGATCTAGAGCATGCAAATGACATAGTCCTGAAGTGTGAAGACCATGACAAGGTACAGAATCTTTGATGCACCTTGAGTGACAATTTGAAAATATTTTGAATGCGTCTCTTAGTTCCCATATGCAAAGCTCTGCTGCTTGACTGATCTTCAGCAGAGTCCTGGTTTCTAATAGAGTGAAGTGGTTGAGTGCGTTAACCACTTCACTTCCCTGGGAAACTGAATCAGCCCTTGTATGTCAGTGGCCGAAGAAATCTCTGCATGGACTACGAAAGGTTCGGTTGGCTTCCAGCAAATAGTACCATCTGTGGGGCCACTGCGATATCAGGTCGTCTATTAAGGGCCGAGTGTATTATGCTGCTGTTTACTGTATTCTGTTACTTGGATGTGAAACATGGTCATTAAAGTTACAGGACTTCAGAGCTTCGACCATTGTTGTCTTCGAAGCCTAATGTTTGTGACGTGGTACCACCATGTCAGTAATGTACAGCCCAACCTTAGCTTTTTAGGGAGAAAATGAAGGTCGGTTGATGCGATTGTGGGCCTTCATCAAATCAGCTGACTGAAATATGTGTCAGGAATACCTAGTCACCGTCTTCCTTATCGCACAATATTAGCTGGAGTAGGTTCAGGATGTAAAAAGATTAGAGGCGCTCAGATTAATATGTGGCATCAGTGCATGAAGTCTTTGACTATTGGTTTCATTTGTGTAGAAAAGTGTGGACTTCCGGCTTAGGGTCCACGTGATGATAGAAACTGGTGGTTAAAGACTCTAGATGACGTGGCTCAAAACCGATTTCAGTTGCTCAGATAAATTCACACATTACCCCTGTCACTATCATAGTGAATTCAGGTAGTTTCTTGTTCCTCCCTGGTGTAGTGATATGAGCAGTTGAAACCATTTGGGGCGATGCCATGTTCCATGTTGGTTTTGCCTGCTTGTCTGTTTGATGGTTCACTTCATCGACTAACTTTAGTTCTACCTATATAATGTTAAAAAACCTATATATCTATTTCATTCAGAACCTAAATTTTGTTTACAGTACAGAATTCTCAGCATCTGATAATGCATCAGTTTACCCGTTGTACAACATTTTTCAAACATATTATTAGCAATGGTGCTGTTTAACAATACATAACAAAGATTAACAGGATTGCTAAAATGTTTAATAACTTCAGGGTCATGATGACTGTTCACCATTGTCAAGTTGGCTATGTCTAAGACTTTGCTCACACATTACACAAGTTAAATAAGGTATGTAAGTGTAAAACTTGGGCACTGTGGTAGAATGTAGTTCCATATTAGATTTGTTTATTTGATATATAGCGCACAGTGGTACAGTATTATTTACTTGATTACGTTTCGAGCATAAATTATTGCTCGTAATCATATCAATGTGATATGATATGATTATGAGCAATAATTTATGCTCGAAACGTAATCAAGTAAATGATACTGTATCACTGTGCGCTATATATCAAATAAACAAATCTAAATAAGGTATGGTTGAATTTTTGTGTGTAGTGGTGCATGTGTAAAATTCAGCATATTTGGTGTTTATCTTCCCTGAGTACAGACATGGAGAGAGGTGAGGATGCTTGTCATCAGACTAAATATTTTTAGCCAGTTCAGACCAGTTCAGTTCAGTCTATGACTTGATTTATCTGCACAATTAGTAGTTTACGTCTCGCCCTACTAACAGTCTTCGAAATCCTATGCAATACAGCGTAGTCTTTTCTCCATAGTCCAGGAAAGGATAAGGTGGAAAATAAGTAATGGGAGGTAAGAGTAGAGTCTGCTTTATGCCAGACAGTTTGAATTTTCTTATATGGAAGGTGAAGCGAAGGAATTTTGAGGAAATGAGAAAGACATGAGGGGATGAAGATAGATCATGTGTGCCGGGATGGATCATGCTAGATACATTCTCTAAAATTGAGCTATCTATAAGACGAGAGTCATGGGAGTGGAGCGATTTACATAGGGGTTGTGTATATCTTAAGCTAGAATTGACCATCTGTTATTTGGAGGGATTGAGTGTGAAGCGATTCAAGGAAAACCAGTGATGGACTTCGGTTAAGAAGTTATTAAACTGAAAACAATCTGAAGAGATGATTGACATGGATACCGTTAGTTCATCTGCATAATGAACAAAGTTAGTTTAACCAGTTTACCAATTTTTAGTTACATGGTGCTACCAATTTACGACTATTTGTCTGCACACTATATTCTTCCTAAATTTATCATTATATCTTTGATATCTTTGGTTATATTCAGTGAACTGATATTTGTTATGCTATCCAGTTTCAGTGTTGTCTACAAAGTCAAATGGTATAGTTTAGAAGGAAAGCACTTGCGAAATGTGCACAAGGCTGGAGCACTGGAAATCCACCTGTTTAAGCTTGATCTACGCCTGCAGAAGTATAGTCAGTTCCTCATTTTGTTGTAGTCTTGACCCTTCCACGTTTTTACCTTCCCTTTTATTATTTCACGATAATTAATTGGTCTGTTATTATCAGTTTCATTCTGACCCTTTTCTCTTTTTTCATGCTCTTTGCATCTGTGGAGCGTTATTTAGATTTTCTGAAAGATAATTACGCAAGTCCATTGCACTCTTTATTTCATTTTTAAGACTATTGTGGCGTAGTAACTATGGTCTGTTGGTGCTTGTAAATTTAGCTATAGAGCTTTGGGAAACGGCATCATTAGAGGATAAAATCTTCTTCGCTGAACTATCTTTTCTTTCCTTTATGATTATCCAGTTACTGTTGTCCCACTATATATTTGATGGGTATTGATCTAACAAGAAATTATTCTATGTGACACATTACTTGTTCTGCAGATGGAGTTTCAAGACCAAGCAATAAAACGTTTACACATTGTGATAAGCTTTTACACAGATAGACAAGTAAGTAATCGGACATCTTACTTATTAATATTTGTAATTTAACGTTGGCTATTATTTCACAAGACCGAGTTGCTCTACCTCCGTCGGTATATATTCTCCTGTTCGGGTACCTCAATATTGCCTGAATATCCGCTATGTTAGGCATGGGTACCAGTAGGATCTAGGACTCATGCTTCTCCTCTATTTAGAACCCATCAACATCGGCGTTTGGAGCAACGTGTGCTGAACTTGAAGCAGGTGAAGTGCATCCATCTGAAGAGTTTCAAAGAGGAGTAAACGCATGTCTTGGCTTCCACTAATAACCATCACAAAGTAAAGTTTATGACTAATTAGAAATCCTATTGAATTATAGGTATGTAATATATGAAAGTTATACATAAAACAAATTTCTGTTAAAAGGAAACAATTTTGTGCATTTATCATCATCATGTTGGCAGTAGCAACAGCACTGATGATACATCTGTATATCTGGAAAAATCTTTTAACATCTGACACCTAATGTATCTTCCCAGATGACGTTAAAAATCTTTATGCTTTGATTATTCTCATTTTTCACCTACACAATCTATCATAAAGTGGTATTCATTTTCACAACAACTTTAGACTCATATCATTTAGAAAAGAAAAAATTCTTTTTGCGCATTTACTTACCTACCGCTTAAAAGTGAAATTTTGATGAGAATATAATTCCACTTATTATTTATAAATAAATACAATTTGGTTACATCAATTCATACGGTGAGTATATATGATCTGACAAGTTAAATGCATGCCAATGTCAATTTCTCACACGATATGAAGTTAAGTAGAAAAATACAGTAGTATAATCCATCTTAAATTCTTTTAAAGACAATGATACGTTATTACTAATTCTTATCTTTTCCGTATAGCTATATTTTCTTCAGAGTAATGTCTTATAGTCTGGATGATGATTAATGGCTAGGAGTGGAATCCATTACGCATGTTTCGTCCTATTTGGAACTCATCAGCTGAATGTACCTCCACCCCACTGAGTGACTATGTTCCCATCCAGACTGTAACCCAGTATTCCTACCTTCAGATGCTAAAGTCTGATCCAGTAGTCCACTGAGACATGGCAGCTACCATCTATGCAACGGGTATTTGTTGTTATTTATTAGTAGTTGCAATCTCCCGTCACCATATTTGATACAATTATTCAACCTTTATTGGTGGATGGACTCTTATTTAGATGCCTATATGCTACCTAAATATTCATTGTGTCATGGTCTACAATTTGACTTAATATAACAACGAGAGATTATAAGTATTAAAAAAAACAACAGAGTTATTTCTTGTTTAATGTCAGTCATAAAGTTTCGAACCTGTTAAAACTCATCAGCAAAACATACTTGGATAAACTTGAGTTAATTTTAATTTCTTTCTTGATTCGAATACATTTTATTCAACACTAAAGTAATAGACTTTACTATCAAACTATTTAGATGACAGGTTTTTAGTAGTATGTAACATTTATCAACATTTTTAAGCGTTAAAGTAATTTTCTTCATCATCACTGTGTTTGTTTTGTTGATTTTCTCATTTCAATGCATCGATTTCATTCACTCATTTATGCGTACATATCTAAGGTGAGAGTGATTGTCATCTGTAAACATTATGTAATATGTGTATACATACAAAAGTATGTCTGTTAGATAGTTTACAGCGTACAATTAAGTCAGACTACTGGATAAGGCTTTGGCATCTGAAAGCAGGAATACTGGGTTACAGTCTGGATGGGAACATGTATAGTGGGTAACTAACTCTACATTAATCTATCATAATGACTTGTAGATTACCTAATCGTTGATATATATGTTTTACTTCTGGATAATATATGAAAATAAATGATTAATGATAAACTCGTATCTTTAAAATGAAATATTTCCAAATTTTTCATAACGTTATTTGTAATAATGACTAGCTAATTAAGTGTATGTAAACTACATACCTCTATCTGTATGTATATGAATTGAATATGTACATCAGGTACCTTCCTTATCTCCTCTTTCATATTCTGCTTTCATTTTTTCACTCTTGAACTCTTTGCCCTAAAAATGTACATGGACATATACACACACACACACGTAAGCACATCGTGTCTTTCAGTGGAATAGCATATAGTTGTCATACTAAGAATTAGTTAAGATCATTCACTCATCTGTCGGTTTATGTTAATGTTGTT
This sequence comes from Heterobilharzia americana, assembly GCA_944470555.2. Lineage (NCBI taxonomy): Eukaryota > Metazoa > Platyhelminthes > Trematoda > Strigeidida > Schistosomatidae > Heterobilharzia > Heterobilharzia americana. Next base: position 69,094,511 of record OX104129.1, on the reverse strand, counting down.
ATTCTTCTTAACGCTGACGATTGTTATTATTAGTATTATGACTATTATTAAAAGATTTACTGATATCCAAAAAATGATTGATTACATTTGTTTTTTTACAGAATATTTTAATGCGTGTTCTAAGAGGCGGATAAAATGTCGAAAAAATTAGATGGAATGAAAAGCAAAGCGAAGCATATAATTGATGTTCACTCAACTTGCATACATATATATTAAGTGAAAGTGAAAAGCAACATATTTCACTGCCAAACTGGGTTACTTAGGTGTCTAGATGTGTATTAAGAGATTAGAAAGAGAAGAGAGCTAGGAGGATTCAGCAGTTGACTACTTTGATTAAAAGGAATGGTGTGAAACATTTAACCTTTTGTTGTTTATCTGTACATATGTATGTAGCAGAATAGAAGATTACTCTAATGTTCTTATTCTACAAAGAAGAGAAAAAAAGAGGAAACAAGACACCCACTCTGATTTAATTTGATTGGAATGGGAATATTTTTTCCTCTGAGGAGATAAATAATACATTAATTTTGTATTCGTCATGACCTACAGTATATAGATGGCATATATATTAGTTAGTTGATTAGATGGATGAGTTGAATAAAGGCTGAATAACAAGCAATCAAAAATGTCAACTAACCATTTACAAATGATAAATATGTTAAGAAAAATAAAGTATTACTGAGGTTTGTCACTAAATGACTGATTCTGAGGTAAGGAGATCCAAATTTCTGTAGGAGTTTGACGGTAGATTGCGTAAGTATTGCTCAGGGAATCAAATCACTGGTTGGATCATTGAAAATGGATGTCTTCTGTTTCTATGCTGTTTTAAAGAGCTAAGACTGAAATCTAGGAAGTACCGTATAACTATGATTTAACTTGGTTGTGGCTAGCAGAAGAATCCAGGATGCCCGTTTTGCGCTATTTGGGACCCACCAGCTGTATGTACCTCCATCCCACTGAGTGATGTTCTTCCCACTAAGATTCGAGCCATATACCTATCGCTTCAAACACCATAGCGGTATCCACTGGGCCACTGAGGAACTATAGTCGCCTCTTGTGAACTGGTTATTAGTTATAACTTTTTGTTGATGTGCTTGTAATTCTCCGTTGTTTTGCTGCATCAAACTGCTTGGCTTCTGCTGGTATGTGGGCTCTTATGCGTATGCATCAATGTTGCCTGCATAATTATTACGGTAATTTACTTGGTTTCGGCTATCAGGGGAATCCAAGACGAGTGTTTCTTCTTATTTGGGAGCAGTATAACTGTTAAGTCCTGGTTTCAAACTCAGATGAGTTGAAACTTATCCAAAAGAATATGTTTTTTCATACAAACAAGTTTCAGTATAATCGCAGTGTGCCGAGAAAATCAAAACAAGAATTTTCTGAAAGTTTCATTGTGTATGGCATAGCTTCTTCAATAGAATATTCGCTGAAACCGTATATTTAGTGTACATTTATGCTTGAAAGCAAAATTAATTTCTGATACTTGTAGATCCAGAAATGAATGTCTACACGGAAGTGGTTTGCAAACTGAACTTACTATGAAAAGGGATCCCATTGAAATACTAACTGTAATTTTCATTATGAATTCAAAAGAATTTGGTAAATTTAATTCTGATTAAACAATAAGAAGATGCAGTTTGTCTGAGTAGTATATTATTATTTTTTTTCGTAACATAGATAGAACAATCTGAACGCAGATGTACTTGCCATTGGCAAGTAGGAAAATGGCTTGGATGCGAAGATTATACAGAAGATGAAAATAACAATGAAAATAAATTAAGCAGTGAAAAACTTCATATTACAACAATTTTGGTTTTAAAGTCGAACTTATAATAGAAGGTTAAGTGTGATGACAAGTTATTTTTGAGCATATCAAGCTGGCTTAAATGTTTAATTGGCTAATGACCCAACAAACTTTAAAATATATCCTCACCACTTTTCATACACGGGCTTAAATGACGTTTGTACATCCATTTTACGTCGTGTTTCAGTGATACGTTTGTCAGCTATTGAGGAGCTCAGACGTTTATTTGCAGTATTATTCAGGTCAAGCAACCTCGTTTGTTTATGAAGCTATTTCGGAATATGTTCTACTGCCATTATTTTCACCGACAAATAAATCCTCCTGATGTATGTGTGACCATAAGTAAATTTAGATTGATCGATATAATGTGACATAAAATTAATGTACAAAGGTTTTTTAAACGCATCTATAAAAAGTAATGGGGACGTATTTTAAAGTTTATTTAGGCACTAGCCGTTGGGAAGTTTAATTCGTTGTTTTGAGTTCAAAAACAATGTGTTATCACATTCAACCTTCCTTGATAAGTTTGGCTTTGAACCCAAGGTTATTTTAAACTCAAGATTTCGTTCTTTTATTGAACATATTTGTTATTTCTGACTTTCTGTATAGTTTTCTCATTCGAGTTTTGTTCATTTTCCAATCCCTTAACTCCAATTTTTCATGTTAATGGCAATGATAATTACATCGGTGATCAGATTGTTTCAAATATGCCACACAAAAATACATTAAGGAATTTAGACAAATTACGTCTACTTATATTATGGAAATTAACAAAGCGAATTAATTTTTTTGCCTTATCCGAATTTATATGACATCATTAAATCTAGTTTAGTGTTGACCCATAGAGTAAAACCATTCTATGCTCTTGATTCAATGACCTTGAATTTTCATATATTTCTCAAGTTTTATTCATTTAAGAAGTTTTATTTATTAGATTACCATTTAAAGCAAGTTAGTAGGAATTATAAAAAACTTGAAGATTGTTTCTAATTATCTTTTTAAAATACTTAACACAACAGTGTTATTGACAGTTACTTCAACTGATGGTTACAAATTCACTTTGGAAAAACAAATATTAAATACATTTTGGAGGTTTCTGGAGATCTTGTTTGGTTGTGGCTAACTAAAGAACCCACGATGTGCTTTCCGTCCTATTTGGGACTTGTCAGTTGGATGTACCTGCACCTCAGTGAGTGATATTGTTCCCACTGGGACTCGAACCTCATAGCCATCGCTTCAAGCGCCAAGGCGTAATCCACTATGCCACAGAGACACGGCAGTCACTTCTTGTACAACGGATAGTATTTATCATTATTTATTGACATGGCATAGTGGATAATGCCTTGGCATTTGAAGCAATGACTATGAGGTTCGAGTCCCAGTGAGAACAATATCACTCACTGAGGTGCAGGTACACACAATTGAAAAGTCCCACGTAGGAAGAAACGCACACTGTGGATTCTTCAGCTAGTCACAACCAAACAAATTACTATAATTTCCATTCAGGCAATATTGAGGCATCCGCATATGAGCCTATATCAAAAAGAGGTTGAACAATTCGATTCAATAAAACAACGGAGAATTACAAGTATGTCAATAAATTTGTGGAGATCTGTTTATTGACTTCAGGTCACTACTCATCTCAAACTGATATCACACAATGAAGCATTAAAAACTTAGTGGCACTAGAAAATTTTCTCTTCCGAGTATGTGACTCTTCAGGAGTGTGCACTTATGATCCTGCCAGAGTTCAAACCCAAGGCCTTCCGGTTCCGCGCGATATGTTGAGAATTGACAGAAGTGGGGGAAACTTAGACCGTAGGATACTGATCCAGTGCCTTAATATCAACATGCCCGCCACGGGACGTGAAGGTTCTGGGTCCGATCCCTAGCACAGTCACCAGTGTACACTGGTGAGGAGTCCTATAGCAGGACGAAACAGCTGGCTAGTGCTCCCAGGTTTTACTGGTTTCCCAAGTGATGCCAGTCTGAGATGAATAATAACTTGGGGCATTGAATACGCTAAAAAATTGTTGTAAGAGTACCCTTTTTACGAGTTCCATTTCTCAGCGTCTCAATGATAAATTTAAGAAACACGGTAGTCGATGGTTCAAATCCCACCGCGGTCTAAACTTTCATTTCACCTGTATTCACCACTCGGTATCAATACAAGTCTGCCAAACCACTGCTGTCTTAGATAGTCAAAATGCTAATTGTGTTAGTCTAAAAAAACAGTTTTCACTCCTTTCCGTAACTCGAAGGAAGTGAATGACCTTAAATATCAGTAGTGTACTGTTTTTTAGCTCCACATACTAAGCTGTGCAGTTTCTAACGAACTGCTCTACTTGTAAGTGGTCAGGTAGCATATCATTCTGTGAGTTGTTCATACACTTTTATACATTAGCTCTTTTATCTAAAAATCTCATTTTGTTAGAAAAAACATTTACTATACCTTCTGTTTTAGTTTTTCAACGTGGTATTGTTGCTTGGTACTGCAGTCATGAAGTATCAGTCAAGTTTGTGCACAAATGCTTCAAAGCGTGATTTGATGCGGATATATATATATATATATATATATAGTAGCTGGTGTAAAATAGTTCCTTAAACTCCGAACATTTCAATGAACTTATAACAACAGTAAAAAATATGTATGAAGCTAAAAATGCTACCTTATCTAACTCCAAATTCCTGCCAATGGGTTTACTGCGACGGTCATTTTCCTCTGTTCCGTCAGTGGTGTTCACAACATTACAAATAATTTATTAGAGTACGCTTTCAGCAAGGAGTAGAGCTGCAGTTGACTGTCTTGCAAAGTCAACCATCAATTCCTTTTCAGCTGTTTTCACTCAGACATCTGGATGATATCATAGGCCATTACAGGTTGACTATGGCTCAAAAACTTCTATCTGTGTGGCTGCATTCCTTCACCACATATATAGTTGAAAGGGATTTAACAAGGGTAGTTCACCTTTTTTCCTGCATGGTTAAGTCTCTAGTCTTCAACAGAAATGGACATAAGGTGCATGTGTACCACAAGAAAGCTTTTCATTTTCTGTAATTTATAACCCAATATTTCACTGAATATGCCTCTATGTTTTCTTCATTCTCAGAGAGTCTGATCATATTTCACAGTTATGTTACAACCTGATACTCTGTTCAGATTCAGTGGTCTTTTGTGCACAATATTTAGGATTCTTGGTGATAGGAGTTTGTCAGTAGAAAGCTGATCTTCATTTAAGCTTCATGCTTGTTGGAAGTTAAGAGAAAGATGTACCTGCAACTTTGATCAGTCTATCTTAAATCGAATATTCGAGTTTGTGTCACTCAGAAGTGAAGTTAAAAACATTGTAATCAGATTAATGAAACAAAGATTAATTCTATTTTTTACAATTCTTGACAATTTTCATGTTTGAAATATAAAAGATATTTGAGTATAGAAGGAATATTCTGGTAAATTACTTGGTTGTGGCTAGCAGAGGAATCCAGGTTTCGCACTTCGTCTTATTTGGGACTCATCAACTGAATGCACTTCCACTCGAGTGGGTGATTTTGTTCCCACTGAGACTAGAACCTCAAACTCATCGCTGTGAACACCGAAGCGTTATCCGCTAAGCCACTGAGATACGATAGCCACTTCTTGTATGGCAGGTATTAGTTGTTACTATTTGTTGATGTAATTGTAGTTCTCCGAACAATTCTCTGACAATTCGCTCCAATATTACAACAAAGAATTACAAGTGTATCGGCAAATTTTAAAGAATATTCTTTTCGATAATTTCTTCGGGTCCTACAGTTATATTTACATATTGAGAAGTTGTGCGTCAACAATTTTGAGATTTCACTTGCCGGTTTGTGAATAGTATTATGCAATTTGGTTCATCGCTTTGACTGCTCCTGTGGAGTCAACTGGGTCAGCTGCTGCCCTAGGAATCCAATTTTCTCTGCTTGTGAACACCTAGAGTATTGAAGCAAAGGTGTGGCAAAGCTCATTACCGGCTCCATATTAGCATACTTGGTTGAAAAGAACCATAAGGTGGATGTGAATAATTCATTTTCCATTCTCTACCGGGTTCTCATCGACTCTAAAAGGTAGCCGGGTTCGGATCCTTCAGACTGCAAAAGCAACAGCAATCAGGATCAAACAATCCGAGTTATTTGTACAAAAACAAGTGTTGCCACTACAATTACGGTGGTCTTAATCGAGACGCATAAAGTCCTTCACATCTTAGCCCACGTAGTCTGCTTTTCTAACTCCCTATTGTAGATATCTCTGCATTCCTGTAATCTAAAACAATTTGAAAACATTCTGTTAACCTTTTTTGTCCCGCAACATGAGTAACATTCTATCAAGCTTTTATTCTTCAAATTATCTTTCTTATTTTAGTTTATCCAGTCCTCATAAACACCTTCATAATTTATGATCAAACTATCACCTTATAGCATTAGCTATGCTGTATAATCATTTAGATAATCAGTCATTTTGCAAGAAGTTAAAGCAATAATTCATTGTCACATTATTAACAAACCGATGAACAAAATCTCAGTAGTATTGACGCATAATTCCTCAGTACGTACATATAAGACCTAAAGAAAAGAACATTCTTTGTTTACTCAAATGACTGGAATTATAATGGGAACTTTTAATGATGTATAATATAATAAAAACGGCTACATTTGCTTACCACCGTATTTGTGAGAAGTTACGTTAAATTTAGCTTGGCCGTAGAGGATTACAGAAATTACTTCCATTGATAGACAGTTCGAACACATAAACTCATACCGTTTTAAGCTAAAAACTCTGAGGCTTGTTAGCAATATGTACATTGAAAGGTCTGTTAAGAAAATATACACCACTACAGTTGTAAAGTTAAGATAATAAACTAACTCAAAAGAATCTTCACTGACGGTGTGATATTTTGAGGATTTTAAATGTAAGGATATCACAAGTTTTGTCTCAGGTCGGTATGATAATAATAATCACTGGAAAGTAAAAACCACTATCAACCTCATTCAACAGCTATACGAGGATACTATATGCCTAGTGATTCACAATGGAAAGCTTAGTGATGATACCTTTGAAGTGAAGACAGGAACGAGTAAGACAAGGTTGCCTAATATCACCGATCATCTTCCTGGTTGTAATCGACTAGACTGGACCGTGTAACAGACAACTATGAGGAGCTAGACGACGGGCAGATACCGGCTGAACCGATGAAAAGACCCTACAAGATTTCGATTTAGCCAACAATGATGATTTATGTCTGATGTCTTGTCACACAAACTTGAAGATCTACAGGCAAAAACTAACAAGTCGAAAGAAGAGGCGAGGCGGTGAAGACGGGACTTAAAGTGAATGTGGAGAAGATGGAAGTGGTGAAGGTACCCAACCAACAACAAGCACTAATCACCATCAATGGGAGAAATCTAAAAAAAGTTGTCAGTTTCACCTACCCACCTACCTACGTAGGCAGCATCCTCTCGACTGCAGGTGGCAGCACGGATGATGATATCAAGCCAGGATCGAAAAGACAACAAGACATGTCTTCCTTCAGTAATCTGAAATCAGTGTACAGATCTAATGCACTCCATTGTACTGCACTGCACTGCATTGCACTCAGCATAAAGTGTGGACAGGATACCGATTTTCAACACTAATTTCAGTCAAGTGAGTCAGTGCTTCTGTGTGATAGTCGAGAGACTTGCCACGTCACGAAAAGCATTTCCAACAAACTACACACATACATCATGAACAGCTGCCAACCACACTCACTCGATACTGAACATCGATCAGACGAGATGGCTGGAATAATAAGAGTAAGCAACAGGGAATTCACTGTGTCTGGCAACGAATCAACCAACCAAGAATCTATCACTCAACAAATATGCAGGGGAAAGTGGAGATGGATTGGATTAGATTGGATTGTACACTGAGTGAGAACGAAGATGGTTTGGGGATATCATACGTCAGGCAAGGCCAGGCTGTGGAGTAGAAGTGAAATGGGAAACAACGAGTTGTGCATCCGAGGTGAGGTTGACGTGGAAGAGGTGGTGTGAAGAAGAAATGAAAGTTTGTGGGTAGTCATGGAGCCAGGTTAAGAGACTGTGGAGAAGAGGGGGTGGAATTGCGACGTGTTACTGACTCCCTATGTTCCACTTGAGGCCTAAGCGACAAATAATAATAATAAAGTAAAAAGTATCCGCTATTTACCTGCTTCCACTCTTATTTAGGTGGAATAAGTTTATCTTTTTAAGGCCAGTAAGTATAAATAAGGATTCTTTATCAGAAAAGATTCATTTATATACAGGTGCTTAAATATATTACTTTCAGGTACTATCAGTAGTAAATTTGAACTATTCCAGAAGATGTGTTAAAGTCCTAATTAAATATTAATATATATTGGCATATTGAAAGTTAATCTATTCCTGTTTAATAAGATTCATTTCCGCGTAAACTGATAATGACAGTGATGCTCATCTTCATTAGTAAATAGGGAAAAATTGTTTTAATTATATTGATTCTGTATGGTGTGATAAAGTTTAAAACAAACACTTTATTAAAATTTCGATATCCATATATGGAAGATAAAATATATCATATTTAAAGCTTATGCAAGTAATGAAATCAAAATTAGTGCTCCTGATAAGATTATAATTACTTTAGAAAATTTGTCCGAAATGTGATGTGTGTTTATCTGAAATTTTGAGGTAGTGATTGTAATAAGTCCAACCGTTCCAATGGGCTTAAAAAAACTCCTTACAGTTGTAGGTAAGCCCTAATGGTGACTTTCAGAAAGCAACAGATTTCATTTTAAGGTTACCCTGTAGACTAAATCAAAACATTCAACACTTACTTGGTCTCGTAACTGAGTAGTAGTTCAGTTTTTATCCACACAGACATTTAGTAATTTGGTATGTGTAGGAACATGGGGAGAAGAGTTTCTGTTAGGTGGTTAGAGGCAATCGGTAGGAAGCCCTAGTCCAAGGTTTCGTGCTTTTTGGCACTCGTCAGCAAGGCGTATCTGCAATCTCAACGGAACTGATGTCCCATCTGAGATTCGAACCCATGTCACCCAGTGTTGTAGTCAGCGACTTTACCACTGAGCTATTCAGGCAGCGACGGACCTCCTGTAGGACTGGCTTACATGTATTGATTGGTCACGGGAGTGCATTAAGTCTCATGTTGTCTAGTCCTAAGTACAGACCGAATTCTATTGATCATATTTGCAATGTGGCAACCAAGCTAGAAAGCTCAGCATGGCGATGCACATTAGTAGACGTTAGTTGGTTGGAGGCAATCGGCAGGAAGCCCTGGACCTATGATACACATATGCTAACAAGCAAATACGAAGTCCTTTTTGCTATATACCGTGATCACTGAAGCTGTAGTGATTTAACATTTAAATCATTCTTCGAATATTGATGTTACTGCTTGTTTTTTACACAAAATTTGCATTCGAACAGTCTGGAACAAAACATCAAACATATTCATTAAGCTTCTTGGTTTCGAGGCATCAAGCCTAATCTAAAAATGTAAACAGAATTTAATTTCTAAGCATAAGGTTTTATAGACACACCATATCAGTGTTAAACTACTATTGAGTTGTAGACGTTTCTTTGCAGACTGATTGATTTCGGCCCGCCAAAACGGTAAAATATTAGAGAATAAAACTATTTTTCATCTAATAACATCAGTGAGTAAAAGATTATGAAAAAAGAATCAAACAATGCTCATGTAACGAGAACATAAAGTCAGACAAACTACGGGGAATTCATTGGCATTAAATTTTGTATGAAGCTTAGTGTTAGTGTTCGTTATAATTTAAAAGATGAACATAAGCTGCGCATATATCTAAATGGAATCTAAGCAAAACTATCGTAAGCAGGATAGACAGGCAGACAAATCAAAGTAGAACATCACAATCAAGTGTATGAGTTTGAGTTACCTCAGTTCACAGTAGCTTGGAAAGAACACGTCGACATAAACGGAGTGGTATTGCAGTAGACAAAAGTGTTTAGGAGAGATGTCCAACAGGAAATGGATCTGGACCACTGAGACCAATTTTCAGTTATAACTGCAACCACTAATCATTACCGTTTCATGAACTGCAAATAGACAGCATGCACCCACGTATGCAGCCCATATCAACAGTTTAAGACTTCACAGACTGATATCACTTTTTGTTCCGGTCATCCTTAGCTTTCTTCAAACGTCACTTAGCACTATATGTCAAGGTGGGATGTAGCAAAGTATGAGCAACAGGTGTCCAAGTCATCTTAGTAGGACTTGTTCTCAAGCTTTATCGATTGAGTCGATTTCCTTGCCTAGTACTCTATGTCTGACACCAAGATTGGTCACACTATTATACAAACATATTCGATCAGTGGTACGAAGATAATGACGGTCGAAGAACCGTAGTCTATCATTATCTTTCACTCTCAATGCCATTTTAGTTTTGCAAATACCTGATTCAATTCCATATCTGATCAGTTCATTCAAACACCTAGCCTAGATTTTATTGGTTTGAATAATTCTGTTTTGTGAGCTGAATCAAGCCACTATACCGCTAACAGGCTGATTTCAATCAGACGAATGGACGCCTCGTGTTGAAGTCGCCTTGTTTCAGCTAGTAAGCAGGCTTAAAAGTTAAAGTCTAAAGATTATAAAGATTCATAATGCGATCACATGAATACGTACTGCGAATTTGCAATAATATTACAATTTCAATTATATCAATAACCAAACGGTTACCGCTATTACTGGAAGAGCGCAACGAAAAGCATTTGAAAAGATTGAATTTTTTGTTTAGTCAAAACAATGATTTCTTAACCATAAATTAATCTGCATACTAATATTGAATTATATTCCTACGCTCAAATCCACAGGGGCCAGATATAGCCTCTAATTAAGTAAAAGCAAACAATGTGAAGGAAGAAATATTTCTTCTCAATTACTTCCTCATCACCAGCTATACACTAATATACAGCATTTCCAAAATGTAAAATTATATACCAATCTAGTGGTGACAGTTATTTAATAACAGTTATCAACCTCAAAGTATCAAGAGAATGATAATCGACCAGATAACTGAGACAATTAACTAGATAGAGCAAAGATTAATTATAGGAAGAAGATCTTGTGAAGTTTCAAATAGGTTGTTATATAGCAATGATGGATAGTGGTTAAAAGTGGTATCCACGATGCGCGTTTCGTTCTACTTGGGGATCGTCAGCTGGACGCACCTGCACCCTAATGAGTGATTTTGTCCCCACAGGGACTAGGGAGCCATCACTTCAAACGCCAGAGCGTTATCCACTACATAACCTGGCCAAGATGGCCACTTCTTGTGCGACGGGTATAGTATTAGTGTGGTTGCTTTTATTATACCGTCGTTGGTTTGACCGAATTGATCAGTCTCTATTGGCATTATATATAATTGATATTTTGTATAATGATAACTAGCGAAAAGAAAGCAAAAAAATTATCCATGATTTACTCGGTAGGAATGGGTATCCACAAACTTTTCCACCTAAAAATATGGATAAGTCTTACATAAAAACCACAGTAACAACTGTCTCCGAGACACCACCGTTCCTTAGACTACAATTCTGACGTGACATCGCCAGCGAAATTGTAACACAGCGTCGAAAAAGCGTCATCAAATGATCATTCAATACAGCAAAGTTACGCTGTGTATCCTACAGTGGGCCGATGGTGATCAAGCAAACCAAAGGTAGAGTACCTGACTTCGACTCTTTTATGTTCACTTGCCAGTTCAATTGCTTCTGTGGAAATAAACACATTGAACGTACAGTTAGGCGAGTCCGTCGTCGAATCACCGAGCATCATCTCTTATGGTTAAGTAGACGGCAAACCAGATCGGTACAAAGCTCAATACTCTCTCATCTTATTGACGCTGATCACTGAGTTGATATTCATATCGTTTTTAAAGTTATTGATCATATTCCCTCCAATCCCACTCATACTCTACGAGTTCGTCTTCAACATACATCAGAAGCCATCGGAATCCACCTAAATAAGCCAAGTCTATTTGTTCAGAAGAAATCCGTACAGACTCTTTCTTTGCCTTGATCATCTGTATGACTTACATATCGCAAAAAGACGCTTTCTTTCATTCATCCCACAAATGACTGTAACTGTTAGTTTAGTATTTCTATTGTTATTACTATTATGGTTACTATTATTACAGTTTTAGCCATCTTGTTCTCATCCTGCTGTCTCTAATCACCGTCAACAATTTACCACTTGACTTAATTTATTTTCACTTTTTTCTCGTTAGTTACTATTCTACAAAATATCAACTATATAATAACCTATCGTGTCTCCGTGGCATAGTTGATAATGCCTTGGCATTTGAAGCAATGACTATGAGGTTCGAGTCCCAGTGAGAACAATATCACTCACTGAGGTGCAGGTACATACAACTGAAAAGTCCCACGTAGGAAGAAACGCGCACTGAGGATTCTTCAGCTAGTCACAACCAAACAAATTACTATAATTTCCATTCAGGCAATATTGAGGCATCCGCATATGAGCCTATATCAAAAAGAGGTTGAACAGTTCGATTCAATAAAACAACGGAGAATTATGAGTACATCTATAAATAGTTATTATATAACGACCTGTTTGAAATTTCACAAGATCTTCTTCCTATAATTAATCTTTGCTCTATCTAGTTAATTGTCTCAGTTATCTGGTCGATTATCATTCTCTTGATACTTTGAGGTTGATAACTGTTATTAAATAACTGTCACCACTAGATTGGTATATAATTTTACATTTTGGAAATGCTGTATATTAGTGTATAGCTGGTGATGAGGAAGTAATTGAGAAGAAATATTTCTTCCTTCACATTGTTTGCTTTTACTTAATGTCTAACTAGCCTCTATTTGTCGAAAGCTAATTTAGAAGACTTTATTTTTAGTTCTACTGCGAAAAACGTAACTTTTACGCTCCATATTACAAGGTTAGACTTGATTATACAATTTCTCACTTCTGATTTTCTTACTGGCATATCCTATGAGTGGCGCTATATACTCCTATATCCATACTGCCTAAATGTGATGTACATTCTTTGAATTGCTTTAATCATATCCACTGGGTTGTGATGGTTTTATTACAGAGCTCTGTGGCTGCTTTATTGTATTTCCAGTAATTTCACATCTTTTCCTTTTTTAGAAAAACAATTTTTATCATGTTGACTTTTTTCAATGTTTTATAAAAGTAGCTAAATTAAAGTTGTTGAATCGAAAAAGAAGCCGAAAAGAAAATGACGTTTTACAATTCACCATTGTTAATTTCGACATATTTTTGTTTATTTCATTTCATTTTATTTATACATTCGTTCATCTTTCCCAGCTGTATCGTACTTGTCATGTTATTAAAAAAGATGAAGAATATACAGGTTAGAAAAGAATTGAACATAAATTCAAAGAGCGGTCTTTTTTAAAAAGTTGATTGGTGGTCGATTTAAAACATTTTCTTTTTTGAATACGACCGTGCAGACTAGCGTACAGTACTACACATTGTTGTATCAATCATATACTTGAATGTAGTGCCTTTCTTTGATTTTATACATTTACTGGGTATAATCTATTTACCAAACCAACTTCTTTCTTATTTATATCATTTGTGTGTTTTAATTAAGTCTCTTGTGTAGTAAGCAGTATATGGCAACATCTGGTTGTTAAGCTTTTATCAACTGATAGAAAGAAACAGAGTTTGATCATCTGTATACATATGCCTATATAATGCTTGATCAAAGCAAAAGATGAATAGAACTTAAAGAGTAGTTGATGTAGTAGAAGCAGCAACAGTCAGTTAACAGGAATAAATCCAAAAAAAAGGCACCAAAAAACTGAAGGAAAGATTCAAAAAAAACCTATTGAAAATAGAAAAGAATAAGAAACTGATCGAGACAATACAAAAGAAGACCACCATGAATTGATGTTTGCCGTAATGTCCTGATTAAAGGATGAAAGAATTTTTTTTTTCGTTTGAAAAAAAGCGGAAAAAGCTTCACTGAGATGAATATGAACAGAAATTTCTGAAAACGACAACAAACTCGGAAATAAATGTCTACTAAAATCTGACATCTCTATCAAGGCAAAAACTTGGTAAAGTTTAGTTTGGCGGTCTGCGGGGATTTAGTGATTTTTGGAGCTGGTATTCAATATGGACTGACATCATTCGGAGGAACATTAGAAACTTCAGAGCACTGAACAACTGTTTCATCCTAGCTTGCGACTCCTCGGTAGTGCACGACCATGATTCCGACTCTTTAGGGATCGAATCCACTACCTTGGGGTTCCGTGGCCAGAACGTTAACGTTGAGCCACTGGACCGGAATCCGATAATCTTGGCTTGGATCCCTGGCGGGGTCATGTGTGCGCACTGCTGAGTCCCATACTAGGACGAAATAGCTGTCCGGTGCCCTTAGGTCCCCAGTATTCCGCCAAATGATGTCAGCTCATGATGAATAACAACTTGTTAAGTCGCTAAATCCCTCCAAACACCCAAATTCAATTAGATCTAGTGTTCATTGGTGATTAGCTTCTAAAGGTGATTCCTGAAGTTCCAATGAGAAGTCGTGACCGGTGAGGCAAACTTAGTGACCATGAGAATAAACAGTCAACGATAACATTGGGTGATGATCACTGTATGTCGTGAACTGACAGAAGTTAGGAATCTAGACCACTGAATTCCGACCCAGTAGGTCAGTGATAACCTGATGGCCATGGAACCTGAAGGTCACCGGTTCCACCCTTGGAGAGTCGGGGTCATGGGTGCGCACTGCCTAGGAGTCTCATACTAGGACTGGACAGTTGTCCAGTGTTCCCAGGTTTCCAGTTTTCCTCCTACCGGTGTCAGTCCATGATGAATACTAACCTGATAAAGTTTTACGAAAATAAGGTGAATATTCATGTCATCAGATAGACAGTTTTATTTTCAAATAGTGAGCAACCTCTAAATTAGCGCTAACTTGTAAGGCCTTATTTTTAGTCTTAGCATTAAAATTGAGCTCCAACATTCAACTGAGTTTTGGATCATCTAAGTTCCAATTGGCTTTCTCATTTTCATTGCAAAAATTCCTCTTCACTCCACGAAGTCGGTGCCTTACCATGATCATGAAGACTTTATGACTACTCCAGTGCTGATCTAGTAATATGCCTTTTATTCTTGACAAATTGTATGATTTTGATTACGAAATACATGATCGTATATCGTTGAGACGTAGGTTGTGGTAATGTTATTGAGATTTTGAAGAAGCATGATAATTTTTAAAAAGGATGTTTAACTCAGCCGTTAGAGGAAGGTCGTAATTGATCCTCTTCTTGGCATATATTCAGGAATTCATCTCCTTTATAATTATTCATTTCTGAACTGTTTTAAAGATATTTTTTTCTGAACATTTAGTGCACATGCATTCATGATTGTTATACATTAGTTGTTCGATTTCACAGAACATAAAGTACAAAAGAACCCAGAAGAAAATTTTCATTTGTCACTCCTAGTGGTCTGTTCAAAAGTGTATTGATAAAATCCAGTTAAACATTATGGGGACGAGAATAAAAGAAGAAGTTTAGTAGTAAAACATTCTCATCGAATGTAGTAACTTGTGAAAAGTCGTATGACGCATAGCCTGTTAACACTTCACTAAGTAACAGCATATTTCTACTCAACTATATATATATATCTTTGTTCAGATTATCTATTTTTACAAGACAAGTTCTTAAAAGCTTTGAACAAGGAGCTGACTGTTTCTGAATAACCGTTATGAATGTGAGCAACAGTAGAATGATAATAGTGGAAGGTCTTATACACAAGCTATTGTATTGCATAATGTAGAAATTATAGAAAAGTATGACTTTACTAAGCTTATCACAGTCTACTTCATCTGATATAAACAAAATTTATTCATGTATTCAATTAGGTGATTTATTTCTATTCATATGAGTAGAGATTTTGGCAATCTGCTTAAATTATGGACTTCTTTTTTACTTGTTTTATTGATGCAAATTTCAACAACAAATCGTAAAAGATACTCTTACATATTCTTAAAATCCTTTCAACCTATCGTTAGACAAGTTATTCACAAAACCAAAGGCAAATATCACAGTAATAATAATAATAATAGTCTTATTCCAAATAATATGTATGACAGTATGGAATTCTCAGCATATAATTTTTCAACAAATTCACTCCCACTACAATACTTTCAGATAAAATGGTTATTTCATCTGAATGATGTTAACAATTACAGTATTCAAGGCAATAATATGAAATAGCCAGCTGGTTCTTCATGGGCATCCAGTCCATATTGAAGAGTCAGCAGAAATGCAAGCTTAATTTTGGTAGTGATGGTGTTTCATTCAGAAGGTACAAAAATTCACAAATCAAGTTAAGCATCTAACAGATAGAAATATAATGTGCTTTTTTGCACTGAAAAATCCATTTGCATATAACATAAAATTTTTTCTCCTTTATTATTGACTTGAGAAACATAGAGTTGAAAACACTTTGAAAATATGCAAGAGTATATGATATGCTCAAAGGACATAATTAAATGGTTAAAGCAAATTGAAAGGAAAGAATCTGATGAAAAATGTTCGATGGATAAATTTGGTAGCCCAAAGTTCAAGCAGGCCACTGTGAAGGGAAATGAGTTCCTGAGCGTGCAATGGTACATCATATTAAAGAAATAGTTAACTGTAATTGCAGGTGTTCATACTGGCCAAATGAACCTACACTCCTCCTGGTGTAACAATGCATTCATAAACTAGATGATAACCTACAAACAACTAGTCGTTGTCTATTACAGCTTAGGATACGGTTATTATTAACATTTTTTCACTGACATAGTTACTGAATTTGAAAACATTGAAAAAGAAGTAAGTGTGTTGAAATATCACACTGATAATTCCATACTGTAATGAAAGTTATTGTCTGTAATAGCGAGATTCTTACTAATTATTATTAATAAGAGATTAACTTGACAAAGCACCTAAAGTATTTTAGGACGTCTTTGTCAGTGTTTTCTCTCTATCTCTATCATTTTTAGAGCTCTCTAATCTCAAATAAATAGAACAACTACTCTTAGAAACAGAATGACTTGTATATCAAATCAACACTCCTAGCTTCCTTGAGTTGAACGATACAACCATGTTTTTGAACTAGATATGAATAATTTAACAGGTAACTAAATAAACATGAAAAGGGGTTAATGCTATTAGTACCCTAGAAAAGAAGTATGAAAAACTGTCACTTTCTCAGTCTTATGAAATTTCCATCTCATACTTTCTATAGTATCTGCATAAACTCTTTCATTGAGGAAGAAGTTAATTCTTGAGTTCACTGAAGGTTCTAGAAGAGGGATACTACCTAAATTCAGTAGGCAATGTTAACTTTCTAATCTAAATGGACCAACAGGCTGTTTTCTAAAGCTTTCTATTAATTTTTTAGTGAACTAAAATATGATTGAGTCTATCAGTACATCAACAAGGAGCGATTGAAACTATGTATTTCCTGTTTTTCCACCGACTACTATCCCACTTCTATGCTTCATTTACTCAATACACTCCATAACAATCTGAATGTCGAAATAATTTTATTTTACTGATTAGTTTACTTTCTCTTAGCATACTTGTTGATAAATTCGATAGGAAATTTAAGGTGAAATAACGCTTCCTAATCTCATGTTAACAGAAATCTTACACTTCCAACTGCATCCAGTATGTTGTTACTTGTATTATCTTGCCGTTGATTGAACCAAATTGATCAGTCACTACTGACATGGACTCTTGTACATATGTCTCGATACTTCCTTTCATTTTTATATTGGTGATGGGATCAACACTTACTGGGAGGCAGGTACATCTAGCTGACGAGTCTCAAACTGGACGAATCATGCGTCCTGGATCCCACCGCTAGCTGCTATCCGTCATCCACTCAGTATTAATAGATGTCTTGTCGGACTTGTTCTAATTGCTTAATTTTATATTTCTGTTAACTGCCCACAATGTTAATGACTCAACCACTTGTTTCAGTCTTTCCAGTTTCAGTCATTCACTCAGCAGCCTTGCACATATTCGTGTGGTGGGCAATGATCCACACCCATTGTGTAAAGGCTAATGATATTTCTTGGCTGCCAGAACCTTGATAGGTGGAGTGAGGCTTGAACCCACAATCCATTGGTTGAAAGTTACCGCCACTTCTCCACAGTTCTAGTTCTATAGAAGGTCACATTTGGCTTGAATTGGTGTAATGGTTAAATCTTTAACTTCGGCACTTATTGATAGAGGTTTTTATTTAGATATATAAACTAGGCAGTTTTTAAACCATAACATATTTCGAATCTTGGATGATCAAAGTGAGTTAGTGTGAATATTGAGCAACAGAGAGTGAAATCTTTGGATATAGGCTGGAATTAAAGATGAGTTATAGCTGTTTGAGACAATGAATACCTGAAAATTCCTTCAAGAATTTTTCGAGAGTATATACTGAGGAGAAGAATGTGATAACGACAGAGAAGAAGTCTGTTCTTGTTCAACTGATGTATCAAAGAGACAAAACTTCATAAAGGATCAAGAAGACGGTTTAGCATTTCACAGTCAGAAACTGTTTGGTAATGGAAGTAGTTTCTTTCTTTATGTTACTACCTAATTCACCTCCAAAACAAATTAGGTAACTGTTTGGTGTCGACTGGATTTAATTAGTCATATATTCCTCAAGATTCCTGAAGCACTTATCAATTAATTTGGGAGGGTAATTGCTGATGAGTTGGGTGCCACTGATGTATGCAGTTTCTTGTCTTAGGTCTGCTTTACTAGTTGGTTTTCTGGCCCCGTCACTTAGAGATTTTACCAAGCCAAGGCTAGGATTAGGGTAGCACTAAAGCCGACAAATTCATGTACACATAATCTCTGTGGAACAAAAGATCCTATTGATCCAACTAAACAGAATAATTAAGTATGTCAAATCCCTTGCAACGATCAAGAGGTCAAATACATAGGTCAAAGTAGTCGACTGGGGTCAGTTAGAATAACAATGAACAAAAACTGTTTGCTAAAACAAGAAAGGTAGATCCTATTATGATAGAGAACTTAGAGAAAAGTTTGACCAAAGCTATAGATAGGCACTCAGCTGCACACAATCACATAATAAGACGGGATAGAACGACAGTACTAAAAACTAACTAATTTGGGTGAAGGGAGAGATTGGTAACCGAATCCTCGTTCATCGAATCAAAACCTAATAAATGCAAAAGGAATGACTCAAGATATGATCCGGATATATGGAAATTTCTACAGTCAATATCACGAAGAAGGTGAGGAAATTAGAACTATATAAACCATGTCTCAAAGTTGTGGAGTTATCTTAATATGACACTAAGCAATAAATTATGTCCGAAAAGTAATCCAGTACACAATACTGTCCCATCGTGTTATACATCTAATAAACCAACTGAAATGGAATCACGTAAGAGGATTAACAATTTGGCTAGTTGATGATGAAGAATCAACAAATTATGTAGGCAAATAATGAGTAGCACTCAGTAGGTAGAACGATTAACAAAATTATGTACAAACGGTGGAAAGTGTTCAATCAAAAGATGATGTTGTCACAGCTTCCTTTTGAATATACAATTCCTGTTTCAGTTGTTTCATCACTACGGCCTCAACGAATTTGTTAAGGTTTGAAGTAAGTTGTTTGTTGATTATCTTTGAAGAATGCACTGTGTCAATAAGGTACCGAGTGACTGTAGTATTGAAAGGACTTTTTCTCCTTAGACGAAGACTTCCTGGTATGTTTTTAAAAGAATAAATAAATAAATATTTATTTACAACTTAATATTCGATTCTTTTCCATGTGAAATATTTACTTGACTGTAGGGTATTTTTAATAGGACTTTCTGAACCCACTGGAATTATACATTACAATTTACTAATATGAAGATTATTATTGTTCCGATATATATATATATATATATATATATATATATATATATATATATGTACTACAAGAGAACGGAATGAATAAGTTATTTAGATACGTAAATGAGATACGCAAAAATTGTCCTTCAAAATGTTAAAATAAGAACAATAATGCCAAATGGTTAACTCTCTTTCAAAAATATTTATGTACAAAATAGTAGAACATCATTAATCATAATTTTCATTGACTTACTTTTTTCTATCAAAATGCAATGAAGACTAAAGTGGTTGTGATAGATCTCGTAGACTACACAATTCACTCATTCCTTTCTCTCGCTCTATGTGTGTTTGTGTTGTATTCCAACTTTCCACTTATTTGTACTACTTCTTTTTGCTTCATCTCTTTCTTTCTAACCTCCCTACCCTACTTGATCTTTATAAATCTATCTATCTAGTAAATAACATGAAGGCATTATCTTAACGTTTTCTAACTTCATTAGAAATACTTCATTCAGTTTAGCTGATACATAAACCAATGTGTTGTATGCGTATATGCGTACATATATATATATATATATATATATAATTTATTCCCTTAGAACCATTACAAAAGGTTAAACGTCAACCAGATGTCACAGTTTGACAATAGTAATTTGTCAACATCAAAATTTATTCGTTCATTTATTCATTCATTCATCCATTCATTCACTCAGTAGCTCGCTCATTTACGTTTTTGCCTTTTCCACCTCCTCTTACAGCAACTTCCTTCTTTTTCTTCTGGTGTTGCTGACTGTTTGTTAGTTTCTTCTACTTGTACGAGTGGATCATAATTGGGGCAAAGATACTTGATTATCACAGTAATCATCTTTATTTAATAAATAATATTAATGAATGTTTATACTGTGTACATTACACAAATAAATATACATTTATATTAGCATGTATAGGATAAAATGTAAAGTTAAGCAGAGATCTGATAAACAAGACTACTTTAGCGTCAAAAGCAAAAAAATAGGAATGAGCATTAATAATAATAATAGTCAGTATTAAAAACTATTATCATTTCAGTATATCATATTATTACCATCATTATCATTTATTGGCATTCCTCGTCTTATCATCTTGTTTAGATGAATTTTCACACTGCCAATATCCAATATATTACCGTATCGGCTTAGTGCAACGTTCTAGATTGAAAATATTAAAATAAATGAGGATATTAATTAAAATTACTTTTACAAGTACTTCCTTCACATACTGTTCGAACACAATAGTGAGCACCAATATCAATCACGCTACATAGAGGTTACAGAACAAAATGCCGGTTACTGGCAGTGGAGACTTGCATTTCTGCGAAGGTGTAAAAATAAGTTAATGATGTACAACACTTTAAAAACAAAGTGTGTATTATTCTCCAGGTATCGCTTCCCAGTGGAGTCTAGCGAGGGAGGAGGTGAAATACTATTATTAGTCTAAATAATAAAACAAACTAATTTATGATGTTTCATAAAATATACATTAGGTGGAATACTGGAAAGAACTTCTTTTGAAGTATGATGCAGGTAAAGTGTAATCACTGAACTGAAAATCCCCCAATGATAATTCATAGAATAAAGAAGTAATAAATGAGAGACTGGAATCCCCATGGGAAGCGACGAGTTGGACATCCGTGGTGAGGGTGACATGGAGGAGGTCGTGCGAGGAGGAAATGAGAGGTTGTGGGCTGTCGTGGAACCAGGTTGAAAAGATCTCAGAGAACAGAGGTCACTGGAGACGTGCTACTGAAGCCCTATGTTCCACTAGGAACCCAAGGGACTAATAATAATAATAAAATAAAAAATGAGAGACAGAACACTGCAATAAATAAAATGTTCTTAAAAGTTGATGTTTATTTGTTATTTTTCGGGGCAGTAGGCGAACAGCAGTCAAATTGTTTACCTTAGTATGATGCTGGAAAACATGGCATTAGAAGAGAAAATAATCATCAGTTTGTAAGTACGAGGCAACCTTGAGTCAGTACCAACTACTTATAAGCATCAATAAATACTTACAGAGCTTACCAGGAAGAACATTGGCCATATCGTACGCAGTTAACTGAAGATGACCTACAGAAAAATGAGGGACAATTGAAAAAGTCTATAACTATGCAAACTTAAGACATGTAAAAATTTTACATATTAGGTGGTCAGTACCAGTTCTGAGGCCCGGCCTTAATGCATATCTTACTAATCTACTTTACCTCATATCTACACAGATGAAAGGTGGAGAAATAAGAAGAAAAGTAATCACAAGTGCTGAGAAGTTGTAAAAATTGAGCAAATAGAGAAAAACCAATGAGGAAATTTGGTTTCCATATTAGATTTGTTTATTTGATTTATAACACACCTCGATCTAGTATTATTTACTTGATGACGTTTCGAGCATAAATTATAGCTCATAATCATATCAATGTATCACTAAGACGATGAAAACTTTGAATAAGAATAACGTGAAAGCATCATCAGACTCTGCCTTTTTTATACAATACTTCATGCTGAGGAACGTACGTAGTAGGTGATCACAGCAATTCGATGATTGACAGACATATCTGTTTGTTCAAAGAGTTTTATGACAAAAGTACCACATGGTGGTCGGGCAAAAATCCTTGGTGACTGAAGCGAAATGAAAATTTGGTCAGCAGTCGGAAGCTATAGCTCAGTTGGTGAAGCATCGGGCTGGAAACCCGATGATGGCTGGTTCAAATCCAACCACGGTTCGAGTCTTCAGTTCACCTTTGATCATCATCCAGTAGAAATAGCAGAAAAACTTACTTCTAAGTTTCAGGTTGCCAAGTGATTCACAATGGGAAGCTCAGTGATGCTTTTGAAGTAAAGATAGGAGTGAAACAAGGTTGTCTACTATCACCCATGATATTCCTGATTGTAGTGGACTGGATCATGCAACAAACAGTGGGGAGCGAGAAGGGGGGATACGCTGAACCGCGGAAAAGAAACTAGAAGACTTGGATTTCGCCAATGACTTATGTCTAATGTCACGCAAAATTGAAGATTTACAGGCGAAAACTAACAAGTTGAAAAAACAGGTGGCGCAGCGAAGACGGGACTTCAAGTGAACGTATAGAGGACAGACGTGATGAAGATACCCAACCAACAATAACAGCAATAACAAGCTTCAGTTACCAGTTACTTAAACGAAGTAGCCTCTTTCACCCACCTTACCGTTTCAACTACAGGTGGCACAGACGAGGATGTCAGATCAGCCAGGATCGGAAAGACAGCAAGACAGGCATTCATTAACCTGAAACCAATGTGGAGATCTGCTGCACTCAGCACAAAGAACAAGATCCGGATTTTCAACACCAATGTCAAGTCAGTGCTTCTGTATGGCTCAGAGACTTAGCGCATTACGAAAGGCATTTCCAACAAACAACAGACATTCATCAACAACTATCTATGCTGGTTCGATACTGAAGATCAGATGAGAAGAATAGAAAGCATCAGCAGCAAGGAACTCTGGGAAAAAACCAACCAAGAAGCTATCGCTCAACAAATATGCAGAAGGAAGTAAAGATGGATTGGGCATACACTGAGTAGACCATTAGGGGACATCACGCGTCAGGCCCTTGAGTGAAACCCAGATGGGAAGCGACGAGTTGGGCGTTCGAGGCGGGGGTGACATGAAGGAGATCGTTCGAGGAGGAAATGAGAGCTTGTGGGTTGTCGTGGAGCCAGGTTAAAAGATTTCAGAAAACAGAGCGCATTGAAGGCGTGCTACTGAAGCTCTATGTTCTACTAGGAACCCAAGAGACAAATAATAATAATAATAACAATAAGTTTCAGGTGATTGGTAGATGGATGAACTTAAAAGATGTGGAGAATTATCGACAAGGAATTACAAGAATTAGAAACAAGAAGTGTGCACAAAGCGTAGACAAGCTGATCATAATTAGAAATGAAGCATAGTCAATGTAACTTGCTTCTTTCCGAACCTTAATCTGATAACGTTTTCTGGTGTGATAATGAAATATCAATGAATAAACTCTGATGCATAAAAGGCATGAAATAGTAACGAATTAGCCTAATGCTTGGATAAATGAGCTTGTTAACCACTAAAAGAGCCTATAGAAGAGTAAGTGACTCGATAAAAAGACATTTTTCGACGGTTTTATTCCCGAAGCCTCACAATCATAAATTAATACATTCTTTGTGTCTAATTAGTATTTGATGTTTACAAAAAGTGTTCTGAGTTCTAAAAAATAATAATACTATGGCACAAAGTCTTCAAAAATCAATAATTTTGGAAGGAAGTGGCCTAAAATAATGAAATGTTTGGGAAATGAAATAAGATCATAGAGAGCTTAGAGATGGAAACGAATAGGTTTTATGTAAGAAGTGAATTTGATGAAAAAAAGCGGTGACATAAAAGACTGTGAAATAGAACTATGAAATGACAAAGGATTTTATAAGTCTATTTTGTATTCACAGTTACGTATGAGTGACAAGGGCTACTGCGAAGCAAAGAATAAGATACACGGTTTTTTGAAACTATATCTTCACTTTATATATAACAATGAATGGGGAATTTCTTAAGACACATTGACCTGTGTTAACGATGCGTTCAACCACAGTAGTTCTTGTTGATTCACTGTCACCTCTATTTAATCCTATGTGATAGTTCTCTTGGAAGATTTAGAATCAAACCTACGCCAAGCTATTTATATTTCTATTTCAATAGGAGCAGGTGAATTGGTGTAAACACATATAATTGGTTCGATTTGAACGTTTGTCAAATAAGTTGTAAGAAAACTTTGAGTGATAAGAGAGTACTAATTTCAGTAGCACTAAGAAGAATATCTATTTAAGAGATTTAGATATCATGTTCCTTGTGTCAGCAGCCGAATTGCTCATGAAATTTAGAATGCGGTGAAGCACCTTTTATTCAAGTAGGCTAAGTTCTGTTTGCAAGCCTTGGATTTGGATTTTCCTGTGAGTTTACTAATATCTTAGATAGGAGTACAGAAAACCATAGTGTCATATCACTTGACTTTGGTCAGTGCTGAGTTTTAAAGACTAGACACCAATATGAAGTACCGTATGGTGACCAGTGGACATACGCTAGACCGATAAATAGACCCTACAAGATTTCGATTTAGCCAACAATGATGATTTATGTATGATGTCTTGTCACAAAAACTCAAAGATCTACAGGCAAAAACTAACAAGTCGACAGAAGAAGCAGGGCAGCGAAGGAAGACAGGACTTCAAGTAAATGTAGAGAAGACAGAGGTGATGAAGATACTCAACCAACAAGAACAAAAACAACAACAGGCACCGTCAACAGAAAAATCTAAACCCACCTACCCACCTAGGCAGCACCGTCTCAACCACAAGCAGCAGTGGCGGTGGCACACATGAGGATGTCAAGGCAACCAGACTCGGAAAGACAACAAGACATGTCTTCCTTCAATAATCTGAAATCAGTGTGCAGATCTACTGCACTCCACTCCACTGTACTGCACTATACTGCACTGCATTGCACTACACTCAGCATAAAGTGTGGACAGGACACCGATTTTCAACACTAATGTCAGTCAAGTGAGTCAGTGCTTCTGTGTGATGGTCGAGAGACTTGCCACGTCACGAAAAGCATTTCCAACAAACTACACACATACATCATGAACAGCTGCCAACCACACTCACTCGATACTGAACATCGATCAGACGAGATGGCCAGAATAATAAGAGTAAGCAACAGGGAATTCACTGTGTCTGGCAACGAATCAACCAGCCAAGAATCTATCACCCAACAAATATGCAGGGGAAAGTGGAGATGGATTGGATTAGATTGGATTGTACATTGAGTGAGAACGAAGACGGTTTTGGGATATCACACGTCAGGCAAGGGCAGGCCGTGGAGTGGAACTGGCATGGGAAACAACGAGTTGTGCATTCGAGGCGAGGTTGATGTGGAGGAGATGGTGTGAAGAAGAAGTGAAAGGTTGTGGGTAGTCATGGAGCCAGGTTAAAAGACTGTAGAGAAGAGGAGGTGGAATTGCGACGTGTTACTGACTCTCTATGTTCCACTAGGAACCTAAGGGACAAATAAAAATTTAGTAATAAATGATGACCAGTAAGTGTAGGCTCACTACTCATCGCCTCAAGCTCTAAAATAACATCCATTAGGCCACTGAAGAACGATAGCCAATTCTTGTACAACCAATGTTACTCATTATTATTTCTTGAAATTGGTTAGTCTCAGTTTCTACTGTTGTCTACAACCAAGTAAATTGCATCAATAAATATTTAGACAATATCTTGCCATCTGAACAAAAGCCCATATGCCAAATGTGGTGGATCAGTTTAATTCAGTATAATAAAGAAGGATTATTATAAGTAACAAGAAATTTATTTGTTTGCTAACATATTTAGCAAATGACTGTCAACTACTGAATACTGAAAAGGCACAAAGAACGTATGGATTGACTTGAAGACAGCCTGGAAACTGAAATCGTCAGAAGATAACTCTTAATAGAAGTGCTACTTCTCTTTCTTTATGACCTTTGTTAAAGAATGAAAGTATTTCAATTCTGTAATGATTTTCAAGCAAATCATGGATGTAGAGAATTGGATTCTTTTGGATTCATAAACTAAAATAGGATACAAACAATAACACTAAAGTAGGATGCGTCAGCTAAATATTCTGCATGTATAACAATGTAATTGAAATTTCCAATTTAACATGGAACTATGAACAGATTGATATCAGGTAGTAAGTGTGTTCATTAGATGAATCTAAGTTATGTTAGGTAGCTGAGTTTTGAGACATTTGAATCTGCATCACCCAATGTCGTAGTCAGAGAAGTTATCACTGAGTTAATTAACCCATCGTAGAAGTGGATTAGATTTATTGATTGATGACTGTAAAGTGGCCAGTTTCGTTCTGTCTAGTTCTGAGAGCTGAATGAAATGTATCGATCATCTTACAGTTTCATCACTAAGCAAATTATCTCCAGAATTTGGTCAATACTCAGGACTAATCAATAAAATCTAGTTACTCTGTGATGATCAGTCAGTATAATCTCAGCCGTAAAAATGATTTTTCAATTTTTCACATAGTACAATAATTTAAAACGTATTCACTGCAAAGAAATCAAACCAGTTTAATATGGTTAACTATATTAGGAGCTAAATTATTCTAAACTTTAGAAACATTGATAAATCTTGTTCATTGTCGTGAGTTAGCAAACAGTTATTTTGAGTTCATTTAATGGCTTGTGGGGATTTTATTGATTTTAGGTTAGTATTTCTCATGGAATGACATCAGTTGAAGAAACATTAGAAGTCTGGGAGCACTAGACAACTGTTTCGTCCTGATATCAGTCCATGATGAATATCAGTCTGAAAGTTATTTTGAGTATATGATGAACAAACTGTCATATGCAGATCATATACATTTGGACATATATTGAAGAAGGGATATTGATGTAATGTTGTTGAAAATGGCCACAAGACAAAAAATTAGAAGGATACTAAGGAGGATAATATACTATTCTTCTCATGTATATAAACGTTAGGTTTGCTCAGTTATTTGATGTTAGCTTCTGTAAACCTTAGTAGTTTTCATTACTTTTTCTCGCATCAGCTGTAAAGCATTCACAGATATCGTAATCCATGTCATAGTCTAACAGATGGCGTTTGATAGACCTTATAAGTATATCGTTGAATAAATTATATAACCATTTAGCATGGTGTTGCACAAAACCAGTCAGTAGACAACTTTGCACACTGTCAATCTATTTGCTCTCACAGATATAAGAACAGAATTGTATGATCAAGTCCAGTGTTTGGTTTCCTTATTTTATTCACACTTTTCTTCGGTTAGCGTTTATGTGTATCAGTGTAAAATCATAAAAGATTCATTTTCCAGCCTTCTGTAGGTTACTGTTAATCATTTTATACAAATCAGTTGACCTATAAGGCAATATGATATAAATTGACGTCTTGGAGACTTTAACAACTGCATGTTTATGTCTGTTTTCTGGAGTTTTTTCATAAGTACATCCTTCAAACAATTTTATTAGTTATAGTTTCTATTTGTGTAAGTCACAGAGTGTCTGAATTAAAATAACTTCAACGTTCCTCACGGATGACTAATGAGAGCTTCTTCAGGGAAGTAATCGAAAATTAAGATATCATAGACATATAAATGAATTCAAAGACATGAACTTGTTCTCCTTGTTCAATCTTCTTCGTATAGTCATTCTTATTCTAAAATGTTATTACAAATTACTCAGTACGAAACTGCACACCTCTTGTTGTATTGTGTGTATGTATATATATGTTGCTACTCATATTCTTCTCTATCGTAGATCGAAGACTAAAATGCCACATAAGACATGGCAGTTATTCTGTTATTCCGTAAGTACACCAGCACATATAAGGTGGATATATCATCTTGGCTGGTATATAGAAAAAAAAATTGGTTGCTTAGAAATGGGTTACAGTATTGACTTTGATGGAACCAAATTTCTGCAAAAGCGTTTCCGGTCATACTAAGAAAAATTAAAAGTCGATACCCTATATATATATTTACAAATCGGGATAGAGTACAGTTAGCTGTGTCTTGGTAGCTACTAAATGGCAAGCCAAAAGAGTGACTGTTGTATTTATCTTCAACACCAGTATCATCTTCGATATCGTTGAATTCATTGGTCTTGGTGACTAGGACAGGGATTCAGGAAGCGTGTTTTGTACCATTTAGGACTTGTCAGCGGGATATATCTGCAGCCCATTATTTGGTGTTATTCCCACCGAGGTTCGAACCCAGTACCCTTTGCTTCAAACGCCAGAGCGTTAACTGCTAAGCCACTGGGAGAAGATATCAACCTCTTGTGAAATGAGTGACAGTAATGATGCTTGTAATTTACCTTTGCTATACAGGGCCGAATTACTCTACCTCTGTTGAATTCATTCATGCTTCTTTGACATTTTAATATTTGATTATTTCAGTGCAGACGTTCAAACTAGACTTTCCTTTTGAAGGTTGGAAATTATTTTATGTCAAACAATCTATGACTTACAGAAATATAAGTTATATCTTATGTCAGCCTTTTATTCAATGCGCACCCAATATTTGCGACAATATTTAGCAAAATCTTGATCATAGTTGATATAAATTTCATTTTTTATTTTACCAAATAATGTTTCAAATAAGCCTCTTCTGTAAGGAATAAGAGCGAAACGTATTCAGTACTCAATTTCCGCAGTGCAGAATGATTTCATATAAGTTAATCTTTCAGGTATGCCATTCATCTGTTGTTTATTGATAATCGTCATCTCTCGTTACAAAACTGGGTCAAATTACGAAAATAAAAAGTATCAATAAAGACCAACTGATACCAGTTGCACAAGTGGTTGCTCTTATGGCCCAATGGATAACGTTTTGGTGTTGGAAGCGATGGGTAATGGGTTCAAGTCTCAGTGGAAACAATACTCTTTGAGGAGCAGGTACATTCAACTGATAAGTCCCAAATAAGATGAAATACGCGTCCTCAATCCCATCGCTAGTCGTCAAATAGACTACAATATAACATCATTCACTTATTTGATAAAATTTTATTTTCAGTGAATATAAAAAACTACGTTAGGCAATTTTCAAATGAGTAATCGTAGCATATCATTTATTCATATTTTTCTCTTGAAGTCTCGGTAACCACCATGAAAGAGCTTTTCCTAGTATCTGTAATGAATATACTCTTCGTCTTCAACAAAAAAGTCTCCATAAATTTAGACGGTGCTGCTAAGGGATCACAACTGGGCCATACTCGCTCCCATCCCACTCATACTCTACGAGTTCGTCTTCAACATACATCAGAAGCCATCGGAATCCATCTAAACATGCCAAGTCTGTTTGTTCAGAAGAAATCCGTACAAACTCTTTCTTTGCCTTGATCATCTGTGTGACTTACATATCGCAAAAAGACGCTTTCTTTCATTCATCCCACAAATGACTGTAACTGTTAGTTTAATATTTTTATTGTTATTACTACTATGGTTACTATTATTACAGTTTTAGCCATCTTGTTCTCATCCTGCTGTCTCTAATCACCGTCAACAATTTACCACTTGACTTAACGGTTCATTTTTATTTTTATTTTGTCAGTTTCTATTTTACAAAATATCAATTATGCAAAAGGATTTCGAAAGAGTCTACTACTACAATAACCTTTGCTTTGGTTATTGTCTTAACTACTTGATCAGTTATCACTCTATTGATACTTTGAGATTGGCAACCTGTTATTAAACAACTTTACACTCCTAGATCGATGTGTTATATATTAGTGTAGAGCCACTGATGATGAACCAGTTGGAAAGAAATATTTCTTAGATCACACTGATTATTATAAAAATATATTTTATTACGAAGATTATGAACAAAGTTACGTGATTCGTCCTTCATTTTTGAAGTACCTTTCCTTCTGATCCAATTTTACAAAACGTTTTTAAACAATGCCAGATTGCGTCAGTAGTGATGATGGGATAGGGGGTAGACAAACATGCAAATAAATGGATATTTAGAAAGAAGACTGAATGAGAGAGAAAATCTTATTCCTTTTCAATTAGTTTCTCATCTTTGACTCTACGCTAATATATTGACTTACAGTTCAATCAAAATACTACTCATGTGGCAGGGGGTTTCTAAACAATATTTATAGATTTTAAGTAAATTGTGAAGACAATAAGTATGAGAAATCAAGATGTAAGTAATCAACGGAGTAACTATACGTGATTAATAAAGATAATTACAATGATGTGACATAGATTATTCTTAGGCAAATGTCATGGTAACTAGTAAAGTAAATGGAGTGCTTTTTCTCCGGTGGCTAGTCATAAACAACAAACAATTATCTTTTGACTATCTGAGATAGCCGTAATTTGGCAGACTAGTATTTATACTGAGTGATGATTAAAGGTGAAATAAAAATTCAGGCCGCGGCCGACGCTTTGTCGTAGCTTAGTTGGTAGAGAATCGGGTCACAAAAGCAGTGGTCTCTGGTTCGAATCCGGCTGTGGTCCAAGTTTTCACTTCACTTTCAATCATCACCCAGAATAAGTAATTGCGCAAGAGTATGAAAGAAAAATCAGTATTTTGCGGAACAAGAAAGGGAAGAGGTACACAAAGTTATACTAGGAGTTAAATCATGCTAACGGCCAAGGTAATATAAATGGTTGAACAAACTTCTTTTGAATACAAAAATTTGACAAATGAAGTAAATTAATTAGGATACAATAGGTAACTTAAAATATTCTTCTAATATCCACTTGATGTTCAGTGTCAACTAAGTATGCAATCATAAAGCTGTTTATTGTTTTAATCTACCCCTTATTCAACCATGATGAGTTGAAGAAGACCTGATTAAGAAGGAATATATTTCTTCACTCGATTAGTTTTTATTATTTCGAAATGTCTACATAAATATTTCTTTCCAAAGTCAAACTAATCAGTAGTGAAGTCGGTCAAATTGTCATATCAGTAGCCCTCAGTTAATACTTGTATTTAAGAGAAACGCTAAAGTTGAAAACTTTTCTCCCTCCTTTAATATTTACCACGAATATCTTCAGATTCCTCTGTTAAATTGAAAGAAATATATATATAGACATTTTGTCTAGATTCCTTTTTATATTGTTTTTGTCTTACAGAAAGCCTTTCTGTCTTTGGCTTTTTCAGACAATTTAACAGAAAAATAAAGTTGAATGAAAATATTAGTTGAACACTGTAAAACGTAGGTATTAGTATTAATAATAAAATTAGTGTTAGAAGGACCTACATGGTTTTATAATTTTAAACAAAACTGTTTTCCAGGTATCTTTCTATACACGTATTCTGACGTTTTTTATCTGGCTGTATGCGGTTAGTTAGTACTGGTAATAAGTTAATTTTTCACTGGGCAGGTGGTCTAATCTGACAACTTGTCTGTCATAAAACCGAACCTTTTGATGTTTCAAACTTGAATGTGAATATCTATTCAAAATTTCTATTGTTTTCTCTTCTTGATTCCTTTTTCAAAGTAAAGGAAATACAAGATTTTTCTGAAAAAAAATTGAAAAATATACGGGATTTGTAGGTTTATTTTCTCCTTTGTTTTTGTGTTTCTTTAATAGGATGGGATTTGTTTGAGTGATGGGACGTAATAACTGATGTCAAAACCCTACACTTTGCAAAGAAATGTTTTGATTCAGTGTTTTTGCAACATTCCTTCTTATTGGGTTATGACTGTAGGAGAAACGAAATGGGAGGTGGGAGGATTTGAATTAGAAATCACTGGGTCGGAAACTCGGTGGTCTACCGACTGACCTACGAGACCTGACTGGTGACCAGATCTCAATTCCACTTCAGTCATATAGGCTCTTGCCTGACTGTCATGTGAATTCATGATGCGTTACTGTCACTTGGTCGTATTCGCACTGG
The DNA here is from genome assembly GCA_944470555.2 of Heterobilharzia americana. Lineage (NCBI taxonomy): Eukaryota > Metazoa > Platyhelminthes > Trematoda > Strigeidida > Schistosomatidae > Heterobilharzia > Heterobilharzia americana. Next base: position 69,062,284 of record OX104129.1, on the reverse strand, counting down.
CTTCTCAGTAAGAGTAAGGACTTTTCATACCAGTCTAAATCTAGAGAGGAGGAACATCATATTGGTTGTCAGTTTGACTATCTGAGATAGCTGTGGTTTCCATTTCACCCTTCTAAACCAAACTTGTCTCATCTGGATAATCAAAGTGATAACCAATATGATACTACCCCTCTCTAATACAGTTAGATTTAGATTAGTCAGCCAGTGTTAATACTATCAAGCGACAGTAACGCATCACGAATTCACATGAGAGTCAGGCAAAATCATCGGTGATTGAAGTGAAATAGAAATTTGATCAGCAGTTGGACCACGTAGCTCAGTTAGTAGAGCATCGGACCGGAAAGCTGTTGGCTGCTGTTTCGAATCCAGCCAAGGCCTAAGTTTTCATTTCTCCTTCGACCATCACCTATTATTCATACAGGCCTGCCAAACCACGGCCACCTCAGAGAGTCGAACCGATTTATTTAGGCATTTTTAAGTTAATATCTAACTTGCGTCTAATGAGTAAGTCTAGTGAATTTTTGCCGGAGCATAAAAATTCCATAATACCTGACCGAATCGATATTCCGGTCTTTAAATTGTACTGTCAGTAAGCATTTAAACACATTTAAGTGTTTTATCCAACCATTTCCCTGCAAAAATTATAGCAAAGTAAGAATAATAAATTTTATAGGACAGAATGATTTTTTATATCTCATAGCCATCTGTTCAACTACCTATAGGCTTCGAAAATAATAAGAAGTATACAGAGAATACATTGATAAGTTACTGAACAGTTACTAATTTCATGTTTTCCAGTCCTGGGTGCTTACCAAATTTTAGCAGTTATTATGCTGTGTGGCCGCCAAGCTAGGAGGCTCACATCGCGGGTCACTTGGATAGATGTTAGTTAGTTGGAGTCAATTGGCAGGAATCCCTGCCCGACCTAGGTTTCGTGCTTGTTTGTACTCGTCAACAACATGAAGGGAAACCATTTCTCCTCCGAGGTTTGAACCCGAGTCACCGACATTTAAGAGAAAGAGGAAGATAATCCATTGATGTAAGATAACAAAAGAACTGACACAGATTAAAGAAGTCCGAGTGAGGTAAACTAGTGAGACTGTAATCGAAACTACCCAGTGTTCCAATAGTCAGTCATTTTACTTGTAGTATGTGACACATCGAGAAAGGAAGTAGAAAAGAATACCTAAGTGGATGTGTTAAGTTAGGGATGTAAAAACAAGGTTAACAAATGAGTATGGAATAAGGTTAAATCGTTTTTGATTAGTTAGTAAAACTGTGGAGATGAAATAGAAATCGATTGTGACACATCGGTTGTACAAAAGGAATGAACATACAAAGCACAAACAAACTTTTGGTAGAGATTATACTGAGTCTAACTTATTACGTATGTGTTCACGAAATTGAGTGAGTCGCCAGAGCATATCTCTAAAGTTGAGGTAACTAATTTCTTCACTAGGCCTCTATCACGCATTGCTACAGATACAGACCTTACCAGTGAGTATTTTGGGATACGAATGATTTTTGCAGGACTTGTCTAAATACATTGATTAGTGACCAGAAAGTAGCCAAGGTAATGTTGCCTTTTCATATATGCTGACCAAATTCGATTGATCACTTTGCCAAACCAGGAGACTCAGCTACACAATAAAGTTTGACTGATGGTAGTTAGCTGGAGATAGTCGTTAGAAAGCCCTAAACCTGGGTCTGTGAAATTCAGTAGGCATTTTAAACTAGAAAGCATGAAACCGATTACTGTCCAGTGACTGGTCGTTCTACATACAGTTATCATTGAATACCAACTGTATAAAATGTATTAAATTCATTAAGCTGGATACCGATTATTCTTTGTATCTGTGACTTCGTCAATACTTATCTTCAAGTCTAGTTAGCGGGAAGCAAATTGTATTCAGCTACTGAATGAGAATCCAATGGTCCACGATTTTTCTAGCTTTTGTAAACTGGTACTATAACATAACTGTAATCTAATGTCTTTGATGAGTATTTATTTTCACCAGGGCTTAGTTCTTTGTATGAAGCTTGGGAGTAATAGTTTCAAACTGCCTTGAATGGGTGTAAGAGAACTATTTTTCAATTTTAGCGCCGCACGTGTTTCCGTATATGGGAGACCTTTCAATTAGCAGTCAGCACAAATGAAAGGTGTTGGACACCTACTACATCATAACACTCGAAGTTGAACCATTACATTTAATACTAATTAGTTAACAAATGGCATAGCATAAACTAATGCTCAAAATAGTTCAAGTGAGTGGCTGAATTGATTAGTTTTAGAAAAAACGTATGGATGCGGATAGTTGTGAGCTTTCGAATGACAAAGTTATACAGAACACTAGATGGTTATTTCATTCATCTCCGGTAATCATTGTCAATGTATACTCCTTAATATGGATAACATTTGTGCCATCAGTTCATATTAACGTTGAGTGATGTTTCAATATAATCAGCGAACTTTAATACTCATTCTACCTTTTTGGTACTTCACTGGATACAAGTAAATTATGTTTTTCAAAGTGTGCAAATCAGTGACCATGTGTAGTGGCGTTATGTCGCTTTCGATACAGAGGAGTAAAAATACTCAAAACGCTACTCAACTTGTTCACAATCAACAGTTTCATCACTTAGTATCAAACACATCTTCCATATATATATGTTCTGAATGAAAGTTTTGAGTATATCCTGCACCTTCGTAGGTGTAATTAATAACCTACTGTAGACAAAGGTCTGAAAATGGTTTACTCATGAAGATGAATTGTTCAACAGGTCAACTTACTGCTATTTAGGATTCGTCAGCTGGATGTACCTGCACCTCAGTGAGTGATGTTGTTTCCACTGAAACTCAAACCTCGTACCTATTGCTTCAAATGTCACTATACCACGGAGGCACGATAGCGTTCTGGATTCTTCTACTAGCCGCAACCAAGCAAATTACCATAGATAAAACTCAGGCAATATCGAGTCATCTGTATAGCATCCTATATGCCAATAGAGGTCGAACAATTCTATCCAATAAAAGCAATAGAGAACCACAAGTATACCAAAAAATTGGTCAATTTACTATTAAGAGTTTAAACATTTATATTTTGGATATATTCACAAAATCATAATAGTAAGTGGAAACTGAAAGGGATAAATTTCAGATAGGTCGACAGTTTTGCTTTTCGGTTACAAATTTTACATATTTTTGGTAACCTACGTACCTTTTTCCTTCAGTTTTTCCACTTTTACGAATTTACCAATGAAAGAGGCAGTTGGTGTTTTTTTCGACAAATTTCTGCACATAATCTTTTATTCTCAATCCCTTTTACTTTTCTAACGAAGGTCAGTTAACCTTCGATAGTGAATACATTCGATAAACTGATGGTGTTCCAAGAGATATTCTCTAGGGGCACTTCGTAATCGATGTGTACATGCCATATCTTGAAGATCTTGTCAGCAATCTTGTTGCAAAAGCTTTATAAGATATCTTTTGATGAAGTTGTTAGTACACATACCAGGACAGATGATGCGATGCACCAAATGAAGAGGACGAAAACTGGTGAAAGTGACAAAAACCTTAAGTGAGAAGAAACAACGAAAAGTCATCTGTTCCTCTGGCCCATATGAATTGGGCGGTATATTAGTCTGATAACTACTAACGTGATTTAATCAAACGTTTATTTAATGATCTGAAGCACATCTGCAGAGATGGTGCGAAGGAAAGTAAGAACAACGTGTGGACAGTAACAGTGACACAGAATACACATCCTTTGAAATTCATCAGCAGGGGATACTACCCCTAACTCAGGTGCAAGAAGTCGAAAATATGAAAATGCTGCAAATGTTATAAAAAGCATTGTGGATGTAGGTTCATGATGTTTCGGCTTGCAACTATGGGTTTCAAGCTTGTTTAGGTCCAGCAGTTTGATGCTAGACTACCTTACTTACTGCCTTCAGGGCCTACTCTTTAAATAGCCTAAGCTGTATTAATATCCATAGCTGGAAGTTATATGCTCTCAGAGGTTCAGTAATGCAACTGTATACGGTTCGTAATGACCTTGGTGGTCTATTGAAAGCGCATAGCTTATGAAACTGGTTCGCCGGGTGAACAATTTCCTTAAATTTGGTGGTTGCTAGCATTTCTCTGAAGGGCCTTAAGTGTCATTGGAGCATTGCAATCCAAGCTACCCTTGCCTCTAATACTGTGTTTGATGGGTCATGTAAACGGAATAGGTCAGAACTGGCTTGTCCATGTTGTGGATAATTGACTAAAGCGATTATTGATCGGAATAATAATAATCGTGCTTGCTTGTCTAAACAAATGCTGTGAATGGTCAACCAGGATAAAGGCACCCATATGGTTGCTCCACAGGATGAGACTATATAACCTTCCTGGTTTTGTAAAGTTTAGATGGTTTTTTCCCTTCTCTCCTACAAAAGCAAGTGCATACTTATCCTTTAAAATGATGGGTATGTATCTTACTGTGAATAAACTGGTTGATCCTGCCAGTAGTCATATGCTTGTCTCAGAGACTAAGCCATGCATGTCTGAGTACATACCTTAATAGGATGAAACCGCAAATGGCTCATGAAATCACCTATGGCTCCTTAGACAAATGTAATGATTCCAGACCTAATACATCCCATTATATAAACGGATCCAAAGAAAATTTCTTCATCTGACTGAAAGCTCAGAAAAAGGAATATTGGGAGGAAGAGCTTGAGGGTGGTTGAACATGCACGTAAACAGCTTCAAAATGAAATGATCTCAAATGCTGGGATAAGTGTAGACGACAAACGTCCAAACATATCTTAAAAACTAGTCAGAGGATGGATACTAAGGCATCCCTTTAAGTGTTGTATAAAAGCCTCATTAGTTATAAGCATGTTGTTGGTCATCTGCAATAATATAGCAGTTTTGTTACACTTTTTACTAGCACATGGTATGGTGGCTGAATGACCTAGACCACAAAGTTTTAATCAGCAACCCATCTGTTGTAAGACAGAAACATGAGCATCCTGATAACTTTACAATAAGCAGAATTAAGTTTCCAAATCAAATCATCTTTGTTATTTGAACTATATCTTAAAAACTAAAATATACCAGGAAGGCGACTAATATTGACTAAAAACCTTCGTCACTAATAGATGGAAATCCTTAACTTCTAGATTAATGAAGTTATGATTACCATGCATACTTACGTAAAGGAACTTATCAAATTGTACAGTTACTGAAACACTGACTACAAATGAAACATTCTTCAAAGTAAAGGTAGAATGGGTTGATTAGATTATTAACTTTTATAAAAATAATTAGATTAACCAAGAATTCATCTGGACTTGATTATTATTTGCTACCATTAGTACGTCAGTAAACATAAACATATTGTCATCTGTATGCTACATTTATTCATTCAAAACATATGTTTACAAATCTGGTTGTCTATTTCTTTAATCGAAAGATGATAATCTTTTTCTGGACAGTTTCATTCAATGATATTGGACTATTTATTCATTGATTTTATATTTGTATACGTAGTAGATCTAGTGTAATTTAGTGTGCTGTAAATGACATTTCTTTAAAAGGTTATTATTCTAATGTTCTGTTCATATTCTATTCTACTAGTTTGACACCGCTGAGAGAAAATAATGCTTGGTTATAATCTTCTTTGAATAATATTAAAAAGAGCATAGATTTTCACCAGAAATTTAATGCTTAGAACTTGATAACTTGGTAAATAGGTTTAGATTTTACCGAAAAACGACAACATTGAATACTTTAACAAAATACTGGAGCCAAATTTTTTTCAAAAAAAACGTTACTTATATAAGTATAAATGATGTATAAATGTAAAAGCATTTATGCGTTTTAAAATTGATTGGAGAAATTTATTTATTCGTAAAATGTTTTGGTGACTTAAACAACAAAATTAAAATGTAGCTTTATTTGTGCTTCATTTTTCATTTATGATATCTTTTATTCAGTGTTCAGAAAAGGAGAACTTTTTATGCATAACTAGATTTATATCCAGTTAACTAACCAACTAACTAACTAACTAACCATTTGAAGACCACACACGTAAAAAGGGGAAGAATTTCAGAGAATTATGGTACCAGAGTAGCGTGTAAAACTAGTAAACCAGATACTCTGTCTTTTTAAATCTTGATTTCTTTTTCACATTACTACTATTAAATCGTTTTGCCTGACAGGTGTATGGTGAATGTGTAATACATTTTCAGGGTTGCATCGCTTACCTGTTACACAAAAAAGTATATTTATGAACAATACACGCAAACATCATGATAACTATTAAACTGTGATAGTTGTTATGCATTTTTACTAAAAATAAGCTAGTAAGTGACACAAACAAACAATTCTAATGTTTAGATAATGTGTGCTTAGTATGAAAATGAAAATAGGTGTATTCTATATGCAGGTACACGGCAACATATAGATACATGTATTGATGAAAGGGAGTAAGTAATCGGACATTATACGATTGGTTTGATTTTGATAGAAATATGAAATCCCATCAAAACTAAGTAATGTGTGCTATTACTACTACCACTACAACTGTATATATGTACTGTGCTACGTTCTGTTATGCGTTAATTTGTATCGATGCGTAGGCATGCGTGCTTGCATACTAGTACACATATATGCTTATATATACACACAAGAAGACCCATAGAAGATGGATCAAATTAAAATCCACATGTTACCATTCTAAAGAAACGTAGTAACTAGATCCTCTGATTGGTAAAGCAGATATCCGATCAGTAGAACACCATATGTGTATATAAATAAGTGGATGTAAAAACGGATATGTGTATAATATTTAACAAAATTACCCCTACGTTAAATGAACATTTTTAAAACACACAATAACCTGGAAACTATTGTAAACAACTTTCAGCGAAAATTTACAATTCGCTTTTACACATTTACAAATTATTAATCAGCATACACTTTGAGTAAAAAAAAAAGAAACCTAAATGAATGATTAAAACCAATTCGTACAAAATTTACGAAATACATTACTAGTGTAATACTTTTTAATCACATAATTATAATAATACAATACAACGTCATGAACTTATCAGCTATAAATTTGACCAACTCCTTTGAGTCATCGTCTCCATCAAGTTCCCCAGACTTGTTAAATAACGGAACAACAATTACATGTAACAGTACTACTTTAAATTCCCCTACTACTTCAAATGTAAGCTCGACAATGAATGGAGATGCAATGAAGTTATCTCCTAATTACTTTAGTCATCATAATCATCATACTAGTCAAAATCATGATATACAACCAGCATCTTCATCATCATCATCATCTGCAATGTCAGCTGGAGTGATACCAATGAATCATCTATCGAATTCGTTATTTTTTCCATTTCCACCAAACTTTCTATTACAAGAATCCTTCAGTTTAATTTATCATACATGTTTAAATATGTTTGAAAAACGCTTAAATGAAGAATTGAAACAGTTTAACCAGAAATATGAAGTACTATTACGTGAATGCACTGAAACAAGGTTTCGTCTGAATAAACTTGAAAATTTTATACAATTATTTGAAGAAAAATTCAATTCAATGAATAATCTATCCTTTCCGGCTTACTTTTATCCTTCATCAAAGTCTCAGCATCATCAGAGGCAACAGGATCAGTCACAACAGAATAATACAAATGATACTAATTTGTTAAATTCACTGAAAAACATTGAATCTGCATGGTTATGTAATTGGAAGGATCATGAAATATTCACTCACTCTGCACATGGAAATATTTCACCAGGTAGTTTATTGACATCAATGTCTACAATGTTAACAGATGAACAACATTCACAAACACAACAACATACGATGACTTCATTATCATCAAGTAAGACAAAAGAAAATCTAGAATATGCTGTTAATCACCTGTCTAACTCAACCAATACCCATTCATCAACAAACGATCAGACAAATTTTCAGTCACCTATATCACATGAATCTGTAATCAATCAAATACACAATTCTACATGTAATCTAGATCCTACACTCTTATCATCACTCCCTAATTCTAATCGACAATTCATGTGGAATCAATGGATGGCAAATTTTATGGCTTCTAACGGTAGTATAAACTCTCCTAATGGATTATTATCATCACCATCATCAACATTATCTTCAACATTGAACACTTCTGATAGAATAAACAGTTTGAATACATTAGAAATTGAACCTGTAGAAGGGAATCAAGTAAGTTGTCTTTTTTGAATGTGGATTCCTTATCTGCTTGAAATATATATATATATATATATATATATATATATATATATGCATAGATAACGTTTTGCTTAATCCATTACTCTGATGACCTACTCATGTGTATGATAACGTTTCAGTTAAATGGATCACTGAATTACCATCACACATAGAATCTCTGCACATAAACTTTGTAGGCATTAGTTAGATTGAAGATTTAAGTTTTATACACCCAACAGGCATTACCTGAATTTGTCTGTATTCATTCACATATCTATTGATACACTTAAAAGAAGGATGTAAATCATGACTGTCAACTAAATATCAACTGTTCAATCTAACACAAGGGAACATTTATTATCTTGTCTTTTAAGGTGTTCTTCACCCCCGAAGAATATTCAATACCTTTTTTTCTTTTTGAAATAACAGAATAAAGAATAGACAACTGGTTCACCTTGTTGGTAAATTTTTACACTTGAAAAAAAGACTTATAAATAAATTACCAAACTGAAATAAATCTGATTAACTACAATCAACAGCAGAAGGATAAGGAGACAAAATTATGACACGTATTTTATGCAAATGTTTACAGCAAAAAAACTAATCAGTCTCAAATATCCACCAAAGATGATGTAACTTTAGCGTCAAGTGTGATTTGGTTGTAAATTTTTGAAAGAGATAGATGAAATCATGAGTTTACCAATCTTGTATTCAGTAACTAATTGTGCTTCCTACGCAGTCTGTTTGAAACCATACGAAAAGGAGGGAAATTTAATTTCTTTGGGATTATTTCTCTCTCAGAATCATTGTTCCGGGTATCTTTACCTTCTTCAGAGTCTTTCCTGAGACCTATTTGAGATCACTTTATTAAGATCTGCAGTTTATATGATCATTATTTACAAACATGATAGGCAGGGTTAACTTATTGCAATCACTTTTCAAAGATAAACCGTTAGGTCAGAAGTATCATTGAATTCTGCAGTATGCTTACTTGAAACTAGAAAGTTATGTTACACAAAGTATACCTTTGACAAAAGTTGATTTGGTGGTGAAATTATTGTCATTTATTTGCTATTTGTTCTCATATATTGTTATTCAACAGCTAATTGATACTTGCAATTTCCCGTTACTATACTGGATGGAATTGCTCAACCTCTGTTGACAATTGGGCTCCTATACAGATGTCTGGATACTGTCTGAATATTACTTACGTTGCAGTTTACTTGATGATGTATTGTAGAGGAATCCAGGACGGGCACTATGTCCCATTCGGGACTTGTCAGCTGAGTACACCTCCACCCCAGTGAGTAACAGTGTTTCCACTGTGACTCGAATTAATCACTCCAAACGCTAAAACGTTATCTACTAGGTGGCTGGGGTGCAATGGGCACCTCTTGTGAAACAAGTATCAATTGTTATTCACTGACACTTGTAATTTCTTGCTGCTATGTCTTTTGACATTTTAACTGAAGGATAGAATTTATGTTTTTGACTTGCACCGTTATTTTATTTCTGATTACCTTCAAGGGACTTCATTATTTATTAGATACTGTGTCATATGTAGGATAAATTTTTTGCTTTTATAAATATTGATGATTGAGTTTTAAGCCTAGCTATTTGACTGTAGGTAATGCATCGAAGGTTTTACTAAGTCTTCTGCATTTAGCAAACCTGGTGTAGCTATAAAAACAAATATATATTCTTTTCCAGTTTGGTTTGGTCCCTACACGTCTAATACATTCTACGGTGTCCTGTAATAATGAAGATATCTGGCGCTTCGGTGACACCAATAACAAATATTTCGAGTACTGTATTTCGACTTTCTGTATAGTCAGTTTGAGGAGTCAAAACATATTCAGGAATTTACTGATATTAAATGAGTCAAGACTCATTAAGAAAGTCACTACATTTCTACAAATGATTTTTTGAGTTCGAAACCTATTTTTCTTTTTCACCACCTTTCGAAAGATCAAGTTCACTTTTAAAAGGAAAAATTAGACAAATCCTGATATTTGAACAAGTTAAAGAAAGTGCCTAACATTCACCGACTAGTAAATAGAAAAGTTGCGTAGCAAAAACTTTACCGGAAATCATAATTCTCTGACTCTCTAGAATTAGTTTCACTATACCTAAACTAATTCCATATTAAAATGTATGTATAATATATAACAAAGTGATACGCTATTATTTACTTGATGATGTTTCGAGCATAAGTTATTACTGCTTATAATCATGTCATATCACGTTTTCTGGAGAGTATTTTGCTTGGTTGAAACTAGGTCTTTGTAAAGGAAGTGTACTGTCTTTCAAGTAAGAATGGGGAATAATTTCAGAAACTTGAAAAAATTAGTCCCCTTAATAAATTTAAACAACGTAATGAGAAGACGAAGATTATCGGAAAAATGTAAAGCATTAGCACTACATACTTCTAATAGTCTGATTATACATAAAATTGTCCGATGTGTTGAACAGAAATGAATGACGAATGTCCTTCCTCATCGATCGCGAAACACATTAGAAACTGATCATAAGGTTTATATAAAGATAGTCTTTACTGTATTGTATAGATATGGTCAAGGAAGAATACTTAGATTTATCGAAGCAACTGCTATCCATAAATCCAAACCCACTTTATGTATTCAAAAATAGTTTGTACTTATGGTAAACCTGCCCTGGTAGTATTGAGATGAACCTTTTTATTTTTCCTCTCCTTTTTCGTTCTGCCCTTGTCATCTTTCTTAAATATAGTTCACTTGGCTTCATTAACATTTCTCAGTTTCATATAAATTATTCTACAAGTCCATGTGTGATTAGACCGTTTGAAATGTATAACGCTAATAGATGTCTCCCTTTCATTATCGACCTCATCATAGGTGAATTGTTGGTGGACCTGAAATACACAGATGACATAGTTCTTTTAGGTGAAGACGCTGACAAGGTACAGAGTCTTCTGGACACTTTGAGTGCCAATTTGAGAATGTTTAGGATGCGTTTCTTACCACCCAAATGCGAATCGTTGCCCCACGACTGGTCTTCAACAGTAGCTTGACTAACAATAGAGAATGAAACGGTTGATTGCGTTGAATACTTTGCTCACCTGGGAAGTTGGATCAGCCCAAGTGGCTCAGTGGCCGAAGAAATCGCTACACGAATGCAAAAGGCTAGATTGGTTCTCACCAAATAACATCACCTGTGGGGCTGACAAGATATTAGATTGTCAATTATACGCGAGTGCTGCAGTCCACTCTGTTCTACTGTATGGCTGTGAAACATGGACTTTAAAGGTAGAAGACATGAGAAGGCTTCAAGCGTTTGGCCACTGTTGCCTTCATAGAATAGGCCGTGTTTCGTGATGCCTCCAAGTGAGCAGCACAGACGTCGGATGTAGAGTTTTAGGGAAGATGGGTAAGTCAGTTGATACGTGTATGAACCTTCATCGACCGAGATGGCTGGGACATTCGTTACATATGCCGAGACACCATCTTCCTCGTAGCGCAATATTGGTTGAAGTAGGTTGCGGCAGGGAAAAGGCTAGGAGTGGCCAGACTAAAACATGACAACAGTGCATGATGATGATAGCGCTGATGCGCCATGTGTTTTAAATAATATTCGTCTTCTCATTACTTTGTTCAGATAATGGTCAGGCTGAATTGTGAATACGTAGCAAATGACTACGCAGTAGTGTTTTACCTATCCATCCGGACACTAAAAATCAAAAAGCGCATTCTGGGCTACTGTTCCCATATGATTTATACAATGTTGACAATTTTACTGATTATTATTTCTCCTTTGGGTTCCTAATGGGACATAAGGATTCAGTAGGACGTCACCACTTCACTCACTTCTCTGCAATCTTTACAACCTGGCTACACAACTACCCACAACCTTTCATTTCTTCTTCTTCACACCATCTCCTCCATGTCAACCTCACCTCGGATGCATGATTCGTTGTTTCCCATGCCAGTTCTATTCGAGGGACTGCCCTTGTCTGGTGCATGATATCCCAAACCGTCTTCGTTCTCACTCAATGTACAATCCAATCTAATCCAATCCATCTCCACTTTCCCCTGCATATTTGTTGGGTGATAGATTCTTGGTTGGTTGATTCGTTGCCAGACACAGTGAGTTCCCTGTTGCTTACCCCTATTATTCTGGCCATCTCGTCTGATCGATGTTCAGTATCGAGTGAGTGTGGGTGGCAGCTGTTCATGATGTATGTGTGTAGTTTGTTGGAAATGCTTTTCGTGACGTGGCAAGTCTCTCGACCATCACATAGAAGCACTGACTCACTTGACTGACATTAGTGTTGAAAATCGGTGTCCTGTCCACACTTTATGCTGAGTGTAGTGCAGTACAGTGCAGTGCATTACAGTACAATACAGTGGAGTGGAGTGCAGTAGATCTGCACACTGATTTCAGATTATTGAAGGAAGACATGTCTTGTTGTCTTTCCGAGTCTGGTTGCCTTGACGTTCTCATGTGTGCCACCGCCACTGCTGCTTGTGGTTGAAACGATGCTGCCTAGGTGGGTAGGTGGGTAGATGAAAGAGACAACTTCGTTTAGATTTTTCTGTTGACGGTGCCTGTTGTTGTTTTTGTTCTTGTTGGTTGAGTATCTTCATCACCTCTGTCTTCTCTACATTTACTTGAAGTCCTGTCTTCCTTCGCTGCCCTGCTTGTTCTTTCAACTTGTTAGTTTTTGCCTGTAGATCTTTGAGTTTGTGTGACAAGGCATTAGATATAAATCATCATTTTTGGCTAAATCGAAATGTTGTAGGGTCTTTTCATCGGTTCAGCCAGTGTATGCCTCTCCTCTCGTTCCTCACAACTCTATAGACCTCGGAAAATAGGGTTTTGGATATTTTCATGTTTAACATTTTGACATCATTCATATTTGTAAGAGTTGAGTTACATATCATCAAATTAAGCGGCGTCATCCTAAGTGGCTGTCTTGATTTGGAATAAGCCTAAGATGTTCCTAAGCAGCATATGTTTTTGTATTTGAAAAACATAGAATGTTGATAACCGTCAATCTGCATAAAACAGCATCCATGATAAAGTTAAGTGACGAAATGTTTTCACTGTCTTTCATCGATTCCGTTTCGTCAAATTAGTCAAGACTTGTCTGTCACAAATTTGAAACCTTGTGTTTACTGAAGAATCAGACGAACGAATAACAGTTGGAAGGAAATGGTAATTCAGACTATTTTTTTACAATCAGTTCAGTAACCCGCTTTACAGGAGGTGGCACTTCAGTTACAATCTTATTAGAAAGCTTGGTAGAGAAGTGCATTGCGGGTTAATTCAAACTGCTTACTGATAGAAACAGTTTGTCATAATCATGATCATTGCCTGCTATTCCAAAAGATGCATGAAGAAAGCAGAAGTAGTGATGACTGAAATGTGACTAAGAAAGAATACAAAGCCTCTATAATGTTTTCATTTAAGAAATGGACATCAGAACCGTTATTCATGATTTTTAATTTAACTAGGATTAGGGTGGAATTCAAACCTAGTAATTCACTTAAAGACAAACTGCATCAGGCTGGTAGGACTCAGATATATTTAAAGTGACACAGATCTTACTACGATGAGTAGTCTTGAAAAGATTTCAGCTGAAGCCTTGTACGTGGTAGGTTGGTATAGAGTAAGAATCCTAAAGACTAATAAGGTCAAGAAGAGAGAGAGGTTGATTACTAGATATTTATTCAGCAACCCAACAACCATCTAGCCTGATGGGGGTGACTTAACGTCAACCTTGGCTAAATAGAAAGTTCTAATACAAATAAAATGAAAGACAAAAAGGCAGTACGGTATAAGGTTAACTTGTTGCTATTGTGAGCGCTTTTTGCTTCATTAGTAAACAGTGCTGTATCACGGTGGGTTAATTCTGAAAAACTTATCTAATAAGGAATCATACTGCAACGCTGTGCCCAGCTTGTATACTTACGTTAATAAAACAGTTTGGAAAGGTGATGTTTTGAATTAGGACATGAGATAAATTGTTCTAAGTTACTCACTCAGCAGTTGCATTTTAGCTTAATTAATTTGAAAAGTTCACAATTAGAAGTCTGTCAGTTTAGAGATATAAAAGGATATTTGGAATGGTGATAAGTTTGTATCATTACATCGTAAGTATCAAGTTGCCCCATAAGTGTATAAAAAGAGTATATACGGAACAAGTATGAGTGTCACTTCATGACATACATATTGTATGGTCTTAATTCATGAAAATTCTTGTTGATAGAACCAAAATTCTCAGCATATTTGGATGCAAGTAAAAATTTTCAGTATCTTCTTCAATTCTGGGTCCGTCTACAGTATGAAACTGGTAAAATTATTGATCTAAACTCTCTAAAACTCAGGGATATTGTGAAGAAACATGAGTTACAACTTCTTCATGGTAATGAATGACCTACTTTGGGATAAGATGCGGTACTATGTAAAGCAAACAGTTACGGCAAAATGCCGCAAACCCGTAGAAGTCCTCAATAGTCTACCATTCAATATCTCTGTCATCTCAAAATATCAACAGACGTATACACAAGGTTAGCACTTGATAACTTCAAAAAAGCATACACTGGGTTAATTGTGTTTATCATCCTTAAATTTCCATTTTTCAGCAATTAAAAGTAAAACAAGATTATTTACAAATATTCAATAAGGAGAGACTGAAATTACAATGATAGTGTTTATAATCATAATAATGTTGCTAGTTGGTGATGTAAAGGTTGAAAGCTAACAAAAAAGGGTCGTTACTATTTGTTGATATGCTTCTGATTCTCCGATGTTTTACTGGATCGAATTGGATCGGCCTACTTTGGTATATGGGTTCCTTTGCAGAGGCTTGGAGATTGCCTGGTTACGTATTATGACAATCTGCTTGGTTGCGGCTAACAGAGAGATTACGTAATACTTATAAATATCTTCTAATATCATCCAAATTACCACTGGTTACCCTTGGTATACTTTCGAGTGTCAAGCAAGACTTTGGCTTTTGTACTGCCTACTTAGCTTATAGAATTACCTAGCGATTGCTGAGGAAGTATTTTAACCCAGTAACAGACGTTCCACCGAACTTGACTACGTGCAACAACTACGATGCCATATGAGTACACTATACCCTCAGTCCCCATGATACCCAGACAACCAAATGTACAGACTTTAATGCATCTCAAACTGCGCTCACTTTTCAACTGATATGAGGGCGTATAGAAACCTTTGCAACCCCATATGAAGGACCTTTTGAAGTAATTAGTAAATCATTTATCGACTGCAAAGCAGCGAAAATATGATGGAGTTAATTAGCATTCAAAAGCACTAGGTTATATAGATGAGATAAGTTAATTCGGACAAAATGAAAATTATAAACATCTAGACCATAACTCTTACGAATGTCCTGAAAGTAGGTGAGTGCCGAGTCAGGTTTAGTCATTACATAAAGACTTACTTATATAAACTGAAAAAGTTTTGTTAAAGGTTGCAGTTTCTGGATGACTAAATGAAGTAACACTGGGAACTACTTAATGCAAAAATAATAATAATATAAAAGTATAAAGATTAATCTAACAATGAGGAAAGTTGAAAATTAAAAACAACGAAACAAATGAAGACCAAATTAAGGCAAAGCTAGAGACAAACTCTCGGTGCTACTTTTTTCACACAAACATAAGGCTTCAGTTCGGGAATTGTTAAGACCTCTATAGTTGTTGGAAGTTGATGATATAAATAGCGTGAAATGACTTGGCGAATTCGATAGATAAATTTAAAATCGTAGTTCAGGTCAGTTGAATGGTTAGAATCGGTCAAATGTTCAAGGACAGAACTTCTAGTGTATTTCCTTACACTCTAATACAAGCAAACTGAAATATATTTTCATGTACGTGTTGATAGAAATCCCTGGATACCACCGATTTACCCAGCTTCATAGAAGCAGGTGAACTGACCTGTTGAGGGGTATTATCCTTGACAGAGAGATAATTTACGGCTAGTAAAGGTCAGACGAACTTTGGCTGTGGAAAATATCCTGATAATTTATCTCAAAAGATGACTTTTCGGGATGTTTGATACTACGCCACCTTTTTGTTCTAGATTCATGAACAAAGTCTTTTTAGAAATTGAGCTGTTGACCGGTTAGGATGTCCTTCTCATATATTTTATCAATAAATTGTCAATTATATTCCTTTCACTCAAGCGTATCTCTTAAAAAGTCTGCATAACAAGTATTTCGTATCGGATGTTTTAACCCCAACTGCCACCTATTTTGCACTTTAATGGATTCAGAGCCGGATGCCTTTCTGCAGTTAGGTAAAAACCAAGTAATTATTGAAAAATGACTCATTCATATCTACCGTACGGTTCTTATGAATTGAGTGCGCTAATATAGAAGTTTTATTTGTCTTTATCCCACCTTTGCGTAACCAGACTAATAGTTGTCTATGAGAATGAAAAATTAAATTCCGAGATTAGCGGCAGACGCAAATGGCTCCAAGGAAGCCGTTGGACTGATAAATACAACAGGAAGTGGGCAGTCTAAGCAACTTATCTTCTAGTCTCGGTGTCAACACTGGGCGTGTGGAAAACGTAATTGATAATTTACCAGCACTTGAAGTATTCTGAGTAGTTTGTGAATTACTATCCAGTTGAGCATGTCACCTCTAAGTTGTATCCGAATGTATAGTGGTTTCCTGTTAGCCGCTAGAATATCCTTTCTTGCCATTTTTGCAATCATATGTTTCTTTATGAATTTATCAGGATAACTATTTTCGATTAGTGTGTAACGCAGAGTTGTTATTTCCTCCTCAGTTGTACCTTTTTGAGTATATACCCTTTATTCTGTCTTTTTGAGTCTTTATCAAATTTCGTTTCCACTGAAGAGGACAAAGTTGAGAAAACATGTGTATTGTCCCATTCACGTACTTTTCATCAGCAATGTAAAGAGGCCCGAATTTATAGTCCACTACATTCTCACCACCGTGAAGCTTTAGTGTAGATGTATTTGATCTATAGCGGAATAACCGCTTAATCAGAAGTCACGCCTTTTGTAATGGACACATTTCGCTGAGTTATTAAAAATCCACAATGAGATTTATGCTAAACAATTTTTTTGAGATTCTTCAGACCACATAATCCAGAGTCTGGTAGAGCTCAAAAGAAGTGGAGGTTTTGGAACCAGTTTCAGTTATTGAGGGCATCCATTTGTGGTCTCTTTTTTTTCCACACTCTGATTCGATTTTTCCTTGTCTTCAATCAGTATGTGGTTTCTTATACATGCTTAGTATGGGTTTTTCATGATATTTTTTTTTGATCACAATTACTTTTTCGTTAACTCCATAGGTTTCGCACACCACCACTCTATTTTTAGGCCTTTTTCAGAGCTTGAAGCCACTGTTATATGAAGTAATAAGGGATATTTGCTTAAAACAGAAGTATATGTAACTACTTCTGAAGTACAGACGATAATTCCTTACTTAGTTGAAACTCCATAGCTTGACACAATGCTGACATTAGCTCATGAATCACTGTTAAGCTTCCATTTGACACCGATGCGTCAATAGCTCATATCATAAAGTTCAATTTAGCAATACCTAGATAAGACTGATAGCACCATACATTAATAGGTCAGTAAAATAAGCTTGTTTTTATCTTCATTCTTTTGACAAAAGAAATCTTGGCATAATACAGTCATCTTATAGCGCCAGGCTCTCGAGTTGGACTCAAAGATGAAACGACAAGTTGGGCGTCCGAGCCGAGGGTGACATGGAGGAGATCGCGTGACGAAGGAATGAAGGCTTGAGAAGTAGTCATGGAGCCAGGTTGAAAAGAGTGCAGATAAGAGAAGGAAATGGTGACATGCTACTGAAGCCCTACATTCTATTGGGAACCCAAAAGACAAATAATAATAATGATGATAGTGGTTGATTATGTTGCGCTGTATAGTTAAGTTCATAACACTGTATTAGGGAGGGGAAGTTGGATTAGGCTGGAATCGGGTTCAGGGTGCATAAACCAATAAGAGAAACTAGTTGATCAAGTCTTTTACTGTTTTTTCGAGCCGTGTGGAGAGATACTGACTGTCGAGTTGGGGTCCTCGAGCCGAAAAATCAATGACTGAGACCTCTTGTTGGTATGTCTGAAGACCAATCACGAATGAGCAGATGTACTCACTCTCTGACATCGAAAGCATGAATATTTGCACTATCCCTGATCTTCTGATCATTTATTGTCTCAAACAACTTTGTCTATTTCGATTTCAATCTTATTCTATCCACTTGATTTTGTGTACTACTGTGAACTGTTGCAATTTAGGTCAATGCACTTATAAGCGAGGTTCTACGTTGATTTAATCTGTCAGTCAGTCAGTAAGTCGCAAACTTAAACAAAAACAGATGGAGTGCGAAACTTTGAAAAGCACAGTCGGGAGACGACCCTCTTCATGTATAGCCAAACATATTAGAGAAAAGAGTCACTAAATTAATGTTCAAACAGCTTTCAAAGTTCTATATAAAAGCAGTCACGGAGGCACACTGAGATTAATGGGCCCGATAACCATAAAAAAGTTGAAACCACCATAGCGTGTATAAAACCACCTGTTATTACATTACATCTACCTTGGCAAACTCTGTTTTATCACCACTGTGTGTAATTCCCTTCCTTTATGTTCTCATCTTTCTCAATTTTAATCCCCTACTATTTTAATAGTTATATTTTTCCTTCCATCCTATAGTTTTATATGAAGTCATTTGACAAGTAAATGTGTGATCAGGTTATTCGAAGTGTATTGTACACATAGATTGTACTATGAGAGGCACTTCTGATTTCTTTATCTAAATTCATAAAAAGACTAACTGTTTCATACATCTTAGCTTCCTTGGCTAAATATAAGGTACGGTTACTGATAATATATCTCATCATAAAGTTTGAAATTAAATCTACTTATGTATATTTAAAAAGAGCAAACCAGTTTTGACTTATTGTATATATTCTGTGATGAGTAAGATTAATTCAGTAAAATAAAATTGAGCAGCGATTTGTGATTATCGACAAATAGCTTGGTGAGACATGAGTATGAACTGAGATAAGTACAAAATAAGCATAATCGTTTTACTACATTGAATTCGGTTGAATAATATATGTGTTTTGAAAAGAATTTGCGTAGGGTTGGTGTCTTCACAAACCATGTCTTGAAGTCAGTCAACCACTAGAACGAATTATTATTATTATTATTATTAATAATGATGATGAACAGGAATTTTAACAGTAAGATATAAATTTTTATCGCCGTTGTACTTCGGTGAATCAAATACATCAAAATTTCATTAAAAAGGTGTTTAGTCCAAGTTTTTAAATCAGTTTATGTAGAGTGACTTATCTTTCTGACATCTGAAGAATGTGCTTATCTCTTCAAGAGATCAGTTACTTTTTCTGATGATGATACAGACATTTTTGATAGTATATGTTATTTACAGAAATTATCATTTTGACTACCTGAGATAGCCGTGGTTTGACAGACTGGTATTTATACTAGATGAAGTTTGATGGAGAAATGAAAATGTGGACCGCGGCCGGATTCGAACCAGAGGCTACCGTGTTTCCTGCTAAGTGCTGTACCAACTGAGCTACGAGCCCCGACCGCTGACCAGATTTTTATTTCACTTCAATCACTAAGAGTTTTACCTGACCACCATGTGAATTCGTGACTTGTGAAAAATTATACGTGGCTTTTATCGTTAAGAAATACACTTTATACTATTAGTATAGTATACCTGTCAAAGTATACAGAATATACGCAGGAATTTAAATAAACCACCTTCAAACTTTTGTATACTTAACATAATTCCAGTATTCAATCATAATTCTGCTCATACAAAGTGCAAAATGTCATCATTTTAAAAGGGGGAGACCAACTCCATCTAAAAGCTTCTTGAGTCAAAGCAGATACCGATATTTTTCTGAGTATTATTTAGTTGGACCTAAATCTTCATTTAATCATTTATCTGTTACTGTAACAGACCAATCATCACGTTTCTATTAACTATGAATGTGTCATTACTCAGTTTTCATGTTCATTTTCCTTATAATAATAACCCGTATGACAACCGTAATGTGCACCAAAATAATGATATTTCGATTATTAGTAGTATTGATTATTTGGACGGCTGTTTTGTTATTTTACAGGATGTCTTAGCAATACGCCACTATAAAGGATCAAATTCACCCCCGTCAGGTTCTACCGTAAACGCGTTAGCTACCCTAACAGTGGAGTAGAGTTTACTGGTCCACAGTTTTTTACTTCTACCAAGTAGCGATATAACCTAGCTCTCCACAATCGTCTTCAGTTGACATCCAGCTTGGTTTCCTGCACCGGTCACTATCTTTCAAAATAACTTCAGGATTTCCATCTCGAAGTAGTTCACTTATGAGCACTATATAGCAATGTGGTTTTAGGTTTGTAAAGCTATTGTTTTAAGCTGGTATTCACTACGCGGAATCATGCTCCTGCCCACCTCAAGCAAAATATTAGGCTACATCATCCTAAAAGGACTAAAAAATGTTCTGGATTCAAAACCACAACCGGAACAGGCAGGCTTCAGGAAGAACAAATCATGGGCGGATCAAATAGCAACGCTACACTACACATCATCATAGAGTAGGGCATGGAAAGGCAATCAACTGAACCTTAGCTCAAAATCATCGATTTTGGAAAGACCTTCGATAATGTAGACCGAGAAGTAACTTGACAAGCCTTTAAACACTACAGTTTTAGTGCCACAAAACTTTATAAACCACATTCTACAGCTGTGTGCTATGCTATATGAGGATACTACATGCCAAATGATTCACAATGAAAGATTCAGTGATGATGCCTTTGAAGTGAAGACAGGAAGGAGTAAGACAAGGTTAGCTACTATCACCGATCATCTCCCTGATTGCAGTCGACTGGACTGGACTGGACCATGTAACAGACAAATATGAGGAGCGAGATGTGGGGCATATACTGGCTGAACCGATGAAAAGACCCTACAAGATTTCGATTTAGACAACAATGATGATTTATGTATGATGTCTTGTCACAAAAACTCAAAGATCTACAGGCAAAAACTAACAAGTCGACAGAAGAAGCAGGGCAGCGAAGGAAGACAGGACTTCAAGTAAATGTAGAGAAGACAGAGGTGATGAAGATACTCAACCAACAAGAACAAAAACAACAACAGGCACCGTCAACAGAAAAATCTAAACGAAGTTGTCTCTTTCATCTACCCACCTACCCACCTAGGCAGCATCGTTTCAACCACAAGCAGCAGTGGCGGTGGCACACATGAGGACGTCAAGGCATCCAGACTCGGAAGGACAACTGGAATCAGTGTGGAGATCTACTGCACTCCACTGTACTGTACTGTACTGAACTGCACTGTACTGCACTGCATTGCACTACACTCAGCATAAAGTGTGGACAGGACACCGATTTTCAACACTAATGTCAGTCAAGTGAGTCAGTGCTTCTATGTGATGGTCGAGAGACTTGCCACGTCACGAAAAGCATTTCCAACAAACTACACACATACATCATTAAACAGCTGCCACCCACACTCACTCGATACTGAACATCGATCAGACGAGATGGCCAGAATAATAGGGGTAAGCAATAGGGAACTCACTGTGTCTGGCAACGAATCAACCAACCAAAAATCTATCACCCAACAAATATGCAGGGGAAAGTGGAGATGGATTGGATTAGATTGGATTGTACATTGAGTGAGAACGAAGACGGTTTGGGATATCACGCGTCAGGCAAGGTCATGCCGTGGAGTGGAAGTGAAATGGGAAACAACGAGTTGTGCATCCGAGGTGAGGTTGATATAGAGGAGATGGTGTGAAGAAGAAGAAATGAAAGGTTGTGGGTAGTTGTGTAGCCAGGTTGTAAAGATTGCAGAGAAGGGAGTGAAGTGGCAACGTCCTACTGAATCCTTATGTCTCATTAGGAACCCAAAGGAGAAATAATTGCAATAATTCTATTATTCACGGCGAACTGGCATTTTTTAAAGAACTCCAGGGTCCTGAATTCGATTCCTGCTGAGATTGTGGATGCAAACTACTGAGGAGTTCCAGTCTATAACGGAACAGCCATCCAGTGCGCCCAGGTCTTCACAGTTTCACCAACTGATGTCAGCCCAAGATGGATATCTAGACAAAACATTTCAGTGCTCTAAGAAACTGTTTTTGTGGTTAGATGATTCTTTCTGACTAAATTTAATTAGAGAATTTTGGTTTTTAACTAGTTTTATTGCAAAGGAATGTAGGGTAAAATTAAAACAAAAATTCTGATCTAGCGATGTCGAAACACGTTTCTTGTGACAGTGATTTGAGAAGAATAAACATGAAATTGACATCAATTGTTTTTCAATATTAGTCTAAGGTAAAATGAACATGTTTGTCTTTTGGAATTCTTCAAAAACCTTAGTGACTACTTGAGGAGCCTCAGGCAAAATGTAGATTTCTGTTATTTGGTAATCGCAAACAGACTATAGGGTGTTTTGATCAACATTCTATTTCACTCTATTTACTATTGCCACGTTGATGGTTCACGTGAATAATTCGGATATCATACATAGTTGAAACTCTGGTAGTACAGACATTGTGTTCTAAATGAATTTTAAACTGGGTGGTACTGATCAATAAACCATTTCTGTAGGCACCTTGAAGATTCAAATCACACTGGGTAAAACTAATGCTGTTTAACATTAATTGCATATTTGTAGTGGAGATCAGTCATAAAAAGTGGATATAACAATGAGGAGATGTTCTGTTACTGCTTTGCTTTTCAGGTTTCTTCGTTCTATTAGGATAGTCTACTGTGCTGATTATAGCTAAATTTCTTTTGTCTGTGTTCAAAACTTCCCAAATATATATGGTTGTTAGAAATAGTACAAAGAAATGAATTTTATATCTTGTCTGTGATAGCCAGGCTCTAAGAGAACACTTTATTATGAAATTTAGGTTAAATAAGAGTATCAAAACCTGAAAATCCAAATAAAGCTGAAATATTTTGCAGTATTTACATTTTTGGTTGAAGTAGAACTGATTCTGAAACAAGGGGTCCAAAAAGAAACGGAAAGCTTTCATTCCAACTACTAGGTCTGTTTAGACGACTACTGCTTTGGTCTTAACTTCATTGAAATCAACGAATGTGATTTCCAGACACAGTTATCTGCACTGAAAATTTTAGCCTGTTCCTGATGGTTGATCCAGAACTTATTCATAATATGAGTAGTCCCGTTTTTAAGAAGTTATTCGGTAGAATCAGTGTGCACCATTTCCAGAACTCTTTGGTAGAAACAGTCTTGTTTGTTGAAGATATACTGTTTACATTATAATGGAAAACCTTTCAGAGATGTAGTCTTGTAGTTTAGAGAACAGCATTTTTACTGTAACTGGGTAAATGTAGATTGAATAGAAATAAATGAACGTTTGATGAAGTTATATTAAATATATTTTACGCCACAAAATGAACTATTATATGGTTCTTAAAAACTGTCAACTTTTTCTGACCTAGAAATGACTGGAAATAAGATTTCAGAAATCCAGAATATCACATAGGTCAGAGTTACTTGAGATAAGCTTTCAGATCACAATTCGACACTAGAAAATGCGTTGTTGAAATTTCTAATTCGCATGCTTGTTTACCAGTTGAATAGATCACTTATGAAAGCTCCAGTTAGCTGAATTCTTTTGTAAGCAATGACAATGATTGGATTTGTAGCTATGACTCACCTATAACTATCATTTTCAGGTTTATGGCTAGAGTATATAACCAAGCCCCTAGTTAGGTCTTAACCATCATAGTAGCTGAGTGAGTTGCATGATAGTAGGCATTTACGTAGGTAACCACAATAGCCTGTCACTTCACGTTTATCTTCACTGCACAAAAGTTGAGTTTCATACTCAAAACCAACAGATCGACTATTCAAATACTGTCTGGTATTATTTCGTTTGAAGGATTCAATAAGAAATCCAAACATAGTTATTTAGGAAGTGATTGTTGGTAGCTTATGTTCAGGGATGAAACTAAGTCTGGAGAATTCAGATTTTATTTATTTCTGGTTATAGGATTACTTTCTGAATAATTATCAGTAGCTGAAGTGAATCAGCGACGCTATCCAGGCAAGTAGTAATGTTATAAAATTGTTCACTACATATTGTGTTAACTTGTAAGTTGGTTAGATGCAATCAACACGGATTTCTGAACCTAAGTTTCGTGCTTACTGGCAGTCGTCAGTAAGGTGTCTGCAGCACCGAGGGAAATGATGTCCCCTGTGAGGTCCTTACCGGCATCAGACAGTCTTATGGTCAGCGACGTTAAGACTGAGCCACAACTGACCTCTTGCGGGAATGGATTAAATACATAAATTGGTCACTAGAAGGTAACCAAATTAACGATTCTAATCAAAGCATCATGTGTGTGCTTCTGGTCTATGGTCATTGGTGTCTTCCAGTTAGTTGTTATAACAGTTGATATGCCCATAAAATAATGTATTCGGGCCATGGACGTTAAAAGACTGTGCGAACCTGTTCAAAGAGTTTATGAATACTCAATCAATAAAGTAATAATTGGACGTTTCCTAGCATAATGCGAACGAATGATGGCTAACTTTCTAGAGAATCATACAACTCTCAGCCACAAAGGAATAACCAAGTGAAATATTATATTCAAGCACTTCAAGATTTAAATGAACCATCTGACCTTGGAAATTTGATATTGTTCATAGTATCGGATGCCTGCAAACTGTACAGCTATTAGAGTTTAGCACTATCATATACTAAAGTTACTAGAATTCCTTCGCATACATTATCCTGATTGTCATAATGTACTGAAAATCGAACTGACAAGAAACTAAAGAGTCACAAATTCCTTGTTATTAGATTACATTTAGAGTGTTGGATCAAAATGTGAAGGCATTAATTAAAGGAAAATAAAATTCTTCAGTTTCTTCAAATATTACGTGTAGAAGGATTACGCGTATTTGTGACAACAAACAGAACAGAGGATGACTGAATTTTAAGCATAAAAATAATTCTACATAATTGATCGTCTAGTAAAAGTATACTACGGTAGCTAGAAAGCTTTTAACAGTCATAGGGATTAACATCGTTCGACTAAATTGGAAATGGTTGGAAAAATTAAAATGTCATCTTTTTACTTTGGTTTCCAGTTAGACTCAAATGCTATTCACTTCAAACATTTTAAATGGTTTGTTTGAAAATGAAATGACCATTTAACCGTGAGTTTGGATAAAGACATTTTATTTTATTGTTATTATTTGTCGTTTGGGTTCCTAATGAGACATAAGGATCCAATAGGACGCCACCATTTCACTCACTTCTCTGCAATCTTTACAACCTGGCTACACAACTACCCACAACCTTTCATTTCTTCTTCTTCACACCATCTCCTCTATATCAACCTCACCTCCGATGCACAACTCGTTGTTTCCCATTTCACTTCCACTCCACGGCCTGCCCTTGCCTGACGTGTGATATCCCAAACCGTCTTCGTTCTCACTCAATGTACAATCCAATCTAATCCAATCCATCTCCACTTTCCCCTGCATATTTGTTGAGTGATAGATTTTAGGCTGGTTGATTCGTTGCCAGACACAGTGAATTCCTTGTTGCTTATTCTTTCTGGCCATCTGATCTTCAGTATCCAGCATAGGCAGCTGTTGATGTAAAAGACATTTTATAGTGAAGAAAAATCTAAACACTATGTTAAATGACAATCATCATGACAGTACTCATATGTATAAGCACTTTTTCAGTGTTGCGATGATTCACTTAAGCACACCTATGGGTATGCTAAATTTATATACCTAACCTTCTTTCGAAATGACTTTTAAATGAATAGATGGATTAATTCTGATCTATTGTCCGTCTAGAAAGTAGGATGTTAAAACTGGAAACACAGGACTGTTTTGTCGACACTGACTACTCAGACTTCGATTACAAGAAGAGATGGCTTAGGCCGTTTTACAAATAGAATGAATAAGAGTTTAGTGTAATAAATGTAAATGCTTGTTATTCAGCCTTGATAATAGTCGTATAAAATGTCATTTTCCTGTTACAATCAACTGATTAAGTGTGTAGCCACATAATAGTTGTTTTTATTGATATAGACTGAAATTTGATTACTCACCTGATAACCATTTGCCAGAGACTAGTGTTTGATAGTAATTCTAGTTATACCAAAAATGTCACTGACGACAGTCTATGGAACCAGAAGTTTGTTTGTCTACCTAAAAATAGAGCACTTCGAGCATGAGAAACTTAAATCCATTGACTTCAAAGTAAATACTGTCTTACTGTAAGGAGTTGACTGTCTGTATTCTGCTACTAATATCAGTTGAATCAGAAACATTTTCCTTTTATGAACTTAAAAAGATCAAAAATAGCAATATGAGGAGAACAAAACGGATCCGTTTTTTACGGTGGTATCTTGCCAACTGTTTACAACCTAGAACATTAAAATATATAGTTTTAGTGCAAATCTAACATGCTTTATTTCACTAAAAGAAGACAGAATATCAATCAGTGTTCAAAGCATCGTAAAGTTGATTTGTATTTAACAAGAAGCTACTGTCAACCTCTATATACCATGGTAACCTTTCTTGATTGTTATTTGGTCACATAATTCTTTATCAAATGAAGACGTTTGTTCCTTCCTTCTCATTTAGTTGCGTAATACTTTGCTCATATCGAATGTTTTTAACTAACTGAGATTAACACACAATAATTTGCTTATTACTAGGAGCATCCTTCACTTGACCTTTTATATTGAGAAACTCAGGCTGTCTGGTATAGATCAGCTTCTACTCTTGCGTTTCATTAATTCCTATGTTGTAGCTATAATTACCTGTTGTACCCTCTCATTCTTTCCTGAACTCCGGAAAAAAGACTAAGTTGTATTGCATGGGATTTTGAAGGCTATTAGTAGGGCAAGTAGCACACTCCTAACCCTGCCGATATATGCAGTCGCAGGTAGGCATCTAACTGACTAAAAATATTTTATGTGATGACAAGGATCCTCTGCATCCGGACTTCTTTCCATGTCTGTCTGAAAAAGCAAGAAGTAACGATATTAAACTCTGTGCACGCACAGCGACATACGAAAATTTAACTATACCATCTTATTTAGCTTGTGCATTGTAAGGAGAAAATCTTGTTAGACACAGTCTTATCAACCAACTCAGAAATAGAGGACAACTATCATATCCCTGAAGTCATTAAACATTTCAGTAATCGTGTTATTCCTTATTCTTTATTATACATTGCTAAACAGAACCATTTTTAATGTTTTAAAAATGTTGTACAATGGACAATTTGACGTGATATCACACTCTGAGAATTCTGTACTGTAAACGTTATTAAGATGCAGAATAAAGCAAATATATTATGATTATTTATCGTAGGATCTACTTGCGTAGTCCTATAATACTAAGCCCGTTTGTTTGGATTGTTACCCTTATCGTTACTTTTATTTGAGAAACTTCATTTGAATTATGCATATAACTGCGATAACTTCTTGCCATGTATTAACCTTTCTTGAATTTATCATTACGACTGATATTTACTCTATGAATATTTCTGTTCGTCTTAACTGTTGACAGATATTTTGTTTTCTTTCAGTGAAGCCATATATTCGGCTCTTCTGTGTTGTAAGCGATTGTAAAGGTACCATGGAAATAAAATAGATAAATTTTTATTCTACTTCCACTGTTGTCCTTCCTCGTTTAAGAATTTTCTTGGAACTAAGTGTATTTTTTAACTTCAGTGTTAGCGTTTTATAGTGCAGTAAAGTTGCTTATGTTAGTACCATTTTGTGCGAATAAACGGTGATAGCTTACCATGTGGCTACTTTATTACGTTTAAGGAGATATGAGAGGATATTTTTGAAAAACTATTTTTTGGACTGCAAACTATCAGCTTCTTAAAGCGATCCATGTCAGCGTCGAATAGATTTATTGAAACATTAGTGTTATACTATCAACTACCTGGTTTCTAACATACATGTAAAACTTGGGTATTGCTACAGAATGCAATTCTATATTAGATTACTTTATTTGATATGCCACACAGTAGTATATTATTATTTACTGGATGATGTTTTGAGCCATAATTATTGCTCATAATAATATCAATGTGATTAGTCAACTATCAGCTATTGCAATCTATGCATTAAGGTACCACCATACAGTAGGTTGGGGTAAAACTACTGTATCTGGGTCCAATTTTATCAGGTGGAGGGAGAGGTTGATTACTCAGTCGGTATTTATCGAATCAACACCCAACAGATTTAATAGGAATGACGCGACACCTATTCCAGAGATATGGAAGATCTTACTACCAATAGAAACAAAGAATCTGGAATGAAAGGTCTATAAAACTCAGATATCGAAAGTAGTGTGATTACAATAATATGATTAAGAGTAGTAATAATTTATGCTCGGAAGGTTATCAAGTAATTAATACTGCATCACTGTGCTCTGTAACAAATAAACAAATCTGATACAGAATAGGTTTCAGATATTCTTTTTGTCATGATTGTTCAGGTAATACAAATTTAATGATTTTCACATCATTTACTTAGTGCTTACTTAATCTCACGAACGGATGCACATCAAAAAACAAGCACTGAAATGTCAGCACTAAAGTTTTCAGTAAAGCACTGTGACAAAACCCCTTCTTAGTGGCAGTTTTGACTAGTATATCGTAACGTTAACGAAACTTCTCCTCTACAAAATGACTGTTCGAGTAACAATTAGCACAGAATAGGTATCTCAACGAATGAAATAGAAATTACAACAGTATCTGTTCAATATCCTGTATAAATCTGTTTCTCTAGTCAAGCACTTCACAATTTTGATAAAATTCTTCTCAGCAGTAAAATAGGTATGCTTTAAAACCGTCAAGTGAATTCATAATGAAAAGAAATAAGTAATAATTCTTTAAAAATTTCCAGTTTTTAATGAATTTTTACAAAAACATTATTTTTAAGATAGTTCCTTTTAATTATTTGGGCTATACAGATAGCTAAAAGAATTACTACATTTCTGTAAGTCATCTGTGTCAAATTATGATTATTAAGGCTGCGTTTCTACAAGGATGCTGATTTTTCTACTTATGAATCGGTGACTGAAGTTTTCGTAATACCACTTTCTCAGGCTTCCTTCATTGATAGCAAAAGTAGCAGTTTTAGAGTTAAAAAAACCCAAAACTCGGTCGTCTAAACTATGATTGTATGTTAATGATGGATCGTGGCTAGCAGTGGGATCCATGATGCGCATTTCTTCCTACTTGGGACTCATCAGCTGGATGTACCTGCTTCCCAGTGAGTGATGTTGTTCCCACCAGTATGATGACCTTATATGCGGATGTATCTGCATAGTAGCCCTATATGCCAATAGAGGTCGAACAATTCAATCCAACAAAACAACGGAGAATAACGAGTATGTCAATAAATAGTAATATCATTGTATGGTTTCATTTATTCTCAAGAATGAAATATTTATTTTCTAATATTTTAATGCTTTGGAAATGATCGAAAAGCGACTCTCCACTGAAATAGTTGTTCATCTTTCATGTATGAATCTTAATACATGCACACATATGCCAACGATTACTACTATTTCCACTACTATTATTAGTGTTACTGCTATTACTACTGCTAAAACTAGTAATACCGATAATCCACTCGAAAAATCTTTGTTGAGTCCTCTGTCGATGCAATGATATTAAGTGTGCCATATGGATACAAACTCATTTCACATAGTATTATAACTTTTTTCTCTTAAAATCTACCAAGCAGATTATATAAAAAATAAACAGTTTCTGTTTCTAGTTTCGATAACGTCAATTTGGGAAATCATCAGAAAATATGGTTTGCCTAGAAAACTGTTTCATTGTATCGCTAAATTCACAATCGTTCATGTCCTGAATTTTTTTTTGTGATACTAAGCTCAGGATAACCAGGTGTAATATCGAGTAAGTTGGTGGTAAACCAATAGATTTCAATGTGGCAATTTAATTTTTTCTCAAAATTTTGTCAGTTTACAAATCAAAATTTAGTACTCATTGGTTATTCAACTGTTATCAGTAGGTCAAGAATACTTCTAAGACAATTTTCACTTAACCTTCTAATTGACTGAATATTCATAAGAAAAATATATTTAAATAGAAAGAGATCCGGAAACGAGAAATAGTATTCAGTTGATTTTACCGTAAATTTTATTTACTGGCACAAGTTACGTATTTGTTAAAATTTACCGCATTCAATGAAATAAATGAATCAAAATATTCAATGTTCAATCCAGCATAAATTGCATTCTTATTAACAGCACTAGTTCCGTTACACAAAATACTAAGAATATAACGATTTACGATTTGTTTTCTCCATGAAAACAATAACTTTCAAAAAAGTAACTGAAAACGTCAGATTTTGATAAATGATAAGTTTTTCATCATTAATTACTTATTATTATTAGTCATTACTGTTTCTTACCCTTGAGATCATGCTTAGTTTAGGAAACACAGAAACTGCTTATTTTACTGCTGTTATTATGGTCTGTTCAAAAATAATCTTGAGTTATTATTGGTTATATATCTTGATGTTTCCCATAGGTATAGATAGTTTTCATGTTTGAAAAGCTTAAGTATGTATATTTTTGATAAAAAATATTTACAAAATTTCATTCTACATTTCACACACTTGAAATATATCAGGGTAAAAAAGTTGTCGATGAAACAGAAACACTGTAGTTTTAATGTAACGTTAATATGAAGAGGATTATGAGAATTCAGTAGTTAATTAATTGACTTTCTCATCAACATTAGTAATTTTTTTTCATTTTATCGCCTGAATGTAATTGTACAATGTCCAGCACTCAGTAGACGTCAATGCTGAAAGTGATAATGTTTATGAGGAAAAACTGTGTCGAGCTTGTGTTATACTGGGATAACTAAGGCAAAAGTATGACTGACCCTCAGGAATTGTTACTAACAAAACTAGTGCGAAACAATTATGTCCAAAAAGACTATAATGCGTAAGCAGTTAATTTCACTCTCATACCTACGTCAGAATTCTCACATGGTGTTTTAGTAGGAAACTTAGCTTGATCACTGAAACTGAGGGGTTTGAATACACAACTATCATTCACTGGATTTGTGAAGATTATCTAATAGCTAATACATCTAGTGAAGAATGCAAAAATCTTTTGTTCCATTCCAACAAACAAACGCACTACAGTAAAGTTATAGTAAGGAAAGTATATCTGTGTACTTTGCCTCAATTTTGATTAAAGACTGAAATAAAATCATCATAACCTGTAGAACGTCTCTGAAAATTGTTGATTTTACAATAGAAAATTTACTGTTAAGTCTGCATCACTAGAGAAACTCTCTTAAAATGTAAGTCTTACAATAATGGTCTATTAAAGTTTTTTAGCCGTAGTCTTGGTGAACTTGAAGTCAGTTTTGATGAGATAGGATTTTCCGTAGACTAACTAGTACTGAGTTGAAGGGAAATGAGCTTAAGCCTGGAATATATCTCTCTGTTTTGTTGACATCATAACTACCTGACTTTCACAGAAAAGAAGGTACTATACAGTTCATTCTCAGAAGAATGCATTTATTAAATAACAAACTAGGAGCCAAGTGTTCTGAGTTTAGTAAGTATTCTGTGGTAGAGCTGAAGTTGCATATCGGTTTTCCTCTTGCTGGCCAGGTTGGAAACTGTAAGTGAGAGCGTTGCGTATTCTAGCCGGTGCTTTTGATTTTAAAATAGTAAATAAAATGATACACACACTGACGTGGCCTAAGGCCCCAACGTATCCTTTGTGTACTAACGATTGAGTTTTTGACAGGAGAATATGATTCGGAAATCGTTGGTTAAGAATGTTCTGCTCATGGGTCTTGACAGTCTCTTTCTGAGGATATATGCCGCATCATCTATCTTGAATTCGAGGTTCAGCAGAGAAATTATTTTTGGAGCAGGAAGAAGGCATTCCACGGCGCTTTTCGGCTTTGGATTCTTATCTATGAATTTCAGTGGGTGTCCATTTTTCATTAAGATTTCTCCCAAGTTTTCTAGTTCACCTTCATTAGTATCCTGTTTACACAATCTTCATCCCATCGAGGGGGATAAATTGTTAAAATTCCTCTTCCTGTCTAAGAAGACATAGCTCATTGCAACAGGACTTTCTACAGATAAATCTCTGGACTGGAATGACATCTGTCCTCTTCAGCTTGACATCAAGAAGGAGGGATTTCAACTTCGATTCCATTTCCAGAGTGAATTTGATAGAAGAATGAGGACTAATAACATTAACCAATCTTAGCATCGTCTATAAGACAGTCTCCGAGGTAACATACAAGCGACTGAACTATGTAGCCATTGACAAATTATTATTATTAGTTCCTTTGGTTCCTAATGGAACATAGGGATTCAGTAGCACATCACCACTTCACTCTCTTCTCAGCAGT
Organism: Heterobilharzia americana; assembly: GCA_944470555.2. Classification (NCBI taxonomy): domain Eukaryota; kingdom Metazoa; phylum Platyhelminthes; class Trematoda; order Strigeidida; family Schistosomatidae; genus Heterobilharzia; species Heterobilharzia americana. The sequence goes on along the minus strand of OX104129.1, from coordinate 69,029,501 downwards.
CTTTTGAACCTGGCTCCACAGCTGCCTATAAGCTTTTATTTTTTCACCACCCGATCTCCTCTATGTCACCCTCCCCTAGGACGCCCAACTCTTCGTTTCCCATTTAAATTCCATTCAAGGGCCTGGCGAGTGATGTCTCCGAATGACTTTCTCAGTGTATGTCTAATCCAGTCCAGTCCAATCCAACTCCACTTTATTCTGCTTACTTGTTGGGCGATATGTTTTCGGTTGGTTCATTGCCAGGCCAGAGTTCCTTGTTGTTTATTCTTATTATTCTGACCACCTGGTCGATCTTCAGTATCAAGGGAGCGTAGGCAGCTTTTGATAGCCATTGTCAAATAGAGACTATTTATTAACCAACCAATACTTCACTATGAACATCCTTTGAGTGGTTCCTAGCTTCTCCAAACCTTTAGTATGTGCATAGTGACATTGGTTTCATTACTTTAACATTCATGTAGCAAGTAACTGTAAATAAGTTTGCTGTGCCACTTAAATTTATACCTGATGTATAGAAATTGCATGAAATGAATCTCAGTACTACTTAACGTAATACAACATGATATAAACTAAAGTATTCATGGTACTTTTTAAGGGTGAGTCTAAAAGTTCTCCCCAGGTGTTAGCGTGCTTGGAATAGGTTGTAGCGTTTTTGTGAAAATGCACATATTTTCTGTGTTCTGTAAGAATATTTTACCTCTCTGTGTAGTTTTTACAATCTTATCTGTCACTGAATTATGTTTCATGCCGTTTATCATGTGCAGAAAATACTGACTGCACTTCCACTTCATAGGCGGAAAGTAATTATAGTGATTTAGAATGATCATGGATCACAGTGAGTAAGTGCTTCAAATTGCAGCAAAAAGGATGTATAACCGCGGTTTTCACTTCAGAATATCTACATACAGAGTACAGAAAGCAAATGTTTCACACAAAACGCTACAATACCTGGGGATAACTTCTAACCTCACCCCTTTTTGCCACTTATCTTGTCTACTTTATCTTGAGGATATATATGATGATAAAGGTTTTTGTTGAGTCTAACAGCAAAATGGCTAGTAAATCGAGAGTATATTATAAATAAACAACTTAATTCTATATAATACTGGTATTACAATCCAAGGATTTGATACACTCCTACTTATCCTGAAAAGCAAGCTTATTATTATTTATGAGTTCTTTGTAGCTTTGTGGAATTTGACGCTGTTGAACGGTTAGAAGGCTAGGTGATAAGACCCAATAAGTGGATAGTCCAATGGTCCATATATTCCTACTCCTATTTCAGTTTGGGATATAGCTCGGCCTCCATCTAATGCCGTCGTTGAGTACATGTCATGATGTTGGACTTAGTTTGGCTCACCGATCATGGCTTCTCATTAAAACTTAAGGAAATCTCATCTCAAAACAAGTCACTAATGACCTCTTGACAGTAGTCCAATTTTAAAGGTTTAAGAGGAGTAAATGATTTCAAGTAGACATTCATCACGGACTAAAATCAGTTTTTTAATAGGTTGGTGTGGTGTTTAAACTTATCTCTATCATGTCCACCTGTCTGTAATATCCACTTCAGTTTGTGTGCAAATACTTAGGTGACGTCTTTACTGTGGAGCACTGCCAAGCGAAATCGATAAGTGATGCATGAATGTGTGATAAATACTTTTGATGATCTCGTGTAACTTCCTGAAACAGTGACCATTTTAGTTGTTATTCTTTGTGATCAATCAATAAATTTGGGAATAAAATAGTCATGAAATTGGATTCTCCAAATGTTTTTCTTCTGTTATTAGCTTCATATAAGGCAGATTTGTAACACAAATTAAGCAATAAACTACCAGTAACAAACAAAATATTGATACTTAAACGCCTTTGAGCATCATTTATCATGCTGAGTCTTACTTTCGCGACAGTATCCACGTTTTTGTTTAATTACATATGTAAGAACTCATTTTCAAAGAATAATTGGTTGTGGTTAGAAGTTGAAGTGGTTGCACATGAAAGTGTCGATATATGGTAAACAGTAAACAGTGGAATTCACTTAAGACTGTATGACTCTAGTGTTTAAACGACCGCCTAACTCCAGTTACTTTCAGTTTTGAGTAAAATATTTCTGGTATCAGGATTTAGGTTCTTTTCGTTTGCATGTGATATGCTTATTTGAATATATAAATCAGTGTTATACAAAAACCCATTACATTAGAAAAATACAAAACATTTTGAATTCTGCACTCAACCAACTTTTTTTAATACAAATACCTTTATGAAGTAGCAAAGCTTACAACTTTTCGGCAACCTGTATACCAACTGGATTATTAATTTCAATTTATCTCTCTGCAGCGTTATTTTTTAATCAGAGGATTTTCTAACCTAGACTCAGACTGAGTTTCTATTATCAATAATTAAATATAAGCTTGGTTACCAGTAATCAAACTTACATTCACTTTTACTTACTTAGATATCCGAGACAGTTTTAAATCTATCGGGTAATAGCTATACCGTTTGCCACCAACAAACCAATTGAAAATTAGACACCACCATACTATCAGGATTTCTTTGCAAGCACTTTTCATCTATAAACAACTATCACTATATTTCTATGTACATACGTAGGCATAATTAACAACTATAGATTACAACTGGCTTGCATTGGCCTTAGAAAAAGCATTTTATGAGTACTACTTTATTAAACATTTTAAAAATCTTTTCTAATATTTATCTAAACCTGCATGGGATTATGAGTTATTCTTCTAACACCAGTAATATACACTTGGCAGGTGAGTGAAATAAAATAGAATTTGTTTCGTGGTCGAATCTCCCTTCTAGTCCAACAGATTACCAAAAAGATGGTTTGTCGGTTTCTGGTTGGCGTTCGATCACGATCTATGCCTTTGGCATTAGCTTAGTTAACTTCCTGATACACTAAGAACAATTCTTTAAGAAAAATGAGCTTAAACAGTAGGAAAACGTTATGACATTTCCTCTGGTTTATCCCGTCACTTTTTTAATTTTGGGTTTATTTCGAAATTATGGTGTAAAACATTATTCTAGACGTAACAACTAAGTCATTGAAGTTAAAATGTTACTTCAATAGATTCAGAAGGTGATGAAGTATAAATAACAGTTAGGATGCTCAATAACTGCACATAATATCATTTTTAATCAGCAGATTATCTAATGATCGTAAATCAACGAATGCATGAGTTATTACGGAGTTAGTTGTTGAGGCCAATTACAAAAGAATAATGAGAGATGAGTAAGATATAATCTTAGATATTAAGAAAGATAGTCATCTTTGTACCAAGATGGCTTAAATGAAAAGAAGTCCATTTGAACTTGTTTCCTAAACATTTGTACCTATAAGCGTGAAACCTAGGCTTAGGGTTTCGTACTGATCGTCTCCAGCTGTTTAACACTGGTTTAGTCCTTACAAGGTAATTCCAAAAGTTTGCATAGCATACAAGTGACAAACTGTTATATCTTACATGGGATTTGATGCGTTAACATAAATAAGTTTAAGTGAGTTGTTAATCCTATATGGTTGTTCAGTATTGATGAGATGTCAGAAATTGAAAGTTTATTCTGATATTCACTGACCCCACCTTCATCACACAGTCGTATATCCAATTCATCAGGCCTCTTGATAGCAGTAAGGTAAGCAAGTAAATGTTGAAGTAGCCAAAATTTGGTAACCTATCTTTGTTTGATGAATTCAACAGAATACTTGATTTCAAAGAACTACATACTCAGACAAATTCTGCTTCATTACTTAAGTTATTATCTTTTATACTTAAACTCTCAATGTTCAGCAAACCAACCGATAATTATTAGCTTAAATATGACTCGGCGACCTTCTGGAGAGTGAATGGAAGGACGCTTTAGTGGGAACAAAAAAGGCATTATACAATCAGCTTGGGTTAAAAAGGAACAGGCATTATAAATAATTCAACACTAACTCTTTTCTATTGTAGTCCATTTGGTGGCTATTAGTGGAATCGAGGAGACATGTTTTGTCCTATTTACAACTCATCACCTGGATGTACCTGCACCCCAGTGAGACACAAACCTAGTACCTACCGCTTGAAAAGCTACAGCATTATCACCTAGGCCACTGGGGTATGAGTGCAACCATATATGATGAGAGTATCAGTTGTTGTTCACTGATACTTGTAATTTCCTCCTTTCAATACTGTGTCAAATTGTGAAACGTGTTCGGTAGTATCCAGGCATCTGTCTAACAGCCTATCTACCAGCAAAGGTCCAGCAATTTGGCTATGTATACCAGCGGGGAATTTCAAGTATCAATAAAAATGAATTCTTTTCATTCAATATGATTTTCTAATACATTTTAAGCAGACAATAATGGCTATTTTCTTTTGACATGTTGGTCATATATATATATATATATATATATATATATAATGGTCCATTTCTGAGTTTCTAGAATCCACTTCTTTAATCTACCTGCACACAGAATTTGATGTTTGAAGGATAAAGAATTCAACAGAAATCACATAATTAAGTGTCTAACCCACTAATGGTAAAAGCTTCTTCATATGATGTAAACTATATCATAGTTAAAGTGCATTAAACTAATTATTGTCAATTCATTTCACTGGAAATCTTTCTGTGAAATTATAATCTTGTAGATATCAATATGTTATATCTTAAACAGTTTTCAAGAAATACCTTAACCCAAATTTAGCAAATTGCATGAACAGTGAAATAGGTGCTTTATAAATCATTTTAATCGTTATTATCATTCTATTGCATTGTCATTATAAAAATGTCAAAAACACTTCAATTACACAACATTTTTTTTCGACTAGTTTTTCAAAATGTTACTTAATTCAAAAGTTATAAGTAATTACTACTAATCAGTTTCAGCCACTACATTGATATTTGTGCTAAATTTGACTATTTGTTCCCAATGAGTTGTTTTCTTGGTCAGAATTTAAATTGGTAAACGTTTCAATGTTACACTAGACATCATTATCAATGCGTTCGAGTTTTACGAAGAAATTGACTATTACCAATCATTTTCAACGAATGGATACGTTTTCCTGTAGTAAAAATGAAAACATTAAAAATTTCAGTCGAAAATATATGATAACCATCAGTAAGGAAAATTACTCAACACTATCTATGTGGTATATTTTCCAATTTTTCTGTCCTTTAATCAAATATCATGTTTTTCGACTTTTTTTTGGTCAGTATAGTCCCTACAGAAAAATATAGTATATCAAGAGATATTGATCGACATCGTTTGTGTGAAAAACAGTATCCTTCGATAGGTAATATCCATGTGTATCTATCAGTTCACTTGCTCCTGTGGAGCGAAGTACATAGGTTGCAGTCAAACTGTTGGCAACGCGTATACAAAAACATTCTTACCTGGTCTTACAAATATGAAAGGAGGTGCATCTCAATTTTTATCCTTGAACATTCAGTTGATTCCAGCCATTCAACAGATCTTAACAATGACTTAAGAGTTGTTTATGGAATCCGCTCAAACATTTTACGTGTTCCTCGGTGTTCAACTTCTCAAAACAGTATAGGCTTTGGCTGTCCATGGACTGAAGCTTGATCTTTGTGTGCAGAAGAAGTATGGATAGGCTTTGTCTCTACATTAGACTTAACTTATTTTGGTCTTAGCGCGGTTCGTTCGTTTTCTGTTTTTTTCTTATTTATCAATAAAGTTGTTCTACACTTACTTGCATCTTTGCCAGTGAGATATATTTGGTATGAAGTGATTATCTCAGTGAAAATGAAAATCTGGTGATCTCTAGATACTAGCTTGGCACTAGACCAGCTGAGACTGGATAACCATCTGCTGACCCTGTCTTCACTGAACTTAATTCATCGAGGGTTCCTCCCAGCCTTCATGTAAATGCATGTGGTGTGACTATCTGTGCATCATAAACACATTAAGTGTGCAGATGAAACTTTGTATCCCAATTCTACCTGAGCTAATGGGGCTCCATATCGACCGATATATACTTTTGTAATTACCTGCTGAAATCAAAAAGTTTATTCTGGATATTTTGAAGATTCATGGAAGCTTCTACTCCAAAGGACAAAACATGTACAGACTATACCATGTCTGAGCAAATATTACTGTTTATAAATACACACAAAATAATAACCAAACCCGATCAAACAATATTATCATCAGCTATTAATTATTGAGTTCAAAGTGAATATATGTACATATTTAAGTGAACATGAATGAGCACGACAAAAGCGGTATGAATGAGAAATTTACTACTGAGTATAGCAATTTATCTAAGATATTCTGTCCAAGTTGGTTGGATGGTTATGTCTTGCCCTATGTCAGTTTGCTCACAGTAATGTCAAATGCATCAAATATCTGTGTTTTCTTGCAAGTTCAATACTCCCTATGAGGAATTTTGATGCTTTCAGTATCAATTTTGTGGCTAGGAAAGATAGTATGAATACTAAGGTGGCATTCACCATGGAATGACATGATTTAGAGAACTGTTCAAAACCTGGGAACATTGGATAACTTGTTAATCCTGTTGTGAAACTCCGTAGCAGTACTCACCTTTGATCCCGCTCACGGCTGAACCCAAGGCCTTCAGGTCTCATGTCGATCACGAAATATTCACCCAGTGGATTAGTTCAATGGTTCACACTTTCCTACTTCTGTTAGTTCTCTAGTTGATAATATATGGTCAACCTGCAGTAGGTCGCTTTTGAAATCTAAGCATCTTTCGTCGGGAATAATAGTATTCAATGAACCAACATCGTAACTTATCATTGTATAGTTATGACACATGGCCGTTAAAAGTAGAGGACGTGAAAAGCTTGGGAGGTTTTGATCATAGGTGTATTTGTAGTATTGCTCATGTTTGGCTAAAATCGCAGTTAGCAATGTTGAGGTCAGGCGAAGAGTACTACACAAGACTGGCAAGTCAATTGATGAGGTTATGAACCTAAGTTGACTGAAATAGTTGGACATGTACCGTTCACGTCTAGCCACTAATTGTCACGACGTTCACGCTAGCAGAAGTTAGAGTAGGTTGAAAGCGTGTTCAAGGTGGCCAGAACATGACGCTGCACCAGTTAACGAAGTCCCTGACTGCTGGTCTGAGTAGTGTATGGAGATATTGACAGCTTAGCTGGCGATCTCAAGACAAGGATTATTTGCGTCTTTGGTGAGAATCGGTCACAATGGCGTAGATATATCAACTCTGTGACATCTTCTGAAGCTTGAATATTCAAACATACCTTTATCTACAGACTGTTTATTGTCTCCTCTGTCTACTTTGATATCAGTCTTATTCTATGCACCTAATTTTGTGTACCACTGTGAAGTGTGACAACTCAAGTCGATGGAATTGTGTAGGTGTTTCGACGCTGATTTTGTCAGTCAGTCAAATCTGATATTTTAAATTGAAAGCATAGAAAACTGTAAATAAATTGATAGCGTAATATTGCTCAGGCTTTGAGTTATGTGTGAAATATTTGTAATAAGGCATTTGTTGGAAAATTCAGGAAAATCCATTATAGGTCCTGAAAGAACATCAGGTTTATGAGTTTTTCAAAATCCACAGGAACGTGATAATGTCATGGTGTAAAGCAAAGCTCAAACCAAATAAACAGACATGAAAACTGATTTAAGAGATTACATAACTGTTGTTTTGCTTCTACGCACTTCTGAATAGTTTAAAAATATATTTATTCTTCAATTTTTATATAGTCAGGCTTTTAATCCTTGGAGTTGCCCTGTCTGTAACTGGTCTACATCACTCTGAATAATATCTTGTCTATTTCATTAAAGTAGATAAAATTTCGTTGTAATTTATATATTTTGATATCTTAACGGTCGTATGCCGATTAGAAGAACCAGCGAAAGGCATGTGAGCTCATACAATTCTACTTCATAATTGATGCTACTGTATCAAAGTTTATAAATGGGGAGCACTGTATGAAATTAAGGTGTAAGTACACTTTAGATATTTAAACAGAGGACGTGGAAAACCTGCATAGAACGGTATGATAACTCACGGTGTACAACAAGTCCTCATGGCTAAATATAGTTGCCCTTCAAATCCTGCTAAATAAGATTTAAACATAAAAAACAAATTTGCGGGGTTAGAAGTGTTTCCATGGATTTAATGAATAGCACTTATCTTACCTTGTAGACACTGATTAATAGCAAGAGACTACCAGTGTAAATTTATACTAATTGCGTCTGATTGTACAGTACAAACATCTAGTGATTTAACTTTGGAGCTATCCAGTGACCTCAAGCGATAAAATATGTTTAACCTAATATTCTAGGCAGTATGGTTGTGATGCATAAATGTGAGTTTTGAGTAACTTTCGAAGTTATTGACTGATAGTGGCTGCTAATGGAATCCAGGACGTGCGTTCCTTCTTGTTTGGGACTGGTCAGTTGGATGTACCTGCCTCCCAGTAGGCGATGTTGTCCCAACTGAGACTCAAACCTAGGACTTATCGCTTCAAACGCCAGAACGTTATTCATTAGGCCATCGAGTCACAGTAGCCACTTCTTTTGTCACGGGTGTAGTTTTTACAGTGTCATTGACGAAAGGCTAATCCATCAACAATCTAAAAATAAAACAAAGGCAATATCGCAGCATCCTCACAGAGGCCCATATACCAATAGAGCTCGATCAGTTAGGTCCGGTCAAAGACGGGAGGCACTTACATCCAGCTGATGAGTCCTAAATAGAATGAAACATGCGTCCAGAATCACGCTGCTGGCCACTATACATTAATAATATCAAGAGTGAAAATACCAGCAATATTGAGGCATCCATGCAAGATCCTACATGTTAATACAGATCCACCAATTCGATCCAATCGAAGATGGGATAATACCAACAACATCATATAAAGTAAATTCAAAGCACCATTCAAGTACTTTGATGTTTTTGATAGTAATTCAAGAGATACGAAAGTGTTTTCGTGATCCAGTTTATTATGAGACGTAGTTGGATCTCTTAGATGCTGGAATAAAATATTCTCGAAATTTCTGACTTTCGGGTTTTTTTCATAAGGAACTTCGTGTCTATATGTAACGGCTGGTTTACAACTGTTTTATACGTGTAATGCATTGCAATTTGTATACACTTACCTGCCAATAATTGGCATTAATTTCTGAATATTGAACTGGTTTTTACTATTTACAAAATACAAATTCTTTTAATGAACTGATCATTCTCCATTATAGTGTCGAACCAATCATTTTGTTATGAAGTAGTGTCAGTGATTTTCTCCGCAAATTATGATTTATATTTTCCAGAAGTGTGATTCTCATCTATACCTGATTATTTAACGTGACTTATCTAACATTTATCCTGACAGACACCGAAATACAGAGGAAACAATCTCGTTTATTATTCTTTTACCATCATATGATGTTATGACAATCAAACGAGTTTTGTTTTGTTTTAGATATTGTTATTCTATGCTGTATACATTCATTCCCTCATTATTATAGCGGACTTTTTCATTTGAAAAATAACAACAATGAACAAACTTTTGGCAGTTAGTGCTTTGAAATAAATGAACAGTCGTACATAGATAATTACTAATTACTATGGGATGTTTGGCATAATCTTGTACCCTTCAAGCTTCCACTTCAATATGCCAAGTAACTTCATAAATTTAGGATCTAGATTTAGAAATAAATAACACCCATTTTTTGTTACAGAGTGTCAAGTACCAACTCAATATATTTGTTAGCATAGATTAAAGAAATAATAATTCCACAAAACCATAACAGTTTGTATTCAAGACCACGTAATCCTACGGTTTTCGTTACTTCGTTCATGAATGTATTGATGGAAGTATCTTTTTGGCATCAGTCTCAGAATATTAGGCTTTCATCCTTAAACAGCATCCAGCATTGTTATTTAGTCTTTTATACCTACAAAACATGTGACTTTATGAACAAGTTCAGAAACAAAACCATAGATCCAATCTTTTCAAATCGTAAAATATTTAGGCGGGATTAAGCGTTTAATTGGTATCAGTTGATTTAAACAACACATATTTAAATTAAATCTAAGCTGATTTAATATGGTGATGTTGGTCACTCCAAGATGAGGGATAAATGTTTTGACCGAGTAGTAAAATAGTCGTTAAGAAACAAATGAACTCAAGTGCACGTTGTCATTTGAACTGCAAAATAAGCGTTACGTAATTAGCTAGTGTTTATAATTCCCAATGGTTGCTTCACTATCCGGAGTGTAAGGGAGGAAAACGTATATCACGGACTGCAACGGTAGCCAATGTTACGTGAAACAGAAATTTACTTTAGGAAAGTATTGGTTTCCGCTTAGAGGAGACAGAGGTGATGAAGATACCCATCCAACACCACGAACAACAACAAGCTTCAATCACCATCAACGGGAGAAACTTAAACGAAGTAGCCTCTTTCACCTATCTAGGCAGCACTGGCTCAACTACAGGTGGCACATGCACGGACGAAGACGTCAAAGTCAGGATCGGAAAGACAGCAAGACAGGTGTTCATTAACCTGAAATCAGTGTGGAGATCTGCACTCAGCATAAAGCATGAACAACATCCGGATTTTCAACACCAGTACCAGTCAAGTCACTAGTCATATGTGATGGTTGAGAGACTTGGCGCGTTACGAAAGGGATTCACAACAAACTACATATATTCATCAACAACTGCCTACTCTGGTTCGTTACTGAAGATCAGATGGCCAGAATAGTGGGAAAAAACAACAAGGAACTCATTCTGGCTGGTGACGAACCAACCAAGAACCCATCACTCAACAAATATGCAGAAGGAAGTGGAGATGGATTGGGCATACACTGAGAAGGCCGACTGGGGACATCATGCTTCAGGCCCACGAGTGGAACCCAGATGGGAAACGACGAGTTGGGCGTCCGGGGTGAGGGTGACATGGAGGAGATGGTGTGAGGAAGAAATGAGAGCTTGTGGGCTGTCGTGGAGCCAGTTTGAAAAGACTGCAGAGAAGAGAGTGCAATGGAGGCGTGCTACTGAATCCCTATGTTCCACTAGGAACCCAAGGGAAAAACAATAATAATTAGTTTCCGCTTAGAAAGGCTGAAACTGTTGATCCTGAGGACCAACAGTTAGTTGCTTCAAACATTAATATATCTATTTTTACTGATACCGAATCATATCTAAAAACTGTGAAGCCGCATTATTTGGCGTATTCTAGAACTAATAAAAATACTAATGAGGATTTTTAATAACCATTTTTAATCAGAAGACACTACACCTAATTTACATGTAATCAAATAGATTACCAGTTACAGCACGTTGATACGTAAAAGATAAACTAATTTTCATAATTTAAGAGTTATAAGCTTTATATTTAATTGGGTTTACCCATCGTTGATTGGACCCAGTCTACCGGCCATTGTTGTTGTACGGGTTTCTGTGTTGATACCTCGATAGTCGTGGTATTCTTAATTTAGATGTTAACAATAGATATCGGCTATAAATGTCCTGCCCCATTTTGAACTTCCCTGTTCAATGTACCTGCCTCCCAGTGAGTAAAGTTGTTCCCACTGTGACTCGAACTAAGGATCGTTTCATATTCCACAGCGTTATTTTAAATAGGATTAACGTGTGTTTTAGATTCCAGTAATAGCCACAATCCACCACTCCCTTCCAACTTTTGTTACCTGAAAATTAAAACCCTGCTATACACCCTTAATTTTGCATAACTTTTGCCTGCTGTTTTGCCCATGACCTCAAAATAACCTACATGGCTGGTTTCACACCGTTATTAGTTTTTCTTCCCTCGGCTCTCAAGACTGAGCCCTCAATGGTTGAAAACCAATTTTACTTATATGTGGATTTAGTGTTGTCAAGGTCATTTAGGAATATATATATTGAGCATCACTTTCAATTGCATTCTCTGTTATTGAGACATTAAAAGCTCTCTGTCAACGGTCTGTCTTCTCTTCCCGTCTTCGCGCGTAAGTGGTATTCTTTCAGTCGTGTTTGACGTTCTGAGTTGCATTGAGGTTGATTCGTTTGCGCATAAGGTTTATATCGTTTGTAATCTGCTAGGCTTGTATTGTTCGTAGACTGTTAGGTCATACTACGATCATCGCAAACCCCATGCAATTCTAACTTCAAATTCACCAGTTAAGCGGTAGTGATGAAAACTGATCACGGTATCATTTTTGAATTAAGAGGTTAGAATGAGACTGTGTACATACTAACTGACTAGTTTTAGCTTATTGAAAAAAGTCTCTGACCAATGAAACGTCTCTGTTTTGTTATTGCAAATAAATTTTAACATACACAAAATTGCTTCTCAGGGAGTTCTATTAATGTTCCTTAAGAAAATCAAGACTGGTTAAACTGCGCTAAATAAAATAAAACGGATCCATTTTATTTCGGTGATATCTTGTCAAAGGTTTACAGCCTAGAAAAGAAAACCACATAACTTTATCGAAACTTAACACACTTCAACTCACTGACAGGAAACAGTATATCGTTCCGTAGTTAAGATGGACAGAGATAGTCATAGCGTAATCGTAAATTATAAGGGCAAATTGAAGGAAGATTAATAAATGGTAACAACTGTCACGATCATACACAGAACTCAAATGACTATTCTTGAATAGAAATAAAGACGTGGTTAGCAATCAAAATATTTAGGGATTATGTAAGTAGGCAATACGGTAAATAAGTTACTAAACAAAACACGTAAGATATTGTGGGTTAAGCTCAGTTGGTTGAAAACAGTCTATATGAACAAGGGATGATATAACCAAGTAAACCTGAAGGAGTAAACACCTGAATTTGATATAGAATTATGTGATAAAATAACAGCTGAGAACGACTACCAAGTTAGACAGAATTCGACTATAGATTTCTTTGAAGACATAAATCAGGTATGAAGGGATTAATGGGTGTGATCTCAGCTAACATTCCTATTTGTTTATTATCGTGAAGGAGTTGGAGACGTCTGCCTAATGTCTAGCGTCAGCTCTCCTTTTGTTCTTTCTCTTTTAAAAACCACTGAGGGGAGTTCGTTCATAAAGTAGGTGTCACAGGCTAATCTTAAGTAGATGAAAGTCTAACCCAAACTAATGTATCCAGTTTATTAGTTGGGCTGTAGCCATTACAGACTTTCCAAAGCCTTTGCATTACTAAATCATAAGTGACTAAACATGCAAAAACGTAGTATGGAGTTGTTCTTTTGGAAGTGTTAAAAAAACCGATCCTAACAACCGACTGTAACTACAAACCCAAAGGGAAGAAATTGGATCTCAAGGTAGAGAGTTGATAAGTGCTACTGTGGAATATCATAGACTGAGCAATTCACACGTCTCACTTGAACGTTCTAAAATGCTCACTTCTGCACTGATAAGTTTCTCACACACTGAAGATTTGTGTAATATCTCTGGAACTGGTATCAATAAGCTTTCAAGTGACATGAATCTGACTATAAAACCGTATTATGTGTTTTTAAAAGTTGATTTTATGAAAAAATTCAGAAAAGTAGTTCATATTAAGAATATTTACTTGTAATCCTTTGTGATACAGGTCGCACTGAGTCAAAGTTTGTGATATAGGATAGTTTCATAACTCTTATTAAACTATATACTTCTTGTATGACTGTCATTATCATTTGTTTACATCATTACTTAGTTTAATTAACTGTGGTATAGAATAAAGTAGGAGCAATGAATAACTTCGGTCTTCATTTTCAACTTTATTATAAACCCGTTTAATGTAATTATAGATTAAGCCTAGCGCTAACATGAATTCAATTTGTTCGATGTTCAATGCAACAAACTTTATAAATTCAGTTATTTTACTCATGATATTGAAATGGTAGTAACTTGATCAAATGAATCTGATATATACATTTAAATATATGCCCTTTTTATATGTTTCAAGAATTAAAGAAAGAAATATTAATTTAAGCATTTTCACAGATGAAAGTCTACCTTTTTTTCGAAATATGCGATAAATCTTTCTGTAGGCTAATCAGATTGTTTTTGTTAATTTAACATCTGTAATAGTTTGTTTGCTATTCTTTTGCTTCTTACCATGACATACATGTATAGAAAGGTGAAGAAACAGATATTCACATATACGTTGTAAAAATAAAACATGAAATGATGGTATGAAATCAATTACAATTTTATTTCCCAACCTGATTATTCTTTGAAATAACAGACTTGATGTTAATGATAAAAACTGTGTATTTACATATAAATCTACTTCAGAATGAATGCAAAGTATATGCCTGCAGGCAACAGATAATTGGCATTATCTGAAAGCGGAATACATGAAGGAAACAATCTACAGATTGGTTTTGTTTATTCAAGGGCATTTATTTACACGTTTAAGAAAAGAAAATTTAAGAAATCCAACCTAGACATTGAATGACAGATAGCCAACAAATAAAATTCACACAAGCACAAGAACAGAACTTTATCAGTAAAAAGCGTACAATAGACAGAAGAAGAACTTGAATAACTGGAAGAGTGAAAAAGATCTGATAAAGATATTAAACATTGTTGTCGGTAATCATGAACCTTTGTTACATTTATTTCCGTTACGTCTAACTGACATACATAAATAATCATGATAAATAGGTAATGAAATTGTTCGAAAAAGTGGAACAGATTAAATTCTTTATACTATTACGTAAATAAAAACGGATAGCTTTTTTCATCTATGTATTTTTACGACTAATCTGATAATGGAAATGAAAATATATGTAACCTATAAGATGAGGTAATGTTTCACCATGGGAATATCTGCTACTGTCAGCCAAGTTCAGTATATATTTCCTATTGTTTTTAAAACAAAATCTACTGATTTTCACTTGCCATTCTGTGCTGTTTGAAAGGAGAATAAGTTTCTTAAGCTGATACATTTTCTGTCAGTATTGTTTTTCATTTTTCTGATATTTTTAGTGTCTAGGATTGATAATGATTTTTGAAGTGACTGAAAACAACAAAATCTGTCAATGACAGCACTAGATAGAAGTAAATCTGTATCGTGAACTGATAAAAGTAAGAAATATGGATTATCAAACTGCCATCCAGTGGCTCAATGGCAAAGTGCTAGCCACATAAATGGAAACCCATGTGTGGGTGCTGCTAAGGAGTCCCACTGTAGGACGAAATATCTATCCATACCCCCAGGTTTGCAGTGTTTCTTCAACTGATGCTACTTCACAAGGAATATCAGCTTGAAATCAACTAACACATACCGATAGACCTCTAAACTGAAAGTCGCTATGGATTTCGGCATAGCTTTAAGTAAGACAAAATATTACTTGAAGATACCACGAAATCTTAGGAGGTCTCTATATTTCTTAGTAGAGCTAACATTACTAAAGTACCGCTAATATTCTTAAGAGTTAATACATAGAATGGAAATAATAGAGTTTCTGTTAAAATTCCCTTTGAAATAACTAACTAATTTATCACCAACTTTAATACTTGTTTGGAAGTGGAAATTAATGCTTCAGTCTAATAGAAGGGATTTCAGGGTTTTGAACTGTTGAAATTGTATGAAATAATTGTTTTGAAATGTCTATAGTCTAGACTCGTCAAGTTGCGGAGGTTTCCTATTTCAGATAAGCATGTAGTGAACAAAAAGACACTTTGTAAATACATGATCTGACTGTGCGGTATGTCATTCCATCTAAACATACATCTCACCAAAATATCAGATTCAGAGTGTACAGGATGAAAAGCGAGGCAGTAAAAAATAATATTGTCAAACGTTTTAAAATCTCATCACTCAGAAATAGGAGAAGATGAATGAAATAATGATGAGATATCAGGGATAAAGTGGATTTAGCCTTTGAAAGAACCTTTGTCATTGTAGGTGATTCAAAGCTAGATTGCATGAGTTTTGATTATTGTGAAGATGATTTGAACACCCTCAATACCTATCCTATCTGTTGTAATAACACCACAATGCACGCTAAATTAAATTGCGTTCCATTTTCAAGAATTCTCCTCTGTTCTTATTGATTTATGATCATTACAAAGACGTTTCCAAGGTAAACTGACACTGCCTTCAGAAACAATAAAAATCTGAAAGCAGTGGTCATGCGTTTCATTTCGTTTTAGTATTCCTCAGCAGCCCACGTCAAGACTGTCATACTGAGCACATTTCCATCCAACCAATAGGTGGGAATCCAACCGTCTCAATTCTCTTACTTATACCAGCTTTCGATGTAGCGCGACCATCATTTAGTTCCCTTGGTGATCGTTGGTCCTCATAACCGAGTTTTTAAACCCCAAATGGCCACAACTGCCCATTGTGACTTCGACAAATCAGTCTCACAGAAAGTCCCTAATGGGCTCTGAAAGTAAGTCAGCTGATAGATTGTGAGTAATATTTAATTTTAAGGCAGTTTTCATTCAGCAATAAGGTCAGTTGAGGAACCAACTCAAACCTTGAAGCACTGTTCAGATTTTTTCTCAATATTTTTTCAAATAATTTCAATTAGCACGAAAAAATTGCTTCGGTTTAGTCACTCCCTGCAAACCATGAATGCAAATATGGTTATTTGGTGCCTTGATTACATAATAATCCCATCTGCTTACACTGGCTGTCATATAATAACACAGATTTGTGACATTAGGGACTACACATGAAGTTTGTGAAAGTACCAGTTTTCTGAAGCATTTTTAACTTCCTTTCACCATTGTTCCGTTGTTAACAGTTCCTTAATTTTAATAAGACAGGAAATGTTTGTTGTAAATTGTACTTGATGGGCCGAGACGACGTATAGGTAAAGTAACACTGACAGAAAGTACCATGCACTCAAAATATGTCTTAAAATTCTGTACTTCTTTTACGCTCATGAATAGTGAAGAAAGTTAGCAATCAATATCTAAGATAAGTTGAGTAATACCAATGGATAAAGCAAATTCTAGGAAATCTGCTTGCAAAATGGCAGCGTGGCTGATAAAGGGGATGTTAATTATTACTGCCGAGGTGCAAGAATGTAAGAGAAGCTGTGATTTGTAATCTCCACAACAACCCATGAGAACCACGTTACTGATTCTCACAAACAATATGAGATATATTTATGGATTTGAGCATGTGCGAAATTGATGTTCAGTGACTCCTTTGACGCATACAACGTTCGTCTACTCCGAGTACAGGTGATCATCATCTAATAGGAATCTAGACAACTAAGGAGTCTTGTTACACTGACAGTAACCCTGTATTTGCTACATACTACTGGACTGTAGTTACTTTTTCAGCAAATTTAGTTGTTTTTATATCCATAGCTCATATAAATCAATGGTGATCTATTGTCGCAACACATTACGTAATTGATCAGGAGGAACTGGAATCCTACCCATTTCTTACTATTAACTAGTGAAAATTTAGTCATCCTAAGCTGCACACCTGGTAGTGCCGACTTGGTTGATCATGAAAATTTCTTACCTACAGACTAGATATATGTATGACCACACTAACAAGCAAAGTGCTTGGCATAATTTCATTTGTATGATTGGAAGTGCACACGCTTATTGGTTTTGGTTAAAGGAATGATTCTGTAAATGGCTTAAGAGAAATCATTGTTATGCACATGTACCGGTAAAACTTTCATATTTAGTTCAACCATTGTCAGTTATTTTTTACTGGCATGAAGATAACCTTGTCAGTAGAATAATTGCCTATGTTTTCTACTGTAAAAGGAGTATTCAAAAATGTAGTACAGTTCCCAGTCCATTTAAATTACTAAACATCGTAATAACAATCATATTTCATTGTCTAGCTATTTCAACAACTGGACTGTATTACATCATTCTGCAGAGAAAATAAATTAAAGACATAAATTAGTCGTTTACGATAATATTGCTATACACATATGTGTATATATCCGTAGGGGTAGAGGATAAGCTATAAATAAGGAACAACAGGAAAGCATAAGGGCATTTATTCAAAATAACCAAACCTATTTCTTCATTTCATTACCAGCTCGCCGATTTTCTTTAGTTCCTACACCACTTAAAGAGTTCGTAAATGTGTAATAACCTTTTGTAAACCATACTTGTACGTTTTTACTTTACAAAAATTATCATCCGACAATTTATTAGCATTGTTTGATAAATATACACAATAAAGAATGTTAAAATATCGAAATACATCATTTTACTAATATTTCGCTATTGTATATCCCTTCTTCTATGTGTCTTAGACATATATAGAAATAAAGATTTGTGTACGACCATATTTCGACAGTTTTAAATTCTTTTTCTATTCAAAACATAATATATTTTTGCAACATCAATGGGTACTTGTGAAATCACTAAACACAAATTAGTGAAACCCGAATTATTGTTATTATCATTATTGTCTTTACTGAAGCTTACATTATTGTAGATGTTCGTTCTCTGTCTGTCCATCTGTCGTTCTGAAAATGAATGACTCTGTGGACGTTTTTATCATTTCTCCTTTGATATTCATGTTGTAGTTTTTTAAACCTATCATGAAATTCACCAACTTTCTGATAAAATTCTTTCTTATAACCTACAATGTGTGTTAGTAAAATAATTTGTGAACTAGAGCTTGGTTATTATTAAAATGGATACATAATTTTGTTCCGAAATAAATTATTAACTCATTCAAACAATTCAACTGGTTCAATGGCTTACAGAAGATCTAGGCTTTGTTAATTCAACAATAAAAATCATCAGGTCATGCCAGTACATCCCTCTAAAAATTAGTCCAACAAATCATGTTCATTATTTTCATCTGATATAATCTGTTGACATCCTGTTACATTTGTTCTTAAGAAAATATAACTGCATTGACCAAATTATCACTTAAACTTTTAGGTAGAATTCATTCAGAGAAAGGTTTGCTTTTTGTTGAAAGACTTGGAACAGAAACAAGAGAAATTCAAGGTTGAAACGTTGACGCTTCTTGTCAGATAAGTATCCATAGGCACTTACTACTTGAAGTTGGGGGTTTGTGGGCATTTAGGGGTTTTTCAAGTTGTTACTCACCATGGACTGACATGAGTTGGAAGAATATTGGGAAGCTGAGAGCACTAGACAGGTGTTTCGTTTTAGTATAGGATTCCTCAGCAGTACGCTCCCATGACCCTGCCAGCGCTCGAACCCCTTGACCTTCAGGTTTTCAGGCCAGCACGTTATCACCGAGCCACTTAGTCTGAATCCAGTGGTCCTCGTTTCCACACTTCCAGCTTCCAACAACAACCTGGTGGTTGTCAGAACAAATATTCAACGATAACATCAGGTGATCGTCGCACTATGTCTTGAACTGACAGAAGTTGGACCACTGGATTTTGGCCCATTGGCTCAATAGTAGCATGCTGGCAACAGAACCTGAAGGTCCTGGGTTCTATCCGTGGTGGGGCGGGATCATGTATGTGCACTGCTGAGGAGTCCCATACTAGGACGAAAAAGCTACCCGACGCTCTCAGGTTTCCAATGTTCCTCCAACTGATGTCAGTCAGTGATGAATACCAGCTTGAAACCAAAAGAAAATCAATAAAAATTATTCTGGTCATCCGATCTTTAGTATCGAGTGACAGTAGGTGGCAGCTGTTGATGATGTATGTTTGTGGTTTGTTGGAAATGCTTTCCGTAACGCGCCACGCCCCACAACCATTACATAGAAGCACTGACTTACTTGACTGACACTAGTATTGAAAACCGGGATCCTGTTCACGCTTTATGCTGAGTACAGTAGATCGCCACACTGATTTCAGATTATTGAAGGAAGGCTTGTCTTGCTGTCTTTCCGATCCTGGCTTGATATCCTCATCCATGCGACCGCCTTCAGTCGAGAGGATGCTGCCTAGGTAGGTAGGTGAAAAGGACAACTTCCTTTAGATTTCTCCCATTGATGGTGATTAGTGCTTGTTGTTGGTTGAGTATCTTTATCACGTCTATCTTCTCTACGTTCACCTAGAGTCCCGTCTTCCTTCACTGCCTCGTCTCTTCTGCCAACCTATCGGTTTTTGCCTGTAGATCTCCAAGTTTGTGCGACATTAGACACGAGTCATCATCGACGAAATCGAAATCTTCTGGGGTCATTCCATCGGTCCAGCCAGTGTGTGCCCCTCATCTCGCTCCTCATAGTTGTCTGTTCCATGATTCAGTTCAGTCCAGTCGACCACAATCAGGAATATCACTGATGATAGTAGGCAGCCTTGTCTTACTCCTGTCTTTACTTCAAAGGCATCATCACTGAGCTTTCTGTTGTGAATCACTTGGCATGTAGTATCCTCATATAGCATAGCACATAACTGTTGAATGAGGTTGATAAAGTTTTGTGTCACTAAAACCGTAGCGTTGAAGCAATTGCCAAATTACTTCTTGATTGACGATGTTGAAGGCCTTTTCATGGTCGATGAAGATGAGGTAAAGAGTTGACTGCCATGTCTGTTCTGTATTGTATTTTAATTTGAAAAGAGTTTTCCTGTAAATTCGATTAAAGGAAGGTTATTCAAATTGGCACCGATACTGCGTAAGCAAAGTAGGATATAAGCACCGTGAAACACTTGTTGGATTATAATGTTAGATTGCTGGTTACAGTCAAAATAAGTCCCTGGAACTGAGTTTTAGGCTTTCTGATACTTACCATAAATATGTTTGTGACACACAAAGGGCATGAAGGCTCTTTCAAAAGTGTGTCACCCACAGCTGCAGAATGTAATGTCACAAATGAGCTAATTTATTGTTAGTGACAAATATTTACTCAAAATAGAAAGTAGGACTTCAAAATTCTCCAAATCTTCTCCTACTGTTAGACATCAATTACAATGTAATATGGTGTTAAATAATTCAGCCTGTTGACGACATCACATGCCTGACAAACTGATCTGAGTCAGCACTAAGAATGAGACATAATGAAATTGGTTTTATTCCGGTAGTAAGATAAAATAGATTGTCAGGGCATACTTTTTACCAACTGGTATCTGAAGACAAGCATATCCTCCGTATTATATTGTTTATTTGATATAGTACACACTGATGTGATACTATTTACAGGAGGACATTTTGAACAGAATTCATGGGTATGAATATCAACAATAAATTCTGCTCGAAACGTCATCAAGTAAATAGTACTGTATGACTGCTATATCAAATGAACAATCTAGTATGGAATTATATTTTACCATAGTGTCTACGTTTTATTCTGTCGAGCATACCTATTTGTAAATTTTCAAAACAGGTACGATTTCAGAGAATATCTTATATTCTTCTTGCAGTTTATCCACCCAAATAGTTCCTTGAAATCCTTCTTTATCTCAATATTTACATAAATTATTGCAATATGTTAAAAGGCAGCGTGCTGATATTTGTGACGTACTTGCGACAAAGAGCTATTTATTGCGTTTTCCTTTCATCCAGTTGTCAACTCCTCGTCAAATGTAATAAAATATGGTAATGAACCTGCTTTGAACGGTCAATAGAAAGTATCGTACACGAGATTAGTCTATCGGAAACTATTTTGAAGGAGTATCTGCAAAATAGGACGATCATTTTTAAGTTTAGTGATCTTTATCATTGCTTACAGCCTGCAAAACTTATAATCATACTGTAGAAGTGTCAAAAGTAAGATACACGAAATTCTAGTTATTGAGAGGAATTCTAAGCTGCACATAAATCTATGATGATATTTCTGTTATAACACAGAGTAGGTTAAAAAATTTTCTTATCGAATAACAAAGTTGCATTCACTGAAGTGTTATCTAGGCGGAACTAATTTTCTAGTGGAAACTCTTTGTGGTCATAGTGAAAGTAGCAATAATCGTAACGATAGCATCGTCAGACTGAAATTTAAAGGTTTGAGAAACAAAAAGGAATCAAAATGAATAAATATTTGAGAGGATAGTTAAAGAGAAAATTCCCTTTTTTCAATATTCAAATCACCTGGAATTCGCTAGTTCATACTAATTTTAGGAAACTGAGATACTGTCAGCCTTGTTAACCATTTTGTGCTTTAAAAGTTTCTGTATATCTTCATGTGATTTAGGCATTAAGTTTTGCGGTAGACTAACCTACTGTTGAGTGGATATGTACCTTCGCGATGTAATATCCTCATAGCATGCTTGGAAGCCTTAGATAAGATATATGTCTCTATGTTTTTTCTCCACACATCCACATGTATATATGAACTTATAAATAAAAGGAATCGTTCTGCAGTGTATGCAGCTGACCAACGTAGGTGACACAAAGCGAGATCGCCTTAAATTTGTTTTGTGAGTTGATGAGTTATCGTCTAACCAGTACAAAAGGTGTGTTACGGACTTCACAACCAATTTCTTTCCAAGTAAATAACGTCACCGATGCTTGGATGCATGGGTCGCATCAGAAACCGATTAATTCGTAACATCGATAAAAAATAACTCAATATTCTTGAGTCTAACTAAAAATATTTCAGTATCCTAGATCTTTATACCACTTGTAAAAATAGTTTTGCTGGGAAAAAACTTACCTGGGTCAAGAAAACAGTTAAATAATATGTCAGATGTTTTTAGATTGGAACTGGAAAATTTTTTCTTGTTTGGAACTAAATTTCCTCATTGTCTTTAAATCTAATATCTTAGTTTTGTTTACACAAGTGGTCACCTAAAATACAAAAGCTGATAAAGTTATTACATGTGAATAATTTCATCATAAAAATTTTTAGACATTATTTACGCAGTTTACGTTGAAAAGAGGATAACAGTTTGAATAAGGCACACCAGATGTTACCAGCCTACATTAATACTGACTGACAGACTTACAACTTCAGAATGCTTTTACGGCATTGATCGAGTGTGAGCGAAGCACCATGTGGACAGTCTTGAGTATTAGGTTCCGGGTACTAAGTATGGAAGCAAACTCAGTCAATGACTTAGTTGACCTTCACCTACTAGGGTTTCTCGAATCTATTCTGCGCAAGCCGAGATACTGCCTACCTTGACATGCGTTACTGTCTGAAGTAGAATTGGGTAAGAAGAACGCTAAGGATCGTTAAATCAAGATAAGGCATAAGTGTATGAAGTCTCTCATTGCTGATCTTAACCGTCTTAAGATATGTAGCTGATTCGCCTCTAGTTATCAAGACAATGTTGATCAATATCTGGCGACTATTGGTGATATGGCACAAAATTAGTTGAATTCGTGCTTGTATTATCAAAATTCTGAGGATTTATACTAAAGTTCACGTATTTATCTTTTATCGTTTTATATATCTTTATCAACTTTTATGTCATTCATTTTTTGATCACTTTTTCTTTGTATGCTCTTTTTGACTGTGATACCTTGAATCAGTCTCCATTCTTGCCTATCTACCTTTGCCTGTTTTTACGTATAAGACCCTCTTTATTATCAGCCATTTACATCTTCACCATCATTAACTACATCTCTTATCTCGTTTTTGTTGAAAAAGGGTTCTGAAACCTTATTTCTTTAGGGTGTAAAATGCTGCCTAGTTTTATCGTACATTATTTGATTGATAAACAGCTCGCGAACACCTCAGCAGTAAAAGAAAAATTAGTTTTACTAAAAGAAAGTTTGGTAAATATCTACCAAAGTTTTTATCAGATAGAATGACTTCAGTAATATTTCATGGAAACTGTGGAGTTCACGTCCTAGTGTATGGCTCCTCAACAGCTTGCACCCATGATCCGGCTAGGGATCGAATCCAGGGCTTTTATGTTCTGCGACCAACATTATACACTGGGTCAAGCGAAATCCAATGATTCACATTTCCAACTTCTGCCAGTTCAAGCTATAGCATCACCTTCATCCAGTGCTAGGCTTTCAGGTTTTCAATGTTTCTCTAACTGATATCAATCCATGATAAATACCAATCTAAAATCAATCAATAAATCCCCATAAACCTCAAAATTGAAAAGAATGATTTCAGTTTGAAAATTTGTGGGAATTCTATCGACTTCCAGGTGATATTCATTGCAAACTGATGTTCAACTGATGAACCATATAGAAAATATGAGAACATTAGACAGCTGTTTCATCCTAGTATACTAGGACGAATAGTTGACAGTGACTTTCATTTACTTATTTCAACCAGAAGTAAATACCATAAAGTATTCATTTGTATAAATGTTTTACTTATTTCCATTAGATGACTTACAGACAGTTCTGTTGTTTCAATTTCATAATTTTATTCCTATTCTATGTTAAACAGTTCCAGTTAATTCACATTATTTCACACAATTTCTGAGAGCATAAAACCATCATCATCATTCTATTTATAACCTACAAATCTTATCATTATTTCCATTCTTTAAAGCCACTACACAACAAAAAATACCTTTTTTTCATTTACTTGTGAGGATTTTCTTTAGAATAAGATAATCTTTGTGCTTAACTATGAATATACTAATACTATTCACGTTAAATGCTTTTCACATATAAATTATGTCTAGTTTACTTAAGCTTTCTTTGCATAGCGTAAATTGATGCAAAAATATCTGGAGATTTAGGTACATTTTCTTGGTACTATTGATGGACAGTGGCTAGCATAGGAATACAGGACGCACGTTTTGTCCAATTTAGGACTCGTCAGCTGGGTGCACCTGGTTCCCAGCTAGTGATGTTGTCCCCACCAATCCCTGGACCAAGGACACATCACTTTCAATACCAAAGAGTTATACATTAGACCACTGAGTCATAATAGCTACTCTTCATATGATGGGTAAAGTATAGCTTTGATGCTATAGCTTGAGAGTCCCGTTCGTTGATCGAAATGGTTGGCCACTATTGCCCACTTTTGGATTCCACTGATGGCTACTATAAGTCACTATTACCGAGATAGAAAATATCGGTAATGGTGAGCTGTCGGTCCAGGGACTCATACACCAGTAGTGGCAGATCAGTTCGATCCAATCAACGAAGGCGACTCACAAGCTGTAGCATCAAAACTATACTTTACCCGTCTTATGAAGAGTGGTTGTCGTAAAGTGATGGCCCAGTGGATAATGCCTTGGGATTTGAAGTGAATGGTTCTGGTGGGGACAACACCACTCGCTGGGAACCAAGTATATCCAGCTAACGAGTCTTAAATAGGACGAAACGTGCATCCTGGTTTCCACTGCTAGCCACTAGTTAACGATATTTTTTTCCATTTCGTTTTTCTACCCTGCGGTTAAAAAATCCACTTTATTAACCACAAGCGCTTCAATTTAGTGATACGTTACCACGTGTACATTTTTACAAAGCTATCTATGAGGATTTACATCACTGCTGTTAAAAACTTTAAGGTATTTGCCATGGTGTTCTTTTACTGTTACATTTCAATCCTACTGTCACTAACTTATGAGTAGTACTGTAAACTAAAAAGATTGATAATTATTTGTCTGATAAGACATCCTGATCCGAATAGTATGAGTTAAGACACCTGATTCTCACACTTCTCATGAGTTTTTTCAGCTTACTCAATAAATGAGATCGGTATTCAACTCGCACTTGTACAGACAAAAGAAATAGATCACTAATAAATCTTTTAATTTAGAATGTTTCTTTTATAACTAATCTCAACAGCATTACTTCACTATAGGGTATAGGTTTATCCAATTGGACCTCTTTCCATCTGACCCTATAGCAAGCGTACAGGCTTACCAATGAAATTGGTTGTTTCTTTAAAAATAGATACAAAAAACAGAATTTACAGCTTGAGTTGTAGGCTTTTCACGAAACAAACGTTCAGTGATATGACTTTTAGTTATGATGTTTATGCCCAACAAACAGAAGTCTATCTGAGTGCTTTACATTACTTACTGAACTTCCAACTAATATAGTGAGACGCTGTCTGGTACTTGTAATCGCCAGTTGGTACATTGGGTCAAAATTGTGCGCCGTATTTTGGTTGGTGGGTTCCTATGCGAAAGCCTCAATACTGACGGAGTGTTCGTTATGTTTTAGCTTGCTTGATGGCTAGCAGTGGAATTCAGGATATGCGTTCCTTCCTATTTTGAAATCATCAGCTGGGTGTACCTGCACCCTACTGGGTGATGTTGTTCCCGCTCAGACTCTAATCTAGTACTCATTGCTTGAAACAACAAGTCATTATCCATAAAGCTACTGAAGCGGGAAACCAACCTCTTATGCAACGCGTATCAGTTTTAGTTGCTGTTGTACTAAGTGATATAGTAAATAACACGCTGGCATTTGAAGTGATGTGTACTAGGCTGCAATGTCAGTAGAAAGAACATCACTTACTGGTGCAGAGGTGATTTTAGCGGATGAGTCCCGAATAAAATGAAACGCGCTTCCAGGATTCCTCTACTACGTACCAAGCAGGCTGTAGTTTAAATGATGAAAGTTTACTTGATCTGCACACAAAGTTCTGTTTACTAATTAATATTTACAACATAATTTATTGCTTATAATTATGTCAAAGTGGCCACACAACTTTTGGCAGTTGGTTCGTATAAGCCTCATTACATCCTATTTTTAATATTCTATTTACAGTCGAATTTTTTATATGTCCAGGATAGGTGTTCAGTTGTGCCCATTGGATCTATTAAACATGTTGATTTAATGGACGGGAACTCAGTGATTCACCTTTCTCTATTCCTAATAAATTCAACAAAAATAATTTGATGCAAATATTGGTATTAAACCTACAATGAAAAATGCTAGACTCCAGCATATGCGACGTGCGAAACCCAAAAGTCTAGGACATAATTATCCATGTTTATCATCAAAACAGTGCTGCAAACAGGGATTATAACCATAATACTAATAACAATCAATACCTTCAACTGCAGAACTCCTGTGAAGAAAATTGCCGAATTCATTACAAAGAAAACCAACAAGGTATAAATAAATGGTATACAGTCCTAAAAGATAATTCACTCTTTGGAAAAGAATTCTGACCAAAAAATTAAGCACACTAAATTCACAAAAATAACTAATGAATGGGTTATTCACAATGGTTATAAGGTGCGAAAGAATAAATGGGTAGGATTTATAACAAATACAGAGATGGGTGTTAATCGAACAGAAAGAGTGGATGGATAGTTGGATAGCACTAGAAACACAATTTATTCGGGCCGTGAAGACTTACACAAATACAAACAGGTATAGGATGCTCAATAAACAGATGCATAAAAAGTTCAATTACGAATTAAATATGAAATAACCGAAAGCTAAATAACTTATATAAACTCTCCTAGAAAGTTGTGATCACTTTCAGGTGACTATCGGAGACAAGTTGTGACCACAATGCCAACCAGTTAGTAGTACTGTAATATGGGGCTTTCATTTTTAAGGCAATATTCATTACGGACTGACATCAGCTGGAAAGCCACTGAAAACTAGGGAGCACTGAGCAACCAGTTGGGAGTGAAGTGAATCCCAACTATAGACCTTGGTAGATAGTCTCGCTATATCGCGAACTGACAGAAGTGAGAAATTGTGGACTGTTTGGCCCCTACCGAGTGGTTGAATGGTTAATAAATTCACCACCAGATTTAAAAATCCTGAGTTCGATCCCACTGGGTTTATGGGTGCGTACTGTTGAGGGGTCCCAAAACAGAACGAAACAGATGTCCAATGCTTTTAGGTTTTTGATAGTTCCCTAAGTGATGTTAATTCGTGATTATTGCTACCTTAAAATAAATAAAATCCCCATAAACTATAATACTGTAATAAATCATGAAAAATTAAGGAAGACAATTCAGGGAAGAAAATATTTCTCGAAGAATCAAATCTTGCTAACAGAGTCACGATAAGACTAAGCACAAGTTTATGAAAAAA
Source organism: Heterobilharzia americana (assembly GCA_944470555.2). Taxonomy (NCBI): domain Eukaryota; kingdom Metazoa; phylum Platyhelminthes; class Trematoda; order Strigeidida; family Schistosomatidae; genus Heterobilharzia; species Heterobilharzia americana. The sequence goes on along the minus strand of OX104129.1, from coordinate 69,001,752 downwards.
TGATATGTCGAAAAAAATCTATCATTCCTACTCACTACCTATATATTTTCCAAACCAAAAAATGTCTTTATTTTGGTTGAGGTTGATAGAATTCTCTAAAGACGAAACATACTTATCTAAATGAATGAGGTACAAAAACATACCTACAATACAGTAGGTCAGATAAGGTTTCGACAATGACTTCAATGAAACTCAAAACGTTAATCTTTTGTCTTCATTATTCGAGGAAGACACATTAATTTTTATTAAAACACCCACTGAATAAGTACATAAATGAACATGTTGTTTCGTCTGATATCAAGTAGTTTCATCAACCTATTGTAAGTAAAGAACCATAACTACTAAAGTGGTTGGCAGGTGGTCATAGATATTGGCTAACATTTATGGAAATAAAGTGTGCTTGCGGATACAGAAGATCTTTCACTTCATATACAGTTCGAGTATGTACCCCAAACTATTTAAGCTTAAACCTAACTTAAAGTCATGGTTGTTTTATATGCTGTCTCCAGATCATAAACATCGGCATGTTATCTATTTTTCAATGCTTATTAAATTCTGCAAACCAAAAACCAGGGATTATTGATAAATCAACTATCAAGCATTTACCTTAAGTTATGAAGAACCCAAGAGGTATACTGACGTCACCTCATAATTAAGTCCCTTTCTTAAACTGTTCAACATCATAAAAAAGACTGATCCAAATACTTTTTTCAGGAATGAAATATCAGCAGTTTTAATCTAGCAGCAAACTCTTAAAGAAACTATGCGTTATCTAACTTCCTTGTACTCTACAGCATTGAAAAATTAATTTACCTTCCATTTTGGGGGTTGCTTAGATTTATTGATTTCATGTTGGTATTCATCATGGACTGAGATCAGTTAGAAAACCTAGGATCACTAAACGCTTGCTTTGTCGTAGTATTTGACTCCTTAGAAGTGCGTAACCAGGACCCCAACACGACATTGTCAGAATGCTTGAAATCAGCATCACAAATTTTATATAGTTTACTATTAAAAATTTAAAATGTTAAGAAACTAATCGCATGCAATTGCAGCCTTACTGAAATCCAGTGACCTAGGCACATGATGGTCTAAAGTGTAATCAGGGTTATTTCAACAAGATACGAGTAAAGAGGTCAGAACGAATGATTGATTCACAAAGAGTGAATTATTCCATTTCTTAAGTATCTTGTTGTAAATACTTTTCTTAGAGCTGAAATAAAAAGCATATTTAGAGATTTTTGAAAATCATGTAAATGGAACGTGAAAATCGCCACTTACTAATATTGGCTAAAGGTTCAACCAATAAATGACTAGTCAATTTCGTTTTATTTTCGGTAATTTTTATGAAACGATAAGCCTTTGTGGATTTTCAAATAGCAGAAGCTGTCTGTACAGAATACTTGATGGTTTAACTAAATAAAGCGAACGAGTAAATTTATTTTATCTTTTAAATGCACAATGAACGCATTATGCATTTCTGTTAAGAAATTTGAATTGGTTTGGAAACACACTCATTTGCATCAAGTGAACGGCTACCTTTTTATCACACTCTGCATCTGTTTTGATCCTTGAATTCTTAGACATTTCATAAGCTTATTATACAAAAAGGATGAACTTCTGACTACACAGATCTCTTACATGTTTTTTTTCAACAAACGGATTATAGTTTATGGTTGTTCTTTGAGACTTAGCTAGTCCCCTGTACCGTATAAAATGAGAATACCTCATATTGGAACACTTAACCTGTGTTTTGCGTTGTGTGACATCGATAAACAAGGTCAAATGATCATAACTGGATTACAATAAGATGTTTCCCTAATTACTACATTTCATTTAAGATAACACTTACAATAAGAAGTTACTTATTATTCAATCAATCAGTGATTATTATACAACGAAACCGTTTTCCATTTAATGCATTCAAATTCATTCATTGTAAAGAACTAGATCAATGTTTCAATGGAATATACAAGTGAACCAACCAGAATAAATGTTTCAGTTTGAAAATAATGATTAATGCATATACTGTCGAAGGATGACTTCTACATGAGTATAAATTAATCAAGTTTGTAATAAACACACATATATCATGTCATAGTAAATAATGCCAGTGAAAATATTACAGAATATGTCATATCAGTGCAACGTTGTTTCAGTCAAATACGTATGTCTGAAATATGTAACGAAGAAGTGAAAGGCGAAAAACATTGCTACTAGTGAATAATTTGTCATGTGAATTACACATAAATATTTGATAAATGACTGACTTCAAAAATGTCTAAATTGTAAGATTTACATACGCATGCTTTGCATAAAGGGGTGAATTGATGAAAGAATATTCATACAAAGGAAGAGTTAGACAGTAGGAATGCACTTTTTCATTAAAACGAATATGAATCTCAGTATATCTAGAAATATGCTACATCATTATATTTGTATGGAAAATTCATCATCTATGCTTGTCTAAATTACTTTTTTTCATTATGACTTAATTAGCTATGCTGGCGGGACGCTTGTTCTCTTAGAGTCCTACCACTACAGAAATGCTAGTTTGTAAGTGATAATATTTGTTTTCAGAAATGACTGTTGGTCCGAGCCATATAGGGAAATTTGAGCTTCCCGGTTAGTACCCATATGCTAAAAAAAGCAGTAGTCGGAAACTCCAGGTGACATGGCTCTCAGACGATTTCAAGGGAGGAGAATTTTCCACATATTATCCTTATCTTAGTCTTGGTAAATTCAGTTTTTTTTATTCCTCCTTCCTTCTATTTACTACTTTCTACCACTTTTGACTGTTTATTCTTTATCTGTCTTCCATCTTAGAGCTTTCCCACTTGATGCGTTGATTTAGTATGGCCACTTAAACCATTGTGCAGTAATAGTTGGTATCCTGTTGATACTGATGACTGATGATAAATGTATAAACTCAGCAATATTCTCTTCGTAAACATATATTAGATCATGACATACAGTTTACATACGAAAGGTTGTGCTATATAAGATAGGTAAATAAGATAGGTAAAGATAGGTAAAAAGCTGGTAGTCCAGTACACTTGCACTCTGTAGGCTAGTGATTATGAGCGGCAAAATGGTGCTCAAAATGTCATCGAACAGACAATGATGCATCTCTGTTTATTGATGCTTGTAATTCACCCTTGCTATACTGGGTTGAATTGCTGGACCTCTGTTGGGATATACGCTCCACCCAGATGTCTCGATATTGGTTGATTGTTCATTATTCTGTCATAATTACATTTTGGCGGCTAGTAGTACAACCCAGGATGCATGTCTCGTCCTCTTTGAGACTCGTCAGCTGACTATATCTGGAGCCCAGTGGATAGTGTAGTTCTTACTGCAACTCGAACTTAGAATCCATCGCTTTAATCACAAAATCTCAGATGAGATAAAAAGTATTTTTTGGATTTCATTGCTAGCCATTACCAAGTAAATTATATCGTAATGTTATATTTCTGTTGACTTTATCACGGAAATTAATTTTACATGGGAAAAGTACTTGGGAATTCATAAATGTATTAGACTGTAGCACATTTCTTTTCATATATTCTTAATATTAATGCAGTAACTTTTATGCATGGTAGACGAAAATGTTTTGATACTCGAAAAGTTTCTCAGTTAGTAGTTATTATAACACTTTGGTTGTCATTCGCAGATTGTATGCAGAAATAAAAAGACAGCAGATTATTTTACTTCAAACTTTTTTTACTCAAATTTATATTTTTGTAACGGTGGTTATGAAGGGACTTTCTATACTACCCCCCAACATTCATTCCTTTATTATTATAATCATCTCAAATGAAAGTCCTTTCCCATGATAATTCAGTAACTAAGCTGCTAGATTAGGCTTTTAATTTTATCCATAATCTCATGTCTTATTTCACTATGCTTTTCTTGAATGAAATAAAATAACTGTAATAGTTTCTAGAATAACTTGGAATTTGCTCTGTGTTCACAGTTTATCATGATATAATTGACAAAAGACCACAGTGTTGTAAGTGTACTTGCTATGAATAATTTCACATACTCCATTTCATGTGGATTTATTTTCATCCTTTTTTAATTCATGCGCCTTATGTCGTATAAAGTAACAATCTGAACAAAAAATATTCTTCTCAATAAATCCTCTTTAGCTTCTTCAACTACAAAATGCATTTGTACAGAGTGAAATCAAGCTGCTACAAAATGGAGTGAGAATTAGGGATTGTAAGGAGATTGACTTTACTTTTCAAATTTGTCAATATTCGGATGATACATATATAGATGAGTGATATGATAATGAACAAAAAGATAACGAATAAGATAGCAGGAGTTGCCTTTAGTTTATTGAAGGTCAAGGAAGAAGTAACGCTCTAGCATATTCTTTCCGAATGAAGAGTTCAGGTTCGATCAGTCTTATTGCTATAGCTTCCACTATATTGACCAGACATTGGTGAGCAACATATGGTATTGTTTTTGGAATACCATGAATGACATCTTTTTGGAAAGAGTGAAGTGTAATTGGTAAAACGTTCCGTGCTAGCGCATCTAGTAAATGCAGGGCATCACATAGATGCTAATAAGGCTTTCAGTAGGATTAGAATAAATTAGGTAAGATAAACTGGTTTTTCCTGAATCATCAATCTTTTAAAAGAAAGCCTTAAAAACATCAGTGGATACTAAATGAATACTTTCTACTAAAATACGCTCGTTACTGAAGATTAGATGGCCAGAATAGTAAGAATAAGGAACTCACTCTAGCTGGTGACGAACTAACCAAGAACCTATCACTCAACAAATATGCAGAAGGAAGTGGCGATGGATTGAGCATACACTGAGAAGGCTGACTGGGGACATTACGCGCCAGGCCAGGCGGTCGAGTGGAATGCAATGGGAAAACGACGAGTTGGGCGTCCGAGGTGAGGGTGACATGGAGGAAGGAGATCGTGTGAGGAGGAAATGAGAGCTTGTGGGCTGTTGTGGAGCCAGGTTGAAAAGACTGGAGAGAATAGAGTGAAATGGTGATATGCTACTGAAGCGGTATGTTCCATTAAGAACCCAAGGGACAAGTAATAATAATAATATCAGCATGACTATCTGAGATAGTCCTGGTTTAGCCAACTCAAAATAATGATGATAATATGATGATTGGAGGTGAAATGAAAATCTGGGCCGGTGACCTGGAGGCTATCGGTTGTAATCCTACCACCACACAGATTTAAATAGCACCTTGAATTATCACTTAATATCAGCGAAATATACTCAAACTCCTAAATAAAATTAAAAACAGGTGCGTAGTTAGTTGTGAACGTTCACGTAGAAATATATTCTCTTAGATCAACAAGAAACTTATCGTGTTCATTTATGGATGATTAGTGACTAACTCATGATATGAAGTGGAGTTTTTGAAAATCTACATCACAAGAGTCAGAATCAGTAGACTAGGATGCTAAGTCACAGATAGACCTAGCAACAATACTCAGGTTCTACTTTGCCTTCTTCGTAATAACTTAGTGGTTATATGTATTAGATTTATTTGCTGAACACACCAAATAGTGATACAATATTATTTACTGGGTGACATTTCTGCCAAAAAATATTGTTTACAATTATATCCACATCGTCAGATAACTTCCACTGAATTGTTTTAATAGTTTTCAGGGTATTAACATTTTCCACATCTTTGGAATATGCGTTGCATCACTCCTACCACTTGTATCCAGCGGTGACTTGAAGCACCATAACTCTACAACTAATGTCTTCAGGTTTATTCCGTTTCATTTAATTCAGCCTTGTTTGCTTCATTTAAATTTCCTACCTAAACAATCCCTTTAATCTTACTATTATTAATAACCTGCCATTCTTATTTCATCACTGAGATTTGGAACAAAATACTTTTCACATCAAGAATGGTTTGAGCGAACGACTGTTTTCAATAACTTCTTCTTCAAGATCTACAGTCAAGGGAATAAGTGAAATACAACAGCCGAAATAAGGCATGATGTACAATTTTACTATATTGAGACAGTCAGTGTTATGGGTGAATAGAGATCAAATTGAATGGAATGGTGGAACTGTTATTAGTCCAGTGTGTCAGTTGTGCAATGAAATCAATATTGAGAGAACAATTACGAAATGAGGAGACAAAATCTACAGATGATGATTCATTTATTTGCATTTATTGAGACATGAATGTGACTGTATGTGTAAATTTGTCTACGAAGGGTCAAAAAATAGTTATATAGTGATGAGTTATAATCAGGTGGGATGAAAATCATGTCAATACTATAATGAAATAGAGAATGACAAATGTGAAGTATTATGTCACGATTGAAAATGTGGTATGTGATATGAATAAGGAAGGGTGTAAAACTAATGACATAAGAAAATGAATGTTCATCAAAGTAATGAAAATATAGAATAATGGGATAGGAGGTTAAAATGTGCAATTTGTGGTGGGAAAGAACATGTCGACGTTGTTGTGGTCCAAGGTAAACAGTGTGGATGTACATATTTCTTTTCAATACATATGTTCGGTTTTCTTGGGTTGATCCCTATGGCTTCCGCTATGGACAAGATGCAAAGTCGTGCACGGACACGGTATATCACAAAAAACGCGTGATCTACCTAAATGTGATGTCCAGTATCTACTAGACATGACAGGATTGCACTGTTGATGCTCTTTGACACTCCTTTCCCTAAGCAAGATGGCACGTGTTCGCGAACGCGCATGGATAGAGCCTTCTGACTACGGTCTATGTAACTAGCTCCACAGGAGCAAGTGAACTCATAAATGCACATTGAAATGGCCATTATAGGTAACCTATCCTTGCTTGGTTTGCTGTGTCAGTAATGGTCTGGTTGAAAAGCTGACAAAAAGTTTCGCTTCATTGAATGTCTTTGCAACTGATCTACTTAGCCGATGTATTAAGATATCAGAAGCAATATCACCTTTGAAACTTAGTCTAAGATACATAAAGCCTCTTGTCTCTCTTTATCTTCTCTCTAGGTTATGACGTGTTTAGTTGTGAAGTTTAGCGGATAGCCGTTTTGCTGCAATGTTATCTTCAGCTTATTTGTTTCTTCAGCACAATCACCAGAACAAATGTTTCTTATTCTGTAACTCAGGTATTTTACCAGATTTCTTTCATAGACAAATATACACATACAGTCACATTCATGTCTCAATAAATGCAAATAAATGAATCATCATCTGTAGATTTTGTCTCCTCATTTCGTAATTGTTCTCTCAATATTGATTTCATTGCACAACTGACACACTGGACTAATAACAGTTCCACCATTCCATTCAATTTGATCTCTATTCACCCATAACACTGACTGTCTCAATATAGTAAAATTGTACATCATGCCTTATTTCGGCTGTTGTATTTCACTTATTCCCTTGACTGTAGATCTTGAAGAAGAAGAAGTTATTGAAAACAATTGTTCGCTCGAACTATTCTTGTTCTGAATAATCTATAGGGATCTTTAAATTATTAAAAATAGTTTTCTTCGCAAATGTGAGACATTGTCTAATCGCTGAAACATACATAGTACTCTTTACCTCTTACGTCTGTTTCTAGCTGCGTGATGCGGTATTGTCGCTTATCATTTCACTTATAACATTTATGATAAAACTTGTCGTAAGCTCCTCAATAAAGTTGAGATGTTCTTCATTCAGTTCAGAGAAAGAAAGCTCTAAGCCATATGACCATCAACTTGAAAAAGATCTATGAAATTTTGGTTCCTACACTTGAAATAATTTAACTCAAAACATATAAACGTGTATCACACTAGCATTTACAGTTTACTTGTGAAATGTTGCTATGAAACAGTCTTCATTCATGATACTTTTTCGCAGCTCTTGAGGATTCTTAGACACATATGAAGTAAAGATATAGAGCAATTCTGTGACGATAATATGATGAAATATAAATAATTATTATGTGTTTTAATAGGAAATATTAAGATGCCAATTATCCCGTTTACACCTCTAAACTTTACACTGATATCCAAAGAAATAACGTGAGCCTGTAGAATGATCCATTCATCATGTAACAAGCTAATCTGATCGGTTTGACACCACTGAAATCTCGTAATGAGTTCATAGCGATGATCATTTCCACATCCTAACCTTAGGCTACCTAACATAACTAAGGAAGGTAGAACACAGGAAATGGATATATAGATTCGTTCATTTATAATTTTCAACAACATAAAAGAAATCCACTTATTGTGTAACATTGAGTTTGCACTCAAATTAAAGTTAATGGGGGTGAATTAGGGTACTGAGATTGTCTAAACATCGACTATGCATGCAATAGTAGCGTTTGCTCCAGAATTATACTCTCTTTAGTTCAAATCCTTTCAAGTTGATTATGCTAAGGAAGCAAACGAAAAACCAGCTTAACGAACCTCTCAGAAAGCTAAAGTATCTATACTCAGAGTAAACGTAGATAAAATACATTGAGAATAACGTTTATGATCCAAATAGATTCCATCTCCATTCTATGTTAGGCCTTATAAGTTCAACCATTTCAAAAGTATAATAGGTGTAGACCAGTTTTTGTTTTTAATTTCAATTTTTCATCATTATCCTATTCCGTTTGTTGGTTTTTTCTCACTTCGTTGGCGGAACATGCAGTAAATTAAAACATTAATTCAATCCATTGTACTTCAAGATATTACTGTCAATCAGTGTTCATAAATTCTAAAGCTGATGAATAATTTCTTACCTTGAATAATGCAAGTTATGTAAGTAATCACTTTAGGAAGCATAACTGAAATCTTATCAAATCATGTGGGTGAATAGACGTTTATTATTATTATTATTATTATTATTATTATTATTATTATTATTATCACTGCTACTATTGTTATGGCTGAAAACAGCTGTACTAAAAGAAGGAAACATTAACTACATATGATAATAAAATAACATCTAAAGTCATTAATCATATTTATCCATCAAATTTGCATCACATTATGCAAGTAGAAAACATGAAGTTACAGGGAAAAGAAAAATGTTCCCATGAGTTAACTGACAATAGACTGATCATTAGGTATATTCATTCAACTTACTAGTCAGTTAAATTACATAAACACCTTTATCTCATGCAAAAAAAGTGAAAATATAAAAAAGGGTCGAATGTAACTTTTAAAAGTTGTATCACTTGTGTAGATAACCATAATATTACTGACAGTGACTACCACCACGACAATCATAATAGTGTCCTCTCAGAATTCGGTCCTAGATACATACATCTAAGAATACCACTAGTACATTGAAATATATTCAGAAGAAAGAGAAGTTTTGATGACCTCTATCACTTAACCGATAAACGAACAGATTAATACACATCAACCTACTTGAAAATGACAAATTTGAATAAATATGGATAAATTCAAACGAATAGGAAAAACGAAATATCCCGAGTGACAAGAATTTGTTAATTTCAAAAAAATGCAGTCAAAATTGACTGTGGCTTGGCGAAGTGATATTTTTATGACAGTTATAAAGATTCAATTTATTTTATCGTTTTCACAACTTGTGATAAAATGATTAATTTGAGAATATTGAGGGAGTTGTGGAAAATTGGAAATATTTCAAGTCGTTATTCATCGTGGACTGACATCAGTTCGAAGAACAAAGGAAACCTGGGAGCACTGGGCAGCTGTTTCGTCCTAGTTTGGGACTCCTCAGAAGTGCGCACCCACGAGCCGGCCAGGGGTCGAACCCGAGACCTTCAGGTTCCGTGGCCAGCATGCTACCATTGAGCCACTGGGTCGGAATCCAATGGTCTATATTTCTAGTCTACGATGAATAACAACTTGAAATATTTCCAAATCCCCACAACTCCCTCAAAATTTAATTGAACTGGTACTCACTGGTGACTAGCTTCCAGAGTTATTCTTGAAGTTCCAACGAGAAGTCGTGACCGGTGGGGCAAAGCCTGGTGGTCATGAGGACAGTTACTCAACGATAACATTGGGTGGCGGTTGCGCTATGTCGTGAGATAACAGAAGTTGGAAATACGGACCACTGGATTCTGACCCAGTGGCTCAATGGCAAGGTGCTGGCCACGGAACGTGAAGGTCGCGGGTTCGATCCCTGGTGGGGTCGTGGGTGCGTACTGCTGAGGAATCTTAAAAAAATCCTGACTATTGCAATGCACGCATTAACACGCAACCACCCAATAAGGTGGGATAAAGCCACTGTACTTTAGTCCAATATAATCAGATGGAGGGAGAGACAGATTGATAACTGAATCATTGTTCATCGAATCAACCAACACCCGACACATTAAATAGGAATGATGCAATACCTATGCCAGGGATATGGAAACTTTACTACCAATAAAAGCAACTCAAATGAGGCGACAGAGGTGGCTGTAAAAATCAGATGTCGAAAGTAGTGTGATTACATTGATGTGTTTATCAGCAATGATAATTTATGCTTGAAACGTCATCAAGTAAATAATATTGGATCACTGTATATTATGAATCAACTAAACAAATCTAATATGGAATTAAATCCTACCACAGTGCCCAAGTTTTACACCTATATTATGTGGTCAATACCACACTATTTTGACGCACTAAAATGAAGCACTTTTGTCGAAATATTTCAGCCGTAAGTAGTGTATTGTATATGGCAGTTATTGTTAATAATAATATTTTGTTAACAATAACGTAACAAAAGTGTCCTTGGGGTTATAGCAAAGATAATTACCATTGTGCCTTGACGTTTGAAGCGATGGGCATGAGTCTCAGTGGGGACAGCATCATTCACTGAGGTGCGAGCGCATCCAGCTGGCCAGTCCCAAGTAGGACGAAACGCGCGTCCTGGATTTTTCTGCTGGCCACAACCAAACAAATCACCTTAAAGATAATTATCTTTCCGAAGACTCATTTTCATAGATGTACATTAGTAAATATACGAGTAATAGGGTGGGATGTTCCAGACAAATACCCGGTCAAAGGTCAAATTTAATTCGTGTGTGATATAACATTACGTAACACAATAGTGACAATAGTTTTTAGAAAAGTAGTGTGCAGTAAGATTCGGTATCTGGTAAAATCGATCGATAAACGTGTTATAAAAAATTTTTATTTGCATTATCCAGTCACTGACTGAACTTAATTGATAGTTCTATGTCATATGGGCTCCTGTGCGGATGCTTTCATAAGCCATTATCTATCATCAATATATAATTAAAGCACAGGTAATATTGTGGCATCCTCAAAGGAGCCATATGCCAATGGAGACTAATCAGTTAGGTTCAGTAAACGACGGGCTAATATAAGCAACAACATTACAACTGTACCGGTCGCACAAGGAGCGGCTATCATGTCTCGGTGGCGTAGTGAGCAATGCTCTAGCATTTGAAATGGTTGCTCCCGGGTTCGAGCCCCAGTGAGAACAAGATCGTTCACTGGGACGCATGTACATCCAGCTGTCGAGTCCCGAATAGGACGAAACGTACATCCTGAATTCCGCTGCTAGCCACTATCCATCTTTAATAAATAAATGAACTGCAAAATCAAATGTAGTTAGAGGTGCAGTGAACCTGATTCAGGTCGTGGTAAAGACAGTGTCTGTACATATTTCTTTTCAATACGCAAATGAGGTGTGAAGCAGTGGACTGTCAAAGCTTCGGCTGTACATACTTATCTAGTCTTAACCCCTTTCAAAAGATCCGGTCGAACTTTGTAGAGAACTTTAAACGAGGTTGTCAGAGGGGCCAGATGTCTAAAGTTCACGGAATGGTCAACTATGAAGCTGGAAAACGCTTTGTGCTCACCCTTCAGCAACCAGGCCGGGTAATGTTCGTGAGCGCATTTTTCAAGCAGGCGCATAATACGGTCGACGTACTCAGCTTCACAAGAGCAAGTGGACTTGTAAGTGAACACTGATGAGGGCTGATCCATCAGTTCGTCTTTCACAGATTGACGGATCATCTGTTGACAAGAAAAAACAAACGGAGGTTTTTGGGGTAGAAGGACTTTGACAAAGGTGGAAGAAAAGTGTCCAGGGCAACATCACCTTTAAATCTAAGATTCTTTGAAGCATTTTCGTGGAAACTGTCTGAATTTGTTCCAAAGTTTTCTTTCCTCTCATATTTTTCTCCACAAATATAGATGGGTAGCCATTCTCTAATAGTATTCCTTGTGGGATTTCTAATTCTTCAACAAGCGTATCACCACTACTTACCTTTCTTATTTTTGATGAGAGTGAGTGTACAAAATCCCTTTTCCTACCTTAAGGTATCCAACTTTGAAAGTTCATCAGTTGACTGTTCCAGGTGGGGTTTCTTTAGATAGACGTTTGCATGAAATCATCAGGCCTTCTTTGGAGTTTAACATCTGAGAACTTATTTGAGCTCAGAAGAGTGATATTAACCGAGTGTTCCTCTCCTCAGTTAAACTGAGGTAAAGGTAAGTAGGGAATGCATCCATCATTATGCCAAAAATAAGATGAGGGCGAATTTATTAGTCAGTCAAATTTTTCGAATAAGCTTGTTATTTTGTTCAGAAACTATTACTTTCCAAAGTGAGATATGTCAGTACAGTTATTGAACATTAGTAATAATCTAGATTATCTTCAAAAACAATATGGCGCTTTGTGTATTGAATGTTTGATACCAGTCTGCAAGATGCTGCTTGCTACTGAATTAGTGTCTTAGACGTAATAAAGATGTATAAATTAGTCACCTCTACCAACAGTGACTATTGTACCTCACTTCTTGATTTCTTTTGTTGGCTGTATAAAAATAAAAAACGAATAGAATGAATATTATTTTATGTTATTTTTCCCTTGGGTTCCTAGTGGAACATATGGCTTCAGTAGCACATCACCATTTCACTCTATTCTCTCCAGTCTTTTCAACCTGGCTCCACGACTGCCTACAAGCTTTCATTTCTTCCTCACACTATCTCTTCAATGTCATCCTCATCTCGGACGCCCAACTCGTCGTTTCCTCAGTGCACTCCACTCGACGGCCTGGCCAGGCGCGTAATGTCCCCAGTCGGCCTTCTCAGTGTATGCCCAATCCATCTCAACTTTATCCCAATGCATATTTGTTGGTCAATGCGTTCTTGGTTGGTTCGTTAGCAGAGTTCCTTGTTCCTTATTCTTTCTGGCCATCTAATCTTCAGTATCGAGCAAGCGTAGTCAGCTGTTGATGAATGTAGTTTGTTGGAAAGTATGAATATTCATAAAGGTTAATGTACACATCGAGCTAAATGTAGTATATTTATGTAAACTTGAGTCTGAATACCCAGTTTCAAAATTTCGGGTAAGGGTAGATTATGGTCATTGAAATATGATTTTTACACGTTTTATCTCATTTTTATGGTGGAAGTTTTCAGGTATACTCATAAATCTAACCTGAAATTGAATTACTTTAATTTAAAATGAAAGATTTCCGCGGTTAGTTTGTCAGTTTCATTTTAAGGATCCGTTTATATGATCCTAATTGAATCTCATTCTGGGTTCTATGAAATGTTCATAACTTATAATCAATGGGATGTAAGGATTTTATGGATAAAATACACATTCTTCCACTTAATAATTAGAATACACCAGAAAATATGTTCAGGAAAGCAATGTTACCATTGCATCATGCACATTAATTTTTTCTCCAGCCGCTTCCAAGTTGTAACATTTAGAGTTTGAGCACTGTCACAAAGTGTAATTCTACACTAGATCAGTCCATTTGATTGAGCACACGATGACACAGTATTATGTTATATATAAGATATCCCTTCTTTATATGGCAGCACTATACAGGTCTTGGCTTAATTCTTTTTTAGGCCGTGTTGTAAATGTTGCTCATATCACAGCTTTTCATGGATCCATATGAATTTCTGGATAAATAAATGAGTGCAAGAACAACCTAAGTAATTTCCACCTACCAGAATAGAGTGAGAGCTAGACAGCTGTCTGGTGTTTACACCACTCTACAAACCAGTTTAAGTAGTTTCTAACTACTCAAGTTACTGAGTAGTAGTATATTTCTCTAGTTCAGAGATCACACCCAACGGTCCTGTCTGACAGGTGGTTTCCGACGGACACGCTGTTTACACCAGATGAGTGTTGGGCAGTTGAAAAAATACTCATCTCTGAGAAATGTCAACGTGAACCATTTGATTTGTAAATCATTCCCAAACATCATTCTAAATGAGTGTAGTAAATAACACTGTATCACTGTGTTCTGTATCAAATAAACTCATCATATATGAAAGTAATATTTAGTATAGTAAAGACTGGAATAGGGTGCCCAGAAGTCATTTTATGAATTAGGTGGCAAATTTTGATTTCTGTATGTTTATTCACCGTTTCAAAACTTCTCTGTCACCAACAAGGTATGTTTATCTATTATAATAACTCTGAAAAATTCTAACAGCATTTTCAAAAATACTATTTTTCACCTCCCAATATTTCTCTTATTTTAAAAACCTTTAATGAAAATCAACATATTATGCGGAATATAACTGAAAGTATTATGAGATTTTGTTCTATGATGACACTGAGAGACCACTGATCGGAAAACTTCAATACACTTCGGTTGTAAATAACTACCGAAATAACACGTGAATAAATAAAGCCTCAAGTCAGATGGTTGTAAGTACTTACTGAGATTAAGTAAGGGACAGGTAAGGACTGAATTAAAGTGTGCAATGAATATACATGGATATGTCTTTTTTCATTTACAGATGAATAACTTTGGAGAAAGATAGCTGGAAAAACACCACTATACATTTTAGATGTTTTCCGATAAACTATATTTATTGATATTTTTCATATCTGTTTGCTGAGAGTAATAACTTTTAAAGAAAAGGGAATTCAACCTAGAGTTATGCTTTTCAGAGGCTCATTCTCATGCTCAACGATTGTATATTTAAATAACATTCATTTGGCAACATGAAATCAATATCTCCTAGAGATTCCGTCATATTTAAAGACCTGGGTCTTTTAAAGAGGGATTACGTAATGTCAAAATAAAGATTTACTGCAGTTTAATAATGAAAAACCAAACTGATGAGGTAGATGAATAAATTATAAGCGGAGAAGGTGTAATAAGGTAGCAGGGTCATGAAAGAAAATGAACATTTTCCAAAGATAAAATTTTGACACAGGTTAAGTTTATTGCAAGTCAAAAGCGTGAACAGACTTCTTCAAGATGTGGAATTTCACCTTAAATTAGCTTTAAAGCCCAACCCTAATTTATTCGTGACACTAATGCTGGGAACTGTGGATGTTGCGTTCTTCAATGGGGCTCGAAAGCATTACGCATCACCTCAAGCCACTGGGACACGACAACCATTTCTTGTACAACAGAAATCAGTTGTTCTTTATTGATGCCTGTAATTTTCCGTTGCGGCTTTGGCGTTTGAAGCAGTGAGTGCTGGGTTCGAGTCTCAGTTGGAACAACATCATTCACTGAGGTGTAGAGACATTTTGACTTATATGTCCGTAACAGGAGAAAACTAGCGTCCTGGATTCCCAAACAGAATATATTTGTGTTTTTCAATTCATAACAAATTTTATGGCGCAATATGAAGCTCTATAGAGTAGTTAGAAGACGAGGCTTATCTGAACAATGTGATGTATTTGTACAATATATTTGGAACAATCTGCTCGATCACACATTTACTTGTCAAAACAATATGTATTAAACAGAAGAGTAGGAAGACAAATACAACAGTTAAGATAATAGGGGATTAAAATTAAGAAAGATGAGAACAAACAGGAAGTGACATCGTTGATCGTAATCTTGGTAAGAAAGCAAAGTTTACCAAGGTATGTGTAGTATAAGAAGAAATTGTTTTTGTACACGTAAAGGTGGTTTTAATTTGTGTATGGCTATGGCTTCTGCAAATCTCAGTATGCATCCGTAACTGTTTCTATATATTTACATTGGGTGATGATTGAAGGTGGAATGAGGATTTGGACTTCGGCTGGATTCGAACCAGCAACCACTGGATTTCCTGCTCGACGCTGTTCCAACTGAACTACGAGGTCTGACTTTGAAAGGTGTTTAAACATCAATTTTTTGACCTGTTTCTATGATATGTGTAGCTACAAATGAAGAGAGTCGTCTCAGGCCAGCGTTAATCACGGTTTCACACTCCATTTGTTTTTGAGTTTATGCTTTCCCCCCTCGATTACTGCTGCCTATGTATATGTGACCACACACACACACACACATAAATTGGTAAACACAATGGGATGGGACGTAATAGCTGTTTAGATTTGTGGTGAAGCATATGCTTTGTTTCTTCCACAACGATAAGATTGGCTACGTAATATGTTTTTTTAATGACTGATGTCAGCCTTCGTCTTAAAATGATACTACTTACTTCCCCTCTGTATGGTAAAGTGATATGGGCTCTTTACTTAGAAACCGTGTATAAAGTTGGCTTTGGTATTACTTGACCTCTACAACGGTTTGTAAACTTCATGTACCTAAATGGCTTCAAAAATAAACGGAGTCTGAAACTATGATTAACACTGGTCGGAGACGACCCTCTTCATTTATAGCTACACATATCATAGAAACAGGTCAAAAAATTGATGTTTAAACACCTTTCAAAGTTTTATATCTATATAAACTTTGAAAGGTGTTTGAAGATTAATTTCGTTTCTAAACAGTTACGGATGCATACTGAGATTTGCAGAAGCCATAGCCATACACAAATTAAAACCACCTTTACGTGTACAAAAACAATTTCTTCTTATACTACACATACCTTGGTAAACTTTGCTTTCTTACCAAGATTACGATCAACGATGTCACTTCCTGTTTGTTCTCATCTTTCTTAATTTTAATCCCCTATTATCTTAACTGTTGTATTTGTCTTCCTACTCTTCTGTTTAATACATATTGTTTTGACAAGTAAATGTGTGATCGAGCAGATTGTTCCAAATATATTGTACAAATACATCACATTGTTCAGATAAGCTTCGTCTTCTAATTACCCTATCAAAATTCATAAAACTAACTGTTTCACAATTTGATATGTTCCTTCATCTATTAACTATCTTAAAATCCTAAATTCTGGTAGAAAATACTTAGTAGCCAACTGATGACAAATAGACGACCTTTTGGTTTAATGGGTCAACTATATTAACCGAAATCTTAATATGGTAAATATTACTTGAATTATATCAACATCTTTACTTGAAGTCTTTTAAGGTGAATGGAAATAAATTTTATGGCAAACTGTTGAATATCTTTAAATTTATAGGATTGCTATATAGTTAGTTATGAGGCTATAAGCAGAAGAAAAATGTTTTTCGTTCAATATTTCATTGGCTGCAAAATGAATTGATGTCGAAGACTTGAAGTTTGCACAGATTTTTTCATACTGTGATCGGTATCAAAAGGAAAATAAATTATGCATCTGACTTTCGTTAATAAATAAGAATTTAAAATATGAGGCATTTTTAACATAATTTTTGTCATTTGAAACAAAGAAGGATGTATTTTATGAACAGAATTTTAAATTTGTTTATATGAAATGATAACATAATTTCAAGATTTCAATGTAGGCTGAAATCACTATATTTCTTTCATTCTGGAAAGGGTATTTAAAAGCCTCAGACGATGAAATTTATGGCCTTTTGCTGTATTTTGTTACTATCAAAGCGTACCTTAACAAGATATGTAGTTAAAGGTTATAACAATAAAGTTAAGCTGAAATCGATTGCACGGTTGTATAATGACTTCGAATAGCAGCTAAAATCTTCATGCTACAGTCAACTAACTTCTGAATGCCAGTATTTGGCTAAAGTATGTTTAGTGCCAAAAGATGACCAAATGTCAATGACGTGGTAAGCTTTAAGATACTGTCACCGATCAGATGTCGTGAGCATATGCCTTCAAATAATCTAACCACTCAAGAGTTTATCTAAGCTTTGAAGGTAGGACTCATTAATTTAGACTACTGGTCTAAAGTTGATGCTGTGTACTCTTTGTTCTCAGCCTTCCTTTTGAAATATGCTTAAAGTGTTGAATTTATTACTTAGTTTCGAAAGCATAAATAAGTAGGAAGACAAATTTTTTATTTGACAGAAATGCTGATAAAATTATCCAGAATTCGCTTCGGAAATCACTTTCTTAGACGATGTTAGTTGGAAACGCGTTACTTTCCACTTTAATCCAGACAATATTCTTGATGAAATATGGAACTGTCAGTGTGCTTTTTTTCAACAGATTTACTTCTTTTAGCCAATAATGATAGATAACGGCTATCAGTGGAATCCAAGACGCACTTTTCATCCTACTTAAAACTCATCAAATGGATGTTCCTTCACCCCAATGAGCGGTGTTATGGGCCCTAAGATTTACTAAGATTTCTTCTAAGATTCCACTGCTAACCACTATCCACCATTATTAATAAACTGGAACTACGGGCAGTATCAAAGCATCCAAGCAGAAACTCACATATCAATAGAGACTGATCGATTCGGTCCGATCATTGACGGGAAATTACAAGCAATAGCATCAAATTTACTTCCTACACAAAATTTCACATGAAATAATCATAGTAGATAAATAATGTTGACTAGAAAAATGTTGTAAGTACCAGGATTGAACGACCACCTGTTGTTAGGTTGTTTTCTTATCTACAGGTAAGTTGCTGCAGAAGAGGAGTAGAAAAGCATATACAAATTTGATGGTATGATTGTATGATAGTATGAAAACCTGGAGTTAGAGATACCTATTCCAAGAAATAGTCATATCATATATTCTTTTGCACTTCAGGACCCATCGCCATTTACTTTAATGTATAATTCTACTTTAAACTGATAACTTGCGGAGTGATGTATTGAAAACATTTCAAAAATGTATGGAAGTGCATGATACCATTTGATGAAATATTTGATTGATGAAAACAAGTTAAAAACGAGCAGTTTGATGTAATCTATTCGGTGAAAACTTTAATATGACTCAAAATTTTAGCAAGTTACCAGTGAATCGATACCAATGTGATAGATACATAGCTGTTGTAATACATTTTTCTGATGTCGAAGCCTGTGAGTAGCTCACTGTGTTGACAGATAAATTCAACAACAACATTGGTATCATTCATTTATTTGCATTGAAAGTTGACTTATAGTGGAATCCCATAAGTATATGTACATATATAGCTACGTGTGAGAAAGTGAAGATTTGGCTTGTTGGTTTAAGTAGCTGAATTTCAACAACAGGTCACAGGAGTGAACACCGTTACTCTTACCGAGGACTGGACAGCCAGGTGATATCATTTGCATTCACATGATAGGTATGGTTCATGGCTTACTATACCAGCATGTATGAAGTTGATGAGTACGTTTTGTTTTTTCACTGGTGGGTAACCGTTGTAACTTCCGGGTCCTTAGTGCTAAGCGCTGACCAAAGCCTGTCGCTCAAGTTTTGATTGCGGGTACTGAGCTAAAGTGATGCAACACTATGGTATATTGTGCTTTAGTGTCAGATGTTATGCATCACTGGACAGAATGCATTGGACCTGAGTTTTTTACTTGTTGGTAAAGGGTAGCTGCAACCATGGGGTGGCTGGTGTTACCTTAGTGATTTGAACCTGCTTTAACTAAGGCTGACTTCAATGACTTCACCACCAAGCTTTTCGACTATATCATTAGATACGGAGCCTCTAAACCCATATTATGATGATTCCCTTTGTAGACAAATTTCAAAACATAAGACAGAGATGGTGATAATACTATTCTGAATGACCGCTTGATTTCCATCCAGTAAAATATAACCTTAAACTAGTCACCAATGAATGACCTAAGCACTATGGTCAAACCGTGCTAATGGACTATACAAACCATTCTTTATATCAATGATAATAATGATATAATTTCACACAGACTCTTTCTTATACATGCAATGTACACCTTGTAGATATCTATATGTATAGATACTCTATACAACATAAATATGCGAGTTTCGACATAATTCTTCTACTATATATATATATATATATATATATATATATATATATATATATATATATGTATATATATATAATGCCAAAATACCATATGTTCCGCACTCTTGAATAGCATATGTGTAACGGGATAATGTAGATTTTAACAACTTTAAAAAAGAAAAATAATGTACACACAAGTACACCCGTAGACATACATCATACATGTACCTAAAATCACGCAAAGCCCACACAGAATGGTGCCGGATATGCGGTAGGCCTTTTTGTTGTACTTTTTTATGATTTCTTCTCTCGTTTCGTTCCTTTTTTCTCTCTTTTTGTTGCATATGCTGCATGTATGCTTGTTACTTTCTGTTATTGTCCTTTTTATCTTATGGATAAAAGAATTCGAAACCGCAAACTGTTTCAATATTAAACAGAAACATGTGAAATTTTGAAATGTGAGCTCTTGCTTTACTTACACTGTCAACATTTTTATAAATGTACATTAGTTAGTTAGTTACCTTTCATTTTATTTGTTAAATGTACAAACGCATTCAGATAATGGTGAAAATGATATTAGTTAGTGTTTTCATTTATTTTCACTGAAAAGTATGTGAAAGAGAGATGATGTCGGAAAATCTAAATGGTACCATTTTGTAAATACTAACAGAATGTTACGAATCAAGATATATATATATATATGCATATAATTTTCATACTTTAATGTATTTCCTTTTGTTTTAATGTAAGAGAATATTTCGGCGGTAGACTCAAATTACTTTTTATTTTTGGCTTTAACACATACATTACTGACAGAATAATTAAAATAAATGGCACTTAGATGATTGCAACTTTAAGTAACTTTAAACTTCGACAGATAGATAATCCATTACCAAATACACTGTTGTAATTCATTCGATATTCTGGTTGAGTTTCAAACACAAAACTTGTGTGAATAGTCTTATCTATTCTTTGTATTTTTGTTGGTTGAAATTTCTCGTCACACATCTGATGCAGATCTACATTTAAACATTTGTTCTGATTAAAACAGATAGATTTACCCAATACTTGTCTGAATCAGTTTCCAATATATAAACTACATTGTAATCCGTATCAATAGGAAATGTAATCCAGCTTTTTGAAGGGAGACATCCTAGAATAGAGATACCGATTCCAGGAAAATATATTTACAACTAATACTTCATAATGAATAGTAAACAGAGGATATTAGTACTTTAAATGGAACCATTATTCAACTGCAGAGAATGTTAGTGCAAGCGTAAAACTTGAACTCTGTGGCAAAGCATTATTCTACAGTAGATTATTTATTTGATATGACACACAGTGAAGCAGTATTATTTACTGGATGACATTTCGAACAGAATTTATTGCATATATTCATATCAGTGTAATCATACAACTTTCGAACTTCGTTTATATAGTTCAACAGTTCTTCATTCACTTAATCTAATGGTGGTTAAGTCTTCAATATGTGATGAATCATTCGTGTTATATGGGTTAGGTGTTGATTCAATGAACAAAGATTCTGTGATCATTTTCTCCTTCCACCTAGTTAGCTATACTGGAGTTTAGAATTATCAGAACAGAACGATAATCTATCAGCATTATTTTCTAAGATGAAACGTCTAACTGATCATTCGTCTAACCATATCAGGTTAATTAGTCGTATATGGAATAGTAACCAATATCATTTTATTTGTACGGATAATAAAATATAAAATAATTAATTTGATTTATTGAATAGTAATAATGATCACTTTATTCTAATCAATACGTATTGTATATTATGCAGATGGAACTAAGTCACTCCTAGCACAATATCCTCAAGCCAAATGATTATTGCATCTAAATGATGCTAATAATAGTAGTAATAAAGGTAATAATTTGAAACAGCTAGCTAATGTTGGGTTAGCATGCCATCTAGAATGGAGAATGAACAGAAAAGTGAAGCTTCACTTGGTGATGATGGTGGTTCATTCAGCCAATTTAGGAATCTCCAATTCAAACTAATTATTCGAAGAAGAGAATTGTGATGTATTTTTACACTCTAACAAGTCCATTTCCAGCTAACATGTCATTTTTTTCTCTTCATTATCTTCATTTTTTAAACTCGAGAAACAACTAGTTCAACAAGTTTTTAAAATACGCAAGATTACCTGATACATTCAGAGAATATATATAAACGATTGAAACAAATTGAAAAGAAAGGGATTTGATGTGTATATTCATTGAAAACTTTTGGTAGCTTAAACATCAAGCAGGCCGCTGTTATTATCAAACATGAATGCAACTAATTCCCTATGCATAAATATATACTTCTAGTTAGGACTGTTTAATCGATGTAAGAGAATTTTTATATGAAGTTCAGGGGAACAATTCTTTAAAAGAGCATTGAAATGAGGATCAGTGAAGTTACTGAGCTACGACACGAAGATACTGAATAAAATTAGGTTCGATTATACTAGGATGCGCTTTACCTGGCTGTGAACTTAAAGTATTCGCTTCCAAAACCTTAGACATCCCAGGCTTTTTCAGTGTGTCATGATGATGACCAACTTTCACAGTATACTAGATCAGACTGACAAATAGTAGAAGAATTGAGTGTTGACTTCGATTCGGCTCATCTATTGGAAACTAAATTAAACGTTGCCAAAAATCTGTTGACGAGATCATAAAGGATACCAAATAAAGTGGAATCTCAGCAAGCAGATAGGCGACTTGTTCGAGAAGTCTTAAGATAACTATCCAGACAAACTATTAAAAAGGATCGAATGAAAATATAAAAAGTCAAGCCATAAAGATTGGATAAGTACTATAGTACTTCCTTGTCGAACATCCACTTCAGAGGAAATAAGACGTACCCTTAATAGTCACAACATCAGAGTATTCTTTAGGGTGACGAATACACTTGTGTAAATTAAAAGATCTGATTCCTCATTTGGCACAACAAAACTGTGTTTATGAGGTGGACTGCAGTGAATACGATGCTACATACATTGGGGAGGTATCACGTCAAGTACTAACACGTCTAGCCGAAAACGGTAGAAGTTCCAAAAAACCACCCAAAAATTCCTATGATCTAGAAAAACTTGAAAAAAGCTCTGCTATCGCTGCTCATGCCCTATATTCAGGTCAGAAAATACCATTCGAACAGATAAAAGTTCTGCAAAAGGGTTTTCTTTCTCACAAAGAGCGGACCATTGCAGAAGCTTTGCACATCTGTTCATATCCTTCTTCGGTCAACAGAAAAGATGGATTTAACATCCCACTAATATGGCAAACACTAGTGACTCGCCTATGCAGTTATAAATAATATCTGAAGAAAAGGTAAGACACAATTTCATTCCACATGATTTATTTATTCCGAATTCACTCTTGTTTGAATACTCGCCGGTGTTATTTCTCTTAATCGTCTTAACCACAAGGAAAAAAGAGAAAGAAAAGCGAGGAAAAAAATTGGTTTCACTTAAACAGATTGTCTAGTCCTATTACATACACCTTATTGATCTACTATTTTCATCAATTTTACACTACTTTCTGAGTCATATAGATTCGATGAACCATAATCTATTTCAGGTGTTATAAAAAGTACATTTATCATTATTATTATTATTATTATTATTATTATTATTATTAATTAATTAATTTGTTTATTTAAGATATATTGTCTCATCTTCAAATATTCATCCTTCCAGACTAGTAATCTATTCTTTCTCACCCTTGATGTCTCATAACCCCATTGTACTTTTCATAGACGAACCAAAAAAATTTCCCCACCCTATTTTGTTCCACCTTACTCATACAATGGAAAAACCTCTCCGACCGAGTTGCTTATTCGCTCACCTGTATTACATAGATCTTTTCTTCATATCACTACGTAATTGGATGATTGTAAAGGTCACCACTTTGTGTACCAAAACTTGAATATTAACCTGAAAACAGTGTCAGATTCATACTCTTGAAAAGGATCTTCCTAGTAAGATCGAAACGTTGAGGGATAATACAAAATATTTGTTTATTTTGTTATTCATTCTAATATACTACGCCGGGATTACACAAGTAAAAATACATCCTATACAATGAATCATACTAACTCGGTGCTCAAGTTTTTTCAAACCATCCAGTCCATTGTTGGTCAGGATACCTTCAAATTGAGTGTTGGATATTATCATTATTTGTCCCTTAGGTTCCTAGTAGAACATAGGGATTCAGCAGCACGTCTCCGTTCCACTCTCCTGTCTGCAGTCCCTTGAACATGGGTTCACAACTGCCCACAATCTTTCATTTCTTACTCACACCATCCCCTCCATGTCACCCTCAGATACCCACCTCGTCGTTTTCTATTCGGGTTCTACTCGAGGGCTTGGCGCGTGGTGTCTCCGAATGGTTTTTATCACTGCATGCCAATCCATCTACACTTTATTCTTAAGCATATATGTTGTGTGAAAGGTTCTTGGTTAGTTCTATGCCAGTCCAGAGTTCCTTGTTGCTTATTATTTCTGGCCATCTGAGCTTCAGTAACGAGCCAGCGTAGGCAGTTGTTGATGAATATCTGTAGTTTGTTGGAAGTGCTTTTCGTGACACACCAAGTCTCTCAACCATCACATAGAAGCATTGACTTAACTGAATTAGTGTTGAAAATCCGGATCTTGTTCACGCTTTATGCTGAGTGCAGAAGATCTCCACACTGGTTTCAGGTTAATGAACGCCTGTCTTCCTATCATTCCGATTCTGGCTGGCTTTGACATCCTCGTCTGTGCCGCCTGTAGTTGAAACAGTGCTGCCTAGATAGGTGGAAGAGGCTACTTCTTTTAAGTTTCTCCCGTTGATGGTGACTGAAGCTTGTTGTTGTTGGTGCGGTATCTTCTGTCTTCCTCTGTCTTCTCTATATTCACCTGAAGTCCCGTCTTCACTGCCTCTTCTGCCAACTTGTTAGTTTTCGCCTGTAGATCTCCAAGTTTGTGTGACATTAGACACAAGTCATCGTTGGCGAAATCCAAATCTTCTAGGTTCTTTTCCCTGGTCCAGCGCTTCCCCATCTTCTCTCTCCTCACTGTTTGCTGCATGATCCAGTCGACCACAATCAGGAATATCATGGGTGATAGTAGACAGCCTTGTCTTACTCATGTCCTCTGCCTTCACTTCAAAGGCATCACTGAGCTTCCCATTGTGAATTACTTGGAATGTGGCGTCTTCATATAGTTGTTGAATGAAGGTGATAAAGTTTGTGGCACTCTGTAGTGTTGAAGCAGCAACTGCCAAATTACTTCTGAGTCGACGCTGTCAAAAGCCTTCTCAAAGTCGATGAAGTTGAGGTAGAGATCCAGTTGACTGCCATTCGATGGTCTGTTCTATGATGATGTGTAGTGCAGCATTACAGTTTGATCCGCACTTGATTTGTACTTCCTGAATCCAGCCAGCCAGCTCGCCTGTTCCGGTCGTAGTTTTGAATCCAGTGCATCCTTTAGTCCCTCAAGGATGATGCGGCTTAATATTTTGCTTGCTGTGGGTGGACAGGAGCATGATTGCTCGCCAGTTTTTGTAAACACTTAGGTCACCCTTCTTCGAGAGTTTGACAAGGTAGCCGTTCTTCCAATCCAATGGCAGGTACCTTCCCTTCCTTTCACACCTTCTGCAATAGTGCTGTGAGCATGTCTACTGTTGTCTCTGCATCTGTTCCCAGTGGTTCTTGTAGAATTCCATCTGGTCCTGCTGCTTTCCCGCATTTCAGTAGCTTTATGGTGTTCAGGACTTTGACTCTCGTCGGAAGGCTTGTGCTCACTTGTAATTCTGCCGTTGCTGGTGGTATTTCTGGACGGAGCGCAGGTGGTTGTGGTGGTTGATTCAAGAGCCCTTTGAAGTGGTCAGCCTATCGTTTGCTTTGTTTCTCTTCCTTGGTAATTAAATTTCCCTCATCATCTTTTATTGGTTTCATCTGTGTTGATCTCTTCCCTACCAGATAGTAACCTGGTTATTTGATACAATGTTGTCAGGTCTCTGTGTCTCCTAGCAGCAGCCTGTTCTGCTTCACTTGCCAGTGTGTCGTGGGAGTGCTTTTGTCTTTGCATGCACTCTTCTTCACTTCTTTATCCAGTATTTTATACATTGTACTGAGTTCCTCTTCTCGTTGTGCACCTTCGCACTGCTTTATCTTCCTCTTCGACGTCATCATCCTCCTCTCCCTCCTCCATCAGCTTTTATGTGTCCGTCGAGATCCATTCCTTATCTTCTTTCTTCTTCATTCCTAATACTGTTATGCAGGTTTCCTTCCACATGGCTTCCAAGGATTTCCAGTGTTCATCCACACAGGTTTCTTCAGGGATGTTCCTCGATATCTTCCATTTCGTCTTGATGGCTGCAGTGAAGATTTCCTTTGTAGTTTCATCCTTCAGTTTCCGAGTGTTGTACTTGAACTGTGGTCTATCATCAACTTCCTTGAGGGCTTTCAACTTGATTTTGAAGGTTCCTTGCACTAGATAGTGGTGTGAGGCTTCATCTGCTCCCCTTCTTGATCTTGTGTCAAGTGGGCTGCGTCTCCACTTTCTTCACATTGAGATGAAGTCGATCTCATTTGTAGTGTAGTGTGTCCATCTGGTGAAATCAAATCCTTGTTGCTGGTTTGTGAATATCCTTGTGTTTGTACATACTGCATAGCCTCCAATCACTAAATCGTTGAATGCGCAAAAGTCTGCAAACAGCTGTCCATCCTCGTTCATTTCACCGATTGCTTCTCCGCCCATGATCAGTTCTCTTCCTGTGTTGTCCGCTCCCCACAGTCTGGCATTCATGTCACCCCACCCACTAGAATTTCGATGTCGCCAACTGAGATCTTGTCCAGTATTGATTGCAGTTGTCTGTAAAATTCCTCCTTCTTTTATTCATCTGCATTATTTGTAGGTACGTAGTATTGTACGATTGTGACTTTCCTTCCTTTTGAGTTGAATCTTGCTGTCATGATCCTGCAGTAGGAGATTGGTTCCCACTGTATGGAAACCACCCGTCAGCCAAGATCTCTGGTGCTAAAACGTCACGAACTAGCGAAGTACACTACTGATGAACAACCTGAATAAATAGAAACCATTCATGTTAGTCTGCAGATTTTACCAACTACCGAGATCAGAGGGGGGAGAGCGAAATGACTGTTCAGTGTTCAGACCAGTCTTACTTAGTTGGTTGAGAAAGTCTACTGATCAGTCTGAGTGGTTTCTAACTGCTTAAGTTGTTCAGTAGTAAACAGAATGTGTGTTTAAATGTCATAATTCCTGTTGATCTCAGTGGATATATTTGGCTTATCATCTAGGATTTTAGAACATGGTACTGTGAAAGCTAAATCAAATAATGTGTTTACTTACCCCTGGTAAATATATTTTTAA
Organism: Heterobilharzia americana; assembly: GCA_944470555.2. Classification (NCBI taxonomy): domain Eukaryota; kingdom Metazoa; phylum Platyhelminthes; class Trematoda; order Strigeidida; family Schistosomatidae; genus Heterobilharzia; species Heterobilharzia americana. The sequence continues at coordinate 68,974,414 of OX104129.1, read as the reverse complement.
TTTAGGCCTTAAGCCAATATAGAAAGATAACTTTCCAATAGTCATCTTCTATTGAAACATCTGTAAATTATGTACCAGTTTATGTGTTCTGTTTACCTTTTGCTTTAGAAGACTTTTTGGCATACTGTTCTAGTAAGAGATGAAATAATTATTTATCATTTTAAAATTATATGTATATGCATAATTTAATGAATTAGTAAATAAAAAGTATATGCCTCTGTAAGGTGGCGTAAGAAACACCCCCTATATATATAAACAACAACACTAAGACTATTCAGTGAAATGATGGGTATTCTCGTTGAGTTAAATGACCACCTACTGTTTATTGCCAATTTCTAGTTTATGACTACTACAGATGTGCTTTCTGTGTGGTGTGAGAGGGAGAGATATTAAATATTAATCAGACTTTATTCTAACAACTGATGATGGCGTAGATTTAAACAAGTTAATTGTTTTTATTTTTCTCATACATAAAATCCGTAGTTTCTTTACATTTCTGATATAATTATTCCATGTTTAGCCCTTTATTTTTAATTTCTGTGTAGTTGTTGTAACAATATGTTAAATAGTGATCAACAAAGAACCATGACTAACTTAATTTTCATGATTTATAACATTTATCAGCAAGGTAAAACTGTAAATATTAGGAAAATTACTTCCTTTCAAAATGCTGGAGCTTTACCATTCACTTCTGAAGTGAAAACTTTTGTTGCCATATCTTGATGACAAGCAGTGGGATCCAGGACACCTGTTTCCTCCTATTTGGGAGTTTTCAGTTTCACTTACCGGCAAGCCAATGAGTCATGTTGTTCCCACTGAGACTTAAACCTAGTACACATCACTCACTGAATGTCAAGTACATCCAACTGACGAACAGCAAAACAAGACGAAACGTGCATCCTCGATTCCGCTGCTAGTCACTAAACAAACTGAAATGGGAAAGAATTATTGCTGGATTATTCACAGTGGCCATCCCTTTTTACAACAAGCTGATTGTATAAAAGATACTAATACATGAAATGAAACAAAATCTGTCAGAGTATGTACTTCTTCGAATCCAAGTATTCTAATTCGGTTTCGGTTACAACCAAAATAACAAAGTGTTAATGACTCTGTTTATAGCATTTGGTAACACGAGTTCGGATAAGATTACAGATAAGCTTTACAGGAAAGTGCTGATAAGTATAAAGTCTTGCCTACTATCATTACCTAACCACCCAACATCACTCAAATTGCACTATGATAGCGCAACCTTGGAGATGATTATCAGAATCGTAAACTTGATCAGTCGAATTTTGTTATCGGTCAACAACAGACATCGACAAATTGTTTATTTTCAAGTGACTAGTCTATGTTAGAAATGAATCTTTCTACAACTTACAGTTTCAAGTTTATCTTTTGAGTGAAACCGTGGAAAGGAAGTTTAAGAGGTTCTTCTAAGCTATTATTTAATACAGTAACGTTGTGCAGTCTATTTCTCATTTCATTCACTGTTGAATTCATCAAATAAAAACAGGCTGCTTAATTTTGACTACTTCAACATTTACTTGCCTACCTAACCGCTTTCATGGGGCCGGATGAATTAGATGTACAAATATGTGGTGGGAGTAAGGTCAGTGAATATCAGAATAGACTTTCATTTTCTAACTTCTCATCGATACTGGAAAACCATCTAGTCTTAACAACTCACTTCAATTCATTTTACTCAGCGCACCGAAACCTATGTGGGATATAAAAGTCTGTCACTTGCATGCTACCTAAGAAATACTGAACAGAAGCAATTGCTTTCTTAAAAGTTTTCAAGGAGGTTATACTTAATATGCTTACCAACCTTCGTCGTGTACAATCGTAGCCAAAATGACACGTCTATCAGTGTGCAGACTATTGTCATATATATATATATATATATATATATATATATATAAATTAAGATTTACTTGCACAATGTAAACAAAGCTCTTTCAAAAATTGATCAGATAGAACACTATGTTGAAATAAATTTCCATGTTTTACTACTGCAGTTCCTGCTGACTTTTATTAATATTGAGTAGCAATTATCTTTCTTTTGAGTGCTTTTTTAGAGTAACTGAAGTGAAGTTCAACAAACCATTTGGACTGTTTATTGAGAAAATAAAATTGATAACAGTAGAATCAGTCTGTTCAATAGTAATCTATTCATCGATAAATAATCTCTTTTTCTGCAAATCATTCGACAAAGTTCCTGTGCCTAATAATTCCACTTAGCATTGTATATTCCTTTTTACTTGATTTCTCACCGACAGATCGTTATCACTCTCCTCTTTGCTATACCTACTACTTAAATGTATTCTTGTAAGTACCACTCAATACATAAAGCTAACCTTTCAATTTAAACTTAAATAGAAGGTATTGTTCTTAAGAAAGTATGTTTGATTATCACAAAGATATTGTTAAGTGACTGATCATTGTTTTTAGGGACTGAATAAAAAAGGGATATTTTTAAGTATTATCTATCTGTCACACATGACCTCGTTACGTATGACAAAGCAAGTAGTCGAACTTTTACTGTTTCGTTCATTCTCTATATACACTGTGGACTGGATTTCAATTTTTTGTCACGAATAATTCACTTTGTAAGAATTAGCTGACTACTTTATTATCGTACATTGTAAACTTAAAGTTATGCTTACCACAGAAATCTTACTAAACTAAGTATAATTGTATCTGAAGTTTGATTTTGGAGCTGTGACTAATCTTTCTGTAATATTGAGAAAGCCAGTCCATGGACAGACACTGTATGACGTTAGCCATTAGTATAAATTTGTTTCCATCTAAATAACTAGCACACGATCACGGTAACAGATTAGCATATTATCTGATATTTGTTCCCATTCAGCTTACTGCTTACACGATGTTATATGTACAATGTAAGATTCTTATTATGAATAAATTTTTAATGCAAAGTTTAGACACAATGATTAGTTTTTATTGAGGTAATATTTCAAGCAAAATTACTGCGTATTATTATACCAACAGTTGGAATATTTTTGCAATATTTATTCATATATTTACCAGCAAGCATCATAAATACAGTCGTTACTCATTATCTGTTAGTCTGCTTGTTCCTTATAATGTTCCATAAGAATGACAGTTGTGTTGATTCACCCTTGTTGCATTTGCTGAGGGTGACAAATATACATACAGATTCTGTTACTAACTTTTCAATGTTTCTTCAAATGATGTCAGTCAATGGTGAATACCAACCTGAAACCTTTCATTCCACTTGTTTTCGTTGGACTTCAATGTGGTAGTTTTGTTCCAGTCGATGTTATGTTTTTCGTCCAACACATAACTTGCTATCTATGAACGTTTTTCCAAACACTTGTACTTTTGTGCCCTGACCTTGGTTAATCTTTTATGCTTATTCAGTCTGGTTTTCAACGATCTTGATGTTTATCCTATGTAGCTTATTGGACAGTTTGCACACCATATTTTATACATCACATTGTTCTTGTCCATTTTCTGAACTGGATCTTTAGTTTATCAGATTCACTGGTTTGAATACCGTTAAAATACCAGTCTGTCTAAGGTTTCATTTAATTGCCTCTGATGTACCTTTTTGTATGGTAATACCACTGACTTCCTGTAGATATCTTTCTTAATAACTCTTGTTGTTGAAGTTTCTTTTTTCTTCTTGGCGTTATCTTTTATGAATTGCTCTGGGTAATGATTCTTTGAGTATATCCTGAATATTGTACTGAACAAACAAAGTGACGAATGACGACTAACAACTGTATATATGATGCCTATTGGTAAGTGTGTGAATAAGTATTACAAAAATATTTCAGCTGTTGATGTGATAACGTGCAGTAATTTTGCTCGAAATATTACGTATGATACATCAATCCCTTCCATAATGCATAAAATTTTCATTGATATACAAAATTACCACCTGGAAAATGACATATATGTATCTGTGCTTTTGAAGATCTCGCCAACTTCCACGATAAATTCTTCATATACTAGCTCTTTGAACATACTCGTAAGCGTAAATACTATAACACTGAAAAAATTAGGAACCATATAATTTTAAAGTCACCCCAAAAATTACCAAAGCTGATCTAGAGGATATACAACAAGTTTAGTTTCACCAGACACTAATAGCTGACACTGAACATAATTGTAAACTAGCCAATTTCTAATGGTGTATAAACAAGAGAATTTCTTAGTAAGAGAGTTACTTCTTTACAATAATGAACTGAAAATGATTAACAGTCACGTCAACGACTATAAGCTTTGTGATGATAGAACAAAGGAAACTGAATAGAAACATAACTGGAGTTGAAGTTAGTGCCAAATATGTCACCAAACCTGAAGATTCAACGCCCATGACAAAATATCAAGCCTCATAGAACACCATACCACCATTAAAGTTATGTGGTCCTGCATAAGCTGGAGCGAGCTCGGAAATTCTAATTGAATGTATCAGCAGAAGGAAGTATTGTAGTAATGCTTAGTTCCACATTTTTTAAAACAATTTCATTTGATCCCAAAGGTTTCAAGCTACATGTCAACAAGCAAGTAATGCAGTCTGCGATCTTTAGTGGTAGACGGACAACAGATAATTAGTTCACGTTAGAGAATATTAAACATATGCAGTACGCTTACTCGGTGATAAAAGTGCAACAAACTGCAATTCAAGAAAATTGAATCATATTCACGATTGAAAAAGTCATTTAGAAGTGATGTAATCTAAAATCAGTGGCTGGAAAACAATCGACAAGAAGCCATACTGACTTCTTCAAACTGACTAACATTCATCAAAGTGCAAGGTAAGAGTAAGCTTCTTAACAAGGTGGCTATATTGCAAAATGTCCCGTAGAGTTTGGTCAGCACTAAGGGCTAGACAATAAATATGAAGTTGATTTCTCTCCAGTAATCAGTCAAATGTATAAGTCTTATTTTCCACTCAGAAATGGATTCAAACGTTATCTCTGACATAACATTGTGTCGAACCACCATTGAGGAAAATTTTGTGGTTTGTCTCCCTCTAGAAAATAGGGAAGGAAAAACTAAACACTACGAAATCAAAGTCATTTTAGTTTTCTTGGTTCGAAGCAACTTAGAAGAATGACGTTTTAGGCCATCTACAACTATAAAAGTAATAGAAAATACGACTTTGATAATCTTAATTCGCGCTACGTACACGACAATCACCATATCATGGAAGTTTCATGGTCTTGCATAACATTTTTGCATTGTTGTTCTTATCTGTATCTTTCAAATGAGTGAATAAGGAGTCCAGTACAGCAAACTATTTGTGTAAACTGTTCAAGCTTCAAAACAGGAAATATGAATCATTAAAAGCAGACTGCATCACAACAAACAAATATATATTAGTCCTAGCCTTAGATACATCAGCCTTCAGCAAATTACCAAGAAAACACAGGCTCATTAAACATGGATTCATTGGATCGCAAATGTGTAGTTATAAATGTTATTCAGAGGGGATTTTCCTCTCCTTTTCTCAAAGGAAATAACACCATTCTCATATCGTCTTACCAATAACACATGTTTCAGTTCAGAAATGAAGCCCACTGTGACATTCAGAAAACATAAAGTAATCCAATGAAGAAAATTTTCTTTTCAACTAACCATTTTCATTAGTTGTACAATCGTATGACAAATAAACAAATAAGTCTGTTATTGACTAATAGATTAACAGTAGGTCGTCAAAGAGGATATTCTAGGATGAACTAGTAAATCGTATCTAGAGTTAGAAAGAGATGGTGTAATCGTAGAGTGTATAAGGAAAATATGCGGTTGATGACGGTGATGACTAACAGGTTAAAAAAACAATACCAATTATAATCAATAACTGAAGTGAAATATTTCGAGGAGTTTAATGGTAACATATTGGAAAGTAAGCCAAAGCGTGATGCAATAAAAGTAATCACTCAGAGTAGGATGAATATAAAAACAGTAACGAGGCTTAAGGAAGTATTACGATCATGGCAAAATTAAGACAATGGAAGTGTATTTTTCGTATACAGACCTAGTGCTTTAATTGTTAGATCCTCAGTGCCTCCGGTACACGTAACTAAAGCATCCGCACTCTTTTTGAGCCACTTGACTCGACTTTTGTGTGATTTCCAAAGAAGATTATAGGAAAGTTAAATGACCAAATTTGACCAAGTATTTCAAGAACGAATTGTAGTTTGACTTGCGTTTTCTTCTGAACTACCAAGCAGGATAACGCTCAAAGATGCGTTTGGAAAGAGTGCACTTTTGTGGCTTATGCGCCGAGCTTTACAAGAGAGGATAAGCTGATGGACAAACATGAATGTGACTTAAAGCACTAGTTTGTCCTTCACACCTCCTTGAATCACCTGACGGCTGGAAAAGACCATTCGAAGTTGGGCAGCATAGAATGTTTTTCTGAATATATTAGACAGACGATTATTCAGTAGTTCTGCTACATTTTCACCTTTGAATTGAAAAACATGAATACGATCTTCGTAGAAAAAGCAAGAACTCGTTCTTATAGTTATTCTGACTTCATGTTTTTCCTGATGAATCATGGGGATAGCCGATCTGAAGAACATCTTTTCGAAGACATCCTAAATCTTCGTCTGTTGTGTCACTCATGTGTGAAGCGAATGAATTAGGCTCCTTTTCCAGTTCAGCGGTGCCCGACTTTAGAAATAAGTGGCTTTTCTATTCCAATTTGGTTTCTTGTAGACAGAAACAGATGAACAATGGATAAATTTCACTACAAATAGCCATTTTATATTATTATTCCCTAACTTATTGAACGTAAAAGCTTACAGTTATTTAATCCAATACATATGTACAAAACTTCAATCCACAATTTAATAAAGCAAAACCTTATTAGGAAAGTTATTACTGCAAGAGGAAGTAGCATTACCTACTCGTTAAGCATAAAAACACTACGGAACTGAACTCAGGTGATTAAAAGTAAGAGTGAAAGTGTTAAATACTCACATCTAAGCAAAAAACAACCTTCATTTAAGTAGCCGAAAGTTCAGTTTAATAAAGTTTGCATGGTTATTAAAACAGCAAGATATCTGCTTAAATTTTATTGACATTAACAGATACGTTATTATTATTATTAGTCCCTTGGGTTCCTAGTGGAACATAGGGCCTCAGTAGCACGTCTCCAGTGACCTCTGTTCTCTGAGATCTTTTGAACCTGGTTCCACGACAGCCCAGAAGCTCTCATTTCCTCCTCGCACCATCTCCTCCATGTCACCCTCGGACGTCCAACTCGTCGCTTCCCATGGGGATTCCACTCGAGCTACTGGCCTGACGCGTGATGTCCCCAGTCGGCCTTCTCAGTGTATGCCCAATCCATCTCCACTTCCTCCTGCATATTTGTTGCGTGATAGGTTCTTGGTTGGTTCGTTCCCAGAGTTCCTTGTTGCTTATTCTTTCTGGCCATCTGATCTTCACTAGGGAGAGTAAGCAGTTGTTGATTAATGTCTGTAGTTTATTAGAAATACCTTTCGTGACGCGCCAAGTCTCTGAACCATACAAGAGCACTGACTTGACGTTGGTGTTGAAAATCCGGATGTTGTTCCACATGCTGAGTGCAGAAGATCTCCACACTGGTTTCAGGCTAATGAAGGCCTGTCTTGCTTTTCCGACCCTGGCTGCTTTGACATCCTCGTCTGTGCCGCCTGTAGTTGAAACAGTGCATCCTAGATAAGTGAAGGAGGTTACTTCCTTCAAGTTTCTCCCGTTGACGGTGACTGGAGTTTGTTGTCGTTGGTGGTGGTGCGGTATCTTAATCACCTCTGTCTTCTCTATATTCATCTGGAGTCCCGTCTTAGCTGCCTCTTCTATCAACTTGTTAGTTTTCGCCTGTACATCTTCAAGTTTGTGTGACATTAGGCACAAGTCATCGGCGAAATCCAAGTCTTCTAGGTTCTTTTCCGTCGTCCAGTGTATCCCCCTCTTCTCGCTACCCACTGTTTGCTGCATGATCCAGTGGACCACAATCAGGAATATCATGTGGGATAGTAGGCAACCTTGTTTCACCCCTGTCTTCACTTCAAAAGCATCACTGAGCTTCTCATTGTGAATTACCTGGAATGTGGTGTCTTCATATAGTTGTTGAATGAGGCGGATAAAGGTTTGCGGTACTCCGTAGTATTGAAGCAGTTTCCAAATTACTTCTCGGTCGACGCTGTCAAAGGCCTTCTCAAAGTCGATGAAGTTGAGGCAGAGAGCTGAGTGCCATTCTTCACTCTGTTCTATGATGATGTGTAGTGTAGCGTTGCAATTTGGTCGACACATGATTTGTACTTCCTGAATCCAGCCTGCATGTTCCGGTCGTAGTTTTGAATCCAGTGCATCCTTAAGCCTCTCCAGGATGATGCGCCTTAATATTTTACTTGGGGTGGACAGGAGCATGATTCCTCGCCAGTTCTTGCAAACACTGAGGTCACCCTTCTTCGGGAGTTTGACAAGGTAACCCTTCTTCCAATCCAATGGCAGGTACCTTCCCTTCCTTCCACACCTTCTGCAATAGTGGCGTGAGCATGTCTACTGTTGTCTCTGCATCTGTTCTCAGTGCTTCTGGCGGTATCCCATCTGGTCCTGCTGCTTTCCCACATTTCAACATTTTTATGGCGTTCAGGACTTCCATTTTTGTTGAAGGATTTATGTTCACATGTAATTCAGCAGCTGGCTGCAGGTGGTATTTCTGGACGAAGTGCAGGTGGTGGTGGTGGTCGGTTCAAGAGCTTCTTGAAGTGGTCGGCCCATCGTTTCCTCTGTTTCTCTTCTTTCGTAATTAAATTTCTTTCTTCATCTTTTATTGGTTTCATCTGTGTTGGTCTCTTCCTCGATAGCAACCTGGTTATTTGATACATTGTTGTCAGGTCTCTCTCTCTCCCACCAGCAGCCTGTTCTGCTTCACTTGCCAGTGTTTCGTAGAAGTGTCATTTGTCTTTGCGTGCACTGTTCTTCACTTCTTTGTCCAGTGTTTTATACATTGTGCTCAGATCCTCTTGTCGTTGAACATCCTTGAACTGGTTTATCTTCTGCTTCACCATCCTCCTCTCCCTGCTCTATCAGCTTCCAGGTATCCGTCGAGATCCATTCCTTGTCTTCTTTCTTCTTCCCTCCTAATACTGTTGTGCAGGTTTCTTTCAACATCTCTTTCAAAGACTTCTAGTGTTCATCCACACAGGTTTCTTCAGGGATGTTCCTCGATATCTCCCATTTCGTCTTGATGGCTGACGTGAAGATCTCCTTTGTAGTTTCTTCCTTCAGTTTCCGGGTGTTGTACTTGAACTGTGGTCTATCACCAGCTTCCTTGAAGGCTTTCAACTTGATTTTGAAGGTTCCTTGCACTAGATGGTGAGTGGTCTGAACCTACATCTGCTCCTCTTCTTGCCCTTGTGTTAAGTAGACTGCGTCTCCATTTTCTTGAGATTGAGATAAAGTCGATTTGATTTTTAGTGTGTCCATCTGGTGAAATCCATGTCGCTCGCTTTGTGGAAATCCTTGTGCTTGAACACAGTGCCTGACTCCAATCACCAAATCGTTGAATGCACAGAATTCTGCAAACAATTCTCCATTCTCGTTCATCACCTCACCGAGCGCTTCTCGACCCATGGCTAGTTCTCTTCCTGTGTTGTCCCCTCCCAGTTTGGCATTCATGTCGCCCATTAGAATTTTGATATCGCCAACTGCAGTGTGGTCTTGTTAAGTGTTGATTGCAGTTGTCCATAGAATTCCTCCTTTTTCTCTTGCTCTGCATTATTTGTAGGTGCATAGCATTGTATGATTGTGACCTTCCTTCCTTTGGAGTTGAATCTTGCTGCCATGATCCTGGAGGAGATTGGTTCCCACTGCATGAGAGAGAGCCTTCGATGCTCTTAAGGACATCATGATAGCCACTCCCTCAGTGTGCTCGTGGTTGTCGTCTGGGTGACCGGAGTAGATTATTGGCTCTCCAGTTGACAGTTTGGATAGTTCACTCCCATTCCATCTGCTTTCTCAGGTTCTTAGCACTTCAATGTGATACCTCTTCTTCTCGTTTGCAATCTGGGCTGCCTTACTGGGTTCAAACATCGTGCGGACATTCCATATCCCCACGTTTACTTTTGCTTTCATCGAGGGAGAGAAGACACATCGGCCAATTGGCTTCCCGAAGGCAGGCTTTCACCAACTGGCGTCATTTCGCTTCTCCGATTCCAGCGAGGAATAATTTTGTTTTCATTTTTTATATTTTGCTTGTGCTTTGAAGTTTGTTTAGCGGTTAGATTTGTTTTCCGGTGTAGGGTTGCTAGCCCTATACCCAACCTTCCCTCTTTACGGGGGCTTAGGACCGGCTAGTAACTAGTGAACTAGTTAACCAGGCGAGGTTTTAACAGATACGTAACCAACAGAAATCATCCGGCTGTTGTTTTATTTGATCTAACTAAGTCGTGTACAAAGCCAGATGAGTAGCGTAGTCTGGTATATTTAACAGCTATCGAAGGCAGCTTTTAAGATTACTTCTGCATGATACAGAGTATTTGTTTGTATATTCTTAATAATCTTTCGAGTTATCAAAATACTCTACACCCCCCCCCTAATAACAGTCACTCACTATTACTTTGTTTTAACATATTGGATGCATGATTTGTGGAAGAAAACAGGATGGAACGTAATTAGCTTTTGTCAAAGTGATTCTTAATAAATGACAGATCTTAAAGGGATAGCTTTGTATGTCTACCTTAGTTTTTCAAAGAGCAATCTAGGCATTATAGTGAACAGATGCAGAACAATTAGTGTCAGATTGTTCAGTCTTCTATATTCATCTAACTATTTTGATACTGGATACTACAACTCTGCACCAGCAGACTTTTACAGTTGGCTTTCACTGTAATCCAAGCAAAAACGTGTATTTTGAGGATTGTGGGGATTAACTGACTTCAGGTTGGTATTCAGCATGGACTAACATGAGTTGGAGAACCGTTGGGAACCTGGGAGTACTGAACAGATGTTTCTTCCTAGTGCTCACCCATGACCCCGCCAGGTATAGATAGGCTGGCAATAACAAAACCCCTCGCTCTTTTCTCACTTTTCAAACTAAGCCATAAAGTTTTATTTGCTAAAACCTAGAATGTTTTATGTCAAACACGAATGAAACCACTCCTTTGCATAATGTGTAGAAAACTGTACAAATGAAAGTAAATCAAGATAAAATAATATTCTCATGATGCGTAATTTATTTTAAAAGCTTTCATTTTCGCTTCACAAACTACTATTATCAGCGTGTATTAATTTCTTTTTTACCTTTGGAGATTTTTTTTAAAAATATCGCCTAGTTCTTCATAAGAAAGTCAATGTTTCAACGATCAAATGAAACATTATTACCAACATTTGACGCCTAAAATTGCAGATAGTTTGCAGTTAGTTGCTGAAACCCGATCCAAATTGAACTATTTCACATTCAATGTTCGGTTGTTATTAGTCTAATCACAATATGAATATTCTACTTTAAATTAAAATGTATCACATAACTGAATACTTAGAAATGGACAAAAAAGATTGAAGACCATTTCTCTTGTTATGTTCTTGATTAAAAAAAAGGCAGTAGTCTATCGATTTTTTTACTGGCCACAAGATAAAGTTTCAAAACAGTTGTAATAACACACCGCTGGCATCTAGTACTCAAAGAATGTCTTGATTCTGCTTAAATGAAATCACTAATACATAAGTGATTTTATGTGTTTCACTATCTGGCAAATACTGCGTAACATTTACCGTCAATAAGATTTCCCAATCAGGGATCTATCATAAATGTAGCTTTTGTAGTTTAACATTCAACCTTTGTGTTAGTAATCAAAAGACATTTTAATCATCCCAAAACTGAGAACACTAAGCAGGTCTTTTGTAGGTATCTGTGACTCTTCTGAATAGTACATCTACAACTTCAAGAGTAGAAATTGGGAGATTTCTGTCTCCTAGAAATTATGTTGCTGCTTATCAAGTGAATTGGGATCCAATTGCTTAAGGCTTTCAACTAGATTCATTTGTGGTCACTTTTGACTGCATCCACCCTACAAGTAAAAAATTCTTATTGAACTTCTTAAAATCCGAAGTATATAGGTTTATCTTCTCTGATAGCTTATATGTATCAAAAATGTAGTGTGAGTAACCGATTCAAAATCGTCTTAAAGTAACCTTTATATTGATCATCAGTGATTTGAAGTACATGGAAGATTTTTGTTCATTTTTTTCTGGATAATATATTTACGAAAATAAATCTCAAATTGTGATTGTCTTCTGCCGTAATCAACAACACGTTGAAGCATTGAAATTGAGCGGGAAAGCAGTCATCAAAAAGTAAATGGAGAATAGCTCGGTCGTAACGTCTCCGATTACAGTATTGGATAACGTGAGTTGAAACCTCAGAGAGGACATAATTCACATCGAAATAACAGATATACTGTGCTTATGAGTATAAACAAGCACAACACCCAGGTAGAGGGATTATTCCCGACTGTTTTCATCCAACTAGGGTCGTAGGCTACTAAGTCATCTTCTCCAGCTATCTGAAATCAAATGTCCAACTCTAAATTAATTTCACGTAAGAGTGGAACTTAAGTACTGTGTTAATTTACTTGATGGATACGCCACAAAATGAAACTGCATTACTTATTGGATGATCATTCGAAGAGAAATTATTGTTCATATCCGTATCAAAAACAGCTTCATACCTTTCAAACCCTGTTTCTATAGTTCTGTTTACATAAAGACAAAATGAATGGTTATAGGATCAACGATATCCACAACAGTAACAGTGACACTGGTGGATAGTTGGAACAAACATCTCATAGGAAATTTGTACCTGCTCATGAAAGACGACAGAGATGCATAAATGACATATTTAACATGTTGAAGTCGGCGCATGTCGAGAAATATTTGAGACACATCATTTGAGTACCACATTCATTTTACTTCACTTGTGAGCTGCAAGGTGAACACTTTATGTTGGATTGTAAAATAAAAAGAGGACATTATAGATGCTTGGACGTTCGCATCTACGAGAAACCTACTTATTTGAAATGATATTTAGACATAAGGTCATCGTATCACCTGACGGTAAAACTACCTTTAGTGAAACGCTTAAATGATAGAAATGTAACAGAAGAAATGAGTAACTCAGACACTGATGATACAAGTACTAACAAAGGCAACAGTAAGAAATGAGAATTAGAAACGTTCAGAGTGTTATAGGATAAAGAAATTCCACCCTCAGTTTTTATCAGATCTGAAGTTAAGGGGACATTTAAGCCTCCAAACCTATTAAAAAACAAGCTTTGTAGGTTAATGGATCCTATAGAATTTATTAGACAAAAAACAACCTAGTTTTTCGAATTCCATGCAACCATCATGAGGTCGAGTCAATTAGAATAACAGAGCTAAAAAAACTTGACAACATCTAGAATGTTAGAACTTAATGCGATAAAAATTCATGAGAAAATATCAGCCGTTGCAATGCATGCAATCATAAAATAGGGTGGCCCAAAGTGACACTTAAAAAAAATAACTTATCACCACAGGGAGAAAAACTGATGACTGAAGTTACATTTAATGAACTAGTGAAAGAAAAGTAACAGAAATATGAAAAACAGGCTTGAAAAGATGAAGAGTTAGTTACCTTTTATCTGAATGTGAACAATGAATTCTATTCGAAACATCATCCAGTAAATAATAATATTTCATTGTATGAAATATCCGACAGATGAATCAACATACAGTAATAATGTTTTATGGAAATTTTGTTTACTAAGAACTGTCTGATTGCATTTAAATTAAAAGTTTTCCAGTGATATTCTCAAGCTGCACAATCATACGTGAATATTATAACCATATGAGAACAGAAAAACCTCGCCTGGTTAACTAGTTCACTAGTTACTAGCCGGTCCTAAGCCCCCGTAAAGAGGGAAGGTTGGGTATAGGGCTAGCAACCCTACACCGGAAAACAAATCTAACCGCTAAACAAACTTCAAAGCACAAGCAAAATATAAAAAATGAAAACAAAATTATTCCTCGCTGGAATCGGAGAAGCGAAATGACGCCAGTTGGTGAAAGCCTGCCTTCGGGAAGCCAATTGGCCGATGTGTCTTCTCTCCCTCGATGAAAGCAAAAGTAAACGTGGGGATATGGAATGTCCGCACGATGTTTGAACCCAGTAAGGCAGCCCAGATTGCAAACGAGAAGAAGAGGTATCACATTGAAGTGCTAAGAACCTGAGAAAGCAGATGGAATGGGAGTGAACTATCCAAACTGTCAACTGGAGAGCCAATAATCTACTCCGGTCACCCAGACGACAACCACGAGCACACTGAGGGAGTGGCTATCATGATGTCCTTAAGAGCATCGAAGGCTCTCTCTCATGCAGTGGGAACCAATCTCCTCCAGGATCATGGCAGCAAGATTCAACTCCAAAGGAAGGAAGGTCACAATCATACAATGCTATGCACCTACAAATAATGCAGAGCAAGAGAAAAAGGAGGAATTCTATGGACAACTGCAATCAACACTTAACAAGACCACACTGCAGTTGGCGATATCAAAATTCTAATGGGCGACATGAATGCCAAACTGGGAGGGGACAACACAGGAAGAGAACTAGCCATGGGTCGAGAAGCGCTCGGTGAGGTGATGAACGAGAATGGAGAATTGTTTGCAGAATTCTGTGCATTCAACGATTTGGTGATTGGAGTCAGGCACTGTGTTCAAGCACAAGGATTTCCACAAAGCGAGCGACATGGATTTCACCAGATGGACACACTAAAAATCAAATCGACTTTATCTCAATCTCAAGAAAATGGAGACGCAGTCTACTTAACACAAGGGCAAGAAGAGGAGCAGATGTAGGTTCAGACCACTCACCATCTAGTGCAAGGAACCTTCAAAATCAAGTTGAAAGCCTTCAAGGAAGCTGGTGATAGACCACAGTTCAAGTACAACACCCGGAAACTGAAGGAAGAAACTACAAAGGAGATCTTCACGTCAGCCATCAAGACGAAATGGGAGATATCGAGGAACATCCCTGAAGAAACCTGTGTGGATGAACACTAGAAGTCTTTGAAAGAGATGTTGAAAGAAACCTGCACAACAGTATTAGGAGGGAAGAAGAAAGAAGACAAGGAATGGATCTCGACGGATACCTGGAAGCTGATAGAGCAGGGAGAGGAGGATGGTGAAGCAGAAGATAAACCAGTTCAAGGATGTTCAACGACAAGAGGATCTGAGCACAATGTATAAAACACTGGACAAAGAAGTGAAGAACAGTGCACGCAAAGACAAATGACACTTCTACGAAACACTGGCAAGTGAAGCAGAACAGGCTGCTGGTGGGAGAGAGAGAGACCTGACAACAATGTATCAAATAACCAGGTTGCTATCGAGGAAGAGACCAACACAGATGAAACCAATAAAAGATGAAGAAAGAAATTTAATTACGAAAGAAGAGAAACAGAGGAAACGATGGGCCGACCACTTCAAGAAGCTCTTGAACCGACCACCACCACCACCTGCACTTCGTCCAGAAATACCACCTGCAGCCCAGCTGCTGAATTACATGTGAACATAAATCCTTCAACAAAAATGGAAGTCCTGAACGCCATAAAAATGTTGAAATGTGGGAAAGCAGCAGGACCAGATGGGATACCGCCAGAAGCACTGAGAACAGATGCAGAGACAACAGTAGACATGCTCACGCCACTATTGCAGAAGGTGTGGAAGGAAGGGAAGGTACCTGCCATTGGATTGGAAGAAGGGTTACCTTGTCAAACTCCCGAAGAAGGGTGACCTCAGTGTTTGCAAGAACTGGCGAGGAATCATGCTCCTGTCCACCCCAAGTAAAATATTAAGGCGCATCATCCTGGAGAGGCTTAAGGATGCACTGGATTCAAAACTACGACCGGAACATGCAGGCTGGATTCAGGAAGTACAAATCATGTGTCGACCAAATTGCAACGCTACACTACACATCATCATAGAACAGAGTGAAGAATGGCACTCAGCTCTCTGCCTCAACTTCATCGACTTTGAGAAGGCCTTTGACAGCGTCGACCGAGAAGTAATTTGGAAACTGCTTCAATACTACGGAGTACCGCAAACCTTTATCCGCCTCATTCAACAACTATATGAAGACACCACATTCCAGGTAATTCACAATGAGAAGCTCAGTGATGCTTTTGAAGTGAAGACAGGGGTGAAACAAGGTTGCCTACTATCCCACATGATATTCCTGATTGTGGTCCACTGGATCATGCAGCAAACAGTGGGTAGCGAGAAGAGGGGGATACACTGGACGACGGAAAAGAACCTAGAAGACTTGGATTTCGCCGATGACTTGTGCCTAATGTCACACAAACTTGAAGATGTACAGGCGAAAACTAACAAGTTGATAGAAGAGGCAGCTAAGACGGGACTCCAGATGAATATAGAGAAGACAGAGGTGATTAAGATACCGCACCACCACCAACGACAACAAACTCCAGTCACCGTCAACGGGAGAAACTTGAAGGAAGTAACCTCCTTCACTTATCTAGGATGCACTGTTTCAACTACAGGCGGCACAGACGAGGATGTCAAAGCAGCCAGGGTCGGAAAAGCAAGACAGGCCTTCATTAGCCTGAAACCAGTGTGGAGATCTTCTGCACTCAGCATGTGGAACAACATCCGGATTTTCAACACCAACGTCAAGTCAGTGCTCTTGTATGGCTCAGAGACTTGGCGCGTTACGAAAAGGATTTCTAATAAACTACAGACATTAATCAACAACTGCTTACTCTCCCTAGTGAAGATCAGATGGCCAGAAAGAATAAGCAACAAGGAACTCTGGGAACGAACCAACCAAGAACCTATCACTCAACAAATATACAGGAAGAAATGGAGATGGATTGGGCATACACTGAGAAGGCCGACTGGGGACATCATGCGTCTAGCCAGGTACTCGAGTGGAGTCCCCATGGGAAGCGACGAGTTGGACGTCGAGTCGAAGGTGACATGGAGGAGATGGTGCGAGGAGGAAATGAGAGCTTCTGGGCTGTCATGGAACCAGGTTCAAAAGATCTCAGAGAACAGAGGTCACTGGAGACGTACTACTGAAGCCCTATGTTCCATTAGGAACCCAAGGGACTAATAATAATGATAATCATAATGAGAACAGAAAAGGGATATGTTCCGTAAAATATTTCTGAAATTCAGTTTTGACTATAAATCAGGAAGTTCGAAAAGAGAACTACATAATGGACGAAATAATTATGAGGAGGAGACTTATCAGGACCGAAGCAATATTTGGCTACTAAGTTAAATGATGTAATATGGATATGGAAACCTTTACTACCAATAATACCAAATAATATGGAGTGAAAGGACTATAAAGATCAGATGTCGAAAGTACTATGATTACATTGAACAGTAATAATTTGTACTGAAAACGTCATCAAGTAAATAATACTGTATCTCTGTGTGCCACATGAAATAAAAAAGCCGAGATTAAACTATCCACCTTAGAGAACACAACATAACCAACAACATCTGTCTGAACTGCAAATATTCTCCACCATTTCAAAATCATACGAGTATAACATGCTTCGTCTTGTTCGAAGATGAGAGGACTTCTCCAAGAGGTAAGTCTCCGCAAGAGAAGAAATATTCTTTCTTTCTGAGTGTCCTCATCAAAATGTTCTTCTGAGGAGTGTCAGATATAAACCACTGATTGACTGTCCACTGGGATAGAAAATAGTTGAACAAAGTGGAAGACAAATAGTACAACTGTTAATCACAAATGCACATTATCTGATCCAGAAATACCTATTAGTGATTGACAGTCAGGAGAGAAAACTAGGAAGTATACTTACAACACAACACATGACAGTACCTATTCCATTGTCTATTCTTCGTTTTACCCTGCAATTCAACATAGGTACTTATCCTTGTTCATTTTCTACCCCATTAGTGAACTGGAATGCACTTACCACTGAGTTTACATGTGTGAGGAAATTGTCGATATGTTCCGATTTCAACACAGTAAATGCGTCATCCACATATCACCACAATGTCCTAGGTGTAGGATTAAACGTTTATAAAGCCAGGTTTTTCCAACTATCCATAAATATATCTGCTTCGGCTTGACGATATTGGTGATCTCACTGCTAATCCTTCTGTCTATCTGTATATTTTGTCCTGAAACTTAAAGTCTGTGGAGGTCAGACACAACTGTATGCCTAATTTGATTTCATCAACCGATATCTTAGTTCTGTGAGTGAGTTCTAAGTCAATATTTAGTCGGTTTCTTTTTGTTTACATAGGAGTAGCAATAGGTTCATCAATATTCCCAATAGTAGGAGATATATTTATGGATGATTGAGAAAACCTGGCTTTACGAACGTTTAATCCTACATCTAGGATATGGTGGTGAAATGTGGATGATGTATTTACTGTGGTGACATCGGGACATTTCGGTATTTTTCATTACACATTATATTGAGTAGGAATACAATAATACCATACCTTCATAGAATACTAGTAAAGAAACGGTACAAATCAATAAGTCAGGCGTACACTTTAACAGTAAATAAAAGTTATATAAGCATAAAATTTATCTTATACAAAATGAAACCATTTAAGCATAAATTATGTCCGAAACGTTATCCAGTAAATGCTACTGCTTCACTGTGTGATATTTCTAATAAACAGACTAAACTGAAATAAATTTTATGCTTTCCGGTGGGCTAATTCATTCACTTTATATTTTATTTTCACACTGATACACGTCATGACACGCTTGTCTGTCTATGTAAACACAAAGATACACACATATACATGGAGTATTTCCCATGCGTTAACAAGATTATTATCCACTATAAATGGATAATATCAATAAGTAGAGAAAATCCTAAGTTATGTAAAAGTAAACATTGGGGAATAATGTTTGCTGATATTATTCTAGGCAAAACAGATAAAATCCTCTTTAAAATAATCGTTGACACGATACACTTCACTTTGTTATTGTCTTTCCTTCTTCTTGTTGTTCCTCTTAGTGAATATGAAACAGAACAGAAGGTGTAGAGATGAGAAAACATAGAGAAATACAAGCTTTTCTCTTTTCTTCTGTTTGTACAATTCACTCACACTTGTCCAAACTATGTTCTTGTTGTTGTTATTACTTTTCCTTCGTCATCGTCTTCTTCTTCTTCAGAATAAGCATATTGTAAAACGATCAGTCTTTTTCTTAAAATAATACATTTTTCCCCGTGCAGCATTCATAATAATAATCATAATACTAAGGGGAAACTTAGACCACCAACAGAGATTACGTTCATTCTTCACAGCTTATATGCATTAGATTGCATTTTATTCCTTTTACACTTCTACATGGTTTCTTTTAATCCCCTTCATACTACTACTACTACTACTGATGCCACTCCTACTACTACTATAACAGTACGGTTATTAGCGGGTTTTGTTACAAGTGATCCCTTACAACTGTTCAATCGCACAATGTTTAAGATGGAAAAGCAAAAAGGTGTTTAATGCTCTCGTTCAATTTTGTTTTAACTTCTATTCACATGTGTCTGTGGACATAATGTTACTAATATGATAAAGTTCACCCACGTTGAATCCTGAACATGAATTATATATATATATATATATTCTTGTATTTTCGTTAATGACAGACTAGTGTATAGTGTTCTCTACAGTCACATAAATAAAATAATGAATTCAAATATTTCATGATAAATCTCACATCTAATTAACAAACATGTAAAGCAGGACATATGGATACATGTATGTAGTAAAACAAAACTTATTGAACATTTGTCACTTTCCCTCTCAGTTGCTTATCTGCTTTTATTTTTCCACCTCTACCTTGACCGAATTGAAAATGAATTTAACATACCATTTAAATAATGCATTTTCTGTTCTAATATGACTTATTTAAACTAAACATGTTTTCTTCTGTATATACTGAACATATTTGAGAAATTAAATACGTTGACGACGAGCTGTGACAGTATTTGTAAATATATTATCCAACTTTGTTAGTTTGGTACTTATGGTTAGTTAAATTGATCAGTTGAATGACTAGTAAATTCAAGCCACTAGGTTCAATATTTTCAGCAAATTATCATGGATTTTTTGTTGGAATTCATGATGAGATGAACAACTAAAAAGAGATACACGTAATAAGGGGAAGATAACTACCTTTAGGAATAGAATACAGATCATCTTTAGCGGAATTACAATGTAATGTAAAGTTTTAATTTATGCCTTTCACTAGCATTTCAGACTAGTCCCTCAATACACTGAGACATTGAAGTATAAAGATCTTCTGGGGGTGCTTTTTATATTGTACTGATCAAAAGTTACAACAGTGAAGGAGTTAAATACTCAATTTTTTAGTTTTTTCAGATGATAATAGGTCGTAACAGGATACTGACTGAAGCTGAAGGAAAACTCATGTCACGACAGGACTCAAGTTAGCAATTTAGTATTTTACTTTCTAAATTCATTTGTATTAGATATGCAGTCCTAAATTAAATAATGAGGTCATAAAACCTTAGAAATCTTCCTCTTACACGGAACACTTGAAGTCGTAAAATATAAAAATAAAGAAGGGTGATGTGTATTACTGATATCTAATAAATGAGTAGTTAGAAATTACTCACACTAATCTGTAGATTTTCGTAAGCTAGTTCAAAACGATAGAAACACTGAACAGCTGTTATGATAGTTCAGAGCTGAAGAAGAACACTATGTCTGCACAAAACCCCAAGTATAAAAATGAATTGAAGATTATCAAGAAAAGTTTAAAGTAAGAACAAACTGATTTACGACATACAGATCAGGCTTTAACTTTCATAGAGCTAAGGGTACAATGAACCCACATACACACTTTTCTAAAACGGCCTGAAGTTCTTTTTAAAGATCTATAAAATAACTTCAAGATTTGATTTCAGACAGTTATCTTTTATCAGAGCGAAGTAAAAAATAACAGGAGAATTGTCCAGTTATAAATATAATTTCCATTATCCAGAGTGATAAATGGCAGGTAAACAGAATAAGTTCACATTCTAAGCAGAATCATTATATACGTTTAAAACAACAACATAAGTAGAAAGGAGTTCATAGCCCCCATTGCGTTACCCTATCAGGAAGGTACATCAAAAACTTTACGTAGGATCCTCAACAAACCTGGAATTAGGGTGGCATTTAAACCTGCAAACTCACTCAGAGATAAGCTTTGTCACCTGGCTTAAGGATCCGATAGAACCAATTAAGGAAAATAACCTAATCTATCAAATTCCATATAATGACTGTGAGGTTAAGTACATAGGTCAAACTAGCCGGTCGGGGTCAGTTAGAATAGCCGAACATAAGAATATCGGAACAACTGAATTTAGCGAAACAAAGAGTGACAAACCACAATAGGATCAGAAATCTAGAAAAACACCCGGCTACTGCAATGAATGCATTAACACACAATAGAATGGGTGGGATAAAACTAATGTACTTAAGTCCAGTACAGTCAAATGGAGAGACAGACTGAATTCCGAGTCTTTCTTCATCGAATTAACCCCATCCAACACATGTAATAGGAACGCCGCAACACTTTCATTACTAATAAAAACAAATAATATGAGTTCACTTAACTATAAAAGTCAAAAGTTGAAAGTAGGTTGATAACATTGATCTGATGATGAACAGTAATAATTGATGCTCGAAACGTCGTCAAGTAAATAATACTAGATCACTGTGTGTTATAAATCAAATAAACAAATCTAATACGGAATAAAATCGCTATAGTTCAGTTTTGAGATTTCAGGGATTTTATTGATTTCAAGTTGGTATTCATACCCAACTGATATCAGTTAGATAAAAATTGAAAACCTGAAAGTAATAGACAGCTATTTTTTCATAGTATGGGACTCCTCAGAAGTGAGCACCCATGGCCCTGCTAAGGATGGAACAGGTACTCAGCGATGATATAGGATAAAGTTCACCCTATATCGTGAACTGACAGAAGTTAGAAAGTGTGGACATTTCCAACCCACTGGCTGAACGGCAATATTTTGGCTGCGGAACTTGAAGGTCCTAGATTCAACCTCTGAAGAGACCATTATTTTATACTGATGAGGATTTTCATACTATCAAGAAACAACTATTCAATGCTCCTAAGTTTTCAATATTTTTCCAGCTGACGTCAGTCAGTAAGGAATATCAACTTGAAACGAATAAATAAATCCCCATAAACCTTTAAAAATTAAATGTGTTTTGCTTGATTTTAATATGAGATTCCAGCATTGTACCATCATGATACATTAAGACCAAATATATGAAACTGTTTAAGTTCAATGAGGTGGCTTCTAACAAAAACCCTGTTAATTGAACGATTACTGATGTCCCATAAAACGCTAATAAATAAATTTCAAAAATCTATTTTGTTTTTGGTAGACGGTCAGTTGAATTGAAACGTATGAGTTCAGGTGTTTTAGAATATGCTGAATCTATTGGAATATGCTTTTAACAATCACTGAAATAGCTATCTACCGTTTATATCACCTCAATTGAACTACACAAAACGTAGTGATCAAATTGAGGGGTAATCAACTTGCTAAATCAATAGTCTGTTGAACGTTTTATGACATCTGGCATCATCTAAGCCTCATTATCTCATTTTATAATCATACAACTGTATTCTCTGTGTACAGTGGATTTCTATATTATCCAATACATGTTAGGTCAATGAATGTTAATTACGAAATGATACAATAACCAAACACTGTATTTTACATGCTACTTTACTAAGTAGAATATTTATTCTGGATAAAGATGACTGACAGTATATACTGTATAGGATATACAGTAAAATATATATAATTTTACACGTTTCGAGAATTTTTAATTTACAACGATAGTTTTCAGTTGGCTGAATATCAGTGACTCAGCGAATATGTTACAACACTTAAGGCCCTATTTGTTTGTAGCCGATTGATAGGAAATCATTCCCATATATATTTTGCCTATCGTTAGTCATCAACAAAGTGAATCTGCAACTTTAAATAATTCATGTTATCTTCTTGTAGATCCAAATCTGCATCACTCCATTTCGAATCCATGGAACCCTATAGCAAAGCTACTGACTGGTGTAGGATTAGGTGGGAAATCATATCTGTTTATCGAAATCCATCAGTTAATTGTAGATTGTGTTAACTAAAATAAGTGATGGAAAAATGAATATATTTGGTGTTTAAGAATGTCGCAGGTTTCCACTCAATAATCAACTACTGTAATTATCCGAAGTGTTAGCTTAATATAATTAAGTCTCAGGAAGAAAACCTGATGAACATTGATAGGTCTGGAAAGGATGTATAACTCCTACATTGTGACTAGTGGGGTAAACCAAGTTGGACGTGAAGACAGTTACTCAGAGACACCAGTGAGTGGAGATCACGCCATAAAGTGAACTGATCAAGTAGATAAATGTGGAAGAATGAATTCTGACCCAGGAGCTTAATGGTAACGAGGTGGCAGAGGGACCTGAGGGTGCTGCATGCGTTCGGTCCTTGGTGGGGTCATGGTTGCACACTGCTGAGGAATCACACACAAGAACGAGACGGCTCTGCAGTGCTCCCAGTGGTTTTCCAACTGATCTCAGTTCCTAATGAGTACCAAAATGAAATGAATAATTGGTTTTTTTCATAAATATTTGAATTATACTCCTTTTTCTCCCGCTAATTTTCATGAAATGAAACTGAAATAAATTAAGATGATTAGATACTTGTTTGTGGCAAACAGTGGAATTCAGGAAGTACATTTCTTCATGTTTGCGAATTTTCAGCTGGATGTACCTAAATTCCAGTGAAAGATGATGTTCCCTCCGAGTCTCAAACTCAGAATTTATCATTTTAAATGCCAGAGCCTCACCAGTTCAAGTACTTAGTCACGAGAACCATCTATTTTGCAATGAGTGTCAATTACTTATGAGTTGCAAATAGGGCGATATTACTGTCATAAATCTCGCTAAGAACCAATATCTGACAAATAACATTGAGGCATACTTATAGGAGACTGTGTCAATTCGTTCGATTATAACAAACAGCGAGAAAGTGAAAGTTTCAATGGAAATATTCAATGCATCAACTAAAACTTATACTTCCAACCACTTCATGCCTAAGAACAGACGAATACTGATTAATGAAAACTATGAATTGATACTAACAGTTGTACTCCAAGCTAGTGAATGAATAGTAATATGACGGTAGCCTTGATACTGAATCCGTAGGGAATCTACTCTGCTCACCGCTAAAGAATATTATATTTGATTGACGCAACTGATCACTGCTTCCTGATTTCCATTAATTCCTAATTTGTTAGCAGTCTATAATCAACAAGTATTTGTAAATGAATTTATTTTCCACAAATCAGTTAACTGGATAACAGTATTTATGCGCTAACGTTTACAGCTTTGAAGGATACCCCTCAAAAGGGCACCTCTTTCTCCATAAATTATTTCCAACTTCCTTAGGTTGTTTGCTACAATATCTTCATCATATAATATCAGACATATAAGTATATATCATGCACAGTGCCAATTCCCACGAGGAGTGTTGATGAAGGCTTTGTCAATGTACAGTTTTATTTTTTGAAAGCATGTGCTTCTGAACAATCAATAGACCTATTGTTTACTTCTTAACTCGTCTGTGTGGTTTATAATTTAGCTTGCATATGTTTGTCTGAATGATGAGTTAGAAATAAACAAGTAATACAAACTGCATAGTCTACACTAACATTTCCCACAGTCAAGTAGCTTTTTAACTGCTGACTTTTTCTGATGACAAGATCTTCATCTGAAACTACCCAGCTCAGATGAGAAATTGTTATTTCTGAAACATGATCATGGATTAAATAAATACATTACTGAGAAGAATTATTAGTTACAAAAAAGCCATACTGACCGAAGGATTTCGTTACTATTTAAGAGTGGTTTAAACACTGTTTGATCGTCCCACCTGTTTGAAAAAGGAGCTTGTGACTAGTGTACACCGAGACACGTTATATCCAACATCCTGAATTCAACGGAAAAGTATGCGACAAAATTAATAATTAACCGCCTTATTACTCATAATCTTTAGATTGACAGTGGTTTTCAAATTATCCTGAGAAAAGTCAGCAAAATCTGCAGATTACCATTAGTAATTTTCAAGTGTTTCCGTGGTTCAGTAGTATACTTCTGAGGAAAATTTAACTTAATGACAAGGTAAAGGAACCTTTAAGAATGAAGTTAAAATTTTCAATGTGTCCTTCTTGTCACCAGGAATCGTTATTGTTCCATGTTTTTCATCCTTTATTGATAACTGGTTAAAATACAACTGCAAACAACATCATAATATTTGCACAAAGCAATATTTTACCTGAAATCTGTAGATTTGTACGTAAATAATAATTTATTTTGATTAGATACATTGGAAATCTTAAAATCAGGTCAAAACGATAACCTTTCAAAATCTTCATAACTCCCAGACTGAAAGTTAGGTATGATGTAAAAACGAATTCAATGATTGAATGCTTTTTTACATACTACGCAATGAGGCACAGATTATATGAAGGCTTATGATACTAGCTGACTGCTTAAACTTCTATAGGTTGATCATTTTTAAGACGACAATTAGCACTATGCTAAACATTTATGCTTCAAAAAACAGAAAACTTGAAAAAAATTTATTGTTTAGTCACTTTGTTCACTTATTTTTTTTTGATAACTGTAATTTCTCGTTATCCTGGATAGAACTGACTAACTTCTGTTGGCATACGGGCTACTATGCAGATGCATCGATACTGCCTGAATATTTATTGTCACAAGTGACTTTCTAGTGGTTAGCAGTGGGATCTAGGAGGTGTGTTTCGTCCAATTCGAGACTCGTCAGCTGAATTTGCCTGCACCCTAGTGAACGACGTTCCTACTGGGACTCGGACGAAGCCCCCTTCGTTTCACTGGGGCATACTTAGAGGAGCCTATATATCAACACACAAGAGTGGATAATGTTTTGGCGTTAGGAACGATGGGTGTAGGTTCGAGTTTCAGTGTGAATATCACTTACTAAGGCGCAAGTACATCTAGCTGAAGAGTCCCAAATATGTCAAGATGTGTACCCTGGATTCCACTGCTAGCGACCATCAAGAAAATTACAACACTGTTTGCTAACTATTCAACATATTATGTTCTCAATTGATTTGTTAAACTTCGTTTAATAATGATTTCTTTCTCCTTTGTTTAATTATTCAGAATAAGTCATGTCGACTGTATCCACCAGTATTCTTTTCAAATCATGAATTCAATCCAACTGATCTGTTAAATTGTAGTCGAAAACCGTCAACATCAGCAACTTCTTCCTCATCATCATCATCACTACGTTTTCGAGGTAATAAATTTGGACGTGTCAAAACAAAATGTCTAAATTCGAATAGATGTCAGCAAGGTTGTACATTCTCCAATAATCGTTTGCATCTATGCAATAATAAATCAAATCATTTCAGTTCAGCAGTTTCAACATCGACATTGAAGAGTATTCGTAAATCAGTGTTAAATTTTCAGAATTCCAATTGGTCCGATATATCATCTAGATCCCAGATGACAATATCACCACCATCAATAACAACATCGATAATAGATCAAAGTATCAGATCAAATTTATTAAATGATCTACAACTTCCTGGATCTAATGGGATGTTATTGTCAACAGCATCAAATTCACGTTCCAGTCATAATCATAACAATAACAGTAATACTACTAGTAGTAGTAACAATAACAACAGCCAAACTAATAATTTAATTGATCGTCCAGTGGTTATACTGAACCCTGATGAACCACGTGAAATATTTATTGGTGGGGTACAATCAGTATCATTGCCATTATGGGCATATTGTAAATGTTTGACAATGGTACGTGGTGAACCACATGAACTAGGACCACGTTTGTGTTTACGCCTATTACAAAGTCTCTTTAGTTTACATTATTTAGTTACGCATAATTATAATGGTTCCGGGGTAAAGCACCAATTGATCCTATTGTAATGAGTGCTGTACTACGTCAAGCACAATTACAATTTGGTTCAGGCTATTTTTTTACTGAACCAATGGCATTAGGTAAATTAAGAGATTATTTAAATAATGCATTTCGTGTTATGGCATTTAGACAACGTAAAGGTGAACGTGTTAGATCACCATTTTGGAATGAAAAAGGTGAACCTATACATGATTTAGAAGCACCAGTTGAATTCTCTAACATAACTGATATTATCGCTATCCCACATACAACAACAACATCACAAGCAATAACCACGACCACTGTAACTACAACAACTACAAAATCGATAAATGATTCTGAGTTAAATCGAAATTCAAGATAAACAGAAAAAAAAGGAAATCAAAGACACGAATATATGTAGAAATATGGTGTTTGTGTTAATATTCTTCATTTATTTGTGTATTAGGTCAACAACTGATGGTAAATATTTGAAATTCAAATACAATTAACCCGCTTCAATAATGCTAACCATTATATAAACAAAACACATGAGGCAATTTTGATTCCATTCAACAACAACAGAGAAATAAAACAATAACAATATCTCATGAAACCACATTTTAATGTGATTACTAAACAATGAAAGCGGAAAGGATAACGTATTTTATGATGTTCAATGGCTTCAATGTAAATGTTTTAAGTCATCCATAGTTTTTCTACTATCCACAATAATACACTATCAGATAAAATGATTAGGTCAAAGAGAAAGAAAACCCGTAAGGAGAATGAAGGAGTACACTTCAGTCTTTTTTGATAAACATCTATTGTAATTATTATCATGTTTTTTTTGTTTTCTTTCTGCTTGTTTAAATGATATGAATGGGAAACTGACATGGTATTATAACTAGGCAACGGCGTTTGCGTAAATTACGAATTGTATCACTTCTTCTCTACCTGATATACATGCACACATACCTTCCTGTCTATCTTGTATGTCTCATTATATATATATATATATATATATATATATATATATATATATATATATATGCAAATTACTGATAACACTATTACGGTTACAAATACTTATGATGAATAACATAATTAATTACTGTTATCACAACCATTGATAAATAATAGTAATTATAATGATAAAGTAATATATGAATGATTAATCTTGCTGAATTAAAGTTGGCAGAGGGAGTGGCTAGTAAAAATGTCATGTAATTTATTAAAACTCTTGACAGGAGAATTACGAGTGTCTAGGTTCTAGCATAACCCTTATCAGTATTAGCAGCAACACTACTATTATCATATACCATAGAAATACATTAAGGCGGCTGTGTCATTGATCTTTTGCATGTTGGAATTGTACCACCCGAATTGTACAGATTCCTTAGATATCTATTTATCACAATAATCATCACAAAGTAGCTCTTTCGATAGACAGACAGATAGATAGATGGATGATGTGCAATGGAAAAAAAACTATTGAAAAGAATTTCTTGCTACATTAAAGAGAAAATTATGCCGAAATAAGAGAATGAGACTTTTCAGATGAAAGTGAAGTGGGAAAATAAAAGCGTTCCCAGGAGAAGAGTTATGCAATAATAATAATTAATTATGATGCTTTACTAAGTGATTATTAGTAAACAATACTACTGATATGAGTTTTGATTACCGAAACTGATTGAGATGATGGCATAATTGGCTTACAAATATCTGCACGCTGACTGGTCACTGGAGAGTAACTGAATTCTATCAAACATTGTGAAATGTGGTCACCTGACTAGGCGACTAAGCATCGTCATGCACATCGATAGATCTACCTAATTCAGTCCTAGAGGAGACCAAGCGCAGTCCGAATAGCTCAGTGGTAACGTCTCTGACTGCAGCACTGCTTGACGCAGGTTTCGATCTCAGGTGGGACATCAGTCCTTTATAGGTAGCAGATACGCCTTGCCAACAAGCACAAACCGTCCATCCTTTTCCGTTTTAAAAACTTCACTGATATTAAGCACAATTTAAACAAGGCAGTGAATTAACATGGAAGAAAACAAAATTGATCATTAGGCTTTGATGGAGCTTAGCATATAAGATTTTACCGCTACCTAGGTCACCATTTTTTGATCAAGTTATGTATATACCTCAGTCTTATGGAGGACTGTGATGACCTGATCAACTAGGTAGTAAGGTCTGTGACTTCAATGCATAGTAACGCAAGTTTAGATAACTGAGGGAACATAATTTTTCCTCATGATTGCAGATACATCCTGATAATCAATGAAAAATAAGAAAGAAACTTGAGTCAAGATCTTTCTGCCAACTACTTACTAGCAAACAATGCCAAATATTGAGGTTATTTTTTATCTATTTGTCCCCTGAGTTTCCAGAGAAACATAGGGCTTCAGCAGCACGTCACCACTTCATTCTCTTCTCCGCAGTCTTCAAAACCTGGCTCCATGACTGCCCAGAAGCTTCCACTTCTTCCTCACACCATCTCCTTCTTATCACCCTCGGACACCCAACTCGTTGTTTCCTATTTAGGTTCCACTTGAGGGCCTGGCGCGAGATGTCTTCAGACGGTCTTCTCAGCGTATGTTCAATCCAGTCTATCTCCACTTTCTTCTGCATAGTTGTTGGGCGACAGGTTGTTGGTTGGTTCGATGCTAGCCAGCCAAAGTTCCTTGTTGTTTATTCTATTATTATTATTATTATTATTATTATTATTATTATTATTATTATTATCATTATTATTATTATTATTATTCTGGTCATCTCATCTGACCCCCAATATCGAGCGTAGGCGGCAGCTGTTGATGATGTACGTCTGGAGTTTGTTGGAGAAGTTTTTCGTAACGCACCAAGTCTCCCAACTATATAGAAGCACTCACTTGACTGAAATGTGTTGAAAATCTGGATCTTGTTCTATATGCTTGTGCAGTAGATCTCCACACTGGTTTT
Organism: Heterobilharzia americana; assembly: GCA_944470555.2. Taxonomy (NCBI): domain Eukaryota; kingdom Metazoa; phylum Platyhelminthes; class Trematoda; order Strigeidida; family Schistosomatidae; genus Heterobilharzia; species Heterobilharzia americana. The sequence continues at coordinate 68,944,397 of OX104129.1, read as the reverse complement.
AGATTGATGAAGGCATGTCTTGATGTCTTTCCGAGTCTGGCCTTGACATCCGCATCTGTGCCGTCACCGCCTGTGATTGAAAGGATGCTGCCTAGGCAGGTAGGTGAAAGAGACTACTTCCTTTAGGTTCCTCCCGTTGATGGCGACTAGTGCTTGTTGTTGTTGGTTGAATATCTTTATCACTTCCGTTTCCCTACATTCACCTTAAGTCCCGTCTTCCTCCGCTGCATCGCCTCTTCTTGTCAGTTTTTCGCCTTCAGATATTCGAGTTTGTGCGACATTAAACATAAATCATCATCGGCGAAATCCAAACCTTTTAGAGTCTTTAAATCGGCCCAACCAGCGTTTGCACACCTCACAGTTGCATGATCCAGCCGACCACAATCGGGAAGATCATCGTTGACAGTAGGCAGCCTCGTCTTATTCCTTCCTGTCTTCACTTCAGAGGCATCACTGAGCTTTCCATCGTGAATCACTTGGCATGTAGCAACCTCATATAGCATATAGCTGTTGAATGAAGTTGGTAAAGGTCTGTGGCACTAAAACCGTAGTGTCGAAGTAGCTGCCAAATTACTTCTCGATCAACGCTATCAAAGTCCTTTTCAAAATCGATGAAGTTGAGGTGAAGAGTTGACTGCCATTCTATGCTCTATTCTATAATGATGAGTAGTGTTTAAACTTGATCCGCACATGATTCGTTCTTCCTGAGGCCAGACAGCTTGTTCCAGTCGTAATTTTGAATACTGTGGTACTCAGTAATTATTTCGTTTTCTTAGTGTACCACCAAAAGCTAAACTATTACATGGCCAATAACAAATAGTATTTATGGTTCCATTTCAATTTATGGTAACTGATGTATACAGGATTTTTGATTCAAAAATGAAAGAAACTGTCTTCGAACAAATTAAAAAATACTTCAGTTCATAATAATCACAAATGGGTCAGTCAAACAATATACCCACACGACTAAAATTCATGCAGAAAGATAAGTTTTCTTAAGGCAAATGCCTAAAGAAAATGTGCAACTACTTATTTAGTCAAACGGTCAAGACTTGATATAATTATAACAGAAGAATTAAGGTCTTTTATATTGGTCGACAGTGAACGATTGATACCACTAACAGATTAGATCCCTGACAGGGTCGTGTGCGCACACTGCTGATGAGCCCCAAATAGGGATGAAACAGCCGTCCAGGGTTCCTGCTTTTCTAGTATTCCTCGAAACGATGTCAGTCTATGATGAATACCAACTTTAACAGTCACTAAATCTCCACAAACCCTCAAATTCAATTGATCTAGTGCTCAATGTAGACTTACTTTGGGAGGTGATTCCTCAAGTTCCAATGAGTTTTGTCCAGTGGGACAAATGAAGTTGAACATGAAGACAGTTACTCAACGACGACACTGGTTGGAGGTTGTGCTATGTCATGACTCGACAGAAATAAGAAATATGGACCAACAGATTCTAACCTAGTGGCTCAATTATAACGTGCTGGCTACGGAACCTAAAGGTCCTGGACTCAATCCCTGGCGGGGCTATGTTTCCAGGGTATTCTTCTGACTCATATCAGTTCATGATGAATTCCAACATGAAATCAATGAATACATCTCCACAAACCTCCAGAGTGAATTAATAGGAATAATGAAAAAAATAGAATATTAACTGACTTAGACTGGAGACGGATAGTCATTCACCACAGAAGGAATTGTACAATGAAATGTCTTCTTTGTCATTACTAAACAACTCAGTAACCTGACAGCAACCTAATATGAGATGTAAAAGTAATCCATGAACAATAAAAGAACATCAAATTTTAAACAGATCTAGATTATGGGGATTTTAATTATTTAAATAAAGTAATAGTTAATCTCCGTTTTGTTATTAATTTGTTAGAATTTATCAAGGAAACTAATTTTTCCAAGTGTAGTATTCATCATGGACTAATATCATTTAAAGAACCTTTGAAAAACTACTCATTGGTGATATACTTCCACATGGATATCCAGAAGTTCTAATGAGAAACCATGACTTACAGGGATACCAGTTGAAAACCTTGGTGGATAGTCACGCTATATCATGACCTGACAGAAGTTGGAGACTGTAAACCAATGAACTCTGACCCAGTGGCTGAATGGTCAACGTGTTCGCCGGGAAACCTGAAGGTTCTGGGTTTGATCCCTGGTAGGGGTATGGGGGCGCACTACTGAGGGGTTCCATACTAAGACAAAAGATCTTTCCAGTGTTCTAAGATTTCTAATGATTCCCTGACTTTTGTCAGTCCGTGATGAATACTATCTTGATTCAAGCAGATTACTAAACGATAATAATCTTTTTTCTATCATCCATACATCAAAATTCAATATCTAACTTTTGACTGAATCCTGAATTAATAAGATGTGAAAAACCATTGTAACGTCCGAATCACCTTTGAAGTATCGGTATCTAAATGATGTGAAATGATTAATGAACCAATCTATTCGAGAGAGAAATCTGATTGTTAGTGGTAATTACAAACTAGCTACTAAGAGATGTTATAAGACAACAAACAGATGCTAAAATTCATTTTAGTTGGCTTGGAGTCGAAAAATGTGACTACCAAAAGTGTCTATGCATGAGAATACTAAGAATCTTGTTTCGTCAACACTTCAATCAAAAACTCAACTAAGCCATCACAAATGCTTACTTTCCCGACTACATTGATGTGAAAAAACAGGATTTTTAGGAGCAATAAATCTATTTACTTAGTCGTGGCTAGCAGTGGAATTCAGGATACACGTTTTGTCCTGGGTCTAAATACGATAAAGTGAGTGGTGATCTCATAAATAAGATGGGAATGCAGCACCCAGCGCTTCAAATGACGCGCAAAATCAAAATCGCTAAGACAAGGGACCACTTCTTTTGCAGTGGGTATCAGTTCTCATTTATTGGTACTTGTAGTTATCTTTAGAACTCCCCGTGAATAACATTGGCGTTTGAAGAGACAGATTTGGGATTCCAGCCTCACTGAGAACCCAGCCACTGGATGATATACATCTACATTCAGCCGATGAATCCTAAATAGGAGGCTTGTGTGATGGATTCAACCACTAGCCATGAAGACTGAGAAATTATTGAGGTATCCGCTCGATGGCTCCATACACCTAGGGATATCAACCACTTCGATCCAGAAAAAACTTACTTCAATTCACAGATTCCTCATCCGATACATACAATCTGAAAGAAAGATCATCGAATAAAAGTTATGAGCAGTAGAAGACAAGTGTTAACGTTTATTAAGGAAACTGTGGTAAACAAAGAGTAGAGAGGAAGGTCAACAACTCACTCAAGTGGAAGACGATTGCAAAGAAGAGGAAAATACTTCGAGGAACAGTTCAAATGATCCCTAATTAGTTTTCAGCCTCCCAATACCCAGTCAAAGCCTGGATAAGTCATTCGGGTAGGGCATTCACCTCTTTTAAATAAACTGAGGGGATAAAGGACAGTAGGCCCTGAAGAGTTTGCATGAGAGATGCTTAAGGACAATAGCCCAGGTTTATTGGTCAAACCGACTACAGTGTAAGCTAACGTTTAGGAACTAGATATGATCCACTGTAACTGATGTTGATAAATATCTGTCTTGGTGTTCAAAAAACAAAAAAATCCTCTGGTAATAACTGAAGACGAACAACCTGATAAAAACTGTTTCGAGAAATATAGGTCCTATGGTCACTCGACGACTTATCAGAGCTTGGAAACAGTAAACGTATGCATACATCTGTCACCATGTTACTAAAATGGAGGTCAGATGTAGAGCTTTAGGTAAAACAGCTAATTTAATTGACAAGGATGTACATCTTTATCGACTTAGCTGGCCAGGACATGTGTTACGCATACCTAGTCGCAATCCAGTCCACTGTACTATGCTAGGGAAGTAGGACTAGGCTAAGAAATTGCTAACAGTGGTCAGACTTAACTGTGGTATCAAACTGTGGCACATCTAGCTCTTGAATCTATCTGTGTAAAGGAATGAAGACCTATTGTTTGGGTCCCATTGACAACCAAACCAAATTGTCAGAAACTTATGTTCATATGGCTAAGAATAAATCTCAGTAAGGTATCTGCATACATTTCTTATCGACATTTGAAATATCAAAACATATTTCACCATTAGCTTGTAACCTTCTTCTTTACTTTCCTATGGATTCCCGGTACTTTTATCACCTAATTTGGTTTTATCAGCTTTCTTCTCGCTGTCTTCTATCTTGATGTGGTGACTTAAGAGACAGCAATTTGAGCCCATAAGTAGTAATGCTATATCTGATATTCAATGATTTGCTGAAATGGCAAATAATATACGATAAAACCAGTGGCGAACGGCAAATTATAGTAATAATCGCAATAATAATTTGAAGATGAGTCAAGAATATACGAGACTTAGTGTTCTGAGAGAATTTGTGAATTCCTCCAGGAATTTTCATTCATTTTCAAGTGGACATAAAATTGATAACGGTTAGTTTTTAAGCATTTAATAAGTGTTGAATTCATTCAATGGCTTTAACGTCAACAAATTTAGGTCCTGTGTCTACTGACTATTGTTAAAGCCTGGCATACGTTCACTTATTGTCCTTTATTCTCATACATTAAGAATCTACGTAGACAATCATCTGTCTTCCGCACATTCAAGGCTCAACATGTAAATATAACCAATGAAAGCTGATACCATCTCTGCGTTTGACTAAGTGAATCATAATGTAGACCAGTGCAGAGCTACTGGTTTCGCAAACTTATAAGTGTTCTATGTGGTTTTTCAATTTATCTTCTGATTCTGTTCTAGATTTTATCGTGTAGTCCTGAACCCCCTTGGCTGACAGCAAGCCCTATCAGGAAAAGACGTTGACGAAATGTAAAGTTACATGAACGCATTGACTGAATTTCTGACAATGATTTCGCACTTGGCAAACTTAAGATAATGCTTCGAGAATGGTTAGTAGTAAACCTCAATTTAAGTATCAGAAGTGAAATGTGGTGTCCACTTCACTAACTTGAAAAATGGTATCAAATCCTATGTGCTGCCTGCTGACGAAACTTAAACTAGGTTACAGAGAACTCGTTTGGCATTTGTCAGTCAACGCGATGAGTGGCGCTGGCGAAATATCTGACTACATATCAAAAGACGAGCGTACTGCGTCCCATTCGACTCTGTACTACACGATTGTGACACAAGCAGAATCATGTGGCTATCATCAAGGTTATGCTTACGATATCATTTAGGCAATACCAGTTAGTCGGTGAAGTCTTGCGATGTCACCGACTGATATGTCTTGTACATTCTGAAGCACTACCTACTCCCACGCGCAATTTTAGGCAAAGAAGGATAAGATTGGGCGGAAGTTAGGGGGCCAGCCAAAGAGGGAGTGTCAGTCTGTGAATCCTCTGAGTGCTAGTTTAAGCTAATTGGAAGAATGTAAGTTACATACCCAGGGTCTTCGAGATGACATAAATCTACGGTTGGGGGCTCTAGGTGATTTGATACAAAACTAGTTAGAACAGAGCAGATATTGTAAACATTTTCACCATTACTCATTTACTTTCCGTCTTTCCTATGTCATATCCTCTTTTTTGCAGCTTACTCCTTTGCATGCTACCGCGAAGTGTGGCAACTAGAACAGCTACACTTCAGTGCTAAACTTTGTGTTGATTCCACTTTCTTTGATATTTAGTCTTTCAAGAACTGTTTCTGCCTAAATTGCAGTAATTCTCCTCTGTTCCGGTATTTGTTCAGTATTTTATGAATAAGTAAGTTAGAAGAGTAAAAGTCATAGGGTTAACATCTTTCAATCAAAGTTAGCTTCAGTTGAAGCTTCTCATTTAACCAAACCCCATCTACTCTTCGACATAAAGCATTCACTAAACATCCATTCCAGGTGATTGGATGGAAACCAATAAAGTTTATGTACTGATCACTCCTCATAGTCTAAGGATGAACACTTCACTTAACTAAATATTCCTTCTTACGTTTCATACATTACAAAAGTTCCGTAGACTTCCTGATTCTCACACCATTAAGCTGTTATGGACATAACTGGAAATCTGAAGTATGTTTGATGAGAACTATACAATTGGCAATAATGTCGTCGAAATATCACCAATCCTGGAGCAACAATTTGCATTTGGGTGGTGAGAAACACATCCCAAACGTTCTCAAATTGCAACTCAAAGTGTTCAGAAGACTCTGCATCTTCACCTAAGAGGACTGTGTCATCTGCATATTGTAGGTCTAACGAAAATTCTCCTGCGATTAGGTCGTCTGTGCCATCAGGTGACAAGAGGGAGACCTCCATAAGAATATCTACGATAAAATTGAATAAGAATGGAGACAGTGGGCACCCTTGATGGACACCACTCGATGAACATGTCTCCCTGGGCATCTCAATGTAGGCTCCAACACGCCCACAAGTGTTCGAGTAGAGAGCCTTCAACAAGGTGATGTACTTACCCGACCGATAGCTGCTACCTTGTCATGGTGGTCGGGCTTGCACATCACAATGACCCAACGAGCTATGCTGGTGGAACGCTTGTTCCCTCAAGGTCCTACCATACCAGAAAGGTCTGTTGGATAGTGGTTAGACGGAAAGTAGTTACCGTTATGGTGTAAATTACTACACTATGATGGGGGTCTGAGGGCGAAGTCATACTGCTGCTAGCTGGATGAGGTGTAACCGCAGTAAGGTGTTTCCCTTGGATGACCAGCAGTGCCATGCTGATGCTGCCTTCTCAGTGGAAGGGGGATGAGAAAAGGTCGGCCCGAAAAATAACACTCCACCATGCCCCACAGTCTGTCGGGCCGGCGGTGTTGGTCCATTTGTCGTTTCTTTTCGACCACCCGGCCCCAAAAATACAAAAGTTCAAGATAATCATACTCAAAAGGCTGTGCGTGACAGGCCTTAAATAGATGTCCGATGTGCTCTGCGGTCACAAAAATTTCTTTCAGGTATCTTAAGAAGAAATAGCCTTCCACGGTATGGGCAGCCGGGAAGTGTCAACCGCCTTTATAACTCGATCAGCACTCAATTATATAAGTTTTAATATAATCCTAGTGTGTTTAGAAAATTAAAACAATATTTTTCTGAACATTTCGCTGTGTATGTCACAGCTCCTACCACATATTTATTGACTGAATTCAAAGGCGAATTTTGTGGAAAAGGTCAGAATTCGGATTTAGTTTTCACTATGAACTGACGTCAACTGGAGAACTACTGAAACCCTAGTTTGGCGCTTTTCAGCAGTATGCACCCACATTATAGAGAAGAATTGAACTAATAATCGCAAGTTTCCACGGCGAACACGTTACCATTGAGTCACTGGGTTGAAATTCAGTGTTTAGTTGTTTTAGCCTTTGTCTATTGATGACACAGAGCCCAATGTCATCGGTAAGCATCCGTGCTAATCAAGATGTCATAGACCAGGGTCCCTGAATCCGCTTTAACATCTGTGAAAGCTAACGTCCAATCTTCTAGTTTGAAAGGCTGATCATTGACAGCATCTCTTACAGGTGTGTTGCGAATCTGCATTTTCGGTTGACCACAAGTGAACCCCAGTAATCACTAAATCTACTAATTTTCAACTTGTACTGGCAAATAATGATTAGAATGTTATTGGAATCTCTAACCTAAGAAATACTGGTTCAAACAACACTTCTAGCATAAAATTACCAGCCATTCTCCAGAAATATTATAATCATCCACGATCTTAACGAACAAATGAGAATAATAAAGTCAACAAGTAATGGTTTCCAAATGCATAAAAGTTAAGTTAGTGATACTTTTATCACATGAAATGTTGAATATCATTGGAAACATGTACAAAATGTATTTAACAGATGCCAATTAGCGACTACAATTGGATAGTGGATATAAAATTCAATTTCTTATCGTAGAACTATCAAGAAAGATGGATGAAATAATGATGAAATCAATTTACAGAAAACCTACATGGAATGGACAGTTCACAAGCTTCTGTAGTTGGAAGCCTATAAGTCACAAAACAGACTCATTATATCTCTTGCACATCATATGCAACTTATCCGCAGGCCTGATGCTTTAGACGATGAAATAAACCCAAGAAAAATCCTGATCGAAAATAAATAACCACCTCGTTTCATATCAAGCTCAAGACTAAAGAGATTACCTCAGTTCTTTCTGGAAGATGTTGTACATGAATCTTGGATTGAAAGGTGATCCGGCTGCCGGCATTCTAAAAAAAAGAATTCCCAACTATTTGCAAAGGACATTCTTCGTAACAACGTTGAAATTGATTCTTACCAATCGTCTATTATTTTGTAACAATCTGACGGATGTCTTGCCTTTCATACCACTCCTGGGGAGCTGTGTACCGGTCGTTCAAGAGGAATTCTGCCCAAATGTATTCAAGCTCGCTATTATGCATGGTTGCGAAAGGGTGTCAAAGAAGTGCAATAACCGAACAAGCCATTGATAGTGACCACGTAATCTTAACTTCCTGTTTCAAAATGAATTACAGAGTAAAGAGGAAATCGTCGAAGGCTGTACGTGTCAGCTCTAACTGCATTGCAGAAGCTTTAGCTACCCACATAGAAAAAGATTAGCTCAACCTCCGCTCCTTTCATGGTTTTAATCTTTAACGTTTCGAATCAACTACTAATTTACTTCTTCCATTCTCCTAACTTCTTACGTAGTAATACTAGATGACTGAAGGCGAAATGCATTTGAACCCATTGATTAGAAATGTCACATAATGAAAAAATATCGTTTACTGGATAACATTTCGGACATAATTCACCATCCATACTCATATCAGGTAGTCTGAATATCGGAAATAAAACAACAATTTTACGTATAATCAACTTTCACTTGTTCCTATGCTTTTTTGATGGAAATTCACTCCTCAAGTGCTTAACCATGTTGCGCAATTCAGTCAAAATACAACTATTAAGAGAGACAGACAAAATCAACCTAAAACCGCATACAAGTGTATCAGTTCAGTACGCTACACTTAACAGTAGTATACAAAGAACAAGTAGATAGAAAGAGACTGATATCAAAATAGACAAAAGTGTATGGGAGAAGAGTAAATTTAAAAGCCAAGATCAGTCAAAACACTCAAGCTTTAGAAGAAATCAAAGAATGAATACATCTGCGCTACGGTCACTGACTTCTCACCATTTCATGAAGACTTCTCAACCACTGATTATTTTCGTCTCGAGGACCCTAGACAGGTAGAATGAACCTCCCTACACAGCCCACACCGAGTCATAGGGTTCATGGTCACCCTGGAAGACCTTCAAACCTAATGTAACTTCTTTTAGCATGACACGTTGAGGTACACAGTGGCTCGGCATGCACAGCACTTCTCCAAGTCACTTTAGTCGACTACGGTTTACAACCACACGGTGATTCCACCAAACACGAGCAATATTACACAGACACCAAAAGCTTGTAGTCTCTTCATATCTTCTGCTGTATAACAGGACAGGACGAACCGACAACTGTTACGCTAAGATTTGTATTCATTACCTTTCGCAACTTTTACTGCTTGTTACCATGTCCTCTAAATAAAATAAATTATCATTATACCATCATGGATATCGATGTCTACAGACGACCAGTACTATAATTTCAAATGGGACAGCGTGGAAGCACTACAGCAAGCAAGCTGAAAGTGTATTCCTGCGAGAATGGTACTCTAGTTGAATAGTAATCAACAGACACGTAGGCACTGACCGAATACACAGACAACTAAGAAGGGACTGGATGACTGGGAACCTATCAATAGTCGGAGATTGGCTCAACAGTATAGGTCAACAATTATAAATCTCAACCTCTGATAAAAAGGCAAAGGTCCCCCCTACCCATAAGTTGATAACGCTCATGGCTGACAAATATCCTTCATAAGCATTCAAGCAACTTCAAAATGCTTCACTTCTTATTCAAGTCAATGTTGATGGTTTCCTAGACTGATGATGAAACATCCAAGAACAAATCGCATGAATTTTATCACTTCACGGGAAATAGTACAATAGTCTCAATGACTTCACAATAAAAGGAATCGTCCATTTTTACGCCTATGGAGATATTTGGAAAATTGAAACACTGATGACGATAAGAATATCGTCAGAACTAGGACGATGCATATTAAACTGATGCTTTGATCGTGAGTCGATACTATTAACCTAACTAGTAACCAAACAAGGCCCTAATAAAGGGAATAAAATGACTGAACTGCTATCTCACAAACCGCGTATACGTTATCTAGTAATATGTGGATTAGGGAATTAGAACTGAAACAAGAATACCAAGTGAAATGAGACAGATACTCATCTACTAAAAAGGACCGAGGTAAAGAAATTTTCATCTAAATTAGAGACAGTCTGTTAGTAGTGTGGTTAGTAGACAGTTTCATCGACCCTCACCCACTGCTGGGAACTAATTATTTTTACTTTGAGTAGGTTTGTGTTACTCCACTTATTTTTTGCAACCTCTACACTTGGTAAAAACCCATTCGTTTTTATTGTCGTTCACTTGTGTCATACATATTACCTAAAGCTTATCATGCCGCCTATTCCCACTACTTTGTACTAACGGGATGATACTGCGAAGAGAACGACCCTATCTTAGTGCATTCATTCATACTATCCAAACGAGACTAGTTGTTGTCTGCTGTATGTGACTTTATTTAAATATCCAGTACCAATACTTCACTTATATTGAAAATAATTTTGCTGATATATATTGGACATAGAAAACCACAATTAACTACATCTTTTCAAATTCTGTGACGCATACTTTGCTCTACGTGTTGTTGTCGTGTATTTTGTTGTCGTCTATCGCTTAGGCTAAGATTTATTATATTCTTGTCCAACAGAATTGATACCTACCTACACTTTTGTATTCACATTAGAACTATTACTGTTGCGCATAAACGGTCTACAAAATATTTTCAGCCTTTCGTTAACTTCAAACGCATTTACCCCATTAACATGCTGAGGCCAGTACTTAGACAGAACACAGATATGACTGTCTGCTGGAATTGTTCCGCGAATACAGAAGAATCAAGCCGTCACCACAAGACGAGATTGGTCTAAGTCGTGTATAAAGAGACAGTAACTAATTTTTTATTGTTCTAGTGATTCGTGACCTTTCATCTTTATGCCTTTGTCAAGATATTTCAACACTTTTATGTTTGTTACCGTCCGCATCAATACCAACTGTTTCATTACTCCGTTTGTTGTTAATACAATGATCTATCTCAGTCACTTTTCATTTTTGTTGTATAATTTCTTCGCCTACCAACGTAACCGCTCGGACTTATATCTAATGTCACACAGCTGGTTCAGGTGTCGCACTCAGTGACCTTGTGGGTATTCACGCAGTAGGAAATAAGCCATACTTATTGCATGACGGCTGGCTAATGATGTTTGGCCGCCTAAACCTCGGTGGGCAAGACGGTGTTCGAACCCTTGACGCATAGGTTGGAAGTCAACTTTGTAAACCAATGAGTCACATCCCCCACATTATTGGACATACTATCCATCTGAAGGGAGAATGGACTTGTAAGAGGACAAGTTTGTAGGAAATTGAATTGGATATGACTACACGTAAGTTTTTACAGCTTCCTTTCAATCCGACATAAAGGAGCTTTGGATAAGAGCTTGTCTAAGAGGACTAAATAAACATTCACAAAATATATGATGGCAGTTTTTACCGCATTCAAAATAATTAAGGTGATGTCAAAAAACAATATCTTTACTAGATCATTCATTTGCTTTCACATTCGAAACTGAGAGTTCATAGCACTTCAGAATGATCACCACTGTCTTCGATCTCGCGCCACATTTAATGATATCCCCAGTAGCGTGATTCAGGCTTCAATTAGGATGCTGATGAAGTATAAACAGATAGCAACAACTATCCTACAGGAGGGAATCAGACGCCGACCAACTCTTCATTTCCTCCAACTAACCGACAAACAGTTAACCATATGGAAGACACTACGGACGAGTAATGAACACATATCTATGTGGAAGCTCATATTTCAAGGTGACAACTTACTTCATAAGCAAAGACAGGCCAAGGCACTCCAGAACTTCCCACATAATGTTCCAAATGAATGTGAACAGTCCTCCTGAGGCGTTGCAGGGTTGAACACTCACGCTAACGATAAAATAGCCTGAAGGTGATCCATACTGACGTATACTGTTCCAGCTTTTGATAGGCAATTACAAATCCAATACGTGACATATCCAGCAGTCGCTACTTGGATTAGGTAGTTTACTTTTCGACCAATGGACCACGCGTTTGAATCCCCATCCCACCTAATGAGGTTTAGACAGCCAGGTAGTAGTATCATTAGTCCTCACACAAAATGTAGCTCGAATGTGCACAAAGTTGTTGAGTGGATTTCGACTTCGACATTCAACCGTATTCACACAACTAACCAGATACAAGGAATTTGCGACTACTTACAAAGCTTCACCTCCAAAGGTGAATCCAGACAGTCTTCTACCAACAAGGCAACAATATTTGACAGATTATTTGTGTAAATTACATGTCACACAGAAAGTCATCGAGTTAGCTATGGATAAGATTAGTAAACTAATGAGCAGAATGAGTTTGGAAACACTATGATTAGTTTACTATACTGATAACTAAAGAGTCACCAACTGGGAAGAATTAGGTGTCCAGTGTTCCCTGGGTTTTAATGGTTATTCCACTGATTTCAATCTGTGAAAACTACTCTGAAACCAATTGATCTTTAAAAAACAACTGGCCTACTTACTTAAGCTCAGACAAGTGGAAGCCGGAACGTCTATGAAGCTAATGAACAGTTATCTATTAAGCTTGTTTATAATTATTCTGATTCAATTGTGTGCTGAACAAACTACTGTCTTGGAGATCCCATCTCACAATTTTCTCACGCAGAGTTATTCACGAGTCAACAGAGGACAAACAACAAAACAGTACTAAGTAAATGTCTAAATGAAAACTTTCAATATACTGTAGTGAATAATACATATAAGGGAAATAAACACCAAAGGATCCATAGTTGGTAGCAGACGACAACGCTCAAACCGGCAAAGTGAGTAGCAAAAACATGAATTGAGAAAATTAGATTAGCAGTCAATGACAAAGCCAGAAGGAATATAACAGATAATTAAAGGCCACCCGAAAATATGATTACGTTTTTAAGGTTATGATAAAGTGTTATACACCCATTCAAACTAAGTCTTCCACAGTTATACACAAGGGTTGATGCACCAATTGTAGTATAAATATAGCAGTTAATTTTATCAAAGTCAGGTTGTTGGAACTACTGGACAAATGAATTCCACAGTTAAAGACTCTAGAGGATATCGCCTAACACCGACAGCAATAGTGCAAATGCACCCACGCCTCATTTTCATTGTAACCATTACATCACACTTAGTTATTTGCTTGATCCTTTATTCTTTCAACGGCTTTCGATAATATTACGCCCACTTCCAGCTGATTTAGATAGAGAGGCTTTTGCCGAGTTCTCGTTTGAAGTGACAATAACCAATGAGGATTCCCAGGGATATCTAATGTAATCGTTTCTGTTCATCGCAAACGGGCTTATAGATATAACGCTAGAAACTCGGATTTTTCAGACATTGACTTACTTCCAGGAGGGTGCCTGGTTAACTAGGAGTACGCAGTTGACATTCTCCTGTTACACAAAGACGATGACAGAATACTGTCTTTGAAGTGTCTTAAGCAGAAACAGGAGTATTTGGCGTGCGTTTCAAATCTGCAGATAAGATGTCTCACTATGTATTTTAAAAAGGGTATACTGTGCTGCAGTCTACATTGTGCCAGATTCTACTTTAGATTGTTTGTCTTTCTCTGTACTTTGCTTTGCTGTCGTGTATCCTGATGTGCTGAAGTACGGAAATTCGGTTTATTAGACAACGATAAGGAGTCTAATTTCGATGCTGACTGACTGACATAAGTTGTTGGAGATTATTAATAGTCAAAAAAACGTAACACAAAACTAACAGTTATAAGTGCTAAATTTTCTCATCATGTTGTAAAGTATTCAATTATTGAAACCAAACTAAAGGAGGAGAGGAAAGACATCTCAGTTTACGCGTTAATTAGGTCTTATTCAGATGAAACATGATATGAAGTACTTCGACTGGTTTTGCAATACACGTATCAGATGATTCAAAAATCAACATTTGAGATACAACAGACAAAATCAACACAGAACCTCGCACACAGGTCCAGTGGCTTAAGTTGCCACACTTTACAGTAGTATGCAAAGATAGGTGGATAGAATAAGAGTGATATAAAAGAAGATGAAGTTTTGATAAATAATTCAAAAATAAATGTCAGTGCGAGCACCCAGGCTTTAGAAGACGTCAAGGAGTGAATACATCTGCACCATCAGCTATGTCACCAAGATTTCTCAACCACTGATTTCTACATTTGAGATATCAGGTTCCAATATCAAGTGAATGATTTTTTAAAACAACGTTGAAAGCTGTATTAAACACAGCGTTCTCTCAGTCAGACAAGTAAGTGATCAAACAGTATCCCATAGTACATACACAGACGAGGAATTATGAGAACATTTAAGGTCAGTTATACAATTTATTTCAGTAATATACAATATCCGTTAATTAAATTAAACATCACGACATCTTGATCTACAGTGAAAAGAAATAGAAAGTCTGTTATTATTCATGCTCAAACAAGCCCCTTCAATACTCAATTTGGATGAACATAAAATATTTTCAAAAATATCTCAAGATGGCCAAGTTTATTGAATTGCAGAATACACGATCAACCTACTAAGATATCCCCAGAGGTATTAAATATAGGCCATCTGTGACATGTCGCCTTGGCTCCCAGTGACCAAGACGATGCTCTTGGCCTAAACAAACAACCAGGTATCGACGATCAGAAGTGAAAGCCAAACCATTGATAAAACCACCCTGGGAATGCATACGAAAAAAACAAAGAAAATTTCATAACTACGTACTTTCTTCATAAATAAAAACTGATACCATGATTCACGTTTCAATTAAAAATGAAAAGGATATTGCCTACATAACCTCAAGTTTATGTTAACAACAGCCAGTGTGGTATATAGTGGTATATAGTTTCACCTTTAACACCATAAACCCTAACTGAATGCCAAATTCATCTATGCACAGGTGTATTGAAGCTGATGTCCAATATGACACTTCATCCACGAAGCAACTGAAAAATTGTGTAGAGGTTTATGGCAACTCGCTGATTATTCAGGGCAAAAAAGTGCAGTGACGCTCAAGTCCGAGATTCATTGCCTGAAAGTTCAATAATTATGCGAATAGTGTACATCAATGTTGAACTATATATGTTAGTCACAACTGCGCTCTACAAATGTTCCACAACAACAAAAAAAACAGAAAGAGTATCAATTCAGGAGATTGATATTTCCTTGAAATTCACAAATCATCCAATGAAATAATAAAGTGAAAATTCATGCAAACAATAATGCATGGATCATCAGATCTATAACTGAACCTGACAAACCGAGTGTGACACCCCTGAAAGCGTGCAGGTGGTTGACACTACTCGGCTACCCACAGCATGGAAGGCTATATGGAAGAGAAAACGATTTGTGACCAGAGAGCCAAGAGGATATGTGCTCGAGGATCGCCAGTCACAACCTTTTGAGGGTTATTGTTATAAGAATTGCTTGTTCTAACAACGGATAGAGAAAATCTATATCCCCCGTACCGGAAGAACGTGGGGTAGAAAGGAGTGTGCTATTTTTCGAGCCGATCTTTTCCGACCCTCCTTCTGTAGGGAAGGCAGCACCAGCGTGATACTGTTGACCCTGCAAGGAAAACACCTTACTACTGTCGCGCCGTCTAGCAAGCCAGCAGTACAACTTCGCTCTCGGTAGATAATTTTCACCACTTGGTTGACCTAACAGGCTACAGTTTCTCAATAGAACTTTGGTAAATTCATCTTGAAACAAGTCAATAAGCTTTGGACAGTAAATCGGTTAGTGACTCATGGAGATTGATTGAATTCAACATAATTTATCGTGAAATGGTATCACCTGCAGAGCTACTAAGAATATGGGAGCACTGGAGTGAGACTCCTAAGTACCCATGATTCCGTGAAGAACTGAACCCAGGAACGTCAGGGCCCGCAAGAAGCACATTACCATTTACCCACTGCATCAGAACCCAGTGGTTCATATTTCCTCACTTCTATCAATAGGTAGCAAAGTTGGACCAGTGTCTAAAATCCTCTGAGTTCCGAACTGGATGAGAACATCTGTTCAGCCCGCTCACTCCCTATGTTTTCCACAGTTCTCCAGTTGATACCAACACGCAATGAAAAATAGCTTGAAATC
Source organism: Heterobilharzia americana (assembly GCA_944470555.2). Taxonomy (NCBI): domain Eukaryota; kingdom Metazoa; phylum Platyhelminthes; class Trematoda; order Strigeidida; family Schistosomatidae; genus Heterobilharzia; species Heterobilharzia americana. Next base: position 68,928,007 of record OX104129.1, on the reverse strand, counting down.
AACCACATTTTCCCAAATTCAATCACCAGACGTGCTAGTACATCTACGTTTATTAACCACCTTAGCACGTATTGACTTTCAGAATAAAACGTAATATGGAGCGCCAACGACCATTAGAAATTAGGAGCTTTATCTGCTGTGGTAACGATAGTAGTAGCCGGAAAAGTTATTATGTTGAAGTAGAAGTTACCTTAGAGTCAGTATTTATTGAAGTGGAACTTTCGAACATTCTGAAAACACTTCTACCTCAACATTTATATCCTGAGCTCCAGATACTCCTCATCATATCAAGACGTGACGTCTCGAATATCAAAAATCAAAATGCGATCATATACATCTTTGTGTAGTAGGCAGTCAGCCATACTTATTATAAGGTCTTACGACTATTTAGCTGCTCAAACCTCGGTAGGTATTTTGCGACTCAAACCAGTTACCTACTGGTTGGAAGCCTAGTATGTTGACCGACAAGCTACAGATCCACAACATCCAGAATATGCTGAGAGCAGACTAACCATTATAAAAATGACATTATTAATCGTCAATATTCTATCACCATATCCACGTTCATTTACCAAGCGAAACAAACTGGGACATTAAGAGTCGAGTGTATTAGAGTAAATGTATTTGCATCATAACGGAATGTACATCTAACCACGATAACTACCGTTTTAGAGTTTGATTGCTATTCATCGGTGTCAGCTGTTCACAGAAATAGTTCACGACCGGTTACTTTCACGTACTTCAGTTTCCTTACAGTCAATTCAACTTCACTCAATTTTTCTTACGGACTACTTGTGGAGCAACCGTTGACACGTCAAACTGATAGGATACTAACCTTTAGAGTCTAAAATCAGATCTGCATAAATATATATCAGATAGATACAGGAGGTAAGTGTCCGAGCAAAAATGCTATAAATGGATGGAGATGTTATCCGAAAGTTTAACTGAGGTTAACAGCACTACGTACACACGAGGTAAGCTAACAAAAAATCTCACTCAGAAACCTATTTGATATGAACTACAGTTATCCGTCATAAACACCATATATATAAACTAGACTTAATGCCTGAACCTGCTTATCACAATAAACCAACAAAATATGCTGCCGGAAACATCTAATCCTCGGAGCTCCGTCATATCAGAAACGTCTATTGGATAGAAAGACAAAAGGGAATTGCAGTTATAGTGTAAATCACTACGCCATGATTGGCTTCGTTGGCAAAGTAGTACAGCTGAACGACTGACAAAATCAAAGTAGAACCTCGCACAGACGCACTGCACTGACTGAAGCTGCAACATTTCATATTAGTACGGAAGGAACCGATGAACAGAAAAAGTGATATCAAAATAGATAAAGTTGTATCGGCGAACTAATAATCTGAAGATAAGGGATGATGCAAATATTCGAGCTTTAAAAGACGTCGTTGTGACCGATTTTCAGCCATGTTACCAAGTGTCCTTAAACACCGACTCCTTTCGTATCGGCGACCTTTCAACCGATAGGCAATGGGTGTAAACCTAGTTTCACCTATCGAGGTCTGGGTAGCCAGATAATAAGTATCATTGTGCTACAAATAAAGGGTTTAGTTCATTGCCCACAGCACGAATGTGGACGAGGTTACTGAATGGCTTTCGTTTCTTCTCATTCTTTAGTAGTAGAGCTTTGTAATCAAAATTATTAATTTGAATATTAAGCTAAGTGAACTGATAACTCATTGGACTAGATTTAGTGTCATATACCTGGATGCGTTCAACAAAAAGCTTGGGACTGCGGTTTTGTGCTTCTTGACAATCATAAGTCATTTACCAATCGATCAAACAAGAATACATCAGAACTTGACACAGTAAAATGATATAGCACGAAACATACCATCGAGATACTCAAACCCGGTAGACGTTCAATGCTAACTTGTGTGCGGAGTTGCTGTTGTACTCTACCTTCATTTGAATGCTCCGATTGTGGCTGAATTAATCGCCAAAACTGTATGTGACCAGTGGAAGAACCTGAAGCGATTAGGTCGGTCCCATATAAACCCGTAACTGCCGATACCCAGTTTGCAACAGGTCTGCTGAAAGGTTCAGATGGTGACGGAGGACACAGTTTAGCCACAGGATGTGCAGGTGAGACGGTGAACACAGGACTACCTCTGCTTGAATGCCAGATGTAAAGAGTACTAAAATGAAGAAAAAATATTCACATGAATTCGAACAAATAATTTTGTAGGACGAAAATTTGATAGTGCGATGTAACTTACTTAGTTGCAGATCCACCAATGAAAATCTGATCATTAACTGCATAAATGCACTCCACTGAGCTCCTGTAATTGAATATGAAACATGGATTTTGAGTGTGGGAAAAGTTGAATTTGTTCATACACACACGATGACGATAGTAATTAAAATGAAAACTAACTCTAGTGCATTTTTTGTACTGTATTGAACGCAAATCTCTTCGGGAATTTTCCACACACAGACTCCAGGACCACCGAATCCAGTACATGAAACACACCGTTCAGATATAAGACCACATAGTCCCAGTACTTCAATGTTCGTTCTTGCCCTAAATTGTAAAAAAAGACAAAGTCGACAGAGAGAGAAGTATGCAAATGAAATGGTTTGCCGTCAATTTTTAAAGAGCACAAGCTGTTCCATTACCATACATCTCTCAAAGAAAGTAAAGGGAACCAAGAGCTCATGCAAACCCAAAACATAATTTAGACGTAAGAATCATATAACATGTTCAAAGACATTAAAATGGCCCTAAAAACCCAAAATCACAACTGTAGGGTTACCAGAATTGTGACAGGCTAGACAATATATGACACTTTGGTGACGGAATGGGAAAAAAGATGGTTCGAGCACTTGCTATAGCATGTTACGACCACTACAAATCAAATGACTTGGCAAAAATCCTCTGAACGCACAGTTAACGCCTCACAACACAATGTCACAACTTCCACAGCTTGTCAGTCTTTCAGGTGCATGTCTTTAAAAGGACTTGCATGAACTTCATGAATAACATTGACGTCATGTCTTAAATTGACCACATGGTAGAGAAAAACATAACATCATAGCATCCACCAACTGTGAGCTTTTATTTCTTACTGATTCGCCGATTCAGCACATACCATCCCGGCATATCTTACCTAAAAAGTAACACCGTGTTCACAATGCAAGAGGTTATCAGCTTCCAAAAACAATTACTACTTCATCTACAGAAATAGTTTATTCACTTTGTTACACAATAATATTTCGTCTAAAAACTAATCTCCCGACAACTAGGCTGTTATGACTTCAGCCAAACTGTCAACCTTGCTTAAGTCCTTCGGGTCAATGGCTGATCGAGTTGTCTGAGGAAACTTGAGTCAATGGCAATTACAGTCACCTTAGTCATAAGCATTTCTAGGGCAGACAGGTAACTGAATTCCCCACAGAGTCCTGCAACTACTGCAATCAAAGGGTTTGGAAGCACTCCTTTGGAGTGAACTTCATCTGGTTATCGGAAAATAATATATAACTCCTGAAACTTCCAGGTGGAATGTGAGGGTTTTATCGAGACATGACTATTCTTCTATTGAATATGTACTATGCAACATCCCCAAAGAAGTGTTCATGCGTCCTAAAATCGAGGGTGGTGGAATGAGTGAACAGCCTCCCTCAGAAACGTGTCCTTCACTGGCGATCCTGACAGTAGAAACTTGAGTTGAACGTCATCACAAAAACCCAACAGATAAACCAAACATTTTACGAGTCATACATAATCTCCAAACAGTCTAGTGACCTTACATTATCATCCAACTGCCTGGACTGCAACCCTTGGGTGGAGATCAAACTAGTCTTTACCAACCAAACCCAGTTGCAGGACCAGAAAACTCATCAGTAAGTAAAAATGCTGCTTATCATTCCTCCAGCCAAAGAACACCTCGACAACTCGATGGGATGTCTTTTTATGTAAACAAAAGCTACGTATAGCCATGCACTCTACACAACATATGATCACTGAGCAAACGCTTTGTCATACTGGTCCTAACAGTTAAGCTGAAAGCGAACATACCTACTAGATTGTTGCTTACCTTCAACAATCAACAGTCCTTACAGCTACTCGGCTTGCTCAAGTGACAGCTGATAGACTGAGCTGCGTTGCCGACCAATACACAGCCACTTTTGAATCACAAAGACTTACGAGCAAAATAGCTACCTTCATTCGTCATTCTTCCCACTTTATTCCTGTGATAATCAATGTCAGGTATCTGTACGAAAACATCTGTGCCTTATGGACGGCGATCTGTGTGGATAAAGCATCTTTCATTTTCGCTGCTTAACCAGTGTTCCTTATCAATACCTGACTGAAATAAGAACAGGTATACTGGGTGTCAAAATAATAGAAGCTAATCATTTCATTCGTACTATGTCTAGAGAGCTTCTCTGCACAAATTCACAACCAAGTGCAGATTCATCAGAGGACATGGAGGAAATCTCCCGGAATGGTCATAGAGAAAGATTTCTTGCACTGTGAAGGTCAGACAGACTTTTTCTACTCAACTAAGACTGGCTATGCGTAAAAGATAAACTACCTCCATTGTTAACCTCAGTGTATCTAAAAAAAAACCTGAACCGGTGAAGTGAGACATGATGGTCGTACTTAATGTTCGCTTCTTATACGCATTTTCAAGCATTTGCCAACCGGGTTATAAATGGGGGAAGAAAGGCTACCAGCAGCTTGATCTTATGAAAGTTGACTGATTTTGACCACCTGGTGAATTCAGGAAACAACTTCAGGATCACTAATAAAGTTCGTGTAAGCCTCATGAAAGTCATGCACCTAAAATCCTTTCGAGCTGTTGAAGCCACAACTGTATATTTTAATGCATGAATGCAGCTTTTTAGAAAACGAATCTCATTCTTCGCTACAGTAAGCTTGATAGAGAAACGTAGGTAACCATCCAGTTTCTTCTCTATCCAAGAGTTCATACCATTTTTCAAAGATTTAAATGATATTACTGAATCACCTAAGAATGCTTTCAAGCTGTGGAAGCCATGAAAGTATTTTGAAACGTGAACTCTACGTCCAAAGAATGTTTGTCAAGACATTTGATTAGTAATGGGTATAACCTGTTACAATACAAACTTGAAAACCTTCCTTTACTGCATCACTGAAATATTTCATCGTCTAGCATATCACATTTTTTTTAACTGTACAGCTATGACTTTATCTTGTCCCCAGGTGACATTCGACACTGCCGATCAAAACGTGCTGTGGCAGCTCTCGGCAGCGAACGAAATACCAAGCGAGTATACAATGCTAATTAAAATTCGAACTCAGGCAGTCGTGTAAGGTTTCATGGACAGTTGTCATCTAAATTGACAACAATACGGTGGGCACCAGGAATCTCCACTGTCACCGTTTCTGTTTAGCTTCCTTATAAATACATAGTCGGAGATAACGTTAGCTACCTCTGACTCGAGACGGACTAACCTACTGCTTGGAGAAAATAAGGTTGACTTGGAGTAAGGATAAGATATTGTCCTGGTAAGCGAAGAAGCTGACAAAATGCAGGGTGTTCTGAACGCACTGATCAGAAGTCTGAGTATGTTTGGTATGCGATCCGCACCTGCCAAATGTAAGGTGATTATTGCAGACTAGTCTGCACTTACTCCCATTTCAAGGATAAAGAGTGAGGTGATAGAATGCACTGACTACGATAGTAATTTAGGGAGTCGGATCAGCCTAAACAGGTTGATGGTTGAAGGAATTTCAGTTCGGATATGAAGGGCTCGTCTAGCATTTGCCAAATTACACTATCTCAGACACCGATCGGATGTCCGACTGATTACTACAGGATGGGCATACTGCTCTGCAATTCGCTTTGTCGTATCATATGACTAGGAGATGTGACCCTTGACAGTAGGAGACATAGATTGATAATAGGTTTCTGCACCAAGTGCCAGTGCAGCATTGTTCACGGACTATGGAATCACTATTTCAGCAAGGTCAAGGTTCAGTGAAGCACACAACGAAAGGAAAGCAAGTCAGTCGATAAGGTTATGAACCTTCACCATCTGAGTAGCTGTCTACCTCAGCTTGGAATTTTAGTCGACGTAGGGCCGAGCTAGAAGAAGGCTCTCGGTAACCAGACCAAGACAGTGCATCAGTCGAAGTCTCTGAATGTTGTTTCGAGTCGTGTAGGGAGGTGTAGATTAACTAGATTGAGTCCTTGAGGTAACAGAAATCAATGGTTGAAGACCCTTTGGTGGTAGGATTTGAAGTCAGTTACAGTGGCGCTGATGTATTCTCAATCTGGAATCTTCAGAAGTTTGGACATTTTCACTAAGTGACTTATCTTTTATCGCTCTTCCCATACACTCCCGTTTACTTAAACATCACCCCTCTTCCATCCACTTGCTCTTTGCATCCTGCTGTGGAGTTGCAACTTGAACTGATGCACTTGACAGGTTTTATGTTGTTTCATTTGTCTGACCTATACTCATTGCCAAATACCTTTATCCACATAACCTGACATTTCGCAAACCCTACACCTCAACAAAAGTGAATTTGGTCTGATTCCATGCGCTGGACTTTACACTATTTGTGCTTCGATAATTTTTTTCAGATTTAGTGAACGGCACTTGGTTCATCACATCAACTGTGAAGCTCTGGCTCAGTGCTTTAAGGAAATGATCAGGCAATAGTAACGAGTCCCAGACCAGCTCCATCTAGCGAGCTCTGGGCAGCAGGATAGTATCACTAGCCTTCACACAATAGGTATGCCTCATTACCTACTGCACGAGTATGCATAAGGAAGTAGTAAAGTAGGTTTGCAACTGCATTAAATAGTTTGCTAATGAACTAAACATCAGTTAGCAATCCACAGGTTATAACAGGTATAGTTAATACTCAGACGGCCTTTGAGGAAGAGTATATCAAATTAATAACTATTTTGTCACTAAATAAAAGCCTAAAGACATCATAGTGAGTCCCTCTTTAGTACGCATATTCTTTTGGAACTAAATAAACTCAGTATTAAGTGGATGGTCATCAATGATAACTGGATGAATCATGTCATGCTTCTAAATACATATACATTATTCTATTAATGAATATCAAAAACATCTGGAATTTGCTGACAGTTAATTGGTTTGCTACACAAAGACAAACTCATCGATACACAACCACTAACCAATGTAGAACTACTAACAAAATAATTCACCATAAATGCCCAGTCATTAAGATTGTATATGGTGCTTTAGAAGCGGTTTACAGTGAGTTGACACACTCCTGAGCAAAGAAATTGTCTAAACTAGTGAGACCGGTATCTGAATCAGTTAACAAGATGAATATAAAAAGTGTGGAGCAGTTAACACTAGCTAGGAGAGAATCATCGCTGACTTACCCTTGATCCTGCAGGACCTCTTTCAAAGGCATATTCCAGACACAAACACGACCGGAGCAATCTGCTGTGAACAACATGTGTGAATGATGCCTAAAACTAACAGCCTGTAGTGAGAATTGGATGAAGAAAATAATACATACAGTAACAGGCACCGAGTGACGCAAAAGCTTCATAAATACCTTCATCTGTTCTGGCTCCCAGATTATAACTGAGTGATCCATGCTGGAAGAAGCCTAAAAGAAATAATTATCAGTTAAATTTTAGAAACAGCTGTGTGATCGTGGAAAGTTATGGCTAACAAATTCTCACTAACATTCTTGGAGCGAGAAATTAATATTATTGCGCTCAACCCCACACTCTTAACTGTGCAGACATGGCATTTCACTAACACCTCGCTCTCAAATATCAAGTCCCTGATTGGAAGCCCATTTCACTTCAGCGTGGACGCCTGGGTTTTATTATGAAACCAAAAGATTTGAAAGTAGTCTGGCGCATAAAACGACCTGTAGTGGACGACTGGGTTATACCACTTTCTATTGAAATACGTAGTGATGAATGATGGCTACACTCGTAAGTACACAACAATAATCATTTCATCCTATTTGGGGCTCGTCAGCTGGATGTAGGTGCAACAACATTTAACTTCGGACTCCCGCACCATGAAGTGAAAGCGACAAAATAACTTTACAGCTTGACATAAACAACAATCGTTATTGCACAGGCGCTTCAAATACTAGATAAATTTTAACTTACCAAATACCTGTTGTCACTGGATACTGCAATGGATAGTACTGGACCAGTGTGATAAGCATATTTTGTGCCACGTTTCCCTCCAGGCATGACACATACTTTCGACAAGGTATCCAGATCCCCTGAAAAAAATTATTCATACTTTCACGACCCTTACATTTAATTACTGAAGAGTCTCTCCCTCCAGAAAAAGCAAACTTCCCATCTTCAGAAATGCACACACATGAAACTGATTTTCTGTGGCCCTTGAGGAGTACTACTTTACCTTGATCAAAACCGTTTATCTGAAGCATAAAGATGACTTTGACTGAACTAACCTGGTGGGAAATTTTCGCCAGGAATTTCCCTTTAGCTTGCAGTGCTTCTTCCTTAAGTCGCAGTGAAAGAGCTTCATACTTTTCATCGTCCGAACCAACTGAAAAATTAAAGAATCAAAAACCTACCTGTTTCCAGAGCTTTCTGAATAGCTTTTTTTGTTAAGCGCACCTTTTTCTCGTGAGCACTCTCATGCACTGAAGCATCGGAATCGGTCCCGGACACAACACTAAAGGTAGTTTAGGTATAATGAATACACAAATGAGTAACTTACGAGCCATCGTCACTTTCAGACTCAATTTCTTCTTCAGTCACATGCTTTTTCTCGTGTTTCTAGTGATTCATGTGTTATAAAGTTAGAAACATACATTCGCACGCGACCTGGGTATGCGGCTAGATTTCATAATGACGCTTGTAGTCAAGGTCAAGCCTACAAACCAACCTTGAGTAATAAACCTCAAACTTCACGCTGAAGAAATGAAGGCTGTTAGTTCTTTAGGTTATACGCCCGAGGTTAAAGAGATAACTGCTGTTTTCTTTTTTATATTGGTAGGCTTTCTACGTGTAGTAACGGTCCAGTTCTTAACTCGATCCCAAAAAAGCTGACAGAGGTAGAATATTAAATATCCCAGGGCTGTCCATTATGAAAACGATATGACCTAGGTTCCATATCCAACCGAAAAGCATCATCAGAAGGGCCATTTTGAACCACAGAAACGGAGACGGGTGTCCAGCCTATCTTTGAACCAGTGAGATAAGTAATCTGTCACAACTTCACTTGGAGTTGGGACTACCGTCTTCTCCACCTCTCTAGCTTCAGAAGGTCAAATTAGGCTCGGAAAGCATTCGGAGATTGCTAGCCAAATCTGTTCAAGGACTTGGGTTTAAAATACATGAACAGTGGATGGTTGCGCTTGATCCATAACTTTTTGAATATCTAAAATTAAGAGGGGACTGCGTATCAGCTAACAACATCTTGAAAAAACCTACAAACCCCTGTGTTACTTACCAAGTTTCAGCTTGGCACCATTCAGAAAGGACATACGCAGAAACTGGGCCTAGAACACAACAGGTTATGTGTCAGATGCAACTATTCCCTAGGAGTAGTTGAACCCTGAAAAGCTCTTCCTGCAGAAGTGATTCAGGCTACTTTATCTGAATCCTGTAAATGACGTCTTGATACTTTTTGAGATTTGAGTGCGATTTGTCGACAGCCAACTGAATTTTCGAATTTTAACCGTCGCTTTTATTCCCTCACTAAATCTATACAGAGCAATAGCCACAGGAATAAATTAGTCTTGGAGTATGGGTGCGGAAGCCAGCTCAGCTACAGTTTCCTCTCTTCTGCCAACAATCATCTGGATCACTTAACAGTTTACAAACCCCAACTACAGAAGCGGTGAAACGTGCGTTGATTCGCCTAACTTCACATCCAAAACAAATGAACTGCAGTCAAGAAACCAACTAAATTCTTCAAATTTTCATACCAGGGAAATGATGAGGTTGAACCTTCTTAGTTGATGGATTTGTCTTTCAATCAGACCTCAGATGCGCAGTTACATCTCTCGTTTTTAGGGCAGAGTTGTCCACCAAAGGTTGCTCGTTCTTATGTGCCAGGGTAAGCATTAAAACTATCTTGCGTTCACTGACCAGAGTTAACAATGGATCTCATCTTTGGAAGACTCAATGAAACCAGCTCCGCTGTGACCAGTTATCCGATTGAACAACATCCCCATAAATTATTCGTATTGGTAGATTTAACCACACAACCGATATCCCGGAAACTGAATATGTCAATAAGTCAGCTGAAATCAGCCAAGTAACACGAGGTTATTATCAGTTTCATTTATCTAGCCAAACATGTACCTCAGGGATAACATCCCGTCGGTTTCTCTGAATATTTCCATTGTTGGGTATCTCCAAACTGAACTCTCGCATCTCAGAAGCAATGTGTCTTTGGGTACGAAGTGGAGTCGCCATGGATTCGGTCAAACGTGCTGAGAGGGCTTCAAAACTGCAGAATTAGAGGACATGGCTATCAGTGAAATAAACGCGTAACGCATCAACTAAAATGTGATAGGATTGAGTGCGTCGGTATAATCGAACGGAAGTGCGAAAATGATCTCCGCTCAACGACACGCAGAGCCTCAAACGTCACAACGGTCGCGACGCTTCCCGCCCAGCAATAGTGGCCAGTGGCGTGGTTAAAAAACATTCCAGCGAAATGGCACATTTGAACAGCACGTTCATTTACCACGAAAGTGAACGATGCTTTATCCACACAGATCGCCGTCCATAAGGCACAGATGTTTCGTACAGATACCTGACATTGATTATCACAGGAATAAAGTGGGAAGAATGACGAATGAAGGTAGCTATTTTGCTCGTAAGTCTTTGTGATTCAAAAGTGGCTGTGTATTGGTCGGCAACGCAGCTCAGTCTATCAGCTGTCACTTGAGCAAGCCGAGTAGCTGTAAGGACTGTTGATTGTTGAAGGTAAGCAACAATCTAGTAGGTATGTTCGCTTTCAGCTTAACTGTTAGGACCAGTATGACAAAGCGTTTGCTCAGTGATCATATGTTGTGTAGAGTGCATGGCTATACGTAGCTTTTGTTTACATAAAAAAGACATCCCATCGAGTTGTCGAGGTGTTCTTTGGCTGGAGGAATGATAAGCAGCATTTTTACTTACTGATGAGTTTTCTGGTCCTGCAACTGGGTTTGGTTGGTAAAGACTAGTTTGATCTCCACCCAAGGGTTGCAGTCCAGGCAGTTGGATGATAATGTAAGGTCACTAGACTGTTTGGAGATTATGTATGACTCGTAAAATGTTTGGTTTATCTGTTGGGTTTTTGTGATGACGTTCAACTCAAGTTTCTACTGTCAGGATCGCCAGTGAAGGACACGTTTCTGAGGGAGGCTGTTCACTCATTCCACCACCCTCGATTTTAGGACGCATGAACACTTCTTTGGGGATGTTGCATAGTACATATTCAATAGAAGAATAGTCATGTCTCGATAAAACCCTCACATTCCACCTGGAAGTTTCAGGAGTTATATATTATTTTCCGATAACCAGATGAAGTTCACTCCAAAGGAGTGCTTCCAAACCCTTTGATTGCAGTAGTTGCAGGACTCTGTGGGGAATTCAGTTACCTGTCTGCCCTAGAAATGCTTATGACTAAGGTGACTGTAATTGCCATTGACTCAAGTTTCCTCAGACAACTCGATCAGCCATTGACCCGAAGGACTTAAGCAAGGTTGACAGTTTGGCTGAAGTCATAACAGCCTAGTTGTCGGGAGATTAGTTTTTAGACGAAATATTATTGTGTAACAAAGTGAATAAACTATTTCTGTAGATGAAGTAGTAATTGTTTTTGGAAGCTGATAACGTTTCACTTGTTAAACCACTGTATATATTTTTAAGGAGCTTGCTCAAAATTATGTCTTCCTTTCATTGAATATTCCTAATTTTTTCCGGTTGAGCGAAATTCAACGACATTTGGACACCGGGTTCATTAATGCTATAGGAATTCAACGCATGCGGAGAGTTTTAGGCAATGATCAGTGATGCCTTGGTAATTGTCCTACTGTGAACTTCACATACGCGGATGGTAACCACTGATTATCCGAACCTGTTACATGATCACGAATACAAAACCAGGATAGTACACGATAGCGTAGTCGGTTGAACAGGATATCTGCAAGGTCGTGCCAGGATGCGTATGCCTTCCAACTAACTCCCTAGAGGGTCGATTACGAGCGGTGCAACATAGCACGACAGCTGCCAAATGGCAAAGGCTCTTGACCAGGTGCCTTTGACTTAGTGAGTCCGGTTAAGCCGTCAAGGTCAGCGTCAATGTTTGATATTGTTGAACTTCGAGGCACTGATGCTGGAGAAGTGTGTGACGCTATAATTTAACAATCGAGGAATCAGGCCACGCTGGTGTCTGGACTCCACTGACGTCACAGAGAGGGGCGTTATCGCATAGTTTAAGGTGATGGTAACTAGGGTACGCGAAGTTGTGCGAAAAAAGCAATAATAGTTCTTCAGTCTAAGCTCCTTTTTTGAAGCGGACGTGACTCATTTAGGTGCATTTTGCGCTCAGTAATTCGCACGTCCCAATGTGAAGCCAGTGAATTGTTCGGCTACTATTGCAATCAGTTGCCTGAGATCTAGCGATCATGCATTATCGTTCAATTGCTTGGAGTGCAACCGCTGTGGAAGCATGAGTTAACGAATATTCAACAAGTGATAGCAGCTTCAGTAACGCAAAACCAGCACGACAATGAGAATCCCATTCTTCCATCTACTGATCGAATGTCATTGAAGCTCGACTCAACAATACCTTTATTGAACGCTCATCTGCGGGCGCCTAAGGCAACATAATGTTTGATGTGACGTACGTAAAAAGGAACTTTATGATCAGTTTTACTGAAACCTGAAGGACACAAAAGCCATTCCCTAACTATCCATACCTATCACACACCGACGGATGAAAGACCAAGGAAGAACTTGACAGAGTAGTCGGCTGCAATATTATATTCCGTAGGCCGCATCAGAATACCGATTCGTTTGGACTAGCTGAATAGGGGAGAGCGTGCAGGCAGTGTAACGTAACACCGTATGGATGCTCGAGCATGTGACTTCAGCTTGGCTAGTCTGTTGAGAATATGAAGGTTGGCATCAATGCTGAGTCCTGTCGAAACCTGGGCTATTGATTTTGGGTGGTTATTTGACCCTACAGCTGCCCTTGCCAAGACCCTAAGGTAATATAAGCCGGAAGTAGAAACGCAGCGGTTTAACTGCCAGGGAAACTCTTCTACTGTAAGCATTAGAGTTTGACCCCTGGTCGTCTGAACTTATTCTAGGATCGCGCTTAGAAAAATGAAACGATGAGTCTAAAGATAGGCCCATCGTGATCTCCATGGTGTTTCCACTTTCCATGTAGTACCATACTTTATCTAACCTAGGACGAACTGACACCCGAGTTTTTAAAACTTGGATGCACCGCAGTTTTGGGAATTTTCAACCATTTTGGTCTCAGTCTTCTCGTGTTGCTCGGTAGTGGCTGGTGGATCATTTTTCATCTGTTTCAGAAACTTTGCAGTTCATTGCTGACCTACTCCATTCTACTCCACTCACTTTCAGGTTTCTCCATTCATCCGAAAGAATACCTGGTATAATATCATTATGGTCCAGTTTCTACCGCTACGATACTTGTAACTTTATGGTAAATAGTCGGTAAAATACATTCCTTTTTTCTCTGCATGAAGCATTCTTTGCCCACGTGACATGGCTGCTTATGTTTCAGTTTCACAAACTGAACGATGTGCACAACCGGACAAAGTTGATTTGTAGTGGTTTTGCCACATTTAGGAAGCTGGTGAAGAGCTATTCATTCTATCGATCGGATTGTTGAAGCGAATTTAGGCAGGAGATATTGTAACGTCTGACTGAGAGATACAAAATCTAGGACGGATGATATTGCATCTTCATCTCGAGTTGCATAGAGGCAACATTCTTTGAAAATTAGTCACATACGTATTACTCTCAACATTTTGTGAATTCCTCTTAGATTCACTTAGACTTCAGAGCTTTTTCAAATTACATGATTTTGTCTAGATTCACCAACTTATTCTTCTCCCCTTAATTTCGATCTACGGTATCCCGTATTTTTCTTTCAGTTTCATAATCCCTACTCTTACTAATACACTTCGTTTTAGGGCGAAAAACATACACAAGTAAACCAACAAATCTGTCACTTCATGTCAGTATTTATCACGCACCGACATCACTCGGTGAAATATTGGAAACCAGGAGGCACCCGACAGCTGCGTGAACCCACTTGGGGTAGGGCTCAGCACCCTCATGTTTCTTGGTAGGCAATTAGCTATTAAGCCACTGGATTTGAATTTAATGGTCCCAGTGTTCCTACTTTATAAATTCACAATATACGTGGCGCAACTTCTATCGAGTGCCATCATTAAGCATTTGTCTTCATATCCAGCTTGGTCTGCCCCACTGGTTACGACCAATTACGAGAAGTGTAGGAAGTCTCATCTAGAACACTGGGCAGTAATTTTGAGCATTGGCCTCCAATTCATATCTGCTATTCTTTATCTTTGCTTTCACATTCAATCGGTTTTACGCCCAAGAGTATTCAGTTGTTGCGAGGAATTGCTTCGTTAAAATCTTCCCATCGGATTGTAACTTGATAGGAGGTTTGACAGTAGACGACCCCACTAGCTGTATTTTGGCGTGTTACTGTACAATATTTATTAAATGTCAGCGCACTAAAACACGAAATATGAATCCATCGCTAAACCAGCTAATACTGTTGATAGGATAAATGGGAAGGATGTATTCAGGAATAGAAGATAATTTCACAATGTTGCCAACTGATAAAAAGTATCTGTGGGGGCGAAGAATATCGCGATAGGGGTGTTCATGTGACAAACACAGTTTTGAGAAAAAAGCCGAATAAATCCTTTTTAAACTTCACGGCATGAAAGAAAACCAAGAGGTTGGATAAATATTTGTGACACCGACCTGCTTTTTACACGGTAGCTTAATGTTCATATCAATATCTCCCACCATCTACAGCTGCTGGACATCGCATATGATATGGTTACAAATAATCATTTGTGAAACTGTACGGATCCAGTATCCACTATGGTATCAGGTGGCTTTATTCACCGAAAACAAGTTTTGACGCTTAACTGGTTGGTCGTTCATTCAGAGTTGAAACTCTGCGTTCACAAGTAATAGATAGTTAACAAAGTACTCAGAATTTCCTTGCTTTTCTTTTATATCCTAGTTATTTTTGAACCTCAAGTAACCCAAACTTCTCAACTGAAGGCGGTAAATTTTGGTGAGTCTAGTATTGATGCTTTAGGATATGTCCTGGTGCGAACCTGACAGACGCAAAGACCAATCACTAATTATTCGGACTTGTTATATACTCACGAATACGAGGCCAAGGAAGAACACGATAGCGTCGTCGGATGGAATAGTATATTTGGATGGTTGTGCCAGGATACCGATGCGTTCCAACTAACTGGCTAGAGAGCCGAACACGAGCAGTACAACGTAACACAACGGCGTGGCAAATGGCGAGGATGCTTGACCAGGTGCCTTCAGCTTAGCGAGTCCAGTTAAACTATCAAGGTCAGCATCAACATCGAAAGTCGTCAAACCCTAGGCTATTGATTTTGGGGAAGTGTGTGACGCGACAATGCCGCTGAATGCTTAGATACTCATTTGTAGTCCTTATCTTGGAAAGATATCATTAAGTATGAAAGTGAAACATGAGTTTCCACGTCTTTATTCATAGCCACATCCCTTTTCGAAACCGTAGATACAATTCATCAGTGCGCAACCTAACTCCCATCACCTAAGTCTGAGTGAGTTTAAATGTCTTCTTCTCTCATGTGTACCAAGGACAATCAATTCGTCCAAACAACTTTTTGTACAAACAAGCTGATGGTGAAGTGAAAAAAAGTACACCGAGACTGGTAATGGTTACTATCTAAACACTCTTTAGCGTCACACACATCCCCAAAATCAATAGCCTAGGGTTTGACGACTTTCGATGTTGATGCTGACCTTGATAGTTTAACTGGACTCGCTAAGCTGAAGGCACCTGGTCAAGCATCCTCGCCGTTTGCCACGCCGTTGTGTTACGTTGTACTGCTCGTGTTCGGCTCTCTAGCCAGTTAGTTGGAACGCATCGGTATCCTGGCACAACCATCCAAATATACTATTCCATCCGACGACGCTATCGTGTTCTTCCTTGGCCTCGTATTCGTGAGTATATAACAAGTCCGAATAATTAGTGATTGGTCTTTGCGTCTGTCAAGTTCGCACCAGGACAAATCTTAAACTGGTGAGCCCGACGTGATCACATCCCGACCAATAACAAATACTGAATTGGTGAGCTTGTTCCATTTTATATTTGTTTATTGTTTTCATTTCGATAACATTTATATATCCATTTACTGCACTTTCTCATGTCCGACCACACCCCAAAGCTTATTCGTATCAAGCCAACTTCGAACACTATCCAACTCGTGCCATATTGGCCAGACAATGCGGAAACATGGTTTCTGTATGCCGAGGCCGATTTTCGAGAACAGGGTGTCTCAGATCCTCATTCTCGATTTCTTGCTGTCATACGGTCACTACCGCGAGAATTAAACAGGTATGTTACAGCACATATGTTTAATCCTGAAGTAAGTGGTCCTTATGCACTTCTTAAGGCCGCACTCTTGAAGAAAAGCGATCTGACAGATCGCCAGCGTCTAGACGAATTGCTTCGTAACATCGAGCTAGGCAGCCACTCAGCTACTGAAGTCCTCGCACGCATGCGAGAAGTTATCGGTGCACGAACATTCGACGATGGTTTCTTCCGAGAACTATTTCTTTCGAAACTACCACAACCGGTGCAAACCGTGTTGGTGACACTCCAGTCAGTCCCACTCGACGACCTGGCAGCCTCAGCAGATAAAATACTGGAGATCTCCAGCAGACCCGTCTCCAACGTATATTCTATCTGCGACAAACCAGAGCGCCAGGATTCAGAGGTGACCAAGTTGTGCAACTCTGTGAAACAGTTGCTACGATCTCGAAGTCCTAGATCACGTAGCACTTCAAGGAAACGCACCTTGGCGCATCGCAGCAAGTCGCGTGGTAGCCCCAAAACTAAACCTAGCAGGGTGGAAAACCCTGAATGGTGCTGGTTTCATAACACTTACGGGGATGAAGCCAGAAAATGTCGTAAACCATGCCGTTTTAAGAAGGACACAAACTCGGGAAACGGTCACGCCGGCACGTGCTCACGGCAACCGTAGCCGGCGGAAAAAGCCGTTTGCTCTACGTCACCGACGTTAAAACGAAAGTCCGCTACCTCGTCGACACCGGTGCAGAAGTTAGCATTCTTCCAGCAACGACAAAGGAGCGTCATCACTGCCCATCCTTCAATCTTCAAGCAGCCAACGGCAAGGCAATCGCGACATTCGGGAGACGGTATGCCTACCTCAACTTAGGTTTACGCAAACCTATCCACTGGATCTTCCTCCTGGCCGACGTTTCTATGCCCATCATTGGCATAGATTTGCCGAACCATTACGATCTACTCGTAGATGCTCGCCGTCGACGACTGATAGATAACAACACAAAGTTATCTATTGGCGGCACCACCTATGTAGGTCCGAGTTTAGCCATCGTTAGAACCAAACAATCAGGCGACGCGTCCTACCAAGCAGTTTTGGAGAAATATCCAGAGTTGCAGCAACCGAAGCACACTCTTCCGTGCATAACCAGCAATGTTATGCATCACGTCACAACCACAGGTCCACCTGTGGCATCCAAAGCGCGCCGTTTAGTCCCCGATAAGCCCAAACGGCGAAGAGTGAATTCGACCACATGCTCGACCTGGGCATTATCAGACCGTCAAACAGTCCTTGGGCATCGCCATTGCACATGGTTCCCAAAAAGGATAGCAACGACTGGCGTCCAACCGGTGATTACCGAAGGCTTAACGCCAAAACAACTCCGGACTGCTACCCGATACCTCAATACAAACCCTCGTACACTTTGCCTTTTTATATCAATTTTTATTACCATATAATGAAACTAAAAAAAACGGTGAAGATAAGCGTAAATTTTTATTTTTCGATATGTTTATATAAAATAATTCCCATTTTTACGAAACGTTTTCGTGGTATTAAAGACTTTTATTTATATTCCAGGTGCAACGAGCACTGGACGGAACGTCAAAAGGAACTGATGACCGCGATCGACGTCTAATTCGATTTATTGTATTTATTATTTAATTGCCACGACACCCTAGAATAAGTTCAGACAACCAGGGGCCACTTCACGCAGTGAGCCCATCGGAAGAGTTTTACCAGTGGAGAAACCACTGGGTTTTTACTTCCGGCTGGTATCGTCTTAGGGTCCTCACGAACCCACTAGGGGGGGGGAGTGATCTGTAGCGTCACACACTTCCCCAAAATCAATAGCCTAGGGTTTGACGACTTTCGACATTGATGCTGACCTTGATAGTTTAACTGGACTCGCTAAGCTGAAGGCACCCGGTCAAGCATCCTCGCCATTTGGCACGCTGTCGTGTTACGTTGCACTGCTCGTATTCGACTCTCTAGCCAGTTAGTTGGAACGCATCGGTATTTTGGCACAACCATCCAAATATACTATTCCATCCGACTACGCTATCGTGTTCTTCCTTGGTCTCGTATTCGTGGGTATATAACAAGTTCGAATAATTAGTGATTGGTCTTTGCGTCTGTCAAGTTCGCACCAGGACAAATCCTAAATTGGTGAGCCCGACGTGATCACATCCCGACCAATAACAAATATTGAATTGGTGAGCCTGTTCCATTTTATATTTGTTTATTGTTTTCATTTCGATAACATTTATATATCCATTTACTACACTTTCTCATGTCCGACCACACTCCCAAGCTTATTCGTATTAAGCCGACTTCGAACACGATCCAACTCGTGCCATATTGGCCAGACAATGCAGAAACATGGTTTCTGTATGCCGAGGCCGATTTTCGAGAACAGGGTGTCTCAGATCCTCATTCTCGATTTCTTGCTGTCATACGGTCACTACCGCGAGAATTAAACAGGTATGTTACAGCACACATGTTTAATCCTGAAGTAAGTGGTCCTTATGCACTTCTTAAGGCCGCACTCTTGAAGAAAAGCGATCTGACAGATCGCCAGCGTCTAGACGAATTGCTTCGTAACATCGAGCTAGGCAGCCACTCAGCTACTGAAGTCCTCGCACGCATGCGAGAAGTTATGGGTGCACGAACATTCGACGATGGTTTCTTCCGAGAACTATTTCTTTCGAAACTACCACAACCGGTGCAAACCGTGTTGGTGACACTCCAGTCAGTCCCACTCGATGACCTGGCAGCCTCAGCAGATAAAATACTGGAGATCTCCAGCAGACCCGTCTCCAACGTATATTCTATCTGCGACAAACCAGAGCGCCAGGATTCAGAGGTGACCAAGTTGTGCAACTCTGTGAAACGGTTGCTACGATCTCGAAGTCCTAGATCACGTAGCACTTCAAGGAAACGCACCTTGGCGCATCGCAGCAAGTCGCGTGGTAGCCCCGAAACTAAACCTAGCAGGGTGGAAAACCCTGAATGGTGCTGGTTTCATGACACTTGCGGGGATGAAGCCAGAAAATGTCGTAAACCATGCCGTTTTAAGAAGGACACAAACTCGGGAAACGGTCACGCCGGCACGTGCTCACGGCAACCGTAGCCGGCGGAAAAAGCCGTTTGCTCTACGTCACCGACGTTAAAACGAAAGTCCGCTACCTCGTCGACACCGGCGCAGAAGTTAGCATTCTTCCAGCAACGACAAAGGAGCGTCATCACTGCCCATCCTTCAATCTTCAAGCAGCCAACGGCAAGGCAATCGCGACATTCGGGAGACGGTATGCCTACCTCAACTTAGGTTTACGTAAACCTATCCACTGGATCTTCCTCCTGGCCGACGTCTCTATGCCCATCATTGGCATAGATTTGCCGAACCATTACGATCTACTCGTAGATGCTCGCCGTCGACGACTGATAGATAACAACACAAAGTTATCTATTGGCGGCACCACCTATGTAGGTCCGAGTTTAGCCATCGTTAGAACCAAACAATCAGGCGACGCGTCCTACCGAGCAGTTTTGGAGAAATATCCAGAGTTGCAGCAACCGAAGCACACTCTTCCGTGCATAACCAGCAATGTTATGCATCACGTCACAACCACAGGTCCACCTGTGGCATCCAAAGCGCGCCGTTTAGTCCCCGATAAGCCCAAAAAGGCGAAGAGTGAATTCAACCACATGCTCGACCTGGGCATTATCAGACCGTCAAACAGTCCTTTGGCATCGCCATTGCGCATGGTTCCCAAAAAGGATAGCAACGACTGGCGTCCAACCGGTGATTACCGAAGGCTTAACGCCAAAACAACTCCGGACTGCTACCCGATACCTCAATACAAACCCTCGTACACTTTGCCTTTTTATATCAATTTTTATTACCATATAATGAAACTAAAAAAAACGGTGAAGATAAGCGTAAATTTTTATTTTTCGATATGTTTATATACAAATAATTCCCATTTTTACGAAACGTTTTCGTGGTATTAAAGACTTTTATTTATATTCCAGGTGTAACGAGCACTGGACGGAACGTCAAAAGGAACTGATGACCGCGATCGACGTCTAATTCGATTTATTGTATTTATTATTTAATTGCCACGACACCCTAGAATAAGTTCAGACAACCAGGGGCCACTTCACGCAGTGAGCTCATCGGAAGAGTTTTACCAGTGGAGAAACCACTGGGTTTTTACTTCCGGCTGGTATTGTCTTAGGGTCCTCATTAACCCACTAGGGGGGGGGAGTGATCTGTAGGGTCACACACTCCCCCAAAATCAATAGCCTAGGGTTTGACGACTTTCGATGTTGATGCTGACCTTGATAGTTTAACTGGACTCGCTAAGCTGAAGGCACCTGGTCAAGCATCCTCGCCATTTGCCACGCCGTTGTGTTACGTTGTACTGCTCGTGTTCGGCTCTCTAGCCAGTTAGTTGGAACGCATCGGTATCCTGGCACAACCATCCAAATATACTATTCCATCCGACGACGCTATCGTGTTCTTCCTTGGCCTCGTATTCGTGAGTATATAACAAGTCCGAATAATTAGTGATTGGTCTTTGCGTCTGTCAGGTTCGCACCAGGACAAATCCCAAAACTCCACAGAGAAAGTACCACACTGAAGTCTGTAATCAATGGGAATGCTTTTGATTCGACGTGCGTCGAAGATAACTTTGCTGCATGCAACAATGCTTTTCAAACGTCTAGCAATGCACATCCTATTGTTGGATTCACAATAGGACAAGAGCAGAAGCAGCAATAGGACTTCGCCAGAGTATGCCTGAATAGCAAGGAATGTTGCAATAGCAGAGATAATCAACAAGCGGGTTGCAAATCAACTGTAGCGCCACATCGAATACCATGTTTAGCTACACATTCAATAGCAGACCAGTTTCCACCTCTAACGCCAGTTGCAACTGTCACTTGGAATGTGGCAGCAAGCATATACATAAAATAACTATATTTGTATTTACGCCAGTCTACGTCTCATTTAGCTGTGCGACAGCGTACCACTCAAGTTAACACATCAAAATCCGGCACACCTCCTTGGGAGCTATTGTCATCTGACGAATCCTGCTCGGGTTATGTACCCAACAGGATGCTCATTCTCTAGTGCTTCTTTATTGACGTACTAACTATTATTGTAATCCACATCTTGTCATTTTTTTGGACAGTTTCTCCCAACATGATTACCCGACCACTCCTAACTTAGCCAGTATTGACTCACTCACAAACATTCCTTCAAACAGCATGTTCGACTAAATCTCACCAATTCAACTTCTCTTGTATTATGAAGTGGGATATTTTTCTGGTCTTTAAAGCTTTAATTGGTATCTCAAATCCTTGCACATAAAGTTAACATTTGCTGCCCCTTTATTCAGATCATATGGAGCTGAAGAAAATCCTATGAAACAAGATGATGTCATATGACTTTGTGATGGATACTGTTTCTGTGATGTTGTCCATGTTCATCGAAGGGAATAAACGTATGAACCAGTTAGGTCATTGAAATTTTGTAGAAATTCTGTGTCAATTTAAAACGCATCTACGACTTCTCCCAGGCACTATTTGGCAAAAAGAAAATACGCAGAGGTATGCGATCGAATTTTCAGTGGTGAGTGGAGAAGCGTAACAGAATAGGTAACTCAGGTAAAATCTAATCGTCATAATATCCAATGTTAGGATTTTTGACAGGATTAT
Source organism: Heterobilharzia americana (assembly GCA_944470555.2). Classification (NCBI taxonomy): domain Eukaryota; kingdom Metazoa; phylum Platyhelminthes; class Trematoda; order Strigeidida; family Schistosomatidae; genus Heterobilharzia; species Heterobilharzia americana. The sequence continues at coordinate 68,905,656 of OX104129.1, read as the reverse complement.
CTACTTCAGTGAAAATAGTACATAGTCAAAGTTAGTAAGAATCAGTAGTCATCCAGCTATTTCAAGTCAACACTTATCTTTCGTTCATTTTCTTCAGTTTGATAAGTGATTTAAAGAGCAAATAAGCAGTAATGATAACCCGAGTTATCTTTCAAAATGTCTACAATGAAACATTATTACCAAACTCTTATGAAGTGTTTGAAAACCTCTTAACCAAAAGCAGTGTTCACTAATCAGGTTATTAGCGGCGGGATGCTTTAGGAAGTTGAAAATTGAAACGCACTTAGGAACCTTGCACACGTTCATGCAGTAGGAAATGAACCTGACACCTAATGTGAGGACTAATGGAGATACCTGGCTGCGCAAACCCCCGTAGGTGGAACTCGTGACCCATTGGTTGAAAATCTGTCTAAACTGTCTAAACCAATGAGTCATAGCTCCGGTTATTTTGTTAACTGAATAAGTTAAATATCGGTTGAATCGCTAACTTTCAATGTTATTCAAATGTAAGAAATACACTCATCGTGTGATTGAAAAGATTGAGCAATGGAGATGTTATGCATTTTCAATACCTCCATTAAGTGAAACATTCAAATGGCATAATCGCACCATGAACAATGCATACACTTCAAGTGACCAGAAACATTCAGAGGAATGAGTTATTTTCAGCGATGTCAAACAATGTCACCAACAAGGTATTAGTGAATAGCCTAAAGCTCACATCATAAAATAGGATCAAGGCATAACTGTTCGAAATCAATGGTATAAGTCTGGATAAGAACCAAGGTATGTAAGGTGCCTTAAGTTCAAAAGTAAACCCTCTAACTGTAACGAATACTGTGAATCCGTTATTCACATTTTCACAAAAGTCTGCTACCATGACTTTGACTGAGTCTCTTGAATAGAACACTGAACAAAGATTTCTGAAAATAAGCTTAGGTCTAAGGATTGATTGAGTCATCTAGAAGATATTTGGTTATCCTACTATACCTCACTGTAGAGAAGGTGGAAGAAATCGCAGACACTCTGTTATATCATTGTTACCAATGGATATAAATTGCCGCTGATTATCTTCTACGGTTAGAGTGAAATACTTTCGTTACCTCAGTCTGATAATTACAATTCAGGCAAAACAACTCCGAATCCCGTGGGTAACAAGTCATGCATTTACGCTTATAATAACCTATACTCATTAAATTCATCATGTACTATAGCAGATTGCGATCAATTATAACTAAGACAGTTATGTTTAGGATATGTCCTGGAGAAAACTCCACATCGTATCTGATTTAAACATTACAGGAATACATTTCGATATAATCCCAGGGTGTTTCAAATAGCATTATTTAGGTAGGTGCCAAAAGATTCAGAACGCCTGATCGAATTACTAACAAACCCAGACCTTGACAAGCTGAAAACTATGACTCGATCTCTTATTTTAGTGAACAGCATCAATACAGGAGAGCATTCTGAATGAACAACAATGTCATAAGTACTGTACTGAGATTGATTCCAAGGTTTCATTGTTAACCTAATTCAGCAAAAAATGAAGATAACTGACAAATTGGTTGATTTTTAAAAATTATGAGAAAGCTGTAAGCTAAGTAATTCCAATGCAGTAACTGAAAAATAAGCTGAAGAAATAAGCTATACATCACAAGATTCCCTGTTAGCGGTCGAAATCAGCATAGTACGTGGAAGTTAACGAAACAAGCACAGTTTACCTCGTATTCTTCAAGAAATATTGTCAATTTAACAGCATATGTATTATGCATCATGATAATAAATATAAAACAGGTAGTAAGCAAATCAAAATCATGCTTTACAGCGAACAAAACATAACCTCAGTGAATTAAGTGGCAGGTGAGACGGTAAAGAAACAAAATGGATCTTCGGCTCGCATGTATACAATGGTCTATTTACAAATGATTGATTCATAAGACTGACCAGTGACAGTATCAGAGACCATACTGGTTATTCATCTTTACAAACTGCCAGTTAGTTCTTCATAGCAAGTCTGACATACACGAACTGGATCTTTGCTATACGTTGTAGAAGCACGGTTCAATGAACAGTTTTGGCAAAATATGCCTCCACAATTCCTGCAATGATGCTGGTACAATAAGAAATCATGAAAAAAAAGATTTCATACGACGTGAATATAAATTGATAACAAGAAAAACTAGACATGACTAGCTTATACACCAACTTTTATCAACACACCATATTCTCCTTACCAGAATTTTTCTTAAGCAGTGGTGTATAAACTTTGCTGACGTTACCAAAGCGAAAAAGTAAGGTACATAATTGTATGGACAAAGAGAGGTTGTTTTCTCGAACTGACAAGTGATCGAAACAAAAAGAAACATTTAAAGCAATTGGTCAATGAAGTCACTGCTTTGCTGGGTGATCAAAAGGACCCCACTGTTTTCCGTGGAAAAGTCAAAATAAATTGCTTGAAGTTATTTCTTGCTAACTTTTATGCACATGAAAACAATATACGTCTGATACATGTTGGTTTAAAAAAGAATCGTTCTCGCATTCATCATAGATTAGCCTTCAACCTGTGATTCTTTACGACTAACAGTTCAAGTCACATACTAGGATATAACAGCTGTCCATTGCATCTAGGTTTCCAATAGTCCTCAAACTGACGTCAGTCTATGATGAATATTAACCTGAAATCAATAAATAAATCCCCACAAACCTCCAAAATGAATTGCTATAGTGACTTGCATCAAGATGAGATTCTCAAAGCTCTAATTAGAAGTCGTGACCGATAGGGCTAAACGAGTTGAACATGAGGACAGTTACTCAGTGACAGGATTGGGTGGAGGTTGCGCTATGGTGTGAACTGAGAGAACTAGTAAACGTGGACCATTGGCCCAATAGTAACGTACTTTACGGTTAACCTAGAGGTCATGGGTTCGACCCGTAGCGAGGTCGTGCTTGTGGTCTGTTAAGGAGTCGCACACTAGGACGAAACAACTGACTAGGTTTCCAATGTTTCGTCAACTGATGTCGTTTCATGATGAATAACAAACTGAAATCAATAAATAAACCCACAAAAACCTTCAAATTAAAGCATAACATATTGTGAGAGTTGTTGTTCGTGTAATTAGCACCAATATTTATTTACTTAGGTCATCCACTAAGTCACTTCACGACTGCATACAGAACAACTACAGCTTGTAACAGATGTATATAAATCTAACCTATTCACTACATTAAGGTTAGTGTGCGGTCGATTGTAAGGAAATTTATTATCTCAAATGTTACCACACAATATGGGACATCACTATAGATCAAAGAGTCAACGCCGAATAATCCATTTGATATGCAAACAACTACATCCACCTGTAAGATGATATCAGGCGACTTTAAAGGCCGCCCTAGTAACTGGCATCATAACACTCAGGTTGCGGTGTTTTGTATGGGATGTCCATTTGTTATAGAATAGAGGAACGTGATTGGTTGTTTCATCAGTTGCTAGGGTGGCCTTTAAAGTCAGTCGTGGTATCAATTGACATAATTTAAATCTGAGTTGGAAACAGTAACGAATACTAAGTTTGTCCTTTGATAAAGTATTCTTCTACATTTAAAGGCTGAATCTAAGATCGACATAAAAGGCCCTACCCTAGAAACAACTGAAGTAACCGATTAGACTTTTCTGTTTGATCAGAATCTGCATTTCCAGAAGAAATGAAGAGATCTGATTGGTTATTCCAGTAGTTGCTAGAGTGGCCTTTAGAGACGTCCAAATCTAAAGACCACCCAAGCAACTGTTGGAACAGACAATCAGGTTTCTGTATTGAGGCTCAGATAGTTAGATCTTCATAAAATAGAGAGGTGTAATTGGTTGTCTTATTAGTTGCTAGGGTTGACTTCAAAGGCCACTCAAGCAACTGTTGAATAGACCAATCAGGCTTCAGTATTTCATCTGGAAAAGTACTTTTCTATAAGAATAAAAAAATAAAGGAGTGTAATTTGCTGTCTAATCAGTTGCTAAGATAGACTTTAAAGCCACCCTACATTCGAGATGTGAATTATGTGAATAAATATGACGTTTTTAAATAATGCATAGTCAGATGAAAATGAACATACCCTTCTTGTGCTGATAGAGAATTCACGATCACAACCAAAACATGTCATAGCTTCGTCATCCTTAGTCCACTGACGATTTGTTAAGCGTTCTCGTAGAACCTTTATTAAGCAAGATTAATTTATCGGTTATACATATATAAAGCTTACTTGAAGAGTTTGATTTTCTCTGCCTAATTCAATAACAGCGGTTTGTAACTCCTTAACTTCTTTCAATTTTAAATTCAACTCGTTTTTAAGGCTTGAACTAACATCTTCAGCATTAATTAACCTGTGAAGAGTGTTAGATAAAGAGGTAAACTTTATATCTTTGTATTCAGTTAACCAAACAGAAATAATATTTATACAAGAAAAACTACAATCTTCATATTATAAACAAGCAAGATAAGTGAATAACTACTTCAACATGAGATCACAAGAAAGTGTAACTAAGCATCCAAATAATGGAGTTGCGGTAACACATCGATTAATAGTCTAATGCCTAGTGCACTAAGCTATCCTTTTCAAATAGATGTTAATCAAAACATTACTGATAGATATAAGATAACTAACTTCTAAACTTCTGAAATGACTATACTCTCCAGACTAAAATGTATTAAACTAGTATCAATGTGTAAATCGACAATATTCAATTCAATAATCAATCATCTATACGACATAGAATCATTGAACAACTCTGTTCAATGTATTGCATTAGCCTAATGAAAAGTTGTAAAAAGATATTTAGCAGCAAGTAATGATACAATTAGTTTCTTTTATGAACTTTGATATCACAATTAGAAGATTAAGTAGTATCTGAAAAATGTGACAAATTTGCACCATACATTTCCAGCGAACTGTTAAGACATTTTATATGAAAACTGGAAGTGAAGTGAAGGATAAATATAACATAAAGGAATTTAATTATAAGATAATGAAGGTAGAATTCTTATAGTGTACAGAAAGATTGACAAAATCTTCATAAGAAGCCATATATGTTTAAAGCATTTTCCAACCAATCATATTACTTTGAAATTTCGGGGAAAAACATGTGAACCAACGTGTAAGTATCAAGTTGGTTGAAGAGGTGAAAAATTGATAGAATTTAAATCCAGTAGTATAAGTGTAAAACTTGGGCACTGTGGTAGAATGTAATTCCATATTAGATTTGTTTATTTGATATAAAGAGCACAGTGATACAGTATTATTTACTTGATTACGTTTCGAGCATAAATTATCATTGCTCATAATCACATCAATGTAATCATACTTCTTTCGATATCTGATTTTATAGTCCTGTCATCTGATTTTTCTTTGTTTTTTGATTGGTAGTAAAGTTTTCCATATCTCTGGTATAGGTGTTGCCTCATTCCTATTACATGTGTTGGGTGTGGATTCGATGAACAAAGATTCAGTAATTAATCTCTCTCTCCACCTAGCTGTATTAGACTTAAGTACAGTGGTTTTGTCCCACCCTATTGTGTGGTTGTGTGTTATTGAATGTAATGCAATGGCCGAGTGTTTTTCTAGGTTATTGATCTTATTGGGGTCTACCGTTCTATGTTTAGCTAAATTCCTATGTTCTGTTAATCTAACTGACCCCGACCGGCCAGTTTGACCTATGTATTTGACCTCACATGGAATTTGGTAGATTATATTATTCTGCCTAATTGGTTCTATCGGATCTTTTAGCCGACAAAGCTTACCTCTAAGTGAGTTTGTTGGTTTAAATGCCACCCTAATTCCAACCTTGTTGAGAATCCTACGTATGGTTTCTGATGTTCCTTCCTTGTATGGTATCACAATAGAGGTGTTGATTTCTTTTCTACTTATGTTGTCGCTATTATTTGTATTTGTATTAGTGTTATTATTTTGCTTCTTATGTGTCCGTGTGAATTTCTTAATAAAATGATGGGGATAATTATTAATTATTAACGCTTCTTTTATGTGCTTCAATTCCTTTTTAAAGTCCTTACAATGACTAGTGAGTTTCTCAGCTCTGTTATTTAGACATTTGACTAAACCAGCTTTAAATGACACTGGATGAGATGACTTGAAGTCTAGATACCTGTTAGAATGTGTTGGTTTTCTGTAGACGGTAGTATCTAAACCACCATCTATCCTTCGTTTTATTCTGCAATCCAACATAGGTAATTCTCCTTGTTCATTTTCTACTTCGTAAGTGAATTGGATTGCGTTAACTACTGAGTTTATATGTGTCAAGAAACTGCCGATATGTTCCGATTTCAACACTGTAAATGTGTCATCCATATATCGCCACCATATCTAAGGTGTCGGATTATATGTTCGTAAAGTTGGGAAGATATGGCTTTAAGAACATATAATCCGACACCTAAGATATGGTGGCGATATGTGGATGACACATTTACAGTGTTGAAATCGGAACCCTTGTCATTTGTATATTTTGTTGATGTGGTAAATACACATTCCGTTCAATCACCACTCCTTCTATTTACGGAGAAACTAAGTGACCAGCAGGGGTGGAATCTGGAGGCTGCATCAAGTCATCGGTAAAGATATATAAAAGTGACAACGGGCAAAAAAAGGATGAAATCATCGGCAGCCACTGATGGATGATAATTCTTCTTCCAGGTAATGAATCCACATCAGTCAGTCAATAAATAAATGAGTAAATAAATAAATAAATAGATGAATAAGTAAACAAGTCAATAAGTATATATATAAAAATTATTATTTGTCCCCTGAGTTCCTAGTGGAACATAGGGATTCAGTAGCACGTTACCATTTCACTCTTCACTCTGCAGTCTTTTGAACCTGGCTCCACAACTGCCCACAAGCTTTCATTTCTTCCTCATCAACACTCCTCCATGTCACCCTCGGAAAACCAACTCGTCGTCTCCCATTTGGATTCCACTCGAGGGCCCTATGCGTGATGTCTCCAAATGGTTTTTTCTCAGTGTATGCCCAATCCAATCCATCTCCACTTTCTTCTGCATATTTGTCGGGTGATAGGTTCTTGGCTGGTTGGTTCGTTGCCAGCCAGAGTGAGTTCCTTGTTGCTTACTCTTATTATTCTGGCCATCTCATCCGATCTTCAGCATCGAGTGAGTGTAGGAGCCAGCTGTTTATGATGCATGTCTACAGTTTGTTGGAAATGCTTTTCCTAACGCGCCAAGTTTCTGAACCATATGCAAGCACTGACTTGACATTAGTGTTGAAAAACTGGATCTTGTTCTGTATGCTGATTGCAGTAGATCTCCACACTGATTTCATGTTAGTGAAGGCCTGTCTTGCTTTTCCGATCCTGGCTTTGACGTCCTCATCTGTGCCGCCTGTAGTTGAAATGAAGCTGCCTAGTTTTATATATATATATATATATATATATATATATATATATATATATATATATATATATATAGACTGACATTTGATTGATTTACGAACCTCATAAAAATCCTATACAAAGACAATTAAAGTCGAATGATGATATGTATATACTCCCCCTATTCGTCACTATCTATGCTAGACAGTCTGGCTTGATTTCGCCACTTCTAGCCTCTTTAAGTAGATCTAAAAGGAATCTGTCGATAGTGTACAGCAAGCAATAGCTGCCATTACAAACCTCACATATTAAATGTAATTGAGGCTTACTGAACGAAGCAATTAGTTTCCAACATGTGGTTTATAGAATTAAGGATAAATGGCTCCACCTACTGTAGTTTGGGCAGATAGTATCTAAGCTATCACACAAAAGGTGCAGTATATTTCATGATATATGGCCAGTGGATTAGTACTGATGAAAACAATAGTGGCTAGAACATGAAAAGGCCGTTAACAAAGGAAATAAAAGTTAATGAGCCCTCCTTTGGCTTCTTCCATTCCGAACTGTTTCTCTATCTGGCTCACCAGCTCTTGTGACTTACACTGAAGATGCTACACTATAAGCTACTTAAATGCATTATCAGTAGCTTACGCGAAAATAGTACCATAATTAACATTCGGTATTGACGAGCACGTGATGAAATCGGACCCACAGCAAGCACTAAACTTGTAGGTTTTACTGAACAAGCATTCAGAATCGTAAGTCACTAGATTATTGTTTCGCTATATCTTGAGACTTCTTAACATTGAGTATCTCATAAATCACTGAACCAAGGAAATAGAAATGCCATAAATCGAAGCCCCAGTCAAATAAAATCACAATATAACCCCACATCCATTATAAATCCCCAAATGGTTGACCCAATGGTTTTAAATCTGGGATATCTATGTGCAGGCAAGTTGTAAATGACCATAACCGATTTCAGATCCAATTTCCGATCAATCCCGTATGAAGTTATGAGTAACTCCTGATGAGAACTTTCAAGCTACAATCATAGTAATTGTCTAGTAGCTTATGCTTCCGAAGAATTCTCGAACTAACGCTAACTTTATAATGGAAACTGTCTTCACAACAATGGTTACTTCATAAAACTTTTAAAAAAAGAAAGGAAATCAACATTTGGTGAAACTAACTTTTCCATTAACGAATCAATTTCCTTTTTGGATACAGCAGATTCCGCTAAAAATAAATAAAACCATCATATACTAGGGAAAAGACAAAATGAATGTGTGAAGTCACTCTTCAATTAAAAATAAATAAATACACAGAGTAAAATACAGTAAAATTAGAATACTATAATGAATAATAATAACATAATTCAAATGATTGACTAAGTGCAGACTCGTGGACTATGCAACAGGTCATGTACATTGTTTGAGAACCAATGACACCATTCGACTACTCAAACCTTGGTAGGTGAAGCAGTGCTCGAACTTGTAACCCATCGAATATATATATATATATATATATATATATATATATATATATATAGTGCAAACCACTCTTCTTATACTTATCGTACCATAACTATCACCATCATTAATATGAATACAGGACCAGGCATTACTGTACAATGATCCAAGTTGTCATATTTCATATTATCATATCAAGTAACAAAGGAATAAGACGAAAGATGAGAAAAGAAAGAGCAAATCAGCTGAATGCAGTAGAAAGCAGTAAAAGAGAGGAAGGTGGAATGAAAAATGCTGAATTCAGTATATAGCGATTAAGATAATGAATGGGTACTTCGATTCTAACTCATAACGCCTATAGTTTTGGACCTTTGGTTTCCATAGTCACGGGGACCCCAAAGTATCTAGTCTGTATTTCCCAACGTGACTCAGAATAACAGTCAAAGATTCCATGTACTGATGGCAATTTTTAGTCCAGCCGCCCCGAACTCTTTTCTAGCTTGAATCTACTTTAACTAACATTGCATGGCGATGCAGATGGTAACTACGCATGCGTAACAGATACTCAAGACATCTCAATTGATGAGGGTTTAACAACTGTATCAATTAACTTTCTTCTATTCCCTAAAACTTTACACTTAACCTCAACGTTATCATACTATATTCAACAGTTAGTTAGTAACTGTTTTACATATCCACTATAAATTAAGAAAAACAACTATAATGCCAATGTCGAAAATAAGAATAACTTAGCAAAAAATACCCAAGTGTTTCAAAAATCTTATCATTTAACGACAGACACATAGAAAGAATCAACGTAGAACCTTGCACACGAGTGCATCAAATCAAGTTGCCACACTTCACAATGTATACAAAGAACAGATGGGTAGAAAAAGAGTGATATCTAAGCAGATGAAGTTGTATGAGAGAGTAAACAATCTGAAGACAAACATTAATGTGAATATCAAAGCTTTACAAGACATCAGAGAGTGAATACATCTAAACCATTGTCACCAATTTTCAACATTATTTTTCAAAACAATTTTACTTTCTAACCAAGCAAACTAACACTAGGTCACTATAATACATTGACAAAAATAAAAGTATATACACATTTTCGTTAATGTTTCATCAGATGCAACGATTCAGTGATATAATTTTACCATGAAAAATATTCACATATTAAGTGATTATGAAATTTCGGAGCAAGTTATATGTATATTAATTTAATTAACAGGATTTGAAGTTTATATCAGAAATTACTTCATAACAACTGATGAAGAACTACATCAACTTAAAGAACGCTTTTCTGGAAAATGGATATTCAGAAAATGGTACAAAAGAAGAAAGAACATACTTCTTATTTTTATCTGTGAAAAAAAAGTTTTCCAAATCATAAGTTTTAATATGATAATTTGAACAAAGTTAATGTATGGATCACTTCAAAAAGAAATAAACGAAGTCTAATCAACAACTTTATCCACGTTCATGCGGTAAGCAATGGGTCCCACGCATATCTGGCTGCAGAGACTTACTTTAGTAAACTAGGAGGGGTTCGAACCCGTGACTCATCACCAGGAAGTCGATCACCCAAAATAATGAACCACAGCTTCACACACACAGGTCAATTGAAACATTTTTATAACGATGTCTTTGTTTTTTTAACTACTCACTTTAATTGAAAGTCTGTTGTGTTAGTCGGTTGGAGGCAATCGGCAGGAAGCCTTGCTCGACCTAGGTTTCCTGCTCGAACTCGCGTCACCCAGAGTTGTAGTCAGTGACGTTATCACCAAGCTATTCGGAGTGCAACTGACCTCAGTGATAACGTCACTGACCACAACACTGGACGATGCGGGTTCGAATCTCAGGTGGAACATCATTTCCGTCGAGGTTGAAGATAAGCCTTGCTGACGAGTGCTAACAAGCACGAAACCTAGGTTGAGTAGGGCTTCCTGTCGATAGCCTCCACACAACTAACACCTACCAATATGCACGGTGATGCTGAGCCTCCTAGCTTGGTGGCTACATTGCAAATATAATCGATATAATTTGGTCTGCACCCAGGATTACACAAGATGAAATTGGTTTCTCTCCCATGACCAATCAATGAGAGTCTGCTCTACTAGCTCATGATACTGTCATGTCAGAGACAGTAATATACTATTTGGATTAAATAGCCTTAATTAGAAACCCTGTTAGTACAGATGTTGCAGGTTTGAAAGGTTAGTCAATTGTCTGAAAATGACCAACCTAGATTGATAGAAAGTGACCCAAATAGAAATCGACATTTTAAGTCGTTAGCTGCTAACGTAGAAGTTTTAGACTTCAACCTCTTTTTCGTATTACTGTGTGGTCAGGTAAAATCTTATTGGACAATTTTGTCCAGCTGATCAATCAAAACGTGACATTGGACTTTTGACCTAGTGTTTATGAAAACTGTATATTATAGTGGCAGGTCGGTTTTTGTCTCCTGATTTTCGCGGCTCAGTGTCTTGTAACCTTCTAAAGGAGAACAGTAGCTAAGTATATCCACTCCAAATACCTCATTGCGTTAGTAGCGTCTCGTATTTCATATTATGGTGCCAGACACTTTATAGACAATAAGCTTTGTAAATAACTTACTCAGTTTCGTTATAAGTGAACCTAGTTAAATAAACGTAATTGTAGCATAAGATGAACACTTTTATATCCGCAACACTGTACCTTATCCCTGTGAAATGTAAGTCTGAACACTAATAGATGAACAGTCAACGAATTATATCAGAGAAGTGAATTTTCATACATTCTTAATAGGAGCCGCCAAGTGTATGCTAAATTACATCAAGTGGTATAACTTTCATATATTCATGACACCGTTAAGAATAAACTTTAACAATAGATAATAGCTTAATACATGACTTATTTTACTATACCTCCCGGTAATACTATTAAAACATAAAGTTTTAACATAAGCACTATATGATGCACCATTACACCAGACAGTAATCAGAATGACAACTGTGGTATTCGGTTTGTCTTCGAGATAGATGCAAGTAAATTTCAACAGGAATTAAACCTTGAGTAGATGATTACATCAAATCTACGTGATGAATTGCAATTCTATAGTAGGTGGGCCAACAAAGCAAGTTTTTAACCCATTCGCTGTCATAAAACTAAAGAATAAACAGGCGCAAACAGTCCGTAGTAGATTTTATGCCTTTGCTAAGTAAACCCTATGAATCTACTACGAGATTACTCAGGACGCAGACAGTCACTTTTGGCATATGATCACAATGAATAGTATTTTCATGGTATAGATTATATAACGTACAGGAATTACGAAGAAAAATGGGAACTCTCTCATTAAATGTTACCTAAAGGGTTAAGGGTCTTTCAACTGCGAATACACTTTATTACAAGGAATTCATTATATATATATATATATATATATATATATATATATATATATATATATATATATATATATATAACTCAGCACCACTGACTGTAAATAAGAAAACTAAGATTTTGAATTAATCAGATAAATGCTAATTTACTTAAAATGTGTAAATCACTAAACAAAATACGAATCAATGTTTAGCGTTAATTGGCATGAAGTTTTGCCTCGTCTAGATTTTGTACATATTATCAATAATCCTTTGGAGGAAGATGTCGCGAATTCGCCTTCTTTTCGGTTGACTGCATCCAATCGTAAAGTATCAATCAAAAGTGTACCATGAAGGTGAGTCTTCTGGCTTCATCAGCACATAACAGTAAAATGACATATGAAAAATGACTAGTACCTAGGACTAGATAACGTGAAATTAGTTACTGTCCAGCCAATATGTTTATCAGAGATCCAGGTCAAACCGTTAGTAATAATAATAATAATAAAATTCAGGGGCTTCTGAATACATTGAGCAGAAATCTGTGCGTTTGGCATGAGTTTCTCACCTGTCAAATGTAAGATGATGCTCCCGGACTGGTGTGAAACCACTCCTAGCTTAATGATAGAGAGTGAAGTGGTGGAATGTGTCGACCACTTCATTTACTTGGGGAGTTGCATCAGCCCAAACAGGCGCGTTGCTGATGAAATCTCAGCTCAGATACAGTAGGTCTGTTTATCACTTGCCAATTTGCGTCACTTGTGGTACTTACTGTTGAGATATCCGACTACTGAGCTGCAATCCCTCCTGTCCTGTTGTAAGGTTGTGATATATGGTCACTAAAAGTAAACGACATGAAGCAGTTGCAAAGGTTATATCATAGATGTCTTCGTAGCACTGCTTGCATGTGGTGGAATCACTGTGTGAGCGATGTGAACGGCATACACAAGTGAATTGATTTGGTTGCTAAACTTCATCGATTGAGATACCTTGGACACTTACTATGCACGGCAAGCGTCCATCTACCTCGATGTGCCATGTTAGGGGAAGCTAGTTTAGGTTGGAAGAGTGTTCAGAGTGGCCAGAACAAGACATAACACTAGTCGATGAAGTCTCTGACTGTTAGTCTGATTCATGTTGAGATCTGTAGACTGACTAACTGGGGTCGCCATGATGAAATGAATCATTGATTGAGAACTCTTGGTGACAAAGTTGAAAATAGGTGACAATGGTTTAGATGTATTCACTCTCTGATGTCTTGTAAAGCTTTGATATTCACATTAATGTTTGTCTTCAGATTGTTTACTCTCTCATACAACTTCATCTGCTTAGATATCACTCTTTTTCTATCCATCTGTTCTTTGTATACATTGTGAAGCGTGGCAACTTGATTTGATGCACTTGTGTGCGAGGTTTGGCGTTGATTTCATCAGTCAGTCAATGAGGTGAAGATTTTCGAGAGCCAAAAGTTTATTCTACTAACACTTATTGAAGTTAGATAAATTTATGTCCAACATTTGAATCTTTAGTCAAAACTGTAGGAATAACATTGAAATCATCCAGACCCTAGTTGTTACGAATATCCTGGAGGAAGTTGGGAGCCGAGTCTGACCTAACCATTATAAGAATCGATTTTAATATATAGCACAGATTAAAAGAAGGCAATGGATAACACTTTGGCGTTTTATAAAGCGATGGGTGCTGGGTTCGAGACTCAGTGTGAACAAGAGCACTTACTGGGGTGCAAGTACATCTACCTGACGAGTCTCAAATAAGACGAAACCCGGGTCCTGGATTACTCTGCTAGTCACCAAGATGCGAATACAAGCTAATGACAGGAGGAAAGTAGATTATATGAGAAAAGCGCAAAACGTTTTCAGTGACAAGAGCACTTAAAAACTGACAGAAGAGAATTATATCAAAAGTACTAGAAGTAAATATTTGACTGCGATCAATAATGTCGCTATCGGCAAAAACACCACTTCATCTATCCGTAGAGTTTTACAAGCAACCTGAAACATCTTGTCAATAGTTAATACTAAATTTCTGAAGAGAATAAAAGACCGAGAGGTAGACAAAGATAAAAAAATGATATCTTTCGATAGAACTGTACTTTTCACATCAAAAGATTCAAATCACACCCAAAAAAGACAATGACAATTAGTATCAACAATGAACAGAATTTTTAAAAGTATCCCAAAATTACCAACACAAAGTTCATAGAACTAATCAACCTATGTCTCACTGTGTACTTTCAGTTGAATGGAAAGACAAAACAAATGGCTTACCGTCGGCTCAATAATATCTGGACTCATCATTAAAACATTCATGCAGATGCTACAATCAATAGCTAACAGTCAAACAGGAAATTTCGATTCGTTCCGTCAACGACACGCTGGGACAAATATGTTGGAAAACCAGTTCAATTTTGTCAAGGAGGAAAGTATTAAACTGAATTCTAACGTGTTCTTATCAATAAAACACAATATGATGGAACTTAACAGAAACAACTAGACAAGAAGGTGACAAATACACACCGAATTGTCACTTACAGCAGTAGTGTATATAAAAACATTACTCATAAATCACAAGACTAACTTAAGCGCTCAACAACTACGTAAGTCAGAAGAAAACCACTATTACAAAATGATCACAACCAGTGACTATCCAATCAAATTCATCAACAAATACCCATGAAAAGAACACACATCAGAACAACTACCTCAACCTACAAAATAAATCACTTAATTAGATATCGAAGATGTCTCACAAAATACCAGCCGATTTAATTCACTCTATCGGTATCAGCGCAGCATACAAACCAACAGGTAAAACAATTTATGTAAAATGAAGGATCGCTTATCCAGAGAAGACAATACGAATATCGTCTACACCATGTTCATCAGCTGTCTGGAAGTATAAAGAATTTATGAGCGTCAACTAGTAGTTAAACGATATAATATATCATCACTGATCAAAATGGATGTAGATGAACATAAGTTATATATTCTATCCGAACAAGGTGGAAATATTACAGTAAACAAGCTCAGAAAATGAAAGACAGTTCATGAAAGTATGATATTCTTATCAAATGCCAATCAACAGACACATGAACATTCACACCACAAAGATATTGATCAACTGGAAACCAACCCAGCAATCAATAATTTAACATTAAGTCAACAGCATGGATCATTTTATTACTACTGTTATAAAAGTCAAACTTGGATATAGAAAAAGAATTCAGAAGAGGTCAACCCCTACCTACAGATCAAAGACACTCAAAAACCGGTGAATGTCTTTCATGCACCCTGAAAAGCCTACACCTCTTTATCAAGTAAATGCCCGTAAAGTCCTCTAGTCTTTCGGTTAGGCATCGAAAAATAAACCCAAAGGCTTGGAGGACGCCACACGATTACCAACATTAAGTCTGATCTCCTCGCATCCCCGAAATATCATCAGAAATTCAAAAGAGCCAGTCAAACATTCAAAATCAATACAAGACCTGCTATTACAAAGCAACAATCTAAGTTGCCACATTCCACATCAGCACATCAATATAGAAGGCACCAAGACGAATCATCATCATCATCATTATCAACATAGGACCAGGCATTACTACGTAATGGTCCGAGTTGCCACACCTCACGTCAGTTCATCAAGTAGAAAGGTAGTGAGGTGAAGGATGAAGATAAGTGAATGCAGTCAAAAGAAATATAAAGTACAAGAAGAAAGGAAAGAGGAGTGACAAAATGGTGAGATTCGGTATAGTGTAGTTAAGGTGAGGATAATGTGTGTATACATCTGCGCCACTCACATCGGTTCTCGGCCATAACACCTAGAGTCTCTAACCACTGGTTCCTCTTGTCCCGCCGACCCCAACCACCTAGTCTGCATCGTCCCACATGGCTTAAACCAACAGTCAGAGACTTCATACATTGGTGCCATGTTCTATTCTGGCCACCTCGAGCCTTTTTCCAGCCTGGACCCACCTCAGCCAACATTGTGTGACGAGGCAATCGGTGACTAGGCATACGTAGTATGTGTCCCAACCATCTCAGTCGATGAAGGTTCATAACCTCGTCAACCGACTTACCTCTTCTCCCTAAAACTCTACACCTGACTTCTGCATTACTCACGTGATACCACGGAATACGTCCTATACTATGAAGGCAACGGTGGTCAAACACCTGAAGCCTTTTTATATCTTCCACTTTCAATGGCCATGTTTCACAGCCATAGAGTAGAACAGACCGGACTGCTGTGCAGTACACGCGACCCTTAATAGACAAACGGATATCACGGCGGCGCCAATTGGCAAAAACCAATCGAGCCTTTTGTATCCGAAGACGAATCAAAGAGAAATAAGGAGTTATAAGTAGCAGAAAATCACCAGGAGAGATGAGGACGATATGACGATTAGCACGAATAAAGTGTGTGGATACATTTTTACCACCACTGAGATCAATTGCAAGCAAAACCTACTAGGGTCTCTAATCATTCGTTTCAATCGCAATACATACGCTAACCATACAGATGCAACTCAGGAGGACATTCGGACACTTTATAAACTGATGCTCAATTTCAGCCTGGTCGCCTTCGATCTCTGACCCGACTGAACCTACTTCGGCGGAACAGACGGTAATAAGCCATGAGTGGGCAAGGGTTCACAACCTCATCAACAGACTTAACTCTTCTGTCTAAGACTGCACACTCAACTTCTGTGTTAATATAGCATGGTAGTTGTCTGACACATAACCAATGCTACCGAGACGACGGTGGTTTAACACAATAAGCCTTATTATGTTTTTCATCTTTAATGGTCATGTTTCTCAAGTCTGCATTAGAAAAAAGTGAACTGCTGCATAGTACACTAGAATTTTAATCGATAATCAGATAAATATCCGGTGCCATAGATTATCTTCTAAATGCATGAAGAGATTTCATTGACCACTGACGCAATGGAGCTGATATGACTTTCCGGTACAACTTTGCCCTTGGATCCATATCATAGCTTAACAATTCACACTACAACGGCGATTGCTATCCAAACTGACATTACTGCATTGGTAGAACCCCAAGTAACAAGTGTTCGTACCAGTGTAACTCATTGTGACATGCAAGTCCGACTACCATGTCAAGAAAGCAGTTATCAGTGATCCATAAAATAGTGAATATGCTGTGCAACACCGAGTTTGTTTTCAACACAGTAGTTTTTAAAGCAGTTATTGGAGATGAATGAGATAAAGGAATCGGTTCCATCTCATGAAATGAGAAGGTAAAGTATTGTTAACGTGTGGTAGAATTTTTAAGTGAGTAACATAACAGTTATATACTACTAAGAAACAAGAAAACAGAGTTACTCAATAACTTCATGGATTTTTATTATTTGACAGTGCCTGAAACTGAATTGAAGCATACTAAGGGACAATGTATCCCGTAAATATTAATGAAAAGAGGTTGAGAAAAGGTTATAAGACATCATAACAAGTCATGGCACTAATATGTAGAGTCAGTGACCACAAATTTAGATAAAACGTAGGTCAGTTGATTAGTGATCTCAATTTTTGAGAAATTAAGACTGACGAACTGGTTAGTAGGTAGATGCCCTTAAGAATGATAAAAAGGAACATGGATGCAATCACTATTTGTATTTCTTAAAATTCTGAATGCATTACTACTACCCTATACCTCTATTCTTATCCACCTTATTTATTCAATCAAGTATGTTTCTGTATTTCTCTGTATTGAGAGAGATTCTGAAATTGATATGGGTTAAATTAATGCAACATTGTACAACATTCTAGAATTTTCTATCTATATATCTAACATTCGAAAGACAATCAGTTTGTGAGTGTATATAACTGGTATCATAAAATTTAGTTGATACAGATACAACAGATGCGTCAATTCACAATATAACATGGAAAGATCAAGAATATTAAAACTCTCTATCAAACAAACAATTATATGCAGAGATATTTCAGTTTACTCAATTTCTAACTATCCAATGTATTAACCGAGCTTCTATAGCATGATCCAATCGTCAGCAGATGTGGATGTGATACATTAAAAACAAGAGAAAAACATTAAAAGAATACATGGATTTCCTTACTTCGCGATTCTGAACGAACACTATCAAGCTCTTCTTTTAAACCTATCAATTTTTCTTCAGAGACTTGATTTGATTTTATGGCTTCGTCAGCTTGGATTTGTAGATGTTCATATTTAGCTTGAAGAACACTAGTCATCTTTTGTGATTCAATCAATTCATTGGTTAAACGATTCTGAGAAAATTACAACGGCAAAGATGAATGTAAATATTATCTGAGAAATAACAATAATGTTTAAGGATTTAGGGAGAATAATGAAACTATTTCAACCACTCATCATTCACTGTACCCTACTTCTCCCCTGTGGATGAGATGGATGGTCCGTAATCCACAGAGATGAAGTAGCATGATAACTTAGCAGTAAAGGAGAAAAAAACTATAATGCATTTTGATATTTAGTTGGAAGTAACTGACAGGAACCCCTGCTTGACCTAGGTTTCGCGCTTGTTGGCACTCACCAGTAAAGTGTATGAGCAACCTCGACGTAACTTAAATCTCCTGTAAGATTGGAACCCACACTATCCAGTGTTGTGGTCAGCGACATTACTACTGAGCGTATGTCCAATGCTTATCACTGGATTAGTGGATACTGAGGGTTCATATAGGAGAGTTAGAAAAACCTGATTTCAAACCCAGTGTATCACATAGGCCCAAGGTTCCAGAAGGGAAGAATGGCGTATGGACCTATTTTGGTCACCGACAACCATGAAAACTCAGCTCCTGATTGTACTCTACTGCCCTGTGGATTAGACTTTAAGTCGAAGGATAAGGGAGTGGTCCCCCAAGACAACCACGTGCTTCGGTCTGGGTGCCTGGGGAAGCACAGCGGCCCTCATGCAGAATATGATTTTGCAGTATAAAATGAAGATTTTGAAGCAATTAATCAACTTTCCTGCAAATACTCAATCTCTCTGCGCTACGAACTCTATAACCGATTACTCGATTTGTTGCTATTATGTTGTTAAAGTTGTTTTTACATACGAACTATATTTTTTATGATTAATAATTTCGCTCTTGTCCTTACCTTAACTTCATTCAGCTGCTGTTCAATGCTTAGACTTCTGATCTGTCTGTACCGTTTTGAGTAGCTAAACGATTGCCCCCATAAATCTCTCCGCCAGTGCGATATCTCACACAGCTATCCTGAAACCCCACGTACCGTTTAAACTCACTACCTTCAACGTTCCCACCTTAATGAAGATTGGACAACAGATAGGTTT
This sequence comes from Heterobilharzia americana, assembly GCA_944470555.2. Lineage (NCBI taxonomy): Eukaryota > Metazoa > Platyhelminthes > Trematoda > Strigeidida > Schistosomatidae > Heterobilharzia > Heterobilharzia americana. The sequence continues at coordinate 68,886,102 of OX104129.1, read as the reverse complement.
GGCTAGGACTCCAGAAAGCCCCATTATTGATGTGCTGCATCTCAGAGGCTCCCATACAAGATTCCAGTGAAGCGCCTGGAATAAGTTCCTCATCTATCAACTCAAAAAGTATGTTTCGTGTGCGCTTATCCGAGGACTCCATGGCATCGGCAGCCGGCTTCGCTGGTTTCAGTGTCACACTAAGCGGTAGAGCCGAAGTTGCACTACTCGATTGGATTACAATCAACAGTCGTCTACGTTTTTAGGCTACAAGGTTCATCTCGAGTAAGAAGTAACCGACTTATGCTCCAACGGATTGTAGACCGGATAATACCAAGGATGAAGTCTTTAGTATAGGAGTAAAACTTGGGCGCTTTGGTAGGTGATAACTCAATTTTAGTCTGTTTATTAGAAAACTCACATAGTATCATTTACTGGATAACGTTTCCAACATAATTTATTGACTATATTTATATCAGGTCTGTCTGTGAAAGTCGTGTGTTTGTTGATTATTCTTTGAACAGGAAGACCATATACTTCATTAATATAGGAGTAAAAAGCGGGCAGTATAGTGGATTGCAATTCGATTTTATTTTAGTCTGTTTATTAGAACTGTTACACAGTGAATATGGACAATATATTATGTCTAGAACGTTATCTTTTAAGTGATACTGTTTCACTGTGTGATATTTCTAATAAATAGACTAAAACGGAAAATGAATTCTATCACCAAATGAGTGGCCTTCTCAACCAAGTGTGCTCGACAAATATCGTAGTGCTAGCTAGAGACTTAAATGCGCAGGTCGGACGTCTAGGCTCAGGGGAGTCGTTTATGTGACCGGTGGAGGCCAATTAGCCATTGGTTGGCTAATGGGTATCGTCTTCTGCAACATTTCGGCGGTCATCAAAACCATCGTCCTAAACAGGTCGACGCAAGCAAATTAGTTTCATCTAACATTGCAGCTAAATACCAGTCTGATCTGGACTTAATACTAGTTACTGATCCTCCAGAAAGTGTAGAAAGCATTGGCGAGACTCCATGAAAATGGTGAGTAAAGCCGTTTGCAGCTTAAAAGAATGTCCCGCTACTAAACATCGGTTCGCTACTAGCTTACTGAGACTTCTTGACCCCCATCAGACCATTCCGGCGGATAGCGAGTACGACTGTTCGCGCAAGTCTCTTACGCGAAAGAGTACACAACGATTACGCGGTGACCGTGAGGCTTGATGGTCGGGACGCACGAGTCACATGGAAGCAGCAGCTGCATCTGGCAATAGTCTGAAGCTGTTCTGGTTCATTCGGGAGACTGGTAACAAGAAGCCAAGTGTCAGTGAAACGGTCTGTAAAGAAGACGGTACACCGATAAACAATCTTCGAAGACGCCGGGAACGCTAGGCGGAGCACTTCGAAAAACGGTTTAGCTGGCCCACGGCTCTAGAATCCTTAGTCTCAGTCTATCGTGCTCGATCGTCACTAAACACTGAGCTACCTAACGAAGCGGAGATTCATGAGGAACTCCAAGTTCTAAAAGGCCATAGGGCACCCGGCCCAGACAACTTACCCCCAACTCTTTTCAATGACGGAGGAACGACTTCAGCCAGAGAACTGACTAGATTGGCAGACCGTGTTCCACATATCTGTAATGAGGCCATTATTGTGTCTATATTTAAAAAGGGTTTACGTAATGCATGTGATAACCATCGGGATATTAGTCTGTTACCAGTGCATGGACGTATTGACCATGTGTTTACCCTTAGCCAGATGCTTGAACATTACCAGCCATATTGCAGGTAAACAATTGTTGTGTTTCTTGACATTAGGGGTGCCTTGAATTCGCTGAACAGAGCTGAACTCTAAAATTGTGTTAGAGAAGGGTGTGCCTGAGAAATTTATTAACATCCTAAAAGCCCTGTATAACAATACTTCGTGTAGAGTGAGGATTTACAACCACCTGTCTCCACTGTTCCAAACCAGCATTAGGGTTAAGGAGGATTGTCCGATTTCTCCATTCCTCTTCACCCTCGCCATCGATGATATTCATAAGATAACTAGGAAGAAGATGCGTGATGATGGTGTAGATCTACTGCCCGGAAAACGGTTATCCGACCTTGAATATGCATACAATACCGTCTTCCTGTGTGATATCGCACAGGCTACTCAAATCTCATTTAACCAGTTGGTAATTGGTGTTTGTAAGTATGGTATTTGTTTTGGACCATCAAAGTGAAAAGTATTCTTGCAAGACTGCCAGGAGCCTGTGCCTGCGCTCACCCTCGATGGGGTGACGTTAGAAGTAGTTGGAAAGTCTGTGTCTCTTGGTAGTTGTTTATATTTTGGTGGAGGTGTGAGCGGTGAGATTTTAAACCACATATCAAAAGCCAAAGTGCCATATGCCAATCTGGACCACCTTTAGTGCCGTCGTGACGTTGGTATGACCGTAAAATGTCAGGTTTAAAACGCTCCGGTGCAAGCAGCTCTGATGTACGCCTACAAAAGCTGGCCTCTCCGAGCTGAAGATATGCGATGACTCTGTGTTCGACCATTGTTGTCTCCGTACGATTGCTCATATCCGATGGCAAAACTATGTAAATAATTCTGAGACACGACAGCGTGTTTAGGCATGAAGACCATCATTCAGTAGGTGAGGTCATCTGGAAACACCCGCTTCGGTGGCTTGGACATGTGTTAGGCATGTCGTCTCAACGGTTTCCATACCGTTCATTGTTTGATGATACTGAATGGAAGAAGTGCATGGGCTGCCAGTGTATGACATGGCGCCATAGGATGAAGGATAATTGTATCAGGTTAGCACTTGTTGGTGCATCACGACTTCCACGGTGGGGTCGGAGAGATCACGCAACTCAGTAATTTGAGACGCTATCAGATCTGGCTCAGAATCAAAACCAGTGGGAGTCATTCTGTAACTTCTCTCTATCTTCTTCTACTGAAAAGTAATGAATGTTTTGCTTTGAATGCATCTTATCGGAGTGCCTTTCTTATCATTCTGTTCTTAATGTATTTTTTTATCCTCTTTCCTCCGCTTCATGTCTTCCAAATAGTGTTATACTATTTTGTGTGGCACATTTCTTGGTGCCATTGACATACCATATTTGTGGTCGAATAATAATAATAATAATATCATTATCATTTTACCGATTTCATTGCAATACAGGTCAATGATCTCATGTGTGTGTTTGTATGTAGTTGACAGTGAGCTACAGCTATCCTGTTAAAGTTCATACGATATGGCTAAACTTTGTTAGGTGGTGCAAGGTCTGAACTACTGACTCAACGCTTGAGAGTTGTGGGCCTCTTTTCATTACAAAAATGTTGTTTCATAACGCTTGCTGTATAATATCAGTATGCAATAAAAAGGCTGAAGCCATTCTTTTCAAATCATCTTGTCAACAAACACGTATCTGTTCACTGATAATATCGACAATCTTTATACAATGCGATTACCAACTCCCATGGACCCTACAAAAACCGATGTCTTCGGAACCTTGTATGTGAGCATTGCTTATGCTGGGTGTGAGATGAGGGAATTCAATCAGTCAACAGAACTATGAATCTATAGAAACTAAAGTAGCTGGGTCATTTGTTACATACGCATATTTACATCTACTCCAACTTGAAATAACAATCGTACGAAGACTAGGTTGAAAGGATGAAAGCAAAGATATGCCATAGATGCATGGATTCTTTGACGGTTAGCCAGAGCCATAAAAAAATGTGAAGGTTGACTACCTGACACCATCACGATATTAGGAATGACTAGTTGACAATCTCATTCATCAGTTCTACTGATTTATTCTCTTTTCTCTCGAGATATCCCTCTATTTCTGTCGACTTTCTATTCTGTGTGCTGCCTAGAAGTGTGACGACTTGAACTGATACACTTTTGTGCGAGATTCTACATTGTCTCTCCACCTATCTCTACATATAGAGATGAATAAATAAACCAGAAAAAACAAAAAAATCACTCGATGAAAACAATAACATGTTGTAAACAAAACCTACTATATATTTATGAGAACATGACTCACTGAGAAGTAGGTACGCCAGATGGACGAGTCGCAAATACAATGGAACAAGGGTCCTTGATTCGACTGTCCAATAGTAATATCTAAGCTAAAAATGTCGGCAATATTGAGGGGATAATAAACCGATAGTAGCCAATCAACTCGGCTCAGTTAACGACGGAGATTTACAAGCTACAACATAAAAACCTAGTATAGTCAATAGGAATTTGACCCAATTTTTTTACACAGTATGCGTTTTCCTGATCTATGATTCATTGACTAAGCTTTTTTGTCGTTAAAATGAAAGGCTTTCAGTTGAAAATACTTTACAAAGACTATGAATAAGGCTTGTTTCTTAAGCTTCGATAAATGCTTTAACCAGTGATTTTTACTAGTGGTGAATTAAAGGTGTACAACCAGTGAGTGAGACACAGCACTAAAGCATTCATAAACAATATCTTAAATATATTCTCTAAAAAGTGGTTTTCTACAAATAAACACTCTATGTCAATTTTTCACAGAATCTGTACACTTACAATATCATTTCATACTGTTTTCTTTTTATTTCAAATTCATTTCTTAGAGTCTTTAACTCAGTTTGTAAATTGTCATTAGTATGTTGTAAAACTGATGAATCTTCAGAGAATTTCTTATTGACCAACTTCAGCTCTTGAATTTGTCTTTCAAGAACTGATATACACATTGAACGATTAGTAATTTCTGTTTCAAGTTTTTGTATTTGACTATTTGGAGAATCGACAGCGTGGATTAATTTTCTGCGGAAATCCTCCAGTTCATTCTTTACAGACAATAATTCTCTCTGGAAAGAAAAGAACAGAGACGATTAACAGCATGTAGGAATCATAAGAAAAAAGACTGAGCACAGTACAGGAAAATATCTATACATCCTTTCGGAAAACCTTCCCGTTAATATGAAGGAATTTTACCAATATATTTGGAGGAAACATTATTATTATTTGTCCCTTGGGTTCCTAGTGGATTATAGGGATTCAGTATCACGTCACCATTTCACTGTCTTCTCTGCAGTCTTCTGAACCTGACTCCACGACTGTCCATAGACTTCCATTTCTTCCTCACATCATCTCCTCCATGTCATCCTCGGCTCGGACACCCAACTCATCGTTCCCCATTTGGGTTCCAATCGACGATCTGACCTGGCCTGCCACCTGACATCTCCAAATGGTCTTCTCAGTGTATGTTCAATCCAATGCATCTCCACTTTCTTCTACAAATTTGTTGGGTGATAGGTTGTTGGTTGGTTCGTTGTCATCCAGGGTGAGTTCCTTGTTGCTCATAATTGTTATTCTGACCATCTGATCTTCAGTATCGAGTGAGAATAGGTGGCAGCTGTTGAACATGTATGTCTAAAGTTTATTGGAAATGCTTTTCGTAACGCGCTGCCAAGTCTCTCAACCATCACATAGAAGCACTGACTCACTTGACTGACATTGGTGTTGAAAATTCGGATCTTGTTCACACTTTATGCTGAGTGCAGTGCAGTGCAATGTAGTAGATCTCCACACTGATTTCACATTGATGAAGGCCTGTCTTGGTGTTTTTCCGGTCCTGGCTTTGACGTACTTATCTGTGACGCCGCCGCCGCCTGTAGTTGAAACGATGCTGCCTCGGTAGATGAAAGAGACTACTTCCTTTAGATTTCTCCCGTTGATGGTGATTGGTGCATGTTGTTGTGGTTTTTTATTGTTGGTTGGATATTTTACATCACCTGTCTTCTCTACGTTCAATTAAAGGAAGTCCCGTCTGAAGTCCCATCTTCGCTGCCTCTTCTACCAACCTGTTAGTTTTCGTCTGGTCTCTTCCCAGATAGTAAGTAAGCTGGTTATTTGATATAATGTTGTCAGGTCTCTCCTGCCTGCAGCCTGTTCCGCTTCACTTGCAAGTGTGTCATAAAAGTGTCTTCTGTCTTTCCGCGCACTCTTCTTCACTTCTTTTCCAGTTTTATGGGTTTTATTCAGTTCCTCTTTTTGTTCATCCCTGCACTGCACTGGTTCATCTTTCGCTTCACTATCAGCAGCTTCACCACCACTATCAGTTCCCATGTGCCCATCGAGATCCATTCCCTATCTTCTTTCTTCTTCCTTCCTCATACGTTACGCAGTTTCTTTTCGTATCTCTTTCAAAGAGTTCTAGTGTTCTTCCACACAGGTTTCTTCAGGGATGTTGCTCAATGTCTCCGATTTCTTCCTGATGACTGGCCGATGTGAAGATGTCCCTTGTAGTTTCGTCCTTCAGTTTCTGTTCTGGGTGTTCAACTTGAACTGTGGTCTATCACCAGCTCCTTCGAAGGCTTTCAACTTGATTTTCAAGGTAGGTTCCTTGCAGTAGATAGTGAGTGGTGTGGACCTACATCTGCTTCCCTTCTCGATTTCATCTTGTGTCCAGTAGGCTCCGTCTCCACTTTCTTCAGATTGAAATGAAGTCGATCTGAAGTCCATTTTCATTGTATCCATCTGATGAAATCCATGTGGCTTTGTGAATATCCTTGTGTTCGTACACAGTGCCTTCAACCATCAAGTCATTAAATGAGCAGAAGTCTGCAAACAGTTCTCCATTCTTATTCATTTCACCGAGTGCTTCTCGGCCCATGATTGGTTCTCTCCTTGCATTGTCTGTTCCCAGTTTGACATTCGTGTAACCCACTAAGATTTTGATGTCGCCAACCGTAGTCTCGTCCAGTACTGATTGCAGTTGTCTGTAAAAACTCCTCCTTCTTCTCTTGGTCTGCATTATTTGCAGGGTAGCCTCCAATCACCAAATCATTGGATGAAACATAGTTGTTGTTAAAAGATGAACGCTAGTTTTAATTATGGAGGATGGATAATCGCCAACTGTTTTCAACAAAGCTCAAGCTAACACACAAATATATGCAGATAGTAATGTCTTGAAATGAGAAAGAAATGAATAAGAGAATGGAAAATACACGACACCTAGGAACGAGGAGCAATTTATAGAGTACTAAGAATGAAAGAAAGGAAATTCGAACTACACAGAAGAGCATAAATCAGTTCATCGAAGACACTGTATACGCAAGGTGATCAGCTTGCAAATGAATTACAAACTACACGGTTCATGTTGACATTTCTTACGTCTGAGTAGTTTTACGACTGTTCAACTCTGATTTAAACAAGGTTTTCTTGGAAACCACCCTATAACATGTGATCTCTGATATATATCATAAACTAGCGAAATATACTACTCAAATTGTTCACTTGTCCATTCTCTTGGCTATTTCAGTCCTTTCTGTATTTGAATGTCCTGTCGATTTTCATTCGTTCAACTAATCTGATACTTGCACGTTGATTCACGTGCTTTCTCTCGAAACTTTGGTACTGGTTGCAGAAAGCTTCAGGTGTTTAGGGTATTTTATGAAGATTATGGCAATCTTATCCCATACTATAACAAAATTTACCCAAAGTCAAAAACGTTTTAATTTTTCAAATCCAGATCTTTACATATTTTAAGAATACTCGATTACCTACTGAAATTTTACCTTTAAAGACTCATTTTCCGATAAACAATTCAATCTTTGCTCTGTCAATAGACTATTTTCCCCAGTTAATTCTTCTCGATCTTCAAGAGCATCATCTCTTGTTAGTTCCTAAAACAAATGGTCACAATTTAGCTCGTTAATAGAAAAGTTACACATTATCTAACGTTGAAGATATACAGCATTTTAATTATGGGCCTCAATTTCGCGTTGAACAGTGATGTTACCTAGTAGACAACCAAAATTCAAAGCTTTCTGTCAATCGCCTCTAGTGATCAAACACTAGACTAAAAGAATTGAGATGGTCAACCTCCTAGCTTTATGACTATATTTCATAATAGACCAATAGAATCTGGTTAGTGAAATACAATATTCATTACTTGACAATGGCTGATCGATGTACAAATGTTCTAGTCTGATTTCAACGGTCTTACAATTTTGTAAACTCTGCATAAGTACCACTAATATAAGTGTAAAACTTGGGCATTATGGTAGAATATAATTGGGCGTACAACGAGGCAGTTCCATCGTCGAATTTCTGAGCACTACCCACCATGGTTGAACAAGGGACAAATTAGAACTATAAAGAGCTCCATACTTACACACTTAGTTGACACAGGACATCAAGTGGTTACTGGAAAGCCTTCAAAATTATCCATCAGATTCCAATTAATTTACCTCATGGATTACGCACTCGGTTACTTCACATAGCAGAGGCGATTGCAATCCACCCTTACAAACCTAGCCTTTGTATCCAAATGAAGTTTGTTCGACCACTTTCATTACCGTGGCCGTCAACATGATGTAACTTCTAAGTTTATTTTGTGCACCTCTTCCCCTTCTTGTTTCTATCGATATTCATATTTCCTATTTTAGTAACCCTATTGATTATTTACATCATTATTTCCGAAACACCACCAGGTGATTGGTAATTTGATTAAATTGTTAACCTATATATTAGTGTAGAGCCCAAGATGAAGACCTAACTGAAAAGAAATATATTTCTACGCTCAATCAGTCTTTTTCTAAATGTCTAAATGGGAATATTCAATGTATTGAATTCTATATTACCATATAAGGAAGGAACATCAGGAACCTCATGAAGAATTCTCACCGAGGGTGGGATTACAGTGGCATTTAAACCTACAAACTCACTCAGAGAAAAGCTTTGTCGGGTTATGGATTCGACAGATCCAACTAAGCAAAATAATCTAATCTATGAAACTCCATGCAATGACCGTGAGGTCAGGTATATGCGTCAAACTCGTCAATCAGAGGTCAGTTAGATTATCGGAACATAGAAATTTAGCCAAATGTAGAATTACAGACGATAATGAGATCAATAATCGAGAAAAAGAACCTCATCTATTGCAATGCACAAGCAGACAACAGTGTGGTCCACTATAATAAGTGGAGACAGAGACTGATTACTGAATCTTCCTTCATCGAATCAACATCCAACACGTACAGTAAGGATGATGCAACACCTATACCATAGATATGAAAAAGCTTACTACCAGTAAAAGCGATCTAATTTGTCTTTCTTACAAACACAGCTCAGTCTTTGCCTCAGTTATATTCATGGCTCAGTGAATTCGTGTCCATTCCAAGAGTCTTATTGCATTAATATTGTTCGCATATTTCTTATCATTCGCTCAGTTACTTCAAATAGCTATTCATTGAAACATTCTTTCTACTTTAAGTTGGTATTCATCATCGACTGACATCAGTTGGAGCAACATTGAGAACCTGAGAGAACTGGACAGCTGTTTCATCCTAATATGGAACTTCTCACCAGTGTGCACTCATGAACCCTCCGCCAGGAATCAAGCCCAGGACCTTCAGGTTCCATGACCAGTACGTTACCACTGAGCCACTGGATTGGAATCCAATGGTCCACATTTCCAGCTTCTGTCAGTTCACGACATAGCGCGACCATCACCTAATGTCACTGTTGAGTATTTATCCTCACGTCTACCAGGTTTGCCCCACCGGTCACGACATATCAATGGAGCTTCATAAATCACTTCTCGAAGCTATTCATCAATGGGCACAAGAACTGTTCAGTGCTCCCAGGTTTCTGATTTTCCTCTAACTCCTGCCAGTGCATGATGAATACCAACTTGAAATGAATAAATCCCCACAAAGCCCCATATTGAATTAATTGTATTCTCCAAATATTGAAACAACTGGAGATTTATCACGTTTATGTAACAACTGATAAGTTACTACATTTCATCAACTATCGAACGAGTAACCTATTATTGTGATGATGTTGGGTAGCTAGCGATAATCAACAGCAAACTTGAGAAATGAATCTGACGATTTTATGTACTCAACAGTAAGGTTTACACATATTGAAGGAACCGAGAAGGCAGAGATATGTGGTACAGCAGTCATCAATTATATGTTTCATTTCCTCTTCGGTTTCTATCTTGACTTGCTTTTAATATACGCGCGTTGTTTTTTCTTATGTTTTTCTGGGCAGAATCCTTGCCCATTGCTGGTAATTGTCTATGATTTCTGCCACCCTCCAAACATATACTACTTATATCCCTTCTTATCAGCAACGCCCACTACAATATAATCTCGAGGTAATTCTGTTACCTGAGAGGACCAAAAACTGTATCAACTGCTGGCACTCAATTATTGCATGTTACTTGTTAGGAGATACTACTACTTCTGAGAGATTCAACTTGAAAATAGGCATAAAGATGAATATTTCCGATCATGCTGTTTCGAAAGCTTTGAACTTTTTCAAAATTCTAAATTTATTCCCATAAACCCACCTCCTGATTACCAAATTCACAAGATTATCTTACCAAAAGCTATATATACAGAATAACTTCTGCTCTGTTCATTATCATTTTGGAGAGATATTAAATGTATTCCAAACTCCTACTAACTCTGTCTTGTTTTTACTTGCTAGTAGCTGGTTTCGGAGATCAAAGTGAAGCCATTGGAGATTAATTTCTTGATTGTATGTTCGAATGGTCTGTGTCACGTTCTGAAATTCAAATCATATCATTACTCTCCATCAAATCTATACTAATATGCCGGTATCGATTGTACAGAGAGAAATAACACATATCAATCGAGAATTTCTCAACAGAATGCAAAAAGATTCTTTTTCTCACCTCTGAATTAAACTGTGACTGAACACTACTAGTGTGAACCTCAGTACTAGTAGTTGCATCCAATTTAATAATCTTGTCCTGAAAAAATAAAAATAAAGGAGATTCAAAAAATTGTTACACACCATGCTTTATTCTGCATTACCTTAATTTGTAGCTCATCTATACATTTCTGCAACTCGCTGATTTTCTCATTCTTTTCGGTCAAATCTATTTCAGTCACCTGAAGAATGCAAAAAAAAGATAGACAAGAGAGGAAAGTAAGTAATAATAATAACAAAGCTACTTTTCTTCGTAAAGAAACCAGTGGACCATATCATTTAGTATCCTAGAACGATGTGGCTGAGGAGATTTTAGAGAACAATTGCTGTTTAGTTGAAGAACATCCTTTTCAGAGGTAAGAAACTGAACTTTTGGAATGATAGTAGATATTTGTCCTGACTTTTCCAAGTATTTGAAATAATTATTCCCTTTTTATGAAGTTCGACAGTTTGATTAGAAGACGAAGTTTATCTGAACAATATGGTGTATTTGAGCAATACATTTCTACAATTAACTTGCCAAATCAATTTATATTAAACCAAAGAGTGAGAGGATAAATACAACAATTAACATAATAGGAGATTAAAAGTAAGAAAGATGAGAACAAATACAAAGTGACCCATTTGATCCTAATCTTGTTTAAAAAAAATAAAGTTTGCCAAGGTAGGTGTGGTGTAGAAAGAAATTGTTTACGTATACACAAGGGTGGTATCAATTTGTGTACGGCTATCACTTAGAAAAATCATAGTATGCGTCCCCGACTGTTTCTATACAAAACTTTGAAAGCTATTTGAAAGTGGTTCAATAAGACGGTCTGTCTACAGAAAGCCTACATAGATAGGATGATATCATAATTTTCACCGTTTTTGTTCGACCTAATTACAAGCGAGGTCTAATAAAATGCCTGTTTGATAAAAACTATCGAATCTATACATCACATAGGATGGATGAAGATAACAAATCACTGACCAAAATACTCAAAGGAAAACGTACATCCACCTAAATCTATAGACCGTTGTAGAAATCAGGCAACAACAAAGTCAATTTTATACACGGTTTCTAAGAGAACTGTCCATACCACTCTACCATATAGATGGGAGTTGAATAGTATGGCCTTGAGATGTACGCTAACATAAATCAACAGGAAAACGTATAATGCAGCTAAGCTTGTCAGTGTGTTTGTGTGTGGCGAGGGGGGGGGGGAAAGCTTCACCACAAATTTAAACACTCCATAAATGTGTGTAGTCACACATACATAAGGAGAAGTAATTGAGTCATGCAGTTGGAGGTGGGGGAACATGAACCGAAATGGCTTCAAAAACAGATCGAGTATGGAACTTTGGTAAGCGCGGGTGGGAGATGACCCTCTACATCTATAGCTAAACATATTATAGAAACAGGTCATAAACAGCTTTCAAAATTTTGTATAAAAACAGTCAGGGATTCATACTGTGATTCACGGAAGCGATAGCCGTACACAGGTCAAAACCACCCTGTGTATAAGAACAATTTCTTCGCATACTTTGTTTTCTTACCGAGATTAGGATCAGCTGTCACTCTTCTTATTTTTTGTTCCTGTCTTTCTTAGTTTTAATCCCTATTATCTCAATTGCCCTATTTGTTCTCTCTTCCTTCGGTTTAATATAAATTGACTTGGGAAGTAAGTTGTTGGAAAGTATTGCGCAAATACATCACAGACTAGTAAAGATGGACAGTGGCTAGAAGTGAAATCCAGGATACGCGTTTCATCCTATTTGGGACTCGTCAGCATAAGAAGTGGCTATCGTGGCTCACTGGTGTAATGGATAACGCTCTGGCGTTTAAAGCGATCGATCCCGAGTCTGAATCCCGATGGGAACAACATCACTCCCTGGGAGGCAGGTACGTCCAAGAGTCCCAAATAAGACGAAGTGTCCATTCTGGGTACCAATGCTAGCCACTACCTATCTTTACTATGATTAGAACACAGGCCATATCGAGGTGTCCGCGCAAGAGCCCATATCTCAATCGAGACTGACCAATTCGGTCCAATCAACGACTGTATAATACAAGCAATTATACATCACATATTGTCCAGCTAAACTTCGTTTTCCAAGTATGGCATTTGTAGACAGACAGAAAAATAGATAAGTCAACGTAGAACCTTCGATAATAGTGTATCACTTCAAGTTGACAAAGTTTGCAAGATAACACAAAGGGGATGCGTATCAACAAAGAATCACTCTAAACTACAAATGGGTATGAAAAGGAGGGAACTTTCCGATGAAAGTTCGTGTGTGTGTTCAGACAGACATATAGGCAAAATCAAAGTAGAACCTAGCACACAAGTGCATCGATTAAAACTGCCAAACTTCACAATAGTAAACAGACAACACGTGGATAGAAAAAGATTAATATCAAGGTATACAAAGTAGTGTGTGGGAATGAACAATCTGAAGATGTCAAAGAGTGAGTACATCTGCGCCATTGTGACCGATTTTCAGCCATGTCACCAAGAGCCATATCAACCACTGATTCCTATCATGGTGGGGACCCCAGTCAGGAGGCCTATATCTCCCTACACAGTTCATACCAACCGTCAGGGACTTCATAAACTGGTGCCACGTCCTAGTTTTGGTATCCTGAACTCTCTTTCAACCTAATCCAACTTCCGCCAGCATGGCACGTCAAGATAGGCGGTGGTTTGGCATGCCCGGTACATTTCCAAGCCATTTCAGTCGACAGAGTTTCACAATTCCATCAATCGACCAGTGATCTCTACGAAAGCATCAAACTAACAGGTTCAACACACTAACGACTTTACGAATTATCGAAAATTCACAAAGCTGGCGTACCTCTTGGTCTGAATCTCCTTACAATTCAGTTGCGCAATGGCTAACCAAAACCCTAATCTGTCAGAAAACGAACTGCCATTCACTCCCTATGTGATACTTTTGAATATGTGGATTTCATAAGAGACGTAGATGTATCTCATAAATGTATGACATCACTTGATGTCGGGTCACTTTTCACCAACGTTCCACTTACTGAAACTATCTCCTTCATATTCAGATACATGGAATTTAACAACATAAATGTTGGGATACCAACACCCCCCCCCACCCCGCCCGTCTTAAAGAATTACCACTTAACCTTCAGTTAACATTTAACGACGTGATTTAGAGACAGAAAAACGGAATCGCATTGGGATCCCTACTAGCAGACTGCTTTTAGGGTCAGTTTAGAGAACGGACCCTTGAAACCAACGTCTGACGGTCTCCAACTATGTAAAAGGTAAGCGGACGATACTTTTATTATCTGTGATGACCAATATAATTTGAATCACGTTCCACAAATATTCAATAGCTGGCACTCAGCGATTAGATTCACCCTTGAAGTCGAAAATGGATCGAAAAATCATTTTCTTGATGTAGAGCTGATAGAACTTTAAGTAGGTCCATTCACAAAAAACCAATAAGGAATGGTCAACTGACGAACTTTAATAGCTGGATCCTGTAAGTTGTAAACGAAATCTAATCATATCTCTTGCCACTCGCATTGGATGAATCTGCAGTCCCAATGTGTTAGAAGAGGAAATTTCTGTTCCAAGGAACATCCTAATTGAAAATGGATTCCCACTAGGCTTCATAGACAGAAATACCAAGCCTAAACCTCACAAAAAGAACCCTACCATAGTACCGAAGAAGATATTCTATATGAATCTAAATTGTAAACGTGATTCTGCCGCTGACACCAAAGAGAGGATATCAAATGCTTTACGGAGAACATTCTTTGCATTAACGCTGAGACTAATATTCTCTTGTCACTCAATAATTTCTAACAACTCATAGGTAAAACTTTTGTATCTGACAACTTCTATATGCGTATATCAATTCAACTGCTCTCGTGAAGCCAGGTATGTAGGTCGTTCAATGAGACTGTTATCCAAAAGGGTTGAAGAGAACTATCCCGCATGGTTACAAAGAGGTAACAATAGAGCGATAAGGAGTGCTATGATTGAACACATCATGAACACGAATCACCCTATCTCAAGTAAAGTACCTCCTTGTTCAAAGTCATCTATAAAGTGAAAAGACACCTTCCAAAGGCTGTATGTCTTCGTATTTTCTGCATCACTAAAGCTCTTGCCATCCATATGGAGAAACTTGAACTTTATACACAAAAGAAGATTGTTCAATCTCTTCTTATCTCATGATCTTTATTTTCAGTCTTTAAAACCACCTCTTCCTTTTTTTGATACTGTTCACTTTTTAAGTAATTTGCTATTCTTTCTTGTTTCTATGCTCTTTCTGATCACAAATCTGTTTTCAAGTATGTCGTGATATGATGAAACTTCTTGTTTAAACTTATTATTCTTTTTATATAAAAGTGACTTTAAAAACCAACCTAGCAACAACTGGAATAACTAATTAGACTTCTTTATTTTTTGAAAACCTGACTTTCCAGCTGAAATATAGAAACCTAATTGATTATTTCGACCGTTGCTAGGATGTCCTTTAAAGTCGCCCCAGTTATATTTTGATTAGTATTCACCATTCACTACAGTTTTTTCATTCCTTTTTTGATTTTCATGACAGCTCATATGTTGACGCTGTCTTGGTTGTTATGCTTAGTAAACCGCTTTCAACTATCAAATTCATACACTAGAAAAGTGTATAAATCTGAGATTGTACAACTTTGAAAATGAAATTGCGGAAAAGAGACTCTACGCTGTAATACTTTTTCTTCTTTCATAAGGCAAGGATTTCCGCGCAGAATCTCATCTGAGAACAGAAGTCGTGTAATTCAACTCAGTAAAGCAATGAGAAATCACAAATATCAAACAATAACTTATACCCCTTGCACATGAGGTGTCTCTTGTACCAAAGGATCTCGTGGATTTCACCTTGGTGTTTAAAGGGATGCGCATTAGTTTCGAGTTTCAGTAGGAACAACATCAATCAACTGGGATGCAAGTAACGTTTATTTTGGGAGTTTTAAATAAGACGAAACTCATGTCTTGAATCCCACTGCAAGTCACGAAGATGAATACAACTTGTAAGCATTACTTTCAAAGTTTAAAATAAAATTCCAGCATTTGATGAGAGCCACAAAAGGTAACATGTTATTTATTGTTCCGCTCTTAAAGTAAAAATTCTAACTTTCATACTTAAAATCCTGAAAACATTCAGCAAAGCACTAACTATGGCTTGTTTGATACAAGTTATGGTGAATATTTAAATATTTCAAGTTGTTATTCATCGTAGACTCACATCAGTTGGAGGAACAAAAGAAACCTGGGAGCACCGGATAGCTGTTTCGTACTAGTGTGGGACTTCCTCAACAGTGCGCGCACCCGTGACCCCCCACCTCCAGGGATCGAACCAGAGACCTCCAGGCTATGTGGCCAGCACTTTACCATTGAGCCACTGAGTCAGAACCCAATGGTCCATATTTCCAACTACTGTTGGCTCACGATACAGCGCAACTGCCACCCAATGTCATCGTTGAGTAACTGTCATCACGACCATTAGGCTTTGCCTCACCGGTCACGACTTCTCATTGGAACTTCGGGAACACCTCTGGAAGCTAGTCACCAATGAGCACCAGTTCAATTGAATATTTAAATGGTTAAAAAGTGGAAGGATTCATGGGTGTTTCAACACTCTTCACCCATAAACAAATCGATAATTAAGTGATTGTTGACGTTAAGAATGAAAACCTTAATGACAGCAAGCTTTGGGCTACGAGACTACGTCTTAGACAGTACAGCACAGCTCAGGTTAATCGAAGACTGTTAGTATCAGTCCTAATGTGAACTAGGCTTCTATTTCCCCTTTCAATTATTGCCCGCACTCTCAGAGATACTCATCAACAAGACATCTGCAGACTAAGTATGAACATCTGCAAAAGGATAAACCCAACCGCAATTACTCATGGTAACTTACATCGTTTAGATTGAATAAAACCAATTAACTATCAATATTTGACTGCCTACGCCCGATACTGAAGATTAAACCAGATGGCCAGAATAATAATTATGAGCAACAAGGAACTCACCCTGGATGACAACGAACCAACCAACAACCTATCACCCAACAAATATGTAGAAGAAAGTGGAGATGCATTGGATTGAACATACACTGAGAAGACCATTTGGGGATGTCAGGTGGCAGGCCAGGTCAGATCGTCGATTGGAACCCAAATGGGGAACGACGAGTTGGGTGTCCGAGCCGAGGGTGATGTGGAGGAGATGATGTGAGGAAGAAATGGAAGTCTATGGACAGTCGTGGAGTCAGGTTCAAAAGACTGCAGAGAAGACAGTGAAATGGCGACGTCCTACTAAATCCTTATGTTCCACTAGGAACCCAAGGGACAAATAAGAAATAAAATAATAATTTGACTGGAAATTAATTGCTAGTTAAAGGCTATACATGAATACCTATAGTTACTTTGGGTGACCTTGAAAGTTAGTTCAAAATACAGCCTCACGGAATGGATAATATAACTGACCTTAATTGATGAATAAGTACTAGCCAATTGAGCTTGATCGTCTAAAAAACTGTCCACTTTCTTCTTGAGTTCATCATCTCTGAAGAAATAAAGAGGAAATAAACTAGATGTGAGTAAAAGTTACGAGTAAAAAAGAAATAAACATTAGATATTAACCAGTTACTAGCTACCACATGCTATACACCATCTCCTACCTAGGTTTAGGCAGCAGGATAGCATCAGTAGGTCTCATACAAAGGGTTTAGCTCATCGCTTGCTCAGTGGATGTCGATTTGATTCAACACAGTATCAGTCATTAGACCAACATAAATTTCACGCTGTCTAGTTTTTAGAATTGAGTATTGAATCCCACTAAGCTACCTGAACACCTTAATGACAGGGTTTCTGCTTACGGTGTTAAATGGTAAAGAATCGAATCTTCGATGGCTACATACAGCTTAGCCTGTGGTGAATGTTTACACAACCACAGAGAGTTCATGCTTTACGCTATGTGGAATAGCGAGAAATTATATTGCTGAAAAAGCATTGGTAGGTAAGATAATATGATGTAAAAACCAGGCCCACTCACTTCACTTCTTTCTTCCAATACATCTATGGAACTATTTTTTATGTGTGCTGTCACCAGGAATTAAAGTTTGGGAAAACAAAGAAAAACTTTCAAATATTTTCATCTTCACACCTTTATCACTCACCTTTAAACTCCTTAGTGTAAAATTTTAGCATCCACCTAGTCTTAAGATCCTCGTTTTTAATATACTGACAAAATCTTTCACGCCTAATTATTTGAAATAGTATAGTATCGTATAGGCTCTATAAACAGCCTATACAGCAGCTAATCTAATCGGTAATATCACCGACGGACAATCGTAGGCTATAACGCTAAAGTATGCCAGTCACACAAAGAGCGGTTACCATAACTCAACTCTTTTACCTACCTAGGCAGCATCGTTTCAACTACAGGCGGCGGCGGCGTCACAGATAAGGACATCAAATCCAAGACCGGAAAAACACCAAGACAGGCCTTCATCAATGTGAAATCAGTGTGGAGATCTACTACATTGCACTGCACTGCACTCAGCATAAAGTGTGAACAAGATCCGAATTTTCAACACCAATGTCAGTCAAGTGAGTCAGTGCTTCTATGTGATGGTTGAGAGACTTGGCAGCGCGTTACGAAAAGCATTTCCAACAAACTTTAGACATACATGTTCAACAGCCGCCACCTATTCTCACTCGATACTGAAGATCAGATGGTCAGAATAATAATTATGAGCAACAAGGAACTCACCCTGGATGACAACGAACCAACCAACAACCTATCACCCAACAAATATGTAGAAGAAAGTGGAGATGCATTGGATTGAACATACACTGAGAAGACCATTTGGGGATGTCAGGTGGCAGGCCAGGTCAGATCGTCGATTGGAACCCAAATGGGGAACGACGAGTTGGGTGTCCGAGCCGAGGATGATGTGGAGGAGATGATGTGAGGAAGAAATGAAAGTTTATGGACAGTCGTAGAGTCAGGTTAAAAGACTGCAGAGAAGACAGTGAAATGGTGACATGATACTGAATCCCTATAATCCACTAGGAACCTAAGGGACAAATAAATAATAATAGCTTGATAGATAACGTTTTGCCATCCGAAGCGATGGGTTCTGAGTTTCCAGACTTAGTGATAAGAACATCACTGACCAAGCAGCAGGTACACTCAACCTCTAGCCATCATTGCTACCAAACTGTGATTAGATAAAATACTATTATTATGATAGTGGGGAATGTAAGAATGCAAGAAAAATACCGTTTTAATAATAATAAACTTTTGCAAACGAACTTCATCTTCCAAATATACTATCCGATTTCGTAATAATAATAATAAGAATATGAATAACTACACGATCCAATAACCATATACAAGTTAGTATACCAAGATATGCACCTCATTTATTTTGC
The DNA here is from genome assembly GCA_944470555.2 of Heterobilharzia americana. NCBI lineage: Eukaryota > Metazoa > Platyhelminthes > Trematoda > Strigeidida > Schistosomatidae > Heterobilharzia > Heterobilharzia americana. The sequence continues at coordinate 68,866,950 of OX104129.1, read as the reverse complement.
TAAGGCTGATGATACAATCTAAGCGCCATAAACCCAGCAGTTTAAAACTAGTGATCCACTGATTACATCCATGAAAAGTCTATACATTATAACATCAGTGGGAGAGCCATTAAAAACCTGAGAGTACAGCACAGTTATTTCGTCCCCGTAAAGGACTTCCTAGCAGTACGTACCCACGACCTGGCTAGAGATTAAACTCAGAGTCCTCAAGTTCCACAGAGAACACGTTACATATATTTATAACAAATAATGACTTATAAGTTGAAAGTCAGCTTTTTAAATCAACAAAATACAATTTCACCTTCACGCTCTATAAAAAAAACGGAAGTTCAATTTACCGAGGAAAAAATGGCGTAAATTTAAATGCTGATTAATCTTCAGTATTTTAAATGAACAGTTTGTTCATCGTTTAATCCTCTTTGCCGAAAAGGTTTTGGATTACTAAAAGTGTTCAAAATTCGATTTTCACAAAACATTAAAATCTCCAGGATTCACAATGCTATGAATCTTAAAAGGTACAATGACCACTGTCTTCAACATTAGATATTAACAAACAGTATCAGGTTAGAATGAAGAATACGTACACCTCAGTCAACCATGTCTTAGCGAACTCTTCATATATTATTTTACATTGATTAGTCATGGGAGAGCAATAAATTTTATGTTTTCTAGTCCTGAGTGTTGACCGAATTCTATCGATCATTTTTGAAGTGTGGTCACCAAGCTAAGAGGCTCAGCATCGTGATACACATTGACAGATGTTAGTTGGTAGGGCTTCCTGCTGACTGTTTTCCAACCAACTAACATATATGATTATGAGGTAGCATTCATCATGGACTGATGTCCGTTGAAGAACCATTGGAAACATGAAGGGATTGGACAGCTGTTTCGTTCTAGTATGAGACTCCTCAGCAACACGCACCCACAACCCGATCATGGATCGAACTCAGGACCTTCAGGTTTCACGGTGAATGCGTTAACCATTCAGCTATTGGGTAAGAGTTCAATGGTTCACAGTCTTCAACTTCCGTCAATTCGCTATATAGCGTGACTATCACCCAAGGTCTTCAGTTGCCATTCACTTTCCTTCTGACTGGTTAACTCCACAGGTCGCGGCTGCTCAAAATTAAAATCCCCATTCACCTCGAAGAATACATTATTGCAAAACGCAAAACTTGATAAAAACATAAGCACCAAGAAATATACAATACAAAATGACAAAAAGACAATAAGGCGATAAAGCACCGATAACAGAACAGAAACCAAAATAAAAATAGGTTACTAGAGGAACAGTTTCAAATATACACTCAAAGGAGGGTTAACGACTTTTGCCTAATTTTTAGGTGGCCGAAGAAACAAGAAACATACAGCATGATCGATACTGGTCTCCATGTTAAGTCATATTTGACAGATAGAGTCTTTAACTGCTGAGTTGCCTGGTCACTTAGTACCCACCTAAATAGCTGTGGTGCGCCAGCATATGTTAAGCCAAGGTAACTATCGTTTATCCCACAATGCCACGTCATACAGTGACCACCTGTGTGTTGTTCCCCACTAGTCATAGTGCTGACTGCTACGAATCTACTTGGTAGCAATTTTCTGGACTATGTGATATTTCTGATTCACTTCTAACACCGACCTTGCACAGGTTAATCTCGAATATATTTACCAAGTCTTATATGCACAATTTACCCACCACACAGTGGGTTAAACAGCTTGCTCCTCCTAGTGTCGTAAAACAGAACAGGAAATCTGATGCTTACTATTCGTGTTTTCTCACAAACTGAGCTATCTACATGTACAGTTGAATTACCTGTCCACGAAGTATCATAATCTATAAAATTGAAACAAGTGATTTAGTGCACATAAAAATGTTAATCTCAACAACGTTGGTCATAAACGCTAGGGTCGGACGATCATATTACTCTGTCACTAAAAGACCATATTTATATAACCAAGAGAAATATCCTACCCCTCACGCGTCACACTTAGGCAAAGAATCCTCTCTTCAATGATTCTTGAGTAAGTCATGAACAGAGTTCTTGAATAAAGAGGTAAGAAAAAGTAATCTAAGAATCAAACAGATATCTACCTATTGAACTGATGATCATAACTATTGGTTAGGGTCTAATGATACCCTTTTTCAGTTCATAGACAAGAATGCGAATTAGGAACTATATACATGATGTAATCGTTTGGAAATAAAACGCACAATTCACTAATCTACAGTATCATCTAGTAAACTGTAAGAAATACCAACTTCCGTGCAAAAATCTACAATAACTCGCCATATAGGCCATAATGAATATCTGAGCTTCTCTCTCTCTCTCTGTCAACTACTGTACAGAATTGTAGCTTTGGCCTTTCTGCTCAGGCATTTAACTCTCAACCAGGAGGGTAAGGAATTCAAACCCACTTCATTTGCCTGGGTACAGTTAACCCAGTAGTATCAGCAACCATCACATTAGATGTGGCTGATGACCTGATGTATGAACTTGTACTCCGCTGCTCATTCACACTATCATTATTACTACAGAGAGCTGAAAACTAGTGAGTTTACAACACCTTTTATATCTTCATCCTGAGTTTATAACACTGATTTCGAAAAAAATTTAAGAATTACTATAGAACCAAACCCAAACAGAAATATTAGAAGATATATAGGCAAGCAAATCAAGAAATTTGCTACATGACACTCACTTTATTGACGCAGGATCTACCAGAGGAGTTTCATTAAGAAGCAACCGGATCACTGTTTCCTTCACAGAAATATACGTAAATATACACATGTATAATTACAAACAGAAATGATTAATCAGTTGGATTACTGATTCGTTTGTACAACGAACACAAATTTCAAAGATTATAAAAACAGTCAAGACTATTGTCATCAAATAATTACTTTAGGAGAATATCCTTATCACAATAGTTTCTAATCCAACTATATCAGAAGTATGAAACATACTTGCAGTAGCAGTAATATCAGTTGCTGTGTAAACTCCTGTTTAGAGTCTTTAACGAAGTAGGCTTAGACGGTTCGATATATGTTGAACAGTATGGCCCGAAATCGGTAAGTGATATGAAAACAACCATACCTCATCACTTACACCTTCAATTCCATTTTGACTTGCTTTCTATCAGATTTTAGCGATCCCTAATTTCTTAGAGATATGTCATATCAATTTCTCTCGACTATGCTGTTGTGAAGCATATCAGCTTGAACCAACACATAGTTATATCAGATTTCGAGTGGTTTTGTCTGCTTGCCAATATATTGATAACAGTAGGTTTTATAAAAGGTAATCAAAGTAATAATTTACTGATTCCAAGACACAAAACCTCATTGTTAAACTGACTGAATTGACGTCCGTATGTTGCTTCAAGTGTGACAGTATTGATGGTGAGCTGTGATGATTCCTAAACTTACAGCTTGTGCATAGTGAAAAGTACATTGAACAACTCGGTGGTGACGTCTCTAACTACCATATTCTAGATTACAGTGTCCTCAAGCCTATAGATGTGCTTCCCCGACGTGTGCTGATAACTATGAAAAATTAATTCATAGCTCCTTGATGACAGTCTACAAACTTTAAACATGTATGACCCAATTCAGCGGGAGACGGCGTAAGCGTAAATTATTGAATATCCTTTCGGGTAAAAAAAAATGCAACGTAACAACCTCATACATGTTTATTTACAATACTATTAGACGTAACTCATGCGAAGGCTAATGATGCTACACATTTTTCCAAACTGGCATAGACATTATCCATTTATTGGTTAGAACACAAACGTGGTACAGCAAGGGCAACAAGAAATGCCCCATACAAAATAAAATAACATTATTAAAACATGAAAGAGAAGGGAAGTGGATAAAAACAAAACACAATAAGAATATAATGATTATAAGGGTAGTCCACTAAGGTATATTCGAAACGAAACACCTACTACTTTTCAGAAGCAGAAGATAGAAGAAAGCTACAGCATGACCACCACAAGTTTCGATTTTGAGCCATATCTGATAACGTCCCAAGCTACTGAGTTGCGTGATCTCTCGGACCCAACCCAGCGAGTCGTAATGCAACAGCAGATGCTAACCCAATACAACTATCCTTTATCCCGCAGCGCTACATCACATACTGACCACCTCTTCACTTCTTCCATCCAGTCCCAGGGTTAACAAACAATGAACGACATGAAAGCCGTTGGGATGACATGAGTAACACATGTCCAAGCCACCGAAGCCAGTATTTCCGTATGACTTCACTTGCTGAATGAGGATTTCCATCATGCACAAACACACACTGTCGTACCTCAGGAATACTGTTATGATACGGAGTTGTGAGAACGGAAATATTTAACGATTAGTAGTCGAGGGTTGAAAAAACCCTCGACGTCAAAGTCAGAATTGGAAAAGCAAGACAGGCGTTCATTAGCCTGAAACCAGTGTGGAGATCTTCTGCACTCAGCATGCGGAACAAGATACGGATGTTCAACACCAACGTCAAGTCAGTGCTCTTGTATGGTTCAGAGACTTGGTGCGTCACGAAAGGGATTTCCAATAAACTACAGACATTCATCAACAACTGCTTACGCTCGCTACTGAAGATCAGATGGCCAGAAAAAATAAGCAACAAGGAGCTCTGGGAACGAACCAACCAAGAACCCTTTCACGCAACAAATATGCAGGAGGAAGTGGAGATGGATTGGGCATACATTGAGAAGGCCGACTGGGGACATCACGCATCAGGCCAGTTGCTCGAGTGGAATCCCCAGGGGAAGCGACGAGTTGGACGTCCGAGGGTGACATGGAGAAGATCGTGCGAGGAGGAAATGAGAGCTTCTGGGCTGTCGTGGAACCAGGTTCAAAAGATCTCAGAGAACAGAGGTCACTGGAGACGTGCTAGTGAAGCCCTATGTTCCACTAGGAACCCAAGGGACTAATAATAATAATAATAATAATAATAATAATAATAATAATAATAATAATAGTAATAATAATAATAGTCGAGGGTTGAGACGATGCAACCCGAGTGATTCGCAAACAGAAATCAAAAGACTGGAAACCAGATGAGTTTATAGTATCTCAGACTGAAGCGTTTATGAGTAGAAACTGAACCCATTTATAGAGTATACAATAACTTTGAGAGACAATGAATCATTAGTACATTTAAAGAGGCAGGAGCTGATCAGAACAATAGCGGGTCATACGAAATATGACCCATGCGCAGGAAAAGAGCGCGAATAAACAGTTCACATATATGCATAACTGTAAGGGTGGAATGTAAGGGATATTGAAATCCCTAACAAATACTTACATGGTGTTGTCACCGGATGCGAGCAATCCTACGGAGACAACGATGATCGAACACATTCGTTGCATATCCTCAGCTCGGAGATGACAGGTTTTATAGGCGTACAGCAGAACCGCACACACCGAAGCGTTGTAAGTTCGACCGTTTAAGGGTCAGACTAACCTCACGATGGAATAGACAGAATGGTTGTGAACTCAAAACCTGCTGTTTGATAACCTGTCTTGACTATTATATCACAATCTGTCACACGTAATCTAAGGATGCAGACTCCAGGCTAGTACTGATATTGCATTCTAAACATGGCTGTACTCTGGATCTGCACAGCTTCCAGTATTACAGATTGAATAATTCATTATCTAAGTACAATAAGGCAAATTCTGCAGTATTCGGTACATAATGTATACAGATATACGCTTCGTGTCAAGTTCGAAATAAGAAAGGTATTTTGTTATTAAACTGCATTTATGAAGTACGAATTACGATCAAATAGTGTATGGTCTATGGCAGAAACTAGTACTATTTGGTTGGGAGTATTCGGCGATAAATCCTGAACCTAAGCTTCGTGCTTGTCGGTACTCGTTAGCAAGGTGTACCTGAAACCTCAACAGAAGTGACATCCCCGCTAAAATTCAAACCCGCGTTACTCAGTATTGTGGTCACCGACGTTATCAGTGAGCTATTTGGGCTACGACTGATCTTTAATATATGAATACTAAAGGTATTTCTTTCTCAAAACAGTTTGTTTTACTTCTTGTCAACTGGTTAACCTAGAAGTCCTGACATCAAGTACATTAATTTGAGTAAATAAGCAAATATGTCAGGCAATAGATGTCTGTCCCTACCTGTGCACAAAATATGAGTCGAATAAGATAAAACGACCATTAAAATCTTATAGATTATTTATCTGTCACAAACAGAACGATGAGCCTTTCATTGAAAATGATCCACTTTTAACATAGATGATAAAAGACAAAAAAACTAATTTCACGTTTTATTCATGTTTATAACTTCCTAAATTAAAAATGTATAAAATACAATGATCAAAAGATTGTTTTAAAAAATGAACTTACAAGATCTGTGATTCTCTCCAATAAATTCAAGTTGTGCGTGGATAGTTCGGCTACTAGGTTTTCATAGGAGTGTAGCTTATCAAAGGCTTCGTTGAGGAAAATAAATGAAACCCATAGGACATACCTCCATTACAATCACCCGTAATCGAGGACTTAACAGTGTTATTCTGGAGAAAGAAAGTAGAAAAATGATTTGAGCAACCTTTTTCAGTGCATCTCTAATGGGCATATGCACTCTTTTCCGGTAAGCAAAACTTCAATGACAAAAATAATATGAGGTGGATATCGCTCACTAAGCACTTAAACGAAGGCAAAACAAAGTATGACTCAACATAAAAGTGACGTGTTTTAACTTTACATAAGCTATTGACTACCAAGTATTAAGTTATATGTTGGAAACTCATTATCGTACTTCCGTTCGAACAAGCGGATAGTATGATAGGCGTTTATATGTTACGTATGGTTTGTATTAAAGTTTATAAATACTTACCTGGTTAATGAGTTCCATCATATCTTAGCTCACTTTCGCTCTTCATACTATACCAAGTTTCTGACTAAACGAATATGATTTAAATACATAAACGTGCACCACTTAAAACAGTAAACCAAACATGTCAGAAAAACACGTAATTATCAAAACTAAAAGTAGTACTTAAAACAGTTGACCTTAAGTGTCGAACACAACAAATGGGTTAAAATGTGTAAGAAGTTGAAGTTGAAATTCACTCAGTAAACCTGTGCACATTTGGGCAGTAGGCAATGAGTCACACATATTGTATGAGGGCTAATGATACTACTACCTGGCTCCCTAGACCTCAGTAGGTGGGAAAGGGGTTCGGATGTGTGACCCATCTGTAGAAACGTCAACTGCCTAAACCAATGAACAAACTAAAATGTGTGACTCATATATTAAATGCGATACGAAGTTGGCCATTTAAGGTGTTAGGACACGCAATTTACGATGGGACATAAGATTTCAACCCAGTAACTTAATGATGATGAGCTCTTCATCAGATATGACTGTCTTGGGCTCAGTTTTTCACAGGGTTGCGAGTACGTGTCGCTAAAGAATCCCGTATAAGGACAAAACAGCTTTCCAGTGCTCCCAGGTTTCCAATGGTCCTTCAGCTGATGTCACTCCGTGGTGAATACTACCTTGAAATCAATCAATTCCTATAAACCACTAGTTGAATAATGCAATAAAGTGAACGACCTAGCTAAAAGTGAAAGTATCTTTAAGGTATAATAGGTGAACTGCACCTCACAGTTAGCACAGTTTTTTAACGAAATTTATCACACTAACATTTAGACATGAGTATGTGTACTCCGTCATTTAGTAAACATCCATATGACACCTGGTATTGCGGAGTACCCCTCCTAGTTGCATTCTTATATAAGTATATCGGAGCACACGACAACAAGGTCAAGGGAATAGAAATGATATAATCAGAAGTAGTAGACAAAACATAATACACAAATAGGAGTCGTTGTGGAAACCAGATGGAAGTTAATAGGAAGGAGATGGAAAGGATTAGTTCCAAACTTTATTCCTGGAAGGTGGTAAAGAGTGGAGTGCACAAGAAACATTATGCCAGTGATTTCTCTTGTAGAAGATAGATGAGTGGTTTGTCAATATGGTTAGATAAATGGTTGATACCTATTAACGCACATAAATGTATAAACGTGTAAACAAGGCATGCACACAACACCTACGGGATGTATGAGACACCTTAACGCTTAATACTGGTCCAATCAATCATTATCAACATAGGACCAGGCATTACTGCGTAACGGTCCGAGTTGCCACACCTCACGTCAGTTCATCAAGTAGAAAGGTGGTGAGGTGAAGGATGAAGATAAGTGAATGCAGTCAAAAGAAATATAGAGCATGAGAAGAAAGGAAAGAGGAGTGACAAAATGGTGAGATTCGGTATAGTGTAGTTAAGATGAGGATAATGTGTGTATACATCTGTGCCACTCACATCGGTTCTCAGCCATATCACCTAGGGTCTCCAAACACTGGTTCATCTTGTCCCGCCGACCCCAACCACCTAGTCTGCATCGTCCTACATGGCTTAAACCAACAGTCAGAGACTTCATACATTGGTGCCGCCATGTTTTAGTCTGGCCACCTCGAGCCTTTTTACAGCCTGGACCCACCTCAGCCAACATTGTGTGACGAGGCAATCGGTGACTAGGCATACGTAGTACGTGTCCCAACCATCTCAGTCGATGAAGGTTCACAACCTCGTCGACTGACTTACCTCTTCTCCCTAAAACTCTACACCTGACTTCTGCATTACTCACGTGATACCACGGAATACGTCCTATACTATGAAGGCAACAGCGGTCAAACACCTGAAGCCTTTTTATATCTTCCACTTTCAATGGCCATGTTTCACAGCCATACTAGTCTACGATCATGTGAAAGTCAAGGTAAGCTATGATTTGAAAACCAAAGTCCACCACAGATCAATCGCAGGCCAGAGTTTCAGAGCACGTTTATAAATGCGTAGACTTTTAATGAGATCAGTGGTGGTGTGTTAGTCAACCTGTACACATCTACAGACCCAAACTAAAAAAACTGTGAACTAGCGGTAAGCCCTTAGCGTCACGTTAAGCTCATTAAAAAATTCAGACTTCTATTTTGTTTCCCTTATTGTATGCATGTGATTACCCACTCATGAAAACAGGAAATGGATTTTTCCACGCTTTTGACATTTTTCGTTTTTGTTGTGTAATTCACAGCAACGGCTTTCTTACAAACCTTGACTTGAGGTAACTGAGCCAGCGTTTAAATTTCTATCATTTTGAGGCTTAAGTTTGGTTTCTGCGGTGTCACACCTTAAGTCCTTGTGTCCAAATTTTGGCCGAACATTTCAGTTTGAACACGGTAGTAGTGAAAACTCTAACTGCATTGTGAACAACGTGGCTAGCGATAATCATGTTTGCGGTCGACCCAACTGTAAATTTTCAGTCGACAAAAGTTTGCAATGTGATGCATGTGGATGTTGGTTCCAAAAACTTTGTACCGGATTGACACCAACCGTGTACAGGCGTTGCAGAAAACCAGCTTCTCCCTGGTTATGTGATTTCTGCTGTAAGCCGTTGTTAGCCCTAGTCCAGAAAACTGTAGAAATGTTACTGGTAATGATAGCTGTCATCCCAATGCGGCAACAGATAGTGACACTGCAAGTATTATTGTTAACACATATGACACGAGATATCAAAATGGACTATTGGATACTGGTGATCTAATTGGTGAGATTACACCAGTTCCGATGGGTACTCGACGCAAGAGAAAACCGAGGTCAACTAGTATACCAACTATGATGCCTAGTAATTCATCAAAGAATGGTATCTCTGTTAGCAACTTTGACTCTATAAAGGTGATCAATGAATTTGAATGAATTTCTCCAAGGAAGAATTCGAAGAAACTTCCAAAGGTTATCACCGAAGCTACCAAGTTTATGAAACCTATTGAGACGGTTTCGAAGGCCGTCAACACGCGATTCAAGGACTCCCTACCAACGCCCAGTGTAATCTTCTGGAATGTTAAGGAGTCATCAGACAAAGACGCTTCAATACGTTGTGGCTCTGACCTGAGACTAGTCGAGTCTGCCATCAGACATATTCCACCTGAGACGTCTAAAGGAGTACACATCTTCAAATTAATTAGGTTAGGTAAGAAAAAGGATGGAAAACCTTATGAAAAGAGGATTTTAAAGTTTGTTTTAGGTAACAAAGAAGAAGTGGATGTACTCTTGAGTAACGCATCCAAACTACGAAATTTGGACATCCGACTTGACTGACCTCTCGACGACCGGATGAAAAGATGCTCTCGCCGAACTTAAAGCTCGACAAACTAAACGGGAAACAAGCTCAAAGAGGTAGGTTTTCGGGTTGTGAGGTCTTGGAAGCGTATGCTTTCAAGACCTGTATGAGTGAGTCATGGAACTCTTCCAACATAGTGAACGTAATCTACACCGATGTTCGCAGTATTAGAAGTAAAATGACAGACCTCGAGACTAATCTCTGAACTAGGTCCTGATGTAGTAGTCCTTACTGAAAACTGGCTAATATAGGATTTAGATTTTACGCCACTCCTCACAGGGTATTACTGCGTAAGGACGGATAAGTTTGCGAGTCGAAAAAGTGGCGGCATACTTCTATATGTCCATGATGACGTCCACACACGATCAGTCACTTCCGAGGCACATGAATGCGGGACCTGTGAAGTGGCCAGTTGCGAGCTAAAGTCAAAGCAAGCTTTCTATTCTACTGGAGTCATTTACCGTAGTCCATCCTGCCTTGCAAATGAATTCATGCTAACCCATATGCGTAACTGGAGTAAAAGCAACAGATGCCTAATAGTTGGGGATCTGAATGCTCAACACATAAACTGGATGGAGCTAACAGTCTCAATATCTGGCAGTTCCTTCGAAAACGACTTACTCTTGACGGTCTTAGAATCTACTTTACTTCAAAATGTAAATTGTGCAACACCATATGATTTTGAACACAAGCCATCGTTATTAGACTTAGTTTTAACCCACCATTATGGATCTACGACACTTCCCTCCATTAACTAACAGCGACCATGTGGTACTAACCTTCGGTTTTCGGACTAATGAGTTTGGTTATGACACTGCCTCCCCTAGACCTAATTTATGGCGCACAAACATTTCCAGTATAAGGGATTGCACAGTCAGTGAGGATTGGGCCGTCGACAAGGACTCATCAATTGAGAATGTATGGCATAGGCTTAGAGCTCTATTTGAAGAGGTAACGACGTCATATATTCCATGGTTCACTCTTCAAAGATCCTCATATCATCCTCCGTGGTTTAATGAAGACACTCAGAAACTATTGAGGTGGAGGAAACGTTTATGGGACCTGTTTATAGGAACTTGACTGGAAACATTTAAAACAGGATACTGTAGAGTCAGTAATCTCTATGAAGCCTTGATTGCACAGTCTCAAATGTCCTACGAGAAACAGCTTGTGAGGGATTACCAAAATTGTCCGAAAAGACTGTCCGCACTCATCAGTAGAAGGATGAAAAGAAAATGTGGAATTTTCTCTGGTGACGGATGGAAAGTTCGATAATCTGGCAGAATCTAACCTGTCCAAAGCTGAATGTCTATCGGATTACTTTAGTGAAGTCTACTCTGTAGATCATGATGATGGAGTGCTAAATAGTGGTGTCAGCACTGTTCTACTAATAGATACTGTGTTAACAACAAAGGCAAGAGTCTTACAGTTGCTCATTAATCTTAAACCTGGAAAACCCCGGGTCCCGATGAGCTACATCCCAGACTTCTATCTTCGGTAGCAGACATCATTGCTGAGCCAGTCACGGATCTCTTCAATATGTTCTTAAGTCAGACTCACCTCTCTGGAGACTAGAAAGATGCCACAACCAGCCTAGTTTTTAATACTAGTAGTCGCCATTCGGTATCTAACTGTCGCCCTGTGAGTCTAACTGGCATAGTTGTTAAGATTTTAGAAAAAATAATTCGTGACAAGGCACTTAAAAGTGTCGAATCAACCAATCTTTTGGCACCACAGCAACACGGTTTTCGTACTGGACACTCCTGTCTAACCAACCTCCTTATCACAAGAGAGGAATGGGTTGTAGCCCGTGATTGCAAGCTGCCAATGGATGCCGTGTTTATAGACTTCAGTAAGGCATTCGACAAAGTGTCGCATGTGAAATTACTAGGAAAGCTCTCCTCCTCCTTCGGGTTTGGTGCTTCATTGCAAGCCTGGATTAGGGACTTTTATACGATAGAAGGCAAAGAGTAAGGTTTAATGGGATACTATCCGGGTGGAAACCTGTGATGAGTGGAGTTCCCCAAGGAACAATCCTAGGTCCACTACTTTTCTTGTTATATATCAACGAATTGCCAAAAATGCCTAACTCTTCGGTACTGTTATTCGTCAATGATGTAAAGATTTGGAGAGCCATATGCAGTGATGCAGATAGGTATGCACTTCAGGCGGATTAAGATGAACTATTAAGCTGGTCCAAACGTTGGTGCCTGGAAACCAACTCTAACAAAAGTGCAATAATGCACATTGGTCAACAATTATTTCCAGTATTCCGTTGATGGTACACCACTACTCCCAGTCTTTGAACTAAAGGACTTAGGTGTCATCACTAGTCATGATTTGAAGACCTCGGTAAACAGTAATGCAACTGCAGTAAAGGGCTTCCACGTATTATGGTCCTTCAGCAGAGCTTTCAAATGTTTTGATCAGGACATGTTCAGAATACTCTATCCTACTTACGTTAGACCTCACTTGGAATACTGCATTCAGGCAGCCAGCTAATGCCTAAAAAAGGATGCTGAAGCATTTGAGTGTGTTCAAAGGGTAGATACTAAGCTTTTGGCAGGCCTTTCGAATCTGTCCTACTAGATCAGCTAAACTTATTCCCATTGTCTTACCGTAGGAAACGGGGTGATCTCAAAATGGCATTTCGTATCCTTAATAACGACCAGTACTGATACGTCCTATCTTCTCTCCTCTGCTAGGATTGACCATCTCCAAGGACATCACAAGAAAATTCAAAAACCACAATCCAATCAACTTAGTGTGAATCTGTGTTTCTTCCATAGTGTAGTCAACGACTGAGACTCCTTACCTCAGCGAGTAGTACCAGCACCTCCTGTCAACTTGTTCAAGGAGAAACCAGATCTTCACAGAGATATCTTCTGCAAGGATTGACACAGGCCAACTATCCTTATAACTGAAAACTGAATGAAACCGTTACTAACTCATAAAAGTGATAGGTGAAATTCTAAACGTTGTTGCGAATAAACCTAGTGAGACGTTGACTCTCTACCGAATGTCAGCATGAAGTTGACTGCATAAAGATAAAACCAAGCAACAGTCAGGAAACTTACACACAGATTTGCATGTGATGATTCGAAATGTAGCAGAAGCGAGTCCGAATCGATGAAAGATCCAAGACATTCGGGGCAGACAAAGCCGGATACAGCTTTACATCAGTAAATGTAAAGAAATAGTGCATACCATCAGCTGACATAAGCGTTTTACTTGGGAGACCTTGACCCTGACTACAATATCGAACTGCCACAGTAATCATTCTTGCCACGTTGAACAAGGCAAACACTCATTCAAGGATTCTGTGTATACACCAACCACTATGTTTGTGGTGATTTACTTCTAGAACCTCAAAATGTTTAGTCTGAAGCTTGAAATTCATGTTATAGAAGAGATGAACAACAATACCTTGGGCTCTATGTCTAAGTTAATGGCGTATTTTTCATGTTAGGAATAGACAGTTGTTTCTATTGTATGTGCTTTGATTCTGTTCTTGTAACTTACTCCAAAACACTGGCCATTCGATTTGTTCAGCTACACTCGATTTGCTTGTACAACCTTACTGAACCTCTTGTTTCGATTGGTGTAACCGCTGTATTTCGTTTTGGCTAGAAACTGCAGTAGCCATCAAAATTGAAGGTTTGTAACTAAGTTTTGCACACATATTTTGTTGTAAAGAACGTTGTTCATAGGGTTCACCTACTGTTTGAATACTAATCCTCTATTTGACAACCAATTATTTTAGATTTTATTAATTTCACTTTGGGCTTGTGTAACTCTGAAGATTCGTATCTTCCTTATGTACTGCTAAGTGGATTCACCTTAACATTTCCTCTGATTCCAAGAAACCTGGGAGGTCAAAGTAACCACTTAATTAATTCATCAGCTGACCAAAGATAGTTCTATTATCCAACGCTCCGTCCACATTCTTTGAGGTGGAAGGGAAGGACATCAGATTCTTCTTTCGGGAACTGAAGAATGCAATCGAAACTGCTGGTCTCTAAGAGGAAGTGTGTGTCACTACATGCTGGGGACCTGACGGAAATGCATCGCGCCTTGATGACGTTGTGACGGACGATGACCTTCTCATTGGGGACATATGTGTCCAACACGCCTCTAGGCCCCGTGACTAGGCAGTACCAGCTTTCTCCATGACTACTAAGAGGGCCCTGCAGCCGGAGATCCCCAACACCCTGCCCTGCCACACCAAGGTCAGCTACGAGAACATGAGAGATTGCCTCATGAGTGCATTGTGGCCTGTGGACGGAACTGGTCTCACAGTACATGAACACCTGGTGCAGGTCAAGGAAATGATCTGTGAGGCCATCAGTTAACGTGCGCCATAGGTAACACAGACCGCCAGTGAGAACCTCGTGGCTAAGGCGTGAGGCAGTGAGGCTACCTCGGACCAAGAGGCATGCTTGGTTTGAGCGGCGTTCAACGCGCAGGCAGTCTGACGCTTTGCACTACAAAAGAATTTGCAACCGCCGCAACATAAGAGTGCGTACCAACAGGTGTACCTACCAAACGAACCTGGCGAGGTGGTCACAAAGCAACCTAAAAACCCGCACAGCTTCATGTCGAAAAAGAAGTCGACCAGCAAGGGAGTGAATCTTATTGCGGTTCCTGATGAGAATGTACCAGGAGTTCTGGGGATAGCTGAGCCTCCGAGCTCACACCTCCAAGCCCGGCTTAGTACCGACACCAAGTCTACCCCGACTCATTACGACATTGAACAGACCATGAATGACGAAGACCTCTGCCGCGTCTCAATCACAGAGAAAGGGGCGTCGGAGAAATTACCTAGGCTACGCCCAGGCTAGTCGCCTGGCTGAGATAATCCAAACCGGCAATCCCAAAATACTGCGCTAAGGTGCTTGCAAAACCAATCCGCAGCCGCTTCAAGCACTCACCAGAGCCTTGCAAACTTCCTAAAGAATGATAGTGCGCCATCCTGTTGCGTGTCTTCAAGGGAGGAGACGGAAAAGCCGTGGCAACTGTGGACCAGTTACTGTACTCCCCATACGGTCGAAAGTGTTGAACTGCCTGGTAGCTGACGCGATCTTGGAATTTCTCAACAAAGAAAACGCCGTCTATACTGCTCAGCGCGGCTTTCGGAGTGGTCGTTGACGTGCCACCAACCTCCTAACCACTTTAGACGACTGGACACGGCGTAGACGTGTTGTTTTTCTTGACCTAGACGGGGCGTTTGATAGTATTTCGCCCGAAGTCCTACTTCACGAGATCATGTCGGCTAGTATAAGTGAACTCCTACTCCCTTGGTTCAAGGAGTACCTAGGAGGTAGGCGGTTCTGTACCAAGGTAAACAGAATACGGTCAGAGTGAGGACCATCGACGTCAGGAGTATCCCAAGTGGCAATCCTGGAACCACTTCTGTCCCTCTTGTTTGTCAATAATGTGCCACACAAAATCTCCTCACTCATCCTCCCCTTTCGCTGGTAACACTAAAACTTGAAGGGTGGTAGACAAAGAGGCCGACTGAGCAGCGCTACAAGATGACTTGCAGCAACTTGAGCTCTGGTCGTCGGAAAATGGCTTGAGCTGGAAAAGTGCAAAGCAATCGACATCAACGAATATGAAGTAAAGACAGCTGGCTTCCAGTAACGCCTAGCAACCGTGCTACCACCATAGTACCCATGGAGAAAGATTCTAGGGTCCACTTCTCCGACACCTTGAACACCAGTTCCAACTACAAAGACACGGTAACCAGAGCGAACGCTGCTTTACACTTTCCGCGTAGACAGCTTGGTGTGCTCTCCCCCGAAAACTTGCTCACAGTTTTCGAATCCTACTTGAGGCCGCACCCAAAGGTCTTCAGTACGGCGGCTTCCTCAACACTCGAGAGAGACTCTTATCTCCTTGAAAAAATACAAGAATCTGCGACAAAGTTGCGGTGGGAAGGCGTACATTGAAGGACTAAGACACCTAAACCTATTCACCCTGGGTTATCCCGAGAAGGCGGGGGGACCCTACCATTGCCTACGGGACCATCCACCAGGCAAAGCACGCAAACAAGTTCCCCTTGTCTGTAACGCAGCGGCCATCACGAGGAAACGCCAACGGGACAGCACATCAGGCCTAACCTTTTCTCCTTGAGGGCGTGTGCTTTGTTGAATGCTGTTCCGCAGGTTATCGCCACAGCCTCCTTGGTAGATTCATTCAAAGGACAGTTAGGCATCCATGTCACCCCGAGTGGTGTACTACAGACATGCTCAAAGAGTCACTAACCTCACTAGCCTACCTTCACTTCCCCTCTACCCACCTCTCACTATCTTCTTAATACACCTATACTATCCACTAACTCTTCTCCAGAAACTAGACATGTGCTATCTACTTTTACCTTTCGGGTGATTCCCACAAGCTTTTTTATCGCCATCTCGCCATTCCTCTTCGGCACCCACATAGACGGAAGTCATGACAGGCCCACCAATCGTCCCAGTAACCGGTAGCTACTCAGTTACTATGCAAATTGTAGCTTACCAACCCATAAAACAACCACCTCACCGGAGCTGAAGGTAGGAAGGCAGAAGAGATTTCCTCGTCCACTGCAGTGGCGAACCAAACAAAGCGAAAGAATCCCAAAGAACTAGACGTGAGAGATCGAAAAACCTCACTTTTCCACGCTTGCACTATCGATATTGGATGTTGGATTGGATGGTTTGTACGACGACAGGTGACTTCTTGAGCCCATCTGCACTGTAACTGCAAAAGGATCAGTGCAGACCGCAGAACGTTCTCTTTCATGCTCTACTCCTGGTGGAAGGCCTCTGTGATAAAGTTCCTGATTAAGGCTTGAAATAATCCGTCCATAGGAATCGGATCATGGACCACATTATGCACCATGATCTTAACCCCTCTGATCCTCCAGTATTTTGCTGCGCAAAACTTCAGACACACCAAGCGTTCAATAACGGTCCGTGACTTGACCCATTCACCTTTCCAGACCCCCTCGGAACCCATTCTAGGGTAGTATTTTCCTTCGTTTATTTATTTGTCTCTTGGGTTCTTAGCGGAACATAGGGATCCGGTAGCACGTCATCTCTTCCCCACCTTCTCTGTAGTCTTTCCAACCTGGATCCACAACTGCCCATAAGCTTTCATTTCTTCCTCACACCGTCTCCTTCATGTCACCCTCGGCTCGGATGCCCAACTCGTCGTTTCCCATTTGGGTTCCAGTCGGTGGCCTGGCGCGCGATGTCCCCGAATGGTCTCCCCAATGTATGTCTGATACAATCCATCTCCACTTCCTTCTGCATATTTGTTGGATGATAGGTTGTTGTTTGGTTCGTTGCCAGCCAGCCAGAGTTCCCTTTCGCCTACAATTATTATTCTGCCCATCTGAGCCTCAGCATCGAGCATTGGCGGCAGCTGACGATGTGATGTCTGCAGTTTGTTGGAAATGCTTCTTCCTACGCGCAAAGTTCCTGAGCCATACAGAAGCACCAACTTGACTGACATTAGCGTTGAAAATCCGGATCTTGTTTCTTGTGCCGTGTGCAGTGCAGTAGATCCCCACAAAGGTTTCAGGTTAGTGAAGCCCTCTCTTGCTGTCTTTCCAATCCTAGCTTTGACGTCGTCATCTGTGCGACCTGTTGTTGAAACGATGCTGCCTAGGCAGGTAGGTGAAAGGTACCGCTTCCTTTATGTTTCTCCCGTTCACGGTGACTAATGCTTGTTGCTATTGTTGGTTGAGTATCTTCATCACCCCCACCTTCTCTACATTCACTTGAAGTCCCGTCTTCGCTGCCTAACATCTTCTACCAAATTGTCAGTTTCCGCCCGTAGATCTTCAAGTCTACGCGATACCAGACATAAATCACTAGCGAAATCCAAATCTTCAGGATTCTTTTCATCTGTTCAGACAGCATAATCCCATCTTTTCGCTCCTCACTGCTTGTTGCATTGCCCAGTTCAGTCCAGTCGACCACAATCACGAAGATCATCGGTGAAAGTAGACAGCCTTGTCTTACTCCTTTCTGTCTTCACTTCGAAGACGCCAATTGGCTTTCCATTGTGAATCGCTCGGCGTATGGTGTCCTCGTAAAGCTGTTGAATGAGGTTAATAAAGGCTTGTGGCACTTCGTAGTGTCGAGGCAGTTGCCAAATTACTTCTGGCTCGACGCTGTCGAAGGCCCTTTCAAAGTCGATGAAGTTGAAGCAGAGATCCAGCTGGCCATAATTCCATGCTCGTTCCATGATGATGCGTAGCGTGGCGTTGCAATTTGATCCACACACGATTTGTTTTTCCTGAAGGCGGCCAGCCTGTTCCAGTCTTGGTTTTGAACGCAGAGCATTTCCTAGTCCCTCATGGATGATGTGGCTCAAACCTTGTCTTAGGTGGACGGAGTTGTATGTGAGTCCGCGCCGATTCTTGCAAAGACTTAAGTTACCCTTCTTTGGAAGGTTGACAAGGTAGCCGTTCTTCCAATCAACCGGCAGGTGCCCTTCCTTCATCCCAAACCTTCCGCAATGGTGATGTGAGCGTGTCCGCTGATGCATCTGCATCTCTTTTTAGTGCTTCTGGATCAATTTTATACGGTCCTGCTGCATTCCTGGCTCCCAGAAACTTCATGGCTTGTTGGTCGTCACTTTAGCCTTTGTCGGAGTGGCACTTTCGGAATCGCGACTGCGCGAACAGATAACAGTGATCGCCTACTACGAATCTGTTCAGGTATCCACTTACTTCTAGCTAGCACAAACTCCAGGCATAAACAAGGATGTTTTCTGTTGTATTGCCCACTGAGCTCAACTCGGCGATGGACACAGACAGACCGCATTGCTGTAAACTATCACTTCAAAGTGTCAATTGAAGAACGGCACGCCTCCTGAAGCATATATTTGAGTGGCTATCAAGCGTTGGTTGGATTTATTGTTTGCTTGTGCCCAAATGGACAGAAAAATCTCAGCAACAAGGCCATTGTGAGCGCGACTCAACTGTGAAAACACTGAGGCTGCCCAATCGGGGGGCCAACTAGGTAGTTATCGGAACAGTTCAACATCTGCTTTGTCTATAGAGTTCTTATGGCAGTGTCTCTCACTGGCAGGGGTACCGAATAAGTACATTACTCCGTTAAAGGTTGCTTGCTTGAACACCAATGGGCCTATTCGAGCCTATGGTAAATTTTCAGGTGAACTGCGTGCATCTAGTAAATAAATGAATGCTTTATTCTCACACTAGCAGTTGAACATGAGAAAAGCCGGTTTCCAGGACTCATCACATTGACGTATGTCGGAAAATCTACAGGATTTTACCAGCCCTGAATGGCAAACGCGGAATGTCATTAAACTGTGTTGAAAAAAGCAGAAGATCCTGCTAGTTATGAGACGGACGAAAAATATCACTTTTCAGCTCATACAGTGTTAAACTTTGGACAATAGTAAATATTGCCCCCATGTAATAGAATTAACGTGAGGGATGCCAGTTTACAAGCATCGTCAAATTGGTAATTCATAAAAGCTTACAAAGTGGTATCTAGTGTTGCATAATTAACTGATCAAGTCACTGATGTGCACAATCTTATTAAAAATTGCCGAAATCCACGAGACGGGCATGGATTTTACCTCCCGTCACACAGGCACCATTAGGAAAAAAGCGAGCAATGTTCGAAGTTTGCGTTATAACCAGCCGACGTTGTAAGTCCATCTGCATAGTTTGTTATTTAGCTATATAACAGTTTATTCTTTAGAAAGTTCCCCAGTTTTTAGCCCTGCTAACAACAAAGGACCCACTCACACAATCTGGAGTATCGGTAAAGTGTCCACAGCTATATAACCAAGGTGAGCGTCCAAACCAAAGCGCTTCCAGGTCACCATGTTATGTTTAGAGGTAATGTAGATTCATTCCACCAGGAATACGTGTTGTATTGGATGGAAATAGGCGTTGAAATGGTCAATAGTCCGAATGGCAGCATTTATACATAGACTTCGGGTACCTTTTGTATCAACGTGAGTAGCACCATTTGAGAAGTGCATTTGATGCATGGTAACTTTCACGTGAAAGATCACTTGGTACGGAGTTCTAGAAAACATGCTAGCTGGAGCTAGTACGGGTAAGTATGCAAATCGGTCGCTGGCTTAATCATTTGCTTAAAATATTTTTGCCGCCGTAACTGTTATGAATGCTTAGGCAGTGCGTCGCGAGAAGAATCGTGACCAGTGGACGGGTTAATCGTGAAGATGGTCCAGAATCCGCGAAAAAGTGGGAGCGGTCCGATAATTGTTGGCGTCAATCAGCAGGTATTATTCCCACTGAGTAATTATGTTCAGATTGAAATTCAGCATCGAACGTCGTCATGGAGCTGTTACTGCAGATGGAAAGAGAAAGAAAAAGCGCGAGGAGATATAAAAAAGGGAGTTACTACGCCATCCAATTTGGGGAAGAGAAAAGTCCTTATTCTTTCAGACCTATTCGAACTTCATGTACATTTTAGTGTTTATATGTAGAGTCAACCACATAGTTCTCCATTATAAGGTTCTTAATATTTCCTATATTTAAGGGCCTCAGCACACTACCTCGAATGGCACCACTCAAAATAGGCTTTTGGGGGGAATAGGTGTGACCGAACTTTACTATTTGAGTACGCTGTCCAAGGAATGAGCTTATCCACGACAAAAGAGGGTCACCATTTCCAAATGATTCAAGCTTTGGAGCCAACCGATGATGATGTACTTTATCAAACGCCTTTTTGAAGTCAATAAATAGGGCGGTTACGAAAGACCTTCGTTTTTTTGGCAGATGACCTCCTCAAAACAATCCGGTTAGTAAGTGCTGCATGGACGACCTTTCAAGAATCAATGCTGCATACGGGAAAGAAGCTGATGCGCAGCCACTTAATTAGTAATTCCTTGCACAACCACCTTCTTCATAATACCAGAGACTACAGATCTAATATTCACGGGACCATACTTTTGAACGTCCTACGTCGGGCCAGATTTATACGTGAGAGATATGTGACAACTTTCAGCGGTCAGAGTGGCATGCCTCGGTGAGAGATATTGAAAATGGCTTCGTAAGGATCAATGGTATGTCCTCACCATCCCTTTTTAGGAGGACAGATGGGATCTCATCGGGTCCGGCAGTATATGAGCTCTTAGTGAAGCAACTGCATCAGCTATCCTTTTCTGTGTAAGGGACGCATTACTTGGCGAATGGTGCGGCGGAATGGGTTCTTCTATGTCCAGTAAACTATCTTCATGCTTGAAACAGCTTGCATCTCGCAGATCTTGCGTCATCATAAATAATGTCCTCATCACTGATCAAACTACTGGGAATTATCCTAGCAAAGTTTGGACGGGAATTCGGAATTCTCGCTGACGATTGAATATGGCCTGTTTGTGCTTTTCTGCTAGTTTCTTGCCTGATTGCTTTCAGTAACCTAGTTGATTTGAAGTTCTCACGGGAAATTTTTAATGAGACAAGGGATGAAGAGTTATTAGATCGGCAGAAGTTTCTGTCATGTCTACGCACGCCAACATGTAGATTTTCTGGAATGAAGTTCCCTTTCGGCTTTCTAATCACTGCCGATACCGCCGGAGCAATGTGATCGTGAATTGTATTCATGGAACTATAGAAGATATCATTTAGTTCATAGGTTGAGCTACTGGTGAAATAAGAACCTCGGTCCAAGCGTTGCATTATACACCGCGTCCCTTCCAAGATGGCATTTTTATATCGGCTAATTGCAGTTGTTTTCGATATGAGAGCTGACATAGCACTGGGAGGTAGTCGGAAGTCACAAAACACTACTCTGTGATCACTGTCCAGGGATTCTGGACCTACTCGAAGGGTAAGAGGCAATAATCCATCGGTATGCCATTGTGTCTAGTTGGTTGCATTACATGTTGGTGCCACCCCCCAGAATCTAACACGTTAATAAAATCGTCAAACCGACTGGGGGAAGTAAGTGACTGCAACTTCATGTAAAACATTTTAAAGTCTCTGCATGTAAGTTTCGTGGAGCAGGGTGGTGTCGTTACGTGGGTGAACACTTCTGCAAGGCCGTCATCATAATCTACAGCAGAGTAAGGAGGACGGTAGATACACCCTAAGAAGATAGTTATAGTATTTAAAAACCTCGTCACGACCCCCACCGAGTCGCTGAGCAAGTTAAGTCGTGGTGCCAGTATCACAGACTTCGTCTGAACAGCAGGCTTCCGGTTAGGAGGTGCTATCATCACACCGGGGTGAGCATACGCTGGAGCTGAACGTTGGGTGGATGGTTGTGAGGAGACAAACCCGTTGTTTCCCCTGTAGCCCTTGTTCACCTGACTGTGGGAGGAGTTTGTGTTATGAACATTCTTACGTATGTACCCTTTCTTTGTGTCACCTCAGTGTTTGAATCCTACCTTTGTGTTGGTCAATAAAGGTGCCATAGGGCCTGGTGTCATACAGATGGGAGTCGTGAATGTGCCTATTTGGGGGAATGGGATGACTCTTTGAAAAGCGTTGTAACCGCTAGGCTTAACAGACTGAAAGTAGCTATTTTGAGGATGACTAAGTCGTTTCCGTGTCACGGGCCTAGGCGGTAAGCCCGTTCTAGGATTTTTAGGTTTAGCTTCCCAAAACACGGCACTTTGAGGCTGCATTGTCAACACACCTGGAGGTCATAATCGCATGTGAGAGGTTTAAGGAGGGTAAGCGCCTAGCAGCGTAACTGCATCCGGAGGATGCTGGTTTTGACGGTAAATTCAGCGGGATCAGGTGCATATCGGATACACCACTACCGCTGCCATCCATATACATATGCCACAAATTCCCGTCAAATAGCGAAGCAAACTGAAGTCCAGCCTGTTATCCCAAAGTTCACGTATCGATGAAAACCAGAAATGTGCAACTGGTAGTTGCGGGGATGATAGCAACAGTTAGCAGATAATCTATACTTATAGATGCGTTAAAATGCAGGCAAAAGTTGTAACTAGATCGTAGCCAGATTGCCAAAATCCAAAAGCACGAGGAAAACTCAAGAGACTTAACGTGCGCTTCGTAAGTCACACCGATTGATCTTATAGCAGGAGAATCCCCGGAAGACATAGAATACTCATGTGTCGGTCATGTTAGGTGATGGCGTTCACAAGGTGCGGTCTTTTGGACACCTTAGGCGGTAATCTGATAATGTTGGGGATGCTTTCCTCGTCAACCGAATGCAACCTGACCGCAGAACTGGTCTTCAGCGGTGCCCTGATAACAATAGGGAGTTGAGTGGTGGGGTGTATTAATCACTTCACTTATCAGGCAGGTCGGATCAACTATGGCGGATCAGGAATCGATGGAATCTCCGCAGGAATGCAAAGTTTCACTTGACTTATGTCAACTTGTATCACTTATGGCACCGTCATGATACCGGACCGCCTATCAAAAGTCGACAGTACTGTACGACTCTTCGCCCTGTTTCGCTTTACCTCCGTAAACATGGCCGTCCAAGGCAGAGCTTCAGGAGTTCGACCATCATTCCCTTTCGTAGAAGGGACCACTTGTCGTGCCTTCATCATACCAGTAATGTATGAGTCAGGTGCAGGGTTTCTGGGAGAATAGGAAAGCAAGTTGGTGGGGTGCTGAGCCTTCATCTACTCATGTGGCTGGGACAGGTGTTTTGAGTGCCTAGCCACCATTTGTCTCATCGCAGTGTTAAGTCAGATAGGTTTAAACTGGAGAAAGGTCGGGGGTGGCCGGACCAAAGCATAGTATCGTCACATGGAATCTTTGGGCATAAATGTAGGCCATGTAGGGGAATTTAGGCCTTTCGGTCAGGATCCACGTGACAACAGAAACCGGTGGCTGGAGACTTACGGTGATGTGTCCCGGAATCGATGTTGGTGGAGCAGATATATCTAGTTTGACCCTCATCTTGATCTTCAGACTGAATTCTGGAATTTCCTATGCTTTCTACCACTTCCTAATCGTTAGCCTTGGCGCTTTGTCACTTGCGTCGCTTTTAGAAATCTATCATACGGGAACTTGACAAACGTTAGGGTCAATCACTGATTATTTGTACTTCTTATTAACCTACGAGTAGGAGACCAAGAAGGGAAGCAGGGGAGTAGTCAAGTAGAGTCGTATATTTGTTGGACTGCGTCAAAATGCCAGTACGTTGCAGCTGGATGGCTAGAGGATCGCTTGTAAGCAGTGCAACGCAACATGAAAGCATGGAGAATGACGTGGATGCTTGGTGGAGCGGCCTTGGCTTTGCGGGTCTGTTAAAACTATGAAGTTGAGTACCAACATCGAATCTCGTCGAACTCTGAACCATTGACTTTCGGGTGTTACTTGCAAGCTTGTGTAGACAAGAGGTGTAGCAACTTGGGCCGTTACGTAGTAATGCATGATCGTATGTTACTGATGCTTTTAATGGAAATGATTTGATTCTCTCCTCCCCTCTCCGAAATTAGAAGCCTCATATTTCGTGTTACCTGACATCGCCTATATCAGTGACATTTCTGTTTACTTGCCTGGATTTCTGTTTTAGCATTTTCCTGTCAGCACTATCCTTTTCTCTTGTTTAGAATACCTGGTGAACTATTTTATCTTTCCTTTACGAGCTATCCGAACAGCTGACCGAGGACACAAAATCTAGTTTATGCAAGCTCGTTGATATTGATTTGCTTCAGGTCATCCAATAAACACAAACGAGCATGACTAAACCGCATTTGAATCCAGTAGCCCCCATTTTGGCACTTCTGAAGGGATGCGTGGTGCAAATGTAGAATCCTTTGGTACAGCTGGACTATATGCAAGAAGCCGTCTGTCGGTTTCACAAACCGTGAATAACAACACTGAATATATCAAGCTAATTGATTGATTAATCAACTATTTCTGACCTTTCCGGCTTCTCTGAAATGGGCAAACAATCGGCCATTCCAAACACAGAATGTATTCCATTTTAAGAGACTAAGAACCTAAGGAAGTATGGCTCGCTAGAACATGAAATTTGGAGTTTGAATTGAATAATGATCATAATAAGTAGATTTTGTTCGCTTGAACTGCTTCACTTATTGCCTATCTGACTGCATAAAGTAGGTCTTAGTACAGAAACCTGCTGAAAGGAATTCAATAGGTCCAATTAGCCCAATATCCTTGAAAAGGAAAGGTAACATAGAGGAAGATTCGTACCTTCAAGGTCGACACTTGGAAGATGTTTTTGCTATTGCGTTCACCAATTGTCCTTACTTTGCTTCTAGCTTCTGTAAGTTGAAACCAGTTTATAATTGTCTTCTAAAGGCTCTAAAGTTCTCAACTTCTGGCTACGTGCTGGAGCATTGCTTGCGGGAGGGTAGGGTGTGTATACTAACTTATTTTTGTTAGATAGAATTTTCAGTTCGATGAATGGAATCGTGATTAAATTTTCGTCCGGAGTACTGAGTTTGGTCTCTGATGGCCATATCTTCACTACGACTGAACAACAACAATTTTTAGTCAGTTATATCACTTCTTAAATATTTTTAAAGGAATCTGCTAGAGCTGGTAAACTGTATAGTATCCGTGTTCTTCTTGCACATGATGAGTATATTGAGTCTTCAATTCCAGCAGTAATGAAACTTTCATAATCTAGCATTTGAAAGTGCCAAATTGTTGCTTCTAGGATGAAGTTAAAGCTTACGCTTAGTGTGAATGACGTCGGGATTCCAATAGCTATACATTTGAGTACTCCAAAATATGACTGCCCGTCCGACATTCCAGTCGATCAAGTGAACCTTCCAGACCTTTCCATCAGTTTGGAAATACAGAAGCCCAAGTTAGGATCTAGGTATTGTTAACATTCGTCAGTTTACGATATTTAGTCCAGAAACTGCGAAATATCTGGAAAGGCTTGAAAAGCAGCGTGAAGAAATGGCTCGCGCTGAGCAGGGTGATAATCGTTCATTTTTCGCGAAATATGTAAGTTCTGAAGTGCTTTCTCTTGATATGTGGTTATATTATTGTAACGAAAAGCACCTACCTCAGTTTTATGGACTAACATATTTTATATATTGTCAGTTTGGGAGGGAAAACTGTGCAACTACATGGGATATCTGTGCAAAGTATTTAACATATGGTTTGGTAGGAGTTATACCATAAAAAACAACTAATATTGTCTTGTAGTTGCTGCGCGACTTGAAAGTATCTATCACTGTACCATGTAGGAAAATGTAGACTGTCTTTATGTGATTTTTAAAATATCAAGAATCACTAGTGGAGGCTCTTAGTCATATGACTCAAATCAATTGCAATGTTACAGGTATACGTACCTTTCATTTTCGCTCATTCTATCACTTTCCATTTACTTATTCTCTTCGCCGAAACATCTACTAATTTTAGAATCATTACTTTCTCACCCACTCATTTCTTCTTTGCTGTTTAGAAGTTTGAAAGTCTGAAGTGATGTATCTTAGGTCACTTTTGCAAATGTTTATCTGATTGGATCACTGACCATAGCTGCTATCTTGATGCGGTGGTCTAGCTTGTATACCAAAATATCCCTAACGAGCTACAATGACTGAAACACTTGTTCCTTAGAGGTCCCACCATGCCAGAAAGGTCTGCTGGATAGTGGCAAGACGAAAAGTGTACATTACTACAATATGATGCAGGCAAGAGGGTGAAGTCATAGTGCTGGCTGGCTGAGGTATGACAGCAGTAAGATGTTTTCCTTGGATGACCAGCAGTTTTATCCAGATGCTGCCTTCCTTATGAGGAGAGGCACTAGAAAAAGTTGGGATCAAAAGTAGTACACTCTTTGCAGCTCAATGGTCTGACGAGGTCCATGAGGTGGGTGATTTCCTACATGTCTTAAGTACAATCATATCGGAATATACAGACGATATCTTCTTACTATCTGAAGACGCTGACGAAATGTAGGGTCTTCTGAACGCCTTGAGCAAAAATCTGTGCATTTTTGGCATGGGTTTTGGACCCATCAAATATAAAATGATGCCTCAAGACTGGTTTGAAACCACTCCTAGCTTAATAATAAGGAGAGAAGTAGTGAAGTGTGTCGACCACTTCGCTTACTTGGGGAGTTACATCAGCTCAAACGGGCTGGTTACTGACAAGATCTCAGCTAGGATACAGGAGGCTCGTTCGCCAACCTGCGTTACATACGGCGTCGGAGGGATATCTGACTATCTATCAAAGGACAAGTATACTGCGCTGCAGTCCATTCTGTCTTGTTGTACGGCTGCGACACCATGGCGTTTAACAGTAGGAAACATGAAGCAGTTACGGTTTTTTGATTATTGGTGTCTTCTTAGCATTGCTAGCGTTTAGCGGAATCACCGTATGGGCAATGTTGAGGTCAGGCGAAAGGTATTGGGCGAGATAGGCAAGTCAATTGAGGTGGCACTGTGCGTGCCGATCCACCGCCAACCTCGACATGGCATGCTGAGGGACGTTGGATTAGGAAGGAAGATGTTTCAGGGTGGTCAGACCAAGATGGCACCAGTCAGTGAAGTCCCTGACTGTTGACTTGAACAGTGTGGGGGAGATGTAGACTACCTAGTTGGGGTCGCTTAGACGAAAGGAATCAGTGATTGAGGACACCTGTTAAGATGGCTGAAAATCGGTGACTGGCGCCGATGTATTTACCCCTTGACATCTTCTGAAACTTAAATATTTGAACTAACCTTTATCTTCCGATTGTTTATTCTCTCATACTACTTTGTCTACTTTGTTATCTCTTTTTCTATCCGCCTGTTCTTTGTGTGCCTCTGCAGAGTGTGGCAACTTGAAGTGATGCACTTGTGTCCGAAGTTTTGCGTTGATTTTATCAGTCTGGCAGTTACAATCACATAGCATACCAGCAGCCCTTAAAAGCTTGTACGTGATCGACCTCAAGCAGATGCCCGATAGGCTATGCAGTCACAAAAATGTTCGCTTTCTGGTACCCTACAGAAACAACCTCCACAGCGTGCGCAGCCGGGAAGTGTCAGCCGCAATGCTGTCAGGCGAAGGGTGCTAAGCAAGACGGTTGGGTCGATTAATGAGGTTATGATCTGGGGATAGATAAAAAAGATTAGTCTGGTGAGGGACCAATCAAAATGTATTTTATGTTATCACGTCTACAGTTAGATAGAGACGATGGATCAACCATTCAAATCATTCTTTTAAACGAGGAACTATCTATATATCAGGTGTGTTTTCTTTTGTTCTTGTCTTTTGTTTTTCAACCGCAATACACGTTTCTGCACGTTCATCGTATCTTCTCCACTAATTAGTCGGGTCGGGAATCAACTAGGAATTAGTTGAATGTTGGTGTCTGACAGTCGATATCCGTGTATCGTTAGCTACTATATCAGTTTTCGAATCATTAACCTTAGCCGACTAAGATTGCTGGAACATGTACTGTGCATGCTAAGTCACCGCTTGCCTCAACCTGCTGTACTGGGGAAAGTTGGGTTAGGTTGGAAAAATGTTCAGGGTGGTCAGACCAAGACGGCACCAGTCGTTGAAGCCTCTGACTGTTGGTCTCAGATATGTAGGGAGAAGTAAACCTCCTAGTTGTGGTCACCGAGACGAAAGGAACCAGTTGTTGAGGATTTTTGGTGAAATGGCCGGAAATCGGACATCTAAAGGTTTAGTATTCACACTAACCGTTATCTTCAGATTGTTTAATATCTCGCACAACTTTGGTTACTTTAATAGCAATTTTTCTATACATTTGTTCTTTGTATGCTACTGTAAAATGTGGCAACCTGAGCCGTTTTTGTCTGCCAGGTTCTACGTTGAATCTGTCAGTCATTAGCAGTCATTCAAATGCCTTCACGCTTCCAGTAGTGTGCAAGGTCCAATGAAACGTAACCTACTCTCTTTCCTCTGGTCTCCTCCTTTGCCTTCACCTTGTGATACCAATACTAAGCCTCTTACACCTTCCTCAACCTATCACTCTGCGACCACTACCAACGATCCAGGCCATTGAAACACTATTCCTAGTCTCCTAAAACCCACTGTTGACTTTCTATCTCAGTATTCAACGTCCCAATCATATGCCCAACGGGTCAACCTACATCACTCGCCAGAATTCTGCAGTCTGTAGGCATGGATATATGCTAGTTCTGAGAAACACATGCAGAACCCGAGTCTGGTTATTCACTTGATCCCACCTAATCGTTGTGGCGAATCTTCAAAACACTTTGCGAGTATCCGGAGACCCAATGGCTAGCTCTTGTGGACTCGCTGGTATAGGCATAGCATTGAGATGTAGAGCAGAAGGCGCACTCCGACCGGATACCAGTTAACAACCATCTGTGTACTGTTTGACTGAATGAATCTGTAAAAACTAGAAAGGATAGGGAGACTACCCGATGCCTATTCGTAATCTCCACCTACCCACCCACAGACCACAATCCGAATGCTACAGAAGATGGATTCTACCAGATGTCAGTTTTTCCACACAGAGCAAAACGTTCGGTTTAGTCATAATAACAGGCAACCTTCACGCTCTGGTAGCAGAGCTGAGTCAATAGGAAAGGTATTTTGGAGGTACATATGGGATCCCGTACCAACGAACGGTCTGTTACAATTTTCTTCTGACAGTCAAGCATAGGGAGAGACACCGTCTATTTTAGTGTCCACCGAAACCAAGCCAACAATGGACACAAATAGATCACATTACTATAAGCCATCGTTGAAGAAAAACGGTAGACGACTGACACTTTCTGAAGTATCTGTCTAGACCCCGATGATGCGTTGGTACGAGCATATGTATGTTTTTACTTTACTGGTCTCAGGAAACAGGTAGCAGTAAGCCTGTCTGTGTAATCAACCGGAAGACGAGCAAGTCAAGTGTGCATTTAGGAAGGAGACAGCTAAGCATTTATCTGAACGTGGTAGCAGTTCTCATTCTGAGGAAACTTGGTGTGATATTAACTCTTTTAGAAACAGTGGTAGATATAGCAGGTAAGTAATATCCAAAGGTTAGCAAAAGCTAGATGATTTGTGCATCCTCACGCAAACTGATTGATGTGAGGAGATTCAATCCATCTGTCTCTGACAGTAATAAGGGGTAGAATCAGCACGAAAGTAAAATGACTGTGAGTCATCGCAATGATCGGCAGCAGCGGTGGATCACGAAACCCAGAGATCGAGAAGGGAACAGTATCACGTAATACCCAGCAACTATTTAGGCTTATTAAGGATACCAGCAGGAAGAAGTCGAAGGGTAGTGAAACCATCAATGAAAACAATAAGACGTTGACAAATTGTCAGGTAGGAGGGCTACAACACAATATTTTGAAGCACGGTTCAGCTGACTCACAGCAACGCTTCGGTTACCCAGCATCCAGCCTAAACCCAAATGTAACGTAGATGTCGGTCCTTCAACTGTCCCCGAAGTTCAGCAGCAGAACCTGATGGTTAGGCATCAGAAACTTTAAGGACCAAGGTAGAAAATTACCGAGCAGACTAACGGAGGTACTAGGTAATGTATAGGAATCGGAGGTAGTTCTTCACACTTGTCTAATTTACTGATCATTTCAGTCTGTAAGAAAGAAGTCTCCTTGTGACAACCATATGAGAATCAGTTATAACATGGTACCCCAGACCTGAAACTTAACTGGAGCTCGAGAATAGCAAACTCGAGGAAACCAAGCAGGCTTCAAATCAGGATGACTATCCATCGATCAAATCTTCATCCTGCATCAGGTTATGAAATATGGGGATACTTATCGGCTGCCTACACTTACCATTTTTCTTGACGGGATTGCGTCATTCGACTCTGTTGACCGTGATATCTCGTGACAGTAGCTGACTGTGAAAGCAGTACAGAGCGAGTATATAACGCTAATCAAATCTCTTCACCAGAACTCACGCAGTCGTGTACAGACTGAAGGAAAGTTATCTGAATTAACGAAAATTAGTATTGTCCTCCAGGAATGCCCACCTTCACGGTTCCCACTTAATTTCGTTATATATGTAATAATAAGCATAACCCTAGAGAGGTCTGAGCTCACGGGGACTGATCTACTCCCTGGAGGTCATCTGTCGGCTGCGCATACTGCAAAGTTGTTTCTGCAAGGTTCCGGAGAGCGAAGATTTTTGTGACCGCATAACCTACTGAGCATCTGCTTGACGTTGATCACGCACGAGCTGGTATGCGATGTGACTGTACTGACGCAACGTAGGAAGTCACCCACCTCATGGACCTCGTCAGACCATTGAGCTGCAAAGAGTGTACTACTTTTGATCCCAACTTTTTCTAGTGCCTCTCCTCATAAGGAAGGCAGCATCTGGATAAAACTGCTGGTCATCCAAGGAAAACATCTTACTGCTGTCATACCTCAGCCAGCCAGCACTATGACTTCACCCTCTTGCCTGCATCATATTGTAGTAATGTACACTTTTCGTCTTGCCACTATCCAGCAGACCTTTCTGGCATGGTGGGACCTCTAAGGAACAAGTGTTTCAGTCATTGTAGCTCGTTAGGGATATTTTGGTATACAAGCTGGATCACCTCGTCACGGTGTCCTGTATGAATTTGGAAGCTTGTGGGATTTTAATTGATTTCAGGTTGGCATTCATCATCAACTGGCATCGGTTACTTAACAACGGCATTGGATGAAGGTCGAGCTATATTGTAGACTGATAGAAGTAGGAAACATGTAATGTTGGATTCCAACTCAGTGGTTCAATGGTAACGTGCTGGCCGCGGAACCTGACGGTCCTTCCGGGGTCATGAGGGTGACGTAAATCGATGTTTGAGGACTCTTCGTCACATGGCTCAAAATAGACCAAAATGGTTTAGATGTATGCACTGTTGAATATATTCATTAACCGTCACTTATTTATTTTGCTTTTCATACAATTTTGCCTGCCTTAGTACCATTCTTTTTCGATCTAATTACTTTTTGTTTGCTGTTGTGGATTATGGTAACTTGAACTGATGCTCTTTCGTGGTAGGTTCTACGATGGTTTATTTGTCTGTCTGTTTTTCCTTTTGTGCTCCCGCGGTTCTCAAGGGATGCTTCTAAGAGAACAGCAGTCAAGTATCTAGGATTTTTCCATATTTCCTACCTCTAATGGGCATATTTTAGAGCTGTCACAGAAAAGTGCAAGCTGCTCTAAAGTAAACTCGATTCCGTATGATAAATCAATTGTCTAACCGACGCCATAAGTGGTGTAATTTGAAGAAGTCAGTCAAACATTTAGCATCTCTGTGGAGATTTTGTCGGCAACCAACCCATTAGACATTATATGACTTCTCATATGAGTGGAGTAGTCAACACGTTCAAACACTTCAATTTATGACCAATAGCTGCCACCTTGAAGTAATGTTTAGACTTGCATGTAACAATCGCCCAGAGTTATGCTGTTTGGAGTGCTTATCTCTTGAAACCCTGTCATACCAGAAAGATTTGTCTGGTAGCAGTTAGGCTAAGAGCGGTTGCCATCACGGTATGAATAGCTTACGCTATGGTGAGAGTCCGAGGTCGAAGTCTTCCTCTTGGCTCTATCGGTTGTTGCCCGCGGATGACTAGTAATTTTAGTTGATTCTGCCTTCGCTTATCAAATAAATAGATTAGAAAAGGTCGATCCTAGCTGTAGCACACAATCTTTCGGTACCGATTTTCCGCGTTTTTCTAGTTTAGATATAGCACAATGAATTTCGAACCGAAATATCCTAAAAAAGTTACGTGTAATTGGCTTTTAGCAGATATCTCCTGGGCTCTTTGATTGCGAACCCAGGTTAGTCGGACCACCCTTACCCATTCACTTTTTCAGATATCTCAAAAAATTCGTCCTCTGGGGTAAGGGTAGCCGTATATTATCGGTTGCCCCTACTTATCTATTAGCATTCGATTCCCTTCTGATTAAAATCAACCTTCCACACAATTGTCTTCTACTTCTTCGTTCCATTTCCCCACTAACAGTTCTACATAATATTTAATTTCTTCCAGCTTTTCAGCTCTTGATTCTTATCCTATTTCACGAGAACCGTGGAACCGTGCTCCAAACTATATATCTGAGCTTTCAATATCCGAAATCCGACAGTAAGCTTAACGAGCCAAAACTATAGCTTCATGAGCTATAGAAACATTCAAAACTCAATTATGGTCATTAGTGTGGTCTCATCTGTTTAATACAATGTATATGCCAAATCCATTTTCAGAGTCTATTAAGGTTCGTTGGCTACTTCTGGTTGTTTTTCGAACTTAGGTATTGCATCAAGACATGAGGCAGAAAGCAATTTTCTTGACTGGATCCAAGTTGACAATTACCTGCATGCTGTCTGGCTAAATTGTATAGTGAAAGCTAGAAAGGGTCGTGATACCTCTCCTTTTTATAGCCTTCAATCATATACTTCACTAATTGTAATTCGGATGAGGTGAAAGTTAAGTTTTCCCGAAAATCGTATAGCTAACTGCCCAATTCAAAAGGCTTAGACGTAGTCATTGTATCGAGTGGCTGCAATGCCCAAGTAAGAAGGGTAGAAAACGCCATGGCACTTTGGTGGTACTTTCAGAATCCTGACCGAGCGAAGGGATAATGGCGGCCACCTGCTACAATTGTACTTGGAAAACCAACTATCTGTGAACAGCACGAATCTTAGACTTCGAGAGATACAGTTTGGAGTTGTATTGACTGACATCAAATCAATGGTGGGCATAGGTTGACCGCATGGATCTTGGTTATCAGTGAGAAATTCCTGCGCCTTCTAGTGCGCAAGCTTACGCATTCACCTTGTGTTAGTTTGTGCTTATGGGTCTGTACCCTTAGTGGGTTTTAAAATACTACAACTGTAAAGTGTTTACGAGTTCAACATGATGAGTATGCTAAGGTTGTTTTCAAGAGATGATTGGCCAGACAACGTTACTCATCATGAAAAAGCCTAGTGCTATTTCCTTTTTGTTTTAACAAAGATGTTGAAGACTAGCTTTTCCCTGGAAAAAAAGGTAGGCGGAATCAGTGAATCTCAGGAGCTTCATGCAAACTAATGGATGCGTGTAAACACACCTGCAAATGCCAAGTACGATAAATTGAAGCAAGTCTATTGTACACTAACAAAGAGTGTAAGCAATGGTCATGAGAAGTGTTAGTCATGGGGGACTAGGAAAACGAAAAAGGCAGTGGCAATAGACAATAGTCGGTAGATGCTTAGACTTATCAAGGAAACGGGTGAAAAAGTCGATGGTTAATGAAACTGCAGCAGAGGAACATGTGTCAGGGATCGATTGACGGTGGAGGTAACTGAATCCATAAGCAGAGTAGCTTAACTGGTCTTCGGTTCCTATTCACTTGCTCACTATTAGATTGGATCCTGAAAAGACGATTGATACAGGGCCTGCAACTCTTACAAAGGTTGAGAAGTTCAGAAGTAACCTGAAATTAAGAGGGGCAGCGGACTGCGATAGGCTTGCACTAGAGATATCTAAGGATGGCTGCGGAGGTTTATTGTTTAGATCAATTTTAGTTTTACGTGGTGTTTGGGAATCAGATGTAATCCTGTCTGACTAATCTCGATCATTGATTGTCCTTGTTTTCAAGAAAAAATAAAGATCCCTGTGTTGATCGCACAGAAACTAGCCTACGGAACGCAGTGTCTTATATTCTAGGTTCTATGATAATATACTCAGGAAGAACAATCACGAGAAACTCAGACAGGTTCAGAACCCGTTTTTAAGTGTGTCGACCAGATGTTCAGCCTTTGAAAGATATTTTACCACACACACACTTTCTGGCATTTGACACCAGCTGTATGTCTTGACCTGAAGATGGTGTTCAAGTGTATCAGGTGAGTGGTCTTATGGTAGTCTCATCAAAAGCACGTCAACCTGTTGAGTACTCATATGAAAGTCTCGTCTGCCGAAGATACTAACACAATATAGAGCCTTGTGGGCATATTAAATGCCAATTTGAAAATATTTGGGATGTATTTCTGACCACCTCTATTCAAGTCGTTTCTCTAGGATTGGTCTGCATTGGTGCCTTCCCAACAATTGGGAGTGAAACGGTTGAGCGCATTGATCACTACACATACTTGGAAAGTTGGATCATCCTAAATGATGTAGTCACCACTGAAGTTTCTACACTGGTATAAACAACTTTCCTGCCCTTTGTAAAATTACGGTACCTATGATATCGTGAGATATCCGATTACCTATTAAGGGTTGGGTGTATTGTGCGGCGATTCGATATGTCCTATCATATATCTGTGAGACGCAGTCATTCATGGTAGAGAATATGAGGAGGTTTTAGATGTTCAATCTCTATCGCCTTTGTAGCATTTTCTGTATGTTATGGAACCGGCACTTTAGTGGTATAGAGGTTAAATGTAAACTAGTTAAATGAGTCGATTGATAAGATTGTAAACTTTCGTTAATTCAGGATGTTGGGATACACATCATTCATATCTATCTACTATCTATTTCGTCATAAAATTTTATCCGAAGTAGGTTTAGATTGAATAAAAGTCAAAGGCAGATAGAATAAAGTAGCACCAGTCTATGAAGTTACAGGCAGTCGGTCTAAGCGTTTAAGAGAATTCTCGCTATGTTGTTTCGGTTCCGCGTGCCAACTGAAATATGTGTTCAGAGAATCTATGTGATGCACCCATGAGTCGATTGTGGAGGTGCAGATGCATCAACACATTATTTTCATCTAAATTTTTGTGTCTCATTTCGTCATTGCTTAACCCCCCTCTTTCTTTCTTTTTATGACATCCTAAAAAAAATTCACGTTTCTCTGTTTTCCTGTTTTTGATTTTGCCGCTTTTTATTTACTGACGTGAAGAAATATTAGCATAAACAAGTCTTAAAGTGCCACTCGTATTTTGGAGTTGAGAAACGCACCGTTACCGTCGTCTAAATGCTATGTCTTGTTAGCGTCTTCACTCAGCAGGATTGCGTTGACTGCTTATTTGGATTCGAATGAGGAATCTCCCATCAAGAGATCAACTTCTGTAGGATTTTAGGAATGGGTGACTTTATGAGCTGTTTGACGTTGGGATGGTATAACAGGCAAAGTTATCGCTATTACAAACTGTCGCACATACATTGAAATCACTTAGCAGCCACCATTAATTCACAGGCGTTAGCCTTATCAGCATATTTTTCAATCCTTCAATATGTTATATGTTTGCGTGATCGGTGTATTGAAGAAGCGGACTGGAGTAATTAAAGGATTTCTAGAAGGTAAGAATGTGGGAGGTGAGCAGTGACCTGAAGGAGCTTAAGTACTGACAGAGTTGTGAGGAGATGGAGCTCTCCCTCTCTTGATCTGATATCACAGGGATTGATCTAATCACTAGGGAATCCTTGGTAGACCT
Organism: Heterobilharzia americana; assembly: GCA_944470555.2. Classification (NCBI taxonomy): domain Eukaryota; kingdom Metazoa; phylum Platyhelminthes; class Trematoda; order Strigeidida; family Schistosomatidae; genus Heterobilharzia; species Heterobilharzia americana. The sequence goes on along the minus strand of OX104129.1, from coordinate 68,830,461 downwards.
AGAATATGGAGATGACCTAGTCCTGTTAGTTTAAGACCCTAACAAGATGCATAGTCTTCTGGACATCTTGAGTGGCAGTTTAAGAATGTTTGGGATGGTTTCTCGCCACCCATATGCAAGTCATTGCTCCAGGATTAGTCTTTAGCGGTGCCCTGGATAGCAATAGACAGTGAAGTTGTTAAGCACGTTGACCACTTCACTTACTTGGGAAGTTGAATCAGCCGTGGTGGGTGGGTCAGTTGCCGACGAAATCTCTGTACGAATCCAATGGCCTTGATTGGCTTTCGGCAAATTACGCCATCTGTGGCGCCACCGCGATATTCGATTGCTTCTTAAGGGTCGAATATATTATGCTGCAGTCCTATTCGTTCTATAATTGTGAAACGGCCATTAAAGGCAGAGAATATGGGAGGGCTTTTGGTATTTGACCACCGTTGTCTTTGTAGCATAGGCTGTGTTTCACGGTATCACCACGTGAGTAACGCAAAAGTTGGGCATAGAGGTTTTGCAAGGAGTGAGAAGTCAGTTGGTGGCTGAGACATGTGTTACACATACCTAGTTACCATCTGCTTCATCGCACAATGTTCGTTTAAGTAGGTTCAGGCTGGAAAAAGGTTCAGGACGGTCACACTAAAAGGTGGTGTCACTGCATGAAGTCTTTGACTGTCATTTTAGGAGATGTAGACTAGCCGGTTGTAGTCCTTGTGATAACAGAACTCAGTGGTTGAAGACTTCAGGTAATATGGCACATAATGGATCTCAGTGGTGCAGATGTATTCACACATTATGTTAATCTTAACCGCTATACTGAGTTCAGCATTTTCTCGTTCTTTCTTCATCTCTCATCTTACTGTTTTGTTACTTGTTGTATTCATATGAAGTGTAGCAACTTGGACCGTTGTTCAGTAATCCTTGGTTGAATGAAAGGATTTCTAGGAATGATAAAGTCATTTTCCAAAACTTTGAAGCTAGTGACATCGATAAACAACTGTGTATTTTCCCTGGAGATCTTGTTATTCGAATGACACTAACTAATTTATGTTTCCTTAATTAGAAAGCTATTGATTTAATTCTTACAATACGTAAATAGTAAGTAATCAACTTTTTATTCTTTCAACTTTTCATTTTCTTTCAGTGGACTTACATCGTTCCAGCAGTTTTCTTATTCATTCTATTCTCCAGTATGCAAGATCCTAATGCAGCTGGAGGAAACACGGGTGGTGGAAATCGACAGTAAACGCCTTCATTGTAAAGACAATTTTTGAAGTTTTTATTTATCTGAAATATTCCTTTGATCTTGTATAGCTTTAATATAATTTTGTACTACTGACTCGTATATTGTCTTGTGTTTCGTTGTTAGGAAAAGTCAATTATAAAGTTTATGCAAACTATATTTTATGATTCCCAGGTTGTTATTCATCATGAACCAACATCAGTTGGGGAACCATTGAAAACCTGGAAGCACTAGAAAACTATTTTGTCCTAGTATGTGGCTCCTCAATGGTGCTCACCCATGACCCTATCCGAGATCGAACCCAAGGACTTCTGGTTCTATAGTGAGCACTTTACCACTTAGCCACTGTCAGCTCGTCGAGTATCTGTCCTCATAATTTACTTAGGCATACTAAAAACTCTCTCCAGAGATTCATGGTAGCATTATTTTTGCAGAATAATTCCTTTGGTTAATCTCCCAATGGTATTCAAAATGGTGTATTACTGCACATCTGATGTTGTATTCATGTTGGTGTCTGGCAGTGGAATCTAGGACACACCTTTTGTTCTGTTTAAGACTCATCAGCTAGATGTACCTGCACCTCAGCGAGTGATGTTCCCACTGAGACTCAAAAGCCGAAGCGTAATCCACTAGGCAACTGAGGCACATGTAATGCATTATCGTCAAATTTTTAAGGTTGTGTTTGGTACAAATCACTTTGCATTTCATTTCATGCATGAGTTACGGTAGTTGTCTTTGTTGGATTTCATACTCACTCTGTAACCTGATCTTTAATTAAGTCCATGAGTCAGTGAAGTATTATGTTTTTCCGTGGAGTTGTCTTTCATTGGTATAGGAAGCTGACCTTTGAGCACTGGGTCATGGGTTTCAACACTGCTCCACCTACCGAGGTTTGAGAAGCTAGGTAGTATCATTAACCCTCACGCAACATATGTGGTTCATTGTCTACTGGATGGATATGCACAAGGTCACTGGGTGAGTTCCACGTTTATCCACTCCACTAAACAAGTCATTATTCTAATGCCTACTGATGTGAATTTTAGTTAATGCCATGTCGTTTTTTAACAAGACGTTGGTTTACTTACTATGGAAGTATTTATATACTTGAATATCTGATATCTTAATCTATTTTGTAAATCGTGAAAGGGATATATTTTAGTAGGGGAGTCGTTGCACAAAAATGTGGATTTCCAAAAGAACAAATGAACTTTTTTTTGCCCTAGCACAATAGGTAATCGTGTCAAATTGTTACACTTTCAGCAGCGCAAAAATTGAAACGAGATGATTAAAGTATGAAGATGAACTAGAAGGTGGTCGAATGAAAACGATCAGTTCGTATTAAACTCTAAACAGACTTGCATCACTTTAAGCTATCACACTTGACAAGAGCGTGCAGAGAAGAAGTTGATAGACAAAGAAGAAGTGTACGAAAGTTGACTGACTGAAACTGACAAAATCAACGTAGAACCTCGCACATAAGTGTAACAACTCAAGTTGCCATACTTCACATTAGTATACAAAGAAAAGATGGATCGAAAAAGAGTGACCTCAAAGGTGTCTATGGGAGGATAGGGAATTTAAACATGACGGTTGGTCAAGACATCATCAAAAAATGGACACATTTGTGCAATTGTGACCGATTTTCAGCCATGTCACCGAAGGTCCTCAACCACTGATTCCTTCCGTCTCAGGGACTCCAACCAAGGCAGTCTACGTTGACCCACACGACCCAGACCACAGGTCAGTGACTTTGTAGACTGGTGCCTGGTATTGGTCTGGCCACCCCGAATCTTCTTCCAACCTAATGCAACTTCCCGTAGCATGCCACATTGAAGTAGGCGGTGGCTCGAGAGAGCTGATGGAATAAACGGGTGGAGATAAATGGAAATGTTCGGAATAAAAAAGTCATTCACTATTTAAAGTAAGTTCTCAGAAGTAATGTTCGCGATAATCTTCTTAACTTCCTGTGAAGATGTGATTAAAAAGTATTCATTTTAGTAGGACATATTCCCACTAATTGTTAGCTCAATAAAAACGGAAAGAATATAAAATACAGAGAATTTTCAATGACTTTGGGGTAGGAGAGTTATAATAAAACACTGGTTAGTGACACAATCGGGGAGAAAAGAAAGATTGGCGATGAAAATTTTGAAACAAACAGAACAATAAACGAATATATTTTGAAGTCGATTTGCTTAGTCCTCAGCTAGCCCTTCAATTATCATTTGACCCCTCAAATCTTACTAGAGTTGAGAATTCTGTAACAATTGTGATGAAGAGGGATATTAGTTTCTGATGACTTGTTTTATGATGTTTTAATGATTACCATCTGAATCTACTAATTAAGTTGACTAATGTAAGAAATATAGCGTGAAACTAGAGTGTGCTTCGTTAGAATTGTTTTGCTTATTAGCTGTTTTACTTCTTAAGAAAATATAATGATTACATCTTATTTTTCTGCCACTTTCTGAGGCCTCAGGGATCATAGTTACTCAGTACTTACTGGATATTGGAAGAGGAGCTGTGGTTCATTGGTGTAAGCAGTCACATATCACTGGTTTGAACTCCTCTCTACTTATTGAGGTTCGGGAAACCAGGTAGTATTATACGTCCTCACACAATAGATACGGTTAATTATATATTGAACGCATCTGCACTTGGTTGTTCAGCCACAGTGTGTTTATGTGTATGTTGTTTTCGCAATACCCACATAAGTTTTTATTGCCCACTTAGGTCCTAATCTTACCTTAGGAACGTCTCTAACATTGCAGCTAGATTACTGAAGTCTTTTGGAATCACTGTAGGCCACATGCCTACAAAATCTCTTAACTCTTTGTTCTACAAGCCGAAAAATACAATAACAACGGAAGATAAACCAAACGTAATAGATAAAATAAACTTCGGAAGCTGTGAAAAACGCTATATCGGACAGAGTGATTAGCGTCTTCGTATCCACCGACATGAACGTCAACTAGCAATGAAATATCACGTTCCGTTTTCGCTCATGGACAATTGTGGACTGAAATTCCAGTGGGAAGATGTGGAAATCTGAGATAGATGAAATTCGAAGGATACCGGAGAATTTTTAGAAGCGTGGCACTCAGATCTATCAATGGTCAATAGACATATTGACATTAACTCACTCTGCTAACCAATACGAAACAACAAGAAGGTCGAAGTTCACATCACTAGGACAGCCAGTCGAAATCCTAATGGAGACGATGACAAGATTTCAGCTGAAACTGGTTCCAGTCCATCATTTTCTCTAACGCACTTATCGGTGGCCTGCATTAATTACATCTCTTGGTTTGAAAGTGGTATTAAATCCCGTTGACTAGAATTTTTTGGAATGGGTTTCTCTGTTGAGTGTAAAACGATTGTTTAACATCGGAAAAATGTTCGGAATCGAGTATTTGTGTTTACCTGCTTAGAAATGTTAATCAGTGTTCGCGAAGAATATTGATCTGAATTTCTGTTGAGTTTCTTCATTAGTATTCGAGTACAAGTGGATTTCTACTTCTGAGCTTTATAGGTCCGGTATCCTTTTGATGATTCAGTGATTTGATTATGGTTATTGATTAAGAAATTCTATCTACTCCGGAGGATTTGTGATCAATAAATCTTAGTGAGACTAGAAAAGATTTTATCAAAATTTTTCAGCTTACATCTGCTATAGTAGAGATCAGATATCCTAATGCCTAATAAAGATTGAATTTACTGTATAGCTTGGTGCCTTTTCCTTGTTAATAAGGCTGTGAGATATTACCAAAAGCGGAAGTCACCAAAACTTTTTTTATAGTTCGCTTTACTAGCTGCTTTCTTTAACACGGTTACATTTCAGTGTATAAGTTTATAGTTAGTGTATTTTTTTGAATTTTCATCGTACTCACAGACATGTGTTATTTACTGCTGTAGCCATGCTTCACGCTTTAAAGCGCGCCAAGTAAATTTAGTGTAAGTTGTTTAGAAGTTTGTGTACCTGTTTAAATGCTAATGGGAATGTAACTGATGAGCTTCCCAATCGTATATCAAAAGTAAGAGTGGGATACACCAGCTCTGTCACCATTGACACTATTGTTGTAAAACGTTGAGTATACAAAGCGCCAGTTCAGGCAGTTTCCCTTTATTCCTGTAAAACCTGGCCTCTGTGAACTGCGGATGTCTGACTGCTTTGCGTTCACGATGATCATTGTCTTTGTGGGATTGTTCGTATCCGATGGAGATACCATGTAAATAACTCTAGGTTGACGCTGAAAGCTTTGGGGTTATGGAAATGGTCATTTATTGTATGGTCATCTTGAGACGCTGGCTTTGGTAGCTTTAACATATTTTACGCATGTCATCCCATTTGTTCCCACATCGTCCACCGTTTGCTTTCCACGGGACTGGTTAGGCGAAGGGAAGGGGTGGTGGGTATATTACTTGACACCAAAGATATTGGTATCGGTTCGCCATATTTAGGTGCATCATAACTTATTGAAATGACTCCGAGAAGTCATGCCACTCAGTGGCTCAGAACAGAAATGCGTGGCGTTCATGTTTCTACTAGTGCTACAAAGATAAACGAAAATGGTGAATACTGCTTCTTTTACAGCCCACCTTCGATTTTGTTTCTATTTTGTATTCCATTCCCTGTGTTGGCTTATTCTTTTATATGGCTTATATCTTGGTGCCGATGGTGTATCGAGCTCGCGTTTAAATTGACACACCTAATGTTGCTACAGGTAACTGGGTTTTATTGCCACTAGCACTTTCGTTGTATATAGTAGCAGTACTGTAGTAATATCTTATGCAACCACATAAAGATTCAGACACTGAGTTTCGGCTGACACAATGTGTCAGGGAGAGGGATTTCTCGAAGATTTGATGAGAAACCTTGACGGTGGGCACAGCTCCTCCAAACTCAAATTGATAAACCCTATAAGGGGATTCCGTTTTCCCCATCATCTTACTAGATAAAAATGAGAAAATTTATCAAAGTTATCGCAGGTTCACAGCATCTGAAGGAAATTAGTGAAGGAGAACAGTACTGTGAATAACCAAAGCGATGTAATCTTAGAATAAATGATTAGAGTGATAAGGTGTTTAAATTCAGATGAAGTTAGACAGTCACGACGTTTTGTTAGCTTAAATTACTTGGCTACGGGGACAATCGGTAGAGCTATGCTATCTTACCGTCCTTGGATGACTACCGAAAGATCTTGAAGTGGCCAATCAAGATTGTAGTGACTGTACAATCGTTCTGGGAAGCTCTGAATTATTGAAGTGATATCACCGATTATAGGCAGACGTATGCATAATTTTGATGATGACTATAGTTTTGATTCGTGGGATTTTTTAAAATATGATTGCATATCACATAAAGAAAAAAAATGTAGACATGAAGTTCCCACTGGGGTATGCTCTAGTATTACGTTGCACACCCTAAAACGTAATTACAACACATATTTTAACTCCCTAGATAGTATCATGTAATCTAAGTTAGCTTGGCAATACCCATTAAGTTGTAAAGCAGCAAATGCACAGCGATTAGGTCTTCTTTTCAGTACCGGCGCTGAAAATATTTCCGTAGGGGTTCGTGCAAATAATTTAGAGACAATGGAGAACCAGGTTAGCATTCCATTTCAGCTGGTCAAATGTTTTGTAATCATATAGATGAGCATCGCTATTGTAAGTACATTTTTTTAAACGGAAAACTAGTCTATAACATAAATAAGTCTTATATATACTGTAATTCCCTTTCATTTGTGTACTAAAACTAGAAGGAAATGGTCACTTTTTATTGGTGGGTTCAAGGTCATTCGGTAGTCTCTCAAGGAGGACAAGTTGCTGTAGTTCTATCGAACATTAATATTCATAAGCAAGAAACTGAAACCTTTTAGTTATTTAGCTAAAAGTTACATTGATTGAAAGAAGGCAACTGGAATCATGATAACTCAAAATATTTGATGTGTAGGTGTCAACTAGGATGAAATTAGCTTTTGTAAACCGACAAGCTAAAATATAAAACCAAAACAGTTAAACATCAATTTAATTTTAAAAGGGAATGGTAACTGAGTTACTTACAAGATCGCAACCTCCACGATCAATTATGCAATATTTAGTTTCATTATAGGTTGACACCTGCTAGAGAGTAACTGAAAAAACTCAAAATCAGTGAACAGTGTATTCATCCTTGTTTGAGATTCTTGAAGAGTGCTCATTCACCACCGACAAATCATTGTACCTAAGATTTTTGGGAATCACACTGACAGTTGATTGCTAGCTTGTAATACAGTGGTTCAGGCTTACTAACCTATATTAGGGGTAGGAATGAAGGGACTATTGTCCATTGTCCTTCGCTGTTATTGTTCTTCACTTAGATGGACCAAATAATGAACTTGGACGGTGTGTGGGTATCATTGTGTGGTCATCTCGTTATTTGTTGATAGTGAGTAGTAAATAGAAAATAAGACGATCAATTAATCATGTTTAGGACTGATTATATATATATATATATATATATATATATATATATATATATATATATATATATATATATATATATATACGTACATCCTAGTGAGTAATTTTATCCTTCTTAAGATTCAGACTACTCACCCGTCCACTTTTGAACATTTATTTATTCTTTTGTTACTTTTCAGGTATACTACTTAGTTACAATAAAGTTCAAGAGTCCTGTATTATATGAAAGAAAGTGTTTTTAGCGGACTTGGCTATTCCAGTCATATGAAAGGTCATGATAATTTGTGCATCTTTCCTCACTTGTATATCAAAAATTCAGTATTAGGTGATATTATATTTTCTTACTCTGGACATTGTTTGATGCTGTTCATAAAACAGCAGTAACAAAATGAGCATAGTCTTTTGATTAGATGATATTCTAAAACTTATGTCAGGCAGCAACCATGCTTTGATCAAAATGAACAGAAAATACGATCTAATTCAGTAAGAAATTCAGTGTACACAGATAATGCTCATTTATGAAGGTTATATGAATTAATCTATGAAATAAAGTGATTTATGTTACTTAGTCGTATTGATTTTTCTCTATAACTTGAAGGTCACAGATATTCAGGTGCATTTATTATATTGAGTTTTAGCAGTCTAAAAATATGAAGTACTTTCACAGGTTAGTGATGAATACTTGACCTCACTAGAATGCATTAAATTGTTACCACAGCTCATATCAGTACATCAAGTAAAAAGGTAGTGAACTGCAAGATGAAGATAATAAAATTTATTCAAAAGAAATATAAAGTACTAAAAGAGAAAGGAAGAATGAGAAAATGGTGAGATTCGGAATAGCGTCGTTAAGATGACGATAATATGTGTATACATCTGCACCACTGACGTCGGTTCTCAGCCATGCCATCACCTACGGTCAGTCACCAACCACTGGTTTCACTTGTCCGCATCGCCCACATGGCTCAAACCAACAATCAAACGTTTCATACATTGATGCCATGTTTTAGTCTGGCCTTTTTCCAGTCTGAGCCTACTTCGGCCAACATTTTATGACGAGGCGGACGGTGACTAGGCATACGTAACACATGTCGATGAAAGTTCATAACCTCGTCAACTGACTTACCTCTTCTCCCTAAAACTCTACACTTGAGCCTGACTTCTGCGTCACGTAGTGACACCACGGAATACGGCCTATACCACGAAGGCGACGGTGGTCAAACACCTGAGGCCTTCTCATGTCTTCCACCTTCAATGGCTATGTTTCACAGCCATACAGTAGAACAGACCGGACTGCTGTGCGGTACACGCGACTCTTAATCGACAATCGGATATCACGGCGGCGCCATAGGTAGCGTAAATTGGCAAAAGCCAATAGAGCCTTTTGTATCCGTGCAAGGATTTCATCGGCAGCTAACCCACCAGGGTTGATCCTACTTTCCAGGTAAGTGAAGCAGTTGACACACTCAACCGCCTCACTCTCTACTGTTAGCCGCGGTACCGCTGAAGACCAGTCCTGGAGCAAAACTTGCATTTGGGTGGTAGGAAACGCATCTCAAACATTCTCAAATTCCCACTCAAAGTGTTCAGAATACTCTACATCTTGTCAGCGTCTTCACCTGACAGGACTATGTCATCTGCGTATTCTAGGTCTGACGAAAATTCTCCTGCTTTTACGTCAACCTCTGAGTAGTCTGGTGACGAGATGGAGACCTCCATAAGAATATCTATGATAAAATTGAATAATAATGGAGAGAGTGGGCACTCTTAACGGACACCACTCGATGAGCATAGCTCCCTGGACATCTCACCATAGGCTCCAACATGCCCACAAGTGTTCGAGTAGAGAGCTTTCAATGACGTGATGTACTTACTCGGCACGCCTTTCAGTGAGAGACATTGCCATTAGAGTTCTCGATCAACAGGGTCGAATGCCGCCTTTAGGTCGAAAAATGCAGCTAGTGTTGGGCGCCGGTAAGAATGTTCAAGTTCCAAAACCTGGGGAAGTGTGAATATTTGGTCAATACATCTGCGGCCGGGTCTAAAGCCTGCCTGGTTTCTCGGACTTGCTGTTCCCGAGCCCCACTCAGGCGTCTGTTGATTATAGAACCTAGAATCTTAGAAACTATGTTCGTCAGGCTGATTCCTCTGGGTTATCACAAGAGGACTTCTCGCCTTTCTTAAAGACTGATGTAGACCAGTCAAAGGGAATCATATTTGATTCCCATATACTGGTAAATACTTCCGTTAACCTGACTAAGAGCACCTTACCACCATCCTTGTATACCTCAGGAGTTGGTCTGTCTGGTCCTGCCGCCCTTCCTGGTTTCAGGTTACCTACCGCCTTCTCAACTTCTAGTGTTGGGGGGCTTATCTCAATGTTCCATTCAGGATCCGACTAGATAGCAGGCAACGCAATCGTGGCTGGAGGCCAGTAAAACTGTCCCTCAAAGTGTCCTGCCCATCGTTCCAGTCGTCTCCCTAGCGAGTGAGTCGTAGATCCGTCCTTCTCTGCTACAGACTCACTAACCGCAGTTGACCTTTCCCCCGTCCCCTTAATAAGTCTAAATAACTGTCTACTGTTATCAATCACCGCCGCCTTTTCCATCTCTTTAGCCTTCGCTGCCAACGACTGCTCGCGATCGTTGCGGAGACTTTTTCTCAACCTACTTTTGGGTTGCGCTTTCTCTTCAGAGGCCAGGCCTTCCAACAGAACCCAGAGGGGAAACGACGAGTTGAGTATCCGAGGATGACATGGAGGAGATGGTGTGAGGAAGAAATGAAAGCTTCTAGGCAGTCGTGGAGCCAGGTTCAAAAGACTGCAGATTGGAGAGTGAAATGGCGACGTGCTACTGAATCTCTATATTCCACTAGGAACCCAAGGGATAAATAATATAATAAATGAAATCACTATATTTCTGACTGAAAATCAGTGATATTGGGTACCAAGATTATTTGTTCAAAATGACATCTAACTGATATGATTAGACGATCTTATCGTCTTAAGGTGAGATAAAACTTAATACAGGAAATATAGAAAACTAAGTAGCGAGATAAACGTAGCAGTGTAGGACAGGTCATACACTTACGTTTGTTCTAATTGTATCACTCTGTATTGCATGAACAGACAATAAAAAAGATTCAGTATATTAAAATTAGTAAGAACAAAATATGGATAAAAAAAATAGTCTTTTGGTACCAGATTTTGAGTAAGGTTGAATATGATATATGTTTGCACCACTTTAGACAAATTTGAACCAACTCACCTAAAGTTTCTGATCAGTACTTCCTATTATAGCAAGGATCTTGGTGATGAAAATTTCATTGCCCTTTCTGATTAGGACCAGTAGTTTAAGGCTTCTTGTAGCAGTTCCACGTATTCATCTGTCTATGCATAGAAGTGTTTCATTTTATTCCCCTGCTGGCTGACTTATCTATTTCATCATCACTTGAATAAACATTTCTTACTCAATGATCACGCTTCATTCAAGTTGCTAATGACTTAAAATCTTTGTGTTCTTCTTGAGCCCCACTTGTGGGAGTAGGATAAAATGGACTACTGAATAGTTTTTCCACATTCTTTAGCAGGCAACTTAATGTTTCAAAAGCATCAGAGATGGTGTAGGTTGAAAGAAATCACACAAGCCTTTGCTATGCATATCTAAACTTCATCTATGGCAATTTCATCTCGCTTTATACTACTGTGTATATCTGTGAAGTATGCAACACACTTAACCTTTAGCAGTTACTTAATTATTATTATTATTAGACCCTTGTGTTCCTAGTGGAACATAGGGCTTCAGTAGCACGTCTCCAGTGACCTCTGTTCTCTGAGATCTTTTGAACCTGGTTCCACGACAGCCCACAAGCTCTCATTTCCTCCTCGCACGATCTCCTCCATGTCACCTTCGACTCGACGTCCAACTTGTCGCTTCCCATGGGGACTCCACTCCAGTACCTGGCCTGACGCGCGATGTCCCCAGTCGGCCTTCTCAGTGCATGCCCAATCCATCTCCATTTCTTCCTGTATATTTGTTGAGTGATAGGTTCTTGGTTGGTTCGTTCCCAGAGCTCCTTGTTGCTTATTTTTTCTGGCAATCCATCTGATCTTCAGTAGCGAGCGTAAGCAGTTGTTGATGAATGTCTGTAGTTTATTGGAAGTCCCTTTCGTAACGCGCCAAGTCTCTGAACCATACAGAAGCACTGACTTGACGTTGGTGTTGAAAATCCGTATCTTGTTCCACATGCTGAGTGCAGAAGATCTCCACACTGGTTTCAGGCTAATGAACGCCTGTCTTGCTTTCCCGATTCTGACTTTGACGTCCTCGTCCGTCCCGCCTGTAGTTGAAACAGTGCTTCCTAGATAAGTGAAGGAGGTTACTTCCTTTAAGTTTCTCCCGTTGACGGTGATTGGAGTTTGTTGTTGTTGGTGGTGGTGAGGTATCTTCATCACTTCTGTCTTCTCTATATTCACCTGAAGACCCGTTTTCGCTGCCTCTTCTATCAACTTGTTAGTTTTTGCCTGTAGATCTTCAAGTTTGTGTAACATTAGGCACAAGTCATCGGCGAAATCCAAGTCTTCTAGGTTCTTTTCCTCAGTCCAGTGTATCCCCCTCTTCTCGCAGCTCCCCACTGTTTGCTGCATGATCCAGTCGACCACAATAAGGAATATCATGGGGGATAGTAGGCAACCTTGTTTCACTCCTGTCTTCACTTCAAAAGCATCACTGAGCTTTTCATTGTGAATTACTTGGCAGTTACTTTAGTCAAATCGATTTTTTTATGACTGTCACCACACGAGTTCCATCTATTCTTACACATTAGAAGAACAATTGTTCGATGGCAGTTTAAAATGGTTATTGTTGATTTTATTTTGCCAAACTGTACCCTGGTAAGATGAACAAGAAATTCTTTGTTATCATTCTAATAGGCTTCTAGAGGTCCTTACAGCTTTTATATTATTTGTTATGGTATCCCTCTTAGCATTCAGCAACAGACTTGTGATGCACAGTATTGCTTAATCTTTTAGTGAATAAGATGTATTAGTATCCTTGATCAGTAGACTTTCATCAGAACAGCGGTTAGTAGTGTGGGATAAGTTATCACTGGGTTACGGTTTTGTTTATGAGAACCTCTGTCATTGACTTAAAAGTAAGTCTACTTTCTTGTAACCTCAAAGACCAAATTTTTTCAGAGCAATACAATCTTATGTATCTGCTTCAATAAATAACAGCACATAGAAAAGAATAACATCTAGGTAGTTATTGATAGCAAAATGTTTATAAGAGGACAACGAACTAGTAAATCATGGTTATTAGAATGTTTGAACTTTGTTTAGTTTTCAGTGGTTGTTCTTACCCTTCAACAACTGAGCTGTACTATCTGTGTAATATAATCTAGTTTGCCCAAAATCCCCCAAATAGCTACTACAAACAAGTTAATGATGAATAGTGACTAACAGTGGAATCCAGGACTCGTGTTTAGTCCTATTTTGGACTCGTCAGTTGGCATCAACACTTTATGTATCATGAAATAATCTACTAGCTTATTCTAAACTTTTAGATATCCTAATCTGTGTAATATTTTCAAGCAAACTAAATAGTCAGTGAAATATAAGAGAGAATCTAGGAATTGAGATGTTTTCATTGAACAGTTAATATTAACTTTCAGTTAAAATGACATAGTTATGTTTTATATAGTCAACCATCACAACATTCACCTTTATTAGTTGAGATTAGTTACCTTTAATAATGGTTAGCTACGAATTATTGTAGTGAGTTAGATATTTATTATTTGTTCGCTCCTAATCATGATGATTTCAAGTCAAAATCATATCCCATGAATGGAAATGTTGTTTAGGATTCTGTAGAATTGATAACGTTTATGTAAGGTAACTATACGAAAACTTATCTGGCAATATATATATATATAACAATAAGAAATATTTCCATTCCGTAAATATTCGTAATCAGATGTTTATTGAAATGGTAGAGTAATCAGATAATTTATTTCTTGTTTACTATTGTGATTGTATATTTGACATGGTAATTAGTTTATTTAATAAAAAAGAATTGTGTTTTGAAAGTAGTTTACATCATGGAGTGATATCAATTGGAGAACCACTGGGAGCCTGGAATTTGGGACTTCTCAGCAGTGTGAACCCTTTCCTCAATAGGTCAAGTGCAAGAACGCTAGGTCTCACGGTAAATACATTACCATGTCGCCTCTGGACGGAAGTCCAGTCACCTACTACTTCTCACTTCTCTGCATTCACGATGTCGTATGACTATCGTCCCATGTCGTCAACGAGCATTCACATGAATCCAACTTCTAAATCCACACACTACTACTTCTCACTAGAATTTCCGAAAGTTTATGTCAAGGCTTAGTCCTTCGCATAATCCATCATATGGTCGTCAGTGTGAACTGCTGAGAAGTAATAAATTAGAATGAAACAACCGTTCAGCGCCCCCATTTTTTTTAGTGGTACTGCAAACGATGTCAATCACTAAGGTTTTTCGCTTGTCAACGTCTATCACTTGGGCATATTTATAAACTGGAGGAAATCTGTTAACTTAAGTTGAGTCAATTAGTCCTTTTTATGAATTTAGATAGAGTAATTAGAAGAAGTTTATCTGAACAATGTAATGCATTCGCGCATTACATTTCAAGCAGTCTGATCACACACTTACTTGTCAAGTCAGTTTTATGTAAAACCGAAGAGTGGGGGGAAAATATAACTATTAAGATAATAGGGGACTAAAATTAAGAAAGATGGAAACAAAAGGGAAAACAAATTTTACCACTGTAGGTGTTGTTCAATAGTAAATTGTTTCTGTAAACATAACTGTACTCTCGACTTGTATATGACTATCGCTTCGGCAAATCTCAGTATGTGTCCCTGATTATTTATATATGATCCGTTTCAATAATATGAGGAAGGTAGTCTCTCCCTCGTAGTTGTTCTGGATTCACTTGCTATCTACTTTCGAAGCCATTTGGGTATATTTTCTCCCAAACTCAACTACATGGCTTGATTACTCCTCTCTGTGTATGTGTTACCATATATATATATATATATATATATATATATATATATATATATATATATATATATATATATATATATATATATATATATATATATATATATACAAACTGATAAAAATAACGGGATGTGACGTAATCACTGAGGAAGTGTTTAGGTTTATGGTATGGCATGCATTTTGTCTTTTTCCACAATAATAAACTTAACCACATAGTATATTTTCTTAATGGTTTATGTTAGCTTACGTTTCAAAATTATACTATTAAACTTCGCTTTGTATAGTAGTGTTATGTAAGCTTTTTTTTAGGAATGATGTATAGAGCTAGCTTTAATACTTTCTAATTGAGGTTGAATTTGTCTTCTGAGGTTCTACTGTTCACTACTTAGATCATCTTGGATATGATTTCGATCGATTTATAGCCCTTCTGTTCTCTATTTTTAACCCCCCATTTCTGATTGCGATCAACCTATCCTTCAGGTTAGCATATATTCTCTTCATCATATTTATTCTATGATGTAGATTTTCCACTTCTACGAGATTAATTTTTTTACGGCCTTTTTGTCCTGTTTCATGCTTGTAGAATATTCCTTAACGTATCCTATGAATAGATAATCTTTCTATAATCCTCCTAGACTGTTGTATTCATTTTAACTATGGTTTATAACATTTTTAATGAATATGCTGTTTTGATCAATGTTTCCTACAAAATGAATTGAGAAGCGGAACAGTCTTTTTTTCCCTGCCTTTTTGAAACAGAATTTGCAACAGGGTGTTAGCAGCTGATGAGATTCCGCAAATTGAAGTGGTTTCTATCATCTAGCCTCAAATATTGTTTTTACTTTTCACAAATTTATGAAAAAATACAAAGTGCTTGTAACTCTGTTTGTATTTCATATCTTCCTCCTGAGTTGGCTATCTTTGATCAGTCATTGTAGGACAATGCAAAGTGAGCTTTCATGAAGAATAATCAGAAATCTTTCTTGAAAGAAATTCATACATTAGGATTTCTTGATAAATTTTGACGAAGAAAGAAGGATGAAATCTGAAGAATAAAATGATATCGTCATTATTTCAGCTTTATACGGTCTCAAAATACACCGATTATTAACATATATATTTCATAATCAGGAAATTAATAATCCTCAGTTGTACAGAGAAATCTGATATTTCTCATAATGAGTAAGTTAACTAATTGTAAAGAGGTAAGAAATGTAAGAAAGGAAAAAGAAAACAAATAAAGGGTTGTGTAATAAAAATGAAGAAGAGTCTAATCAATGAAATGAGGGACTAACCACATCCTCCTTCTTTATTCAAAAGGTCAGACTGAAAACTTTTTATTCCAGTCTCTTCTACAAAACGCAGTAATCCAACCATTCTCTGCATGTTAACTATTTTAAAAGCACTCGAGGCTTCGACCTGATATCCTTGGACTACGAGGTGTCTGGTGACTTCACCGGTCATAATTCTACCTCCTTTCAAATAAAGACTCTTGGGGAGATGTATAGTGAACCGAATGGACTCCCTCTTCTCAGTACTTCGAATATACTTGCTACCGCAAGTGAATGCGAATTCATAAATACAGTTGCAGATGACATAGGAGGTGCAATTATCCCATTTTGACCAGTTCAGTGAGGATATGAAATTGTATATTGATATAAGTTTAGCTGCATTAAAGTTTCTTCTCAATGCTCATTTGATTCTTATGTCTATTGGCTGGGATACTGCATCTTTCTTGAATGCAAGGTGTATAAAAACCTTCATGTTTTCAACAGTTGAATGTTTTTTCCCCCCAACTTCTTAATAAATCTGTTAGGATATCCATTTTCTTGGCAACACTTCTCAATAAAGTTTATTTTTTCCTCTGACTTGTTTTCAGAAAGTGTTTTGACTAGCCCATGCTTATAGCTGACAGGACAGAAACTGTTATACTTCATGTATTGTCCGGTACACATGCCTTTCTTCATAGATGGTCATTTCAATCTTATCATCAGTTCTTCTTCTCATATTGTAGTCCAAAATACTGAACTCGTCCACATACTCATTCTATTGCATATCTAGTATCATTTTATTCTGTAAATTTCCTACTTACTTTATTCAAAACAGAAATTTCTGAGTTTATCTGATACACTGAAGTAGTATGTATTCCTTTTGTTCCTAGTATACATACTTGATTGGATTGTCATTCAAAGGTATTTCCATTTATTATCTAATCATTTCTGTATTGTATATCATTTTCTAAAACTCATGCGTGTAAGGTATAGAATGTCAGATTCCATTTTTCTTTAAATACACTAAAATTAAAATTCTATGGAGTTAACTAATTTGTTAAAATTCCTATAATTTTCTTGTGTTCTTATATCTGTGGTAACGGTGAGGATGAACTTCATAGGTTTTCACTAAGATTATTTGCCCATTAATTAGCCTTTTTTGCTGTGTGTAATTAAATGGCGGAAATAGCTGACAATTGATTGTACTAATTAGAACAAGACAAATAGTGAATAACTTAGTGTTTATCAGTAACTATCTAAACTCTTTTTTAAACTAATTAGGAATGATTTCTGTAATCAGGGTTTAAAGTAATCCCGATGTGCTTAACAAAATACCACTGGGTAATACTATAGTTTTCACTCGTGACTTAGTCTAGTAGTACTTTTTTAAATCTACGATGTGTACAGTTTGTCAACTTGGAAAAAGTGAAGATACGCATGAATGATGATTGTACTAGATCATGTATGAAGTCTAATTATGATTAAATGATTGAAACACTCTACTTTCATCTACTTTATGTTATGTTTAAACACTACCGTAACAACAGATATTTAAGTGGCTAGGGTAATCTTAGTATTCATTACACAATACGTATCACTCAATCCTAGCTCAATGAAAATGTGTTATTGGTTGCGCAGTTGCGTTTTCCGATTCCTAGTGAAATAAAGTTGGAATTATAGTAAATTTCGTTCATTTGAGAAAAGTATTGGCAGAATAAAATGGGTTTCATACACGCCCAGTGGTGACACCGAAACTGAAAGATGAGTTGCTTAGACTAACTACTTCCTGTTGTATTTATCATTTCGACTGATCTTGTGCAGCCAGTTACATTGGCTGCTGCTCTAGGAATTAAATTTTTCGTCTTCGTGAACACTTTCTAGTTTATTGAAGTAAAAGCGTGGTAAAGATTATTAACAGCTCCATATTATCACATTTGGTTGAAAGGAACCATAAGCTAGATATCAATAAGTCGTTTTCCACTTTGTACTGGGTTTCTATCAACCTGCCAAAAGGTACTTGACTCTGAATCATTCAGACTATATAAGCAGTAGCAATGAGGATCAAATAACCACAATTATATGCTCATAAAAATAGTGTTCCTGCTGCAACTACAGTGAACCTATTTGGGAGACATAAATCCCTCCTCCTATTGCTTTAATAATAATAAGAATGCCTTTATTCTGAAAGCTATTTCGAGAATACTCTACAGAATTTCCAGCATGTCATTAAGTATCAGTTCGACAAAGGCAGTATACATGTGTACATAGCAAAATGAAACAAGTATAAACTACATAAAGAAAGATAAGAAGATTCGCTCTATCTACAACTTTCTTCAAAATGCATAGTCAATTTAGGCAGACAATCATATTAGCAATTAGATTCATAATACGTAAAAAAAGTAACATGCCAATCTTCAGTTAGTTTGCTTTAAAAAACAGAAGTTGATTACTTAGTTCATTTTTAATACTTCCTTCGTCACACAGCAGATGAGCTAAATACTGTATTGTAGAGTTTCATATTTTGTAGTATAGGCGTAACGTCTTATGTACTTGCTCCTCGTCTTTCCAGATGACCAATATGCAGATAGATTTGAGCGAAGAGGATGTTAAACATCTGATAAAATAACTCCTTCCAAATGTCTACATGAGTTAAGATGTTTGTCTACAACTGTTTTAACTAGAAGGTTTAGAGGTACACCAACACCTCTGCTGAAAAACTTCAAAGTTCTATGCAATGCGGAATAGTATTTAATCAGCAACTGAGGAAAGAATGGAGAGGAGAAACAGAGGAGAATAGGCAATATGCAGGAGTTTATGAAACATAAGAGTAGTGGTTAAGCTACACCAGATACTCTCAGCTTCCTAATATAGAATGTTAGGTGGAAAATTGTTTTGGAAATAAGTGCGATGTGAGAGGGAGTACCAGGAGAGGTTCTAAGAGAAAGACAGATGCAGATAAATCATACTTGTGACATTCTCTATCTAATGCATGACTGTCAATAGAACAGGAATTGTGACAAGTGGGAAGTTTACACAGGTTATTTTCACATCTAAAACTAAAGTTTATGGTCAAATATTTTGACGAATTAAGCATATGACCATTCTTGGAGGACCATCGTCTAACAGTCGGTAAGAAATCATTCAGTTGGGAGCAATCTGCTGAAGAGGAGATATGTGTGAAAACTGTTAGATCATCAGCATAATCAGTGAAATTGTTACCAGCTGAAGGAGGAAGGTCATGCAGAGAAAATGAGAAAGGACAGAGGAAAATATGGCTTATTTGGGAACTCTAGTCATAGTAAGCAATGAGGTGGAGCGCTTCCCTCTGTGAACAGTTTGTTGTTTCCTCTCAGAAAAATAGGAATGCAACCGAGTACCCAGGACTCAGTATTTGTCACGGTTAGCTTGTTCGGGAAAAGAGATCTTGTGACAGAATCAAATGCTGAGGTATATTACCGTATATTTTACTGTTCTTTTGTATGCTGGTTGTCCATGAAATTGAAAGTCTAACGTTTTTCAAAGTTTCAGATTACATATAAAAATAAGTTCCAATATAGATGGGAGATAACTTCATATGAGAGAAGTTTTGTGTTGTGGTAAGACTATAAGTAGCGGTTTTTGGCCAAGCAGCCTAGTTGTCTGTAGACTCAACGATCAGTCATGACTGTTGACTAGGTTCCACTTCTTGTATTAACAGCTTTATTCACCTGTAATGTTAATGATAGACAGTTAACTGGTAATTCATCATCTTAATACTTACTAACATCTAGGCACTTTACTTCTGATTCAAAACTAGAAGAGAAGGATAGCCAGCTGATTATTGATAAAGCTATTTGAGAAATCTCTGAATAATGATATGATCTTAATAAATGAGAAATATACGTACTGAACTGATATTCACTATCCTTCATTAAATTTCAGGACTCTTGAAGAAACTGAAGATCCGAACACCTTTTGGAAGTGAAAACACCTATGTATATCAACTTAGAGAAAATAATATTTTGACAAAATTAATGAAATAAGAAACATGCTAGATTCTACAGAATTGAATGACCATAATTGATCCGTAGTTCATTATTCCGTATTATCATACAGCCTATGTATACCTCAAGAGTAGACAATGACTGAAAAGCAATGTAGACGCTGAAAATAAATCATAGATTACTGAAAATGTTTTATGCATAGATGACAAAGAATTTCATTGTACAGAAAAAAACTTCAAATTTACTCGCTTTTCTCATTTACTTTTATTCTTTAACTTATATTCTAGACGCAGCGTAGTTCGCAAATATTCTCGTCTTCAATTTAATTAAAATTTAACTACTGAATAGAACCGTTGTTCTATTAGGTATCTTTTCTTCTACGAATCGTCTTAATTATAATCAACACCTTCTTTGAATAGCTGCTAGTAAAAAAAAGCGATCTCTGTAAGTTTTTCTACGTTTCAAACTCATTGCGCAGTTTCGCACCTTCTTGTATAAACAAACCACTATTTCAAGGGATATTTGCATGATATTTATGTGAAAATAACGGACTGTTTTAAATTCTATCGTTCACTACTTTGTCACATGTCTATACCAAAAAAGATAAAATGCATGACGTGCAGATTTCTGAGATCGAAAAGTGAAATTTCTTATTCCTTCGTATGTGTTAATTCACCAGTAGCGTAGTTTGAAATGATAAGAGTATCTCAATGGAGAGTCGGAAGTATGTAACTTAGTGTCTAGATAAGACAGACACTCATTATTGTGCTGTTCAAGAAGTAACCCATCTCTTTCTTAAAGCAGCTTTTATATGTGGAATAGTCATCAAAGGTAACTGGATGATGATTGAAGGTCAGATGAAAATCTGAGCCATGGCAGGGTCCGAACTAGGAAACTCCCGGTTACGGGTCTAATCCTCTGCCAACTGAGCTGTGAGAACCTGTTGCTGACAAGCTCACTAGCTCTGAATGAAGTCTATTGGATACCCTAGCAGCTCAATTACTAAGCTATGGAATATCATGCATCTTGTTTGATTTCATCCGAATAAATCCAGTCAGCATTAAACCCTGGACCTAGGTTTCATACTTGTTGAAACCTCCACTCAAGATATAATAGTAAATCTGGAAGCACTGAAAAGCTGTTTTGTTTTAGTAGGTGACTTCTCAGCAGTACCCATCCACGACATTCCCAATGACTGAAATCAGAATAGAAGTAATAAACTATGGAACAATTAACATCGACCCAGCGACTGAGGTATGAACGCGTTTGCCTCGATACCTAAAGGATATGAGTTCGACCCCTGGAGAGGCTGTGGATCTATGCTGATGAGGAGCCCCATACTAAGAAAAAGCAGGTGTTCAGTACTGTCAGGTTTTCAGTGGTTCTCCAAATGGTGCAAGTTCGTGATCAGTGCTACCATGATTACTGTACAATAGTAGTTATTACTTTATAGTTGATAATACTTATTAAACCAAATGATCATGAAATCCAGGATGGTCGTCGCCGAATTGGTGCAATGCATTTGATTTCTAATGCTAGCAGGCAAAAAGGAAAGAAAACATTATTTATCCGCGGAAGCAGAAGGGATATTAATGAATCCTTATCACATACATTTGCGTACATTATTGTTTCATGACTCCAAGAAAAATATTACGCCGCATCATCCTAAAGAAACTAAGCAATGCTCTGGATTCAAAATTACGACTTGAACAGTCTGGCTGGCTTCAAGGGAAGCTAATCATGTGCGGATCAAATTACAACAATACGCTACGCATCATCATAGAACAGAGCGTAGAATGGAAGTCAACTGGATCTCTACCTCAGCTACATCGACTTTGAAAAGGCCTTCGACACTGTAGACAGAGAAGCAATTTGGTAACTGCTTCAATACAACGGTTTTAGCACCACAAACATTCATCAACTTCATTCAACAGCTATATGCTATATGATGCTATATGCCAAGTAATTCACAATGGGGAGCTCAGGGATACCTTTGAAGTGAAGATGGGAAGGAGTAAGACAAGGCTGCTTACCGTTACCGATGATCTTCCTGATTGTGGTTGACTGGACTGGACTGGATCATACAACAAACTGTAGGAAGCCGGAAGCTGGGCATACGATGGCTGGACCAATGAAATGGCCCTAAAAAATTCCAATTTCGCCGACGGCGATTTATGTCTAACGTCTTGTGGCACAAACTCGAAGATATACAAGCGAGAAGTAACAAGATGGCAGAAGAGGCAGGGCAGCAAAGACGGGACTTCTTTCAGTTGAATGTAAAGAGGACAGAGGTGATGAAGAAACCTAACCAACAACAATAACAACGACAAGCATCAGACATTATCAATGGCAGAAATCTGCAGGAAGTAGTCTCTTTCACCTACCTACCTACCTACCTACCTACCTACCTACCTACCTACCTACCTACCTACCTACCTACCTACCTACCTACCTACCTACCTACCTACCTACCTACCTACCTACCTACCTACCTACCTACCTACCTACCTACCTACCTACCTACCTACCTACCTACCTACCTACCTACCTACCTACCTACCTACCTACCTACCTACCTACCTACCTACCTACCTACCTACCTACCTACCTACCTACCTACCTACCTACCTACCTACCTACCTACCTACCTACCTACCTACCTACCTACCTACCTACCTACCTACCTACCTACCTACCTACCTACCTACCTACCTACCTACCTACCTACCTACCTACCTACCTACCTACCTACCTACCTACCTACCTACCTACCTACCTACCTACCTACCTACCTACCTACCTACCTACCTACCTACCTACCTACCTACCTACCTACCTACCTACCTACCTACCTACCTACCTACCTACCTACCTACCTACCTACCTACCTACCTACCTACCTACCTACCTACCTACCTACCTACCTACCTACCTACCTACCTACCTACCTACCTACCTACCTACCTACCTACCTACCTACCTACCTACCTACCTACCTACCTACCTACCTACCTACCTACCTACCTACCTACCTACCTACCTACCTACCTACCTACCTACCTACCTACCTACCTACCTACCTACCTACCTACCTACCCAGGCAGTATCTTTTCAACCACAGGCAGCGGCGGCACAGATGACAAATAATAGTATATATAATTGTTTCATTACACAGAGCAGGCAAGTGCTGAAACTCTTTAAGCTATATATGGTGTACTCGAATCCAGTTGTTGATACTCAATCAACAAGAAAAGATGGTGATTTTCTGATAGATGAGCACAACCTGAAAGATAGAAAACATGGAGAACAACCTCGTAAACCAGAGCTCAGTAAAAACACCACGTCTACTCATTCAGCATTATGAAGTGCTGCTCTGCCCAGAAGGACGGATCATACATTTTCAATTATTAACATTCTGAAAATTAGCACCGCGTTTACTTACAGAATATTATTTGATCATAGGAAAAGACAACACGGTTGTGGCGAAGGAAAAACTTTCTTTTCGACGAAGTCATTTGCTAAGCTATAAATTCATGAATATACGTTACAGTGGTCATAACGTTCCAGAATTATTTCCAGTTAGGGAGCAGAATATACTGAATAACTAGAGAAAGTTAACTAATACAAATTTGGGTTTAGATTGGGAGAATATACAAGAGATTAGGAAATTAAATGTGATTATGTAGTACAGAAGAAATCTACGTCACTAAAAAAGGCGTTTCAGTTGAATCTTGCGTTCAGACATGATATTGCGGCAGACATCCTCAGGAAACGATTGTCAAAATCTTTACATAGAATATACTTCCCCGCCAACCTCCAAACTATTTTCTTCTGCAAGAAGCCTTTTGGTAAATGTGTGAAAGACAAGCCGAAGTATTGAGATGCATCAGTATGTGCATACCAGTCTACTTGCTCATGTAGAGCTGACTACATCGGCCGTACTGTGCTTCCGCTTGTAAAACGTACCTGCGAACACCACTCACCCTGGCTTGCAAAGGCAGAACGGAAATGTATCTTCAGTTCAATAACAGAACACCTCGTGAACTCAGGCTACTTAGCTCCTTTTGAGAGCCAATTCAAAATTCTTTAAAAGGTTTGATCAAAACACTTGAAAGGAATAAGATCAGTGACCCAGAAGTCCAAACTAGCGCTGTGTCCAAAAAAGGTACGTCCAACATTCATCTTCACCGTGGCCCCTATGAGACCTTTACTTCTAACCAAAAGTAGTTCTGTAACGTGTGGAGACTGTATGAAGTTGTGTATAAACCACTTAAATTAAAAATAATTTTTCCTTTTTCACTGCTTTTTACACATTTTGTACATTCTTCCTAATACTTGTAAAACCGAATGTTGTTTATTTATACACACTTTTGGTTGACTTTGCTGCTGCTGTTAAACGTGGAAATGTAGTATACTTCCATCCATTCCGACTTCTGCCTCCATTAACTGTTGTCTGCTGTGAATACTCATTGATTGTCTTCGCATTTTACAGGAACTCTCATCCTACTTAAAGATAATACGACAATCAGACCAATCAAACTTGACTGTGGAGAGCTAACAAATATTGCCTTCTGAACTGTGGAGTATACTGAATTGTAGTAGACAGTAGCAAAGAGATAGCATTCAAGTAATCAGTTATTAAACATGACATTGTCATTGCTATTTTGTGTTATAACGAATAACTTTTCATATTTCTGTATCAGTGAGTCTATTTTTGTAAAATATACGTAGTTTATCATTTTGGTTTACTTGATATTTCTTTGGGTCCACTACAAACGTTCTGCCCACTATAACATATACGTACGGTTTAGTAAATGACTTCATCGAGGAGAAAAAATGTTTCTTCGCTACAACCCGGCTTTTTCTCTTCCCATGATCAGAATATTATTCATTGAATTAATCTCATCAATTATCAAAGTTCTCGCCTTCTTATAATGTTTAGCTTTAACAAGGAAATGCAACTATCATTTTTAAGTATCCCACTAAATGGGTGAAATGATGAGTTTTGAGTGGGTAAGTTTGATAGATTTCATTTGATATATCAAAATGATAAGGTTGTATTTGAAAACTAAAAATGTCGTCTATTCTTCGTCTTTTCACTTTTCAAGGAAACAGGTTGTTTCAGGGACTATGTTAGATTGAGTTTTAACGCCTTTTCTACTCTGTTATATTAGCGGAAAATATAAATCAGTTTCTCCTCCTTCGAAAATATACCACCAATTAACATCAATTTAACGATTAATAACCACTTACATTTTTAATTATATACTACTTTAAATATTTTAGTAGCCTTTAAAAGGGACAAGATTAATGAGGCTGATATGTAACTTTAACTGAAGAAATACAATCTACAAAATCACTTGCAAAAACTATTCACGGCAATATGCTGACCAGTCTAGCCATCAGATTACTCAAAGAATTCATGGACACCAACTAGTAACAAAGCGACATAAACCAGCCTCCTTGGCTTCAATGCATTCAGACAATCACCACCCCGAATTCGACTGGGAGAATGTGGAAATCCTCCGAAGAGCAAATTCAAAAGCTACAAGAGAATTTCTAAAAGCATAACATTCAGACAACATGTCAATTAACAGACATATGAATATAGACTCAATCTACTTCGGGAGAAAACGGTCATCTATCAATTAAAAGAAAATTGACCGGACAGATTAATAACAGCATCTAGGGTGACAACAACAGACAGCACAACTTCATTCCAACAAAGAATATCTAACGATGTGACTGAAAGAAATTTAAGGTGAAAGAGGTTAGGATATGATGAAAGATTTCTCCTTCAACTTACATTTGGACAACATTCAAGGTCAATAAAAACACTATCTGAACATTCGTGTAATATTCGAATATGCTTCACTTCTTTATGAAGTTAGTGTTGAAGATGCCACTAAACCTAGTTCTGGAAAGCTACACGAGAAAATAACCAAAGGTCAGAGAATACCAAACCACCATCAAGGAACACGTACATACACTAAGAAGTATGAACCTTCTAGAAGATCAAAGTTTGGGTTAACCTGGAGTTGCTTTACTAAATGAATATTTGAACTAATGGGAAGAAAAATGTCGAATTGCAGTGTTGAAATCAACAGGTTTACGATAGTCCTGAACGTATTTTGCATAGACTCAAAAGTTGTTGAGTATATAAATAAGGTGATGCATCCGCACGTACATTGTTTACATTTCCAATGACTCTTGGAAACTGAGGAAACAGTTTCCACATCAGTGAAATTGTAAATATGAAACTTCATTATTCAGAAAAAATCCCCACTTCATGCAGTAAATATAGGAAACGGTAGCTTCAATTGAAATTTTTTCCATGCTTGTTGAAACTTACCAACAAGGTGTATTTTCAGCCTTGTAGGATAATGGCAACTCAAGTTACTGACTATATATCTTTAGAGATTTTACGTTGAAGCTATTCTATCCATCACGTAAAACTCCCTCCCAGCTGGACTGGGTTCCGTAAATGAGTTAGTAATTAGATAGTAGTAAATGTATCTGTCAAATTATTCAATGTCAGATACCCAACCGAGTTCAGTAAGCTGGGTGACATGAGACTAGGGTGCCTAATATGTCCAGTGTACTCCCATTGTAGATATAATAGATGGAATTATATAAGCGCTTAAAGTTTGAATGTTTCACTGATTACCATACTATAATAAGTTTGAATATATTACTTCGGTTAAAATTCTTATTCTACTCTTATGAAATCCAACACACAAGTGTTGGTGAATATCATATATAAATAACAATTATGCGTACTACTTATTTTTGTGAGTAGTACACCGAAATCTCTTGTTAATAGCATTAAACTACTTTGGAATACTCTCATATCGCATGAAATGAATTATTCTGTATAATTTACTCTTAAAAAAAGGAGTCACGAGAGGGTGAATTGTGAAGATTTGAAATCATTAAACAGATTATTATTATTATTATTGTGATTAAGAAAGATAAAATTAGTTAAGGCATAAACATGATGACTAATAGACGAGAAATAAACAAGTCAAAACGAAGGGATTAAAATTTATTATAAATAATAAATAAAGATATTAATTGCTTCAGTGAGACAAATATAGCAAGAACATTGTAACCACTGTTTTCTGTGTTGTATATAAACTTTAGGTATAAAAGGAGATTCATATGAACAACTGAGTTTTAATATTGTTTTAACGAAATTCAACTTTATAATATTAAATTTAGGGAGTAGTAAGTAAATAAGAATCAGTTAAGGTATGGTTAACCGATTGATGATTAGTAAGGATTGGTTGGCTACAAAACAGCTTTCATCACGGATCGATACAGATTAGAGAATCATTGAGATTCTAAGACTACTAGATGGTTGCTTTGTTCAGCTCAAGGAATCCTAGCAATGAACAAACCTAACGCCGGCAGAGATAGAGTCTATGAGCATATTTTCATTCACTGGCCAGTTTGGAATTCAATGCTTCCTATTCTCCGACTTTCATTACTTCACAATATAATGCAACCATCATCTAATACTATCGGTGAGTACCTATCCGACTTAACTGACCCTACAGGCTTTTATGCATTGCCTAATGAACAGATGAGAGAGTAATAAGTTAAAGATAGACACTTTCAGAAAATCAACATATCAAGACAGACACCTGAGTTATCAGTCTGCATATCGTTTGACTGTGAAAGTGGCAGTCTCTAGAAATCTGATCAACACAGCTGATTGCTTTGTTATACTGACATGGTGAAAAGATAGAATAAGATTTAATTCAGCATACACTTGAGTTATATAAATGATCAAAGAATTTCATAAAAAGAATCTTTAAAACAAATTCCAGGATGTATTGAAACCCCCTTCGGTGAAATGGATTGAAGCAGTGGTAATTTGGCATCGTAAGGAAACTGAAAAAAGTAAGGACTATTAACAGATATGATACAGTGGTTTATTTTAATGTTACAAATACTCACCTTTTATTCTTGATAAAGGTTGAATATTTAATATTAAAAAGAGATTGGTTGAATTAGGTTAGTCAAATAAAATGCATTGAACATAGTGCAGGATAATGTAGAGGAGACTTCCAGGGAGGTGAATCTAAGGATGACAGAGTAAAGACTTTGTCTAAACCAGGTACCCAAAATTCAATATGGGTGTTTGTGGGTATTGAGTGATTTTTCAAGTTGGTATTCATTATGGACTGACATCAATTGGGGGAACTTTAGACAACTGGGAGCATTGGACAGCTTCAGTTATGCGTGCGCACTAGTAAAGAGTCCCACACTAGTGGGACGAAACAGCTGTCCAGTGCTCCCAGGTTTCCAATGTACCTACAACTGATGTCGGTCCATCATGAATACCAACTTGAAAAATCACTAAATCCCCACAAATCACCAAATTTAATTGATCTAGTGCTCATTGGTAACCAGCTTTGAGAGGTGATTATTCCTGAAGTTTCAATGAAAAGTCACGACCGGTGGGGCAAACCTGGTGGCAGAGAGTAAAAAAATACTCAGCGATAATATTAGGTGTTAGTCGCTCTATGTCGTGAATTGACATAAGTTGGAAATATGGACCACTGAATTCTGACCCACTGGCTCAATTGTAACGTGCTGGTCATACTAAGACGAAACAGCTGTCCAGGTTTCCAATGTTCCTTCAACTGATATCATTCCATGATAAATACCAACTTGAAGAAGAAAAGATACCGAAAACGTCATGAGATGTTAAATTATTATTCAATAAATCGAAGATTGTACTAGACATGATAAAAATGGAATGTTTGATCGCTGTTAATCGAACCAAGATTTTACAAAAAGGTTTTGGATTACACCTGGAAAGATTCTTTGCTAAAGTCTTTCATATATTAGTGAATGTAAATAAATCGATCAGAAAAAATTTCCACTGAAACATTCAAAAACATAAAGTAATTCACCGAAGAAAGTTGTCTTTTCGACGAATACATTTCAGTAGCCGTATAGTTCTATTTATGGTAATAACAAACACACAGATCAGTCTATTATTGATCAACAGGTCAAAATTATGTCATCAGAACGGAATGTTGTAGGGTGAAATAGTAAGTCGATTGAAGAGTCGAAAAGGAATATCGTAATCAGGCGTGTATAAGGAAAATATACGGTAGATTAACGTCATGACTAATAGACGAGAAATAAACAAGTCAAAAACAATAATCCTAATTATAATCAATGATCGGACCAAAGTTTTGTGAAGATTTTAATGGGAGATTGGAGCTAACATGTTACGATATGAGGAAGTAAATCATAAAGTACAAGTAAAAAGTAGTGATGAATATTGAAGCAATAAAAAAACTCAAGGGAGGACCATGACTATGGCGAAATAAGAAAATGAACATACCTCTTCAGTACACAAAGCTCAGGCTTTAGTTGAGTTGACCAAATAGTTCAAGCTGGAACTGTTTCTTCACTTGCATTCTCCTCTGGACAACCCACCGGGATAGTGCTTGGAGACGCATTCGAAACGTCTGTACTTTTTGTGGCCTACATCATAAGCTCCAAAAGAGCAGGTAAAGTGACAGACACACATTGATGTGACCCAAAGCTGTAGTTTGTCCTTCATACTACCATGAATCAGCTGCCTGTTGGAGAAGATAATCCACAGTTCGGTGGCATAGAATGCTTTTCTGAATGCTTTGAAGAGACGATACTTCAGTATTTCTGCTACGTTGACCCCTCTGAATTCAATATTCATGAGTAAAGTCTTCTTAAGATTTGTCAGAACTTGTTCTGTTCGTTATTTTAACTTCTTTTTTTCCCGCTAAATCTTGGGAGATGGCCATTAGGAAGAAGTACTTTCTGAAACCATTCCAGTTCATCATCTAATGTGTCATTTGCGCATATTCTTTTGATTCTCGTACAGAGCGGCTGAATAAGGTTCCTTTCTCGGCCCAGTGATACTCAACTTTGGAAATGAGAGTATTTTCCATTCTAGGTTGACCTCCTGTTATTTGAACAAACAAGATGAAGTGGAGTCAGCTGCCTTTTGGTAGCTACTAGTTAATAGGTGAAATTGATGGTTCTTGAATTTAGTTTCATCATAAGTTTCGTCTTCATTATCTTTGCATCAACAACAACAGCACAGTCTGGATTGATTTCATGCCACCATAATCACTATTACTGCTATTGTTGTTCATTACTGCTTTATTGCGACAATAAAATGAAGAAATTTGTCGATTTGAATTCATCCTTACACACTGGCCAGTAAAATCATCCCATTGTACATGTATATACAATTGCGTAATGGCTACTATGTCACCTGTTACCTACGTGTCTTATATTTTCAGTAAAGGTGGATAAGAATAACAGCCCACATTATATAGTCACAATGAGTGACTAGTAATCATGGTTTCAGAAAATAAACTAGAAACTGATGATTATACAAACATCACTAGACAAGAAGTCTGAGTACGTATGAAAAAACCTAATTTATCGATTTCTGACATTTTAATTCCAAGTATTTCGTTGAAGAAGCTAAAACCAGACTTACCTGTGACATGATGGAATTAACTGATTACAAAGATGCTGAGATTTATGCAAATATAACCTATTTCTACTTTTCTGATAGGTAGGGGATAGTTATACAGACCATCGATTATAGGCGTCATAATGTTGTTGCCAGTACTATCTCGTCGTTGAGTGGACGGAATCGATCGGCTTCCATTGCCATATGGGTTCCTGTGCGGCTGCCTTCAATTACATATTAATGATGGATATATGCGTTTCGTCCTGCTTGGGACTCATAAGATGGATCTACCTGTCTCCTAGTGAGTGATGTTGTTCCCACCGGGAGTTGAACTCGGAACCGATCGCTTCAGACGCCAGAGAGTTATTAAGTAAACTACCGACCCACGATAGTTTCAACATTATCCTAGTGGGAAAATCTCTCTCCGGGAAGCATGTGCATCCAGCTGATGAGTCCAAAATAAGACGAGACGCGCGTTTTGGATTCCACTCCTACTCACAATCCGACATTACTACTTAAATCAATTAGGTCAGATAGTTACTGTCCTCAAAAAAAGAAGGAGATAAACATTTCTGTAGCATAAAGTGAAATTAAGAGGTTAATTTATTGTGTTCATAAATCAAGTTTTCTGGATTTATGAGCTTCAAAAATTTATGAAAATAAATGACGTCACTGGAATCTATTTCAGCCCGTTTTTGTGATTGTAATGTTTTATCGATATTGGACTTTTGGGACTTACGTTTTGTTGCCTATTACTGTAATTCTATTGTTTATGTCTAAAAACAAGACGTTATTAGGCAGTTCAGAACCATCATTTATGCTTCCACTGATGTAACTGCGATTATACAAGTGTTTTTATGAATAAAGAATTCATGTGACTATGAGTTTAATCCGTGTTTCTCTAAATGTATGAATTCTAGTGAATATTAAGTTAGAATCGTATGATAATCAAAGAATCGAGAAACTGTGTCTAAGAACACTTGAAAACTTTAGGTGTTAATTAAAACGCAAAATGTATGGAATTAAATGGTCAGACATTTATACTTGAAACTATGAGAAATGCCAGATAATTGAAAGAAGTCGGTAAGAACTTGTTAAAGTAGGTTACATGATGATGAGAAGATTTAAACTGATTTCACTTAGTACAGCAGGCAAAGAAACTACTCCTGAGCTTTCATAATTGATCCTATGTATAGTTCGTATGTTATATGCAAGGTACTCTGTACCCCGCCCCCCACAAGCACTGACTGTCGTAACTCAGTAGCCTATTGGATAACACTCTGATGTTGTATGTGAATGACCCTGGGTTCCAGCCAAAGTGAGTATAACGCCACTCACTGATAGGCAGATAAATCCAGCTCATGAGTGCTAAATGTGACGAAACGTTCTTTCTGGATTCCATTGTTAGCCATTACTCATCATTATCATGTAAACTGAAAATCCCGGCAACATCAAGGCATCCGCACAAGGCCCCATATGCCAATAGTGCCCAATCAATCTAGTCCAATCGACGACGTAGAATTGCAATCTATAACGTAAGAACAAACCTGAAGGCTAAGAAACCACGAAACAATTGTCATCTTCATCCTAAGCTACAAATGTTTCCTACTATCTGCACAGATGGCATCATTTTTCGTTGAGTAGAGGTTCATTTACAACTGAATGCGTAGAATTTCAAGTCATTAATTTAACAAATCCAAAAGTGATATTATATGGATTAAAATTTTAAAAATGTCAATGGGACTTTTTCTCAACCTTAAACTCCCTTTAATAATCGCTTTCTGGTTTTATTACAAAGGAAAGTGTTTAAACATAAGCTCCGTATTCCATAAGCTTTTTATTCATATGGCGTAATTCTATACTTACGGTTCACATGACTTATGTTCATAGATAGATTTGTGAGTGAATTGCTTGATTTGTACATTTTAGACACATCTCATTCCTTAGATAAATTTAATCTTCGTGTTATATTAAGCGAGTGAGGAAAAGAAACTAGCAGGAGGCCAGTTATCATCCAAATAGTTCAGTGTTAAGGTTTCTGGTACGGGCTTTTCTACATAAGAAGATATTAGTTCTCTTTAGATCACAGTTAAGCCTTGCTAACTACTTACGTTAACTGATCATTGGAGAACAACCAATCATATATCGTCTAGTCTATAGTGCTGACTGAATTCTGTTAGTCATTTCGTACCAAACTAGGAGGGTTACTATCGAGGTGCACTCTGATTCATGTATGTTGATTGGTGGCAATCGGAAGGAAGTCCTGGTTAACTTAAGTTTCATGCTTGTTGGCACCCATCAGCAAGACGTATCTGCAACGTTGACGGAACCGATGTACTGCCCGAGATTCGAATCCATGTCACCCAGTGTTTTAGTCAGTGACGCTACCATTAAGCTGTTCGGACCATGATTGGCCTCCAGGCCAAGGGCTTCCTGCTGACTGCTTCCAACCAACCAATGAGTACCTCGATATCCAGCCTTTTAGCTTGGTAACCACACCGCAAAAATCACTGGCGGGATTCGGTCTGCACTCAGGACCACACAACATGAAATTGGTTGCTCTCCCGTGACCAATCAATTTATGCAACCTAGTCTTACAGAAAGTCGATCGCAGGTGGCATATCTCAGCTGTACCACTGTTGACTACAACACTGGCTGATGCGTGTTTGAATCTCAGGAGGGACATCAGTTCCGTTAAGGTTGCAGATACGCCTTGTTGACGAGTTGCAACTAGTCCGAAACCCAGGGCACGGAGGACATTCTGTCTCAAACCATCTAAAGAGGATTTTACTCGTTATGCTGCGATCACAATTTACAGAACTTTTTGAATTGGTTGCTTCAAAAAAATACAACATTTCTCAGAACAGCTCCAATATCTATAACTAAAGCTTACCCGAAGAAGAGTTCTGTGCGCTATTCACCTATGTGATAGCCTTGACAAAGGTATTTATTCTCTCTGTTCAACGCTGTTCAGCAAGTTGATGAACAACTTTGCACATCAAGTAACTCTTCATTTTATCTATCGTTTTGCAATTTTCAAATTCACCTCTATTAATATTTGTCCCTTGGGTTCCTAGTTGAACATACCGCACCAGTAGCACATCTCTATCCCACTCTCTTCTCTGCAATCTTTTGAATCTGGATCCACCACTGCCCACAAGCTCTCATTTCTTCCTCATATGATCTTCTCCATGTCACCATCACCTCGGACACCCAACTCGTCATTTCCCCTTTGGATTCCACTCGAGTACCTAGCCTGATGCGTGATGTCCTCAGTCGGTCTTCTCAGTGTATGCCCAATCCAGTCCATCTCCACTCTCTTCCTCTGCATATTTTTCTGGGTGATAGGTTTTTAGTTGGTTCGTTGCCAGTCCAGAGTGATTTCCTTGTTGCTTATTCCTATAATAACTCTGGCCATCTAAGCTTCAGTAATGGGCCAGCGTAGGCGGCAGTTGTTGATGTATATCTGTAGTTTGTTGAAAATGCCTTTCTTAACGTGCCAAGTTTCTGAACCATATAAGAGCATTGAATGACGTTGGTGTTGGAAATCCGGATCTTGTTGCTTATTCTGAGTGCAGTGCAGAAGATCTCCACACTGGTTTCGGGTAATGAACACCTATTTTGCCGTCTTTCCGACCCTGGATTTGACGTCCTCTTCTGTGCTGCTGCCTGTAGTTTAAACGATGCTGCCTGGATAGGTGAAACAGACCACTTCCTTTCGATTTCTCCCACTGATAGTGATTGGAGCTTGTTGTTTTTGGTTGGGTATCTTCATCATCTCTGTCTTCTCTATATTCAACTGAACGAAGTCCCATCTTTCCTACCTTGCCTCTTCTGTCAACTTGTCAGTTTTCGCCTGTAGATCTTCGAGTTTAGGCCACAAGTCATTAGATATAAATCATCATCATCATCATCGGTGAAATCCAAATCTTCTAGGATCTCTTCGCCAGTCCAGCGTATCCCCCTCCTCTCGATCCACACAGTTATCTCTTGCATGATTCAGTCCAGTCCAGTCAAGTCCAGTCCAGTCCAGTCGACCACAATCAGCAAGATCATTGGTGATAGTAGACAGCCTTGTTTCACTCCTCCCCGTCTTCACTTCAAAAGCATCACTGAGCTTCCCATTGTGAATTACTTGGCTGGTATGTGGCGTCTTCATATATCTGTTGAGTGAGATTGATAAAGATTTGTGGCACTAAAACTGTGGTTTTGGAGCAGTTGTCAAATTACTTCTCAGTCGAGGCTTTTGAAGGCTGGCCTTTTCAAAGTCGATGAAGTTGAGGTGTAGATCCAGTTGACTGTCATTCGATGGTGTGTTCTATGATGATGCGTAGCGTATTGTTGCAATTTGGTCGGCACACGATTTGTACTTCCTGAATCCAGCCAGTCTGTTCCGGTTGTAGTTTTGAATCCAGCGTATAATTTAGTCTCTTCAGGATGATGTGGCATAATATTTTGTTTGTGGTGGACTGGGATGGAGCGTGATTCCGCGCCAGCATGTTTTTTAACTGTATTTTTGATACAGCTTGTCATCGGTAGCACAATGATTTTGAAATATGAAACATGGTTGAAATGAAAGGAAAATTTCTTCTGTCTACACTACTTTCTTTTTTTTAATATTTACAGTCATAAAAAGGTTTGTTGGGTAATAAATTATTAAACAAGTCATAAAATGAAAAAGGCAAAATAAATGAAAAGCGGTTTTAAAGCAAAACACTATAGACCACTTGTAGTCTTCTGAATTTCCTCAATACGAAGAAATTATTACCGGCCAAACGTAATGAACTTGTTAGAATCGATGAATAAAGCTTTTGATAATGTCGGCTTTAACTAGCAGTTGGTGAGAGTGAAGTATGCAAATTTATGATCATCATGATGTAAGCGAATTCGGAAACAAAATGTTTCCGTGTTGGTAAATATATTTTATATAATGAAGGTTTTAAAATAAATTCACTGACTATAGATCATTCCTGGTGTAATAGTTCTAGAAATTAGTGTGACCTTGTTTTGTAAGTCGAGAGAAACCAATTATTCCTTATTGTAACGTATTTTTATTGCAGTCCTCACTGAAGTATATATTTAAAACGAAGAATTAAATGAATATAACATTAGTTATTATTATTATTATTTTCTCTTGGGTTCCTAGTGGAACATACCGCATCAGTAGCACATCTCCATCCCACTCTCTTCTCTGCAATCTTTTGAATCTGGATCCACCACTGCCCACAAGCTCTCATTTCTTCTTCATACGATCTCCTCCGTGTTACACTCGCCCCAGACGCCCAACTTGTCGCTTCGCATTGGGGTTCGACTCGAGGGCCTGATGCGTGATGTCCTCAGTCGGTCTTCTCAGTGTATGCCCAATCCAATCCATCTCCACTCTCTTCCTCTGCATATTTTTCTGGGTGATAGGTTTTTGGTTGGTTCGTTGCCAGTCCAGAGTGAGTTCCTTGTTGCTTATTCCTATAATAACTCTGGCCATCTAAGCTTCAGTAATGGGCCAGCGTAGGCGGCAGTTGTTGATGTATATCTGTAGTTTGTTGGAAATGTTTTTTGTGTCACGCCAAGTTTCCGAACCATATAGGGGCACTGACCTGACATTGGTGTTGAAAATCCAGATTTTGTTCTTTGTGCTGAGTGTAGTAGATCTTCACAGTAATTTCAAATTATTGGAAGCTTATCTTACTGTCTTTCCGATTCTGGTTTTGACATCCTTGTCTGAGAGGATACTAGCTAGGTAGAGAGGTAAGTGAAAGAGACCACTTCCTTTCGATTTCTCCCACTGATAGTGATTAATGCTTGTTGTTGTTGTTGGTTGGGTATCTTCATCACCTCCGTCTACTCTACCTTCACTTGAAGCCCGTATTCCCTGCCTTTCCTCTTCCGCCAGCTTGTTGGATTTTGTTTGTAGATCCCCTGAGTTTGTGTGACAAGACATTAGACGTAAATCATCATCATTGGTGAAATCCAAATCTTCTAGGGTTTTTTCATCAGTCAAATAGCGTATGCCCATCTTCCGCTCCTCATAGTTATCTCCTGCATGATCCAGTCCAGTCCAGTCAACCATAATCAGCAAGATCATCGGTAACGGTAAGCAGCCTTGTCTTACTCCTTCCCATCTTCACTTCAAAGGTATCCCTGAGCTCCCCATTGTGAATTACTTGGCATATAGCATCATATAGCATATAGCTGTTGAATGAGGTTGATAAATGTCTGTGGCGCTAAAACCGTAGTATTGAAGCAGTCACCAAATAGCTTTTCTGTCGACAGTGTCGAAGGCCTTTTCAAAGTCGATGTAGCTGAGGTAGAGAGTTGACTTCCATTGTACGCTCTGTTCTATGATGATGCATAGCGTATTGTTGCAATTTGATCCCACATGATTTGTACTTCCTGAAGCCAGCCTGTTGCGAGTATAACGTGGTATAGTGTTATTCTTGTCACAGCTGCCATTGCTTCGAAATAGAATTACAGAGAAAAAATAACAAGCGATACTTAACCACATTAAAAGTATCAACAACAATAACAATAGCATCAATAAAAGTCTGTGGTGTGTATGATATTCTACAGAAAAAGCGTCATATACGTCTAAAGCTTAAAACTCATTGCTTACAGGAGGAACTATGTATTAAAGCCATTGATAACAACATTGTTTGTGATGTTGATCAATAATGGATCACATAATAAAACAAACATATGAAAACTAACTTGAGTACTCAAACATCATAGGAATCGTTTCCATAAAATGTAGCTCCAGTTTCATACAAAAAACAGTCTAATTGCTCTTGTAAGTATTTTCGATCGACAGACATCCGAATTCCTGATCTCGAAGCTAAATTTAAGTCAATGAATAGCAATTAACCCTAGAATAGTTTGTAATTAAACTTTGTTAAGTTGCATGAGGAAAGACACGATACGAACTTATCTACTTTAATTCCTAAGATATCAAAAATCAAAGCCGAGTGATTTATTGTACCTTAATTCACAAGAATTTGATGGCTGAAACTCCAGGAGCACTTCCAAAGTAAAGTTTGGTGACAGTGTAAGTTGAATCCTCGAGGAAAAACTTTCTAAACTTCAGTAACTCATACTTTTGTTCAGACAGGACTTAAATATGGTATTTATGTTGCACCATTCAGTTGTGAAGCTGTTTGAAGTTCTCACAATAATCAGTCAACAGATCTTATTAAATAGCCAAAAGTTTGTTGTAAAGAGCGTTTTTTACTTTTGTAATCTCGATCCAGTGTATTAGAACAAATAAAATGAATGAATACTGAAGTTTGATATTCCTCGCTGTTGTTTGGTTTGGGATCAAAGTAACCGGCTTCTGTTGGTATGTGGGTAGGCAGATACACCTAGTTGACGAGTCCCCAAAAGGATAAAATACGCACCCTAGTTTATACAGTCAGAATTGCCTAACTTCACGTCCTAACAGTCCTGAAGTGGAATAGCTGTTCCTTTCAGTCACTTGGCTACTCACAAGCTATTCCTGTCAATGAAAGGAAGAGATTATTCCATCTGATGGAACCTTTAGGTGTTGACGATGTTGAGAAAGCTGCACGTAGTCTGAGAAGAGGAAAGATGCAGTATCTTCATGGGTCATCATAAGAATTCGTTGGAGATGGTGATTCGAAAGTATAAGTCAAGGTAGCTGAGGATAAAGATACTACACAATATTTCCCTTGTCTGGTCTAAGTCAGTAGTCACTCTCGTGTTTAGAAAGAGGAGAGAAATCCTTTTATTGACCACAGAGAAATTAGTTTAACTAGTCTCGTCTCCGAAATCGTCTCATAGGGGACTAAAACCCAGAAATAGCAAGCCAGGGAAAAGTAAAGAGAAGATAAGCATGACTTAGGGTATAAAAATTGAATCCCTATCCCCCATTAGACCTTTAAACATACGGACAAATAAAGACTGCTTAAATGTGTCATTGCTTCGTGACCAGAAATTGCTGATCGTTCTCATTGATGAAAAAGTCTTGCCATAATTTTTATCAAGGAGAGCAGTGCTCAGCAAGAATATCACTTCACTTACGGTTCCTTGATCCAGTGATTTTATTTAAGGAAAAGTCTACTAAGAACCAATAGATGAAATGTCTCCGCCGAGTGATGCTCATGAGGAGTGTTCAGTGTGCGTTCATCTTATAAGCGAAAAACTTGGGCACTGTGGTAGAATGTAGTTCCATATTAGATTTGTTTATTTGATATAAAGAGCACAGTGATACAGTATTATTTACTTGATTACGTTTCAAGCATAAATTATTGCTCATAATCATATCAATGTAATCACACTTCTTTCGACATCTGATTTTATAGTCCTGTCACCTGATCTCTCTTTGTTTTTTTGTTTTTTGATTGGTAGTAAAGTTTTCCATATCTCTGGTATAGGTGTTGCGTCATTCCTATTACATGTGTTGGGTGTGAATTCGATGAACAAAGATTCAGTAATTAATCTCTCTCTCCACCTAGCTGTATTAGACTAAAGTACAGTGGTTTTGTCCCACCCTATTGTGTGGTTGTGTGTTAATGAATGTAATGCAATGGCCGAGTGTTTTTCTAGGTTATTGATCTTATTGGGGTCTGCCGTTCTATGTTTAGCTAAATTCCTATGTTCTGTTAATCTAACTGACCCCGACCGGCTAGTTTGACCTATGTATTTGACTTCACAGTCATTACATGGAATTTGGTAGATTATATTATTTTGCTTAATTGGTTCTATCGGATCTTTTAGCCGACAAAGCTTACCTCTAAGTGAGTTTGTTGGTTTAAATGCCACCCTAATTCCAACCTTGTTGAGAATCCTACGTATGGTTTCTGATGTTCCCTCCTTGTATGGTATCACAACAGAAGTGTTGATTTCCTTTCTACTTATGTTGTCACTATTATTTGTATTTGTATTAGTGTATTAGTGTTATGCTCAAAACGTAATCAATTAAGTAATACTGTATCACTGTGCGCTTTATATAAAATAAACAAATCTAATATGGAACTGCGTTCATCTTACTTTTGAAAAAGATATTCTTGTGCATTGCTATCTCTCTCCACACAAATTTAGCGAAATTGGTCTCATTCGGCTTATACCTACACATTTTCCTGACCTATTGAATAATTATTGATGGTTTTCCTGACTTTAAATATCAAAAGCCTGAAGTTATGACTTCGTCGCGAGAGTTTTCTGAGAGAGACTTCTATGTATGACACACTGACTTTCATGTGCGTACATGACGGCTGGATATAAATAGTGGCTAGTTCAAAATGCCATTCAATCTCCCTGATTTTCATGATGTAATATAGTGTTCTATCAGCCAAGATGAAAAAGGGTGTTTTTAACATAAAGCAATTTTATTTCGGTCCCTGTAAGTAAAAATATGTATGCTTAATGATCTTATCTGAAATAATTAAGTTTCAAATTCATCATCTACTTC
Organism: Heterobilharzia americana; assembly: GCA_944470555.2. NCBI lineage: Eukaryota > Metazoa > Platyhelminthes > Trematoda > Strigeidida > Schistosomatidae > Heterobilharzia > Heterobilharzia americana. The sequence continues at coordinate 68,790,552 of OX104129.1, read as the reverse complement.
CTTCATTGCAATCAAGATTTGACAGCCTAGACCTGATATGCTTCCTTCAAAATATCAACGACAAACACCTTTCAGTCAAATTTTCACGAGACGGTCAATCAAACTCGATGCTTCATTTCCTCATCTTCAAACTCCAAAGAAAGCCTGATAATTCTATTCAAAGATCTATCTATAGGAAGCCCACCTAGAACGAACAACTGATTAACTTTCAAAGTTGAACGCTTTTAAGTAGAAAGGGTGATCCAGCGCTGTCACTGTCATCAAGAATAAGAAAGATATATAGGGAGGATACGAACCCTTTGAGAAATACTATAAGAGAATGGCTACCGATCCATACTTGTCGAGAAAAATAAGAAGGCAAAGAAGAAAGTGAAGCAGCTTTGGGGAAAATAATCTTAATGAACCTCAAACTCAACGTAGATATTACCATGGACATTCTTCACCAACATGTGTCAAAGTTGTTAAGTAGAACATTCTATGCTCTAGACGTCCATATTATATGCTGCATGTCAACAGCTAACTAGCCAGTGCATGAAAGATAAGTTGATGCACTGGGTTTTATGAAAGCGAATTTAAAGGTTCACTTGCTCTGGTTGAGCTGAGTACATCGGCCGATCTATGTTCCTGCTTGAAAAATTCGCTGATGAACACTATGGAGCCTGGTTGCTGCAGGATTACCACAAAACCATCTCCTGCTTAGTGTTCAAACACATCGTAAACTTTGGACATCTTGCGCCTCTAGAAACCTTGGTCAAAGTTTTATTCAGAGTTTGACCAAAATGTTGAAAAGGAGTGGAACTTAGATATTTATATACAGCCGAAGCTTTGGCGATTCACAGCTTCAAAACTTACTTGTATATTCAAAAGAAACATGTACAAACACTGTTTACTGTTGCACTTTGTCTATTTATTTATATACTTCATCATATTTATAGGTACCCTTTTTACCAGATACCAAATCTTACTGTCCACTGTATTTTATAAAACCCAGCCAGATTGTTTCTTGCCTTATGTAATATCACTTCATCCCCTGCATACGTGCATCGACTAAGTTCAACCTTTGACTGAAAAATTGTCTGGAGAATTCGATCATTTTACTTATATATTTGCGAATGTACATTTGTAAAAAATCAGTCGCTGTAACCTCCTTTTGTTTTTCAGTATCCGTGACTCATTCACAAGCTAATATATTCAAGGGCGATAGCTTGGTGTGAAATTCAGTCACTGAAGTGACATTCAGGTCAATTTAGCAGTTGAGTCATACAACTCACCTATACGTATCTAAAACTTAGTGGTCCCTTTACTTCTAGTCATTATCCTACTAGTTATATTGTGAACATTACCATATTGGTTATTTTGTAATTAACATAAATTGTGACAAGTAATCAGGGAATTTATGTATGATGCATGTCAGAAATGTTATCACCAGATACAAGAATATCCCCTTAAAAGCAGTGAATCCCTGCAAACCTCCAAAATGAATTATTATTAGGTGCTCATTAATGACATGCTTTGAGATGTCTCCCAAATGTCGTGACCAGTGAGGCAGACCAACTTGGAGCAGAAGACAAATATTCAAAGACACTAATGTCCAAATTAGAAGCATAGAAATGTGAACCATTGGGTTTTGACCCAGTAGCTCATTGGTAATGTAACCTGAAGGCCCTGATTTCCATCCTTGGGGGAGTCCCATACTAGAACGGAACAGCTTCCGAGTGCCCCTACGTTCTCAGTTGTTCTCCAGCTAATATAGGTCCATGATGAATACTACCCTGAAATCTATAATCTTAGTATTAAAAGAATAATGAAATGAGAATGTATCCATGAGTTTATCTTCACTTCATTGTTGAACATAATCCACTATTTGTATAGGTCAACTTTAACATAGCATACACGGATTTCCAGGAGGTTCAGAAGAGATTTTCTCAAGTGAATGAATAAGATGATTGATACTTTCGGATTCATATATTCCTGTCAGTATTAAAATCTGAACGTATTTCACTAACTTTAAGATTTGCAGACTTCTAATAGTCTTAACTGGCTGCCATGAAGTCGAATGTCAGGTATTTAAATCAATTTCTCTTGATTTTATCGTTGACAAACTGGCTGCATTAGAATAATCAAGCAAAAATCTAGCGAACATTCTATTAAAACACTTTTCCGCATTAGTGTTTCAAGTTGCAGAAGAACAAGATACAGCTTTAGGTCGGTATTCAGGAGAAAAATTTACTGCATCAGCCAACTAAAAATAAACACAACTAGGTTAGAAAATAGGCTAGAAAGGAAAACAATTTGTGCTAGGACTTATTAAAAAAGAATAAAGATAAGAAACAGCAGTGGGGTTAAAATATTTCTTTCAATTACAAGTGTTTTGAATCCTACATAAAGAGATCTGAAGACTCAGAACAAATTATTTCTGTCTTTGAAGGAACAGAGCAAAAAATATACAGTAGAATGAAGTATAGGGTTGATGAGTAATCTATTTAGAAGGAATTTACACCGGACTACTTTTCTCAATAGCACATTATCAATAAAACACAAGTCATCAACTCCTGTTCAACTTCAAATAAAATTTGAATGTGGTTCTTTTAAAGTAATTTACACTGACAACTTGAAAGTAAGAAGAACAAAAATATGCTTCTATGATGTGTCGGTAATGAACACTAGGATGAGCTATTCGCTTAAAAACTTAATTATGATGTATTCTTTCTAGTACTTTTCGAAACATTTCCAAATTTGGTTTAGTTAGTCAGTAAATAAACCACTCCATAAGACTGAAAGAGGCCAGAGGCTTCTACATACATTACAAGCAAACATGAAACAGTTAGATGTGACTTCTTTCGAATGGTTGGGTTAAAAATTAATATAAAATACGGCCTTAGTGAAGGTTTTCTTTTCAATTAGGTTTTTGTCATCAGCTCTACACTAATATATCTCTTTCACAGTTAATAAAGTAATACCATTTAGTAGCGGTTGAATACTTGAATATCATCCAGCATAGCTAAACAAAGGCCAGAAAAAAGAATCAAGAAGTCAGTGTATGCACATTCGGTAGATACTGATCATAAAGTGAATACATGCAAGACTTTTATCATTATTTGCAGTGTACTATTCAGTTTTCTGAACAGTCTGCGTATTTTTTTGGTACACATACTGAAGACTGTCACCTTGTACCTCTTGAAACCGCATCTTTGTATTCAGAAGAGATTAGTACAACCTCTCTAATGTATAACCTTGACCATCAGAGTAAGTTAAAGTGTAACTTCAGTTTATTTCAGCTTCTGTCTAATGGATAATGATTTCTTAACAAAGAACATTTCATATTTCAGATCATACTAGCTGTCTCTTTAGTTTTCCGTCTTCCTATTATAAGGTAATCATAGCAACATGTATCTAGTCAGCCATAGTTTTTCAACTTTCATGTTAGTCGTTGCGCAGTCGGTGGATTAACAACCTGTTCCACTTGACTTGACACTCCTATCAATCTTGTGTAATTATGGTTTTCATGAGTAACTTTGAGTTTGTAATTATTTTAGTCAATTAACGCCTTCGTCACTAAGTCGTGTTATGATATTCATTACAAAAGCTACTTATTAGTGCAGAGTTAATGAAGAAGACTTGATTGAGAGAAAATGTTTCTTCTCCCCGTTTGTCTTTCATTTTAACACTTAATTAGCCCATTTCTGCTGTGAATTACGAACATATCCACAGTCCTGTTAAAACTATGATGTTTCACCTTCGTTATAGAGAACAGCAGTATGTCTTGGTGGCTGTATGAGATGAAACAGCAGAACCACCTATCAAAAGATTAAAAAAAATGTTTTTTAGTTTTCTTCAGAGAATTGTACTGCTAACTAATGTCGTACTAAAATCAAATTAGACTGTTTTAACTAAATGATAGACTACTGATTACATATATGTAAACAAAAATGGGAAAATAAGAGAGTTTTTAGCCAATACGCATTTGATCATAATAGTTATTTAATTGTGCTTCAGTACTTGCTTGAAATAATCTTGTTCTGATCTCGTTCATGAATACTCTTATAGTTAAGATTGCAAGTTCTCGTCGTCCATTTTAACAATCCTCGTGATGAAATAACGGCTGTTGTAGAAGTGTGAGTAGTAGTGGCAGCAGTGTGAGTAGCAGTAGTGTAGTGGACGTTGCTGATAAGAATAGATATAAGTAACATGTGTTGAGAGGGAAGCAGAAATCATAAGGAATTACCAGCAATGGGTAAGGATTCTGCCCAGAAAAACGCAAGAGACAACGCTGGTGTATGAAGAGCAAACCAAGAGAGAAGCAGAAGAGGAAATGAAGCACATTTTGTAAATGACTGTCTTAGTGCATGGTGTACCATATTTAACGACTACTGTACCACATGCAGTCTGCTCCATACAGGATTTGAATTCGTCACCCTCAAAACAAGGACTGGTCAGTCAATATCATCTTTGGGACACCGTGATCCGCTACTATATGCCGCATCATCACAGCGGTCACAGTCTTCGCGTGCTGATCAGGAATTGCGATAGCATCTACCCATCGTGTAGCATGCTTTGTCATCACCAACAGATTTTGGTTGTCATTAGATGTCTGCAAAAATGGTCCAATTACGTCCACAGACCACAGGTGACCAACTGCCTCCACTAGAATCGACTGAAGCGGGGGTCGTACATACCGATCACCTTTCATCAGTAGACAATGAGGACAGCCCAGCACGTGTTTGGCAACACCTCTCATACCTGGCCAGTATGCACTTTGTCTGAGAAGGTCGGCTGTCCGTGAGACATCTGCATTAGCTAACTGGTGGCATTCACTGCCAACCAGCTCCCGTCGTTTCCTCGCCACGTCAGCACTTCATAAGTATTCATCCGTAGGGGTTCTCTCTATGTCAACAACGTTCTAAACTCTTTATTTTCCACTGGTTTGAGGAACTGACTGTAAAATGATGTTCTACTCACGAACTGTCGCAGTTTTGTCTTATAATCCGGCACTGGAATCGTTTTAACTGTCAGAATTTTCTCAGGTAGTAGTTTTATTTCACCGTTTCCAACTTTATGTCCTGGTAATGTAACACCCCTCTTGGCTACCTGAGATTTTGTCTTATTGAGGCGAAGTCCAAACAAGTCAATGCATCTTAAAACACCTTCCATATGTTCTAGATGTTCTGCTTCCGTCTGACTATACACCACCAGGTCGTCACCATGCACCTCTGCCTTCTCTTAGTTCTTCGGCAGCAGCATTGTCAACCATCTAAATGTAAATGGCACGCCTACAAGACCAAATGACATTCGCTTGAGTTGGTATTGCCTCCTGTCCACAATAAACACTGTTTTCTCTCTATCGCTTTCTTTTATTGGCAGCTGTCAGTAGCCTAAGCGGAGGTCTACAACTGTAAATACTTGTGCATTCTACAGACGATCCAGTTTTTCAGCATCAGCATGGCACAGGGCTTCAGTTGCGTTATGCTACTCTCGGAAATCAACATAGAATCTTTATTTCCCTTTGGACTTCCTTACTGAAAGCACTGACAAACTGTGTGGGCAACCAAACTTCTCAATAATTCCTTCCTTGAGCATTTCCCGAACTTGACGCCCAACTACTTCCTCCAATTGACATGGTGTTCACCGTTATAAATGTTGTTTTTTGCTTGACTTGAAACAGGGATTTCATGCTGAACCTTATCACAGTGTCCGTAGGGGTCTCTATCTCCCGTCAACAATCTGTCGTATTTCTTAACCAACTTCATGGTATTTGGCACTTCTGGGTGTGGTGCTTTTGATACTTCACCTCAATCTCTGCTATCTCCTGCTTGGTGAACTACCCGTATCTTGCCACCACTATTCGTATTCTCGTGCTAATAACTGCACCCACCTCTCTCATAAAATCAGCGTCCGTTGTAGACGCGTGGTGACAATGAATGGAAATGTAATTTTTCGACTTCCGATCTCGACGACACAATCTGACAAGCCTGCGATTTCTAATACATGTGCCCCAACTGTGTGGACCGTTAGTGCACATGATCTTATGTTGTAAGACTGACTCTTATCTATCAGCGAGACTGCCGCCCTTGTATTTATTAGACACACAATCTCCCCATCATTTATTAGCATTCTAGTATCACAGCACTTCTCTCAATGGCTCCTACAATATCTAATCCAGTCGGGAAAACAGAACTCATATTATGCCGTTCAAAATGTTTTCTTTTTCCTTTCCGGACAGTCTCTTCGACAGTATCATGGTTTTATGCAGATATTCATTCGAAGTGCGGCCGCCTCCTCCTGAAGGTTGTCGACTTGTTTTTTCCAACTATTCACCTCTGGTGACCCCACCGCAGCTACTGCTATACCCATTAGCTGTCTGGTGGTGACTTTGTTCAACTCACCGATGTCCATGGGTTGGTCTGCGCTGACTAGTTGTAGTTGCTGGGCGATGGCATTAGGGACAACTTCGATGAAGTGTGCAACTGCTCCTGGGAGTCCTCATTCAAAGTGAGAAGTGCTCGTCGAAGCAGTTGAGTCAACTTCACAGCTAATACTAGCGGATCTTCGTCTACTTTAAGTTTCGTGCTCCGCAACTACTGCATTGCCAGATCCCAGTATGGCTGGGCTGTCAAACTCCTCCTCCAGGCGTTCAACGAATATCTTCTAGTTCTCCTTCCCAGCCCCACGTTTTACGCCGTCACATTCTGCTTTCACTCTACACCTCAGCAATGTGCCCAGCACAACAACCTTTGCTGCTGGATTCCGGACACCCAGCAGCTCCGCGACCAATTCAAAGTCCCCGAGGAAGATCTCGATATCTCCATCCTTAACCACTGCAGACTATGGAATCTTCACCACGTCCAGAAGCAGCGACACCAATTGTAGGGGACGGGAAGACAGATGAAGGAAGGATTGGTAAGTGCTGACATATTGCACACTAGTCATTAAATATGGTACACCATGCACTAAGACAGTCATTTACAAAATGTGCTTCATTTCCTCTTCTGCTTCTCTCTTGGTTTGCTCTTCATACACCAGCGTTGTCTCTTGCGTTTTTCTGGGCAGAATCCTTACCCATTGCTGGTAATTCCTTATGATTTCTGCTTCCCTCTCAACACATGTTACTTATATCTATTCTTATCAGCAACGTCCACTATAGTAGTAGTATTAGCAATAGTAGTAAAAGTAGTAGTAGTACTACTACTAATAATAATATTAGTAATAGTAGAGATAACAAAGAGTAATGTAGAGTTGTCCGGAGTAAATAACGAGCAGATATATTCCAACTTCTTAAATATACCATCTAAGAGTGAAAAACACGTATGTACTAAGCAGTAGAGGCATTGGTTAAATAGTGTTGTATATCTGCGTGAAAATTAGTACCATAATAACATTTCCTCTGCAACGTTTCTGTCATGTTATTATTATTTATTAATTATCCCTTGGGTTCCTAGTGGAACATACCGCATCAGTAGCACATCTCTATCCCACTCTCTTCTCTGCAATCTTTTGAATCTGGATCCACCACTGCCCACAAGCTCTCATTTCTTCCTCATATGATCTTCTCCATGTCACCATCACCTCGGACACCCAACTCGTCATTTCCCCTTTGGATTCCACTCGAGTACCTAGCCTGATGCGTGATGTCCTCAGTCGGTCTTCTCAGTGTATGCCCAATCCAGTCCATCTCCACTCTCTTCCTCTGCATATTTTTCTGGGTGATAGGTTTTTGGTTGGTTCGTTGCCAGTCCAGAGTGAGTTCCTTGTTGCTTATTCCTATAATAACTCTGGCCATCTAAGCTTCAGTAATGGGCCAGCGTAGGCGGCAGTTGTTGATGTATATCTGTAGTTTGTTGAAAATGCCTTTCTTAACGTGCCAAGTTTCTGAACCATATAAGAGCATTGAATGACGTTGGTGTTGGAAATCCGGATCTTGTTGCTTATTCTGAGTGCAGTGCAGAAGATCTCCACACTGGTTTCGGGTAATGAACACCTATTTTGCCGTCTTTCCGACCCTGGATTTGACGTCCTCTTCTGTGCTGCTGCCTGTAGTTTAAACGATGCTGCCTGGATAGGTGAAACAGACCACTTCCTTTCGATTTCTCCCACTGATAGTGATTGGAGCTTGTTGTTTTTGGTTGGGTATCTTCATCATCTCTGTCTTCTCTATATTCAACTGAACGAAGTCCCATCTTTCCTACCTTGCCTCTTCTGTCAACTTGTCAGTTTTCGCCTGTAGATCTTCGAGTTTAGGCCACAAGTCATTAGATATAAATCATCATCATCATCATCGGTGAAATCCAAATCTTCTAGGATCTCTTCGCCAGTCCAGCGTATCCCCCTCCTCTCGATCCACACAGTTATCTCTTGCATGATTCAGTCCAGTCCAGTCAACTCCAGTTCAGTTCAGTTCAGTCAAGTCCAGTCCAGTCCAGTCGACCACAATCAGCAAGATCATTGGTGATAGTAGACAGCCTTGTTTCACTCCTCCCCGTCTTCACTTCAAAAGCATCACTGAGCTTCCCATTGTGAATTACTTGGCTGGTATGTGGCGTCTTCATATATCTGTTGAATGAGATTGATAAAGATTTGTGGCACTAAAACTGTGGTTTTGGAGCATTTGTCAGAATACTTCTCAGTCGAGGCTTTTGAAGGCTGGCCTTTTCAAAGTCGATGAAGTTGAGGTGTAGATCCAGTTGACTGTCATTCGATGGTGTGTTCTATGATGATGCGTAGCGTATTGTTGCAATTTGGTCAGCAAAGTGATATGTTTCGCTATAGATGACGACGGTTGTCTGTCACATTTACTTATCAATGTTTGTGTTGAATTTTTTTGAAGCCATTTGGCTGTGTTCACTCACTCTAGTCTGCATTGAACGATTACTCCTCCCTATGTATTTGTGTCCAGACATACAGGTAAATTGGTAAAAACTCTCCGTGAGTCTAACCCGATTGGTTGTTTGATGAATGCATGGGCACGTGTTTAGCCTGATCAGTTAACATTTCGCTCTCGGTTTTCACCAAGGAGTTTATAATTACTTCATTAGTTAACTTCTTTTTTGTGAATGCATTGTGACTGTTTTGCCTTTACTGGCAAAATTACATCACAGAGCCTAGAAGAAACTGACTCTCTATCACTTTTAAATAAACGCTGCGGAGCTGCATGATAGACCATCATCAGCACTCAACTCACTTTGCCGACTCCTGTAAAGTGTCATTCAAAACCAAAATAAAATAGCGACGAAACCATTGATTTCAGCACCAAGGGGCAAAAATTCAAATCTCCAAGATAATGTAAATTTCTTAAAGCTAGCTGATGAATGACAACTAACAAAATCAGGTGAACATATTGCAAAGTTATGGATGGAACTAGATAATATGAAAATGAATACTTTCCAGTCACGAGTCAGTGTAAACCAAAAAATTAAGTCAATCATTTGTTTGTTTCCAACTGATTGATAGAATCTCTCAAATTCTAAACATTCACTCATTGTTTTGTCTTTTCTTCCTATATTTCTTTCAAAATTTGTAAAATTATAGATATTTCTATTCTCTCTGTGTACCAGATTCTGTTCTACAGAATTTAGTTTGTAGTGATTCCATCAGTAAAGGTTGGTATCGATTCATCCGACATAGTGGTTCAGTTCGAGATATATGTCACTAATGTACAAATAAGTAATATGTTGCAGTAAGATATTTCATTTCAAGTTTAGGATGATGGAAACTAGAAAGAAAGGTAATAAAAATTCGAAGGTTCCTATAGCACCAAAGCCAAGGGATAATTCAGCTCTTTTTAAATTTTAGCTGTTCGTAAGTTGTGGTACAGTCACAGTTGATCTTCTTAGTAAGTAGTCTGTAGGAGTTGTGGAGAAGTACATGGAAGACTAATTAGGAACCTTGATAGAAAGTAGCTCAAATCGAAATCAGCATTCGAAGTCATCAGTCGCTAAAGTAGAAGTTTTGGATTTTAAGCTTGTTTTATGTTACTTTTTGGGCAGGGAAAAGTTTGTTTGACAACTTTATCCTTCAGCTGACCAATTAAAATATGTTTTGAACTTCTAACCTAGTGACTTCATTTTTTGAGGAAAAGCTAAATAGAAAAGATGTTTTTGTCAAATAAAATTGTCTTCTTTACAAACAAAGGCCGGTCGCTTTCTCCTGATTTTTGTGGGTCATTGAAGCATCAGGTCTAAGGGAGAACAGTCGCTTTTCGTATCCAGTCATATCCAATTATCACATTGCATTACTAAAGTTGTCAATCACTTCCACTTGGTCACTGCAGGTCAGTAATAATAAACCCTTAGAAAAAGCTTTAGTCACATTGGCACGTTGCTACAGTCTTAATCTTAATTTTCTTATTATAATGATCAATGAAAGTGTTCCAGCAAGTTTTGAAAGCAAAGTTTCTAGTGTTAAATCACTTAGTGTGAAGGACCAAATCCAAACATGTACAAGCAGCGGAACTTTAAACGATAAGTAAAACAAGCCTTCATTGCAGTGCTTCCACAGTCAAAAAGACTGAAAGTGCCTGATAATAGCCATAAGGAACAATCGAAATAAGATCTCATTATGCCAATGACAGCATCGTTGAAGACGAAAAGATAAGGAAAGAACCACTATGATACAGACATACATAAGCACTGATTACGTAGAAAGAAGTAGAAACGAAGTAATATAAATCAAAAGAAAGTCACTAGACAAGCAGTAGAAACCTACTACATAGAAAGCTTTGTAGGCTTAAACACCTGAAATAGATGAAATAGGTACAAAAGATTCACTATTCATCTTTTAAACAACCGTATGTAAAATCATTTATTTGGTAAATGTTACATTTCACAATTAATTTTTCTCATGTCTATTTTATTTTTATTACAAATCAAATGCTCCGGCAAATGACTGAATTTTCATTTGCCAATTTTCAAGTGATTCATTTAGAAAAACGTTATTCTTTAGATGTATACACATTCTAAGAAAAGAATTTAGACGACATTCAATCAAACCAATTTGCATATATTCTCACCAAAATTACACACTGTACAACTTAAAAAAAACCCATCATATCACAAAAGGAAAATGGTATTTTAAAGTGATCATCATATCCTGATTTACAATTACATTGAGTTTGTGTAGAATTATACTAGACCAATTGTCAGGTAACAATGAGAACAGAAGTTGATACAGAATTTCCGTTTTTAAAGTTTGATCTTTGAAAAAGCTAAGGTAGCAAAATAAGTGTAGAGAAAGTGAATGATGAAAAAAGTACTTGGCTGTGTATTATGTATGTATCATAAAAATAGGCAAACAGGTTATTTAATACTGCTCATATTGAATTCATATATTTATCTAGTACAACACGGTGATCTAGAATTGCGCTGAGTAAAGCTATATGACAACATTATGAAGTGGGTGGACATCGGAAAAAAGAAGCGCGGAAACAAAGTGAGCATCGGTTATCAGAGTAGCGTTATAGAAGATACATTCAACAGAACATTCTTTAGTTCTGTTTTGCCCTACAAGGTGATCATTAGTAGTTTCGATTCTGAGCTGTGTTTGATATCATCTTAAGCCACTGAGTTTTGTGTAGTGATTCATTAGACACAAACAGATGCTAACCTAACATACCACGTTTTTCATTACATGAGCAGAAACCACATATAGACTAACTCTCTGATTCATCTGGCTAATCTCAGGGTTGCCAAATGGCGAACGGTTGTGAAGCCTCTAGGAGGTAATTCATAGATGTCCGTAACACTAAAATCAGTGTTTCAGGATAATTCTTCTCAATAAGTGACAAGTCTCATCAAGCGCTTACACTTTCACCTCATAATTATGCACACTGTGTTTCCATCAGATGCTATTAACAATAAAAGGACAGTGGTGACCTCATATGCTCAACCGTCAAAGATCTTAAGCTTTGAGTACCCAGCTTTCACTGGTATACGGCAGAAGTGTTGAACCAATGTGCTACGTACTTGAGGCTTTACAGGCAGGGCCGCACTGCAATGCTCCCAAAAGTAATTCTTAATTTCGATATATTATTGTTGTTTCATTATTTCTCCCTCGGGTTTCTAGTGGAACATAGGGATTCAGTAGCACATCGCCATTTCACTCTCTTCTCTGAAGTCTTCTAAACCTGGCTCCACGACTACCCCTAGGCTTTCATTTCTTCCTCATACCATCTCCTCCATGTCAACCTCGGCTCATACACCCAACTCATCGTTTCCCATTCGAGTTCCACTTGACGACCTCACCTGGTCTGTTGTGTTGGTTGGGTATCTTCATCACCTCTGTCTTCTCTATATTCAACTAAACGAAGTCACGTCTTACCTGCCCTGCCTCTTCTGTCAGCTTGTCAGTTTTAGCCTGCAGATCTTCGAGATTGTGACACAAGTCATTAGATATAAATCATTATTATTATTATCATTATTATTATTATTATTATTATTATTATTATTATTATTATCATCATCATCATCATCATCATCGGTGAAATCCAAATTTTCTAGGATCTCTTCGCCAGTCCAGCGTATCCCCCTCCTCTCGATCCACACAGTTATCTCTTGCATGATTCAGTCCAGTCCAGTCAACTCCAGTTCAGTTCAGTTCAGTCAAGTCCAGTCCAGTCCAGTTGACCACAATCAGCAAGATCATTGGTGATAGTAGACAGCCTTGTTTCACTCCTCCCCGTCTTCACTTCAAAAGCATCACTGAGCTTCCCATTGTGAATTACTTGGCTGGTATGTGGCGTCTTCATATATCTGTTGAATGAGATTGATAAAGATTTGTGGCACTAAAACTGTGGTTTTGGAGCAGTTGTCAAATTACTTCTCAGTCGAGGCTTTTGAAGGCTGGCCTTTTCAAAGTCGATGAAGTTGAGGTGTAGATCCAGTTGACTGTCATTCGATGGTGTGTTCTATGATGATGCGTAGCGTATTGTTGCAATTTGGTCGGCACACGATTTGTATTTTCTGAATCCAGCCAGTCTGTTCCGGTTGTAGTTTTGAATCCAGCGCATAATTTATTTTCTCCAGGATGATGCAGCATAATATTTTGTTTGGGGCGAACTGGGATGGAGCATGATTCCGCGCCATTTCTTGCAAACACTTAGGTCTACCTTCTTCTGGAGTTTGACAAGGTAGCCCTTCTTCCAGTCGATGGCCTGGTACCTTTCCTTTCTTCCTTTCAGACCTTGTTTAGTAGTGGTGTTAGCATGTCCGCTGTTGTCTCTGTATCTGTTCTCGTTGCTTCTGGAGGGGTTCAGTCTGGTCCTGCTGCTTTCCCGCATTTCAATAGCATTATAGCGTTCAGGACTTGACTTTTGTCGGAGGTCTTGTGTTCATTTGTAGTTCTATGGCTGCAGGTGTTATTTCTTGACGAGTTGCAGGTGATGGTGATGGTCGATACAAGAGGTTTTCGAAGTGGTCAGCTCATCGTTTACTTTGTTTCTCTTCTTTTGTAATCATATTTCCTTCACTATCTTCTATAAGTTTCATCTGTGTTGATCTCTTCCCTCACAGATAGTATCCTGGTTAGTTGACACCATGTTGTCAGGTATCTCCTACATGCAGCCTTCAGCCTGTTTTGATTCACTTGTCAGTGTGTCGTGGGAGTGTCTTTTGTCTTTGCGTGCACTCTTCTTCACTTCTCTGTCCAGTGTTTTATAGGTTGTGTTCACTTCCTTTTATCGTCGTTCATCCTTGCACTGTTCATTTTCTGCTTCACCATCTTCCCCTCCCTCCTCTATCAGCTTCTATGTGTCCGTCAAGATACATTCCTTATCTTCTCCCTTCTTCCTTCCTAATACAGTTATGCGGGTTTCTTTCCACATAGCTTTCATCCACTCAGGTTTCTTCAGGGATGTTGCTTGACATCTCCTATTTTGTCTTGATGGCTGCCGTGAAGAAATCCCTTGTAGTTTCGTCCTTCAGTTTCTGTTTTGGGTGTTGAACTGTGGTCTGTCATCAACTTCTTTCACGGCTTTCAACTTGATTTTGAAGGTAGGTTCCTTGCACTAGACAGTGAGTGGAGTGAAATCATATCGGCTCCCCTTCTTGATCTTGTGTCAGGTAGGCTGCATCTCCACTTTCTTCACATTGAGATGAAGTCGATCTCATTTTTAGTGCAGTGTGTCCATCTGGTGAAATCAAATCCTTGTCGCTTTGTGGATATCCTTGTGCTTGAACACACTGCCTCCAATCACTTAATAGCCGAATGCGCAGAATTCTGCAAATAATTCTCCATTCTCGTTCATCACCTCACCGAGCGCTTCTCAACCCATGGTTGGTTGCCTTCTTGTGTTGTCTGCTTCCAGTTTGTCATTCATGTCGCCCATTAGAATTTGATGTCGCCAACTGAGGTCTTGTCCGGTGCTGATTGCCGTTGTCTGTAGAATTCTTCCTTCTTCTCTCGATTTGAGTTATTTGTAGGTGCATGGCGTAGCAATGTATGATTGTGACTTTCCTTCCTTTTGAGTTGAACCTTGCTGTCATGATCCTGCAGGAGAAGATTGGTTCCCACTGTATGAGAGCCTTCGATGCACTCGGGGACATCATGATAGTCACTCCGAAACTCAGTGTGCTGGCGGTCGTCATCTGTGTGGGAATATCGGAGTAGACTATTGACTCTCCAGTTGACAGTTTGGACAGTCCATTTCCATTCCATCTGCTTATCCCTCGCAGATTCCTGGCACTTCTCTGCTATACCTTCTCATCTCTCTTGCAATCTGGGCAGCCTTGCTAGGTTCAAACATGGTGCGAACATTCCATATCCGCATTCTTACTTTCGCTTTCATCGAGAGAGGAAACTGGCTTTCCGAAAGCTTTCACCAACCGGCATCATTTCATGTCTGCGATTCCAGCGGAGAATAAGTTTGCTTTTAATTTTTTATATTTTCTTTCTGCTTTGAAGTTTTTTTAGCGGCTGCATTGGTTTTTTGAGGTAGAGTTGCTAGCCCTACTCCCAACCTTCGCTGTTTATCCGGTCTTAGGACCGGCTAGTAACTGGTGAACTATCTAATCAGAATGAGGACTATAATCTTCACAAAAACCAATCTCTGATAAAAAGTAAAGCGAGAAATGTCACCCCCGAACCACAAGCTGGTAACGCTCAATATCAGCAAATATCTTTCGTGAACATTCACTAAACTTTAAAACGCCTCACTTCTCTATAAGGTAAATGCTGATGACGTCGTTTGACCTGCGGATGGGATACCGGAAAATAAAACCTGAATACTCTAGAATCCCTGAAGACTTTGTCAGACAATCGTTTATGTACACAATTTGGTGAAATCAACAAAGTTGCTAGGAGCAAACTATAATTTAAAGTTTTATTCACAAATACTTCGACCTGATGTAGCTGAATCGAAGAAATAACATTTTTTTCTTTTCTCTTCTAACAAAATGAAACTAATTATGATTAATTAAACATGTATTATCAAAATCAAGATGAATATTTATTTGCACATAGAATTCGACCTGATTACTACTTTCTATCGAAAAGTATAAACTGAAAAATGATAATATTAGTTCTTCGAATATTTGGATTTACTTAAAACTATTTGGCTGACAGATAGGTCTGATGGCTAGAGATCAACAGACGTTTACACTGATTCTGCATTAACCAAAATAAGGGATCTAGTTTATACTATTCATTCACAATTTTAAAATAAAAAGTTTTATACTTCATCATAGAAGAGTTATTTTATATATATATATATTTGTCATTGGAAAATTAATTGTGATTTATTACTCTTCAGATTATATGAGATAACTTTAGTTTAGAAAACTAGTTATCGAAAGACAAGTGAAGTTAAACAAACCCCTGGATTATAGGATAATGAAAACCAGTGGCTTTCTTGTTACTAACAAATTAATCTACCAGCTAAACTGCAGAATACAATAATTCTCTTATCTTTATACCTTCAGACCATATTTTTAAACTAAGGCCACAGTAAGATAATACACCAACAATTAATGTCACTGTGTTCACATAGGTATGCTCAACTGCTAGAGTGAACAAGAATAAACAATTACGAATCATTTGCCTTATTAACAGTCAATGAAAGTTCTGATTGACTAAGGTTAAAGTTTAACTTGATTTCTTGGTGTTTCTCCTAGTTTAATTGTTAAAACATTGGATTGATTCAAACAAAACTTAGTTTCTAATTGTTTTAATCACTGGTATGGTTATTTTGTTGAATCCAATGATTACAAGCGATTCTTATAATAATCTTTTAGAGTACAGCTTCAGAAGGTATAGTGACTCTTACAAATATCAGCTTTCAAGAGAATTTATGAAATCTTCAAGAACAGTGTGCTTGAAATGAAATTCAACTGCCTTAGTTAGTCGAAATTTAGGAAATAAGGCACAGGTGGAAAAAGCTTAGGATAAAATATTCGGCGAAATTTCATATAAAGACACTTTATTAACGTCTTATCCTTTTTTCAAGCCAAGCCTTTTATTAACCTAGTAATTTTTACCTATTGGTAGGAGGAGTTTAACAGCTAAGCAATCAAAAGACTCTAGAGTATGAGACTGTATAGTCAGATGTCCTGGTGGTAGTTAATTTGTTTGCATCTACATAAAATACAGTTAGTAACTAAATCTGGACTACCATTGGCTCTATTCTCACCTTCATAATTATGAATATCTTCAAGAACCCAGTGAAATCTAATCGTACCTTCTATGTTAACTGTTCATTACTTTCCCTTTCATTTCCACACTTTGTTCAGAGATACTCCTTAATTTATCAAGCCTTTATAAATGACACTGAATAGAATGTAACTCCATAAGAGTAAAACTTGAGCACCATAACAAACTATAATCCGATATTTAATAAGTTTATATGGTACAACAGATGGTAGCAAGTATGGTTCACTTTTATCTGGGCATCGATATTTTCTCAAGTTGGTATTCATCATGAACTGTCATGAGTTGGAGAAACATTGGAAAACTGGGAGCACTAGACGGCTGTTTCTTCCTAGTATGGGACTCTTCAGCAGTGCCCATCCATGACTCCACCTGACAGGGGTCAAACAAAAGGCCTTCAGGTTCCGTGGCCATTGAGCCAGGTCACATTTGACCCGCTAGGTCGGAATCCAATGGTCTATATTTCCAACTTCTGTCAGGTCACGGTAAAGTGCGTTATCGAGGAGTCCCATACTTGTGGAAAGTAACAGCTGTCAAATGCTCTCAGGTTTCCAATGTTCTTCCAACTGATGTCAGTTCATGATGAATACCAGCTTGAAAAATCACTGAATCCTCATAAACCCCTAAATACCATTGGTATTTCTCTGTGGGTGTTTCATTACCAGGCGTTGTGAGATCAAAACCACTAATTTTAGACACTATCAACTCCTGTTCATCAACATTCTGAGACAAAATCTTGCCAAACACTTAAGACAATACTAATTAATTTAATTATTATAACTAATTGCTCTAAGTCATATCGCGGTGACCACACAATTTTCTACCTTGGGTAACTTAGTTCTGCTAATTTTCGTTCGTCGATTTTAATGATAGTTGGCTTATCCACAAAACTTATGCGACTGAAGCACCACGTGCACCTGAAGTTTAGAGAGAGATCTGCCTTCTAGAAATCGAAGAAATGCTTTCTTAAGAAGTACGTAGTATGATGAAATCAAGAACGTGGAAGGCCTTAGCTATGCTGCAGAGTAAGTGTAGCTTAGAAAGACATTGACGTATTAGATATTAAATGATATTCGAATGATATATGATTCCAGTTGGCATGTTCCAAGCAATACCCCATTTTACGAAATGTTTCTTCATAACTTTATAGATGTGGAAATGCTTGACCCGATATAACATGAGACTTTGATAGCTTTATCATTTCAGTCTTCTTATCTATTCTGTCAAATTACACTAATAAATATCACTGAGCATCAATTACCCTATATACCTAAGAACTCTTTCTCAGCAATCAATAACTTCGATTTATGAATATTCATAATATACTGTTTCCAATGTCATTTTTATTCAAAGAGTAGAACATCACCACTTCAAAAGGTTTAAGAGAGATTCATTCTCTCACAAAAAATTAGTTTCAGTAACATCTTCTAGTTTAGATTGGAACGAATTCACATTTGATGTACTGTTCAGTCATTTTCTCAACTCACTATTTAAGGAAATATACGAATTTAGCAAATAACTAGTTTTATTGTGTTCTCACCATCTTTAAACATTAAAATCTTATACTCTAGAGTATACACACGTGTAGAATATAACTCATATTAAGTTCAGGCTATTTCTGTGTGCTTAGAGAGCTTAATACCATTATGCAATTAGTTAGCAGTCAATGGTCAGAGGAAATGCAAACTATAGGTACAAAAACAGGAAGATGAACTAACTTACAGTTTGATGTACCTTACTTTGAGTATCAAGGATAAAGCCCTTCATATCGAAGAACATATAACTGCTCGACTATTTGTTTGGAGTAAATAACCTTAGACGCTCAGTAATAAGTTTATCTGAATATGGAAAAATAAAAATAATGTTTCAGCAAACAGGAACTGAAGGAAACCACTCGCTCAGTATCTACACACCTAGGTGAAATGGATTGGACAGTAGAAATGAATTCAAAAAAACACAGAAGTCTGTAATATTTTTGCACGTACATGAAAAAGCAATGATAAAACAAGCATAGTGAGTGTTTCATATCTCAGTGTCAATGGAAACAGTATCAAAACTGATAGAACTATGAAAATTAAACGTTAAGATTTATTTGGGTTCATCAATAAAATGGGCTTCAAATATCAATCAGTTAATAAATATTTGACTTTGTTCTGTATCACAAAACTAAAAGTAATGTAAACACTGTCTTTGTGAACACTTACCATATAACTTAATGATTGCAACAAAGCATCAATCTTTGCGTTGTTCTGAAAGCAAAAGCGGTTCCAACCATACTGATGAAACCTGAGTTATGTTTCAAAAAGACATCTTATCACACAGTGTAGTGTTTATGGCCATGTAACAATGACGCTGGAATAGAACTTCAATATGCTGTTCAAAAACTGTTTCTCCACCACTTTGATTTTCCAAGGACATTCGCTGGTTCTTGTCATCAACACTTTTTCTGAGAAGATGGAGAATATTCGCGGCTCGGGAAGATGATTTGGATAGTGTTGTGTCCTCTGAAGTGAATGATTTCTTTATTCTACATAACATCATCAGAACAGACTTCAGTAAAAATGAACGTTTAGGTTTTCGCCACAAGTATCCTAGTAGCTTGTCCCGATGAACTTGTGTGTGATTGGTTATTTCTGTAAAAGTCTTGTCATTTTCTCTATACTTATATCGATTAGTTGTCCTGCTGACGGTAACTTCTACCTTCGTGTTACTTCTAATTGGTTTAAAGATTGAGTCGATCTCAATATGTCTGTTGATACCTGACTGACTTGAATTCCAGACTTCTAAAATTCTCTGATATTACTTATATTTTCTGTGTCCAGGATTTCCACATTTCCCCAGTCAAATTCATGTCCACAGTTGTCCATAGGCATTGATACGAGGGAAGATATGTCATAGTGCTTCACCACTAGTTGGCACTGGTGCAGACGGATGTGAAGACGTTGGCCACTCTGTTCGATATGTTTTTTCGCAGTTTCTGCAGTTTATTTTATAGATAATGTTTGGTTTGTCTCCCTCTGCTATTGTATCTTTCGGCCTACATAACAGAGTGAAGGGACTTTGTGGGCTTGTGAGATACAATAATTCCAAAAGGCTTTGACAATTTAATTATGATCTCAGATATGTTTCTCATGTATGGTAGAACGATTCGCTCATTGGCCTTCGAGGTTGACTTCTTGCTTGATGACTAATTGTGTAAGGATCTTTAGGTGGAGTTGCGTGGATAGCCGTCATTCTGGAAACCAGTCATCAAACAGATTTCTTCTGTTCTCCGCAGGGTTGATGTATTACAGTGTGTTTTCGTCCTTTTTGAACAGTAATTTTTTTACCGATTTTATATTATGCTGAGTTGTTGCTATTGTAGTTGAGGATTTGATCCGTATGTATTGATTTACTGTATACATCAAAATAGTGAGATTCGGTATAGCGTTGTTAAGATGAGGATAATGTGTGTATACATCTGCGCCACTGACTTTGGTTCTGAGCCAGTGGCGCAGATGTATACACACATTATCCTCATCTTAACAACGCTATACCGAATCTCACTATTTTGTCACTCCTCTTTCCTTTCTTCTCGTACTTTATATTTCTTTTGACTGCATTCACTTATCTTCATCCTTCACCTCACTGACTTTTTACTTGGTGTGCTGATATGAGGTGTGGCAACTCGGACCGTTACGCAGTAATGCCTGGTCCTATGTTGATAATGATGATGATGATGATACATCAGTTTCCAATATCCTCAAAGTCGTTCTAGTGATCAAAATATCTAAAGATGCAAGTTTATCACTTAGTTCCTTTTCAGTTGTGAATCTGATGTCATCCACATTGTTGTTGAATAGTCTGTAAGCATTTTTCAATTCGTTTCTTTTATTGATGGCAAGAGTGTGATCTAAAAAAATATTTCTCAGACTGGGAATTCAAGTAAAAAATAGTTGGTTTGATGGTAGTACTCATGTAAATGTCTTGAGAATAATTGAGGATTAGTACAATTGAGTAGTGCTTTCTTAAAATTAAAGTCTTAAATATGAAAATACAATTGTAAATGAGAAACATGAAGTTTTCAATAATTGAACGTGGGGGAGTGCAAAAATGGAAAACTTAAATGCAGTACAGGTTTAAGTATTGGACCAAAAGTTTTGATAATGAGTGATGACTGATGCGTCTAAATCACACTAGCTACCCAGCCACATCTTCATTCTTCAGTTCAAATCCAGCTAGAATGGAGTAGCAGAGCGTAAAACTGATTATTAGGGTTACCATTTGAGATGCTTAAGGTTTCAGCTGTTATCGGCAAGATCTCATAATTCCCAGAAACTCAGTGACGTCAAATATTGATGTATATATGCTTAACTTTCTAAAGAAGTAGTAATTATATTGTGCTACCGCCTACCTTTACGTACCATGCTAGGCGAAACCAGATTATGTTATAGGAGGGTTCAGAGTTGCCAAACCAGGACGTGGCAACTTTCCATGAAGTTTCTTATGGTTGGTCTGAGTCATGTGAGGAGATGTTGACTCCCCAGTTGGAGTGTTCGAGATGAAAAAGATCAGTGGTTAATGTCTGTTGGTGCCATGGCTCTAAATTTGTCATAATAGCGCAGATGTATTCATTCCTGACTCTTTGCACTAACCGTTTTCTTTGGACTGTTGATTCTCCTCAATATATCTCTTTTTGTATCCACCTATTCTCTATATACCACTGTGAAGTTTTGCAACTTGACTCGATGAACTTGTTCTAGGTTTATTTTTTCATTGTCAATCAGCAAATGCCTTTTGATTTATAGCATTGAAACAATAAAGAAATCATTTTTAACTCTTCAGGTAGAAGTGTTCTTCCATTTTATGCCATTTCTAAATGGAGTTATGAATTTAAAAGATAATAGATTATTTATAGAAGTTTATTTCACAGAATTGGTTAATGGTTTGACATTGTTCCGCCTAAGCTGACTTAACATTTCTTGTTTGAATTGTGAATATTAAGAGATTGTCGTTTATTATTTGTTTTATTTGCTCCGATTAGAGTTTTTAACTTACTTTTATGTATGAACTTCATGATAGCTGTGCACGTTAATTAGTTGATATCATTTGATAGGCAAGATGTTGCCGGATTAGACTAGTTCCAATTGTTTGTCGCAGATGATGTTCAATACAACATAAATTCCTACCTTAGCTTATTGCTTGAACTCAAACCTCATATTGGGAAAGTTATAAAACTTTGATCGTCTGTCATTCCTTCAACATCTTTATCATATTAAAAGTGCAGGAATTGGAATTCAATTTATCTATTTTCTTTTGAGACAATATCATGTAAATTCTTTGAAAATCTTTTCTCATCTTCTAGTATTTAGTCTGAAGATATTTCATTCAGTTGAAAAATGCGTACATAATAATCTTTCTGTATCATCCTATTAATGCTAATAAAAAGAATCCCCTTACAGTGAAATCAGTCACTTTTTCAGTATGTACTCAAATGAACACATCAGTTGGGCTGTTAGGTGTAAGTATTTAGAAGAATTTTCCGAAAGCATATCAAACTCAGCTGTTCTCCATCTTGATCTCCCAACTACACTTCGTATTCTCAATGAGAATACATTCAACCAATAAGGTTATATTGAGTAATCATTATTGTATAAACTAGCCTTTAATTTTTTCAGTATTGACATCAACAGGATTAATGCTGTTCAAGTTAAATTCTGCAGACGTTGTGGATAGTTTTCATGAACCCTATGAAATCTCAAGAAGACTACACGGAAACAGAGTTATTAGTTGGGATTGAAAGTTCTGGATAAACACCTATAAACGAGTTTTGTTAACAGCTATGAAATGTTGATTGTTATTTGTTTGGATGACAAAACATTAAGAAGTTTCATGTGAAAATTTAGAATTTTTACACAAATATCACTATCGTTTGACAAGACTTCTGAAAGTCGACAAACAAGTCCTCTTGATGAAGTGAGAAGTTCTGCAAGTATAAGAGTAGAAATACTTGACAATGGCACTGAATTTCCATGATTTTTAAATCTTCAGTGTAGTTCTTAGTTTTTCAGCTGTCCAATAAGCTTTGACAAAACAATGATGTAAATTGTCTGAACCGTATAGTGTACTCGAGCAACATATGTCAAACAACCGGATCACCCACATACCTCTCATAGGTATTTATACGAAAAGGCATACAGAAAAGAAATGAGAATATGAGAAGAACTTAGGGAGGAAGACTGAATTAAAGGCTAGAAATAACGATGAAAATCAGTAGAGCGAAAATAACAGTACACGGGACTTAGTTTCGGAGTCGAATTCACGAAAGGAGATTAAATGTGATAATATATTGTTTCAAAACACACAAAGGTTTTTCAAAATTCCTGATAACTAACGTCTCAACAAATTTAAAGATTTGTCTGCAACATGTCTTGTGAATAGGTCCAAAGGAAGCAGTAATGTCAATCCTGTGACTTTTCTCAACGATATGTTCCGCAGTCAGACAACTTGGATGTCTCCTGCAAACGTTTATGAGTTCAGATTAGTCGATTTGGTTCTGAAGCCCCTTTCTGAATCCTTCCTATGTATGAGTCACTACATACTTGAATTGCTAGATGTTATTCACGAGGACGCTGATCAGGAAAAGCAACTTGTAACCAGTGATGTCAAAATAAACAGAAAGGTTTCCAATCGGTCAGTGGCTTACATGCAAGCTATAGACTGAATATTCATCCTTCACACAGGTCAACAGTAATAGGGCTGGCATTTCATTAGTTCATCATTAATCAGTATGAAAAAAGATTTTTTTCTGTACTAAATATAGTCGTTAATGTACATGCTGAATGACTGTCGCAACAATGGTTTCTCCTTTTAAAGCCTACCTTTTTTGGGTAATAAACTTTGTATTCTCCATCTTGTCTTACTTCCTCTGTGGCTCTAAATAGTCTGAGGGCAGTATTCAAGCAATCAGTTATTCATTTTTATGAGCTTATTTAGTCGTATTTTATGGCCTTAGTTTTTCCTTACCTTTAGGTCAATCACTTGGAGTAAACCCTGGAGTAAAATTTAATCTTCTACTTAATATCAATGTAATATCCAGTTATAAGTTTTCCTTTTGAACAAGTTCGGTAGTTTTTAAAACAACTAAGATGGTAGAAATTTGATTGATCGTTAATGTATTCACGTTATATAGTGTTTTTTATGACTTGACCCTTCACTTCCCAACTAAACCTCAGAATCGTATATGTCCTCGATCAATTCTAGTAATCCAATATATATCATCCAATCAGAGTTCAGCTTAGTGCTGATATTCTTTAATGCTTTGTTACCATTTGATATTGTAAAGTAACGAGAAACCCTACCTAATGAAACTACCAAGCTAGAAAAGGCAGCTCCAGTTTTGTGAAGAATTCATTTTTAAGTTAGAATTCATCACATACTGACATCAGTTGAAGAACCACTGAAAATCAACAAGTAACGGACAGCTGCTTCATCCTAGTATGGGATTTCTCAGCAGTACACACTCACGACTCAATCATATGCTGGGTTTGTGTATGGGTACTTCTGAGAGGTTCCATACAAGGAATAAATAGCTGTCCGATGCTTCCAGGTTTTCAGTGGTTCTCCAATTAGTATAAGTTCTTGATGCATACTACCTCAGGATAGTTAGATTGAGTTTGACAATCAAGGTAACTGAAAAACATTTTCCATTTCGTTGAGAATCAATAACTTAGACTATCGTTTTTACTACCTATCAGTCAAAAGAATAACGAATATACATGAATTAGGTACAGAATGATGACAGCTGTTTCAAAGAATATTACTATGAAAGTACGAATACGTCTTTTTGAGTGGATCCACTACATTTACCAATAGGATCAAATCACCTAAAAGCATTTGATAATTTTTGATGATTTTCTACCATCAGACAATGTACAGGATCCATTTATCCGGAAAACATTTTAAGCAGCTTTTAAATACAGTTGGAAAGGAGTATCTTTGACGTAAAAGCTAGGCAGTAATTCATATATTACTGGTGTATAATGGCCAGCAGTGGAATCCAGGACTCACATCTCTTCCTATTCAGGACTCACCACCTAGATGTACCCGCCTCCCACTCAGCGATTTTGTTCCCACCAAAACTCGAATCTGAAACCGATCGCTCCAGATGGTAGGGCGCTATCCATTAGGCTACCGAGCCATGATAGCCAGTTCTTGGTAGACAGGCATATTTTCAGTGTTGTCATGGTGGGGACAACCTCGCCTGGTTAACTAGTTTACTAGTTACTAGCCGGTCCTAAGCCCGGGTAAAGAGGGAAGGTTGGGCATAGGGCTAGCAACCCTACCCCGTAAAACAAATCTAACCGCTAAAGAAACTTCAAAGCACAAACAAAATATAAAAAATGAAAACAAACTTATTCCCCGCTGGAATCGGAGAGGCGAAATGACGCCAGTTGGTGAAAGCCTTCGGGAAGCCAATTGGCCGATGTGTCTTCTCTCGATGAAAGCGAAAGTAAACGTGGGGACATGGAATGTCCGCACGATGTTTGAACCCAGTAAGGCAGCCCAGATTGCAAAGGAGATGAGAAGGTATAACATCGAAGTGCTTGGGATTTGCGAAAGCAGATGGAATGGGAGTGGACTCTCCAAACTGTCAACGGGAGAATCAATAATCTACTCCGGTCACCCAGACGCCAACCACGAGCACACTGAGGGAGTGGCTATCATGATGTCCTCAAGAGCATCGAAGGCTCTCATGCAGTGGGAACCAATCTCCTCCAGGATCATGTCAGCAAGATTCAACTCAAAAGGAAGAAAGGTCACAATCATACAATGTTATGCACCTACAAATAATGCAGAGCAAGAGAAAAAGGAGGAATTCTACAGACAACTTCAATCAACACTGGACAAGACGTCAGTTGGCGATATCAAAATTCTAATGGGCGACATGAATGCCAAACTGGGAGGGGACAACACGGGAAGAGAACTAACCATGGGTCGAGAGGCGCTAGGTGAAATGAATGAGAATGGAGAATTGTTTGCAGAATTCTGTGCATTCAACGATTTGGTGATTGGAGGCAGTGTGTTCAGGCACAAGGATATCCACAAAGCGACATGGATTTCACCAGATGGACACACTAAAAATCAAATCGACTTTATCTCAATCTCAAGAAAATGGAGACGCAGTCTACTTAACACAAGGTCAAGAAGAGGAGCAGATGTAGGTTCAGACCACTATCTAGTGCAAGGAACCTTCCAAATCAAGTTAAAAGCCTTCAAGGAAGCTGGTGATAGACCTCAATTCAAGTACAACACTCGGAAACTGAAGGATGAAACTACAAAGGAGATCTTCAAAGCAGCCATCAAGACAAAATGGGAGACGTCGAGGGACATCCCTGAAGAAACCTGTGTAGAAGAACACTGGAAGTCTTTGAAAGCTATGTGGAAAGAAACCTGCACAACAGTATTAGGAAGGAAGAAGAAAGAAGACAAGGAATGGATCTCGACGGATACCTGGAAGCTGATAGAGGAGAGGAGGATGGTGAAGCAGAAGATAAACCAGTGCAAGGATGCTCAACGACAAGAGGAACTGAGCACAATGTATAAAACACTGGATAAAGAAGTGAAGAAGAGTGCACGCAAAGACAAACGACACTTCTACGACACACTGGCAAGTGAAGCAGAACAGGCTGCAGGTAAGAGAGACCTGACGACATTGTATCAAATAACCAGGTTGCTATCAGGGAAGAGACCAACACAGATGAAACCAATAAAAGATGAAGAAGGAAATTTAATTACAAAAGAAGAGAAACAGAGGAAACGATGGGCCGACCACTTCAAGAAGCTCTTGAATCGACCACCACCTGCACTTCGTCCAGAAATACCACCTGCAGCCGCTGAATTACAAGTGAACATAAATCCCCCAACGAAAATGGAAGTCCTGAACGCCATAAAGCTACTGAAATGCGGGAAAGCAGCAGGACCAGATGGAATACCGCCAGAAGCACTGAGAACAGATGCAGAGACAACAGCGGACATGCTCACACCACTATTGCAGAAGGTGTGGAGGGAAGAGAAGGTACCTGACGATTGGAAGAAGGGTTACCTTGTCAAACTGCCGAAGAAGGGAGACCTCAGTGCTTGCAAGAACTGGCGAGGAATCACTCTCCTATCCACCCCAAGTAAAATATTAAGCCGCATCATCCTGGAGAGGCTTAAAGACGCACTGGATTCAAAACTGCGACCGGAACAGGCAGGCTTCAGGAAGTACAAATCATGTGCTGACCAAATTGCAACGCTTCGTATCATCATAGAACAGAGCGTAGAATGGCAATCAGCTCTATACCTCAACTTCATCGACTTTGAGAAGGCCTTTGACAGCGTCGACCGAGAAGTAATTTGGAAACTGCTTCAATACTACGGAGTACCGCAAACCTTTATCCGCCTCATTCAACAACTATATGAAGATGCCACATGCCAAGTAATCCACAATGGGAAGCTCAGTGATGCCTTTGAAGTGAAGACAGGAGTGAAACAAGGTTGCCTACTATCCCCCATGATATTCCTATTGTGGTGGACTGGATCATGCAGCAAACAGTAGGCAGCGAGAAGAGGGGGATACACTGGACGACGGAAAAGAACCTAGAAGACTTGGATTTCGCCGATGACTTATGCCTAATGTCACATAAACTTGAAGATCTGCAGGCAAAAACTAACAAGTTGACAGAGGAGGCAGCTAAGACGGGACTTCAGGTGAATATAGAGAAGACAGAAGTGATGAAGATACCGCACCACCACCATCAACAACAACAACAAACTCCAATCACCGTCAACGGTAGAAACTTGAAGGAAGTAACCTCCTTCACTTATCTAGGAAGCACTGTTTCAACTACAGGCGGGACGGACGAGGACGTCAAAGTCAGAATCGGAAAAGCAAGACAGGCATTCATTAGCCTGAAACCAGTGTGGAGATCTTCTGCACTCAGCATGCGGAACAAGATACGGATTTTCAACACCAACGTCAAGTCAGTGCTCTTGTATGGCTCAGAGACTTGGCGCGTCACGAAAGGCATTTCCAATAAACTACAGACATTCATCAACAACTGCTTACGCTCGCTGCTGAAGATCAGATGGCCAGAAAAAATAAGCAACAAGGAACTCTGGGAACGAACCAACCAAGAACCTATCACGCAACAAATATGCAGGAAGAAGTGGAGATGGATTGGGCATACACTGAGAAGGCCGACTGAGGACATCACGCGTCAGGCCCTCGAGTGGAATCCCCATGGGAAGCGACGAGTTGGACGTCCGAGGGTGACATGGAGGAGGTCGTGCGAGGAGGAAATGAGAGCTTCTGGGCTGTCGTGGAACCAGGTTCAAAAGATCTCAGAGAACAGAGGTCACTGGAGGCGTGCTACTGAAGCCCTATGTTCCACTAGGAACCCAAGGGACTAATAATAATAATAATACATGGTGGGGACATCGCTCACTGGAAGGTAGGCACATCCAGCTGACGAGCCCAAAATAGGACGAAATGCCCATTCTGGACTCCACTGCTGGTTATAATTCACCAATAATATGTAATCCAAACATACGCAGTACAGAGGCATCTGCATAGGAGTTCATATGCTAATAGAGACTGATCAGTTTGGTTCACTCAACGACGGGATAATATTAGCGAGAACATTGGACATCAATTCAGTTGAGAAATTTGACATGAGGCTAACAAATCACTTGAGTTGACAAGAAAAATTTAGCTAGGTAATATCGTCAAGGGCTTAATTAGACACGATGCTAATGTAGACTTTTAGAAGTGGCTTGTGAGCTTTTCCTTGTGATCAACTGGCTTGTCTTGATGACCTCGGAATTTACTGGCTGTCTCTATAATTATGTTGTAAATGTTCGTGAAGACATTATCTCTAACGATACTGACACTATAATCTTTCGTGTTTTTCTCATTATCTGGAGGATCCACGTTTTTATGCCCATTGAATGATGACTTCACTGGCTTCCTTGTCGTTGTTCGTCACTGCGTTGTTGAGAATTTCAGAATTTATGAAATCAACGAACTCTTCTTGGTTGCTAGACACGTTGGCATCAAGTAAATTAGTCTATAAAGCTAGACCAAAGTTTGATATTTAACTAGACTAACACGAAGAAGGTCAAGAGACTTGATGAAACAGCGGTTACTGCAACAGTCAAAGCTTCATAATCAGTCGAAGTGGAAATAGTACATGGAAAAACATACGTTTTCAACACAATCATCTGACTTACTTGAAAGCATGTGTGGCAGAGCTTATATAATGATAGGTTACGATAGCACTCTTAGTATGTAGAAAGCAGCATACAGCAATTTTAGTCAGGTTGCACAGTATTCTGCTTTGCATCGAGAAAAGTAGACAACAGTAATATACTACTAAATAACACGAGTAGTTAGAAACTACTCAAGCCGATCTTTACAAATTTTTAACCAGATTATGATAATCTTAACGGCTGACGGCCATTTCGCTTAGTTAGGGCCGAACAGGTTGGATGTAATGAAAAGGAACCTCTAAAGCTTTCAGATGCCAATAATGGTCTAATAAATGATAAAGTTGTTAGTCGTATTTCATTTATACTAATATCACTCACTCCATTTGAGTCAAGTATCGCTGATTATTTACCATGTTGGATAAGTTACTTTTTACCCGCAGTTTAGTATACCATTCGTTCTTTCCTGTAGTTATAAACTGATATTTAATAGAAAGAACTGGAATAGATTACATATAATAATATATAACTCAGAAAAACAAAATATACTTTTCATAAAGGTTTTTGAACAAACGAAAGTTAAGGATTCTCTGCAGTGTTAGATGAGATTTATCTACACATTTAAGTCTTATTTACGCTATTCAAAACAGCATAGTATCAAGATGTTTGACTTTCATCTCACCTGTCATACGTTTTATTGAGTTCCAGTTAGTATACATCATAGAATGACATCAATTGGGGAACCACTGAAAACCTGAGAGCATTGGATGAGCACTAGAAGGAAATAGCTATCCAATGCCCCCAGGTGTTTACTGATTTCCTAAATAATCTTATCACATGTATTTATTTTATTTCCAGCTATTATGTAATCTATCAAATTTATATTAAAGTTTCATAAATTTGTTGGTAGTTATCGTTTACTTATTGTAAAACCGAGTATTACTTATATGAACGTATAGATTTTAGATATCCAACGCATATCTACTATTATAATGAAGATTATCTTTCTGAAATGCCATCTAAAGGAATAGCAAAGTTATCAAGGCTAGATGTATAACGCATGAGGATACGAACAAACGCCATAGTAGATGAATATTTGAACAATACGAAGGTAAGTTGTATTTCAAAATGATAACAAAGAAAATAATATCCATCATGTAAGAAGGAACTGACTTTTTCTAATGTCTCGTATGAAAAGAATTTCACTTTGTTGAATATTCAACAAAGAATTAAATGAACTATAAGTAAATTGTGACCTACTATTAGATTTCTTTCGATGAACAACACAACTTAGGCTTTAAACCATTTAAAAAAGAGTCACGAACTTGTGTGTATAACATTTTCATTTTATTTGCAAATTTTAACAACTAGCTGAAATCTTCATCCATAGGATTCACTGTATTCACACAGTCAAGTAAACCATGTTTAAAGGGCAAATGATGGAAAATGTTAATCAAAGATCCTTAAAACAACATAATATTAGTCTTGTTTTAAAAATACTATTGCCATAATTCTCTAACTAGTTAACATTTTATACTATAGAAATGAAATTTTCTGGCCTTAATTTTTATCTCACGCTTGCTTTTACATGCCTATAAATTTCGGTTTAATCCCTAACACCCTGGTTCATTCACATAATCTACTTGTTATTACTTACAATGTAATTTTTCCACATTATAACTCTACAAGGTAATATTCAGTCACATAAAAATGAGGATTATTTCCTTCCCCTTTTTTTATAATTGTTTGCGTTTAACTGTTTAAGTGTTTTAGTCTACTAGTCTGTATACACCTAAAGGATTTAGGTGTCATTTATTCATATGTAATATAATTTTCGCATTTAATTTAATCATAGAATGACTGGTCTTGTTTATTTAACCTAAGACTACAAAAAATGTATTACAAATAGTCTGTAAGATCAAATAACTATTTTTATCAGATATTTATAATTTGCAACCATAAAACTTCTCAGTAACGGTACAGCTAAATAACTCCGTCGTTCATTACTGTTAGCATTATTTTTCCCTTGGGTGCTGAGTAAAACATAGAGTCTCAGCAACACGTCTCCAATGCGCTTTGTTCTCTGGGTTCTGTTGAACCTGACTCCACGACTCCTCTCAGCTTTCATTTCTTCTTCACATGGTCTCCTCCATGTCATCCTCACCTTCGACACCCAACTCGTCGTTCCCAATTTGGATTCTTCTCGACGGCCCGGCCCGGCTTGGCGCGTGATGTCCCCAACCAGCCTTCTCAGTGTATGCTCAATACAATCCATCTCCACTTTCTTCTGCATATTTGTTGGGTGATAGCTTCTTGGTTGGTTCTTTGTCAGGCCAGCCCCAGTGAGTTACTTGTTGCGTATAATTATTATTCCGGTCATCCATCTGATCTTCAGTGTCAGTAAGGAGTGAGGGTAGGCGGTAGGTGTTGATGAATGTGTGTAGTTTGTTGAAAATGCTTTTCGTGAGACGCCAAGTTTCTGAATCATGTAGCAGCACTGACTTGACTGACACTCGTGTTGAAAGTCAGGATCTTGTTCTTTGTGTCCAGATTTATGATTAATGAAGGACTGTCTTTTTGTCTTTTCGATTTTGGTTTTGACAGCCACGTTTGTGCCTGTGTCGCCTGTAGTTGAAATGATGCTGCCCTGCCTAGGTAGGTGATGGAGACTACTTTCTTTAGATTTCTTCGCGTGACTGGTGCTGGTTGGTGGTTGTTGTTGATGCTGTTGTTGGTAGGGTATCTTCATCACCTCTGTCTTCTCTACATTCACTTGAAGTCCCGTTTTCGCTGCCTCTTATAATTAATGTGATAGAGAGACTCACCACTGGATCTTTGTTCATCGAATCAATACCCAACACATGCAATAGGAATAAACCAACACCTATACTAGAGGTATGAAAGCTTTTACTACCACTAAAAACAAAGGGTGTCTGGTGATAGGACAATAAAAATTAGATATCGAAAGATATGTGATTACATTGATATAATCATAAGCAATAATTTATGTTCAAAACGTCATCAAGTAAATTATACTGTATCACAGCGTGCTGTAAAGCAAATAAACGAATCTAATATGCAGTTATATTTTATCACATTGGTCAAGTTTTTCACTTATATTTATGAACAATGTTGTCTGAATGCACTTCAAAGAAAACAAGGCGAAAACATTTCATTGTAGAAGACAAAACAGTAGCTTCCATTTCTGGAAAGATCTTTTTTTCCTTCTGAAGATTTGCAAAGACTAATGACTAACCAAAACAAAAATCTGGGTAGGACAGCTGGAAGTTGTGATTACGTTATTTTGTAAACACTGATAATGCCAAAGTGGTGAGTAAACACTTGTGCATCGGTCAGGAACTGGAGCAAAAGAAACAATTTGTATTAGTTATCCAAAATATCCACAAGTCGAACTTTTCGAAAGTATCACTATAAGTTATGATCTTAGAGTTTTCATATCAGAATAAAGTTGAGATTCCATCAGAAGCTAAGTCTCCTAGCTCAGTCAGTAGAATGACTGGCCAATAACATAGAAGCCACTCGTTTGATTCATCTCATGACTCAGGTTTTGATTAAACTTTTAATCATCACTCAATGTCAGTAAGATCGGTCTAGTCAACCGCAAATATCTCAGAGAGTTTAAAACATTTTAAAATTCAAGAAGAAACTTATCAAGGCTTGTCGAAGGTTCACAGAACTTTACACGACTTTAGAGTAAACGAATCATCTAAAAAAACTTCATAATGTAATACGAAAATTTGCTGTTATTAGATGAGGCTTGTAGCTCAGCAGAAGGATGTTTGGTTTTCGGTATTTTGTATGTATGCATGTATCGTCTTGTAAGTTTTATGAAAAAATGGGGAGTTTTCGACATTACAAGTTTTTTTTATAAAGTAAATGCTAAGTCATCTAACCTGATTATGGAAAGTGTTACGACAAATATGAAGGCTAAAAGAAAGCCAAAGTATACGGAGTTTCATCCTGCATCCAAGTGTTTATTTTCTTAAAGTCATGCAACACCCATTAATTAATAAAAGGAAAGTGGTGAACGTGGATAAATGTTTCTTTCTTTTTTCTTTTACAAATAACAAACTCCAGGAGTCTGCTCTGATGATGTAGTCTAAAATGAAAATGAAAGCCACACGACTAAACTATCCAGACCAGAGAACACAACACCATAAGATGGACATACCTGCGTCTGAGTGAGTGTTGTCATTCCTACTAGAACTGGAACTGAGGATAGATCGCTTCAAAGACCAGAGTGTTATCTGCTAGGTTACTGAGTCACTACACCCTTTTCTTGTGCGACTAGTAGAGTTTTTATTTTGAAGTAGTATTCATTATGGACTGATGTCAGTTGGAGAACCACTGAAAAACTAACAGCACTAGACGGTTTTCTCCTTTTAGTGTTTGACTCAGCAGTGCGCACCCACCACCCTGCTATGAATCAAACTCAGGACCTTCAGGTTTCACGGTGAACGCATTAAACATCCTGCCACTTGGTTGAAGTTCAGTTGTTCACAGTTTCAAACTTCTGTCAACTCGTGATACAGCAGGACTATTACTCAAGGTCTTCAGTTGGCAAACGCTTCCCTTCCAAATAGTTAACCCCACAGCTCATGGCTCGTTAGAACTCCGGCATATCCATCTAGAAGCTTATCTCTAGTGAGCACTATACAGCAGTGTATTTTGAAGTTAGCTAGGATTCGATGTGATTGCTTGTAATTTCTCGTTGTTGTTTGTACCAAACTGATTGGTCTCCATTGACATAAGGGCTTCTGTGCGGATACCTAAATCTTGGTAGGGTCATGAGAACGTAATGCTGAAGAGTCCCGTACTAGGACGAAACAGCTGTCGAGTGCTCCCAGGTTTCTACTGTTCCTTCATCTGACGCCAGTCCATGATGGGTACCTTAATGTTGCCTGTAACTTCAGTTTCTTAGAAATGATGAATAGTGGCTACTACTGGAATCGACGATGCGGGTTTCTTCCGATCTGGGACTTGTCAGCCAGATATACCTGCTTCCCAACTCATTCCAATCAACAGCCGGAAATTACAAGCAATAGCATTTTTTAAATCGTTAGTTGTAGATGAAAATTTATGAAAGCTACACCTCTGCTCTTGTGTGAGATTTGTGAAACAAAATAAAGTGTATAAGTAATCTAATAGCCAATCAGAAGATTATTTCAGGGAACCAATGAGAAAAATTGTATTTCAGAATAAAATTATTCTGCTTTAAGTTATCGTTAACACGGATTTTTTATAAAATAGTCATTTTAATCTGAAACAATGTCTGATAACATTATTAACAATGATAGCAAAAATTTAGAAATTCCTGAAACAGTCAATTCACATCCACTTTGCCCATTATGTTGGATTTTAATACAAGAGATTAGAAAATGCAGTGGATTGACAGAGGAGACATCGACTGGAAATTATGTGAATCCCTGTCGTCTATTCTTCAATCAAGATATACAGAATAATATAAAGACGAATAGTAATGTCGCAAAAAGTCTAACAGTTGATAGGCGTAACTCATCAACAGCACATGATCATATCTCTGTAATTATACGGGATGAATTAAAGCGTTTCTGTGAGAATACTACAATACGTGGACTACCACGTATAGTTCGTTCACATAATCGTTACTTACGCTTTTTGTGGTTAAGTTTAGTGTGTATTCTAGTGTTAGGATGCTTCGCTTGTATGTTTTTCTTAGCAAGACAATACTTAGAATATAATGTAATACATCCACCACGTGTACTTCGGCATACATCTAGTCCGTTTCCATCTGTAACTGTGTGCAACTTTCGTCCAATCTCACCGGATGGATTAAAGTATTTACAAATGAATGGTTGGAAGACACCAAGACAATTTGTCTTAGATATGGCTGCATATGCACAGCACATGTTTTATAATAAACAAAAAATGGAAGAATATAATGCAGCAAGTGCAGCATTCTCACTTGCAGGATTTCTTGAAAGTCTTCCAAACAATGAAGAACGTAGAAAACTTGGTTATCAGCATAATAAATTGATAATTAAATGTCAAGTAAGTAGATATTTTTGTGTTCATAGTATATGCTAGTTACATTCACCTAGTAAGAAGATAGTTCTAGATGCTTTTCAGAGTATTTACAAGCATTCTTAATTATTGTTTTTTCTCTCCTAAACATGCTTTTTAACAAATATCAAGATAATGAGTATTCTTTCACGATCATATGTTACCTGTAGATACGAAATACTTCTTCCATACCGAATACTAAAAACATGATTGCCAATATAATTTAGCGTTTTTTAAATCTTTGCAAATCCAAACAGGCTGTTTGGATTGACTGAACTAGTTTAGCATTATCAGTCCGGTTTATATTTGAACGTTGGTGACAAAAAGTAGCAAAGAAAAATACAACTGAACATAAACTTCAATATTTTGAAAACCTCAGTTTTTATTAATTTTGGATAAACACCTATATACTTCTGGGGAAGATCTACTCAAATCCTTTTTTGAGGATAAAAATTGGCAATAACCACTAGTTATTATTATTTTTTATATCAAAAGGTTTGTACTTCAATGGAACTGTCAACTTAATATCATAATCACTATTGCTGAGTCCTAATAAATGCCTAAAGAAATGGAGTTAGATGGCAGCTTGTAGTTAAAAACCTTTGAATAGTATTATTGCTCTTATTATGCCATCGTTTATTGGTCTCTATTGGCATATGGGACCCTGTGCGGATGCCTCGATATTACATGTGTTTTATTTACAGTTATGATGGATAACGGCTAACAGTGGAATCCAATATGCGCATTTCATCCTATTTAGGACCCTGTGGGAACAACGTCACCCACTGGGAGGCAGGTACATCCAGCTGACGAGTCCAAAATAGGATAAAATGCACATCCTGGATTCCACTGCTAGCCCCTACCCATCATCACTCTACCCTTTGAATGCTTTCTCATATTTTACCATCCTATTTACTCCCTGCTGAATGGTTTTTTAATTTGATGTAAAAATCAGAAAGTATAACATCTGTAAAACATACATACAATACAATAATACAATAATAATAGCTTCATTTGAAAGAAGAATTGTGCTACAATCTGAAAATCTTAGCATATAATAATTTAACAGACTCATT
The DNA here is from genome assembly GCA_944470555.2 of Heterobilharzia americana. NCBI lineage: Eukaryota > Metazoa > Platyhelminthes > Trematoda > Strigeidida > Schistosomatidae > Heterobilharzia > Heterobilharzia americana. The sequence goes on along the minus strand of OX104129.1, from coordinate 68,754,556 downwards.
CTCTATGCAATATCTCTTGGCAAAATAATTGTTCATTTGAATAATGTTAATTATTAAAATGCACAATGTGAAACTCACCTGGTATTACATTAGCTTCTGGTTTGAACTGATGACTGAATAGAATATTGAGCGTAGTTTTAGTGGTTGTAGTTTATTTAGACAGTACGAAAATTTGCAAATCGACATAGTTATATAAGGAATAGTAATATACTGCATTTCTTTGGATTAATGAGCCAATTTCATTTCGGCTTCCCGTTAGCTTGAAAAGTGACAGTCTGAAATCATTTTAAGGGTATGCTAGAGTACTTGACATATATAAGATTAAAACAAGGTAAAAAGGCTGAATTTGATGAAATAAACTCCGTTGAAAATTTTCGGCAGCCCAAAATTTAAGCAGGTGTACATGAACAAACCTATTACTTTTATTATAATTATTTTTCCCCTGGGTTCCTAGTGGAACATACACCTTAAGTAGCACGTCTCCATTCCACTCTCTTCTCTGCAGTCCTTTGAACCTGACTCCACGATTCCTCTCAGCTTTCATTTCTTCCTCACACGATCCCTTCCCTGTCACCCTCGGACATCCAACTCGTCGTTTCCCATTTGAATTCAACTCGATGGAATGGCCTGGCATGTCGTGTGATGTCCTCAATCAGCATTCGCAGTGTATGCTCAATACAATCCATCTCCACTTTCTTCTGCATATTTGTTAGGTGATAGCTTCTTGGTTGGTTCTTTGTCAGGCCAGCCCCAGTGAGTTACTTGTTGTGTATAATTATGATTCTGGTCATCCATCTGATCTTCAGTGTTAGTAAGGAGTGAGGGTAGGCGGTAGGTGTTGATGAATGTGTGTAGTTTATTGGAAATGCTCTTCGTGACACGTCAAGTTTCTGAACCATCACATAGAAGAACTGACTTGACTGACACTGGTGTTGAGAGTCAGGATCTTGTTCTTTGTGCCCAGATTTATGATAAATGAAAGCATGTCTTTTTGTCTTTCCAATCGTGGTTTTGACATCCTCGTTTGTGCCTGTGTCGCCTGTAGTTGAAATGATGCTGCCCTGCCTAGGTAGGTGATGAAGACTACTTTCTTTAGATTTCTCACGTGACTGGTGGTGGTCGGTGCTTGTTGTTGATGCTGTTGTTGGTAGGGTATCTTCATCACTTCTGTCTTCTCTACATTCACTTGAAGTCCCGTCTTCGTGCCTTGCCTCTTCTGTTAACTTGTTGGATTTTGCCTGTAGATCTTCGAGTACGTGCGACAAGATATTAAACATAGATGATCATTATCGGTGAAATCCAAATCTTCTAGGGTTTTTTCATCGGTCAAACAGCGTATGCCCATATTCTTGCTCCTCACAGTTATCTCTTGCATGATCCAATCTAGTTCAGTGGACCACAATCAGGAAGATTATGGGTGATAGTAGACAACCCTGTCTTACTCCTTCCTGTCTTCACTTCAATGGCGTCACTGAGCTTTCAATTGTGGGTCACTTGTCATGTGGCGTCTTCATATAGTTGTTGAATCAGGTTGATTAATTTTTGTGGCACTACAACTATAGTGTTGAAGCATTTGCCAAATTACTTCTCAGTCGACAGTGTCGAAGGCTTTTTCAAAGTCGATGAAGTTGAGGTAGAGATCCAATTGACTGCCATTCTATACAACCTATTACTTTACTAACTATTTATTTCTGAAATGAAACAGTTCATTGTTTTGAAAGTTCGTCTCAAATTGCTTGATGATCACTGAGATAAAATAATCAATATCATCCAGGACCTTAGAAATATGAAATAAACACTCACCTTGTTGAAGCTATAAAGTTCGTTGATAAGAATTCAGATGGTTATATATCATTTCGAATATTACATTCCACTTTGGTGAGTGTTATAGGAATATGTCATCGTTGTTTAGACTAACAACTTTTGTTAAATAATCAATATTTCAGCTCATTATAGTAGATAAATAGGCTTCAAGTTAGTAGATAACCTGAATCCAGTTAGATGGCGATTAGGATTCGCTATCAAAATAGTAAATAAGCTAGCAAAGAATATCCATTACGCATAACTAAATTCTTCCGTTAAATTTATGGCTGACAGGTCAAGGCGATATAAGCCACGTCATCAGTACTTGCCATTTGTATGCCTTTACATTTCTCAGCTATGATTTTTTTCTCAAAAGTTTCAAATATATCTCCTGTACTGTGTAATAATGTATGTTAGGTGTAAGATGTATGTCGTTATTGAGTTGTCTGTTTGAGAAACAAGCAAGTCTTCAAGAGATAGAAAATAGTAGAAAATTTCTGTAATTTGACTGAGTGACTAAATTGACTGTTAAAATAATTTGGCGTGTAAAGAGATTACTTTAACTGTGTAGTATGTAAAAGAAAAAGCTTTGTTTAAAAATTCTTATAAACTTGAAACGGAAGTATAGTTGAGTAGAAGATTAGGAAATGAAGTTTTTGTCGTTTAGAAAATTTACTTCATCAGACAAGAATTCTTCGACATCTGAATTCAAAGTTAAGATTGCTGATAGTGAAATCAAGCATATGTTTTTTTTTAACCCGTCTATAAAACAATTAGTTTAAAGGTTAAGTTACTATTTCCAGATTATAATATGGAAACAGAAATGATTTCTAGGATATAATTACATGCAGAATAATTGTAAAACTAATGAACTTGATTGTATGCAGAGAAAAGTTCCACACTGTCTTTGACCGGTTCATAAAACAACTTAGACGATAAGCAATATCAGTGATTATCTCTAAAAAAAGGAGTTGACAGTAGTGGAGACAATTTGTTTGAACTTTGATTCAATTGGTTCTTACAAGTATATTTGTAAAACCAGAGAATATGAAAGAAAAATTAAGGCTACTTTATCCAAAATCACAGGTGATTAAACAGACTCATTGAAGTAACTGAAGTGAATTTTATCGATGAAAATTTTTGTATTATTCTGCTTGTGAACTTTTTAAGAAAGAAATTATAAAGTTGGCCAAAAGGTAAAATTCATAGTTAAAGGTATTTTTACATTTGTATCCGTTAACAAATCTAGACAACATCAAATTACAGTCATTATAGAAGTCAGAGATTGACCACATACACCTTTTGTATACATAAATTCAACTGAAAGCGATTATAGCAATAGATGTGTTGAATCAGAAATAACAACTTGATGTCCTGTGTCTGTGAGGTGCCTATTAATTACACTGATTACAATCTTGGTTCATTTTGGTCGCAAATTCTTCACAATATACCCAGAGAACTAAATGGACACATTTTCCTCATTCCGTCCAATATACTTGCCAGAGAAAATGAGAAGTATATTTATCTATTTTGGACTCCTTTACTAAGCATGGCGTTTTATATACTGATACAAGTTTGGCTTCTAAAAAGGACTGCTTTGGTTCTGATGTTTATTTCCTCGGATATTGCCTCTCCAAGGTGAATGAGAACCTTATTCACTTCAACAATTGGTAGCTTAGTTCTACTGGCCTGTTTTATTCCATACGTCATAGTAATCGTAATCCTTAGTCATTTCTCTCGCTTGTCTGTAAAGTATTTTTACTAAGCTTTTCCTTATAACTGGCAGGATAAAAAATGTTGTTGTTGAGGTATCATACGGTTCAAGCATCTTTTAAATGGATGGCTTTTGTAATATCGTTTTCATTCATAAATCTGATATTGGGTAAACCTCGTTGAGCTTGTCGAATAACTGATTTGCATATTTCATATCATTTCAAAACAACAAACGTGCCATCAGAGTACCCGTGGTAATAAGTTGTTTTTCTGATAACTGAACTAAGACACTATTGTTTGACGTAACCCATGAAGATATCTAACAGGATAAGTTACCGATGTGAACTAATTGCCACACAATCAATTAGTGAATAAAGTTGACTACTGATTAAGAAATATTCATCTAGATTTTGGGTCACGGCAGTAGATCAGTTTGTTCACAGATTATGTCAATAGTTTCACTCGCTGATATATGTGTAAATAAGGATGTCAAGTCGTGTCACTAACCGGTTGGCTGAAATGTTGGTATGATCTGGATTGTTGGGAAATTAATTTTTTTCATCTCTGTATAGCCAAATTGCTCCGGATAGGTTCTAAAAATATCTTCGAAAATCTCAACAGCGAATTGGTCATCGATAATTTACGTCTAAAAAGTACATTACATTTAGGAATTCTATATAAATCGTATTTGAACGGAAGACATGAACCATTTATTTTGAGTTCATTATATGTTGCACTGTTAGTCAACTTCTTCTTCAGAAGATCCATGAGATGTTTTTCTTCTTTGTTTTCAAATCTTAATACCATATTCTTTTTAGTACCATTCATATGACTGAATATTGTTATCATCCTCTTCACATGATCATTTTTGTTAATTATGACAACACCACATCATTTATCAATAAGTCTCAAGATAACGATATCTGCACTTATTTACAGTTTCCATAATGTTGCTGGTTAGCCATGGTTATATCCAATTTCAAATTGTCTCTTTGTATTTGTTTAATTGATGCCTTTTTCTGGAATATGAAACCGTAATCCAAAAAATATGACTTCAATGACAACTTAACTTACAGCAGTTTTTGATAAACTGCATATGTAGTTCTGCGTGTTTGTAAGGAAGTCCTGGTGTATCTTTGGCTAAGGATTTCTCGAGTTTGTTCTTATAATCTCCTAAATGTTATGAATGAAGTTCTTGGATGAAATTTGGATCATTTATTTAGCTATTAACTGTGGCTAGGTCACACTTCAACATCAAAAGGGATCTGTTTGATAATTCTATGTATACATATACATATATGAGGACAGTTACTGGACAATACTGGATGGAGGTTTAGCTATAATGTTAACTGGCAGAAGTAGGAAATGTGGACTAGTGGATTTCGATCCAGTGCCTCACTGGTAACGTTCTGGCTGCGGAACCTGGAGGTGTTGGGTTCAAGCGCCGGTGAGGTCATGGGTGAGCACTGTTAAGGAGCCCCATATTATGACGAAACAACTGTATAGTTCTCCTAGCTTCCCAATGTTCTTCCAGTTAATGTTAGTTCCTGATGAATTTTATTATTATTATTAGTCCCTTGGGTTCCTAGTGGAACATAGGGCTTCAGTAGCACGCCTCCAGTGACCTCTGTTCTCTGAGATCTTTTGAACCTGGTTCCACGACAGCCCAGAAGCTCTCATTTCCTCCTCGCACGACCTCCTCCATGTCACCCTCGGACGTCCAACTCGTCGCTTCCCATGGGGATTCCACTCGAGGGCCTGACGCGTGATGTCCTCAGTCGGCCTTCTCAGTGTATGCCCAATCCATCTCCACTTCTTCCTGCATATTTGTTGCGTGATAGGTTCTTGGTTGGTTCGTTCCCAGAGTTCCTTGTTGCTTATTTTTTCTGGCCATCTGATCTTCAGCAGCGAGCGTAAGCAGTTGTTGATGAATGTCTGTAGTTTATTGGAAATGCCTTTCGTGACGCGCCAAGTCTCTGAGCCATACAAGAGCACTGACTTGACGTTGGTGTTGAAAATCCGTATCTTGTTCCGCATGCTGAGTGCAGAAGATCTCCACACTGGTTTCAGGCTAATGAATGCCTGTCTTGCTTTTCCGATTCTGACTTTGACGTCCTCGTCCGTCCCGCCTGTAGTTGAAACAGTGCTTCCTAGATAAGTGAAGGAGGTTACTTCCTTCAAGTTTCTACCGTTGACGGTGATTGGAGTTTGTTGTTGTTGTTGATGGTGGTGGTGCGGTATCTTCATCACTTCTGTCTTCTCTATATTCACCTGAAGTCCCGTCTTAGCTGCCTCCTCTGTCAACTTGTTAGTTTTTGCCTGCAGATCTTCAAGTTTATGTGACATTAGGCATAAGTCATCGGCGAAATCCAAGTCTTCTAGGTTCTTTTCCGTCGTCCAGTGTATCCCCCTCTTCTCGCTGCCTACTGTTTGCTGCATGATCCAGTCCACCACAATTAGGAATATCATGGGGGATAGTAGGCAACCTTGTTTCACTCCTGTCTTCACTTCAAAGGCATCACTGAGCTTCCCATTGTGGATTACTTGGCATGTGGCATCTTCATATAGTTGTTGAATGAGGCGGATAAAGGTTTGCGGTACTCCGTAGTATTGAAGCAGTTTCCAAATTACTTCTCGGTCGACGCTGTCAAAGGCCTTCTCAAAGTCGATGAAGTTGAGGTATAGAGCTGATTGCCATTCTACGCTCTGTTCTATGATGATACGAAGCGTTGCAATTTGGTCAGCACATGATTTGTACTTCCTGAAGCCTGCCTGTTCCGGTCGCAGTTTTGAATCCAGTGCGTCTTTAAGCCTCTCCAGGATGATGCGGCTTAATATTTTACTTGGGGTGGATAGGAGAGTGATTCCTCGCCAGTTCTTGCAAGCACTGAGGTCTCCCTTCTTCGGCAGTTTGACAAGGTAACCCTTCTTCCAATCGTCAGGTACCTTCTCTTCCCTCCACACCTTCTGCAATAGTGGTGTGAGCATGTCCGCTGTTGTCTCTGCATCTGTTCTCAGTGCTTCTGGCGGTATTCCATCTGGTCCTGCTGCTTTCCCGCATTTCAGTAGCTTTATGGCGTTCAGGACTTCCATTTTCGTTGGGGGATTTATGTTCACTTGTAATTCAGCGGCTGCAGGTGGTATTTCTGGACGAAGTGCAGGTGGTGGTCGATTCAAGAGCTTCTTGAAGTGGTCGGCCCATCGTTTCCTCTGTTTCTCTTCTTTTGTAATTAAATTTCCTTCTTCATCTTTTATTGGTTTCATCTGTGTTGGTCTCTTCCCTGATAGCAACCTGGTTATTTGATACAATGTCGTCAGGTCTCTCTTACCTGCAGCCTGTTCTGCTTCACTTGCCAGTGTGTCGTAGAAGTGTCGTTTGTCTTTGCGTGCACTCTTCTTCACTTCTTTATCCAGTGTTTTATACATTGTGCTCAGTTCCTCTTGTCGTTGAGCATCCTTGCACTGGTTTATCTTCTGCTTCACCATCCTCCTCTCCTCTATCAGCTTCCAGGTATCCGTCGAGATCCATTCCTTGTCTTCTTTCTTCTTCCTTCCTAATACTGTTGTGCAGGTTTCTTTCCACATAGCTTTCAAAGACTTCCAGTGTTCTTCTACACAGGTTTCTTCAGGGATGTCCCTCGACGTCTCCCATTTTGTCTTGATGGCTGCTTTGAAGATCTCCTTTGTAGTTTCATCCTTCAGTTTCCGAGTGTTGTACTTGAATTGAGGTCTATCACCAGCTTCCTTGAAGGCTTTTAACTTGATTTCGAAGGTTCCTTGCACTAGATAGTGGTCTGAACCTACATCTGCTCCTCTTCTTGACCTTGTGTTAAGTAGACTGCGTCTCCATTTTCTTGAGATTGAGATAAAGTCGATTTGGTTTTTAGTGTGTCCATCTGGTGAAATCCATGTCGCTTTGTGGATATCCTTGTGCCTGAACACACTGCCTCCAATCACCAAATCGTTGAATGCACAGAATTCTGCAAACAATTCTCCATTCTCATTCATTTCACCTAGCGCCTCTCGACCCATGGTTAGTTCTCTTCCCGTGTTGTCCCCTCCCAGTTTGGCATTCATGTCGCCCATTAGAATTTTGATATCGCCAACTGACGTCTTGTCCAGTGTTGACTGAAGTTGTCTGTAGAATTCCTCCTTTTTCTCTTGCTCTGCATTATTTGTAGGTGCATAACATTGTATGATTGTGACCTTTCTTCCTTTTGAGTTGAATCTTGCTGTCATGATCCTGGAGGAGATTGGTTCCCACTGCATGAGAGCCTTCGATGCTCTTGAGGACATCATGATAGCCACTCCCTCAGTGTGCTCGTGGTTGGCGTCTGGGTGACCGGAGTAGATTATTGATTCTCCCGTTGACAGTTTGGAGAGTCCACTCCCATTCCATCTGCTTTCGCAAATCCCAAGCACTTCGATGTTATACCTTCTCATCTCCGTTCCTGATGAATACCACCTGAAAATTTCAAACTGGCTGACAACCTTTTTAGACGTTTAGTGGTTCAGATTTAATCTTTTGTCATTTTAAAACGAATATTGTTTCTTCACTTAACTTATGCGTTAATATTATTGTGATTTGTCATTCGGGTTCCCGGTGGAACATAGGGCTTCAGTAGCACATTGCCATTTCACTCCCCTCTCCGCAACCTTTCAGCCGGCCTCACAACTGACCACAAGCTTTTATTTCTTCCTCACATGGTCTCCTCCATGTCATCCCCACCTTGGACGCCCAACTCGTCGTTCCCATTTGAATTCAACTCGATGGAATGGCATGTCGTGTGATGTCCCCAACCAGCCTTCTCAGTGTATGCTCAATACAATCCATCTCCACTTTCTTCTGCATATTTGTTGGGTGATAGCTTCTTGGTTGGTTCTTTGTCAGGCCAGCCCCAGTGAGTTACTTGTTGCGTATAATTATTATTCCGGTCATCCATCTGATCTTCAGTGTCAGTAAGGAGTGAGGGTAGGCGGTAGGTGTTGATGAATGTGTGTAGTTTGTTGAAAATGCTTTTCGTGAGACGCCAAGTTTCTGAATCATGTAGCAGCACTGACTTGACTGACACTGGTGTTGAAAATCCGGACCTTGTTCACGTTTCATGCTGAGTGCAGTGTAGTGTAGTGCAGTGCAGTAGATCTCCACACTGTTTATTTCAGATAGATGAAGGAAGGCCTGTTTTGGTGTCTTTCCAATCGTGGTTTTGACATCCTCGTTTGTGCCTGTGTCGCCTGTAGTTGAAATGATGCTGCCCTGCCTACATAAGTGAAAGAGGTTCTTTTCTTTAGGTTTCCCCCGTTCATGGTGATTGGTGCTTGTTGTTGATGCTGTTGTTGGTGGGGTATCTTCATCACCTCTGTCTTCTCTACATTCACTTGAAGTCCCATCTTCGCTGCCTTGCCTCTTCTGTTAACTTGTTGGATTTTGCCTGTAGATCTTCAAGTTTGTGTGGCATCAGACACAAGTCATCGGTGAAATCCAAATCTTCTAGGGTTTTTTCATCGGTCAAACAGCGTATGCCCATGTTCCCGCTCTTCACGGATTGTTGAATGATCCAGTTCACAACAAGTTTTTATTCTTTTATGGGCCTGAATTCAACTCATTCCAAATAAGATACTGATTTTATGGAAAACAATCACTATAAAAAAACATTTCTCATCGGCAGTGCTGCTGTTCGTGGATTCTATGCTCATTAACGGTTCCCATTATTTGGAATAGATGAGGATGAGAAGTAAAACAGAACTGAGGCATGGTTATCGCCTAAATTATCGTTGCACTGTGACAATGAAACTCAATGGTCGACTGTTTTGTGAAACAGTTTACAAATACTACTGGTTGCCTGCTGATAACTTGTTAGACGGGTTAATCGTATGTCTTGAGGGGTATTGCTAAGATCAGTATATCTTGTTACCTAAGCACAGGCTGTTTTATGTGTAAGTCATTTAGTGATTTTGTAAACATTTGATCTGGTTTCTGTAACACAATTTTGTAGTCATATTTATTGGGTGAAATAATATGAAATATAATCAAATATTACGGTGAAGTAGTTTATTGAAGCAACATGGCTGTATTTTTGTTAAATAACCTCACTGTTTTCATTTAAATAAGGCCTAACGAAGGCTTATCAGTAGAAATTATTTCCTACCCAAATTTAACAGTCTAGTTCTAGATCTAGCTGAAAAGTTCCAAACGGGAAGAAATATGCGTCCCGGATTCCACTGCTAGCTGCTACCCGTCACCAATAATATGCTAATAATATACTGACCACATAAATCTAAAAAAATATTACCTTTTATGTAGTATAGGCAGGTATAGTATCTAAATTTAGTAGAGGGAAAGTAAGTGGGATTTCTTAAGTAAGGTAAAATGTTTACCGAACATAGGATAGATATCATAGACTATGGTTATTACAGTGAATTACTGAAAAGAATGAGATTACAGTACAAATATTTGATAAGTGTTAATCAAAACATAATTGAAAACTGGATAAGAAAAGAAGTTAACTAAGGAATGTTAAGTTTATCACGATGTAAATTCAGTACTAGCTTTATAACAACAGGTATTCAGTAGAGTATAGAAGATTAGGGGATAACACTCAATGATTGTACGTACTTTAATTTATAATTCCTTTTTATTATTCGAACGTTTATTAAGGGAAGTACGAAAATAAATTATATGATACGAACATATCGATATGGGGTCAAAAGAGGCTGTTTTCTTTAATATACATTATTCTCGTCTAAAGATATGAAAGGTGTTAATCATAAGGATTTTGAACAAATTAATTATCTATCAAATATATAAAATTAACCTTTTAATCCTTGAACTAAAACAATGGTGGATTTCTTGACTACAAAATTTTTATTACATCAAATTAAACATAAAATGTATTGCCTTAATACTGACTAAGGTTAACCTAATTATATGGTATTCTTTCTTAGTCTGTTGTAAATCTTTTTCACTAGCTAGTATATTATTCAGTTTATTAAAGAAGTCCAACATTACCTCTAAAAGTACTGATGGATAGTTAATGAAATTAGGAATCTTTATATTCTAAATAATAATATTTTTAGAATTCTGTTTTTTGCTTAGTTTATTAAGGTATTGTATCTTAATATCACCTATGAATGTCAGTATACAGAATTACGTAACAAATAATAGTGGTGGCAATGTGTTTTTCAGTGTATTTCTTTCAACTCACTCTAGTACTCATCAGTTCTGCATAGAAGTATATCACCACACTTGTTATAATATTCTATTTTATTCCATATTAGGCGTGAATTTCAGTTTCTTTATCCACCATAGTGATTAATTTCTGTTAAAGTTGCCTATTTTAATTATAGAATGAACACGGATGTTCTAGTTATCTCAAGCTTATTTTAAAACTCTATGAGCATTTAAATAGTATAATCTTTCACCTATTTAATCTAAATGTGTTAAGACATTTCAAGATATATTCAAGTCATGATAAGTTTTTGTGCAAAAAATCTAGTTAACTTTCATGCATAATCTACTTTGCCTGCTAATGTATTGACCTAATTAACCTAGACCTTAAAAGCTAAAAGACGTTAAAGAAAATTTCATACTGAATAGTAAGGTTTGTTTAATTAAGTTGGTTAGGACTAATTGGATAAAATAATTTATTCAGTAGATATAAGACAATATGATAATACAAGTATATTCATTCATAAAGCTAACCGCTTTTTCCCAAAGATTCAGTAATACTTAATATGAAGCTAAGTTCAAACTGCTAAAGAAATGGGAGAGTAAAACAGTCAACGTTTTACACAAGTAGAAAGTGAAAAGCTACTCAGAGTAAAAATATGTTTTCGTGTTTTTGTTTTGGTATCTAAATATAAAATCATTTTATCTCTTGTCCACTCGGTTTTTAGCTTCATACTGAAGCATATTATTATTTCCAAGTTGATAGTTGTCATGGCCTGACATTAGTTGGAGAGACATTGGAAACCTAGGAGTATTGTACAGTCGTTTCGTTCCAGTATGGGACTCTTTAACAGTGCGGACCCATGACCCCGCCAGGGATCAAGCCCGTGGTCTTCAGGTTCCATGGCCAGCACGTTAACATTGTGCCACCCGGTCGGAATCCGATGGCCCATATTTCCGACTTTTGTCACTTCACGATACGGTGCAACCATCACCCAAAATCGACGTTGAGTATTAGTCCTCATGACCACCAGCTTGGCCCTACTGGTCACTACTTCTCACTGGAACCTGAAGGTCGCGGGTTCGACTCCCGGAGGATGGGGTCGTGGGTGCTCACTGTTGAAGAGTCGCGCACTAAAACGAAATGGTTGTGCAGCGCTCCCAAGTTTCCAATGTTCCTCCAGTTAATGCCAGCCTATGACGAATATCAACTTGAAAATCTCTAAATCCCCACAAACCCCAAAATTCAATATTATTTCTTTAAGAAAACTTCTCGCGTCCCAACTCACCAACCCGTTTCTCACCAGAGTAATAAGTATTACACAAGGATTATTAAACTGATGAAATGCTTTGTTCAAGTCCACCAAAAAGAATTAGACACTACCGACTATAACATTTTCAGTTAGTTTATTCATATTGAAAACTCCAGTGAACTTTCTTGATCTAATGTATTATGAAATCAGTTATAAAGTTGTTTTCCACTGAATATTTGCACTTGAAACCATTTTATATATCATCACACTTTGAAACAGTCTTTCTCTAACTCTGCTTCTCAACATATAGGCCTGACTCCCTGGTCGAAAATGAATCTTTCTGTATGAAGATGTCCACTGAACAGCTAGAAACCTAAATATGGCATGATTAACTCACAGAGTTTCATTACTCATGTATGTCAAAACACAAATACATGAACGATATGCAAGTGATTGTAGTAGCATCGGTTTTTCCTGTCTGTAGATATATTTGCGTATAATCCTTCGTAGAAATTCAACAAAACGTTTTAGAATAAGTAGCGGGAACTTTGTCGCTCATATCATAAACAATTGCTGTTCATATTTCTAGAGTTCTTGTCATCTTTTACAACTATTATATTTACATACTCTGTTGTTATTAAAGACCGAAGTCAAATTTGGATTCATTTTCAAAGCATATAATTCTCTGCATAAACCGCGGCAATTTTATCGCCATCCAGCAATTCAAAGGATGTACCGAATGATGTAAGATGTTCTGAGATTGAGCCTTCCTGATGGCGAATCGATCTTAGACTATTCGATCAAAAGTAGATGAACACAACCTCAATCACCCAAAATTTCATTCAATAATTAACATGTGCACATAAATACATAATAAGGGTCGGAAAATAGGGTACTTGTTGGATTTTCTGGTTATTTTCTTTTTTAAATCATTATAGCTTTATTTAAACGGCATGTGCGATGCACTAGGGAATTTTCAGCAGGTAATATACGAGCAAATAAGCTCCCTGAACAATTTAACAGTTTTTTCTTACATCTGAATAGTGTTAATAATAGCGAAGTTAAAGTCACTAACGTGAAACAGATAGCTGGTGTTATATTAGAGTCTAGTCCGGACTCGAGGAAGATTACAAAATTGGGCGTAATTATGGTGATGGCTGTTCAATAAAAAATCACGAAAATCTGCAGCTCGACATAGGTATCCTAGGAATAGTACTGTAAAGTATTTTGAACATCTGTGTGTCCAGTTCCATTCGGCGTTATATTTTTTCTCTGTTTTGTTCTTAGCTTGAAAACATTTTAGAAAGGTACCAGATTATATGATACATTCAGAAGACATATCTAAAAGATTAAGGCCAACAAAAGGAGGAGAATTTCTTGGAATATATTTCATCGGAGAAAAGTTGTCTAATTGCTGCTAAATCTATGCTTGAATGCGATGGAGGCCTGTATCAGTGCAATTTCAATATCTCTCATCTAAACAGGATCTTAGATGGACATCTCCTGATATTATGAGGTTCAAGATCTACTGAAGCCTTCTTAGTCTAATAGCATCACTCCGAGTTTCTAATGATAAACGAAAATGAAAATAATCATTTCATCACCACGGTAGCTGTAGATGGGCAAAGTATACTTTTTATGTTTTTCTCCTCATGATTCCTAGGAAACTCACCGCTTTCTATGGATGTTTTTGATCTCACATTTCTCTATTATAATATTAGTTTTACCTAAAGTTTTAAAAGTGTATTACTATATGTACCTTTATTAGTAACAAGTACATCACTAGAATTTCGAAAAATGTGTCTTTTTTAGCAGGCTATTTGCACAGTAGAATAGAAGGCAAAAACCATAAATGCTGAAGTGATATTTAGCTAAAAAAGGCACAAAAATAAATAAATGTCAAACACACCAAAAATTAGGAGTAAAACTGAAGAAGTTTGTGCCTGTTTCATGATGACAGATTACAAGCTATAAAGTTAACGGAAGACTGATCAAAATGAAGACAAAACAGAGGGTACTATTCGTTGATATACTTATAGTTCTCCGTTGATATTCTGGGTCAAATTGTTCGACCTCTGTTAGCATATGGACTCCTATGCGGATGACTTGATATTTCCTGAATATTTATTATGGTAATTTACTTGGTTGCGGATAGCAGAGAGATCCAGGACGCTCGTTTCAACCTATCTGGGACTAGTCAACTGGATGTACCTGCACTCCAGTGAATGATGCTGTTCCCACTGAGACTCGAACTTCGTACTCATCACTTCAAGCGCCAAAAGGTTGTTCACTAGGCCATTGAGGCACTATAGCCATCTCTTGTACAACAGGCATTAGTTACGACTATTTTGAAGATAAAATGTGACGAGTCTCGAATAGGACGAAACACGAGTCTTGGATTCGTCTGCTAGTCACAACCAGGTAAATTATCAGAAAATAGAAGAGTTTAATGTTGCATGTATATTATGTTTTGGCACAATAACTTCTTTTCTACATCAACTTGCCGTACAGTAATTTATAGCAAACGGAAGTAATTTATTTTTCTTGAAGAATTGCTTCAGTCAGTCAAATCAGCTGACTGGCTAACATTTAGTCGATAGTAAGAAAAAAAGTTGAATGAAAGCTGGATTAGCCGATGTTTCATCAATTTCGTGTTTCTGAATATCGACTGCATAAAGGATTACAAATTGCAATAATCAATGGAAATGATTGCATCACTAGGATTAAATCCATTTCCATCGCCACTTAAATATTTGGAGCTGACGATCACAAAGAATTTATGACACATTCTACAAAGGAAAAGGTTGCGGAACAACTTAAGGGATGTTTGAATCAGATAAGTGATTTCACATCCAGTGAAATGAAACCTCAAGATTATCATCTACATCATATAGGTGGTTTTCTTAAGGTGTACAAACATATTATTTGATTCTGACCTACGGTGAGTCGTTAATTTATCTTAAGGATAGAGCTACACATCATCTGGTAGAAAGGTTAGAGCTTGCTGACTGCATTACTTTTTCTAATTTACCGCAAAATTCGACCAAACAAATGTCTCTAACATATCTCTCATTTTCTCGATTTGACTTTCTTATTCACATAAGTGCATTTCCAATGAAAGTAGTTGTTATCTATCGACACCAGTAGTTTTTCTCTCGCGCAGATTCAAGTAATTTCTCCATTCCAACAACTTCCATCATGAAGATGATGAATACTAGTAACAAACCTATTGAAATGTTTGTTAGCAAACACCTGGATTATTAGAGTTTAAATGGGTTGCTGAAAAAACAACACCCCCAGGCTTTTTCACATTAGTCACTTAGTTGTTCTTTATGAAGGCACGCGATTATTTCCAGATAACTTCATGTATATACACGTATATATAAAAGGACTGCTGGCCTCCTCATTGTATCTATTAATTCACCTGCTCTTATGGAGCAAGATGAGTTTGCTGTACCCAGTGAATGTTTCTTCAACACATTTTTGAACAAACACTCTCCTAGTCTTAATACGAAGAAAGAAGATTCACCCATAGCTTAATTTAAGAACATATGATCAATTGTCACTACCAGATGGATCACAGCCTAAGTTCACAGTCATCAACACAGTACTTGGGTATCTCATGAAAGATGTGTGAATGGGTCTTCTTTAAACTACAGATTTCATGACGATTCATGCTTTAAAACCTGAAATCGGCAAATAAAAGAAGCTTGTTCAGCTATTAGATTTCACAGTCAACTCATTCTGTGTTAGGATGTTATCTTTAAAAAATGTTTCCTTCCATACTCTTAAGACCTAATTATATCCTCTCTCTTTAAAGCCTATCCTTATATCTGAGCAGTCTCAGTTTTCATTACTGTATTATACTCGGTTCTTCTACCTGTATTACATCATGCAACCTGTTAACTTATTCTAGTTTTAGATTTCGATAAATCTTCATTTTTAAAGAACAAAATTCTTATTTAAATTTCCAGAAATTCAGTTAAGATCTTAACTTTGTCAGTATACTTTTGGTAATATAAATCTTTATAGTAATGATGGATTGTGCCTGGTGGTGAAATCTAGGATTTGCATCTCGTTCTATTTGGGACTCGTCAGCTGGATGTACTTGCCTCCCAATGAGTGATGTTGTTCCCACCGGGATTTGGACTCGGTAGTTATACCACCATAAACCTTTGTTGCTATGTAAGTGTTTTAAACACATATATATGTATATAAAACCTAAGTGTAGGCCTTGAGAGTGAGTTACTGAAAAATGTAACCTTTTCACTTAACCCCGTTCGCTGTTTGACTCATCGCAGATTTCCAAAGTTAATATGTACACATATAATAACGATTCTGAGTTTGTTTTTAAGAAATATGACGAAGATTTGGGAGCCGAGTGAGACGTTGACACTAGATACGGGTTATATTGTAAAAAGTCTAAGTGTGTTCGATGAATAATAATCCAATCATTAAGCATGAAAATCTGTTTCTTGCTGCTTCAAGGAAACATTAAAAATAAGATTAACAAAAACACAGAAATCAGTGTCTCAGAGAGTAAAATTTTAGAAATATGGCACAGTATAATTTCATTTTGGATTTCTTGTAAGTATAACAAAGTGGAGTGTTTGCTGTTGCTGGTGTACAGTTAATCAAGATGAGACTGGTGAAGACATTAGGTGGAAGTGTCATCCTATATAACGTTTAATTAAAATGTATCAAGAGTAGCAAACTTATTCCATCCTATCTGCTAACTCTGTTCAGATTTACTCATTTTAGCCTTGCTTCAACAAAAACATCTTGTCTGAAATGTTTCAGCGTATTAACGTCACTATCATCATCTACTTATACTACTATTCTTTTCTACGTGGTTTATGCAAATCACCAAAAAGTGTATAAGTACCGATTCATCCTTACGCTCTCCGAAGAGAGAGATAAACAGATTTATACCATAAACTTCATCATACTTCTACAAAACACTATATGATCAGTATGATTTTACATTTGACCCGTTTGTCTTATCTTTTTTATTAAATGAGAAAAACAATATCAGTAAACATATAGCATAATGTAATACACGCAGTTTTACACTTAACCACTAGTAGTCATGAGTTTTTGATAACAACAAGTAAACAAATAGTCATGTATACAGAAATTGAGACCATACTTCTTACCTCATCTATGTATCTTTGATATTTTGATTCGATGGACAGAAATAGTCATGGAGTAAAGATGAGCCACAACAATAAACTCAAAGGAGTTATTCTACTAAAGAGGAATAATAGCATAATGTTGCGTAAGTAGTTCATAAGATAAATAAGCAAAGTACTGTGAGTTAACTTAAAAGTAAAGGAATAAATATCTAAGTCTAATAAATGATGATGTACTTAAATAACTGTCAAAATGGGTTATCATGGTAGATAGATGTTGACTATACCTTCTTTTGAACACATGAGTCAGGTTTGAGGCGTTTGATGACTGTGGCCCCAGTGAATCTTCAGGAGAACTTATCTAGTTTATTTGGACTGCTAGCCCGTCATTATTTTCATTCGAATAACTTCTGTTAGACTACATATATAACTACAACTTGCTAACGTTCACTAACCGTTCTTGAATTTTGCTATCACGAACAACCTTTACTCTAAGACAGTTTCTGTCTGTCTTAACCGCTGACAAATATTCTGTCTACTCTCAGTGAACTGAAGCATGTTAAATCTTCAGTGAAACTGTATATCTTGATATTTCCAGCTTATAAACAGTTGACAACATACCACAGAAGTAAAATTGACCCGTTTTTATCGTATTCTCGATGATATTCTTGATCTTTTCAAAAGCTGGAATTATTTTATTCCGAATTCACCAAGTCTTACCTCATTTGGCGCCCAATATTTTGAATGTTAATGAGTAATGTTTTCACCATAAATGATTTAGATTCTCAGCTTAGTTGGCATAAAGATGCTTTCTTGTGAGTACAAACCATAAATTACTTTGAAGAAGGTTTCAGTTCCAGCACACTAAGTCAGAGGCAAAACAAAACTTTGAATTTATCATACTGATATGAATGATATCTCGAGAAACCATTTTAAGTATGAAGTCAAGTTTATGATGACCTAAAGTCACAGATGGATTACTTTTCAGAAGAAAATCAGAAAGATAAAGATATTTGTTATCGATTTACAAAATCTAACTCCTAATGCACTTGACCTCGGACAAGTGAAGCAGCCAACCTCTTCATGGATCACCCCAACGTGGTTAGAAAGCATTTTTGACCAGATTAAATAATATTAATGATAAATTGTGGCTAGCAGTGGAATTTAGGATGCGCATTTTGTTCTACTTGGAACTCGTCAGCTGGATATACCTGCTTCCCAGTGACTGATGTTGTTCCCACTGGTTATCGCACTCCGGAGCGATCGCTTCAAACGCCAAAGCTTTATCCACTACACCACCGAGCCACGATAGCCACTCCTTGAGCGATAGATATAGTTTTCGTATAATTGTTTTCATACCATACCGTTGCTGATTGGACCGAATTGACCGGTCTGTATTAGCGTTTGGGACTCGTCTGCTGGAGACCGATCAATTCGGTCCAATCAACGACGGTAGGATATAAAAACAACTACACTTAGATCAAATAATGTTTAACTACTTCCTGTCCTCAGTAGTGTAAAGTTTAAACAAGACTTCATCAGTATTATTTATCTAAACCTGCTGTTCTTTTGAAGCAGCAGATTTTTGATAATAATTATCAATGAAAATATCTTAAAGCATAAGTTTCGAATCATGAAAAAAACTTGTAATTCTTGTCTGAAAGTGATATAAACAACCTTACGCTGAGTTTCTATTCAACTGATTTTTACTTTTATCTAATTATGATAAGTGTGATGAATAAGCATGACGAATAGACACATAAGCATAAATGGTGATTACACTTTTGAAGTAGCCTCATTATATGAACACGAGTAGTTACTTTCGCCGAATAAACGTTCTTCGTTTAGCTAAATTGCTATTCATTGCTTGTATAGTTTATACATTGAAGTTTGACTACTTTCGTAATACAATTTAACCCAGTTTTTTATTTGGCTGTAATTTGAATTCATATTTGAGAAAACAGTGGTGTACCAAGGGCAGAATCAAAAGTACTACTTCATATTTGCCTAGTTTACAAAGTGCTGTAGACTATCTATGTATCCAGAAACTGTGTGTCAGAAACTTAAAGCTGAGGGAGCTGTACACTGAGATTTGTCAGGAAACTGTTTTCTGAAGTCGAAAATACCAACTGCAACTCCTGAACACCAATGCTGAAAGCTTACCCTTTGTTTTAACTTTGACATCATGAATAATATACTCTGGCATCGTTTCTCATGCTTATTCCTAGTAAATGTTACTCTGCAATATTGAAATTTCTCATTTTTGATAGCCAACTTGACACTTATTGTCTTGCGACCAGTTCATTCACGGATAGGAAGATTTAATGACTATGCTCTCAGGAATACTGTAAGAAACTTTTCAAAATCTTTGGTTTTGTTGTAATCTCTAAGCCAGGTTGTTTAATTGTGGAGCTTTCATCATCTTTCTAGACCACATCATCAAGACTAACTTCACTATGAAGTGATGTTTTTATTTCTGCACCATTAAACATCTCAGCTCGGAGGAAACACTACAACTAAAACCTTTCAACTGAGCTACAAATATTCTCCACCATTTAAAAATCATAATAGCGTAACATGCTTCACGTTGTTCGAAGATGGAAGAACTTATCCAAGAGACAAGTTTCTGCAAAAGAACAACAATTCTTTCTCCATGAGTGCCTACATCAGTATGCTGTGTCGAAGTGTCAGATGTAGACCACCGACTGACTGTCCAATGGGATGGAAGATAGCTGAACAAAGTGGAAGACAAATGGTACAATTAATGATTACAGATGCCCATCATCGGATCCGGAAATGCTGATTAGTGATTAACAATCAATAGGTAAAACTAGAAAGCGTACTCACGACAAAACATATGGCAACGTTAAAATAGCAATTGAAAAAGAAAGCAGACGGAACAAACAACAACGAAGAAATGTGCGTAGGAAAAAGCTGCTCCAAATCCTAGGAGTACCTTCAACCGATGAAACAAACGACTGTGTTGCTAACTTATCAAAACAAACACTAACAAAAATAGAGGAGCTTCTTCCTCAGGAAGGATTAAATTACAACATAAGAGACGCCTCAATGCCAGAATTTTCGCTGAATTAGAATCATCACCTATAACACCAGGGTTAAATGAGATTTTTCAACAAGAAATATGGTAAACAATCGTACCACTGACCAGACAGAAGAGACATCACGCCCAAACGAACACTGAGGAACAGAAAACATTAGAAAGACTGTAAAATATGGAAGATATTGTTATATTTTAAGCAGACAAAGGACGCACCACGGTACTCATGGACAAAGAAGATTACATCAAGAAGGTAGCGAATTAACTCAAAGACGAAAATATATATCAGCCACTTAAAACCAACCCTATCCAAATGTTAGACAACTAGATCAACCATACTTTGAACAAACTCATCAAAGCAGAAGAAATAAACGACAGAAAGGCCAGAGGTCAAGCAGAGGGACAGCAAACAGAAAAATCCATATAATCAATGGCATTAATCATAGGATACAACCAATGACAAACCAGTTTCCAAGGCAAGCTACCAAATCCCTCACGTAGAGATATTGACAGCTTACTTCACACTGAAGTTAGTGCTTATGATGTGGTCTAGAAAGATGATGAAAGCTTCACGATCAAACAATCCAGCTCAGAGAATACAATACAAACAAAACCATCCAGCTGAGCTACAAATATTATACACTTTTTAAAAGGCTGGCAACTTTATGACTGTGTACCATGATTTCTATTATCCACTCAAATTTGGATCAGCTTGTATTCATTAAGAAACATTTATTTTAGAATACATCTAATTGACCAACGAAATAACACAAGGAACTACGTCTTTAACATGCTCCTGAAATTTCAATACAATGGCTGAATTTCTTACTAGTGCGTATAAAATAAAGCTGGTATCCATCAATTTTATATAAAATAAATTTCCTTTTATCAAACGAAACCTAATTCCCTATTTTACATAACAATGTGTTCGTTCGTTGCTAATTGTTGTTAAGAAATTAACTTCATGGTTATCTTTACTGAAGACAGCAGAAAATAGTTGTGACTCCTGTTTAGCTTTTTAAACTTGCCATCACTCAACAGATCTCTTCTGATTATTTACAGCATGACGGTACATTATCCTATCTAGAAAAAAATTGTTAGCTGGTTTAACTCTTGCCTTAGTACATTACAAATCCACATATTTTCCTATGGCAGTAATTAATTTCCATTGGAATTCAACAATATCCTGTTGTAACATATATAACGCTTAAATTACTTTGTGATCGAAAATTTAGTGAGCAGTAAATTTATTTGAAAAAAGAAACTTGAACAACACAAACTGAAGGATGTCATTGATGTAATTCATTTGGATTTTTGTCATCGCAGTCACACCATAACTGAAGTATTAGGTAATTACTATGGAACAGTAAAACAAACTGGATTTCACAATTTGTTCGTTTATGATATGCAGATGAATTACTGAGAAAGTAACATATGATCCTTTGAAAGTGTATTTCACTTGAAGTTAACAAGTCAAGTGTCAGTACACTAAACCACAAGTATGACAAAGATACAGAACTGAAAAAAACAGTTTGCCGTTATTATTTCAGTTTTCTGGTCGAGATTAAACAGTAGAATAAAATACAACTTAGTAGTAGTGGGTTGAGTTCAGTCTCACACGAAAAAAATCCACTTTATGCCTACCGATTTATATGTTGAGAATCGTCAATTATTTTGATTTTTTAGGTCTTCCCAGGTTCCCCAGGTTAACCACATGTCACCACTCATACGGACAGTTCCATCTGGACCCATTGCATGAAAACGATTTACATATCATGCCATGTACTTGTACTAACGCTAAAGGTCCCACAGTCGCTGGTTTCTACGCTTGCCTCCTCAGCTGCAACAGCATCAAGTGTCCAACCAGCGTTATCTCGCTAAGACCATCTCCACCTCCTACTCATTGTTAAGCTAGCACCATCCTTCGTCCCACCTTGTTAGGACGGCAGCACACAGACACTTCAGTTCTTTTTACCTACGTTTTTAGTTGACAGCTGACCGGGAACTGCCTCCGAAGACCCATCTCCAAGCCAGGAGGGTGTGGTACAAACCTCATTGCTCCAAGTGTTTAGTACTAGCCACTAATGCGGTCACCTCAAGAAAACTGGGGTTATACTCAGGACAGCAACTGCTTGATATTGCCCTGAGCCCTTGGATACCAGTGTCCCTCAAAATGGAGACCAATGCACCTAATTTCATTGTATCGTGGTTTGTAAAACGAAACACTGTCTTACTGTTCTGATTTTAAGTGGCTTTTTCACCGAGAATACAGAAAAATAGTGTCAGTTATTTCACAGCAGTTACATAATTCAATGGTCACATTCATTACGTTTACAATTAATCAAAACATCTAAGTTCTTGGCTGTGTTGTTGAATTTCTCTTATTTAAATCAATAAGCATCATACATTATAAGGTGTAGTTTAAGAATGGACAAGTGGACTATACAGTCAATGCACGGGTTCCGTCTATCTGAAGTTTTGCTTCAAACTTCGGCTCAGTTCATAGTTCCAGGCCATTCTCCAGAGAAAAGAATGCTCCATCATAAACCTAGTGAATCGGTCACCTCATCAGCAGGAAACGTTTAAGCAACGCTTCCACATGAAAGCTAACACTCCTATCAGAGCATTCTGTTAACTTCACTCTCAAGCTGACTAGTGTTGTCCCCGTAACCTCCTAAATGTCAGTCTTCAATGCATCTAAAATCGCCACATAATCGGTTAGTTGGATGTAGTCAAACCATATGCGCAAACATGCACACAACCTGTCTCACTGATATCTCCACTAACTTGCAGAGCTAAGTGCTGGTCGCCTTCTCAAAAGGAATTTTATTTTGGAGGCCTGGTCTGTGAACTCATAGTGCTGACATATGTGCAGTGATGACTCTGTTCTGGCTACTGATAAACAAACAAGGCTATAGCTAAAGACATTGGCTTTCCGAGGTGAAAACCACTTGCCTTCATAAGATGAAATCACACCCGTCTTTGAGAATTGCTTCAGCAACAATGATTTCCGGAACTGGGAAGCTAGATTCAACTTAAGTTACTGTCGCGCTGTTCCTAGCGCACTGAACAGAGTCCTGATGACCTACAAAATCTTTCGCGCTTTACAGCCCTACCACTGTTTCTGCGTAAATGGATCTTGTTGACTATTGTCGCCTCTAAGTCAACATCATGGTGTATTGTTTGATATCCAACAGGGCTCCAAGAAGGTTCGCCGTCATTGCCAACTAGGTTCAACCCGTAATTCCCGGGGAACCCAAGCTAGTAACACAAACACTCAGACGCGCCGTGCACAGCTTCATTAGTCTTACACTTCGGCACGTAACTACTGAGCCGTTCTACGTTGTTTAGAAAGCCATGTTTACTCTGACCGATCGTGTCCAGCTGGAGTTATTCTTTCATATACCACATCTTGATTGGATTTTAATTTTATTGCATCATGAGTTATCATTCGTATAATATCCTCTTTTCAAGTTCTAAGATCTGTGTTATGCGAGCAACAGAGTTGATCACTCCTGGTCATAACTTGGAATTAAGCAATAACTCTAAATAAACACTGATTAGTTATCACGCGAGCAAGCGAAATACAAAATATTTAGTACTGAGGTGTTCTGAAGTTTAAAAAGATTTGTGCCTTTTCTCTGAATCGTGACAGGTGGACGGAAAAATCTAACGTGGAACCTCGTAAAGAGGTTCATCGGTTCAAGTTACTACACTTCGCAGAAGTACATAAATAACAAGTGAACAGAAAGAGAATGATATCAAAGTAGACAAAGTTGTAAGAGAGAATAAACATTTTTTTTGAGTTAATAGTCAGTACAAGTATGCAAGCTTTAGAAGAAATCAAAAAGTGACTTCATCTGTGCGAGTGTGACCGATTTTCAGCCATGTTACCTAGACTCCTAAACCACCGATTCCCATCATCTCGGAGACCCCAGTCAGTCAGTCAGTAACTCTGCACATGATACATACCAACAGTCAGAATCATGAATAAAACAAATGTAGATGTTACAACTGACTTCTTAAAGTAGTCAGTAAATGAATAAAAGTTACCCACCGTGTTATAAAATAGACAGTTATGTAATGTACTAAATTCTCCAAACAACACTAGCCAGTATATGACCAGTCAAACTAGACATAGGTTATGCACCTTTCAGTACTTTTCCGTTTTGACTTACCGGTAATCCTCACGAAATTGACTTCTATGCATAAATACTAAATGTCAATCACGAAATATTTTATCCGCTTACAATCTAATTCAGTAGTTCATAAAGTAGTACAAGCTTATTTAACACTTGAACAGTAAGGTATATAACATCAACCACTAAATTTGATGTCTATTATCTCGAAACTACGGATAAATTATTCTTTTTATTTTTACTCACATATTGCTAAAATAAGATTCAGAATCTTCTGTTTTCCAAATCTTATAGTCCTTAGAGAAGTGATAGTTGTTTTAATCAGTGAATCAATTTTATTATTCGAAATAAATATAACTTCAATAGTTATTAAAAAAAGATCGTAATAAGTCTCACTTTCAAAAGAAAAAAGAAGATATAACTTGGCGTCTAATTAATATTTGTTTATTTATCAACTAAATTTATGACCATTACATTTTTGTGATAAGCAGCAATATAATTTTGTGCGAGGAGATACAAATCTGAAACAGTTGTTTTCTCCCCCATTTAAAACCCTTTCTTATGAACTAAGCAAGTAATTTTTCGATTTAAGAATTTGTATGAAAGAAGTTTGGCTGTGAAGCAGAATAAATATGGAACGCTGATCTGGCTATACGTTTATCAGTGACCTCAGTGTCTTCAGAGTATTCTGGAAGAATGCTACGTAGAGTTGTAACAACAGTTATTTGGTTTTGTGGGAAAATCCTATATAGCTGGATTCGGACTGAATCCTTGATGAATGTGGAATTAAGATACTGTGTTATTTGTTTGCATGTAATTGGTAAGAAGCCCAGCTCGATCCAGGTTTCGTGTTTGTTGGCACTCATCAGCAAGGCATGTATGCAACATCCGTGGAACTGATGTCCTGTCTGAGATTCGAACCTGAATCACCCAATGTTGTATTTATCAACGTTACCACTGACTTATTCGGGTAGCGATTGAACCCCAACAGATACGTTGGTTGGTTACTGGACAGTCACTTCCCGAAAATGATCGATAGAATTCAGTCAGTGTTCAGGATCAGAAAACACGAGGTTGGTTGCTCTCCAGTGACCAATCGATGTATCTAATCTAGTCTTACAGGTGATAATTCTTGGTTTGAATAGCTTACTAGTAACGTCGCAGGATAATGTGGGTTCGAATCCACCAGAGGCCATCATTTTCCTGGAGGATGCAGATATGCCTTGCTAACTGGTGCCCGCAAGCACAAAACCTACGTCAATCAGAGCTTCCTGCTGATTGCCTCCAACAAACTAACTCTAAATTATGTTCGGGGAGATAAGTCAATACCTTTATGAATCAGCTGGCTTTTTGTCTCCTATGATAATTTACATTCACAAGCATCGAGTTTTTTATCGTCAGCTGACATTAGTTACCTTATATCCAAGTATATTTAAGCGTATTTAGTAGATGATTCAGTTTTTCACTGGCAATTTTATCTACTAACAACTGACAGTGGGAATTTCTTAAATTTATCACTAGAGGAAATATAACAGTTGATTAATATCATTAAGAAGCTTTTTAGTGTTGAAATGATAATAGTAGATGAATGTGAATTTCGGAAGATTTTAATTGCTTTTGAGCCAATATTCATTGGTATCACTTCGCCACAAAGGTATGTTGCAAACAGAATATAGAATTCTATGATACTCTTCATCAAAATCACTAATCCTATTTATCTGCTAATTTACCAAGCCATTTCTAAGCTGCCGTTACATCATATGGTTTGTTACATTGGTTAGAATGGAGCGTATTTCGTTCAGCGCAATCAAAAATTATTGACTGCTTATATTATTTATTGATGCGTTGCATTACCTTTTATCAGAGATCAGCGCTTATTATCCAAAATGAATCTGTTTAATTACCAATCTTAATCAAATCATAAATAATATGTTGAAGCATTATTCAGCAATGAAGAATAACTCTTATTCAGTAAGCGAGTGTTACATTTCCCTAAGTGAATATGAAAAATCGTAAGTCGTCTTAAATAATATCAGTTACCTTTCCTATTATGACAGAAATAAGCCTTATTAGTAATGTTACTTTTGTACTGTGAAAGTCTGAGTGTTAGGCTGAATTTTACAGTCAGCACGACATTTCAAACATTGTATATTGATTGCAAGATATATACATATACATATCATCAGGTTGTTACAACGTTTGTAGAATTACCTTCATGTTAATGATTAGCATACCATGTCGGTTGAGTCACTGGCTCAGACAATAAATTACTACGAAAAAGAAGTGAAGGCCATAAGTAACAACTTACCTGATGCTTTTTAGAACAGGCTAAAATAACAACTACTTCACAATATGGTGCCCTCAAGCAACATGTTATTTACTACCAACGGTTTCTATTTTCTTTTGTGAGTAATTAGGCATTGTTAAAGGAAATTATGTACTTAGACATGTATGCACATTAACACACACACACACACAACCATTGAAAGCAGCTTATTATCTGATTCTAAAGGTGTAAGTCAGGCTAATTGAAGTCGGTATGAAAGACTCATAAACAGCTGAAAACAGATTTCGTGTAGATTTTTAAATTCAATTAATTATAAAACTGAAACCAACCACAGTTGTTGTTCAGGTGAATAATATACTGAAATTTTGCTGAAATTATACCCAACCCCTTGAATTATAAGCTAAAGAGTATATTGGGGATCGAGTGTATATGTACACTTTATAGTTCCTCTGCGTACTCTTAGGTTCAATTTACTCCTAGTAGGTATTCTCTTGCATAAATTACCCTGTGTGTATTAAAGAAACTTATCACGATTTGAAACAAGAGACAGAGTTTAGAACTAAGCTAATTCGACCAGTGAAACAGTGTTATATGTTAGATAGTTACGTGAATAAAAGGTAACTACAATTAACAAAGAGTTATTGAAAGTCTCAGGGAAAAACAAGATTGTACAGCATACGAATTTGAATCGAATAATATTTTTTCACGGCATTCGAATGTTTTTTTTTGCCTAACCATATTTATTACTGGTCAATTCAATGTATATCGTTCACACTGGGTGATGATTGAAGGTGAAATGAAAATTTGGACTGTTGTCGAATTCATATAGTGGTTGTGCAAAAATCCCTGATGATTGAAGTGAAATAAAAATCTAGTCAGCATTTGAACCTTGTAGCTCACTTGGAAGAGAATTGGGCAGAAAAACTCACTAGTCACTGATTCCAATCCGGTTACGGTTCAAATTTTGATTTCATCTTCAATCATTACCCATTATGAATACTAGTCTGACAAACTACGGCCATCTCAGATAGTCAGATAATGTATCGTTCAGTTTATATTAATCGTAATTAATCCTTAAGTTATCTTCTCAAACCATCATCTCATGCTTTCTTCATACATCAGGTAGTATGTTTCTGGTGTGAAATAATAATAATAATCAGAATAAACTGTGAACATGAGCTCATATATATCATTACTCATATGATTACAAGCCTTTCAGTATAAAAATCCAACTCATGAGAGTATACATAAGCAAAAAATAAGAAATTAATCATCCTCAAAGGATATTATTCCGGAAGTGTTCATTGGTAGTAAAAAAATAAACTAGCTAGGGGAAGGCAGAAAACCATTTCATAATATTTTTCATGTGAAATAAAACAATGAGTAATAAAAACTCATTACATGCAACCTAAATACCATGGCAAGGTAGAATTTCACATAAAAAGCTTATGACGTTTAGGCAGTATTTTAACATGCCTAAAATAGTCACTCAATATGATATATTTTCATTAAAAATACTATGCATACTACTTAAGATACACTAACCAGCTTCTCAACTACACTGCACCATGTCTTCTACCCTATAACTAAACTCCAACCAGTACAAACCACTATTCCAGGTGGTTAAGGAATGTCTGATCAGTTCTGTTAAAGAAATGGACGAAAAAAGACGTTTCACTGTGTTATTTTATTCATTTCAAAATTTTTTATATCGTTTCCAGGATTTTCGTTTGATGAAGAAAATTTGTATTGCTAGGTGGGACCAGGAATGTGAATTATTATTATTTTTCCCTTGGGTTCCTAGTAGAACATAGGGATTCAGTAGCACATCACCATTTCACTCTCTTCTCTACAGTCTTCAAAACCTGGCTCCACCACCGCTCACACGCTTTCATTTCTTCCTCACACCATCTCTCCCATGTCACTCCCACCTCCGACACCCAACTCATCGTTTCCCATCTGGCTTCCACTCGACGGCCTGGCCTATTGTGTGATGTACACAGTCGGTCTTCTCAGTGTACGCCCAATACAATCCATCTCCACTTCTTTTTGCATATTTGTTGACCGATAGGTTCTTGGTTGGTTCGTTGCCAGCCAGAGTGAGTTACTGGTTGCTCATTCTCATTATTCTGGCCATCCATCTGATCTTCAGTTTCGAGTGAGCGTAGGCGGCAGCTATTGAAGATGTATGTCTGCAGTTCGTTGGAAATGCTTTTCGTAACGCACCAAGTCTTGCAACCATCAGATAGAAGCACTGACCTGACTGAATTAGTGTTGAAACTCCGGACCTTCTTCACGCTTTATGCTGAGTGTAGTAGATCTTCACACTTATTTCAGGTTAATGAAGGCCTGCTTTTTGTCTTTTCGATCCTCCTTCAGTCATTACGCCATATAAATAATGACAATTACTATCCATTACAAAATTAATTAGCTCAGCATAAAAATAATAATAATCGATAGAAATAATCAAGAAACAACACTGATGTTCATTATAGTGTCCGAAGCCAAAGAATAAAACTCTGGAACTGATCGGATTAAAAAAGACTCTGAATACTATTGAAATATAACTCGGTCACCGCGGTAGACTGTAATTTCCTATAAATCCGCTTTTGTAACTGCTATGTAACTAAGATGGGTCCAGACTCATTGGTATGGCATGCGTGTATTCCGTGCTGATTTGATAAACAACGACTCCGCTATCGATCTCTCCCCTTACCCAAATAAGTTTTTAGTTCTGTTACTCTATCCCACCCCATTGTGTTTCATTGCGTGCAGAGCTTTAACTGAGCCTTTTTACAAATATCTTGTTTTATTAGGATCTTCCAATGTTGATTCAGCTAGGTGTTTGTGTTCTGCTATTCTAATAGACCCTGGTTGACTAGTTCGAGTAATTTTTTTTACCTCGCAATCATTGCTTTACCCAACTGAATCAATAGAACTGTCAACCTGCAAAGCTTGTTTCTAAGCGAGTCTATCGGTTCAAGTGTCGCTGTAATCTCAGACTTGTTGAGAACTCCTTGTAACACTTCCGATTTACCTTCTTACTATGGTAACACAGTAGAGGCTTTTAATTCTCTCTCCATCGTTAATACCACCACAATAATGATTAATGTAAGAGTTATTACTAACATCTGCGTTGCTGTTACTGCTCATATTTTTCTCACGATTTCTTATGAATTTATTAGCTATTAAGGTGGGTAACTATTGAGACTTTAGATATTCTTGTTGCCTAATTCCTTGTCTACTGTGTTACCATATAAAGAAGGTGCACCGAAAGCGTTACAAGGAGTTTTCAGCAGGTTTGCAATCACACTAGCATTTCAACTAAAAAACTCGCTTCGGAACAAGCTTCATAGGTTAAAAGTTCCTACTGATCCAACTGGGCAGGGCAATTTACTTTACAAAGTCCCTTGTGATGACTGCAAAGTTAAATATACAAACCAAAGTATTCGGCCATGATCATTTTGGCTATCCTAGCACAAACTCCTGTCTAAACCAACCTTTTTAGATCCTTGTAAGGTTATAAATCTAACGTTAAGCTCAACTATCGCTGTCAGTGACTACAAACAACCACACAATAAGGCGGGATATAATAAGTTAAAAAATAACTTATCTGGGTGAACAGAGCGATTGGTAACCAAATCTTTGTTTATCAAGCCAACACTGAATACACATAGTAAGAATGATTCTGAACCTGTCTCACACCTACAAAGAATCCCGCTATCCTTATCACAAAGAGGGAGAACTGTAGTGATATCCGTAACGATGTAACGATGTCTCAATGTTGTGAGGTTAGTTACCTGATATATATATTGACAATAAATGATGTGCGACACGTTATCCAGTAAATAATGCTACACAGTGTGACGTCTTTCAAAAACAGACCAAAATAGAATGAGACTCTGTATGCGTCGAAAAAGATATATTCATATGAATGTATTGTATATTAGTCTATTAAGATAAATATAATTTTTGAACCCATGAGTAACTAGAAGATTATATCAAACACTACAAACTGCTAAGAAATAAGCACATAAAGGGATAAAGATTCAAGCCATGAGGAGGACAGAAACAAAGTTGTACTCAGAGTTGAAACTTCACTACAAAACTGAACACAAAGAGACGCTAAGAGATTAGATTAGGAATTACTTCAATACTTTCAAACCATTCAAAACTGTATCAAAGTTTTTGAAATCAGTTTTCTTCACTGTTGAATCTTTAGACTCTGCTAGCCAAATAGGAGTTATTTAAACCGTACGACTGTTTCACTCGTTTGCTTAGATTCATCCAATCTGGTTAGAGAAATCTGCGGATCAGCTGGAGTGGTTTGTAACTACTCATGTAATTAAGTAGTACATTTCTTTAGTTGATGACGCTTTGTTTCGAAGATCACACATTATGATCTTAACTCACGAGCGTTTTCCAATGCGAATCCTGCTGGCAACCCAGTTGGTCAATCAAAGTACTGCTCACCTGTGCAAAATGCTATCCTGGGTTAGGCAATTCGGAAATCATTTACCAACTGATCAAACTTCTTTACTTTTTTTCCTTTGTTTCTGTGTAAGTACGATAAAACATGTTTCATCGACATGAAAATGAGGCACAGTGCAAGCTAATTACATAACTGCGAATGAACTGATAGCTGCATGCTGAAAAACCTCAAACAATCTAGTTCGCTTTTGGAGCTCATGAAGCACTTTTTCCTTATGAAGTGAACACAGCATATTTCAATGAGTATTTCCGTTTATCTCTCCAGTCTTAACGTTTAATCATGTGAATATTACGTAGTACCAAATAAAGATTTGTGGACTGCATTTCTTTTCAAGAGAAAAATTATTTCAGTTGTTCAAACAAAGGAAGCAAGAGTAACATATGACAAAAAAGCCACTAGTAATACACAGAAACAGATTTGTTAAATGAGTAAACATGTAGGTAAAAAGGTTATCGTCAGATTAAATTAAAAATAGCTCAAAGAGAACAGAAAGTATTCTGTAAGAGAAATCAAGCGTAACTTTATGACGATAAATAAAGGGTATTCTACCAGTATTCAGACAGGAAAAAACAGTCACTGTATCGTAATACTGTTTTTCATTGACATTACATAGTAAGGGGTAAATTGGAAAATAACAAACCCTATTAGCACACATAGATCAGGTTTAATTAGTTTGACTATGAATGCTTTAGCAATGTGGAGAAAAAACTAACACAGACGATATGTGGTGGTCAATTTGAAAGCTGGCAAATGATGATAATTAGTGCTTTAACAGTGACCCTTTTTTCACCTACCTGAGCAGCACTGTTTCAACTACAGGCGGCACGGACGAAGATGTCAAAACCAGGATCGAAAAGACAAAAAGACAGGCCTTCATTAACCTGAAATAAGTGTGAAGATCTACTACACTCAGCATAAAGCGTGAAGAAGGTCCGGAGTTTCAACACTAATTCAGTCAGGTCAGTACTTCTATCTGATGGTTGCAAGACTTGGTGCGTTACGAAAAGCATTTCCAACGAACTGCAGACATACATCTTCAATAGCTGCCGCCTACGCTCACTCGAAACTGAAGATCAGATGGATGGCCAGAATAATGAGAATGAGCAACCAGTAACTCACTCTGGCTGGCAACGAACCAACCAAGAACCTATCGGTCAACAAATATGCAAAAAGAAGTGGAGATGGATTGTATTGGGCGTACACTGAGAAGACCGACTGTGTACATCACACAACAGGCCAGGCCGTCGAGTGGAAGCCAGATGGGAAACGATGAGTTGGGTGTCGGAGGTGGAGGTGACATGGGAGAGATGGTGTGAGGAAGAAATGAAAGCGTGTGAGCGGTGGTGGAGCCAGGTTTTGAAGACTGAAGAGAAGAGAGTGAAATGGTGATGTGCTACTGAATCCCTATGTTCTACTAGGAACCCAAGGGACAAATAATAAAATAATAATAATAACAGTGATCCTTATTTCTATTGGATGAGAACTTGTTTTAATATAGTCTACATTGAGTTTTTAGGGTAGAGATGTTACTTGACGAAGGCACTGATCTTGGTAGATGCTGAAATCTCATCTAAAGGCTTGAAATTATAACACATCAGTTTTCCTGGTTATTCTTTAAAACACCCGACCCTTTATTACTTATGTGATAATTTCTCCTCAAAATTGCGAACTAATATATAATGGCATATTAAAAACCAGTGATTACATTCTCTCCCAGAAAACTCGTGATGATACGTATTCTCTACCTATTATGACGTTTTATCATTATCATTACAAATCAGCATAATAACAGCTTGGTATTTGAAATCCCATGTGCAAACGACGACTCATGTCTATATAGACATGTAAATAGACCGCTTCGTCAAGGCAAGCTACTAAAACACTCACGGAGAGATATTGACAGCTCACTTCATGCTGAAGTTAGTGCTCATGATGTCATCTAGAAGGACGATGAAAGCTTTACGATTAAACAACCCAGCTGGGAGAACACAATACAACCAAGGCTATCCACCTGAGCTACAAATTTTCTCCACTATTTCAAGATATCCACTTCTTATATCGCCTTCGTTTTTGTGACATCTGTACTATCATCTGGACAGACAGGTAATCGGGAAGAAAAAAGATCATTGAGTTTATCTTCTAGAGATTTTCTTCCAATTTATTAGCTGATCATCATTAGACGGTGAGTGAACAAACTGGAACATGAATTTTTCTCCCAGAAAAAATGTTGTAATCAAAGATGAAGTATCAAAATAGATGTTTGTAAAAATGAAGGAGAATGTACTTAAAAATCGTACACTGCTAGGCTAATCAACATAATAATAATACTACTAATGATAATAATGGCCTTATTTCGAAAGAGATTTGGTGAATAATCTATAGAATTTCGACCATGTCAAATGGCACTAACTGAACAGAAACGGTGTACATGTATACCTAGTAAAAGATAAGAATATTTACTCCACCTACATTTTTCTCGAAAATCAAAAGTAAACTCAGATTAAATGTCATGTTAGCAACTAGACAATAGCAAGCTGCGTGATCTTTAATTAGTTTGCTTCCGGAAACAATGGTTGATTAGTTAGTGCCTTTCTAACACTTCCCTTCTCGCATGGACCATGAGCTGAATATGGTATCGTACAGTTTTTGCGTTTAGTAGTATCTACACAAAGCCTATATACTAACTACTAGTCTTATGTGACCGCAGACAAGCACATAGCTAAGAATGAAGAGGATACCGATAAAGTAGTTCCTGCTACTTGTTTACGTGAGTTAACATTTTTGTTCACAAAAGTTTGAATTAGAAAGTTTAGAGGTACACCACTAGTTTTGCTGATAATCTTCAAAGTTCTACGTAATGCAGCATAGTCTGCATTCAGTAACCCAGGAAGGAATGGAATGGAACAATGGAGGAAAATAGGCAGGATGCAGCAGTTCATAAAATATACGAGAAGCTGAGTTATAGTACATACTCTCAGTTTCCTAATGTGGTAAATTAGGCAGAAGATTCTTTTGGAAGTCAGTAACATATGGGAGGACTAGGAAAGGTCTTAAGAAAAACACATGTCGAGGTAGATCATACTTATGGCACTCTCTAACACACAATCATCAATCGAACAGGAACAATGAGACCTTAGCAGTTTACACAGGTTATTTTCGCATCTGAAACTAAAGTTTGTAGTCTGACATTTCAAAGAATTAAGCGCAAGACCATTCAAGGATGACCATTGTCCAATAGTTGATCAGAGCTGGTTCCCTATGGAGCAGTTAGCTGGAAAGAAGACAGGTGTCTTAACTGCCAAAGCGTCAGCAAATCTGATAAAATTGATACTGACTGAAGATGGTAGATCATAGAGAGGCAAGGAGAAAAACTGAGGGAAAGAACGCTACCTTGTGGAACTTCAGCCTCAGTAAACATAGAGGTGGAGCGCTTCCTTCTGTGAACAGAATACTGTTTTCCTTCACAGAAATGGGAATGCAGCCAGCTGATTATTCAGAACTCAGTCTTTGTCCAGGCTATGTTGTCCAGAAAAAGAGTTTCTGGGACAGATAGTCTAAAAGGCACACCTGGCGTACTTGGTATTTCTATCCAGATTATATAATCAGTGCTCCGGTTGTTTTCACATTCCATGGAAAATACCACAGGGGATATTTTTAAAGTTATTATTAACAGAATCGACATGAATTCTAAAAGATCTTAGCCTGTAGATAAAATTTAATAAGGTTTAGTACTCCTAATCACTGATGAGTGAATGTAAATAATTGCCTGAAACTATTTTCACTTCGTGTTTTCGATCGTCTGAAACACAAAGCGAAAAGAAAATCTATAAAACGGTCAATTAAAGTTTGGAATATTATCCCTTTTTCCAAGATTTTCCACTAGACTCTTTATTAAGATCATCCTCTTCATGGATGAGATAAAAATATAAAGAGGCTAGAAACGAATAGAGATGAAATTCGTTTCATACCGTGAGTTGACGGACTTCAGAAAATCCTAAACCCCATGGTTGTATGGTCGGTTTTACCTATAATCATGGATATGGACAACCTAGAAGCCTTAAAGTATAATGAGACAACTGGTCAATGCTCTTGAGTTTTCAGTGGTTCTCTTTCAAATGTCTACCACTGATGAGCACTATTAGAGAGAAAAAAGTTCTTTTCTTGAAAACATCTCCTGTGTTCTAAAGAGCGATTATCGGATAAGCATTCAGTGCAGAGTAAAACATTCTAATATTTCTTACACATTAGGCCAATATCAACACAGCAAACTTGTCATCATACACCAGTACATCCATCCATGTTATCAAGATTAAATGGACTACCAGTGGAACTATTTAATTGACGGCTGAATATGCAGAAAACACTTTTCCATCTCAAGATCTCACATACCTTTAGCTGTTGACACCAGCTTATCCTAACCACAAACGTTCATAAATACACAATCGTAATACATTTCTTGTGGTCTAGAGGTGGTATTCATCACTGACTGATATCAGTCAGGAAACCACTGAAAACCTGGGAGCACTAGACAGCTGCTTCGTCCAGATGTGGGATTGCTATGAGATCAACCAGTCGTAAGTTAAGCGGGTGCCAACTGAAGAGCTTGAGTGACAGAAATGCTATATCGTGAACTGGACCCCGACCCAAGGACTGAATGATTAACGCTTCCACTGTGTTATCTGAAGGTCGTGAGTTTGATCCCTAGCCGGGTAGTTTCTGCGTACTCCTGAGGAGTCGCACGCCAGGATGAAACATATATTCAGTGCTCCCAGGTTTTCAATGGTTCCCCATCTTACGTCAATGGGTGATGAATACTACTTCTAAATTAAAACCCCCATTCATCTCAAAAATATTTCTTGTAATCACCAATCATTTTATTTCTTAAACTCAGGTATTAGTAAACATCGACAGAATCAAATTCAGCAGAACCAACAGACGTAGAAAAGGATCCTTATATTCGACTCAGTCTTGAAATTCAGGACAGTCATCGAGGTTACCTCTGTTAACATTTCAGAGTATGTTCAGACATCTGGTTTCAGAAGTTTCAGAAAGCTATGTAAAGTTAAAATATTATTATTATTATTTTTCCGTTGGGTTCCTGGTGGAACAAAAGGCTTCAACAGCGCGTCGCCATTTCACTCTGTTCTCTGAAGTCTTTTGAACCTGGCTCCATGGCTGCCTAAAAATTCCAAATATTACAGATTATTAAAAGAAGTCAAAATGATGTATTTAGGCACTTCACCTAATCCTATCTGTTAATTAGTCACTGATAAATATGATTACCAGTTATATAATGTGAAAACAGATATAAAATGGTGGAGAAAATTTGTGGCTTAGATGGATGATCTTGGCTTCGTTGCCTTCTCTGAGCTGTGTGGTTCAATGGGCAAGCCTGCATTGTCTTTCTAGACAAGCACGTCACCACTAACTTCAAAATGACTTTTATTGAATCGTATTGTACATGGCTAACAGTTCTGTTTTCTTGATTTCGTTAATATCACATGATACAAAAGCGTGATCATCGTAAAACTAACACATAATTAGTGTGATCGTATTAAACGAGGAGCTTTTTTGTTAGTAAAACTTCTGTACTTGTTAAGATGCAAGTTTCTAACAATACCCAACATCTTATACTGTGGGAAAAGTTTAGCTCATTTCTTTTCACCTTCAAAGAACTACAAAAAAATACCGGTAAACTTCATTTCACTCGGCAGATAACTTCCCCATGCTCTGGACATACAAAGGTGCGAAAACTACACTTATAACTTGAACCATTTGTATGTATAAGATCTATTTAGAGTAGAAGAATACAAAGTCTGAAAAATTAAAGTGGAAAAAGTATTAAATCTGCTTACAAAACAGCTATTTGTTCAGCCTCACATATGATGTCAAAGGAAGTTTATTAGCTAACAGAATCAATGAACGCGAAAATGTAATTTGGCGCTAGTTGTTTTAATTCTGCGGAAGTATATATATATGTATATATATATATATATATATATATATATATATATATATATATAAGTGATTCTGTGAGTAAAGCAGCGTGACCTTTTGATTGCCATATTATTTAAAATAAAAAGAAGTGAACGGAAACGAAAGTTGCAACAGGTCATGGGGAATTTTACTGCAACAGACTAAAAATCACATAATTTAAACCATTTATGCACAAAATTAATATACTTTTAAGTTGGTAAACCAAGTCGGACTCAAGGAAAAATACTAAACATCGTCAGTGAGTGAAGTTTATTCTATACCTCAGACAGGCAGAAGTAGGAAAATGGGTTCATCAAGAAACCTAAATGTCTTCCATTTGATCCGTGTCCTGGTCATGAGTGCGCGCTGTTCAGGAGTCCCATACTGGGACGAAACAGCTGTCCGATGCTCTCAGGTTTTCAATATCTCTCTAAATGGTGTCATTCCACGCTAACTATTAACTTGAAATCAAAAAGTATTCACAAGCCTCTAAACTCAATTCATATCCTTTTAGGAAATTTTCTTCTACTTTGCATTATACTGGTTGCTGATGAAGTTGCAAAGTTGGCATTCAGACAAAAGACGAAATTTGGTAAAATAAAGATATTGAATAGACATCCTCCTTAAAGTTCATAGTCAACTTGCTTTCTGAATAATGCAACCATAATATGTTGTTAAAACTTAAGCTTACCTTGCATTTATACGATGAAGTGAAGATGAACGTTCTATAAGACAGTTTTAATAAAAATCCTGACTCTTTCTCAGAATATAACAAGCATAGCTGAAGTGAATACAGGATTGGTTACTTGTTTCTTTCAACTATGAGTTCATAAAGGGTAATCACTTGACTTCTCAACGTCTGAGAACATAGATATACCTTTGGAGTAGTTTGCCGTAACTTGTACAGTTTCATTATACTATAGGCCTTTTAATCTATATATATATATATATATATATATATATATATATATATATATATATATATATATGATTATGTATTCGGTTTATGAGACTTCACTTACTAACTGCCAAAGATATCGCACACTTCTGGCTAATGTACACTAACATTTAAACACAGAGCCAAGCACTACGAGTTTGGTGTTCACGATTATTTCATAATTGGCAAGGAGTGGAGTCAATTTTGTCACCACAATTGCATTACTATGCAATGAATTACCAACATCTAACATACTCCTTTGAGTTGCTAATCTTCACATGGTGAAAACCAGGTGTAAACAAAATACTTTACTAGCAAGCCATTTATTACTGCGATGGATAAGTATCCTATATAAGGTTATTACTGAAAAATTTATATTCATTTTGTCATTAGATTTCCTGATCTTTGTATTGTATTTTTCAAGGTATTGCTTAGTTAATGAAACACTACTGATCAGTGAATTACTGATATCAGCACAAGCGGAGTAAAATTCATTAACCAGAAAGCGCATTCATCAAGCTATATGAAAATGAACAATTCAATCTAAAAATGATACTCAAAGTTGTTGATCTTGAAAGAATTCAGCACTTGAAAAGAGATCTTATACTTTCAGTCAGTAGCCCAATAGGAAAAATCGCTGTAAAAACAATGCTGATATTCACCTGCTTAAAGTTCCTGTAAGAACAACATCATTTACTTCAACGAAAAAATAAGGGGGTTATTAATAACAAACAGAAATGGATAATTATCCTGTATTCCAGTACCAGCTCCTTACAATACCAATATCAGATAACCGCAGTATAACACTGTCGAGTGTCAGTAGTGTTGTAAACTAAATGTAAGCTTAATTTGAATTGAACGTCAGTCTTCTGCAGATATTCTTTCTACTCAGGTGAAGGTAAAGTCAGTCCAAAGTACAACAACAGCAATCAAAAGGTCAGTAGTTATCATACAATATTTAGTTTATCTTAATTTGAACGTGTAGTGACCTACTAGAAGAATAAAAATAATCATAACACTTCTACTGAGCAGAAACAAAAAGCACTTACCTTATTGTTTATTGATACGTGCGATCTTCCCATTGAGTACCCACCTACTGGATGTACCTCCTCCCCAGTGAGTGATGCCGTCCTCATATTACTCGAACCAGGTGCCGGTCGGTTTGAAAGCCAGAACGTCATCTACAGACAAGTCTAAGCGGGAACAACATCACTCTCTGGATGCGAAGTACATTCAGCTAGGGAGTCGCGAAAAGAATGAAACGCGCTGCATGGATTCCACTACTAGTCACTATCCATCATTACTGCTGCCCTTTGCATAGCCTAAACATGAGGTTTTGAAGTTTGGTTGTTAAAAACCGATCTAAGTTCTGTTTCGGTTCATTTTCTGAAATCAGTGAATGGTTTTCCACCTTTGTAAAACAGTAAACAACCTACATAGATATATACAGTGTGATGGAAATGCAAAAATTACTTGAAAATTGAAATTGTCAAAGTAGTTATATGCAGATTCACAAAGGTTTGCAGAAAAGATTAAAGGAAGAAAAACTGA
This sequence comes from Heterobilharzia americana, assembly GCA_944470555.2. NCBI lineage: Eukaryota > Metazoa > Platyhelminthes > Trematoda > Strigeidida > Schistosomatidae > Heterobilharzia > Heterobilharzia americana. The sequence goes on along the minus strand of OX104129.1, from coordinate 68,715,047 downwards.
ATGAGAACTGTGATATATAAATCATTATATCTTTCAAGGTAGACTTTATCATGAAGTGATACTATGTGAAAAACCACTAAATACCTAAGAGCTTAGGTTATTCGGCGTTCATTCCCGCAACTTCAGCTTCGTCCAAGCCCAGGACTGTAGAGTCACAAAGTAAGCAATCACATCATTCAACCACCAGGATGGAAACTATTCGTCCAGATTTCCCGTTGTTGTCTTGGGTCGAAATAAACAACCTCTGCTGATATGTGGGCTCTCGTGTGGATGCCTGTATACTGCCTGATCATTCATTATGTTGTAATTTGCTTGGTAGTGGATTTCAGTGGAATCGACTACACACGTTTCGTTTGGTTTCAGACTCATCAGCTGCTACCCTCCACTAGGTGAATTAAAATAATAAATTATCAGAAAATATCTGAGGCTTCGTGTAGAAGCCTGTATGCCAACAGATACCAATCACTTTCATCCATTACAATAACAGGAAGTTACAAGTATTCATGAAAAATAACTGTTACTCGTTGCAGAAGAGGTTGCTGCAGTAACTCAACGGCCTAGTGGATAATGGTCTGAAGTTTGAAGCAACATGTAGGTGGTCTGAGTCTTGATAATGAAGATATCACTCACCTGGGCGTAGCTACATCCAACTTCAAATGCCAGAACGTTACCCGCTAGGTTACTAGGTCATGATGGACACTTCTTGTGTGAAGGATATAGTAAAGTTTTGATACTGAAGCTTGTGAATCTTGGCTGTTGATTGGACTGAACGGATCGACATCTGCTGACAAATAGGCTTCTATGCGGATAACTCGATATCGCCTATATTTTCAGTTTAATGTCAATAATGAATAGTGGCTAGCAGTGAAATATGGGACGCATGCAATTAAACTTAAATATCCCAGTAACTAATATTTCATTTATACGCTTAGTAAAACTAATCACAATTAGGCCACCATAACTGAATTGCTGACTTAATGTGGTTTTGGTTCAACCTTCAATATTCATCAAGAAATTCACCTGCAAGTCAACTGAAACGTAACTTTCCTCTTAGCCTACTTAAATTTGCTTCTACTCCATTTAGGGTTAATTTAGCTAAGAGATCAAGGATTTCAATTCTCGGTCACTAACTTTTTTTAATAAATAAGACATAATCCCTTAGTAGAATAGGCTTTATTAAGCTTTTGCAAGTTATACGCACTATTTCCTTTACACTTGCATTAAATTTCCTTGAAGATAACGGATATGTATTTCCTAGCATTGGTTTCATTGAAGAATTTACATGACAGATGTTTTGTGTTCAGTTAAACCAGTAGTACAGAAAAATACTCATATGAACGTTTCAAAAGTTTTTTTAATTTTTATTAGTTTCTTTGTAATTTAAGTAGTACGAATACAGATACCGCAAAATTCTGGCTTGTATTTATTATCGTATTTCTAAGTGTCAGAGTATGATATTTGTGAACTTTTTGTTGACAAGAAACCTTTTAAATAATTCAATATGCTTCGTGATACACATCAGGAAGGTGTATCAGAAAGAATATTCCCTGTGATATTTGAACCCGTTTCATCTAAGGCTGACTTTCGAGATATTGACTGATGGCTAACCACTACGTGACTGACCTCATTGTTAGGATCTCTGACTATAGGATAGAGTCACGGGGATTCGAATGTCTCACAAGAAATAAGTTCCCTGAAGGTTACAGATACGCTTAACAAACGAGCAGCTACTAACACAAAAACTAGATGAAGCAGGGTTTCTTCACTATTACCTATAACCAGTTAACATCAATAAAAGTGTACCGTGATGCTGAGTATTCGTGCTTGGTGACCATGTAACAAACTATTCGGTACTATTAATTCAACAATAAGGATTAGACAACAATTTGACGGGTACCAACCAATAAAACTAGGGTAATTAAATAGAGTTGGTTTGATTAATAAAAATGACACTGGATTTGAATAAAAATATGCACTTTAGAAAGATTCAAGCCAGTAAGCATTTTCAGTGAATTATGAAACCTAATCCTAATAGACCGTGAAGTTGATGATTTATGTTTCGAATCCTGCCGCTAGCCAGGTTTTAACTGGCCTATATTTATCACCATAATGTGTGTGGTTTCATCTCGTAAATAAATGTTTCTTGTAAATGGATACCTAGTAATCTGAAGCCTCAGTGTTTGGCTGTCCTGACTTTCAGTTAGATTTGATGATTCACATTTTATTGAAGTTCCCCTGAGTATATTATAAACATTCGTAATGTAACTCAACCCAATACATGTCTTTGTTAAAGGCAATGAGCAGCACTTGTTTTGTAGGGGCTTACAATAACACCAAGTTTGCCAGGACCAAAGTTGATGATGCCAGATTGGGACCAGAAATCATCGATTTGAAAGTCAATTTCTTAGATCAAATAGACAAATCTCCGCCCGTACATACTATACAGTGTCGTTTCTAAGAACTATTTTCATCTGACAATATTTTAACAAGTTATTTAGATATTTCAACTTCTACTTGTATCTAGAAACGGTGCATTATTCCAACTAAGATGGACTGAATGAACTTTTATCTTAGACTTGCATGCATCTCTCATTTTCTGATTTCATTTAAAATAGATACTACCTCAGTGTTACTGTCGAGTGTCGACAACAGACAAATAGTTGACATGTCACTTCGCAGATGTATGAAATATAAATGGGTAGTTACAGAACATTATACTCCCGAGTGAATTAGGAGGAAAGAATCGGATCCCAGTCAAGCTATCCACACCCTCAGGTTTGAGTTTTAGCTACCAAAAAGCGTAGCTAGCTCCGAATTATATATCCTTCTATATTACCAATAGACTAAAACCTCAATTTTATCTTGTCTTCACAGACCCCAATGAAATTTACACCCGTGTTTCCGGTTTCAAGTTTTACGTGTTCACTATATGAGTATTTCATGTGATAACATATTGGTGACAATAAAGAATAAGTTAAAATGTCAAAAATGGAAACTGTTTTGAAGGATTGCGAAAGCCTCGGGTTTGCGCTGAAGGTATAACCATACACTGTCTTGTTGCACTAAATGAGCTCACTATCAAGTTGCTTGGTCGCTTACTTGGATGTAATGAGTTTTATTTAAACTGAGAATTTAACGGTGTGTTATCGTTAGCTACTGCACAATCACATATGAAATAATAATGATATATTTGGAATAATTTTGTATTACTTACAGAATAGTGGGATAACGTTTGATTCCTTCGCTTCTAGGAGAACGACTTTGTATGGCTTCGTAAGTAAAGTACAAACTTACTAACTTTAGATCTAACAAAGCGTTTAACATTTAAAATTAGGCTCCAAGTAACTTTTTAGCATTGATTGGAAAACTCGAAAACCAGTCATAAAACAAAGTTATCAGTTTGACTATTAGGGGTTGCTGTGGTTTGACAAACTAGTATTGATGCTTCAGACATCAACCAATATCAGTACTAGTCTGTCAAGTCACAGCTATCTCAGATAGTCAAATGATAATCTACATGATGCTTACCCTCTCTAATTCAGTTAGATTTGGGCTGGGTTTAGAAGTCCTGACTAGGTAGCCAATGTGAATACCATCAAGGGGTAATAAAGCGTCATGAATTCATATGGTAGTCGGGCAAAACTTATGGTGATTGAAGTGACATAAAAATCTGGTGAGTAGTAGGACCTCTTCGCTCACTTGGTAGAGCATCGGACAGGAAACCCGGTGGTAGCTGGTTTGAATTTGGCAGCGGTCTAAATTTTCGTTTCACCTTCAATCACCACCTAATATCAATATAACAAAGTGATAAGAATAAAAACATTTCTTAGCCTCCTGACTTAATTTCAACTTATCCCGTTTTGAAGGTTACACAATAAGCTTTCATTTTTATCGATGCTTCGGATCTCCTAAGTGTTCGACTATTGTTTACAAAGATGATTTAACTATTCGTTTGTAAAAAATTCTTCTGAGTTATTCTTCATTCGTCAGTGTTTACTGTTTGAGTGATATTAGTTTTGTACTTTTCTATAAATTAAATTGCTATCATGGTGAAAACTTTTGATTTTTATCTGAACATGAAACTACTCTTACGTGAAGGCATGGAGCTGTAGACCATTGATCTAGGCTGTTGGGTTTCAATCGGTTGGTTACTCATTCGAAACCTACTCTGATAAACGAGGTCTGAAAAACAAGGCAGTACTATTAGACGTCACACGATGGCCATGAATCATTGTCTAATATATAAGTGGGTGAGCAGTTTCTGAGTTTCATTTTAAATATGCTTCTAACCAACAAGTAACTTTTTAAGGTAAATAAAGATTTTAATTTTAAGGTAGTTTTCATCACGAAGTGACGTCAGTTGGTAAACCACTGAAAACCTAGGAGCCCTGGACTACTGTTTCGTTCTAGTGCACCATTCCTCAGCAGAATGCACCAACAACCCAGCCAATCAGGGACCAAACTCATGACCCTCAGGTTTCACGGTGATCGCTCTAACCACCTCAACCACTAGATCTGAGTTCAGTAGTTCACAGTTCTCAACTCCTATCAATTTGCGACATGGCGTAACTATCCACCGTATTAAGTTGATATCCGCTCCTCTTCCGTAGGGTCAACCAGTTGGAAAGGTGCGTACTGCCGGGGAGTCCCACAACTGAGACGAAACATCTGTCTAGTGCTCCCTGGTTTCCAGTGTTTCTCTAATCAATGTTAGTCGGTGATAAATACTCCCTCAAAGTACGTTTTTCTTTAACCTTAGCAGTTTCTTTCCCCATGTGTATTTTTAATTGATATGGTTTCTTACAACGGTTGTACTACGAGTAATAAGGAAATAAATATATTTGAGAAATTTAACAATAAGTTTATCTCTTATAGCCAATTCATAATTTTATATCCTTTATTTCCGCAATATCTACCTAGCATTACTGGCAGTTCGTCCGACTCAGATTTTCAGTGCTTCTGAAGGAATTCCATCTGGTCCTGCTGCTTTCCCAGCTTTCAGCAACTTTATGGCTTTCAGGAATTTCACTTTTGCCGGAGGGCTTGTGTTCACTGATGACTGTGTGGCTAGGCTGTTAATAGTATTTCTAGACTAGTTGCAGGTGGTGGTAGTGGGGGTGGTCAATTCAAGAGTTTTTTGAAGTGTTCAGCCCATTGTTACCTTTGTTTCTGCTCTTTGTTAACTAAGTTTCTCTCATTATCCTTTATTAGTTTTATCTACGTTGATCTCTTCCCAGATAGTAACCTGGTTATTTGATACAGTGTTGTCAGATTTTCATTATCTCCAGCCTGTGCTGCTTCAGTTGCAAGTGTGTCAATGTATTTTGATAATAAATCAAAAATCTATAAACTATGTTGTGGTTTTGGGTTGCAATTCTTCATTAACTGACATCAGTTGGAGGAAAATTGGAGATCTGGGAGCACTGGACAGCTGCTTCATTCTAGTATGTGACTCCTCAGCAGTGCGCACCTATGACCCTACCCCGACATAGCTCGAACCCAGGACCTTCAGGTTCCATGGCCAGCACGTTACCACTGAGCCACTGTGTCGGAATCGAATGGTCCTCATTTCCTACTTCCGTTAGTTTACGACATAGTGCTACCTACATCCAGTGTCATCGCTGAGTAACTGTCCTTATGTTCAACTCCCCTGGTCATGACTTCTCATTAGAACTCCGAGAATCCCTTATCTGAGCTAGTCATTAATGAGCCCTAGATTAATTCTGTCTGGTGAATTGCTTTCTGCTAAGTCTGGATTGTTGTCAAACAGCCTATGAAAGGATTGCCTTTTAAAGTAGCTTTTTTAACTGCTGTTAGACAAACAACAAACAAACTAAGAGACTACTTAGTCGTATATGCTTAGTGCATAATCAACAATCTAAGAATAATCGATGCTTATGACAATCTAGGATATAAAGCATCATGAATTACTGAATACTCATTAGCTACTAGGTGGCGAAAACATGCTTTTACTAACCGTACTTCTCTCGTACACTCATAACTCAAACAACTTTGGATATACATCAGTTCATTAAACTTATCCACGCAACGTGAAAAATATCCTTAAGTAGGTGTACTTAAACGATGCTTTTATCTGGACCAAAAATTACTGGATTGCACAATTCATTTCTTCAGTTTACTTATAACGCATTCTCCTACTGAGTTTTCTAATAAATTGATTCTGTTTGTGCATATTTGATAACAATTTAGGATGGCTTGTCATCTAATTCACTCAGTACCTAGTACGAGAGTAGTACTTCGATAATGTAATCGAATATAAGATTTGTTTATTTGATAAACCTCAATACAATACAACAATAATTTAGTTTGGAAGTTTATGGGGATTTATTGATTTCAAGCTGGTATTCAACGTAAGTTGGCTTCACTCGGAGAACCATTGAAACCCTGAGGGCACTGTTCAGCTGTTTCGTTTTAGTCTAGGAATCCTCATCAGTGCACATCCATGACGCCATCAGACCCCTACTTTCTAACTTCCGTTAATTCGCCACATAGTACGACTTTCACCTAACGCCACTGTGGACCAGGGAAACCTAACGCAGTGACTCAATGATAACAAGCTAGCAGCAGAACATGAATGTCTTTGTCCCGACCCTTCGCAAAGCAAGGAAGCCCAATATTCCCAGTTTGCATTCCACGAACTGACATCACTAGTTCTGCAATCGGCATCAGTCCGTGATAGTAACATTTCGAAGCACAAACTCTGTCATAATCATATACACGTCCCTTTTCAGAGGTTCTTAATACCTCCTATTTTAAATTCATCCTTTTCCGGATTCACTATTGTTGTGTACTGTTCAGACCGTCCAACTCTTTACCCAAGTAAGGAATAGCCAACGACTTCCTAAACTTCTTTCTTATAAGACAAAGTAATTTATTGTCTAGCATGGCGTGATTTCGGCCGCTGTTATTCTGTTCATATGAAAATATTGTACGCATATATAAATAGCTGCAAAACGACAACATATGAATTTATGCTTTAGCATCCGTTAAAGACCTGAGTGAAAAATGATTATAACTCGTTGATTTATGATCTTTACGTGATAAAATAATGTGAAATGTCCTATCGTATTGCTACTGTGTCAAGAATGATTATTGAGAACTAGTCTGTACTAAAGAGTAAGGACTTTGATATGTTACTTATTTGTTGATAATTTCCTGAAGATCGCTTTCCTTGAACATTTGGCCACCCAGAACAGATACTGATTTATTCGCATGATCAAAGTTACATTTGATTTATTTTACTATGTCCCCTATAATGACACTTTTAACACTGACACCAAAGTATACAGAGTTTGAATAGGTTACTGAGAATTATTTCATCAAAACCTTTGAAAACCGCATATTTTATTCGATCTGAAGATTTCCCAGAATTTATTGATTTCAAGTTATCATTGATCACAGAGTGACATCAGTTGCAGAACCAATGAAAATTTGTGGGAATCAGACAGCTTTTTCATCTTAGTTTGAGTTCTTCAATAGGGATCAAACCCAGAACATTTGGGTTCTGTGGTGAGCTCGTTACCATTGAACCAACGCGTCGGAAGTGCATTGGTCTACACTGGCATTAGATGGAGGTCATACTGTTCACTAAACTGACAAAAGTAGGAAACTTTGGATCACTGAATTCCGATGTTTTGCCCGCCGTTAAACCCTACTAGGTCATGGGTACGCCTTCTCGAGGAGTGTCATACTGAAACTAAACACGTGTTCAGTACTCCTAGGTTTTCAACGGTTTCCCAACTGATTTAATAAGGAATCGGTAAAGTTGTGTTTAGACTGAGCTATCTAGTTTCATTTCACACAGTTTTTACATGACACTGAACAGGGAAGTGTTGATACAAACAAACTGGTCGGCAAAATATTAAAGTAACTCTTTATGTTATCACTTCTTCCAAGTAAAATGAAGTATTACTAGCCACATTTTCACTCTTGGTTTCTTAGGTTTCCCGTATGAATCCTGCTAACTGCTAGAGAAATTACACTGTGTGCTTTTGTTCAGTAAAATTTGGATCAAATGTAGTTTTTATCACGGTTTTTCAACATAGAAATATTGAAGAAGGTGTAGTTCATGAAGAATTCAAAAATCTTTTTTACAGTCAAATATTTTTCATATTGACCATTTTAATTCTAGTGAATACAAGTCATGTGCTTCCTTAAACTGAGATCGGACAAGTGAGAACTATCAACTGAGCACAAACAACAGACCTCAGCATTGTACACGAGGTCTTGATTTGTCATAACTCCCATGTTACCATCAAGGAATTCTATGTACATGAGATATTCTACTGTTTCCAGTCATCAGTCTGCGGCATAACATTACCTTCATTTCATGTTATCAACTTGACGAACAGTATTGATCAAAAACTGCGTGATAACATGAATTTCATACAGGCTATAGGCTATAGTGTATCATGTGGCTTCTAACCAGTTTATTTCACGTGATAGCCTCAACACTCTGAGGATTGTTACCTTAGATTGTTGTCCTCTAAACGTTGTATAGTATGAACCCAGTAACTTGAAAGTGAAATAATATCGTTGAAAGTTGTAAAGTTTATACTGGCTTTTGGTTTTAAACTGACTAAAACCAGCTTTTCTTTTTGTCTTGCCCTTTTTTGACTCCTTAGTTGGTATCGACTTTATGAGATCCATCAGAGTGTTAATAAATTTCCTAAAAGCTATTCAATACAAGTAGAAATCGTTTCGCTGTTTCGTTATAAGTAATCTCGGAAAACTCTATAATTCCTCCTACATTATTTTTCCCAGGAGAGAATACTCAATTATTTTGAGAGAAAGTCATCTCTCTTATGGTAGACTTACGTCTTAAAAACTTTCTTCTACTGGAAATACATAGCAAAACAAGTTGAAAAAACTATTAAGAGGTAGGAGTTTCTTTTCCAAATCGGTTAACAAAAGTTGGTTAATATAGTGCTGGACTCTTAAATGTAGATAAAGACTTTTCAACATGAAGCGCAGTTGTGCCACAGAATTCAATACCCTTAATTATTTTTGTAACTGCATCTTGCGTGAACGAACTGACTACACCAATTTAAGGTTAAAGGGATCTTGGATAGTATGGTTGAACACGATGCTATAGCTCGAAATCTGAAACATTTGACTCACTATGATGAATTGATGATGAATTATCGTAAAATGTCCAATGTGGTAATTCACTCCCTCGATGTGTTTTATACAATAATATCCAGATTTAATAATTCACATTCGGCACTTGTGTACAGAAAATGAGAAAAAATAACTGTACGTGACCTTCAAGTAAAAAAAGACCAACTCAACATAATCAGAAGGTTATTAGGCAGGTAAACACTTCTTTCGAATAGATGTGGGGTATTCGTTTTATTTTCTCCAATATTTATGTTGTCGGTATCCTAAAATTTTTCTGCAAGAAGATTTACAACAGATTACGCATTTATGATAATTTAGTTAGTTGTGGCTAGCAGAAGAATCCAGCACTCATGTTTCGTTCTATTTGTTACTTGTCAGCTGGATGTACCTGCACCGCAGTAATTGATGTTGTTCCCACCTATACTCGGACCTGGTACCCATCGCTTCAAATGCCAAGGCGTTATCCACTTCGCCACGGAGGAACGACAGCCACTTCTTGTACAATGGGTAGTAGTGATTACTATACATATCTTTCATAATTCAATAAATAAATGCTTCGTCTTATCATTATTTATTGATATACTTGCCATTCTCCGTTGTTGTGTTGGATCGAATTGCTCGACCTCTATTGGCATATGGGCTTCTAAGCGGATACCTCGATAGTGAAGCGATAGGTACGAGGTCCGAGTCTCGGTGAGAACAACATCACGGAGGTGCAGGTACATCCAGTTGACGAGTCCCAAATAGGATGAAAAGCGCATCCTGGACTCTTCTGCTAGCCACAATTAACCAAATTATTATAATTAGCATTCAGGCAATATCAAAATATGCGCATAGGAGCCCATATGCCAACATAGGTCGAACAATTCGATTCAACAAAACAACGGAGAATAACAAGTATGTCAATAAATAGTAGCAAGTCGACGCATTTATTTATTGAATTATGAAAGATATATTCAGGACACAGGATCAACTAAATAAACTGTATCTTATCCGATAGTAAGCCAACAAATTCAGTGTAAGCTTGTTATTAGTAAGTGTGTCAAAGATTCAAACCTGTTTGAATCAAGTATCGTACGTTAGAAAGAAAGTATAATTGTTTTACTATTCTCAGGTATAGATAATAAGCAACCCGCACTCTTACATGGAAATACTGAGTCGGAGAATGCTAAACCACATCTGCTTTGACGGTACTGATGAAAAAGTGGAGCAAAATTCAACTCTGATTCATTTCTTGTACATTTCACGAAACATTTCATGTATATGAAGATGAAGGTTCATATTTTGTAAGCCTATAACTCATTTACCAAAGGAATAAAACCTTTTTGGCTTTATAATGTAGATAATTTTGAAGTTATCTCGTCAATATTGTGCCCACTCCTTGCAAATTCGAATAAACCTATATACTTGGATGACGTAAACCGTAAATAAAACTTGATCAGTGATCAGTAGGCCTTGATTATTAAGTAAGTTTAGTTCATGAATACAAACTGATTAATTTTTGCTGAAACTTCACAGATGTTATTTCATTCAGCCTATGTAACACTGAGTATCAATGAAACAGATGAAAATTGTACCTTCAACAAACCGGGAACAGTGTATCCCGCTTCCGTATATCCTGGACTAATGCATAGTGATTCGATTTATATAATTTCTATATTACCTTGTTTCTTCCTTTTAAATTAACAGGAAAAAGATATTTCAGATATTTAAATCAAACAATTGTGATTATTAGTATGTTCCTTAAAGCAGAGATTGATATAAGCAAACTTATTTTTACTATTGCTACTAACTGCTTGTTGTTTTACTGGATCACGCCTCCGTGATCTAGTGGATAACGCCTTAGCATTTGAAACGATGGGTATGAGATTCGAGTTTCAGTGGGAACATCACTCTCTAGGGCACAGGTACATCTGACTGGCAGATCCCAAATAAGACGAAACGCGCTACCTGGATTCCTGTGCTATCCACAACCAAGTAAATTACCAGGCTTATTTTATTTCAGCGATGAATTTACAAAATTGCCACCCCTTCACTTCACCCCATACCTTATGAGTTAGGTTGTATCAATACTGATTAACGCTAAAGTTTAACCCTAACACACCAATAGCACCGAGTTGTATTAGTTCTGAGGCTGAGAAAAAGGCCTTTATTAATAACATGGATTTATATATTCCTGAATTTGCTTGCTCTTAAAAAAAGGATTTTCCAAAATGTATAATGTTAAAAATGCAACGTATGTTAAAATGTGGGAATAGTTCCCAAGTAATCACTAGAACTGTGTTTCGAAATTTACAGGATAAAGAAGGCAAGAATACTTTATACACATCGAACTGGTTTTCTGTATTGCATACATCTAATTTACACTTCCTTGAAGTTCTTTTTTTTGTTATTAAGAGACAAAGAAAACAAACTGTTGTATAATTACAATCTGTCTTTTGCTTTATATTTGTGAGTATGCATGAAACTGAACAAATAGTTACTTTCATTGTAGTATTGTAATGAACTTGACACGAAAGTAGTACTTCACCAAGCACACAATCAGTCTTCTTGGCATTTGTTAAGCCTTTCAAAAGTTTCGAAGACAAAAGCTTGGCTTATTTAGGCCATATGTTATGATGCTTCATGAATGAAGTAGAAGAAAGTTATTCAGTGAGATCGATTCAAGTTGTTGAAACATTTTTATGAATTACTTCAGAACGTCAGTGCTTGACTAGGATACGCATCGTTTGTGAACTTCTTGGGGAATCGGGTAAACTCATCATTTACTTTTCTGAGTTACACAGTAGATCGTACCGCTAATGATAACCAGTTGAAGAGCAAATAAACAAACTTCTCTCTAAACTCTACTTAAGCATTTCATCTGGACTGACCATTAAAATGCTGACAACATTCCATCGATCAGAGTTATTGTCGTCAAAACTGAAAGCTGAATGTAGCAGAGTGATAAAGATAAGTCACAAGGATACTGCTTACTCTGCAGTTATAAGTCACTGAATCTACTTTACCCCTAAATATGAATCGTTTCAGATATGCCTGACTGACCGGTGCCAATAAGTAGGAAATCTAGGTCAAACAAGCCGTTCTTCTGATCATCTTCAACTAAGTAGCAGCTGTTCCGTTGTTTGATATATTATAACAAAAGATTAGTAGATGCTTTAAAAATCTGTAATATATAGCTATCCAGCTAGACGGAGCACAGATTTTTCGATGATCAAAGCGTATAAAGTCTATTTGATAGTATTAATGATGACGAGGATAGGAGCATAAAAGCTTTAAAACTAGTACTGTTGCTTCATCTTGTGCACAAATCGACGAATATCAGTAAACAGAAGATTGTTATGTATCTAACCTGGTAGAATTTCCCTTTCATCTATTAATCAGTAAAGGGAAGAATGAAAAATATTCTTTGCATTTCCATGTCTCTTCGATATGCGTAATGAATATTAATTAATTTGTGCCTACTTTTTGTCACTCAACAGCAGAATGATTTACAGTGAATATAAATCGATACACTTTCGTACAACCACTTTTTAAAACTCCTAAAGTTCACTGTGTAAACATGGTACATCCACATGTTTTGAATTTCTCTGATTAAATATCACTATGAAAATCTAATCAGTAGTCAGACCTCGTTCCTTACTTGGTAGAGCATCAGGCCGGAAACGCAGTGGTAGTTGGTTCGAATTTGGCCAGGATCCAAATTTTCATTTCACCTTCAATCGTCCCCTAGTCCGCCAAACCTCACACGGCTAGTCAAATGATAATAAATATTATTATGAAAATTCAGTTATGATTAAGTATTTAATTCCTGTCAAAAGTTAAGTTTGTGATAAGTCGTGATAATTTGTTATTGACTCCCTTATTTATTACCGAATAAGGGGAAGAAAACATTATCCAATCTAATGATACCTTCACATGCATCGAAGTGTGACCAATTTCATGTTGTCTATTTCTGAGTGCTAACTCAAATTTTACCGATGATTTTCCATCATGGTCAGCAAACTATGATACTTATCTTCGCAGTGCAATACGATGGGTATTAGCTGAATGAAGACAATCATCAGGAAGCCTTGGACATTTCAGCATTACCTTTTAAGATATTGTCGTAACTGGTTGCTATCATACATACCGTCATTACTAAGTAACTATTTTCGCTAGTCAGATACACACCATATTAGATAACTTTCCAATCGGATAATTTAAATTAGATTTGAGGTAGTATTCATCACGGACTGACATCAGTTGGGGAATCATTGAAAATATGGGAGCACTGGAAGCTGTTTCATCTCAGTACGAGACGCCTCAGCAGTACTCACCGATGACCCGGTCAGAGATAGAACTCTTGACCTCCAGGATTCACGACGAACAGTCTAAACATTCAGCCACTGGATCAGAGTTCAGTGGTTCACAGTTTCCTGCCTCTGTCAGTTCGTGTTACAGAGTAACTATCCACCAACGTCTTCATTTGGCATCCCCTTTCCTTCTGACTGGTTCACCTAAAGGTGATGACTTCTCATTAGAACTTCGAAATATCCATGTGAAATTATGTCACTAAAGAGCGCTATACGGTGATGTATTTTGAGTTAGCGTTTGTCACGGACTGCCATCATTTGGAGAACCATTAAAAACCTGGGAGCCTTGAATTTGTTGCATAATAGTATGTGACACCTCAGCAATGCGCTGAATGGTTAACGCGTCTGCCGTGAAACCTGAAGGTCCAAAGTGCTATCCCTAGTCAGATTGTGGATACATACTGCCGAAGAGTCGCATACCAGGACGAAGCAACTGTTCAGTGCTCTCAGGTTTTCAATAGTTCCCCAGATGGTGTCAGTCCGTGATGAATACTACCTCAAAACTAAAATCTTCATTCATCTCAAAAACAGATTTTGTTAAACTCAACGACCGTAACTCCTTTTTTGACGCACACTGTTTGCTGACAGTACCGAAAATGAAAGTTAGTGGAGCCTGAAGACTCAGAAAAGAGACAAGTTTTGATATAGACCTTACAAATTCCAAGGGAAATTCACCTAAATATCAGTTGTTTGGTCGAAGATCCAAGAATACTTAGTAAGTAGTTTACCACACATTTCATCACGCACAGTGGCAAGTGAAATTGATGAATGAAATGACAGAATAAACATGGGATATATGGGAGTTGAAAAGATCAGATTAAACGAAAGTCACCTGTTCAGAAAATATTGAATGGGGAGTTTTTGTAATTAGTTGAAAATACTGTCACCATGATGAAGATAGAATAAGATCAGTAAATGAAGCTTAATTGCAATCATTTATGCCTAACCAATTGGTTTTACTTTGATTTTATATGTTAGGGATGATTTGGTAAGAAGCTATAAAACTAATTTTCGGGCTTTTTGGTATTTATCGCCAAAGAATATGTGCAACCATGATAGAACTGGCCTTTTTCTAGCCATTCGAAACTGCATCCTTGATACGGTACTGGGAAATCATATGGCTAATCTACTCAAACCACAACTGAACTTCCGTCGACTTGGTTCTGTGCACCAATCGCCATAGCTCTCAACTCCTAACTCCTAAGTACTGATCAAGCTTGCAAGCCGTCATTAAGTTCGAGAATCCAACAATGTCATGCACACTGGTTTCATCTTAATGGACAATGAGTGCAAACAAACACGATCGTAGATCCAGGGCTTTCTGTTGACTGACTCCTAACCCCTAACATCTCAATGCAATAGACAGCAGAATCCCATCACCCGGCTTAATGAGCACAGTGAAAACTTGATCTATGGACTTCAGTTAATAGTAAATACTAAGTGTGTATCCCAGACTGACTTCAGATGGAGAACCATTAAAACATGAGAGCACTGGAAATCTCTTACATCATATTGCGGAACTCTTCAGAAACATGTACACCAGGAACCGAGCTCTAGACCGTCAAGTTCTGTGGGTATCTCACCAGTTATTTAGCCGCTGGATAGGAGTTCAGCGTTTAACAGTTTTTTTCTTTTGCCAGTTCTTGATATAACACTGAATGAATCAAATGCTGAAGTGAATAAACTGAATTTCTAGGCTGGCAATCTTGCCTATTTTATGATTCATTAAGGAATTGTTTTGTTGACTGAGAGCTCTTTTATGACAAACAGCAATATATATTTTTTTAATTTCTAAGGGATTCAATGTTGTGACCAGCACAATTGAAAAAATCTGTACATATAGGAATGTGTGTAAGTAGACAATCAGCATCCATATTTTGTTACATTGATGCTTGAAAATTTAATCTCCCATTCCACAGAAATTGTTGACATCTACATATAGCAATTCGAAAGCATTTAGTTGCTTTTTTTTATTAGATCCCAGTATGATTCCTTTTTTGACCATGTTTACTGTTAACATCACTTTCCGTCAGTGAGTTATCCTTTTGAGGTAAATATGTTTTCAAATGAATACTTAATTAGATCAATCTCCTTTCCACTTTCCTCTAACAAATACAACATTATTTACAAAAACAATTAGGTTAACAAAATGTCATTTTGGTACTGAGGGTTTCATATCTTTTCTAATATTGCTTACCCCTATTTCTAAATATGCCAACAGTGACATAAACTGATCAAGGTTTTACATGAAAGTATGGTTGGGTATCTTTCTGCTCATGGATTACTGGAAAAAAAAATCTTATTTCATTTATTAATAATGAAACTGTCTGATTTCATTAGTACTGAAAGATGATTGAAAGTGAGATGAAAATAGAAGCCACCGCAGGACTCAAACTACCAGCTTAAATGTCTCCTGAAACAGCAGAGAGATCTAGCTACTAACTATTCAGGTGTTTTTCCTTATAAATCATCGCTTGAAATTCTCATCAGTTCTTATTGTGAAAAATGACTGCAACACATAGAGCCCTGTATCGATGAACCCGTTAATCTTCTACTGCAAATGACCAAAAGGTAAGTAGGTATGTAAATCAAATGTAGACTAAAATGACTCCCAATTTTTCATGAATTGAGGTGTAACCCATTCTTTTTTCATTGATGACACTGCATACCTAGATCATAATTTTACAGGTATCTGAACTTAGAACTTGATAGCCTAAAAAGAAAGCCAGTAGAAGGTGTTTTTCACTGACATTTGTCTTGTTTTCTACTACTTTGTTTACTGATATCATTATTCACAACATAACATTTTGAAAAATAATTTACTTGTCTGTGTTCACATTAAACAAAGTTCAGCAGCTCCGAATCCTCTCTTCTACAGTATCATTGCTTCAGCTTGTTTCTGTTTTTGGGATAGCAAACGTTTAATCATTGTTGCATTCCTTAAAACTAAGTTGAATTAATAAAAGTGGCTTATGTCCTCACATATACCACGACATCATTGGGCATCAACCAATGAAAGATAGTAGACTCTAGCGAGATAAGGTTTTCAGAGAGAAGCTCAGCCAAAATCACGTTTGATGTCAAATAATGACAAACCAGACTGATATTTCTAAAAGCTTACCTTACTAACTGTCGGTGAAGACTAATAACTAAGCATTGACCATCCAAGTCTTGAAAAGTAACATGAATGATTAATTTCGAGATATATCTGAGTTTCTAGTACTCTTACAAGAAGTAACTTAAAGAATTATTATTATTACATGTTGGTACTTGCAATACTTGTTGTGCAAGAAAAGTCTGTCATGCTTCATTGGCCAAGTAGACAACACTTTCTTATTTGAGGCAGTTGGTACATAGTTCTAGTCTCGGCAAAGAAACCATCACTCATTAAGGTGCCCGTGCATCCATATAACGTGTCACAAATTGGACAAAATGCTCATCTTAGACTCCACTGCTAGCTAAAACATTGTAGATTTTAGGACTATTGCCTTGAAAATTTATATACAACTATGGATAACAATTTGTGTTGTAAATACTTTCCAGTGATTCACTCTATGTAGTATGTTTAACATTCATAGTGATAAGTAACAATCTGATCCATATTATTCCTTCCTATACTATATTGTTTTACCGAACTATTTACTCACAAACTTCAATTTCTGTTTGTTGACATAACTGTAATCTCTATAAGATTCGGCTGATACTAATTGCTCATAATAACAACATCTCAAATTATAATTACACTAGATTGTTTTCGTCAGCAATAAACACATCAGAATTTCTACATACTTTTATCATATAATATTATATGGCATAACAAGTGATGAAAATTATTGTCGTTTGCCTAATTTTATGGAAAAATTATTAAAAATTGATAGATATGATTAAAACACTATCGTATCAAAAACAAAATTGTATTTAAACAAATTGGGGTTAATAATGAAGTAAGTTGTGTACCTCTTGCTTTGAAGACGTTCCGCAAATTAACAATCCATATTTAGTGAAAAACTTCCTGGTAAAATGATTGTTACATCAAATTAGAGGGAGTAAGTAATTAGGTCACCCTGTGCCTTAAATTGATAGAAGCAGGAAACTGCAGACAATTTCATTACGACCTGGTTGTCCAATGTTAACGTTGTCACCACGAAAACCAAAGGTCTTGGGTTCTGTCTCTGGTAGGGTCATGGGTATGCATTGATAGGGGGTCCCATGTACTGCTCCAGGCTTTTACTAGTTCTCCAACTGGTCTCAGACCATGATGAATAGTAACTTAGCCTACTAATTCCACTTTTATTGATTTGTTAGATTTACCACACAGTGTAACAGTATTGTTTACTGGATCACGTTTCGGACATAATTTATTGTCCATAGTCATATCAAGATGAGGATTAGAAAGCCTAACTGTTGATTATTCTTCGATGAATACATCTTGGTACAAACGTCTAGTGTCAATCGCTCTCATATATATTTCGGTCATTCGTGCTCCAGTCACCTTGAGGCATCTTCGATATGTACTGTGACACTGAGATTTGGTTCTTATAATATAAAATGCACTAAACTTACTTCAGAAATCAAGGAGTTTTAACGAATCATGAAATTAGTTCATCCCCTAGCAAGCAATTTGCATTCGATTGCTTTCATACTTTTGTATAAACATAAAATCTTTTGGATAACGTAATTAGAACATAATTTAAAGCTTATGTTATTTTTTACGATGTTAAGTCCTTCTAACAAACATATTACGTCTTTATCCTTGTCAAATATCACAATTATATCACCAATATATCTATTATAGAGAATAATTTTACGGATAAGGTCACATGTCAAGCCTTCAATATTTGGCATTTAAATATCGGTTAACAATGGTCCTAGGGGACTTTGGATGCAACCACCATCTATTTTTCAAAAATGTTCACCTTCAAATATAAAATGAAATTTATCCGTACACAAGAATAGCAACTCTTTCAAACATGTTGAAGCGATAGAGAAAGAAAAACTGCTGGAAGATATATGATCACAAAAAATCTCAGTGGTTTTAATTAGGGGTACATTAGTAAATAAGTAGTTGATATCAAAGGAATATACTCTGTTATTTCTGACATTAATATCATTAAGATAATCAACAATTTCAAAAGTATCCATTGAACTTCATAAATCACTGCAATAATCAGCCAGGATTAAAATCTAGTATGCACTCTTTTTCGAATCAATGAGTTTACATCACGTTACCATGCAGAGGAGAATCTAATAGCATAATATTAAAACGAAGGTTAAGATTAGCTATTAGTAAAAAGTACTATGCTGCTAAGCTTATCATGGTTGAGAAAACCAAACATCTGCTGCAACATAGACCTCAACGCTGTACAAACGACCGCGTCATATCCCACTGTGTTTATAAATCTATGTGTAGATGTAGACAAATACACATAGTGAGGACTAATAGTGAGAGGCAATTGAGGGTAGAGGAACATGTACCAAAACGGCTAAAAAAGCAGCTGAATTCACAAATATCAATAAGCGCAGGTGGCAGACAACTAAAATCCACGTCCACTGCAAAACATATCATTGATTAAAGTCTACGGACTGATATTAAACCAGCCTTTAAAATTTTCCATAGCGTAATAAGAAGACGAAGGTTATCTGAAAAGTGGGATGTATTTGCGCAATATATTTCAAAAAATCTGATTACAGCATATGATTGTTTTTATATCATACCGTCAGTGATTCGACCGAATTGATCGGTCTCTATTAGCATATGGAATCCTGTGAGGATGCCTCGATAGTACCTGTACTCTTGTGATAATTGTGATGGATAGTGGCTAGTAGTGGGATACAGGATGCGCACTTCGTTGTATTCAGGATTCGTCAGCGGAATGTACCTGCTTCCTGGTGAGTGATGTTGTTCCCACAGTAGCCACTTCCTGTGATACGGGCATGGCTTTTAGTATATGATTGTTTTTATATCATATACTAAAAGCTATACCTTTCACACAGGAAGTGGCTATCGTAGCTCGGTAGTGTAGTTGATAACGCCCTGGCGTTTTAAGCGATCACTCCCGAGTCCGAATCCTGGTGGGAACAACATCACTCACCGGGAAGCAGGTACATTCAGCTGACGAGTCCTGAATACGACGAAATGCGCATCCTGGATTCCACTGCTAGCCACTATCCATATTAATAGTTTGATGACAGATTAACTTTTCAAGGCATTTTACATAAAGGATGAAAATAGTGCGGAGTAAAATGAATAAATTAAGAGAATGCGGGATTTGGAAAAATATGGAGATAATAAGGAGAAATAAGACATTTTCACACCTCCCTTAACATTAGAATAAAATAAGGATTACCAAGGTATGTTTAAGGTAAGGATAAAGTGTTTTTGAATACACAAACAGGGTTTGAACTTTCGTATAGCGAAGGCTTAAGTGAACGTAAGTTTTCACTTTAATATTGAGCTTGGCTGCGTAGTATGTATTTTTAATAACTGAATTAAGTCTTCTTCTTAAAATCATACTGTTTGATTCCCACTTATACGGTGGTGCGATGTAAATGTCCTCCTTTGGGACAGAATACTGATTAGTTCGAAGTGTTGAGAAGTTTTTATAACAGTTGGTGAACTTCAGAGGAAATGCGCTTATAGAAACTGTACAGGAACTGTCAGGAACGTATATTTAGGCTTGTTAAAGCGCCAGCCATCAATAAATTTAATCGCTTTTCCTTACGCTTAGCCTACCCTGGTAAGGTTGTCTTCAAATCTTGTCATTTTTTCTTCAGTTATCTTTCTTACTACTGAATGCCTTTATGTCATATTTGTCCTTCCTCCATTTCCAGTTTTCATATATAATGCCTTGTGACAGGTAAATGTGTGATCAGATCTTTCGAAATGTAAAGTGTAAATACATCACACGTTTTTCAGATAATTTTAGTCTTCTTCATAAAAAATGAGATTAGTTGGGCGAAAAGGCTCTTCTTGGTGATTTCACTTTCAAAGCTAGATGATAGCTAGCACTATTCGGTGCTTGTCATCTGAAAGCGATTGCCTCCTAATGAGTGATGTTGCTTTCATTAAGATTTAAACCCAATACCGATTGCTTCAAACTCCAGAGCGTTTTCTACTAGGTCACAGAGTCACCATAGCCGCAAGCAGTATTATATTTGCACTTTTCTTGAGTAAGGGTTGTGTTTTAAAACGGATTTAGTTTTTAGTACATTGAATATTCCCACTTAACTTCTTAGGAAAAAGACTGATTGAACAAAAAAATTATATCCCATGTCAATTACGTCTTCATCTTGGGCTCTACACTAGTATATAGGTTTACAATTCAGTCAAAATACCAGTCAGGTGGTGGTAGTGGAGTTGATGAACAATAATTATGAAAATCAAGTAAGTCATGAATACAGTAATTAAACTTAGAAACATGAAGCAGGCTATTCATAGGTAACGGAGTGATTTTTGTTCAGTTATGAACAATAAGTGATTACACAATAATAATAAGACAAATGAATATGGAAAGAGACAAGAAGGGGAAGAGGTGTACAAACTAAAACTGAAAGTTATATCATATCGACGGCCCCGGTAATGAAATGGGTTGAACAAACTTCTTTTGAATATAAAGGTCGGGTTTGTTAAGGTGGATTGCATTCACCTCTGCTATGTAAAGTAAGCGAGTGCGCAATCTATGTGATAAATAAATTGGAATCTGATGGATGAGTTTGAAGGCTTTTCTAGTACCCACTTCATGTCTTGTGTCAACCAGGTAAGCAAGTATGGAGCTCTCTATTGTTCTAATTTGTCCCATGCTCAACCATGATGGGTGATGCTCAGAAGTTCAACGATGGAACTGCCTCATTGTACGCCCAATGTAACTAGCTCCACAGCAGCAATTGGATTGATAAAGGCATATGAAAGTAGCAGAATCAGACAGTTTGTCTTTGTTTCTTGAACATAAAATCGCGCGGTCATAGAAGATGGGACATGATTTAGCGGCTAAGGGTGCTTTTTGCAAAACTCCTTTTATGGTAATGTCACTGTTGAATTTCAGCTTCAAGAAGATTTCCTTCTTAAGAACGGATGGCGTTCTTGTCTTAACTCTCGCAACATTCATACGCTTACTTACAAACTTCGATGGATAGCCATTCATATTAAGCAAATTACAGTTGGTGGCGAACTCTTCCTTTAGAGCATCATCCTAGCAAATAGCTGCAGCGCGGTATGCCAGGCATTTCTTCAGGTTCCTTTTGTATTGCAGGGGCATGCACTGAAGAAGTGCACGTATTGACCTGTCACTGTTGTTTTTCTGCCTACACTTCGTTTCAGAGTTACATCTAACCTTCTTACCAGCAGGGCGTCGAGAAATGGGATACTGTCATTTTTCTCCTCTTCCATTGTGAAGTTGATTGCCGAAAGAACTCTGCTGAACTTATTGGGAACAGAATTCTTATAAATCTCACTTTTGAGAACTATAAAGGTGTCATTCATGTAACGGCAATATAATTCTAAACGGCCGGTAGTTTCGCTCAGTGGGCTATTTTCTGGTTTCGCCAGAAAAACCATGCTAATAGCAGGCCAATGAGTGACCCCATTGCCACACCATCAGGCTCCCTGAAGAGTTCATTGTTGAAAAGGAATTATTCGTTCATCGGACACTTCAGAAATATTTCTCTCAATACCTATTTCCATACCGAGCTCAGTAACTTTGCTGCAAATAAAGTATACCGTCTCCATTAGTTTTCGTTAGAAGATACGGTAGCAAAACGAGATACTTCACCATTAGTCAAAAATAGCAGAAAGTCGCTAAGATCAGTCAGTATCAATCACAATTCTAAAAAAGGTTACTTTTTTATGAGGAATTGAGTTACGTAGTAGAATACTTGAAGAATGAATTTTCATAAAAAGGTTTCAAAAAATTGCGAATCGATACCACGTCAGAATTTAGTAAAGTGGCCATAATCTTTAGAGTCTCGGACCACAAGTTATTTGACTTCCTTCAAATACACAGCCATGTACACACACAAGATCTAATTTATGATATGGTTTATCATTCTTGATGCATGTTTTGGAGTAAAATCTTCCAGTGGTTGCGATTTATCGACATAAATCTTGAGTGGAAGATTTCTCTAACTGATAAAAGTACTATGGCCAAACCATTGTTTGATTAACATTCTCTCCTTTTGAACACACCTATCTTCACACTTGTAGCGTCACACACTTCTTCAAAATCAATAGCCTAGGGTTCAACGACATTCAACATTGATGCTGGCCTTGATAGTTTAACTAGACTCGCTAAGCTGAAGGCACCCGGTCAAGCATCCTCGCCATTTGGCACGCTGTAGTGTTACTTGATTCGGTGTATATCTAACTGAAAATCATTATTTCCATTTTTTCAAGGTATAAAATAGTAAGAAGTGTTTTCATCACAAACTGACCTAAGGTTTTGAACCCATTTACCCTAAACACACTTGAAGGTGCTCACTTTTAGAAATGAAATTATTGCACTTCGATTAATAGACTAGAACGCTTTTCCATATCCAGTATAGTGTAATTATCAGCTAGGTTCGTTAGTCCTTATTGTCTTCATCTCCTAATTTGGCTAATCCTGTGAGTTCTAGACAGTTTCTGGTGGACCGTCTGGAAGTCAGTTACTAATGAATACTGACTGAATCCTCTGATTTATGAATTGGTTGAGTTAACATTAATGACATAAATATAATGCAAAAATCCAGTTATTCTAAAAAAAGAAGTGTTATCTGAATTACAAACTGAGAATATGAGGCCAGTAATGATAACAGATAATATGCTTATAATGAAGTTTATTAGGGTGAAGTGTAGGGGAGGATTTACTGTAAAAGAAACCAAATTAGTTCACATCATCTAGTAGTATTTATTGTTCTCCTTACCTAGTGAGTAACTCTGCATCGTGTTAGCAATACATACTCCAGATATCTAGCACAGAACTTCAACGCATTCTTATTTCAGGTTGTTATTCATCGTAGACTGACATCAGCTGGAGGAACAAGAAAAACCTAGGAGCACTGGGCAGTTGTTTCGTCCTAGTATGGAACTCCTCAACAGTGCGCGGGTTAGATCCCTGGTGGGGTCGTGGGTGCGCACTGCTGAGGAGTTCCATACTAGGACGAAACAGCTGTTCAGTGCTCTCAGGTTTCCTTTGTTTCTCCAACTGATGTCAGTCTACGATGAATAACAACTTGAAATATTTCGAAATCCCCACAACTCCCTCAAAATACATTGGTATTTATCAAAAGGCTTATTCTATTTACAAAAAAATGAATCTACCGTTTATGTCAACATATCATTAGAACATACAATTACTTACACTAAACGTTTTTCGAGCGGAAACGCTTGACACTGTCGTTCACAAGACTTACAAATCAAGTATATAAACCTCAAGACCATTCAATAAATAGCAACAGTGAAATTACTCAGTAGCGTAACTGCTCTTCATAGTCACTCGTCGTGCATTCTTGAGAAAAGCAAAGGTTCACGCAAAAGTACAGGGAAAAAACATACAAATGATTGTGAAATGATGAAAAGCATATGTAGACCGATATATTATGTTCAGTACTATACCAGCTAGTAACATTTAGGTCACAGCTTCATGATCCAACGTCAGAGAAGTTCAAAATGCATGAGATAAGTCTTACAAGGGTTCTGTTCAAATAAAATGCCAGTCAGCACACAGACATGAAAAAAATAACAGGGAGTTGGGTGGAGGCGATCAACACAAAACCGTGCCCCATATAGGTTTCCTGTTTGTTGGCACTCTTCAGCGAGGCATATCTGCAACCTTGACGATACTGATACCCACTTGAGATTCAAACACATATAACCCAGTGTTGCTATCAGTGACATCACGATTGGGCTAATCAAACCACAACTGAACTATTGTAGAACTGGACTATATTCACTGATTGGTCAACGCAAGGTAACCAACTTCATGATTTCTAGTCTTATGTGACGGTCGGATTTTATGGATCACTTTTGCAATGTGGCCACCAAGCGAAAAAGATTCATCATCGCGATATACTGGCACACGTGTTAGTTGGATGGAGACGATGAAACTGAGTGCTCTCAAGTAACCAAATAATATAGATAGATTGGTTTCCACATAGTCAAAACAAAATTCCTGATAATCAGACAAAATCACAAGTTATCATTTGATTATCTGAGATAGCCATAGTCTGACAGACTAGTATTTGAACTGGGTGATGATCGAAGGTGGGATGGAAATCTGGACCGTGTCCGGATTAAAACCAGCTACCATCAGGTTACCGGCCTGGTGCTCTACCAACTGAGCTAAGACGTCCGACTGCTGATCGGAATTTTATTTAACTTCAATCACCAAGGGTTTTGCCCGACTACGACTGGATTTTCATCTCAACTTCAATCATCACCCAGTACAAATACTAGTATGCCAAACTACGGCTGTCACGGATAGTCAAATGATAATCAATATGATGCTCCTTCTCTCTAGTTCAGTTATATTCGGATTCGAATGAGAAATCTTGAATAGGCAACCAGTGTGAATACGATCAAGCGGTAGTAACGCGTCACAAATTCACATGGTAGGTGGGCAAAATCCTTCGTGATTGAAGTTAAATAAAATTCTGGTCAGCAGTCGGATCTCTTAGCTCAGTTGACAGAGCACCGGGCGGGTAACGCGGTGGTCGCTGATTCGAATCGGGCTGCGGTTCAGATTCCCATCTCACCTTGAACCATCATACAGTAAAAATCATAATTCTCCAGTAAGTTGCTAGCATTACACCGTCGTTGATTCAGCCGAATTGATCGGTCTCTATTGCTATATTGGCTTCTATGAGGATACCTCGCTCTTACCTGTGTTCTAATTATAGTGATGACGGATAATGGCTAGCAGTGGAATCCAGGATGCGCACTATGTGCTATTTAGAACTCGTCATCTGGATGTACCTCTCTTGGTGAGTGGTTTTGTTATCGTTAGGACTGGGATACAGGGCTGATCGCCCCAAACACCACAGCATTATCCACTAGATCATCGAGTTACGACAGCCACTTAATGCGCGACAGACATGGTTTTAGTATTGTTGCTTGCATTTCACCGTCGTTGATTGGACCGAATGGACGAAATGCGCATCCTGTATCCCACTACTAGCCACTATCCATCATCATTATCATAAGAGTACAGGTAATATCGAGGCATCCTCACAGGACCCCATATGCTAATAGAGACCGATCAATTCGGTCGAATCAACGATGGTATGGTATAAAAACAATTATATATATATAGGTATACCGTTACAGAAATTCAGTTGTGAGTAACCTAATAAATCAATAAAAGAGTCACCAAAAATACTTCCAACGACATAAGCTATTAGATAAATGTTTCTACCTGTTCATCTCTGATTGCATGTAAACTACAAACTTGACTGTGATGATGCACAATGGCCAGCATTAGGATTCAGGATGTCCATTTCGTCTCACTTGAGAGTCGTCAGCGGAATCCTAGTGAACGATGATGTTCCCATCAAAACTGCAAACCAGTACCGATTACTTCAAACATCAGACTGTTATACAATAGTCTACTAAAGCACAACAGCTACCCTATGTGAGCTTGTAATTACTTGTCATTAATCGGAAAAGCGTAATTATAATCATATAATAACGGAAACGTGAATTAAAGTGGATCACCACTAATCTTAAAGACGAAGACAGGAGTTAAACTGCTAGAAATGATTTGATTAAACATCTCCGAAAACTGAATCTATGCTTCTGTGTATGCATCCATATTGCTTCAGTTAAGCATAAATGCTAGAGAGTTCAGATTCTTACTGTAGCTCAGCGTATCCCTTCAGACTGTTTCTCAAAAATGACCCATGTAAAATTCTTGTATTTCTTTTAAACACTGTCTAAACACGAACAGAAACTCAAAGTTTGTTGTTTAAAACTTCTTGTCAAACCACTTCCATTGCCTTATTTACTATATTAGTTATCCAGATTAGTTGTAAACCTCTTCAACATTTATTTGAAATGATATCGCAACAATAATATTCTCAGGTTGGTGTTCATCACAAGGGCTTACGTCATTCAGAGAGACACTGGAAACCTGAGAGTACTTGACAGTTGTTCCATGCTAGTATGGGATTCCCCAGCAGCATGCACCAATAATCCTGCGAGAGATGAATATCATGATGAATACCAACCTGAAATCAATAGATAAATCCACACAAACCTCCAAATTGAATAATTCCAGTGCTCATTGTTGACTAGCTTACAGACTTGATTCCCAAAATTCTAGTGAGAAGTCATAACCAATAGGGTAAAACCAAGTCGGGAATGAGGACAGATACTCAAGGATACCATCGAATGGAAGTCACGCTTAATCATGAAGCGATAGAAGTAAAATGTGTGAAGCACTGAATTCTGAGCTAGGGACTCATTGGTGAAGTGTTGGCCATGAAACTTGAAGACCCAGGGTTCGATTCACGGAGGAGTCCGATTCTGCGACGAAACGGCTGTCCAGTTCTTTTAAGTTTCTATCATTTCTCCAAATGATTTTAGTCCATGATATCAGCAACCTGAAATCAACAAATAATTTTTTTGCATCTTTAAATCACAATGATTCTGAAAAATTTGTTTATTAACGTTCGAATCCTAGTTGACTGTAGTTTAACATAACTACTGTTCCAACATCTTGAATATTATGGCGAATCCATTCTTTTCAACGTTGGGAAAAATCAATAATCTTGACAAAGTGAAGATAGATTTGTAACCAATCGTTAGAGACCGACGATAATTACATCTTTCACAACAAAATATCATCTTATAACTACTCTCTGTTGTTTTTCTTTTTTTCAACTTCGAATAATCTTTCCGATAGTCTATTTTTTAATTCTATGTTTTAGGACTAATACATTGACTCAGTAGGAATATGTGAAAAATCCAATAAAATTATCGTATTACTCAGATTTATGAGGTATTAGGACATATTTCTGATATGTTATTGATGATCAATGCCTCAAAATCAGTGGTTGATGGAGATAAATATTCCAAACAGGTTGTGTTGTCGAACTCAGATTAGCAGGTCACCTACTTCTGAGGCTATACTAAACGAATTTGCAGTTATACATAGTCTGACTTAAGTCTCAAGTCACCCATTCAATCTAACATATGGTAAATATAGACAATCTAGTGTATTTCATCACCTTCTCAAATGCTATGAAATCGTAAGACATATACACAGAAATACAATCTATCTACCTTACTTATCAAGAAGATAATAGTCTTCTAATGAAACAGTGAGAGAATTGGTGGATAAACTCTAAGTGAGATTAGTAAAAACAAGTCGACTTCATAATTCTCAGAAGAAACCTGTGTTTTTTCTTAGTGAAACTTTCAAAATGGGATGAACTGATTAATTGATTTATAGGGGAATAAAAACCCCACTAAAAATCACTTTCCGAGTAGCTAAATTAGTATTTGTATGCAAGACAGAGTGTTCACTATAACGATCAAAAGTCGACAAATTTCAAGATAATGTCACCTCAAATTGTATTTATCAATTCACGTGCCCACGTTATAACATGTATGTCGGAAGGTCTGAAAGGAGGGCTGAGACTAGACACATTTCAAATAAGTTAAACTTGAAGGAACTAAATAGTTCCATTGCTGAGCAGCTGGTGGTCACATGGGACGACATCCATATGTGAAATGGATTTTTTACAATCAGTGGATATTGGAATACTAATTTACTACGATTCGGATGAGTGACTGCTATTAGAAGAATGAAACCAAACTTATGCATCTAAAGGGAGTTAGCTGTTAGCCTCCAACTTCTATGGTAGGTGTCAATTTGCTTTATCATTCAGTATAAGCCCATCCAAAATTCTGTCTGCATATTTTTGTATTTTCGTCCTCTTTTACAAACGATCGAACAAAGAATTCCTATTTCTTCTCCACATTTCTCGTAACTCATTCAAACCGACTTGACCTGAATCCCTGCAAACTTTATAATCGTCCAATCCACATGTTGCTGTGAGTGTTCTGAAAGAATTTCAACGCTTGACCTGAGTTTATCATTATATAAGTAAATTTCAATGTAAACTCAGCGTCTTGAAGAAGCATTAATCTGCATAGTGAAACGTTCAGAGAAGTTTTGCTTTGGTTTTCTATACACACTGGGATTATTTTGAAACTTACCCATCTAATGACTAAATTTATGTTCTAAACTTGTCACAGGCACTTACGTAAATCTTTATTTTCTATTTCGTCGTTGATCATATGCGTTGAAATTATAGACTGACAAAAAAGACATACGATCACTTTGATTCTAGGAATAAAAATTTATTTCATTTAAACTTCCTCAGTCTGGATCACTTTTTTCTAAACATATCATCAGTGAATTATCGTTCTGTCAACAAGTAAAGAACGTAGATTACACTTGAGCGTACCTTACGATTTTTTACCAAATAGTTGAAAATTTAACATTGATTTTCATTTGTCCCTTGGGTTTCTAGTGAAACATAGAGATTCACTAGCCCGCCGCCACTTCACTCTCTTCTCTCCAACACACTCTTCAACATCACTCCACCGCTGACCACAAGATTTCATTTCTTTCTCACACCATCTCCTCCATGTCACCATCACCTCACAGGCCCAATTCGTCGTTTCCCACTCGGGTTCCACTCGACGGCCTGGTCTAGCCTGGTCTGGTCTGGCCTGAACTGAGCTCACCTGACCTCATCCAGTGCACGATTTCCCAAAACACTCTCATCAGTGTGTGTACAATACAATCCAGTCCAATCCATCTCCACCTCCTTTATAGTTGGTTCGTTGGCAGACCACAATGAATTCCTTCTCCCTTATTCTTCCTCACCATCTCATCTCATCTCATTGTCAGTGTCAGTGTCAGTATCGGTATCGGTATCGGTATCGGTATCCAGTGAACATGGGCAGCAGCTATTCATGATGTATGTCTGCAGTTTGTTGGAAATGCTTTATGTAAGGTGCCGCCAACCCTGTCAAACATCACATAGAAGCACTGACTGACTTCACTGACATTGGTGTTCGAAATCCGGATGTTGTTCACGCTTCATGCTTCATGCTTCATGCTGAGTGCAGTGTAGTGCAGTAGATCTCCGATTTTGTGCAACAAGACATTGGACATCTATCATCATCGGTGAAATGCAAATCTTGTAGGGTATTTTCTTCGGTCAAACAGAGTATGCCCGTCTTCCCACTCCTCACGGTTTGCTACATGATCTGGTTGACCAATGTCAGGAAGTTGAAATCAAGGGGCCAAAATCCAATGAACTAAAGTTAATCTGCAAAATGTTTTGTTCTAGCTTTGTTGGAACAACATTGTTAGGTTTTACGATTGTTTATTAGCTTATTTATAGTCACTGAACAGTGACGGAGGTCATTTTTTCCAGTTCTTGGCGTATAGTGCAGTCGTAGATAAACCATTCGCTCGTAATAACCATGTGATGTTTTGATTTGTGTGGGTTATTTGATGGTGAGCACATAAGCTGTTTCGTCAGAGATCCAAATGCACACACACAGCGCTTCAATTAGTTAGGTTACTACTAAACTAATGTGTTGACGACTCACTTCATCCAGGTTCGGACGACACGAATGGATTTGTCACTGAAAACTAATCAAATCCATCTCATCCAGTGCTAAGTACTGTTAAAATTCTATTGATTGCCGATCGCCGCTAAGAATTTAAATCCACCAGTCGTGAACAGCAATGATGATCACACTACGAAATGATCAGCGGAATTCTTTCAGCACCTGAACACTTGCGATCTCCAGAGACAGTTACATACTAATCACAATATCTTTTGAAAATAACGATGAATTTATTTCAAAATATCAACTTCTTCTGAGCTTTATTCAAAGTAAACTAATAAATGGTTTGTATACAACGGATTTGGCACTTTTCTTGCGTAGGGTATTTCTCACTAGATGTCCAAACTTGTGTCATCTAGTGGTATAATCATTAACGTTACCACTGAACTAACCTGTTGGCGACTCACTTCATGCAGGTTTGGCTGTCTCTGGAAAGTAATCAAATCCATCTTATCTGGTGATAAAAACTGATTGGATTCTGTCAATTACTATTTGCTATTAAGGGTCCTCGAAAATGACGATGACCACACTATGAAGTGATCCTTAGAACTCGGTTATCACTGGAACAATTGTTACTCTACAGATACTGTTTAATAATTAATCACAATAGCCTTTGTAGATAACGATTAACTTATTCCAAGGTATCGATTTCCTTTGAGCTGTACTTCTTGCTGATACTCTTCAAATGCATAGTCATTAAGTACTCCTGTGTCTTTGGTAACTCAGGTCCTATAATTCAGCATCTGGTTACTCGGTTATTTAACTCAGTCATAGTTCTTCTTGGTCAGAACGAATTAACTGGGTAACCGTAGTCACTAGGTACAACCATCTTCATGTTCCTCATACAAAAGACGACAAAATGCGACATCTATTAGCCAAAGTGCAACTAATATCACTTTAGTGATTTCTCTCAGTTCATTTGAGAAAGCAGAAGTTTGGTAAACTTAAGACTCCTGTCACAATTCCTTTTTCATTCCTTATCAGTAGCTCTCTATACAGAAATCAACTTGGTTTCCTACTGTTTGAAGAGTAAACAATGAAGTGCGAAACATTATTCAGGTGTGGGTTATGATCATTTGATACTTATATGCAGAATGTTTTGTGGCATTAAAAAAAATTCCCAAGTTTTATTCTTAATGATCATTTTCTTTTTTATTATAGATAACCTATCTAAATGGAAGTAAGCCTGTAGCAGCACCATGTGAACGTAAAGGTGTTTGGCGTAAGTTTATACATGCACAATATTTGAATTGTGCTACATTTGAACCATACAGTTATCTTCGTTCTGATACTACGAACATTGAAATGTACATTTATTTGGATGAAATGTTACAACGTGCTCACTGTGTCGACTGTTTTCATGGTGAAGTTAAATCACAATTATCCGGTGCTTTAATATCAATACATGGTGCTGATATACTACCAAATATCAATGATAAAAGTATTAATTTAAAACCAGGTACACTGACTGAATTGCGTTTATCCATTGTAGAGAATATTCAACAGATGCCACCATATGGTAGATGTTCTATGAATCATCCAATCAATTTACAACTACACGATATGATTTATAATTATTCTGAGTATGCATGTCGTCAAGCTACAATTCAAAATGAAATCAATCAAAGATGTGGTTGTTATTCAATGGAATATCCATATAATGAGCATACAGGCTATGAACCATGTACTGGTCTATCACAATTTATCAATATTTCCAGTTGTAATCGTAATGAATTATCAATGGATGTGAACAGTTTGAATTCAACATCAAAGAATGAAGCATGTAAGAATGAGTTAAAAAAATTTGTAGCTAGAATGATGTGTAAACGTTCAGTGATTGAAAATTATGTCCATGGTGCATTGCCAAGTTGTACAATGCCGTGTTCATTTTATTCTTATGAATCAGAACAATCCACATCAACATGGCCAACTAAAAGTTGGCAGTTAACCTGGTTAAATTCTTCATATAACAAAAGATTAGGTGTCTTCAAAGGTGCAGAATTTGAACCGTATCATGAAGCTCAACGTCTTTTAGAAGCAGGTAATGAAACTGAAGCTGGAAATATTCTTGAAAAAACAAATGTTTTAGAGCGTAAATTACTTGCTGTTCTTATAAATCGCCCAAATTTTGATGTACGTAAAGTAGAAGAGAAAGAGGTTCTATCGTTGACTAGTTTATTATCTCAAACAGGTGGATTATTCTCGATTTGGATTGGATTATCAATGATTTCATTAGGTGAAGTATTCGAAATGTGTATACGTTGTTATATTAGAGCTAAACATTCTAAAAGATCTTCTGCCATATTTCAAGATGATCCAGTAAGCATAGAACAATGTTCTTGCAGAAATAAATCGTCTCATGAACATAATGATCATTATCAAATGTCAGATACTAATTATCACCTACTCTGTAATGCTTTATCAAACTATCTAATTTGTGATTTTAATACAAATAAAGATGCTCACAACAAGAGAGTTACTGTGACAAATATTGAACAGATTAGTGCAATTGATCCACAGATATACGAAGCAAAACGTAACGGTCATGAACAACAGCAAACTAACATAAATGAACTACCAAATACATAGTAAAACAGTCCTACGTATCCCCTAACAAGTAATCGAATACACACTACTGTTTGATCATAAACAATTCATCATATGTATGAAGAAAGTATGAGTTGTAAAAATTAAATAACTCCATCTGGCAACACATATATTTTCTATTCATTTTTGGACATGACAAATATTATCTTAGTGAAGATTATTGATAATATAAATCTATTTTCATTAATTTATCTCGGTGTTCATAACTATGTAAATGAATAAAGATATCAATCCACTGATAAATAACTAATCAGTAATTATGTCATTGTATCTTCAAATAACTTTTGTATTTTAGTAGGCATCGATGGAACTTTCTCGGAACGCTATTGTCAGGTGATCAAGAAATATTCTAGAAAACAATATGACTGACAGAAGGTTTTCATGTTTATATAGGTTTGTCATGTTAGTTGATCATTTGAACAGAGAAAAAGTAAACCAAACATGATACAAATCAACAATGAATTGCTGTAAGCCATTTTAAGATATTAATTGAATAACCGATTTTGGTTAGTTTCAATAACTACTTAGTAAAGTTGATAAGTAGTCTCAAATATTTTACACTAATGAATCAGTTGAACATTGATTTCTTATAGCACTGTATGAAGAATGTTATGTAGTAAATTCCGATGTGTGGAAAAAACATCAGCATTAATATCCTGCTCTACCGAAAGTTCCATAAAATTCTTAAAAATATCTGTCAAACACTATGTTACTTGCGTAATCCAGTCGTCGATTGAACCGAATTGATAACTGCCTATTAGTATATGCGCTCCTATGCATATCCCTTGATTTAGTCTATACCTTCCGTTTCTATACCCCTGATGGATATTAGCCAGCATTGGAATCCAGAATGCCTGTTTCGCCAGATTTGAGACTCGTCAGACGGAGAGCAAGTGCATCCAACTAAGAAGACCCGAATGGAACAAAACGTGCATGCCGAATTCCTCTGTTATCCACTACCCATCACTGACATAAAAATATCAGCCAA
Source organism: Heterobilharzia americana (assembly GCA_944470555.2). Classification (NCBI taxonomy): domain Eukaryota; kingdom Metazoa; phylum Platyhelminthes; class Trematoda; order Strigeidida; family Schistosomatidae; genus Heterobilharzia; species Heterobilharzia americana. The sequence continues at coordinate 68,681,332 of OX104129.1, read as the reverse complement.
ATACCTTACAGCATGGAATAAAAATGTTACACATATACACAAACATATATACCGAATTTTCCATTTCACCGATGATGATAGATGTCCAATGTCTTGTCGCACAAAATAGAAAACCTACAAGAAAAAACCAACAAGTTGACAGAAGAAGCAGGGAAACCAAGGAAGACGGAACTTCCTTCACGTGAACGTAGAAAAGACAGAGGTGATGAAGATACCAAACCAACAACAACAACAACAACAAAAATAACAACAGCAAAAACGAACACCAACCACCATCAACGAGAGAGAGAGAGAAATCTGAAGGAAGTTGTCTCTTACACCTAACTCTCCTCCTACACAACATCGACTCAACTACAGCACAGGTGGTGACAGCACAGATGAGTTCATCAAAACCATGATCGGAATGATGGCAAGACACGCCTTCATCACTCTGAAATAATCAGTGTGGAGATCTACTGCACTGCACTCAGCATGAAGCATGAAGCATGAAGCGTGAACAACATCCGGATTTCGAACACCAATGTCAGTGAAGTCAGTCAGTGCTTCTATGTGATGTTTGACAGGGTTGGCGGCACCTTACATAAAGCATTTCCAACAAACTGCAGACATACATCATGAATAGCTGCTGCCCATGTTCACTGGATACCGATACCGATACCGATACCGATACTGACACTGACACTGACAATGAGATGAGATGAGATGAGATGGTGAGGAAGAATAAGAAAGAAGGAATTCACTGTGGTCTGCCAACGAACCAACTATAAAGGAGGTGGAGATGGATCGGATCGGATCGGATTCGACTGGATTGTATTGTACACACAGTGATGAGAGTGTTTTGGGAAATCGTGCACTGGATGAGGTCAGGTGAGCTCAGTTCAGGCCAGATCAGATCAGATCAGCAGTCCAGACCAGGTCAAGCTGGATCAGGCTGTCGAGTGGAACCGGAATGGGAAAGTACGAGTTTGGCGTGTGAGGAAGAAATGAAATGTTGTGGTCAGTGGTGTAGTGAGGTTGTAAAGATTGGAGAGAAGAGAGTGAAGTGGTGGCGGGCTATTGAATCTCTATTTTCCACTAGAAACCCAAGGGACAACTAAAAGATAATAATGATAGATGTAAAAAGATCCAGATTTTTATGTCGAAACCTGCTGGGTCAATGTTTATTTGTTCAGCTGCAGAAATTATCAGACGAAGTTCGATTTCTTTTACTATTGTTGGTGTGCTGTGCTTAGGGCATCTCAAACCAGCTTTGCCGTGTTTTCATTCGTCCTCAAATAGGTTTTAATCGATCAAAACAAAAGACTATTTTAAAGTTGATTTATCTCATTATACTGTCAGTTTAATTATTTTTAGAGAGCTATCGAAATGAAATATGGATGAGAAACGTTTTGATGTGATAAGCAAAAAAATGAACAACCTCTGTTTAATTTAGTGTATTGAGCCAAACGTATGAAAGGAAATTCAAAACCGACGGTTTATGTATATCGGAAACTAAAAGTGAACATTAATAAATCTAATTTATTCTACAAATTTTGGAACCTTGGTAGCACAAATTTTTCTAACCAGGTTGTTTTCAAGTGAATGAGATTGATAATGTGAGGGTTTACACGTTGACTCAACATAAAGACACACTAGGGAAGAAATTAAACAATGGACAATAATTTCAGGTATTTTATGAGCTCCTAACTGATGAGGCATATCAAACATGAACAAAAGCGAAATTTCTCAACCTGAATCATGGAAGAATCGTTTTTAGGTTCACGAAAGAATAAATCTGTCCCTAATGTTAGTGTTAGAGTGCTGAAGACCACAACACTACAACCTACAAATGTCAATATCATTTGATTATCATATCATGCAGTTGGCACTGAAATTATGGATTAATTTCTGCTGAAGTTATGTTGCTCAAAATTAAGGTTGTAATCACAACAACCATCCTAGTATAATTGTTTTTATATCTTGTCATCGTTGACTGGACCGAATTGATCGGTCTGTATTGGCATATGGACTCCTTCACGGATGCCTTCATATTGCCTGTGTTCTGATTATATTAATGATGGATCGTGGCTAGCTGATGAATCCCAAATGGGACGAAATGCGCGTCCTGGATTCCACTACTAGCCGCTAGCCATCATTAATATAATTAGAACACAGGTAATATCGAGGCATCCACATTAGAGCCCATATACCAATAGAGACCGATCAACTACGGTATGACATAAAAACAATTAAATTAATTCTATATTCGTCGCACAAGAAGTAGCTAATGTAGCAACAACCATCCGCTTCACAAAACATGCACCATAAAGTCCTCAACAGAAGGATAAGTCACACGAAATCAGGCTAGACTAGCTAATGGACTGTCACATAACGGTAGTCTCACTTTTACAGCAAGTGAGTCTCAACGAGAACAACACTAACTGGGAGGCAGGTACGTTCAGTTCACGAAACCGAAATGAGACAAACTTACGCCCTGGATTACACTACTAGCTATTACCCATTAACAATATTAAAACTGAAAATACAGGCAATTTGGAGGCATCTGTAAAGAAGCTCATATGCCAATGATGGCCGATCAGTTCTGTGCAATCGACAACAGAGTTTCACAAGTTATGACATCAACACCTTACATTTTAAGATTATATTTCATCATGCATACGTAACCAATTCTACTCATTTGTAAACATTCTTCACCGCCCCTAATATAACACATATATACTTTGATTAAATTTCTTAGTATCTAGACCTCATTTGTGTTGTGACGTTGTAACTTTTTCCTATCTTCAGATCACTAACTGGTATCTTGAGGCACCCCATATATGCTGTGTTAATATTCATGATAGTATCTACTCACGTATTCATCAAGGTTGCATCCAGCTGGCGAAAACCCTTTGGGGTGAAACGGTCTGCAAATGTTGTCCTCAGTTTTTTATTTATTTTAAGCTAGAGAATAACTAAGACCAAAAAACAACCTAGCAGTTATCATACTAGTTTGGAACCAGTCATCAGTTCATGCAGTCAAGTGAACAAACAATCAAGCTCATCATCTTCAGTTCCTGAAGTCTGCACTTAACTATTTAGTCATCTGGATGAAATTTAGCTGTCTATATTCTTCAGTTTCCAGCCATTTACGGAACCGAACTATCATAACTCAATAATAGTGAACTTTTAGCTGGGTCAATTCTTAGTAAGAAAGGTCTTCCTCATCGAATTTACTGTCTTATTTTTATACTTTAGCGAACAAAAAGTAGTCAACTGTGCATTGTAGTTAATCTAATCTAATAATTTATTATGAAAAATATTCCAGGAAGTGCTCAGTGAGAGACACAAACCTAGTTGAATTCAAAACCCCTCTAGAAGTATCAACTACGAAAAGTAGAAGAAAAAGGGATCAACCTGATTGTCAAAACATAGTCTTATTTATATGTATACACGAAAGATTTCACAATATCGCTCCACTGAATCATAAAATGTAGACTGTTTATTGCATTCTTCAGTTATTGCGAAAGACTAACTGTATCCTTGAGTAAAAGAGGTATAAAAATATATTAGGTTAAGTGAAAAGTGTTTTATTATCAAGTCATTTTGTTAACTAATTGTTCTGAAACTAAGGGGTAAAAACGATGTAAAAACAGACTTCATCTGCATCATATATGGTAATGTTTCACTGTTCCAGTTAGTCGACTACGCATTACCATACTGACAGTTTGAAAGTACCTCAAGTAAATGCAATTCAATGTCTGTATTCTTTTCATGCTTGAATAAATATGTAGCACATTTTAAAGTGCTTGGAACTGTGCCTGATAGTGAATGATTCAGTGGCGGAATTTTTATACATAGGAATATTTTGTTCCCTAAGAGATGGGCAAATTACGTTGCAGCAGTATAGCCAGTATTTACAACAGATGTACAACATTTTCTTTTCAAGATAATTAAGTCATATATAAAAATAGAAATCTTTCCACTCAATAGCGATTCCTATTCCATCCTAAATCTTAACCAGTTAACTGTTACAATTCTTTACCCTGAAGTTTTGCCGCATGCTACTTATACATATTTTTATATGTTTATTGCATCAATATTACCAGTTATCCTTTGAGTTCCTAGTAGAAAGTAGAGATTCAATAGCCCGCCACAACTTCACTCTCTTCTCTCCAACATCACTGCATCACTGACCACAACATTTCATTTCTTCCTCACACGCCAAACTCGTACTTTCCCATTCCGGTTCCACTCGACAGCCTGATCCAGCTTGACCTGGTCTGGACTGCTGATCTGATCTGATCTGGCCTGAACTGAGCTCACCTGACCTCATCCAGTGCACGATTTCCCAAAACACTCTCATCACTGTGTGTACAATACAATCCAGTCGAATCCGATCCGATCCGATCCATCTCCACCTCCTTTATAGTTGGTTCGTTGGCAGACCACAATGACTTCCTTCTTTCTTATTCTTCCTCACCATCTCATCTCATCTCATCTCATCTCATTGTCAGTGTCAGTGTCAGTGTCAGTATCGGTATCGGTATCCAGTGAACATGGGCAGCAGCTATTCATGATGTATGTCTGCAGTTTGTTGGAAATGCTTTATGTAAGGTGCCGCCAACCCTGTCAAACATCACATAGAAGCACTGACTGACTTCACTGACATTGGTGTTCGAAATCCGGATGTTGTTCACGCTTCATGCTTCATGCTTCATGCTGAGTGCAGTGCAGTAGATCTCCACACTGATTATTTCAGAGTGATGAAGGCGTGTCTTGCCATCATTCCGATCATGGTTTTGATGAACTCATCTGTGCTGTCACCACCTGTGCTGTAGTTGAGTCGATGTTGTGTAGGAGGAGAGTTAGGTGTAAGAGACAACTTCCTTCAGATTTCTCTCTCTCTCTCGTTGATGGTGGTTGGTGTTCGTTTTTGCTGTTGTTATTTTTGTTGTTGTTGTTGTTGTTGGTTTGGTATCTTCATCACCTCTGTCTTTTCTACGTTCACGTGAAGGAAGTTCCGTCTTCCTTGGTTTCCCTGCTTCTTCTGTCAACTTGTTGGTTTTTTCTTGTAGGTCTTCTATTTTGTGCGACAGGACATTGGACATCTATCATCATCGGTGAAATGCAAATCTTGTAGGGTGTTTCCATTGGTCCAGACTGAGTATGCTCGTCGTTGCGCTCCTCATTGTTGTCTGATTGATGATGCAGTTGAGTCCATTTCAGTGGAACACAATCAGGAATATCACTGTTAATATTAGACGGCAACTTTTTTTACTTCCTGCTGTCTTCACTTCGAAGGCATTGCCGAGCTTTCCGTTGTCGATCACTTGGCATGTTGCATCCTCATATCGGAAATAGCTGTTGAATAAGTTTGATAAAGGTTTGTGGCACTAAAATGGTGGTGTTGAAGTAGCTGCCTGTCAAATTACTTCTCGGTTAACCCTATTCTAAGCCTTTTTAAAGTGTATGATGTTGAGACGGAGAGCTGACTGTCATTGTTTGCTCCGTCTTATGAAGATGCGTAGTGTCGCGTTGCAATTTGATTTCCACGTTATTTGTTTTTGCGAATTGACTTCGGATAAATCTATTGAAGTGGACGTACCTTATTCACATAATGTTGATCTCTTTTCACAAGTCCATTTTGTCATTAGGTTCTTCATCTATGTTTACTATTCGTTTTCGAAGAATATGATCAAAAGAATTATTTCGTGTTTATGCGGAGCTCTCACGTTTTAAAATGTCCTCAAACTGATATTACTTCGCGATGACCACCAACTGGAAATCAATAAATAAATGCACATAAAACCTTCAAACAATTACTGATTTGGTGATATTTTTCATGATGAGATTTCCCGAGGTCTTGATAAGAAGTAGTCACCGGTGGGGCAAACCAAATTGGACGTGTACTGGATAGAGGTCATGGTATATCAAGAATTGGCAGAATAAGAGAAGTAAGGACCGCTGGATTCCAAACCGGTGACTCACTAATAATTCGCTTGATGCGAAACGTGAACATCTTAATTTCAATTCCTGACGTTGTCATGGTTGCGCACTGCTGAAAAGCGTCACAGTAGGACGAAACAGCCGTCCAGGCTTTCATTGGTCATTCAAGAGGTGCCAGTTCACAGTAAACCTTGAAATCAATATGTTGCAGCAAACTTCAATCTGAATACTTTCAGAAGCTCACGATAACTTTTATCTAATTTGTAAAAGTGAAAAGTTACTATTTATTCATGTGGTTGTCATTCTCCGTTGCTTTATTGGATCAAATTGTTCGATCTCTATTGGCTTACGGGCTCCTATGTGGATGCTTCGATATTGCCTAAATGGTAATAATGATAATTTGCTTGGTTGTGGCTAGCAGAAGTATCCAGGATGCGCGTTTCGTTCTGTTTGGTACTCGTCAGTTGAATGTACCTGCACCGCAGTAATTGTTGTTCCCACTGAGACTTGAACCTCGTTCACACCGCTTCAAACTCCAAGACGTTACCCACCGTGACACGGAGGCACGATAGCCGCTTCTTGTTGATGTACTTGTAATCCTTCGTTGTTTTATCACAGTCAGTTGTTCGACAATTACATCAATAAATAGTAATAAGTAATACCCGTTGAACGAAAAGTTGCTGTCGTGCCTCCGTGGCATAGAGGATTAGGCCTTGGATTTTGAAGGGATGGGTACCGGTTTCAAGTCTCAGTGGGAGCTACATCACTCACTGCGGTGCAGGTACATTCAGCTGACAAGTCCCAAATACGATGAAACGCGCGTCCCGGATTCTTCTGCAAGGCACAATCAAGCAACATATCATGAGTAAAAAATTACTTAGATTATTTTATTTGTATCCTTATTTGTTTTTGTTATGCAGCGTTAACATACAGGTAAGACGACAGTAAAAAAACGTACCCATTATTACAAGTTAGGTATAAAACAAAGGAAAGTCTTTGTATATTGTACGCACATGAATTTCCAGTTATTTTCTTGTATCTGCTAGTTGATGGTATCAAATAATATCGTGGTTAACATGGCAACAGATGCTACATATTCACAGTTTATGATTTTTATTTTTCATAATTTATAATTTCTGATTTATCTTGAAGAATTTCCTACTGATATACTTTGTTGAAGTAAATACTTTTCGCATAACCGTATTAGGAAGGAAGAGGAAACAAGACAAGGAATGGATCTTGACGGACACATGCAAGCACATAGAGGAGGGAGAGGAGGATGGTGAAACAGAAGATGAATCAGTGCAAGCTTGTACAATGAAAAGAGGAACTGAGTACAACGTACAAAACACGAAACGAAGAAGTGAAAGAGAGTGCACGCAAAGACAAAAGACACTTCTACGACACATTGGCAAGTGAAGCAGAACAGGCTGCTGGTAGGAGAGACCTGACAACATTATATCAAATAACCAGGTTACTGTCTGGGAGGGGAAAGATCAACACAGATGAAACTAATCAAAGATAATGAAGGAGACCTAGTTACGAAAGGAAGAGGAGGAACAAAGGAAGGGATGTGCTGACCACTTCGAAAAGCTCTTGAATCGACCACCGTCCCCTGCAACTCGTCCAGAAATGCCACCAGCAACTCATCCATAGAACTACCAGTGAATACAGGCCCTTCCACAAAAGCAGAAGTCCTGAATGCCATAAAACTGCTGGAATTTGAAAAAGCAATAGGACAAGACGGAATTCCTTCGAAAGGAAACAGACGCAGGGACAACAGCGGGTTTGCTCACACCACTGTTGCAGAAGGTTTTGAAGTAAGGAAAGGTGCCTGCTTACTGACTGGAAGAAGGCTTACCTTGTCGAACTCACAAACAAGGGAAATCTAAGTCTTTGCAGGAACTGGCGAGGAAAAGTGCTACACTGCTGCCCACCCAAAACAAAATATTAAGCCACGTCATCCTGGAGAGACTAAAGGATGCGCTGGATTGAAAAATACGAATGAAACAGGCTGGCTAGACGGCTAGCTTCAAGAAGAACAAATCATGTGCGGACCAACTTGCAACGCTACGCTACTCACCATCATTGAACAGAGTATCGAATGACAGTCAACTCCCTACACCAACTTCATCGATTTTGAAAAGGCCTTCGACAAAGTCGACCGAGAAGTAATTTGGCAGTTGCTTCAACACTATGAGGTGTCATAAAACTTTATTCAACAGCTATATGAAAACGCCACATGCCAAGTGATTGACAATGGAAAGCTCAGTGATGACCTTGAAGTGAAGACAGGAAGGAGTGACTCAAGGCTGCCTGTGATCACCAGCAATCGTCTTGACTGTGGTGGGCCGGAACATGCAGCGAACAGTTAGGAACAAGAAGATGGGCACACGCCTGCTGGACCGATGAAGGGAGCCTAGAAAATTTGGGTTTCGCCGATGACTTGTGTCTAATGTCACACAAACTTGAAGATCTACAGGCGAAAACTAACAAGTTGACGGGAGGGGCAACGAAAACAGGTCTTCATGTGAACGTAGAGAAGATAGAGATGATGAAGATACCCAACCAAAAACAGCATGAACAACAAGCTCCAATCACCATCAACGGGAGAGAGAAATCTGAAGGAAGTAGTCTATTTCACCCACCTACCTGCCTAGGCAACATCGTTTCAGCTACAGGCAGCACAGACAAGGATGTCAAAACCACGATTGGAAAAGCAAGACAGGCTTTCACTAATCTGAAATCAGTGTGGATATCTACTGCACTCAGCACAAAGAAGAAGACCCAAATTTTTAACGCCAATGTCAAGTCAGTGCTTCTATGTGATGGTTGAGAGACTTGGTGAGTCACGAATAGCACTTCCAACAAACTACAGACATTCATCAGCAGCTGCCTACGCTCGATACTGAAGATCAGATAGATGGCCGGAAAGAATAAGCAACAAGGAACTTTGTGAACAAATATCCAGAAGAAAGTGGAGATTGATCGCGCATACACTGAGAAGGTTGATTGGTGACATCAAGCGCCAGACCAGGCCAGGCTGTCGTGTGGAATCTAAATGGGGGAACGACAAGTTGGGCGTCTAAGGCGAGTGTGATATGGCGGAGATCATGTGAGGAAGAAATGAAAGCATGTTGGCAGTCGTGGTGCCGGGTCCAAAAGACTGCGGAGAAAAGAGTGCAATAGGGACGTGTTACTGAAGCCGTTTGTTCCACTCGGAACCTAAGGCAAAAATAATAATGATAAGATACTTTTCGCAATGAGAGATATCGATGGCATTAAAATCACATAGCAGTGGTATCAGAGATTACATTCAAAGTAATTTTAATCTAAAAATATGGCCTTGCATTATATGATCTTAAACTTTAAGCGTACACCAATTCCAACTAATATATCATAATGGCAGTCAATGACTTTTGTTTAATTAATTAAATGATTTATCCACAAGGTCAATCTATCCTTACAACTGACTTAGTTATAAAGCAAGATATTTTTTGAGATTAGAAACACAAAGTCCCATAGCTCATTTATTGCCTATCGCTTTTTAATTGTATGAATTACTTAAAGTATTAGGTGGGAAAGTTATTCTCGTCCAACTCATGTCTATTATTTCATAATTTCACTTTCATACTAATATAATAAAAATCCTATTTGAACCCACGACAAATTTAACACGAAAACATGAAATTAAATTGGACTATTTAAAGTGTAAAGAAGAAACTGTTGGAGTTTAATACAAGTAAAAGATGATTGCATTATATTCTGTATTCATTTAGGTGACTACCAGTGGAATCCAGGACGTGCATTTCCTCCTATCTGGGACTCGACAGCTGGATACCTCTGCACTCCAGTGAATGATATTGTTCCCACTAAGACTCAAGACACATTTAGTTGGATACTTGTAGTTTCCTGTTGTTAAATACGGTCAAAGTGCTTGAATTATGCTGGCAACAATTCTAACCCATAATTTTGTACTTGTTTCCACGTTGTGTAGTACTAACTGTTATAGTGTTGTTTACAAAAATGAAACTAGAGATCCATAGAAAAATGTATCAGTGGTAACTGTTTTCCTGCTCAATTTGTCAACATTCATCTTCAATAAATCTATGAAGCATCAAAAAATATCATATTGAGTCTACAGAGGAATTTGTCTCAGACATATGCATATCTGATGCCATTTAAAGAAAGCACTGGCTTTTCACCTTTATATTGACTCGGGACTGATTTGTACATCAAAGTATATGAAGCGACTGTATCAACCATCTTTACCTTAATGGTACAACAGAAGATCGCTAAGACATTTCTGAAAGAGATACTTAAAGATGTGTATTCAGTTTGTTTAGCATCTAAGTTGAGCCAAGTTCAAAATGAAACTCGATGTCTTGGCTTTAAAAATGACTTCATAAACATACCAAAATCAAAATAGGACCTATAACTATTACCTTACGGTTAAAAAGGCCACGATCAGATTTTATACCGAAGCTCTTAATTTGATTGTCAATATGAATGGTTATCAGGCATTGTGTAAATGGATTATGATAAAGAAGTATGGTTCCATTTTTAGATTGGTATGCACAGCTAACCAGTAGCGTATAATACCAAAACCCCAACCTAAGATTATGACTAGTAATCAACAGAATGTTAATGATGGGCGGTGACTAGCAGTGGAATCCAGGATGCACGTTGCGTTCAGATGGATTTACCTGGCTCCCAATGAGAGACGTTGTTCTCACCAGGCCACGAATTCGGGACCGATCGTTTTAAATGCCAGAACGTTATCCACTAGACCACTAAGTCACGATAGCCACCTTTTATGCTACGAACGTAGCTTTAATGAAGTTGCTTACCCATCATTAATATGTCATTCAAATACAGGCAATATCGAGGCATCCACGCAGGAGCCCATATTCCATTGTAGACTGGTAAGTTCGGTCCACTCAAGACGGGATAATACAGGCAACTTCACTATTAAACAGAATGTCTTGAAATGTCTTCAAAGCGACGAGCGTTTGGTGCTTAATATACTGCGTAAAAGAGCTGGAATGGCAGCCATGAGTTAATTAGATTATACTGATTGATGATTGAGGGTGAAATGAGAAGTTGAACTGTGGCCGGATTCTAACCAGGGACCGGTTCGAATCTAACTATGGTCCAAAGTTTTGTTTCACCTCCAATCAGCACCCAGTGTAAATAAGTCTGTCAAGCCACGGCTATCTTAGATAATAGTTAGATTATGTTAGATTGTCAACAGCAGTTACTGACATCTGAATAAACGATTCACGTTTAACTGGAGAAATTACAAAATCAGAAACGTATTAACCATTAAATGTATAAAAGATTGAAACCTTAAACATTAAACTTATCGTATGTGTATAGACATTTAAGGTTTCAAAAACCCGAAGCATAACTTCCATCTTAATACTACTGCATTTTTCTGAAATTATTAGCTTCAAAAATCAACTCATTTCATCAGTCCCTCGTTCAACCCTATAGGTAAGGAATCAAAATATTTGTACTTCGATAGTCGAAAAAACAAAGTTTAAGGCGAATAGTTGTATTCGGTAAATTCTCTTCAGACCTTACAGTTACATTTAGAAGTTATTCAGCATAGTCATTTGATACCAGTATGGTCAACCGAATTCAGATATAACAATGGTGATAATGACAAAAACTAAATCTCAGTAATAATTCCCTGTAGGTGTATGAGTGAATAGCGTATGTGTACAGGGATAGAAGGAAATAAAGTTATTGTTGCGTAGCGGTTAAATGAAAAGAGTCAAAATTATTAATCATTTATAAAAATAAGGGTGAATATAAAATGATGATGATGAGTACAAACAGAGATATTTACATTTATCCAGGTGACCGTGAAGGAAATTATTTTAATTGCATCTGGGTTGAAGTTGAAGGCAATGGGTGAGAAAAAGGACGACCAAACATCTTCTTTACACATAGATTAGGTTTGGAAGTTTTAACCAATATAACTTTTACCATGTATCCAGCTTTTAATGAAATTCACTATTCCTTTGCTTAACCACTCTGGATAGTGTTCAAAAAAGCGATGATGCACTTGCCTAGTCGCTCTACCTGTGCAACTTTCTTCACGGTAGCAGTTAAACTTATTAATGCACATAGATGTGGCCAGACTCCATAGCCTATCCTTCAGCTGTATTGGCATCATAAAACAATTAGTATATTTCAAACATACCTCGACAGCAAGGAAGGCTTTTTCTATCAGATTTCTGAGCTTAATTGTTAGCGTTTTTGCAGCTCTATCTCCTTTAAACGCTGATCATTTCTTCGGTACCATCTTGAAGGTACGTTCCTTCAGCTGTTTTCATTGCCACAGTCTTTACACATTTTCTAGAATAGCCATTCAAGTACAAGGAGTTCTGTATTATTCTTATTTCATTGTTGAAAGTGTCAGCTGTACAAATCTCACTGGCTCGAAACATAAGTGTTCGGATTAAATTCCTTTTTGTACGTAAGTAGGACAAATGACCAGAAATGTGTCTACTGACTGACCCGGTACATCTGACGAAATATACTGCGTCTGATACTGTCATCTGTTTTTCTTGATAGTAAACCATGCAGAAATGGAAGACACCCGTCTTTCCCTGTTTTGTAGGTGAACTAGGTTTCCTTAGTAACATTGTTGGATGTATCGAGAAGGATATAAGGCTTGGTATCATTTGTATACAAAAATGAAAAAGTCATCCATCGTTGTCAAAATGAAATTTTGCATTTATCATCGTACAGCAAAGAAGCAGCACAGTAACGACTTCTATGGGTGTTACTGCCTTGTCTACCAATGTTCTTCTTCCGGAAATAGTTGGTTTTATTTGTGATCAATACATGTAATTCACTATGGTTATACTGAATCAAATTAATCGACCTCTATTATTGTTACTACTTATTAGGTGGCGGATAGCAGTGAAATCAAGAAGGGGCTCATATACCAAAAGTGATCTATCGATGCATATTAGCCGGGGTTTGCAAGTGTCAACGAATAATAATAATTAACACCTCACTAACTTAGTGGAAGTCTCTTTGGCCTTTGAAGCCGTTAGTACAAGATTTGAGTCTTAGTGGGAACACCTTTGCTCATGGAGGTTCAGGCACATCTAGTTTACAAGTCCTATATAGGACAAACCTTTTATCCTGGATTTCACCACTAACCTCCATTTAGCCACTTATAACAGTAGACTTTATTTGTTAAAAACTTCGTTCGATGACTTTATCGTGCATCTGCAGAATTCACATCTACTCAATTTCAGTAAAGTACTTCTTTAAATGTAGCCTTTTTCTTTCAAAAAACCAATACTACATTCTTCATAAGAAACTGTACAAATATGCTACCTCAACAGGAAGACCATATACTCTAGTATTGGATGAAAATGAAAGACTTAGGGAATAAATTTATGTTACACGATTCTTAAAATGAAGAAGTGTTGGACGAAATTTATTCATAAAATAGAAAATGATGTTAAACTGTGTCTTGAGAGTACTCATGAATCATCGTCTACAACAATAGTCATCCCACGCAGGTCAAGCACTTCGGATAAGATTAGGCCAGTACTCAAGAAATTCAGTTTCAGTGTTCTAAAGAACACTTGATACATTAAAGAACACCTTAGTCCATTTGAAGAACAAAGTCCCTTTTGTACGTAGCTGACACTGTAATCCAATGCACTTAAGGTTAACTTCACATGGTCAAAATTTTCAAAACGTGAACAGCGAGTGGAGCTTCCACTCAACCCTACTAGAAATCCAATTGGGCTTAAGAAACTTGAAAACACAGCCAAGGCTGGTCAAGCTATAAATTCAGGTTACAAAATCGTCTCTTTGGCTATATCGAAATTATTCAAAAGGGCTTTAGAAGTTGTACAGAACGTCTCATAGAAGTATGTCGTTAGACAAAGTGGAATCAAAATTCTCTAGATGGGATTGAGAGAATAAAACATAATTTGACTTTGTCTCAACCCACCTTACATGACCAACACACGTGCGATAAGAACTATGAGTAAACATACACGTATAAATCCAAACTTCATTTCTGTTTAACAATTTAACAACAATAGATCATCCATCCAGAAGAACACATATCCAGTTCTTACATTTAAGCTTGGATATTGTAAATCCCTGTTTGTTATAACTGACAAAACCATTAGCACTAATTAGCTAAACATCAGGCAAAACAACATTGTTCTTTCGTTTTACACTCATTGGGAAATACAATTACCAAAATAATGAATACCATTTATCTAATGTCCAAATTTGTTTAAATCATCCAATCTGACTTTAGTTCGGCTTTCTATAAACCGTAAATAATATCCAAGGAAGTTCACAAAATTGTTTCACTGCATGTCAAGTGCAGGTGAACATTCAGACAATATAAATTCACTCATACTGAAGTTAGTGCTGATGTTGTTGTCTAGAAAGACAATGATAGCTCCACAATTAAACTACCCAGGTCAGAGAACGCAACAACAATAGTACTTCCAATGTTTATTAACGCCACGAACAAACCACTAACACACATGGTGAATTATTTTTTCTTCGAAAACACAGTCACGTTAAACTTTACATTACAACACACTTCATATATTTAGAGAGACTTTATTACACAAAACCTGACTTGATATTTTTCCTTGTGAAGTTTTTGTCACTATCCACTATAAAATGTTATCCTTCTGACTACTGTCATCTTCTAAGCATGGATCAACTTCCAGTATAAAAAGTTATTGTTTTAATCGGTATAAACCAGTTTTATAATGCAGTATCTTTTGATGATAAGATTGATTGGAGAAAAGAAGGGAAAAGCCAAAAATCTAAGCTTCACGATTTATTAGATGATCAATTTACAAACGATTTAGAAATTATATGATTCACTTCCAGACTTCTTCCTCACTATGGCGGACTGGATCATGCAACAAAATGTAAGAAGCGACAAGATAGTCATACTCAGTCTGGACCAATGAAAACACCCTACAAGATTTGCATTTCACCGATGATGATAGATGTCCAATGTCTTGTCGCACAAAATAGAAGACCTACAAGAAAAAACCAACAAGTTGACAGAAGAAGCAGGGAAACCAAGGAAGATGGGACTTCTTTCAGGTGAACGTAGAAAAGACAGAGGTGATGAAGATACCAAACCAACAACAACAACAACAACAAAGATAACGACAGCAAAAACGAACACCAACCACCATCAACGAGAGAGAGAGAGAAATCTGAAGGAAGTTGTCTCTTACACCTAACTCTCTTCCTACACAACATCGACTCAACTACAGCACAGGTGGTGACAGCACAGATGAGTTCATCAAAACCATGATCGGAATGATGGCAAGACACGCCTTCATCACTCTGAAATAATCAGTGTGGAGATCTACTGCACTACACTGCACTGCACTGCACTGCACTGCACTGAACTGCACTCAGCATGAAGCATGAAGCGTGAACAACATCCGGATTTCGAACACCAATGTCAGTGAAGTCAGTCAGTGCTTCTATGTGATGTTTGACAGGGTTGGCGGCACGTTGCATAAAGCATTTCCAACAAACTGCAGACATACATCATGAATAGCTGCTGCCCATGTTCACTGGATACCGATACCGATACCGATACTGACACTGACACTGACACTGACACTGACAATGAGATGAGATGAGATGAGATGAGATGGTGAGGAAGAATAAGGGAGAAGGAGGTCACTGTGGTCTGCCAATGAACCAACTATAAAGGAGGTGGAGATGGATTGGACTGGATTGTATTGTACACACAGTGATGAGAGTGTTTTGGGACATCGTGCACTGGATGAGGTCAGGTCTGGTCAGTTCAGGCCAGACCAGATCAGATCAGATCAGACCAGTCCAGACCAGGTCAGGCTGGATCAGGCTGTCGAGTGGAACTCGAATGGGAAACGACGAGTTTGGCGTGTGAGGGAGAGATGAAATCTTGTGGTCAGTGATGCAGTGATGTTGGAGAGAAGAGAGCGGAGTGTCGGCGGGCTATTGAATCTCTATTTTGCACTAGGAACCAAAGGGACAAATGATTATTATTATTACTTTGACACCTAATCATAGTGGAGTAGTCTATTCAACTACTCAACTGTGTTGTCAAAACGTTTTCCTACGGAAACTATTCACTATAGATCACAGGGTTAATCCATGACACAAAATTGTCATGAACCAGCGAAATATACTGGTACTGAACAACTTCATTAGTTGGAAACCATTCAGACTTATCTGTGGTATTTCATCACCCGGATTACAGTGACCTAAACACCGGACGACTGTTTCGCTTGGCTGAATGTTTCCAGAGAGAATTATTTTGACATCACAGTTAGGCAGTTGAAAAACTACTGAGCTGTGATAGATGTCAAAGTGAACTATACAATTTAGAAATCATTTCCAAACTAATCATCATATTTTATTTAGGTCAACAGCTAGCAAGATTCAGGTGATCTGAATTTATTCGGCTGTACAAAATGAACTTGTCTAGGTACTCCACTGGTGACCTTGGCCCTAAACCAGCAAAACTGCAGTTCATGTTATAGATCATTCTGATCTGGCTAACGAAATGCAACAGAACAGCTTAAAGGGAATTTAACTACTCAAGTTGTTCAGTAGCAGTATCTTTCAACCTTTATGGCATTTCCTATCGAGGCATGTCGGCATGGTCAATGGGAATGATGCTTGTTTATAAGTGTGCTGCAGTTACAGACATTGCTGCTGAGGTATTCAAGTTGCAATCAATATATTGGAGAGCTGGATTTAATGTGCTGACTGGTCACTCACTGTGGAGTGATCAATTTAATATTTCTTCTTTTTCCACTCTACGGTTGTGAGGATTTTTGTTGTACACTTTAAGACTATTAGACATAAGTCTTGTTTACTGTTCTAGTCACAATGTTTAAATCTTCTTGGTTATACCTGGCGAGAAATTTTATTTGAACATCCACAGATCACTTAGTTTCA
Source organism: Heterobilharzia americana (assembly GCA_944470555.2). Classification (NCBI taxonomy): domain Eukaryota; kingdom Metazoa; phylum Platyhelminthes; class Trematoda; order Strigeidida; family Schistosomatidae; genus Heterobilharzia; species Heterobilharzia americana. The sequence continues at coordinate 68,664,418 of OX104129.1, read as the reverse complement.
TTCAACAACCCAGGCTTATACTGACATAAGTATACCAACCATTTTATCTCTGCTGATGGTGGATAGTGGTTAACAGAATCTAGGACTCGCGTTTCATCCTTTTTTCGATCGTACCTGATGAGTCTTTAATAGGATGGAACACGTGTCCTGGATTCAACTGCTAGCCACTATTCTTCATCAGCATTAGAAGTCCAAATACTGAAAATATCAAGAAATCTTCACAGGAGTCCATATGCCCATAGTGACAGATCAGTTCGGTCCAATCAACCACGGAAATCTACAAATTATAGTGCCAAAAACATTTTATCTCTACTCAAACCTCTTTAAGTATACACTGCATTTCAGAATCACTTAAAAGTTTTCATAAGTCACTGGCAGTTCCAGCCTTAACTTAAGACGTTCTTAGTTGTCCATTTCGGAACTAAAATTATGCAGCAGTAACTCCCGAATGATAGTAGTAACTTATCTTAAGTCGCTTTCCTCCTACGGAATTCCTGCCTGAAATACAAAACAAACTGTTTCTTAGAGTAAATGTCTGAGCAATAAATTCCTAAAACAACAGGTTGGTTGTTAGTAAATGCCATCCACAAAAACACGAAGTAGAATTAGCATGACAGAAGAAGAAGGTGTAAAGCAAGACACTTATAGAAACTGGAATATTCCTTGGAACGTTGAAAATTTCAGTCAGTTAATAAGGTTTGATACATTGCATGCAGGAGGTCAGATGCGGCCTGAATAGTTCATTAATGATGTCTCTGATTGCAGTACTGGGTGATGAAGGTTTGAATCTCAAACAGAACATCACTCCTGTCAAGGGTGCAGAAACGCCTCACTGATGAGTTCCAACAAGCATGAAACTCAGGTCCACCGCTTTCTGTCGTTTTCCTTCATCCAACTAACATCTATCTTACTGCATCACGGTAGTGAGCCTCTTAGCTTTGTTGCCACATTAAAAAATGATCGACAGAATTCTATCACCAGCTAAAACTAGACTGCATGAAGTCGGTTACCCTCCAGTAACTAATCAATATAAAGTGTATTGTCATTATCATCTCAATGTAGTATATTTGAAGACTATTTAAGTCAGTATTTTATATTTTTATGACAAAACACCTTTAATTCATTTTCTTTGTTCTAATATACTACGCCCGGATCACGCAAGTTAAATACACTTTATGCAGTCAATCATAGTATTTCATTCGACATACTTTTCCAAACAAACCATTCATTTGATGTTTTTGCTTGTATTATCCCATCGTTGAATAGAGCAAACTGATTGGTCTCTATCGGCATATGGGCTTTTGCGTGGATGTCTCAGTCAATTCAATCTTATCAACGAAGGTACAACACAGGCAACAGCATTGAAACTACACGCATCACACAAAAAGTATCTCTTGTAACTTGGTGGTATATTAGATAACGCTCTGGCGTTTGAAACGATCGGTTCCGTGTCCTAGTCCTAGGGGGAACAACATCGCACATTGAGAGGCAGTTACATCTATCTGGCGAGTCCCAAATAGAAGGAAACGAGCATCGTGGATTCCAGTGCTAGCCACTATCCATCATTAATCTAGTCTAGATACATAGAATACAATTGCCATTTTCTCATTCGATTACACAATCCAGGAACTTTCAATACTTCAAAGAATATTCTTCCATTGCATTATATATAATTTCGATTCCATTTGAATCACGCATTAAGTCTGATTAATAATCAGTCTACTTGGAAAACTGCTCAAAAGAGAACAACAATTGTATCACTCCAAAAAGAGGAATGGGAATTTTTATGTTGAATAATTAAATTATGACCGGAAGTGAAGGATACAAAAATTCTAATAGATTCGGCTAATGATGAATAAAATTGAAGGACAGTTGGCTTTCGAAAACAATCTCTTGAAATTCATTACACTTTGAGTTAGCGGAAATTATTCATGTGTGACCTAATCGATACTTAGTTTGTCCATATACTCTGTTCAGATTAGAACCGACTTAATTTAATTAAGCACTGAGGCGAAGGTTTCTAATAACATGAAATCCATAGCTAAAGCATTGATATGTTGCTACAACGATTTCATGACCTTAGAAAGTCTTACATTCATCCTGTAGAAACCATAATTCATCTGTTCACTGAGTACAATTTGTAGCATAACTTATAGTTTTCAGGTTCGAAATTAGGAATGTCACACGCTGAAGCATTATCATTAACTGGATAACGTTTTGAACACAAGTTATTGTCCACATTCGTATCAGGCAACTAACACCACAATTCTGAGACGGAGTTTGCACAGTCCTCATTTCCTCTTCTTATTTGTAATGACAAGAGTAGTAGAATTTTCCATATATCTGGGTCAGGTACAGAATCATTTCTATTGCATGTATTCGGTGTTGATTCGATAAACAAAGATTCGGTTATCAATCACTCCCTCAATTCAACTAAGTTAGTTTTCCACCCTCTCGCTCTATTCCACCTTACTGTGTGATTGTGTGTAGTTGTGTGCAGAGATATAGATAAGCCCTTTTCAAATTTTCAATCTTATCTAATTTATCCGAGCAAGAAAGAGAAGCTCTCTATAACCTTGCAAATGATAGCAATATAGTAATTGATATATCGGATAAAGGCAACTCAACAATTGTAATGGACATATCTGACTACATCTACAATGCGAACGAGCTCATAGAAACAGGACCACATGGAGAAATTGAGGGTGGAATAGAGCGAGAGGGTGGAAAACTAACTTAGTTGAATTGAGGGAGTGATTGATAACCGAATCTTTGTTTATCGAATCAACACCGAATACATGCAATAGAAATGATTCTGTACCTGACCCAGATATATGGAAAATTCTACTACTCTTGTCATTACAAATAAGAAGAGGAAATGAGGACTGTGCAAACTCCGTCTCAGAATTGTGGTGTTAGTTGCCTGATACGAATGTGGACAATAACTTGTGTTCAAAACGTTATCCAGTTAATGATAATGCTTCAGTGTGTGACATTTCTAATAAACAGACTAAAACGAAATTATAATCTATCACAGTCCCCCAGTTCTACTCCTGTTTGATTGAAATTAAGAAATTTCTCATTGCTAAACGCATCTTACTTCAGTAGTTCACAGTTCTGTAAGGCTTACTTTTTTCTTGACAGCGAAAGGCTACAACTCACCTGTTTGTTTCCAACTAGCTTGTTTTCAATTTAAAAGAGTTTCATTAACACTGAATATAAAGATCATCAACAAATTTGTCCTGCATTCCTGAAACATCATCTATGGAAATGCAGAATGACAGAGACTGGAAGATTTTATCACTGTCCACCAGTCACCCGTGAATAATGTTTCAAGAGAGGAGAGTCAAGGTTATATTCAGTATGTTTCTATTTCATATGCATTTATCCTCTATAAATGGTATGGGTGATGATTGAAGGTGAGATAAAAATCTGGAGCGCGGCCGGATTTGAACCAGTTACCCTTGATGATTGAAGTGAACTAAAATTCTGGTCAGCAGTCGGACCTCTTAGCTCAGTTGAGGGAGCAGCAGGCCGGTAACCCAACGGTCGCTGGTTCGAATCCAGCAGCGTTCCGGATATTCATCTCACCTTCAATCATCACTCAGTATAAATACTAGTCTGCCAGACTACGGCTATCTCAGATAACCAAATGATATATATATATATATATATATATATATATATATTCATATTCGGACAAGATGAATGTTATATCTTATAGAAAACATTCAATTCATAGTACTCTATCTCTTTCGCATAATCTTTGTGCAAGTTACCAGACACTTTGTCATGCAAGAACAAATTCTAGAATAGCTTGACACTAAGAATTATCAGCTCGAATGAAGTTTACGAAAAGAGATCTACAGTATGACTTTCACACGAACACTAGATACCTATCTTATTCGTAAGCTTAAGTGCCAAGCATTGTCACTGTCGTATTAATGCCAAGTGGATACGAGTAACATATTATAGGTGAATAATATGAAGCAGTCAGGGAAATGGTAATGAGATGAACATCACGTTTTGCTGCAAATCTGAGACTTATAGGATCAAATAAGTTAACTCTAATGGAAAATACTTCACAATGCAACTGCATGATGGCCATGCCATGTCGTGAAGTGACAACAGTGAAGAAAGCGAATCAGCAGAGTCCAGGTCAGCGGCTGATTGATGATCTGCTTTCTATGAAGCCTGACAGTCTTGATTTTAATATCTTATAGCATCCTGGATGTCTACCGATGAAGTGATTTTTTAACCAGGATGAGATACCTGTCCAAACTTCCCAGGTTTTTAGTGGCTCTCTCATTCTTGTCAACCTGTGGTGACAACTACCTTGAAATCTGCAAAACTGAGATTAATGCTTGCAGATCGTGTTGATTAACAAAATTCTTCTCATTCAACTCCCTTTAACAGTGAGCGTGATGGTGAACAGTTCCTTACTTATCCCTTTTTCACATGATTACCTAGCAAAAAAGTTGGTCACCGAAGGATACATGAGACAGGATTAGTAACTGGCAACCCGGTGCCCAACAGTTCAAATTGTGATATGGTCTAGGTTTCTTTTCAACTTCAGTTTCCCTTTAACATTGAAAACATATATTGTTCTTGTGATTTGTAACCAGAACTTATGAAGTGAATATGCAACCCATGTGATCGAAGTCATGTTTGTATAAATCTCAACAGATTTCCGATGACAACTGGATGAACATGTAGACGAAAAGTTTACTGTTTAATAAAACAGCATTCATCTGACGACTTAGGCAATTCATGAAAAATGATACTTAACACACAGCATGTCATTCATTAGGTAACACGTTCCATCAGCATAAACATCATGACTTATGAAATTTTTTTCTTGTTTTATTTGTAATTATACCCCATTTTCACCATCCTACAGTATCTACCGGACCGACTAATCAGTTTACTGTTGCTTTCCTTTCTGAACTAACTATGGCTTGGGAAAGTGTGCTTCAGCTCAATAACGCATAACCAGTTCACACAGTTAAAGATGAAATTGTCTTGTTTCTACTAACCTTCAACCTGACTTGGTGAGGTTATAAGGATAGAGACACACCTTGAGAGATTTGTTAATATATAGATTTACTTGGAAAATCTTTTTCCATAATTTTACTTGATTATTTAGTCGATCTACTTCTCATTTATCTTTACAGCGTCTATAGTGTCAAAAAACGACCATGTCAAAACTGTTCTTGAATGCATCAATCATATGGGATAACCTGACGTATCTTAGAAGATATAACAATTCAATTTATTCTAAACAATTTGTGGTACAATTTGGAATTCTCAGCATGATATATGTAACAACAACAAAACAGATGTATGTATATACTTAACAAAATTTCGAATTGTGTTATCATAAAAATTTAAGTAGTGTAAAGAATATTAATAGCGAGAACATTTTACATCATTAATTAGATGGTTCAAATGAGATTGTTAACTGTTACAAATTTGATATGTGAGTTCTGTTTCAACACATTTCCTCACGTAATATGCGTGCTAAGTAAGGTGCAGTTAAATTTTTGTACTTAGCTGTACGAGCGTACACTCTGATGCAGTTTCTTCTTGTCCTCCCTGAGAAGGTACAAGTAGAGAGCCATGAATGAAGTGGATGCTCAGTGTCAGTTAAAATTACTGTAACTAGTTGCTTACTAGGACTTCAATGTCTATGAACTACAGTGTTAATCAGTTGAACCAGAGGCACACCACTCACCCTACTGACTGACGCCTTTCAAAGCCCTACACAATATAATGTATTCCTTTTTTAGAAGAACAAAAAAAGTCAACAGATAAACAAGATTTGAGCCAACTAACAGAAATCAGGAGAAGAGGGGGATACGCTGGACGACGGAAAAGAACCTAGAAGACTTGGATTTCGCCAGTGATGACTTGTGCCTAATGTCACATAAACTTGAAGATCTGCAGGCAAAAACTAACAAGTTGATAGAAGAGGCAGCTAAGACGGGACTTCAGGTGAATATAGAGAAGATAGAAGTGATGAAGATACCGCACCACCACCATCAACAACAACAACAAACTCCAATCACCATGAACGGGAGAAACTTAAAGGAAGTAACCTCCTTCACTTATCTAGGAAGCACTGTTTCAACTACAGGCGGGACGGACGAGGACGTCAAAGTCAGAATCGGAAAAGCAAGACAGGCGTTCATTAGCCTGAAACCAGTGTGGAGATCTTCTGCACTGCACTCAGCATGCTGAACAAGATACGGATTTTCAACACCAACGTCAAGTCAGTGCTCCAGTATGGTTCAGAGACTTGGCGCGTCACGAAAGGCATTTCCAATAAACTACAGACATTCATCAACAACTGCCACCTACGCTGGCTCGCTACTGAAGATCAGATGGATTGCCAGAAAGAATAAGCAACAAGGAACTCTGGGAACGAACCAACCAAGAACCTATCACGCAACAAATATGCAGGAAGAAGTGGAGATGGATTGGCCATGCATTGAGAAGGCCGAATGAGGACATCACGCGTCAGGCCAGTTGCTCGAGTGGAATCCCCATGGGAAGCGACGAGTTGGACGTCCGAGGGTGACATAGAGGGGGTCGTGTGAGGAGGAAATGAGAGGTTGTGGGCTGTCGTGGAACCAGGTTCAAAAGATCTCAGAGAACAGAGGTCACTGGAGACGTGCTACTGAAGCCCTATGTTCCACTAGGAACCAAAGGGACTAATAATAATAATAATAACAGAAATCAGGAGTAAAACTCAATCCTAGATAGTTAAGACTCGAGTTACTTTCTGCAGAAAAAAGCCATCAAAGGAACAGGTGTCATTAAACTTGAGAAGTTCATACAAGTCTTCTTTATGCCTGAGGAAAAAAAATTAAAAGTCTGACGTTTCAAAAGGTTTAACTTCAGACCATTTGAGAGAGACCGTTGGTTACTTACAGACAAGAATCGACTTAATTTAGAACAATCTAAGTGAGAGTTGACTGGAATAGACGCCTTCAGGTCATCAGCCTACCTAATAAAAAAGTTTCAACACAATTAAATAGATCGTGCAAAAAGAACAAGAAGAGAAAGGAAGAAAGCACTGCAAGTTGGGGCACAGCAGATTCAGTAAGCAAAGAAGTTGAGCACCTTTTTTTATAGACTGTATAATGTTTCCTTTCAGAAAAATAAGGATACGGCCACTCTGTAACCCATGGCTCAGTATGAACTATGGCGAGCTTATTTAACAGGAGTGGTCTAGGTCGATGAGTAACCCAAAAAGGCACAATGAACATACTTATCACCTCTGTCGAGACTGCAAACAATATTATGACGCAAGACGGTGATAGCGTGTAAAATACTTCTCCTGCGTTTTTTAGCGAATTGTTCTGAATCTCTGAAAACCATCAATGAAGGCTCAGTCACAAAAAGAAGTAATTATCTGTAAAACTTATACCATTCATCTTTTTTTCTTACGATAACAATGTCCGTAGAATATAAATTACATTCTTAATTCCTATATTACTTCCATGTCTATTGTCAGAATTACGGCCATGTTTAGCGTTGATACTTTGAAAAAACTGATTTACTTTATTTTATTCTTTTTCCTAATTATTTCACCTCTCTGTGATTATATTTCAAACAGAATGTTATTCAGTGTGAACAGCCCCATCCGTGTTACTGCATAGCAAAAATGAACACGTATATCTTAATAGTGTATGCTCAGAATCGTGTTCATCAATCACTGTTTGTTAATATACTGTAATCACAACCAACTTCACACTACTTATTGCTTAGAAAAATTCCTACCCAAATCTGTTAAGTTTGATCTTCGTACAACAGACTATTTGTATCATATGTTCCGGGCATATGAATATGATTTTGAACACTGATATACAACAAGTATCGAACTGTACCCATAGAGCATAATATGGTTCCAAGATCGCCTTGCTGTTGAGTGCCAACCATCACAAAACTTAAATCCAGAGCTTCCTCCCGGTTGCCTCCATCCAACAAACGCTGTGTAATAAATTTGAAAAGAACTTGCTCTCAACTGAATTTACACTTCCTAAAATAACATTTAGTGCGAAATAAAACTACATAGACTACTGAGCTCTTTATCAGACGTATTTTTTCATTTTGTTACATAAACCTGACTATATTCCTAATATCATAGTTATCAGGTTGACTCACGCTCATTCCCTCTTCTTGGGCCTTTTATTCTACAGTCCTAAATTTGAGTTAAAAACGGATATTCTTCTCGATAACTTCTTCTTCAGGTCGCAGAGTTATGTGCTTATATTGAAGAAGTATGCATCAAAACCACTGACAGCTTACTTATCACTTTGTTAATAATATTAAACAACTGAAGAAGTTAACTGAGAAACTCTTGTGTAAATATTAATAACAGAACCAGTTGTTGTTGAAATTAATTCCAAAATGATGGATTATTTAAGCGATTATATGGCGTATATAGTCCTATAAGGTGATAGTTTAATAAAACAACAGGAAAATGTTTATGAGGACTGGATAAAATAAACTAAGAAAGATAATTTGAGGAATAATAGTTTGATAGAATGTTACTCGTGTTGGGAACAAAATAGGTTAAGAGAATGTATTAGATTTCTTTCATATTACAGGAGTGAAGGGGTGTCAACGATATGAGATTAAAAAACTGGATTACCTGGGACAGGATGCTAAGAAATTTGTGGGTCCCAAATCTTACCACGGTATCTGTAGTGACAACACTTTTTTGTTGAACACATAACTCCAGTTGTTTGATGCTGATTGCAACTACTTTTACAGTTTGAAGGATTCAGAGCCGAGTAGCTTTTAGTAAGCTGATGGGGATCCTGTTAATAATAAAAGATGACTTATTCATATCTAACTTATGGTTCGTTTCAACTAAGCTTGTTTATAGTTATAGTCTTTACCCTACCTTTAAGTAACCACACTAAGAGGTGTTCGAAAGAATGGAAAACTAAATTCTCACAACAGCAGCCTACTTAACTGGCTCCAAAGGAGCATTCGAATCGATCAACCTAACAAGAGTTGACAAATCTATGCAGTCCATCTTTCAGTCTCAGGTTCACCACTAGATGAGTGGAAAACTCAATCTGTAGTTTACTAGCGTTAAAAGTTTCTTGAATTGATCTGTGTAGTTCGTGAATTAGTATCTCACTGAGCATATCACCTCCAAATTGCACTCTAATCTATTGTTTTGCCATTTTGATCATTTATATGTCATTTTATGAAATGATCAGGAGAGCCACTTTTGGTCAGTGAGTTGCGAGAAGACTTCAGTTCCTTATTTTTTATTCTGTACCTGGAAGCTTTTGCTAAACTTCTTTCGTACTGAAGGGGGACAAAGGCGAGAAAATGTTGTCATTGCTACGTCAAAGTACTTGTCCGAAACAAATTACTCCTTATCTGTTTGTTCTGACAGAAGAACATCACGTAAAGCTATCTTGCATTCTGACTCTTTGTCACATGTATACTTCATATCTGGGTGTATTAGACTGAGTCTGATTAAAACCTTTCGCTTGTCAATGTTTTTTTTCCGCACATAATGAATATGTCATCCATACATCAAACAGTAAAAGGAAAATCCTCTGATGGAACGTTCAAGCAAATTATTCTATAGTTTAGATAAATACGGTAGGTCCGGTGGCTAGCCCACTACGACTACAATCACTTGTCTGTATCGTTCGCTGTTAAATGTAAAGGTTAATATTCATCCTGTTTTTGAGTAATAATTCTGCAAGAACATTTATCGAGATCCCAAATTTCCAAAAGTATGACAGTCACGCTTAACATTTTTCGTTAAAAGATGTTTTGTCTTCACTGAGACAAAGTTAACTGAGCGAATAATTTAATAATCTGTAACATACAATATGCTTCAGGGTAAACACAAATTCTATATACACATGTATTCGTAGAGAATAGTATAATTATAAGCATAAGCAATACACATAAAAACAATTTTACCGTATGCTTCAGTAGTCTGAAGTTTTTGAATACGCCACTGTCAGAGAATTCTACTCTATACTGGCGAATACTGCTTTCTGTTTTAAAGGTGATCAGAAATAGTTTTAATCAGTATTCCAATACATTCTAGAAGGATAAATATTAAGTGTCTCACTGAATGTTGTATTGCATCCAATGATTCGTTATGGGAAAATTCACAACAACACTTCAAAAATGTCATTAGGAGTTAAAGATCGTGAGAAAGAAGAAGAAGAATAGGCGGCTACAACGAACAAATATAAGCCGTTACCAGCGACCATTTTCACCAAACAGCTAAGGTAAACGCGAACGAAGAACAAGCATTCGGATGAAAAGTCACGTTTTGATAATTTCATTGTTGAAGATGTTCAACCGGAAATTTTCACATTCCTCCTATATTCTGGATTTTTATTCATCATGGGACAGTTGTTTCGTCTCAAAATTGGACTCATCATTGCTCATCCATGGCTCTGGCAGGAATAGAACCCAGGACCCGCAGGTTCTGCGATCAGTTCGTTAACATTGGGCCACCAGGTCGGAATCCACCGTTCATATTTCCTACTTCTATCAGTTCATCACATAGCGAAACCTCCATCCAATCCCGTCGTTGAGTAACTGTCCTCATGTTCGACTTGGTTGACTTTACTGATCACGACTTCTCATCCAGACTTTTGGAATCAACTCTCAAAGTTGCTCACCAAAGAGCACTAGATTAATTAACTCTCTGTATTCATTTACAAAAGTGGTTTGATCAGAACATACAACAAAAATAGTTTCAATAAATTAGCTGTCACAAGGATAGAAAAAAAGTAATTCGGCAGTTGCTTCTAAACTACGTTTTCACTGCCATAAATAATTATCAACCTCATTCAAGAGCTATATGAAAACGCCACATGCCAAGTGATCCACAATGGAAAGCTCAATGATGCCTTTGAAGTCAAGACACGAGTAAGAAAAGGTTGCCGCCTACTATCACCAATGATATTCCTGATTGTGGTAGACTACACTGGATCATGCAACAAACAGTGAGGAGCAAGAAGATGCACATACGCTGGCTTGACTGATGAAAAGAGCCTAGAAGATTTGGATTTCACCCATCATGATTTCTGTCTAATATTACTCAAACTCGAAGATATACAGGCAAAAACCTACAAGCTGACAGAACAGGTGAGGCAGCGAAAACGGGAATTCAAGTGAATGTAGAGCAGACGGAGGTGATGAAGATATCCAACCAACAACAACAAGCTTCAATAAGCATCAACGGGAGAGAGAAATCGAAAGGAAGTAGTCTCTTTCACCTACCCAACTGCCTAAACAGCATCGTTTCAATCACAGGCGACAGCATAGATGAGGATGTCAAAACCACAATCGGAAAGACAGTAAGACACGCTTACATCAGTCTGGAATGAGTGTGGAGATCTACTGCACTGCACTGCACTGCACCACACTACAATACAATACAATACACTACACTCAGCATAAGGTGTGAACAACATCTGGATTCTCAACGCTAACGTCAGTCAAGTCAGTCAGTGCTTCTATGTGATGGTTGAGAGACTTGGCGCGTCACGAAAAGCACTTCGAGCAAACTACAGGTATCCATCAAAGGCTGCCTCCTACGCTCATTTGATACTGAAGATCAGATTAGATCAGATCAGATGGTCATGATAATAAGAGTGGGCAACAAGGAACTCACTATGTCTGGCTGGCTGGCTGGCTGGCTGGCAATGAACCAACCAAGAACCGATCAGCCAACAAGTATGCAGAAGCTGAAAGTGGAGATGTATTGCATTGTATTGGGCATAAACTGAGAAGGCTGATTGGTGACCTCACGAGCCAGGCCGGGTCAGGTCAGGCAGTCGAGTGGAATCCGAAGGAGGAAACGACGAGTTGGGGTTTTAAGCCGAGTGTGACATGGAGGAGATGGTATGATGTAGAAATGTAAGTTTCTGGGGAGTGGTGGTGCCAGCTTGAAAAGACTGCAGAGAAAAAAGTGCAATAGCGACATGTTACTGAAGCCCTATTTTCCACTAGGAACCCAAAGAAAGAATAATAATAATGATCGCATAAAAAAAACTGTAACAAATAGTGAAGATCAATCAAAATATGACTGGAGATGCATAAAGATCACTCAAATTAAACGAAAAGTTTCGTAATATGACAAAATATTTGAAGACTGAAGTGCAAACAAGAATGAATGGCAAATTACGTAAGAAATGAACATTATAAAGTAGCGAGAGGTGATTTTGAAGACTGAAAATCAAGACTATGAAGGGGGAAGGGATTGAAAAAAACTTTATGCAACTCTAGTGAAATTATGGTTTACCTTCACTATCCACCACATATATACTGAGTTTAATAACAACTCAAAATGACTCATTGTGTTTTTAGATAGTGTAATCAGAAGAAGAGGTTTATCAGAACAATGTGATGTATTTAGGCAATGCATTTCGGACAATCTACTCGATCACACACATTCAGTTGTCAAGTCAATTTATGTTAAACCGAAGAGTGGTAGGACAAGTACAACAATTAACATAATAGGGGATTAAAATAAGGAAAGGTGAGAACAAAAGGGATGAGTGACATAATCGATCCTAAAGTTTAAAAGTTAGGTGTAGTATAAGAACAAGTTGTTTTTGTACACATAATGGTGGTTTCAATCTGTTTATGGCTATGGCTTCAACAAATCTCAGAATACGTCCCTGACTGTTTCTACATAAAATTTTGAAAGGTGTTTGAACATTAATTCTGCCACCTGTTTCTATGAAATGTTAAGCTATAGATGAAGAGGGTCGTCTGTCACCTGTGCTTATCATGGTGTCACACTCCACTTGTTTTTGAAGTCATTTAGCTACATTTTCTCCCACCTTCAAATGCACAGTTCCATTACTCCTCTCCACAAATATGTGAGCATATACATGTAAGCTCGTAAACATATTAGGGTGTTACTCAATCACTGATGCAGTGGTTAGGTTTGTGGTGAAGCACACGTTTCGTCTCTTATTCAATGATAAGATAGGTTGTGTAAAATGTTTTCTTTATGGGTGATGTTAGCCTATGTCTCAAAATGATACTGTTCAACTCCTCTCTGTATTGTTGAGTGATATGAACAGTTTTCTTAGGAACAATGTATGCAGTTGACTTCGGTATTACCTCACTTCTACAACCGTGTTTCAATCGAGTTCCGTTTTCCATAAGTGCTTTCGCCAATAATTTGATATCTTCCTCACAAGTTGAGTTGATGTAATTTTGTACAGTGCTTTTAGTCTTTTTAATAAACACACCGTATCCTCAAACCTCTCACAAGTCACTATGATGTCATTGACATATCCCTTGTAACGAGAAACTTTAGTGATGAGATTACTGGCCAAATTTTTGATATGTGACATACAAATATCAGCTAGTTATCGTTCTAAGGGACTACTGATAGCCACGCTTGATAAACTACTTTTAATTATCAAATCCGAACACAAGAAAAATGTATACATTTGTGGTCGTACATTTTTGAGAACCAAATCACTGAAAGGATACTTTTGACTGAAATACGTGTTATTCTTTCATCTCCTGGTGGGAACCCTTCGCACAGTGAGATAAACAAAGAATAACTTTATAAACCACTTAGGTGATTTGTTTTCATTACACTTAATTCTATTTCAGCTTGACTAACACCATACATCTATGAAAATTGGAAAAGAAATGGTTCAGTATGTAAGCTACAACTCAGATCAATCTCAAAACCGAATTGAATAAAATAACTTTTTTTAATTCGAAGTAAGTAATTCAGTTCATTGTCCTTATGTTGTTTTTCTAAAAAACTGCAAATTAAAGCTTAACTTTATACCCTTATGTTAGAGCTGAAATAACGCATAGTTTCAAGAACTTTTCTGATTGCTAAATGACTCTCAGCCCCTTCTTTCATTCACTAAATTTTTATTTTGTTTGTAGGTTAACTTTGTGCAGACAACTAGCTGAATCGATTACCAGTTCTGTGCTTCGATGTTAATTTACCTTGATAGTTAACTACTTAATATACTGAGCTGATAAATCTCAATATCATGAAGAAACTGGTAACACTAATCTGCTTTACACGTTGTACAGTAATCATGTCATTTCGGTATCTCCCTGAGTTTTTGCATTTTGAAAAATTGTTTTTCTAAAGTAATCTGTAAATTGTCGAAAACAGATAACCATTCGGTTGCTCACTAATAACATACTAGTAGAGTTAACGAATTAACCTGGAACTAAAGGGCCTACAATGAAAGACAAAAGCAACTAACCACAAAATCTCAGGCAGGTACAAACTACATGATTATTTTCTATTGATCACGCAACTGTTAAGTCAAAAATAATGATAACGTTGTCGTTAATAATAAGAATAAGGGTGTCTTAACTGTGGTTCCTTTTTAATACCCTTACTAATTCATAAATATAAGCAGGTAGAAATTCCCAACTTATCCGATTACTAGAATAAAGACTACTGAATCGTATTCACAAACCCACTTCTGATATCTTATTATGCTTCTACAGTATTCAACTATGGCAAATAGACTATTCGGAGGCAGATCCGGTATTCCGTATAGAGTTCAGTCAATTTTTTTCTCCATGATTTTGTCACTAAAGTACGGACGTTTTATCCCTACCTTGTTATGCAATAGTAATGCTTACTAACTTTCATTAGTGAAGGTATTTCCCAACAAATGTCATGTAAGCATGGTAGAAAAAGTTTGTAGAGACATCCAAACAAAAAGTACTTTCTTCTCAAGTACACAATTGAAACATTTAATTCCTGAAGGTGGAACTTTTTAATGCAAATTAATCCATACATACTTTCATATCTATTTTGCATCATCTTGAGACAAAAAAACACTGAAGTTCACAACTAGACAACAATCAGTTTATACGGTATTTATACTTAAGAAAGACACTGAAAATGACAAACCAATATTTCATGAAGTAACCTGTGAATTATGATAAACTTTTCGCGGCATTGTAACTCCGTTAGACATAAACACAAGTTCTCCTACGAACTTCTAATTACTCTCTAAAGTAATAATAAAACTTTACTATGAACACTGAAAAAACCTCTCTTCTAATAAAAAAATTATAGATGAGATAGCTGAATTTGTCACACTGTGAAGAATAAAAGGGATCAGATACTTTCTTCATAGCCTGACGTAAATAACTGAAATGTTCCCAGTAAGAAATGAATTTAATGCATCCAATAAAGAGTCAATCTTTTCAGATATGTCATTCTTCAGCTGTACAAATACCACATTTGTTGAGCTCAAGAAAAAGAATCATCAAAACGGGAATAATGTTAAGTCAGTAAGCTGAATGAAACAATATGGTCGAAGAAGATAATGTATTTAGTTTCTATGATTGAGGAGTCAAAAGTGCAAAGCTGGAAAAGTGCTAGATGAGGCCATTATTTTTGGTAACAGGGTGGAAGAAAAGATTTCTACCGTAGAGTGTTCTCACTTTTTGTATCCATCGCAAGTTAAGTGACTGGAGAAACTTCTTTTGAACACATGAAATCGAAGTTTTCTTTCAACTGAACAGAATCAAGCAAATGTGATAAAACTGAGCTATGATGTGCGTTTTTCTCTTCCTGGTTAAGTCACACTTGTATGTGCCGGAAAAGGCTTTCAGGAAGTAGACGCTAAGTACGTCCAAAATACTTTCTGGCAAAAAGTGTGTGAATAAATACACAATGAGATAGTCAAAAAAAAAGTGGCCTATACTTAATGCATAAACGAAGTACTGAGTGAATGAAGAATTTCATTGTGAGTTCGATAGTATAAAAAGCTCCACCCAAGGCAGCCTGCAAGAGAATTTCTTAATATTCTTGCATAAGAATCCCTGATAAACTGTAAAGTAATAAAAAGAAGCATCCTGGGAAAAGAAAGAATAAAATAACAAACTAGTCTCGTTTTCGTATAATTTTTTTATGGAACGCATGAGAAATATCCTTTTTCAAATAAAATGATCTTAAGAAAACGCATTTCATCTTCTAATGCCTGAACTCTAAATATTACGGATTTCATTATGTGGAGAACGTATGACATTTCCTTTCCGAATTTCAATTAGTCCTAAAGTGTCTCTCTTACATGGGCTTCTAGTAAACGGAACTATTTCTTGTTCAGTGTTACATCTTTGTCAGCTGTGCACCTGGAAAGAAAACAGAGGAATTAGATTTCTTCTCTAATGTGAACTTGAATCGAGGATAGCAGCAGTAAAAAATGGCATAGAACATCCCCAAAATTATTTGCATCATTTCAGATAAAGGAGGTGCCATCTGTGTATTTCTCATAAAATTTAAATCACCCCAACTTTTGTGAGCCCAGTTTGCGTAACAAAAATAGTTCTAGACAAGTTCAAATGTGAATATGGAAAAGACAAGCAGTTATCATCTCTGTTAGAACAGAACAGTATGGCTCTTATCCTAACCAACAGGCATCTATAAAATATACGACAGCAACAGGTAAATCAAAAGACAAAACCCAAGAGATTTGAAAAAAATGCAATTAATTGTGTTGTTCAATACCCAATGGAGATAAAGTAAAACTGGTTACAATATTATTGTAATATCGGTACATAGGATGTTTGCAAAGAGATTCCAACAAAGTTACATTGGATAGACAACATATCATCCTGCTGAAATGGGTGTTCCAGCAAAAGACAGGAATAATTGAACTAGCCAACAATTGCATTTTAGATGCTCAGAATTGAAGTAGAAAATAAATGAAATGTAGATATCAGTCCTTCAATCTCCGACGAAGCTTCAAATTGAGTTTAAAACCGTAAACGCTATAGAGCATAAGGACATGGTATCTTGCCACTAGAAGTTCTGAAGACCGAATTAAATAAGGTAATTACTACTACATACGAATAAGATATAGTTCTGTTTGACTGGTCCAGATAACTCATGACTTTGATCCGTCAAGAAAGAGACAATTTTTCTCGCAAATACAGCAAGGACGTCAGGATGAGTCACTTTGTGTCTAAAATTCCAAGACTCATTATCAGTCCATACATAAGTGAGGCTCAAGAACAACAAAGTAAAAGAAGCCAAGAAGGCCTATGAGAAAGGAAGATGCAATGAACAGATTTTCGTTTCTTTGTGGTTTCTGGATCACAGGCGTTCTCATTAGCACTCAGAACTCGCCGTACCTCTTAACTTATAAACTGCGTTAAAGTGTCTAGATGGGTAGGAGTTCTGACAGCATTCAACTGTGTAAGGAGGCACCAAACGAGTGTACTGTGCTGATTAGGACTCAGTACTTCAATTCACTTATTGGTAATAAAGCCTGAAATATCTACAACCAGTGGTGCTCACTAAGGACATCGACTAACATCATTATTGGTTAACTAAGTTATATATATGCTGATGGATACAACCCCAATAACCTCTGAATTCTCAGGAATGCGTTCGCTGCCTGAATGTTATCTGGCTGATTTGGGCTTCAAAAATGACACATTTTTGTTGTGTGAATAGGCTGAAAAATATTAATCTTCTGAATGCCTTGAGCGAAATTTGACTATATTATGTCTACATTCGATCTTTACGACGTTTTAGCCTAAGGACTGGGGATTAAAAGGGAGTATACTTCAACTGCCTTACTTGAGAAATTCCGCTTCATATCTTGATGTACGATGTTATTTAAAGCAGTAGAAATTTGAAAATAGTAAATGATGGCCAAATTAAGATGTGGTACCGATCCACTGATTCTGTCAAAAGTGAACTGATCTACGTAGGTAAATGTAGGTTTTCTGACTGAGGATATCCAGATGAAAGGAATTAATGGTACAAGATTCTTTATGAAATAACTCCAAAACAGTCAAGTTATGAAGATGTATAAACGCCCTACCATTCACAAACTTTCAGGCATTTGCACTAGACTCTATTTATATATTTTTTCCACTGTAAACTTTTATCTACATGAGCGTCTTTCTTTTTCTATCTACTACTTTTTACATACTGATATGAAGAGTTAGAATTTAAACTGATCCACCTCTGTGCACATTTCTACGTTCATATGTCTGCCTCAACATTATCTGTCCAATACTACTTGTAGAAACTTTATCATAGTTCGAATGCTACCCCCGTTGAGTTTGTGCCTATTTATTAAGTCACTGGCTGGACTTAAATGAACTGCCACTATTGACATGTAAGCGAACGTCTATACCTCCCTCTAGGAGCCCATGTGTTGATAATGACCGATCAATTTGATCCAGTCAGTGATGGAAAATTATGGGCTGCAAAATTAAAACTGCATCCTATAAGGAGTGATAACCGTGATTCAGTAATCAAGTAGATAAACCTCTAACATTTGAAGCGACATGTTTTGTGTCCTCGTATCAGTGGGAACAACATCACTCACTGGTAGATAGGTACATTCAGATAACAAGTTCTAACTAGGACGGTACTTGCGTCCTTAGTTCCATTACTAGCCACCATCCACTAATGCTACTAACGGAAAGTAGGTATCTATTCACAAAAACTAACTTGTCGTTTTGTTAATTAATGCTTGTTTGTACTTAATGAATAACTGCAACTACATTGACAAGATTTTACTTATTCTCTTGGAGCAAAAGAAAATTACGAAGCTAACAAATCAGAAACAGTTAACCAAAATGATACAAAGGCAACTGTAAACTACTGAAGAAAACGAAAGGTGAATTAGTCACAATCAATGATCTCCATGAACAACTTCAACCTTCTGGCACAAAGAAGAAAACCCATCCAATACTGGATATGAAAAACTCTTCGAACCAAGCAACTGGATACGACTGATGGAAACTCTTGAAATCTGTAAAGATACAGTTCTTGTTAGAGTGTTTCTGATACATTAGAGTACACTAAATCAATCTAGAATGTTAATCTCTCCGGAAGAAGAATGATTCCACTGGACATCCTGTCACTATTCACAAAACGTACCGTTAACAGAAATAAACTATTTCTTATGTGAATTCATTCAATCCAGAAATATACATGTTGATTTGAAAAACTATTACCTGAAAGAAATTCTCCGGAAGCGTACGTTCAACGTTCAATTTGGATTTAGTGGCAAAATTTACGAATCAGTTTATATAGTAACATTAGAACGCTTCTTGGATCTCTACTTTCTGAATTTTTCATGGCTAACCTTGAAAACAGTATATTGCTCTGAACAGTCCATCAACTTCATGTGCATAAGAGATACTTGGATGATACTTTCATCATATGCATCGATAAGGTGGACCTGACACACCTGCTTCAAAATTCAAACTACAGTCACTGTTTCAGTCAAATTTACGCTGGAAGCTGAATCAAACTTGATTTTTCTTTTTGAATATAGAACTCCAAAAGTGGTCTCATAATTCCATTCAAAGATCCATCTACAAAAAGCCAGCTTAGAAAGAACAACTGACCAACTTCTACTTTGTCTTATTTACGTTACAGATGCATCTTCCTGATTAGTACCAACAGTCTCCCGTCGATGGCCTTCATTCATTTAACAGACATTCTGTGTTCGTAAAAGAGTAGAGTTTTGGTCATTAAGCTAAACACCCAGGAGTATGGTCTTCTAATAAAGCATCTCATTTTCATTAAAGCAATAAGAACAAAAGCTACAGAATAAAATCTAGTTCATATTTATTTCACGACTTAGAATTAAGAGAGAATAAAATAAGAAACGTACTTTTGAGTTATAAAAAATGACCAAGAACACTGAGAAATATGGATACAACCGATAAAACTCGGTTACCAAATGTTACCAATCTAAATAATGGTGATAAAATTTGTTTATTTATAGGCACTTACAGCCGAAATTCTAGAAATTTAACAGCGGGTATAAAAAATTAATCACTGTCATTATAATGATAATGATAGTAATCAGATAAAATCTACCCAGAAGCAAACAGATGAATGTTAGATTGTATAGGACACATACAACAGGTAGTAAAAACAAAAGAGGTTAATAATGAAAATATGAAACACGATATGCAATAGTAAGGACAAACACAGTCACTAAGGAAATTCTAGGTTATTCATTCTCTCTTTGTGAACATACAAGTGAGGTTTAAAGCGTTTGACTGCGACTGTTTCTTCAGAAGGAAACAAAATAGAGGATCTTTATGGATCCTAAATCCTAAACCTGTGAACGATTTCGAACTATTCAATCACAGGGACTTTGAAACATGTTCAGAAATAAGAAATAATGCCCATCTTCTTAGTTTTCTGATAAACTATGCATGGAGAAGTATGTAGGAATTCATAAATATCATTGTAAGTGAATCTGGATCGGTAGTTATCCACTGTAGACTGATATATGGCGTGGCTAGTGCTGTAGAATACATTCTAGCAAGAGAGTCCGTCGACTTTCTTCCTATCCTTTTGGAACAGTTATCTCCTTTATCTACTAACTGAAATGACACCAGCTCGTTCTCAACTGTAAACACATTTTTTAATTCGGTACATTCCTTTGAACAGTTTTTAATAAAACCGCTTAGGTAACCATTGTCTAAAAGATGCGTTTCAATGAAAACTAACTCGCTGTTCAATTTTTCTTCCGATCAAAAGTTCCTAGTTCTGTTGAACAGCATTCCAACTAGTCTACGTTTCTGTTATGCTGCGAAAAAGCTGTTGTGGTTTAGAAATCACTTATTACTACTATTATTATTATTTGTCCCTTGGGTTCCTAATGAAACATACCACTTCAGTAGCACGTCTCCACTTCACTCTCTTCTCTGCAATCCTTTCAACCTGGTTCCACAACTGCTCACAAGCTCTCATTTCCTCCTCATACGATCTCCTCCATGTCACCCTCACCTCAGACGCCCAACTCGTAGCTTCCCATCTGCATTCCACTCGACTACCTGGCCTGGTGCGTGATGTCCCCAGTCGGCCTTCTCAGTGTGTGCCCAATCCAATCCATCTCCACTTCCTTCCAGTGCATATTTGTTCAGCAACAGCTTCTTCGTTGGTTCGTTGTCAGTCAGTCAGAGTTCCTTGTTGTTTATTCTTACTATTCTGGCAATCCATCTGATCTTCAGTAAGGAGCCAGCGTGGGTGGCAGTTGTTGATGAATGTCTGCAGTTTGTTGGAAATGCTTTTCGTAACGCGCCAAGTCTCTGAACCATACAGAAGCACTGACTTGACTGACATTGGTGTTGGAAATCTGGGTCTTGTTCACGCATTGTGCTGAGTGCAGTGCAGTGCAGTGCAGTGCAGATCTCCACACTGGTTTCAGGTTAATGAAGGAAGGCCTGTCTTGCTTGTCCGATCCTGACTGGCTTTGACGTCCTCGTCTGTGCCACCGCCCGTAGTTGAAACGATGCTGCCTAGATAGGTGAAAGAGGCTACTTCCTTTAAGTTTCTTTGGTTGATAGTGATTGGTGCTTTTTGTTGTTGGTGGTGGTTGGGTATCTTCATCACCTCTATCTTCTCTACGTTCACGGTCGATTTTTCGCTCAACTGTAGCATCATTCTGCTTTTTCAGCGACAAATTAGGAACCTGAAGATTTCTTTTGTTGATCTTTCATTGTAAAATTAATTTTTTGGGTATGCATTGTTGAAAATCTAGAACATTTCTGAGACATAGTTCGAATGTTTGCAAATCACAAATATGTCGTCTACATACATATATACTATTATCAATGCCCGATTTCATTGCATTGTGTCGCAATGTTCGGGAGAAGATATTGCATAGACTTTTCATTGTTAATTGACAGGGACTTGGCCTAATCAGGAACATAAAATTGAGGAAATTATCTGCAAAACCTGCAAACTATTTGGATTTTAGGTAAAAGTGTAAATCAACCTAGAATTCCACAATGGAGTCATTTTAAATATACCTTGTAAGACGAAATAAACGGTTCATTAGGTTTCTTGTTAGCTGGTATGGAAGCTCATCAGTGAAATACCCACTATGTAACTCAGAAAGTATGCTTAGAATATTTGGCAGGCTAGTCATATTTGAAGCTCAGGTGTACATATGCCTGTATCTTCATGTTGAGTTATGCTGATGACCTTTGACATGCAAAAAAGTGAAGTTGATAATATGGGAATTGATCTTCTATGACTGGTTATGCATATTGCACGGATACTTCAACAGACAAATTTGTTATACTGAAGAATTCACTTGGCAGGTAGGATATTGTATTCCTTGTCTCACATATGACGCAGACTTTTATAGACTCACCATAGTCATGATAACCGTTCTATACACATCAGCCTAAAAAATTACTGTGGGACATTTCCGCTCCTAGAAATTCGATTTCTAGTGTTTTGACCGATCCAGCTTCTCTTCTACATAAGAAAGCACTAGCCTCTGTTCATGAGTATTTGCTCTTCGTTTCCAAAAGTATAGGTGTGTCCTCGACCTTACATGCAACTGACGACATCTAAAACATCATTTGAATGATTCAATAATATTCTAATCTCTATTTGAAGAACATATTCATAATCAAAAATACAGTTTTGTCGCCATTATGATAACAAAAGCCTTTATAGTTGCTAGCAACCCAAGATATTTCTGTAACGTGATATTGGGTGATGACTGAAGGTGAAATGAAAGATCCCGATTGCGGTAGGACTCGTACTACTGAGTTTCCAGAGTGGCGTGCTACCAACTGAGCTATGGCATCCAACTGCTCATCAGATTTTTACTTAACTTCACCACCAAACAATGGCTGTCTCAGATAGTTAAACTAATATTTCTGCAAATCCCTTGTAGAGCAGTTTCTTTCACAATTCTTCTCCCAACTACACTATCTTCTGTAATACCCATTTTGATTATGTTATCAGAAAGTTTTTCATATTAAACAATACTTACACAAGCATAATGGCAAGAAGATAATAATAATTCATTGAAAATAGCCTTCATCGCATGACTAATCATATGTGAAGCAATAAACATAGCTATCTTGTTTACGTCTTATTGATTCTATACATTGATTACGCACATAGCTACTCTGTATAAGAATGTCTGAAAAACAAAATGTTGATATCCTTCATTACCGTGGACGCAGATATATCTGATAATTTCATTCAACCAAATATGCAATGCCTGTTAGTTACACTATTAAATTGTTTCACTCAGTTAACAATCTATTACCTTGCTGCATTTTGTTATTATTATTATTCTCACTTTCTCCAATCTGCTATTCTATTCATATTACTTTCTTTTGACAATATCCCAGATACGATCTACTTTCTTTCTTTGTAACACTACCCTTCTACTCAGTCTCTAAGAAAAAGATATAAACAACCAAATATCTCCTTTAGTTCCAGCGCATGTCACATTGTATTTATAGAAAATATCAGTGTCTAAGCAGCAAGTCACAGAAAGGTATTGTTGACTGTGAATTTACTGCTTTAAAAGTAGGGTCTTTGTTAATCGATTATACTTAACTAATAACAGCTCATAGATGGTTAGCTTCAAATAGAACCCAAACATTTTGAAACCCTATGAAGATATAGTTCATTTTAAAGATGAAATTCTTTGACCTAAGTTTTTTACCAACTCTGTCTTCACAGACTTAGGTAGAGATAGTATGAGGTCCAAGTATCTATTTGAATGTTTTGAATTCCTGTAAACATTAATAACTTAGCCTGGATTTCACCTTATCGTACCCCATATCTCTCAAGGAATCTCGCCTCGTCAATTACATCACTACTTACCAGTCGGTCCTAAGCTCGGATAAAGAGGGAAAATGTTGGGCATAGGACCATCAACCATACAACACAAAACCAATCCAATCGCCACAGAAATTTCAAAGCACACATTAAATATAAGAAGCAAAAACAAACTTATTCCTTGCTGGAATGGGAGAGGCGAAATGACGCCAGTTGGTGAAAGCATTCGGGAAGCCGATTGGCCGATGTGTCCTCCCTCTCGATGATTGCAAAAGTAAGAATGGGGAAATGAAATGTCTACACAATGCTTGAAGCTAGTTGATAAGGCGATCCACATCGCGAAAGCGATGAGAAGGTATAGCGCTGAAGTGCTAGGAATCAGCGAGGAATCAGCAAATAGAATGGGAGTGGACTCTCGAAACTGTCAACTGGAGAGTCAATAATCTACTCAGATATTGTCACCCAGACGACAACCACAAGCACACTGAGTTTTGGAGTGGTTATCATGATGTCCCCAACAGCGTCGAAGGCTCGCTCTCATGCAGTGGGCACCAATCTCCTCCAGGATCAAGATCATGACAGCAAGATGGATTCAACTCAGAAGGAAGTGAAGTCACAATCGTGTAATGCTACTCTACGCACCTACAAATAATGTAGATAAAGAGAAGAAGGAGGAATTCTACAGACAACTGAAATCAGTAATGAACAAGATTCAACTCCAGCTGGCGACATCAGAATTCCAATAAGCAACATGAATGCCAAATAGGGAGTGGATAACACAGGGAGGGAAGTTATCATGAGTCGTGAAGCACTCGGTGACATGATGAATGAGAACGGATAACTGTTTGCAGACTTCTCTGCATTCAACGATTAGGTGATTGGAGGCAGTGTGCACAAACACGATGGATATTCAGAGGGCAGCGACATGGATTTGATTTCACCAGACACCAGACGCATTAAAAATCAGATCGACTTCATCTCAATGTGAATAAAGTGGAGACACAGTCTACTGGACACAAGATAAGATGAAAAAGGTGAGCAGATGTGGGTGGTTCACACAACTGACCATCTAGTGCAAGGAACCTACCTTCAAAATCAAGTTGAAAGCCCTCAATTCAAGGAAGTTGGTGATAGACAACAGTTGAAGTTCAACACTTAGAACAGGAACTGAATTGAAGGATGAAACTACGAGGGATTTCCTCACGTCAGTCTGTCATCAGGGCGAAATGGGAGACACTGAGTAACATCTCTGGAGAAACCTGTGTCGAAGAACACTGGAACTCTTTGAAAGCTATGTGGAAAGAAACCTGCATAACCGTATAAGGGAAGAAGAGGAAACGAGACAAGGAATGGATCTTGACGGACACATGCAAGCTGATAGAGGAGGGAGAGGAAGATGGTGAAGCAGAAAATGAATCAGTTCAAGCTTGCACAACGAAAAGAGGAACTGAGTACAACGAATAAAACACGAAACGAAGAAGTGAAAGAGAGTGCATGCAAAGACAAAAGACACTTCTACGACACATTGGCAAGTGAAGCAGAACAGGCTGCTGGTAGGAAAGACCTGACTACATTACATCAAATAACCTGGTTACTGTCTGGGAGGGGAGAGATCAACACAGATGAAACTAATGAAAGATAATGAAGGAGACCTAGTTACGAAAGGAAGAGGAGAAACAAAGGAAGGGATGTGCTGACCACTTCGAAAAGCTCTTGAATCGACCACCAGCACCACCAAATGCAAATCGTTCGGAAATACTACCAGCAACCCATCTATAGAACTACCGGTGAACACAGTCCCTCCGACACAAGTCGAAGTGACGTCCTGAAGGCCATAGAGCTGCCTAAATCCGGGAAAACAGCAGGACCAGATTGAATCCCATTAGAAGCACTGAGAGCAGACACAGAGACAACAGCGGGTATGCTCACACCACTACTACGCAAGGTTTGCAAGGAAGGAAGGAAAGAAAGAAAAAAGGAAAGGCACCTGCCTACTGATTGGAAAAAGGGCTACCTTGTCAAACTCACAAACAATTGAGACCTAAGTGTTTGCAAGATCAAGAACTGACATGGAATCATGCTTCACTGTCGTCCACCCCATGCAAAATATTATGCCGCATCCTCCTGGAGAGACTAAACAATACTCTGGATTGAAAATTACGACCGAAACAGGTTGGCTGGCTGGTTGGTTGGCTTTAGGAAGAACTAATCATGTCCGGATCAAATTATAACGCTACGCATCATCATAGAACAGAGCATAGAATGGCAATCAATTGGATCCCTAGCTCAACTTCATCGACTTTGGAACGGCCTTTGACAGCGTCGACCGAGAAGTTATTTGGCAGTTACTTCAACACTACGGAATGCCACAAGCCTTTATCAATCTCATTCAACGACTATATGAAGACGCCACATGCTAAGTAATTCACAATGGGAAGCTCAGTAATGCATTTGAGATGAAGACAGGAAGGAGTAAAACAAGGCTGTCTACTATCACCCATGATATTCCTGATTGTGGTTGACTACACTGGATCATGCAACAAACAGTGAGGAGCAAGAAGATGCACATACGCTGGCTTGACTGGGGAAAACAGCCTAGAAGATTTGGATTTCACCCATCATGATTTCTGTCTAATATTACTCAAACTCGAAGATATACAGGCAAAAACCTACAAACTGACAGAACAGGTGAGGCAGCGAAAACGGGAATTCAAGTGAATGTAGAGAAGATGGAGTTGATGAAGATATCCAACCAACAACAACAAGCTTCAATAAGCATCAACGGGAGAGAGAAATCGAAAGGAAGTAGTCTCTTTCACCTACCCACCTGTCTAGACAGCATCGTTTCAACCACAGGAGGCGGCGGCATAGATGAGGATGTCAAAACCACAATCGGAAAGACAGTAAGACACGCTTTCATCAGTCTGGAATGAGTGTGGAGATCTACTGCACTGCACTGCACTGCACCACACTACAATACAATACAATACACTACACTCAGCATAAGGTGTGAACAACATCTGGATTCTCAACGCTAACGTCAGTCAAGTCAGTCAGTGTTTCTATGTGGTGGTTGAGATACTTGGCGCGTCACGAAAAGCACTTCGAGCAAACTACAGATATCCATCAAAGGCTGCTTCCTACGCTCATTTGATACTGAAGATCAAATCAGATGGTCATAATAATAAGAGTGGGCAACAAGGAACTCACTATGTCTGGCTGACTGGCTGGCAATGAACCAACCAAGAACCGATCAGCCAACAAGTATGCAGAAGCTGAAAGTGGAGATGTATTGCAATGTATTGGGCATACACTTAGAAGGCTCCATGGCCGACCGTCCTTCTTTATCCGACCTTAGGACCGACTGGTAACTAGTGAACTAGTTCAATGAAAAACTTTGAACTTGGATATTCTTTAAATGAGATGATTCCAGTTCATTATGCCTCAAGTTATAACTCTTCTTGTCACTCCATTGTTTCCTCTACGTTATCACTTGCAATAAGGCTGCTGAACAATCTCTCATAACAGCCATTTCGAATAGCCTAAAAACCCCACTCCACAACAGCATCCGAATCCATTTATTCACTGGTTTTATTACTACGTTTGACAAACCACTCCCAACTATAAAATATTAGAACAATAGAAAATGTATAAATTTACCACTCTACAACTTTCTGAATAAAATCACGGAAAATGGACAATTCGTTGAAATACTTGTTCTTCCCTCACAATAATAATTGTCATGAATATTGAAGTGTTTGCTGGTTTATATATATTGCCTGAATGACGTGTGATCTAAGGTATAAAACATCGTCAGCAGTGATTTTTCGTAGTTCATTTAACCCATCATTCACTCATCAGGGCGGCATTTCCACCCACTTAGATCCTTATAAATCCAGAAACTTCCCCTGATGTTTATTTAGCCACTAGATAGATGTAACTTTACTTGAAATACATAAAAAATATTTTCAGCTTGAAGCTTCTGCACGAAATTCATTTCCAAGTAGTGTTCATAACAAATCACCAACTGAAACATGGGGAGTACTGAAGAAACTCTTTTGTCGAAGTATAAGACACTTTAGCAGTAAGCAGCCACTTCCTAGCGTGAAACTGAACCTAAAATCCTCATATCTCAGTGTGAATACGGCATCATTCAGTCAATAAGTTGGAATCTACTTCTTCGTCTTTCTTATTTATGGCAGTTTGTGACGTACTGAGACCATTATCGTCAGTCATTAACCACTAACTCTCAACCTGCCCAAATTATGCGAACCAACTGTAGCAATATATCCAGAATACTACAAATTTACTATCAAAATGTGCGTTAATTTTACTCTTAGGTTTAATGTACTCGCAAGATGGTTTTCACCCTGTTCATAAATTTCTCTTGTTTTGAACACAACCATAGATGTTCGATTGATTTTTTTTCAATTTCATCAGTATAACACCTGACAATTCATGTCCGACATCCTGTAGAAAGAACGGACTATGTTAACTGCGGTTCAGCAAGTCAGAATCAGGATCTTTCTATTACTCATCAGATTACAGCCTCATATCCAAAACTTTCTAAATTCCACATTAATTATTAAATTTTCGAGGGTTTTCAACTTTTTAGACTATAATTCTTTGCAAGACTAACGTTATGTTCCCTGAATACAACAAAGTCTATGGTAACAAAGTTTGGTTCTACTTTTCGGCATAATGTTCAAGGGTGAATACATTATTGGAGATTACTGCCTACACTGTTCTTGGGTATTGTGAAGGAATAATTGAAAGTGATTCAACCAAAGTGTTTTATTCTCCTTATGCAAAAAACAACCTCAACTGGTAGTATAGATAAAACTGAAGAACCATTCAAGATGGAATATATATATATATACATATATATATATATATATATATATATATATGTTACAAAAAACCAGTTTATATCAATCCACCAACTGAGAGAAGTGATGAAAATCAAGTGGAAGCTCAACACGGCCACAAAGCAAACCTACCATAACGCAAAAATAATGCTTTGTAGCACCATGAACTGGGTATTGCAACAATTCTGAGAGGCAAACCACGAAGTAATCCAGACAATTTCCGTGCTAAAATTATTTAAAAAACACTCGAGGCTTCAACTTAATGTCTTATGTCTGTGAGATGTCAGCCAATTGTATTGATTGGGATTTTACTTCTTTTCGAACACAGATTCTCGACAATACGCACAGCGAACCAGATCGATACCCTCTTCTCAGTCCTTTTAATGTACTTGCTATTGCAAGTGCATGTTAATTCACAACTACATCTGGAGGTGACATGTAATTATCCAGTTGTAACTGGTTTATCAAGCATATAGTATTGCATACTTATAAAAGTTTAGCTGCATGAAAGTTACTTCTCAATACTACTTTGATTCTTGCCTTTATTCTCTTAGGTCCAGCATCTTCCATGAATCCAAGGTGTATAAAAACTTCACTCTTTTCAACAGATGAGTGTTTATTCCTCTCGATTTCTTCTTTTCTATGCTTTGTAACAAATCTCTTAAGATGTCCATTCTCCTGAAGACACTTCTGAATCAAGTTAAGTTATTCCTCTTACTTGTCCTCAGAACATAATTTCCTAACTCTGTTGTGAAGTGTTTTTACTATTCCAGGCTTATAGCTGGCAGGACGTAAACTGTTATACCTAAAATCTTGTCAAGTCCATTTGCCTTTTCTACGGATGGTTTTTTAATCTTACCATCAGTTCTTTTTCTCACGTTGACGTAAAAAAACTGAACCAGTTTTCATACTCTAATTCCTTCTTAAATTCAATGTTAAGATGAGCCTCGCTGAACTTGTTAGACGAATCACTCGCATGGTTCACGCCATTGCAAACAGCAAATGTGTCATCAACGAATGTGCAGTGACGGACTGTTCCTCTGATGAAAAACAATCTATTACCACGTATACGTTGATGACACACTTGCTGTATGCGATGATATGAGCCATGCTAATGAGTCGTTTGACAAGCTCAAATACCACTGCTGACGATGTTTTATACCTTAGATCACACGTCATTCAGGCAATATATATAAACCAGCAAACACTTCAATATTCATGACAATTATTATTGTGAGGGAAGAACAAGTATTTCAACGAATTGTCCATTTTCCGTGATTTTATTCAGAAAGTTGTAGAGTGGTAAATTTATACATTTTCTATTGTTCTAATATTTTATAGTTGGGAGTGGTTTGTCAAACGTAGTAATAAAACCAGTGAATAAATGGATTCGGATGCTGTTGTGGAGTGGGGTTTTTAGGCTATTCGAAATGGCTGTTATGAGAGATTGTTCAGCAGCCTTATTGCAAGTGATAGCGAAGAGGTAACAATGAAATGATAGGAAGCGTTGTAATTTGAAACATCATGGGAATTAATAGGTTAGATATAGACCCAATCTATCAAATGATGAGAAAAATGATAAACGACAGAAAGGTGAAGCAGAAGAACAGCTAACAGGAAAATCTATGTAGTCGATGACATAACAACCAAGGGAAACAGCCAATCACAAACCAGTTCGTCAGGGTAAGCTACTAAATCACTCACGGAGAAACGTTGACAGATCACTTCATACTGCTGATTATGTCGTCTAGCAAGATGATGAAAGCTCCATGACTAAACAACCCAGTTCAGAGAACACAATAAAATCAAGACCATTCACCTGAGCTACAGTTATTCTCCGGCGTCCCACAATCATACTGTTCTGCTACCGGAAAGTAACACCTAAATAGTGAATTCCTCTATAAGTGAGTGCCTCAAATTGCGCCTTTAATAAACTTTTCCTATTTCAGATTCTCTCCATTTACATCAGTTTTATGTCTTCTTAATATTGTTACACTAGTTTGTTTAGCATATCTCTTCATAACTAATTTGGGCCAAGTTTGTGTTTTTTCAAAATAATAATAACTGCGCACAATTTATGGTGAAAAAGAAAGCTAATTTATCAAATACCAACCTCAGAATTAAGCTAATAAATTTGGACGGACGTACCTTGATTGGACATCGAAGGAAGCGCTAATTTTCCGAAAGTTACAGATGAGACCTGACTCTTTTGTTAACTTTCGTGAATTATATAACTAAATAAATGTTATTCCGCTCATAATTTATACTTCTACATTATTTAGTTCTACATTTTATAAAAGTAGTATGATTTATACGTCATGGAAAGGTTTGTTTTAAGGCTTTTTAAATGATTATACGGTGAAATTGAATTATGTCACTCGAAGTCTGCAAACAACTCTACATAATATATTATTTCATATTTAAAATGCTAGACGTGCATACACCGAAAGGTTAACCGAAAGGAAGTCAACTTTCACAGAACCATTTCATATAACTTGAATACAAGAAACTTATATACATAGATTTAATATTTATTTCCTGTACTTTTCTACTTTCAGGACAAGAATCATTTGAGCGAACAATCGTTTTCAATAACTTCCTCTTCAAGCTGGACAGCTATAAAATCGGTGAGAATCACAGTATAAGGCATGAAGTTAAATTATTCCCCTATTAAAACAGTGAAATGGTTAAATGGAGATTAAACCATTATATTTCAACTATTATCATGGATTTATGACTATCGAACCTGAAGAGGAATTTGTTGAAAGTAACTTTTACTCAGATTATTCCTGAGTGTCTTTTCTGGTTTGAAATCATCAAGTTCTACAATAACAGTGGCTGCGCTCATTTTAAGCTTAGATTTTTCACAAGAAATTTTCAACAGCTGCTTTTACACTGAAGAAGTTTACCAAACGAACAAATAAGACTCGAGATTTATAAAATCTCAGTGATAATTACCGCAATCAATCTGTAATCATGTACTGACTCAGAACTATGAAATGAAATGGTAAACAAGGTGTTTGCCGCAAGAAATATTAGTATTTCAACAAGAAATGAAACAATCGAATCAAGTTTAAAAAACTTTTGAATGTATCGTGGTTTCTGTATCTTCTTTTATGTCTATGAAAGTCGTGTCAGTTTGTCGATTAACCTTTGAACAGGTAGACTATATGTTTCATTAATATAGGAGTAAAACTTGAGCCCTATGTGGTAGATCGTAATTACATTTTAGTCTGTTTATTAGAAATGTCATACAGTGAGACAGTATCATTAACTGGATAACATTTCGGACACAATTCATCGTCTATATTTATATCACCTGACATTTCTGTTAAACAGAATTAAACGACTTTCCGAGAACTCTGTCAAACCAGCATTATTCGTCCAAAATAGGACGTTCAACTTTTGTCTTTGCCACGGCCATCATAAAGCTTTAACTGTCTTAGACAGATCCTGTATTATACGATATATTTATTTATCTTCTTCATATCGTGTTTATTTCTTACTCTAAACTTTTAGTTGTATAACGTAGCTTCCTTTCTCAACTCAATATATCTTGATTCCTGACTAAAATTAATTCTGAAACGCTTCACCGTTTTTAAAATGTATTCACGAATGTACAGCTTGGTAAATGACTTTGTTGAAAAGAAAATGTTTTCTTCATTGCAACTGTTCTTTGTGTGACTTCCTATGACGACAATGGTTTATGGCAGTCAGAAATCAACTAAAAATTGATTCAG
This sequence comes from Heterobilharzia americana, assembly GCA_944470555.2. NCBI lineage: Eukaryota > Metazoa > Platyhelminthes > Trematoda > Strigeidida > Schistosomatidae > Heterobilharzia > Heterobilharzia americana. The sequence continues at coordinate 68,632,208 of OX104129.1, read as the reverse complement.
GAGTTGCTCATGTAATAAAGACATTGGTCAATGAAATCCTATAAGGCATACAAATGTGTTTGAACTCCACAGTCTTCAAGTTTTAGAGCAAAAATATATAGACAAACAGAAGGAGTAGCAACGAAATCATCAACATCCCTAATCGTAGCAGATATATTTATGGATAGTTGAGAAAACATGGCTTTACAAACGTTAAGTCCTGCATCTAAGATGTGGTGGAGATATCTGGATGACATATTCACTGTATTGAAATTGGAATATATCAACAGTTTCCTCACACATATAAACTCCGTAGTAGATGTAATACAATTCACTTACGCAGTGGAAAAATGAACAAGAAAAATTAGCTGTGTTGGATTACAGAGTAAAATGAAGAAAAGACATTAGGTTGGATACCACCGTCTACAGGAAACCGACACATTCTAACGGGTATCTCAACTTCAGGTCGTCTCATCCAATGTCAGTTAAGGCAAGTTTAGCCGGACGTGTAAATGACAGAGCTAGAAAACTCATCAGTCAGTGCGAGGACTTAAACAAGTAATTGAAACACATAAAAGAAACGTTAATAACTATAAACTATCCTCTACAGTTTATTAAGAAGTTTGTACCAACACATAAAAAACGAAATAATAACAGTAATGCGAACATGAATAACAGCAACAACACCAGCAGAAAGGAGTTCAAGGCCTGAGTTACGTAACCATATAAGGAAGGAACATTAGAAACTTTGCGTAGGATTTTCAACATGGTTGAAATTAAGGTGACATTTAAGCCTACAAACTCACTCGGAGATAAGCTTCGTTGGCTTTAGGATTCGACAGATCCAATTCAGCAAAATAATAGAATCTATCAAGTTCTATGCAATGACTGTGAGGTTAGACATATAGGTCAAAGTATTGCATTGATTTGATTATGAGCAATAACTTATGCTCGAAACGTTATCCAGTAAATTATGCAGTATCACTGTGTGCTACACGTCAAAAACCAATTTGGAATTATATTCCACTACAGTGTTCAAGTTTTACACGCATTTTAGTGACAATGGTTTGATGTTTTCTGGGCCTAAGTGTTTTGTCATGTTTTCTGTCAGCCTATTGAGCAATCTCTCATCTAGTAAAATAACTGATGTAGTAGGCGTTGCTGATCAGAATTGATATAAGTAGTATATGTTGCGAGGGTGGCAAAGATCATAGCAAATTACCAGCAGTTGGTAAGGATTCTGTCCAGAGAAACACAAGAGACAGTGCGGGCGTATCAAGAGGAATGCAAGACAAAAGCAGAAGAGGAAATGAAGCATATTATACAAATGATTGTCTTAGTGAAAGATGAACCATATTTGCTGACTACTGTAGAAGATGCTAATAATAAACAATCTTTCCTTCTGGCAAGATATTACTTCTTAGAAATCATTGTGGGAAAGAATTGTTCTTCAGTAGAATAGCTTAGACAGATAAACCCCCTGGTTTAAAGCACACAAAAATACGTTACAATCAAAAGACTTTGAAATGATAGATGGCTCAAGAAGATATCTTTTTGTCACATTCTTATGCAACCATCACCGTTTGCGTTTGTTAAAGGTAAACGGCATTAAGCGCTGATAGACATAGATTTCGTGTTGGTTGGCACTTGTCTGCAAGACGTATCTACAACCAAAAAGGAATTGATATCGTCGTCGCGTTGTAGTTGGCGACGTCATCACTAAGCTATCTGGAAAGAGCTGGCCTGATGTAGGACTGGATTAGATACATTCATTGGCTACTAGACAGTAACCGATTTCACACTGTCATGCTTTGAGTACTGACTATGTTGATCATTTCTGCAACGTAGCTGCCAAGCTAGTAATTTCACTATGGTGGTGAATACCCGACAGAGTTTACAGTGATGATGTGTTTCCTAGCTTGGTAGGTACATTACAGAATGATAGCTCAGTACTCAGGATTAGACAAAACGAAATTAGTTGTTCTCCAGTGACCAATCAATGTAACCAATATCATCCTCATTCTGAATTACAAATTTTTTCTATAGTCTAAGAACTGTGATCTCTAAAACAGATATTCAGGGATCAACTTGGTTTTGAATAAGTAACGTATACAAACTGTATTGATTAATGTACAGAACTGTCGAAATCATAGCCTTGTGATAGCTTGGTTTCAGAGTATTTTTTTGAGCAAGTTAGGATAACAACAAATGTAATAATGCCTTTGTTTATTATGCTTCTTATATGCAGTGAAAAAAATTTGTGACACCTTAAAACATGATGAATCCAAGAACATAATGTGTTCACTCTTTATTCGCCGTTAGAGATCAAAACAACAGCAAGCATAACAAAGTTACTCAAAAATTGTTTGAAGTAGAACCCAATGACGTGGAAAAACTAGAAAAGATAAAGTCAAGGCTGCAGTAGTTTCATAACAAAAGGATGAGATAAATGATGGAAATTGTTGAATATTAATTTCATTATCTGCACAGACAGTATCGATCAGATTGCACCAGAAAATGAATGCCTCACATGGGATTCATTCAATTAATTATAGTTATACTCCATCACCTTATTCATCTTGAAAAACTTTACGTATTTAAAACAGGCTGTTTTGTTAACCAATGCAACATGTTATCAATATATAATTTTTACAAAGCTTCTATTTGACCGAAAAGCAATCACTTCACACTATTCCATCAGTCAGTCAAATAAGGACAAACTATGTCATCCAACATCAACCTTCAGATAAATATAGAATAAAAAGTGATTAAAAAATATGCGATAAAATGTTGATGGCGGATCAGCGTTCTTTGAGCTTATAACTGAAAACCATGTTACGGAAGAATGTCATATATGCAAAACAAAAACGACCATTGCAATCTTAGACTCTTCTCATCTAAGGAATATTCATGAAATAAAATATCATAGTTAGTATCCATCACAGACTGACAACAATTAGAGAACCACTGAAGTACTGGACGGTTGTTTCGTCGTAGTATGGGATTCCTCTGCAGTACACACCCATAACTCAACCAGGGACCAAAAAATCCCTACGAACCTCGAAGACGATATCATTTTATTCAACAAACCTAGTCCTTCTTGCTCTGTCTAAATTCATCAAAGGATCCAAATGCATGAAAATTCTTTCATCAAATGATCAAAGAGGTGTAAGTACCCGGTATTCAAGTTAGCTTCTTTTATTGTCTTTGTAACTATACATATATATCAGCTGTTTTTAAGAAGTAATATCTTTATGTTAATGATGGACAGTGGCTAGCAGTGGGATCAAGGATGTGTGTTTCGTCCCATTTGGGATTCGTCAGCCGGATGCATCTGCCCTCAAGTGGCTGGTGTTGTTCCCACCAAGACTTAAACCTAGAACCAATCGCTTCAGACGTCAGAGAGTTATTCTGGGGGCCCCTGCTGGACACTACCTATCATTACCGCCAAAGAGAAGTAACCGACAATATGGAGGGGTGCGAACAAAAGCCTATTTGCCAACGGAGACAAATCAATTTGGTCCAACCAACGGCGAGATAATCCAAGTAACGATATGAAATATTATCGTCACTTCAACTTTTCCTCTTATCATACAGAGTTAGACAAACCGCAAATGAACAGCTTCTTTGCGCTGTTTAACTAAATCTTACAAAAACGAATGAATTTGTTTCGGTTTCCCCACTTATTTTGTTTACATTATTTTAACGATAATTTGATTGTTCAGCCATCTTTCAAATTTGGAATTGGATCGTGAAAACAAACACCACTTGAGCACAAAACAATTATATATATCTGAAGTAGGAGTAAACAATAATACAAAAAATAGGTTGAAAATGGTGTGAAGTGTGTAATTACAGGTCATATTGAATACTACTTACCTTTCATAAAGTGGTTTAAGAAAAGGAAAATGTTTTACAACTCTCTAGAGATGTGTAGAGATATATAGTGGAGCATAGAAGAAATCTCATGCGTATTAGGAGAAAGTAGGTAATCAAGATGGTCGAAAACTAACCACTTCAGTAAAATGACTATTCTATTGACATACTTTATCTTTAATGATGGATAGTGGATAGCAGTGGAATCCAGGATGCGCATTTCTTCCCATTTGGGACTTGTTAGCTAAATGTACCTGCTTCCAGTGAGTGATGTTGTTCCCGCCGGGATTCGGACTTCGGAGCGAACGCTTCAAATGCCAGAGCGTTATCCACTACACTACCAAGCCACAATAGCCACTTCTTGTGCGACGGATACAGTTTTAATATAATCATTTTTATAACATACCGTCGTTGATTGGACCAAATTGATTAGTCTCTATTGTCATTTGGGCTCTCGTGAGGATACCTCGATATTACCTGTGTTCTAATTACATTCATTAATATATTCATCCTGGATTCCACTGCTAGCCACTATCCATCATTAACATAATTAGAACACGGATAATATCGAGGTGTCCGTACAAAACCCCATATGCCGATTGGGACCGATTAATTTGGTTCAATAAGCAACGGGATAATATAAAAACAACCATACTAATACTTTATACGTATGCACGCATACATAAATATATGAATATATTTCATATAAAATACTTTAGTAGCAGTTATGTGTTGTACTTGCGCCTTCTTGTGACAGCTGTGTCACAGTCTTACACTTCATTCCTCACAGTTGATGATAAATTACTGCTATGCGACTAATTTTGACTGGGAAGACAGTGTACACCATCACAGAATTGTGGTATATCTGTCTTAGCACTCAAATTCTAAGCAATGAGCTATGTGTTCGAAACCAACTTCACTACCGACGCTTGAGTAGCCTGATAGTTTCATCTGACTCATTGACTGTTACACTGAATTCCACGTGGTTATAAAAACCACATTTGCACATATTCTTCTCTAGAGACAGTTAGTGGGTATTTGCATAAATGAGTTAAGAAATCTTTTCGATAGATTCGATTAACGTTCAACAGGTTCGTATAAGGTAAATGTCTCTTTCTTAGAATTTAAGTACAGTCTTCCTGATGTAGTTGTCATCAGGATAGGCAAGATTCTTGGCCAAGATACTCTGTGTTAGCTGTAAAGCGGATATTCATCCTTTTGCTGAGTCGACGGCCACGAGACTGGCTAAGTTGTTAGTTTATCTTTGTCCAATGTGAAAGAATACAAAATTCTGTACTACAAAACCTGGTAGTTATTAGACGCATGTAAAATTATTAAATTAAAAAGTGGCTCAACTTTTCTTGAAAAACAAATCTTGAATTCTTGCAGTTGCCTCATTTCAAAGGATCTCAGTAGCATAAAAATAGCATTTTGGTGATTAGTTATATATTGTCATACGTTATTCGCACTTCAAAGCCTTAGTTTCATCCGATCCGCGAATCCATGTTTCTGAGCAATACGCAGAATCCTATACTTTCTTGTTCATTTCACTAGTGACGTCATACTGCATTATGGCCCACAATTTTGAATAAGACCAGTTATTTTCACTGAAACATTAAAAGTGGTCAGAAGCCTCAGGTATGAAGCTGATAGAGAACATTTAATCATCTTAACACTGAAAAGCATTTATTCCTTTTCTCCAGTGACTTATTAACTTTATTCATCCTCATGATGTAAAAATCACCTTCAATTCATGGTAGAGAAGATTCGAAGATTTACTGAGAGAATGAATAGCGCAGCAAAGTTAGTAACCTTCTTCTAAAATTAGCGCCCAAAGCATATTCTAAGTATGAAAACTTGATCTTTCAAAAGTGGTGTCCACTGTGTTAATTTGGGTAAAAGTCATACATAGTGAAATAATTGGTAAGCACATATCTTTATTTATAGACAGTGTGAGTACAGTCATGCGGTAGCAACGCGTCACGAATTCACATGGTAGTCGGACAAAACCTTTGATGATTGAAGGGAAATAAAAATCTGGTCAGCAGTTGGGTCTCGTAGCTCAGTTGGTAGGTCGCCGGGCTGCTAACACGGTGGTCACTGGTTCAAATCCGGCTATGGTCCAAAATTTTCATTTCACCTTCAATCACCACCCAGTACCAATGACAGTCTGCCAAACCATGCCTATCTCAGATAGTTAAAATAACATCTTTATTTAATATTCACTTCAACTGTTTTACTTATGGTTACAATTACTGTGCTAATTCTCTATATTATACTGGTAAATCTAACCGTTCATAAGAAAAGTTATAGTCAAGATTAAGAATTCATGATCTTTCTGTAGCTAGATAAACAGGGTAGCAATATGGTCAGCATTGAGTCTACTGTTCATAGATATGTTTGTTACCAGACTAGAAACAATCATACTTGACCTCGTTATCAAGCAGTACAAATTCTACAAAAGATATAATTCCTCGACTTACTGCTGACAAGATGAAATAATGAGAAACTTAAAAGATTCATTTATTTAGAACATACAAGGAACGGACAGCTGAGTTTCCAACAACAACATAGAAAAAAACAAATTTAATCCATTCTCTTTCCTATGGAATTTGAAAGATTTATACTTCTGAAACTTTAGAAGACAAAATCCAGCTTTTAAGGTCAACGGTCATCAGAAATCGATATTTCGAAAGGTTCAAAAATAAAAATCTACATCTGGAGACAATTCATCAGCCTCCTATTTATGTAAAATTTAGAAGATAATTTTCAGCTTGGAATTCAATGAAGATGAAGTAAATGAGGTACCATAAAACCAGACTAATCAAGGTTTTCGGAAGAGCAGCCACTCTGCAAGTAATTTATACTAGATACCCAATGGTGAACACATGTATACAAGACAAACTGTGGCTGTCAGCCACTACTCCTGTGGAGTAAGATTCATAGACGGAGATAGATTTTTCAGCGTCAACACTAACACATTCCTGCATGGGTCAGTAAAGGTTAACACAGATCAGTCAACACCTCCGTGTTACAACATTTTTTTTACTGGGGAAACAGGTCCAAAAAATCGGCCTACGCTAGTCCACAAAGTAAAGCATGATCTTCCGGAAAGTGTCAGGAAATGTTCATTACGTATTGCTAAAACTCTGGTAATATATGTATATTGAAACCTGGATTGAGTGTACACAGGCGAATTCGCCACTCACTTCTTAATTCCTAAACTTTCAAGTTCTTAAGCTTAAGCTTTTTATTTTCATACGTAAATGATTCCAGTTTAACTCTGCTACAAATTTATCACTGCTTTTCTCACTTATAGCTACCTACTTACTTTATCTTGTTCCTGGTAATTTCTTGTCGTTGGCTGGAGACAAGCATATCCAGTTGATGTGTCCTAAGTAGGACGAAACGCGCTTATTGACTTCTAGCCTGTTCATCATTAATATCTATCCCTTTTGTTAAGAATTCTTTACTTCTTGATCTCGGTCTACAACTACTCATATTGTGTTAAATATTTTCATACTTCTTGTGTAATTTCTATTCGTATACCATTCTGTTGGCCGCAGACTAATATCAACTACTTGTTAACATGTACTGATATTTATTTGTAAGGGAACAAATTATGTTTAAATGCAAGTGTACAGCTAGACAGGATAACATTGCCAAAAACAAATTTCTTTGTTGAAGTCTTTATTTTTTATAACAATGGTAATCTAGTTTCCCTTCAAATTGTTTTTTTCACTCCCTTCATAGTGGTTTGTAATCTCCAGAGGATGCAGAGTAAAATCCTCAAATGACTCATCGGAAAGTGGCATCTGAATTTCAAAGACCAATTGACCTAAAGCATTGTCTGGAAATGAATGAAAATAAAGACTTCTCAGCTTTTGGTTTAGTGTATCCAGTCCAGTTCAGTCGTAATTCTCTGAAATCTCCATCATCTATGAAAGTAAAGACGCCTTCCACTACTTAAAGTTTCTGCTACGCATGGTATTATTGTCATGCTGTCATACTGTTATGCCAAAAGTGCTGAAAATGTAGAAAGTAAGAGTGAAATAATATTCGTGATACATATTCATGCTGGTGTGAGTGGAAACAGATCCAAGTAATGTTTTATGTTTCAAATGTTTTTTTTAATTATCACTGACTTCCCCTTCTACTTGATAGAACTTTAAATACCGTTTAATATCTTGTAAAAGAAGGTATACAGTTTAATATCCACCAACTTTCTTTATCTCCTATGTTACAGAAAACGCCTCAGGGGATTTAGTTAAACGTCGATGAAATAAATTTGAATATTAAATTTATGCTGGTATATGGCTTGGTGTTCAATGGTAGAAATGTTAATAAAAGTTACTTTGAAGGAACTACTCTGAGAAGTTATATGTCCTTCATCTGTGGACATGCGACTTTCCTAGTATTCTCTTCAAAGTAATTAAAATTTATCTTAAGAAACGTTTGGTTTTTAATTTAAACCTTTCTGACATTAAACGCATCAATAAGCAATCCCTATATAATATTGCGTTAAATTCAGTTCCTATATAAGTAATCTTATCACCTCATCTCTCTGTTGACGTTCTTGTAAACACCTTGACCAGTCAACTGAACTGCAGAAATTTGTTTTAAATTCATTAAAACATAACGTAAAACATTTATGGTCTAAATCATTACCACTTGATGAATAAACTATATTGCTTTCCATTTTAACAGTTGTTTTAGACTGGGAAAAGTGTTTTTCTATAGTAAGCACCTAAGGTGACAAAAAGTGAACTCTGAATACCAAAGTCATTTTACTGCTTAAAGCATAGAAGGTCGCCAGAACAACTGTAGCTCTTCCCTCTCATCTTCTTCAACAAGATCAGTTTCGTGTTAAAAATCTTACCTATTCGCTAGAATATTCATATCTGTTATCCTTGCTTAAATAAATATCTAAAGCGATTTATTTATTCGAGGAGAAAATATATTCCTTCTGTCCTGAGTGTGAAAGGTTAAGATGACTTTTACTGTGAAATATAAATTATAGTAAGATAAACTTGTAAAGATTTAAGTATAAATTTGCATTTTTCGGTAAAATAAAAGTCATTTTGATATCATCTTTCCAGAATTAATCTGAAAATGAATAAAAAAGAATAAGTCGCATATTGTATGACTGAAAACTAGAACGACGATAAAATATCACACACATAGATTAAACTGATAATTGACGATAACCAGATGTTTTCCGATGTATTTTGATCTATCCGTTAAACTGATACAACTTTTACAATTTCTGATACATAAATGTTACCAAAATAGGTGGCTTGATAAATAATTTCTCTTCAATAAAAAGCAAATAATTTTATCTTAAAGAAACAGGCTCATACCCATCAATCACTTCTGAATGTTTCAAAAGAATATGACCAACTTTCTGAATGTCCATTATATTATAATTATTATTTGTCCCTTGGGTTTATAGTGGAACATACCACTTCAGTAGCACGTCTCCATTCCAATCTCTTCTCTGCAATCCTTTCAACCTGGTTCCACAACAGCCCACAAGCTCTCATTTCCTCCTCACACGATCTCCTCCATGTCACCCTCACCTCAGACGCCCAACTCGTAGCTTCCCATCTGACTTCCACTCGACTACCTGGCCTGGTGCGTGATGTCCCCAGTCGACCTTCTCAGTGTATGCCCAATCCACTTCCTTCCAGTGCATATTTGTTCAGCGACAGCTTCTTCGTTAGTTCGTTGTCAGTCAGTCAGAGTTCCTTGTTGTTTATTCTTACTATTCTGGCAATCCATCTGATCTTCAGTAAGGAGCCAGCGTGGGTGGCAGTTGTTGATGAATGTCTGCAGTTTGTTGGAAATGCATTTCGTAACGCGCCAAGTTTCTGAACCTTACAGAAGCACTGACTTGACTGACATTGGTGTTGAAAATCTGGGTCTTGTTTACGCATTGTACTGAGTTCAGTGCAGTGCAGTGCAGATCTCCATACTGATTTCAGGTTGATGAAGGAAAGCCTGTCTTGCTTGTCCGATCCTGACTGGCTTTGACGTCCTCGTCTGTGCCTGTGCCACCTGTAGTTGAGCCAGTGCTGCCTAGATAGATGAAAGACACTACTTCCTATAAGTTCCTCACATTTATGGTGGTTGCAGCTTCTTGTTGTTGCTGTTGTTGTTGGTTGGGTATCTTCATCACCTCTATCTACTCTACGTTCACCTGAAGCAAGTCCCGTCTTCGCTGCTCTGCTCTGCCCTGCCCTGCCTCACCTCGCCTCGCCTCGCCTCGCCTCGCCTCTTCTGTCAACTTGTTAGTTTTCGCCTGTACATCTTCAGGTTTGTGCCACAAGACATTAGACACAAGTCATGGTTGGCGAAATCCAAATCTCCTAGGATTTTTTCCCTAGTCCGGGCAGCGTATCTCCCTCTTCTCGCTCTTCACAGTTGTCTGTTGCATGATCCAGTCCACTACAATCAGGAATATCATGGGTGGTGATAGTGGGCAGCCTTGTCTCACTCCTTCCCGTCTTCACTTCAAAAACATCACTGAGCTTCCCATTGTGAATTACTTGGCATGTGGCATCTTCATATAGTTGTTGAACGTCTGATTCACCGTAAATGGAAGTCGGATAGGCAAATGTAGGTGACTGTTAGTCTTCTATCAGGAATGACGATATATAATGTTTGTTTAGCTTCGAATTATGTTTTCCAGATATCTTGTTATTTCAACGTTGATGTCTCAACAAGAACAGAAATAAAAGTGTTCGAAATTTGTCTACATTTCTTATTTCAACACATTACCTTGAAACTGGAAAAAAGTATAAATACTTTTATAAAATTTCAGATGAATTTATGCATTTATTATCCACATGGCAATAAGATAAAAAGTTTTCACAAGGTTTATCTTATATAAATTCTAAAACATGACCTTAATATCACTGTTATAAACGCAGTTTTCTGCCTACTTTCAACATTTATTCCTTGAACAGTATTTTGTCCTTTCTGCTTTCAAAACCCTTATTTAAACAAACCTTGAGAAGAAAGGTTCCGTCGAAGGACAAACCATCTATGTAATTATAATTATCGAGAATCTTGTAGTGACTAAATCATATATATGCAAACCTGTGCCTCATGAAATATTATCATATGGAAGCTGTGATCACAAAAAAACTAGGCCAAAAATGATCAACTAAATAAGAAGTTCAACTAAAAACAGTTTTTCTCCGAATAATAACAAATCTAGAAGTTCATTTTGGAATCGCCCTATCTAAACGATTTTATTATCTATAGAAAAAGGGAATAATGTAATGGATGAACCATGATACAATTCAAGCTGTCATGAATGAAATGTTGAATGAATTGGCAATAACTAACGGCTACGTTGGCATTCTTTCATGAACATACATCAGCTGGAGAAGCTTTGGAAACATGGGAGCACTGAACAATTATTTCTTGTTAGTTCGTGACTCTCCAACAATGAGCACCCATGACCCCACCAGGAATCGAAACTAGGACCGGAAACCACGTGATCGCTGCTTCGAATCCAGCAGTGGTTCAAATTTCCAATTCATCTTCAATCATCACCGAGTATCGAGATCAGAAATGTTTCAATACAACTTACTACATTTCAAAAAGTAATAAGAGTGCCTGGAGAATGTGAGATTTGTGATGTACGAACGATCAAATTCGATTTCCTCACGTTCGACAATAATTTAGCACCCATGGTTAACAAGTGGCTATTAGGACTATTGGACCTAATAAGCAATGCATCAGTTTGAAATCGATAATTGAAATGCACTCAGAAACCTTGTGCATATTCGTGCAGTTTGAAATGACTCACATCTACAGTGTGAGGGCTAATGATACCATCTGGCTGCCCAAAACTCTGTAGGTGTAGCGGTGTCCGGAATGGTCATCTATTGGTTAAAAATCAACTTCCTAAACAAAGAAGCCATTAATGAATTTTTCAGATGAATGAGGATTTTTAATTTAGATGTCAGTTTATGATGAATACTACCTCTAGATAAGCCATAACTCAATAGTTAGTTGGTACACCTTGGAAAGGCATTAAAGACGTAATTGTGTATTCATTTGAAGTATAATGCTTATTCACTAATATCACATTGCGTTAGATATTAGACATTTTACGTGATTACATTTTTTATGCCTTATTTTCCAATGCCTACTACTTCGCATCACACTTTGAAAGAACTAAAACATTTATGCAAAGTTAAAATTTACTTTTGAGGGTGAATATTTACGTCAGAACGAAATTATTTCCGTAGGAAATGCATTAGAAAATTCTCTAGTAAATGTAATGTAGCTTGTCTCATCGTTGATTGGACTGAATTGACCCGTCACCGTTGGTATATTGGCTCCTGCATGAATACCTCAATTTCGCCTGTCATTACTCTAACACTTTAACAGGTATATTTATGTCGAATTCATAAAATGTAGTTGAGTGTATAGTTGTAAAAGCTCATTTATATCGTAGATATGTCGATGATATCTTAATTATAGGTGATAACTAGAGTTACTCAGATTCATTTTTAAACTGATTGGCTGGGGGTACAGAAAAGCATCTCCTTTGAAATGTGTGCGATAACAAAATAATTGCTCGTAGTTAACACATAGAATGGATCTGTTAAACAATCCGTCTTCAGAAAATCTACAAGGACACTACAATGTTTCAACTGTCATGTTTTAGTCCATTTCAGTACATCAGCCGTACATTTCGCCAGCTTAGGCAATGCGCTTTTATGACTGTTTTTTATTCCCCCATTTAAACACCTATAGACAATACGTAACTTCTCTTCGTCACACTGCTCATATTGATCTTTACCCGGAAATTATTCTAAAATGTTTTATCTTCTCTTCTATATATTCACGAATGTACAACTAACCAACCGATATCATGGAAAAGAAACTTTTTTCCTCACTACAACTGTCTTCTGCACTTCGAAGAATTGAATTCAACGACTAAGCACACTGAAAGATAAGAATGTTGACCGAAACATTGCTGGAAAAGTACTATCTATCAAATTTTATTAATCAACGCAAAGAAACTTGACAGCCAAAACATACTTTGTTTGGAAGAAAGATACCCTCATCAAGCTGCTATGTGAAAACGACTCCCTTAGTGTAGTACTTAAACAAAGACCCAATGCTGCCATCAGTCTTAGGTTAACATAAACCACTAAACCAGCCTATTTTCATTAACACTTACAATATGTGAAAGGTAATATCATACTGAAGTATGTCTAGTAGTCTAAATGTGTGTATGTGTATATATAGTTACACCCAAAATAGAGAGTAGTCCCAGATCTATGCAAATAAAAGCCTCGTAATATATTTCAAAGTAGCTTCAAAGGAAAATAGAATCACCTACCCCCATATACTTTGGTAGAAAAAGTTCATCTACTTTAACTAGGAAACATAATCAAAACGGGTCACAAAAGTCACATGTAGAAGATAATTTTGCACGAATTGCTTGTACTCAGTATAAGTGTATCATATATTTTGTTGGATTTAGCAACAACGTATCACTTAAAGTTGTCTTAATGTACAAGTAAGCGTTGAAAGTCAAACAGTTCCTCTGTTAACAAAAGTTATATAAATTCTTTCCACTATTCTTATATGTCAGTACAGACCAATCAGTTCAATCCATTGTAATAATCATAAGCATTTGGAAATGGTAAATGATTCTATTAGCTGAAGAGATGATTCTTATGACTCAGTTGCTTAATGAATGCTGATCTGTGGTTTGATGCAATGTGTGCTGGATTTGATTCATAATGAAAAGATCACCACTCATTGAGATGCATTTACATCTCGCTGATGAATCTCTAATAGGCAGAATTACAAAACCTGTATTCTACTGCTTCCCGCTATCAAATAAATTACTCCTATATTATTAATCTTTTGGTTTGAACAAATACGTTATTAATCGTTATACAATGATACTGTCCACTTAGCTCTTCTAAAAATAAAAACGTTCAGTTTATATTCATCTACTAATTATTAAATGAAATGAAATACACTCAGTAACCACGCTCACTTTCGTGCTGTAAACAGTGAGGTATATCAAATACATGAAAGTTAATGATAATAACTGGGTGATCGAACCTCGTTAGGGGAAACAGTGTTCAAATCCATAACCTACTGCTTGAAAACTGAATGTCTAAACTTAATCCAATACTAAGGCATACACTATTTTATAAAACTGCATTATAGTTATCACTAGAATTCATCGACAAAAAGTTAGAATGATACATTTATGTCAAGTATCACTGAAAATAAACAGATTATTTGAATCGAAACTATAAGAAAATTAGCAAATGATTACATTTCCTAACAACCTGTCTAATGAGGAGTAACTATATTATTCATTCAGGACAACCATATTATTTTAAGCATAAACTATTTCAAAAAATTAGGTAATATCTCCAGATGTAAGGCAATATATGGTATTTGATTATCTTTGATACTTGTAGTGGTAATTATTTTTCATTTGTTTGTATACCACTCAGTGTTCATTAGTTCTGATACTGGTATGCAACCCTTGAACTGAACTCTGGATAGGATCTTTGTTTCTTGAATAAACTGTAGTAAAATTAAAGAGTATGTGTCACTTTGTTAGCATATTCATGCTTCATCAGCTCGATAATAACTGTACTTCTTGATCTGAAGACGACATTCGACTCCATCGATCTAGAAGTTTTATGGCAATATCTCTCACTGGAACGTGTATCGATTAATTGGCCTGATCACAGGAGAACTTTCGGCATATCTAGAATACACGGGTAACATAGTCCCGTTGAAGACGCTAATAAGATACAGAGTTTTCTGGACACCTCGAATGAGAATTTGAGATGCAAATTGTTACTCCAAGATTGGTCTTCAACGGTACCCCAACTAACAGTGGAGAGTGAAGTGGTTGAGAGCGTTGAGCTCGTTGAACACTTCACTTATTTATGAAGTCAGATCAGCCTAGGTGGGTTGGTGAGCGACGAAATCTCTGCATGCCTACAGAAGGCTCAGTTGGCATCTGTAGTGCTGCTGCAATATCCGGTTGTCTATTAAGGGTCGAGTGTACTGCACTGCAGTCCACTCTGTTCCACTCTTTAGCTGTGAAATACAGCCATTGAAGGTAGAAGACATCAAAAGACCTCAGATGTTTGATCAACGTTGCCCTCTTAGCATAAGCCGTGTTTTGTGGTGTCACCATGTGAGTAATGCAGAAGTCAAGCATAGAGTTTTAGGGAAGAGAGGTAAGACAGTTGTTGCTATTTTGAACATTCATCGACTGACATGGCTCGGATATGTGTTGCGTTTGCTTAGCCACTGCCTGCCCCGTCACACAGTTTTGGCAGAAGTATGTTTGGGCTGGAGAAAAGCTCGGGATGACAAGGATACAACATGGCATCAATGCATGAAGTCCCTGAGTGCTTGTCTGAGGTATGTAGATCTATACAGACTAGCCGGTTGGGATCCATGGATCAAGAGAAACCAGTGGTTGGAGACTCTAGGTGATGGCATGGCTCAGAACCAATGTTAGGGGCGCAGATGTAGACATACATTATCCTAACCTTAATCGCTATAGTTGATGTTATCATCTCATTCTTCCTTCCTCTCTTTTACTACCTTCTACTTTTACTTCCTTTGACTGATTTTTGTTTCCTTCTTCATCTTCTGTTTTATTACCTGTTACTTGATGTGCTGATATGAGGTGTGGTTGGCAAGTTGAACCGTCAGGCAATAATACCTGGTCCCACGCTGATGATGATGAGAATATCATTCTGATTGATCGTCATTAGACAAATCAATCAAATACTGTCACAATATTTATCAAGCAAAAATTTTCAAGTCACCAGCGTGAAAATTTTCAGTAGGCTACGCAAGCTAACATGAAAATAACAGATATTTCGTCATTCCACTGTTCAGAACTCTGTTTTGTCTATTGAAGTCTGAAGCAGGATTAGCGACGTATATCTTGATGTGATGAAACTTCAACCGTCAGCGCTCTTTAGTTAACTGAGACAATTCTTCGAGTCAAAATAAACACAGTGCTGTGCGATAAAAATCTAGCAGAGTGCTAAACAGTTGTGAAGGGAATAGAATTTATTTCTCCATGTAAATATACAGTTTTGTTAGCTTCGAAAATAAGTACACGGTATTTACATGTCTAAACTGAATAAACTATTTGCAATTGCATAAATAACTTATAAACCTCACCTAGGTAACCGGTTCACTAGTTACTAGCCGGTCCTAAGCCCGGGTAAAGAGGCAAGGTTGGGTATAAGGCTAGCAGTCCTACCCCGTAAAACCAATCTAACCGCTAAATAAACTTCAAAGCACAAAGTAAATATAAAACATAAGCTTAAACTTATTCCTTGCTGGAATTGGAGAGGCGAAATGACGCCAGTTGGTGAAAGCATTCGGGAAGCCGATTGGCCTATGTGTCCTCCCTCTCGATGAAAGCAAAAGTAAGAATGGGGAAATGAAATGTCTACACAATGTTTGAAGCTGGCTGATAAAGCTGCTCAGATTGCGAAATAGATGAGGAGGTATGGCATAGATGTGCTAGGAATCAGAGAGAAATCAGCAAATGGAATGGATGTGGACTCTCGAAACTGTCAACTGGAGAGTCAATAATCTACTCAGATATTGTCACCCAGACGACAACCACAAGCACACTGAGTTTTGGAGTGGTTATCATGATGTTCCCAACAGCATCAAAGGCCCGTTTTCATGCAGTGGGAACCAATCTCCTCTAGGATCAAGATCATGACAGCAAGATGGATTCAACTCAGAAGGAAGTAAAGTCACAATCGTGTAATGCTACTCTACGCACCTAAAAATAATGTAGATGAAGAGAAGGAGGAATTCTATAGAAAACTGCAAGCAGCACTGAACAAGACCTCACCCTCAGATGGCGACATCCAAATTCTAATGGTTGAGGTAACAGGAATGCCAAACTGCGAGGAGCGGACAACAGAGAGAGAGAGAAGTCATCATGGGTCGAGAGCTACATGGTGAATGGAACGAGAGTGGAGAACTGCTTGCAGACTTCTGCGCATTCAACGACTTGATGATTTGAGGCGCCGTGTACAAACACAAGGATATTCAGAAGGTAGTGACATGGATTCCACCAGATGGACACATTAAGCATTAGATCGACTTCATCCCAGTCTGAAGAAAGTGGAGACGTAGCCTACTCGACACAAGATCAGTTCATGAAAGGAACAGATGTAGGTGGTTCATAGCACTCACTATCTGGTGCAAGGAACCTAACTTCAAAACCAAGTTGAAAGTCTTCAATTCAAGGAAGTTGGTGATAGACCACAGTTCATATATATATGTTAGATAACTCATTTTATTTCTTTTAACTACTTCAGGAACTTGCCAGATGGAATTAACTTAACTAACTTAAACCTTTTGTGGCCGGATTAAAATGTCTTGGTTGTACTGTGTTCTCTGAGCTGGGTTGTTCAATAGTGGAGCTTTCATCGTCTTTCTACATGACATCATCAGCACTAATTTCAGTATGAAGTCAGCTGTCAACATCTCTCCGTGAGTGATTTAGTAGCTTACCCTGACGAAATGGTTTGTGATTGGCTGTTTCCCTTGGTTGTTGTGTCATTGACTATATAGATTTTCCTGTTGGCTGTTCCTCTGCTTCACCTCTCACCTTTCTGTCGTTTATCATTTTTCTCATCATTTGATAGATTGGGTCTATGTCTATACATCTGTTGATTGCTGATTGACTGACCTGACTGCCAAGCTTCTGAGAATTCTGTGACATCCTTTGTGTTTCCTCTCTTCCTCCAGCATTTCTACATTGTCGAAATTGAATGTCCATAGTTGTTATCCACATGCATTGAAATGAGTGATGAAATATCGTGACGTTTAATGGCCAATTGATGTTTATGTAGATGAAGGCGAAGAGGGCGGTCACTTTTTCCAGTGTTGACTACAGTTGTTTCAGTTGATTTTGTAAATGATATTCGGTTTGTCTTCTTTGGTTGTTGCATCCTTTGGTCTGTAGTGTTTGGGCGGAATTTGTTGGTTTATGAGTCACACCAATTCCAAGTGTTCTGAGTAGTCTTGTCGTCATCTCTGATATGTCCTTTATGTATCGCAGAATGATGCTTTTATCAATTTCTGTCGACGACTTTGTACTTGATGATGCACGGGATCAGCATCTTTCGATAAAATTTCGTTGGCAGCCGTTCTTCTTTAGAATAGACATCAAGTAATTTTCTTCGTTTCTCCTTGAAGTTGTTGTATTGAAGTGTGTTCTTGCTCTTTTGAATAGAGTCTGCACGCAACTGATTTTGTGTGTCGTTGGGTTGTTGCTACTGTAGTTGAGGATTTGGTCAGTGTGCGTTCCCTTTCTGTACACTTGGGTTTTCAGCTTCCCGGCATTTGTCCTACTGACTAAAACATCCAGGAATGGTAGTTGCTTGTTTAACTCCTTCTCCACTGTGATTTTGATGTCATTGAAAACCTTGTTGACCAAACTGTGAGTGTTTTCTATATCATCTTTTAATGATGACAAAGCAAACAACTAATCACAAACCAGTTCGTCAGGGTAAGCTACTAAATCACTCACGGAAAGATATTGACGGCTCATTTCATACTGAAATTAGTGCTGATGATGTCATCTAGAAAGACGATGAAAGCTCCACGATTAAACAACCCAGCTCAGAGAACACAACACAACCAAGACCATCCACCTGAGCTACCGATATTTCCCACCATTTCAAAATTAAAATGTTTCTACCTGATGATAATCCATGAAGTAGATGGCACTATACTCAGATCATTGACATTCATTCCGTGTCTGAAACAATCCCTTTAAAATTCCGTGTGAAGATTTTGTTGTTTGAGTTCAATTGTGTTTTTTTGCATTGAACAGATATCTATTCACTGAATACTTGGTGTTAAAATGATAATCGTCTATTGAACATCAATGAACCAATTTAACTTTTCCTTGCAAAGCGTACTCCACTAGCTAGATGACCTCTGTTGAGGATATTAAAATCAATTTATATCAGGTATGCTCTTAAGTGTGAAATCAATAGGTCAATCTGATCAATGGGATCTATCGAAAATTTCTCTGAAAATGCTGTCCTAACACCTTTTAATAGTATAAATAATCCAACGAATTCTTATGAACACTTTCCATGTTGACGAATCAAATGAATGTACTATATGTAAATTTAAATGCTCTATCTGAAGCCTTTGTTACAGATTGTTTTCGTTGCACTAGTTCTAGAAGTCAAATGTCAGTCTCAAGGTTAGTTTGGTTTACAGAAATTCAGCTATCCTGTACTCTTACTTTTGCTAGCAATTATGATAAAAATGCTTAATTTTGTGTGAATTAGGATAGTTTATTGTCCTATGAACTTTGATGTTTTCTCTTCAGAAATTTAAAAAATTAGTTCCCTCCATAAACTTTGACAAAACAATAAGAAGACGTAAATTGTCTTAACCGAGTAATGTATTTGCGCATCACATTTCGAACTATCTGATCAAACACGTACTTGTTACAGGTATTTATATAAAAATTCATGAAAATATTGGATGAGAAAATGAAATCAGCTCAAGTAAAAAGGCCAAAATTAAAGGCTGAATAACAATGAAAATCAATAGAGAGAAAATAATAACATATCGAACTTGGTTTTCATAGTTGAGTTCACTAAGGAAGATTCAATGTGATAACAGACTGCTTTTTGAACACAAAGATGGTTAATACTTCCTAGTAGCTAAGGCTTCAACAAATTTGATGATCCATCCCGAACACGTTTTGTAGGTAAATGTAGAGAAAGTAGTCACTTCAATCCTGTGACCTGTCTCAACGATATGTTTGACGATTGAAGAACTTGAACGTCTACTACCAACGTAAATGGATTCAGGTGATTTAATTAGCCTCTGAAGTCACTTTGGAATATGTCCCGAGGCCGTTAATTGCATGAATCTATGAGTCCTTCATATGTATGTGTCACCACACTTACATTTGAATTGGTAGATACAATCGGATGTGAAAGTGTCGTTCATATACTGTGTGGGTTTGGGAGAATATATGGGCCTGGTTGTTTCTATTAATCGAAATGTTGGTTATATAGTAAGTCCTTCTAACAGCAGCGTTAAACCTCTGCTTAAGAATTACACTATGAGAGTCACCTTCATACGGAAGACTGATAAAGAGAACCTTCTTTGAAATAAACTGAAGATCAGGTTTTGGCGCGCTGAATACTTTGTGCCATCTCATAAATCTTGATGCATAGGGAGGACTCAAAGATTCATGCAATTAACGGCCTCGGGACATATTCCAAAGTGACTTCAGAGGCTAATTAAATCACCTGAACCCATTTACGTTGGTAGTAGACGTTCAAGTTCTTCAATCGTCAAACATATCGTTGAGACAGGTCACAGGATTGAAGTGACTACTTTCTCTACATTTACCTACAAAACGTGTTCGGGATGGATCATCAAATTTGTTGAAGCCTTAGCTACTAGGAAGTATTAACCATCTTTGTGTTCAAAAAGCAGTCTGTTATCACATTGAATCTTCCTTAGTGAACTCAATTATGAAAACCAAGTTCGATATGTTATTATTTTCTCTCTATTGATTTTCATTGTTATTCAGCCTTTAATTTTGGCCTTTTTACTTGAGCTGATTTCATTTTCTCATCCAATATTTTCATGAATTTTTATATAAATACCTGTAACAAGTACGTGTTTGATCAGATAGTTCGAAATGTGATGCGCAAATACATTACTCGGTTAAGACAATTTACGTCTTCTTATTGTTTTGTCAAAGTTTATGGAGGAACTAATTTTTTAAATTTCTGAAGAGAAAACATCAAAGTTCATAGGACAATAAACTATCCTAATTCACACAAAATTAAGCATTTTTATCATAATTGCTAGCAAAAGTAAGAGTACAGGATAGCTGAATTTCTGTAAACCAAACTAACCTTGAGACTGACATTTGACTTCTAGAACTAGTGCAACGAAAACAATCTGTAACAAAGGCTTCAGATAGAGCATTTAAATTTACATATAGTACATTCATTTGAGAAGCATAGGCTGTTTGGTCGATGAAAAGACCCTGGAAGATTCGGATTTCGCCAACGATGATGATTTATGTCTAATTTTTTATGTTGCACAAACTCGAAGAAATACAGGCAAAAACTAACAGGTTGACAGAAGAGGCAGCAAAGACGGGACTGCAAGCAAATGCAGAGAAGACAGACGTGACGAAGATACCCAGCCAACAACAGCAACAGAAACAATGAGCACCAGTCACAATCAACGAGAGAGAGAAATCTAAAGGAAGCAGTCTCTTTCACCTACCTAGGTGGCATAGATAAGGACGACGAAACAGGGATCGGATAGACAACAAGACAGGACATCATCAATCTGACACCCGTGTGGAGATCTACTGTTCTGCACTCAGAACAAAGCCTGAACAACATCTGGATTTTCAATACTGATATCAGTCAAGTAAGTGCTTCTATGTGATGGTTGAGAGATTTGGCGCGTTACGAAAAGCATTCCCAACAAACTACAGACATTCATCAACAGCTGCCACCTACTCTCACTCGACACTGAAGGTGAGA
Source organism: Heterobilharzia americana (assembly GCA_944470555.2). Taxonomy (NCBI): domain Eukaryota; kingdom Metazoa; phylum Platyhelminthes; class Trematoda; order Strigeidida; family Schistosomatidae; genus Heterobilharzia; species Heterobilharzia americana. The sequence continues at coordinate 68,610,744 of OX104129.1, read as the reverse complement.
TCAGATGGCAAGAATAATAGGAATAAGCAATAAGTAACTCTGGACTGGCAACGAACCAACCATGAAACCATCGCCCAACGCGCATACAGAAGGAAGTTGAGATGGATTGGATTCTACTCGACTGGACTGGACTGAAAATATACTAAGAGGGTCAGTTTTTAACATCACACGCCAAGCCAGGCCGTCAAGTGGAACCCGAGTGGGAAACGACGAGTTGGGCGTCCGAGGTAAGGATGACATGGAGGAGATGGTGTGAGGAAGAAATGAAAGCATGTGGGCAGTCGTGGAGCCAGATTGAAAAGATTGAATAAAACAGAGTGAAATGGTGACATGCTACTGAAGCCGTATGTTCCACTAGCAATCCAAGGGACAAATAATATAATGATAATAATATGATTATAACAAAAGAAGACATTTGCAATATTTCTAAACTTTAGTTCATGCAACTACCATTTGGTTACACAACAAGATTGATTTGTAATTATCACACTGGAAACCGAAGTGACACACTAGTAACAGATAATAATAAACTATAGTAACGTTTCATCATTATGAGTTATATTACTACATTCATTTTTCTTTGAATGATCAAGCTTCATGCCACGTACACCAGAAATGATGTCAGAAATGTTCTTCTGGTCCTATGCAACCTATATGAGTTCAGTTGGCCTCATTCATTTCATAAATTCTAATGAAATATAAGTCGCTTCAAGGTAAAATTCTATCTCATTCTAGTCAATTTTACCTACTTAAGTTAAAAAATTGAATTGTTTGTGAATACAAGTCGAATACATTAAGTTGTACGTTTGTACTACTCCTCTGTGAACTGTAATTAATCATGGTAATTCCGTAAACCTCATGTCTTCCACCTTCAATGACCATGTTTCGCAACCGTACAGTAGAACAGAGCGGACTACTGTGCAGTACACGCCACCCTTAATATACAATTGGATATCACAGCGGCCCAAGAACTAGTATGACAAAACCTTTTGAAAAACCTAAAGGCTTATAATACGGGCAGAGAAAACATCTCGTTTAGATAAGATGACATATATCTAAATACTAAGTGACCTTCAAACAAACAGTAGTCGCAACAGACTGTTGGCAGACGATTGCGCCCTGAAGAGTCAATTACCACAGCATCAAGTAATGTTCATTCATTGTTTATTATCAGACTGCACAACAAACCATATCAAATTTGCAAAATTTGAAGTTTACTGTTATTTAATCTTAAGTTGTAAATGGTAGTTGCTTGAGATAGCATGAAATACTGAATATTCATCACCTAAATGGTATTGGTAACGATTGTAAATAAATCTTTCACTTCACTCCATTCTAGTTTAGTTCAGTGCATCTAAATTAGTGTGTTTTACAATGATATCATAGGAACATACGGTCTGTTTGTATCTATGATGTAGACAATATATACAGTAAGCGTTTTTATTAAAGTTAAAATGGATTTGTGCAACTGCAAACAAGTTAAATCTTGGTCCATGAAATTCATTTTTGCTATAAACTGATCTCGCCATATTAGTTTCTAATGAGAAATCGAGCAAGAAAGAAGTTGGTAATTTACGCCTGCAACTAAGAGGACTCAAATTTTATAGTCGACATGACTTGAAAGTTTGTAAATGATATGGATAGTGATGACAATCTTATTATCACAAAAGAGATATGTTGATGATAACACAGTGATTTGTAAGAAGCATAAGGATTTGATTTGTTCATTAAAAAGACTTAACACCTTACTAACTCATATCAATCTGACTTGTGAGAAGGAGAATAATAATCATCTGCCATTCTTCGATGTAGTCTTGAGTCGATGAGAAGTCTACAGAAAGTCTACATGAACAGGACAATAGCGAAATTTCGGCAGCTTACTTTCTAGTCAATGCAAGCGAGGTTTAATAAAATATTTTGTAGAATATATCGTAACTATATATCAGATAAATACGATGGATGAAGATATCAAATTACTGACCAAAACACCTGTGGAAAACAGAACTCTGTTGAAGCTTATAAACCGTTGTAGAAGTCAGGTAGCACCAACTGTATACAGGGTTTCTAAGAAAAGTGTCTATATCACTTAACTATAGAGAGAGGAGTTGCATGGTATAATTTTGAGACGTAGGCTAACATCAGCAATCAGGAAAACATGTTATTCAGCTAATCTTATCATTATTAAAGAGATAAAACATATGCTTCACCACAAACCTAAAAATTCCATCACTGATTATGTCACATCCCATTGTGTCTACCAATTTACATTTGTGTGTATGGTCACACATATGTAGGGAGGAGTAATCGAGCTATGGGAGAAAATGTACCTAAATGGCTTCAAAAGCAAATGGAGTATGAAACTTTGATAAGCGCAGGTGGCAGATGACCCTCTTCATCTATATCTGAATATATTATAGAAACAGATAATAAAATTAAGGTTCAATCAGCTTTCAAGGACACATAATGAGATTTGAAGAAGTGAAAAAAAATTAAAACCATTTTATATTCACAAAAACAATTTGTTCTTTTACTATACCTACTTTGGTAAACTTTGTTTTCACACCAAAATTAGGATTAACTTTATCATTCTTCCTTTTTCTCCTCATCTTTCCTACTTTTAATCTTCAATTATTCTCAACTGTTCTATTTGTTCGCCTATTCTTCGGTTTTATATAAATTGACTTAGCAAGTAAATATGTGATCAACTTGTTCAAAATGTATTTCTCAAGTAAATCGTACACATTGTTCATATAAACTTTATCTTCTAATCACACTATCGAAATCTATAAAAGGGACTAATTGTTTCAAAATCCCCATTCACTTTGATCGTGAAAATCTAACGAAAACATTGTACGCAGCATAATGTTAGACTATATAACTCAGAGTAATTTATCGTAGATAGAAGATATTCGCCATTTGTTCTGATGTGTATATTCCCTTTCCACTTGAAAATAACAAAATAAATAATCTTATTCAATACAATCTTCTGCAAATCGACAATATGTATCATTTCTACTCTCATGTGAGATTTACTTATTTTACTGGAATTGTTGCCGAATTTTTATAGCGACTTTGATAGCAGTTAACATTCCTAATGAGGACAAACCTGACACACAAATGATTTTCCATAAATCATAAGAACAACCTACTCACTTCTTCTGGACCTCTTGATAAGAATGAATCTATTGAAGAAATGTTCATAAAATTCATATGCGATCATTCAGACGTTTCATAGGAGATGTTGATGTGCAGTATATTGCGACATAAAGCCTATATGCATAACCTTTCTAATTTTGACCATCAACTAGTTTAAATTGTGTCAAGATTGAAGCAAAGTTTCATTTTCTATTCAAAAACATCAAATAAATTCAATACGGTACCTAACTGTCAATTATCAGTAAATCAAATCGATCAATTACAAGCGTTAAGTTTGTACTGATAACTACTGGTTATCTACTGTTCAATACATCTATCACTCTTCTTGGTACAATGAATTTAAGGGAAGGAATACCAATGAATATCCTAGAAATGAAACTGTTAAATATTGCTGCAGACTTGATATAACTAATAACTTTGGTTTACTTCTTGTGACGAATATGTAAGTATCCGTTTCTTTATTTTACAAACCTTATTTAAGTATTATACGTTTTTACCTTTATCTAGAACTGTGAAATTATGTTGTATATGAGCCATACAAAAATTGAAACCACCTTCAATTGTACAAAAGAATTTGTTCTTACATTACACTTACCTTGGTAAACTTTGCTTTCTCAACATAATTAGAATTGACTATGTCACTCCTGAGACGTCACAATCCAGGTGATCCACAGTGGGAAGCTCAGTGACGCCTTTGAAGTGAAGACAGGAGTAAGACAAGGCTGCCTACTATCACCGATCACCTTCCTTATTGTGGTCGACTGGATCACGCAGCAAACCGTAAGGAGCGAGAAGATGAGCACACGATGGCTGGACCAATGAGAAGACCCTGGGAGAAGTTTTGGATTTCACCAACGATGATGATTTATGTTTAATGTAGCACAAACTCGAAGATCTACAGGCAAAAACTAACAAGTTGACAGAAGAGGCAACGAAAACGGGCTTCAAGTGAATGTAGAGAAGACAGAGGTGATGAAGATACCCAACCAACAACAACAAGAGGTACCAATCACCATTAACGGGAGAAACCTAAAGGAAGTAGCTTCTTTCACCTATCTAGGTATCATCGTTTCAACTACAGATGGCGGCACAGATGAGGATAGCGAAACCAGGATCCGAAAAGCAAGACAGGCACTTCACTAATCTGAAATCAATGTGGAGATCTGCACTTCACTCAGCACAAAAAACAAGATCGCGATTTTCAACGCCAATGTTAAGTCAGTGCTTCTATATGGTTCAGAAACTTGGCGCGCCACGAAAAGCACTTCCAGCAAACTAAGGAAATTCATCAACAGCTGCCCAAGCTGGCTCAATACTGAAGCCCAGATTGCCAGAAAGAATAAGCAACAAGGAACTTTGGCAACGAACCAACCAAGAACTTATCACCCAACAAATGTGCAGAAGAAAGTGGAGATGGATTGGATTGGAGATACACTGAGAAGCCCGACTGGGAACATCATGCGCCAGGCCAGGTACTCGAGCGGAACCCAAATGGGAAACGACGAGTTAGGCGTCCGAGGTGAGGATGACATGGATATCATGTGAGGAAGAAACTAAAGCTTGTGGGAGGTCACGAAGCCAGGTTGAAAAGACTGTAGAGAAGAGAGTGCAATGGAGGCATGTTACTGAACTCCTATGTTCCACTAGGAACCCAAGGGAAAAATAATAACAGTAATAATAATGATAATAATGATAATGTTACTCTTCTTTTTTCTTCTCATCTTTGCTAATTTTAGTCCTCAATTGTCTCAACTGTTCTATTTGTTTTCCCATACTTTGGTTTATTATAAATTGACTTGACAAGTAATTGTATTGTGTGATTGTTCAAAATGTATTGCGTAAATACATCACATTGTTCACATAAACTTTATCTTCTAATTACACTATCTAAATTACAGATTTTCATTTCCTGTCAGTAATAAGATAAAATCGTTTTAATCTTACCATTCATCCTTTGTTAGATGAACTCAAATTGACTGTTTTGATAAATCCTTAGCTATTCCCAGTCTGATACAGATTAAAGAAATTTCTTTTCATAAGAATAATTAACAGGATAATCGATTCAAGAAAACTTCTATGTTTAGCTTACCTGAGTACTACTGTTGTCTACATCATAATTACCTGTCTAAATATGAAACATTGTGAACGTAGAGTACTCAACTTTAGATATTGTATTATATTGATATACACTCTGCCAACGAATGAACTTGAAAGAAAACTTTGGTATTTGCTGGGGATATAAAAAAGTGATCCCAAAGTTATGAGTTTGATTAACTCGTAATTTCCTTCAAATCACTGATAGTCTTACATGGTATTCGTAGGGTTGTATGGTATATAACTGTCCATTATTTCAAGTTGTTATTCATCATAGACTGACACCAGTTGGAGGAACAAAGGAAACCTGGCAGCAGTGGACTTCTGTTTCGTCCTAGTGTGGGACTCCTCAGCAGTGCGCACCCATGACCCCGCCAGGGATCGAACCCGCGACCTTCAGGTTCCGCGGCCAGCGTGTTACCATTGCGTGCGAGTTCAATCCCTGGCGGGGTCATGGGTGCGCACTGCTGAGGAGTCCCATACTAGGACGAAATAGCAGTCCAGTGCTGCCAGGTTTCCTTTGTTCCTCCAACTGATGTCAGTCTACGATGAATAACAACTTGAAATATTTCCAAATCTCCACAACTCCCTCAAAATTCAATTGTATATTATTTATCGTAGTAGCTTTCTTGTATACCCCATGTAACTTTATTCAAATTCCTTGACAAATACCATATGATTTTGACTGTCTGAAATAGCCATGGTTTGACAGACTTGTATTAATACTGTGTGATGACTGAAGGTGAAACGGAAATTTGCACCAAGGCGGGATTCAAACTAATGACCACCGGGTTTTCTAACCGGTGCTCTACTAAATCAGCTATAAGGAGGACTGACCGCTGATCAGATTTTTATTTTACTTCAAACACCAAGGGTTTTGTTCGACTACAATGTGAATTTATGATGCAATACTACCGCTTAATTGTATTCATATTGGCTGCCCAGTCAGAACTTCATTCAGTTGGACTAGGATAAGAAGTCGGAGAAAAAATTTGGTGATTGAAGTGAAATAAAAATCTAGTCAGTAGTTGAGCCTTGTAGTTCATTTGGTAGAGCACCGGGCTGGAAGCCCGGTAGTTACTGGTTCGAATCCTGCCGCAGTTTAAACTTCTATTTCACCTCCAATCACTCAGTATCAATACCATATATACCAATATAATATTATTATTAGAACTAATTGTGTTTATATACATTGGACAGAGAATAACTCAGTTAATTACATCTTTTCGAATCCTGTATTGGATGTGATAAGGCTTATGGAATCCTGGTCAAACAGAGGTGATATTTGCTCGCGTTAGCCGATTCACACCGAAAAATATTCAGAACTAATGATGTTGCCTACACAGATCACTAAATCTTCACTTTATCATCTACTCATCCTTATCCGTTTTAAAGAGAATTTTGGCTGACAGACAGATATTTTTAGTTATTAGGATGATAGCGGGTGTTAGAAGAAAGCTAGGATGGTTCGTCGTGAGTAAACTAACTTAGGACTTTGTAGATGTTTATATATTATTTACATACCTTCCATGTAACCAGGATTTTAGTCCACTTTAATCAATAACATTTATTTATGTCAGTTGTTCCTCTAAAGCACTAAAATTTGAAGGTTCAATGTGATGAAGTTTCTGAGTGTTAATTGATACAGTAATCGTGTTCAAAAAATGTAATATGTTCTACAGTTTTGTCAGCTACCGAAAGCTTATATAAGAGTTGGTCTCATGCATTAGCACACCAATCACTGAACTTTTCCTATGTATGTGATTAAAGTCACCCAAAGTGAGTGAATTTATAGGCAATCCTAGTAACTGCTGAAATAATCAATCAGACTACTCCATTTTATGAAAATCTGCCTTTCTACCCAAAGTGAAGGAACTTAATTGGTTATCTTTATCGTTGCTAGGGTGACCTTAAAAACTGCCGAAATAACCAATTAGGTTGAGACACTTCAGCTGTGAAGAAAATTTCCCAAAAAATAGAAAAACATGGTTGGTTGTTTCATCAGTTGCTAGGGTGGCCTTTAAAGTCACTCTTGACATCTGACTGCAAATTTGTGTACGCTTCGCGATACACTATCGTCTTTCTTATTATCCTTGATATTGTTGTTCCACTTGCTCCAAATAGTATGAGTATCAGGAGGTAACATGAAGTGTAAAGCAGGATTTTGTATTTACAAATGAGTCAATAAAAATTTGAAATCAGTACAATTAGACAAATGTTCATTTATGAGGTGTTAAATATATCAACAAAACAATATGAAATAAATGCTACAGGTAGATGGTTCTACGTTGACTTTCTTTGAATGAATTTTGAAGGAGAAGCTATTTCAGATAATGATTTATCGAAAGAATATTCTGATTTTAGGATTCAATGAAATTTTACACAAAATAAATTTCTATACTTAGAAAGCCTTCTCGAATAGTGTTACAATGCCTAGTGAAACCATATTTCTTTCAGCTTGAGTAATATAGTAGACTGACTTAGTAAACGAAAATTCACCAAGAAGATAATATTTGATATCAATTTTTTAGGACCGTTCGGCTTATTTTGTGATTCTATTGTCTATGCAGTATGCCATAGGTAATACTGCGACATAGTTGTTTTTCGCTTTAATCAATAAATTGTGTTGCAATTGTAACGCCAGAGTGAAACTGTCGTACAAATCAATATCCATCATTTTCTTCAGTAACTAGGAGATTTCCAATTGTCTGCTCGGTGAGGTCTTACTGATCATTGAATGAAATGAGTAAATATTTTTTTTCATACAGTTGCAATTATTTTGTGACTCAGTACCACTATAATCGTTTAGGCGAACCATGACTAGATTTTCCTATTTTTGGGTGCTATTAGTTTAGTAATTTTGGTTATCTTTCAGTACTATAGACAATCTGAAAATAGTAGTGTAAAGCATTATTGTCTCCCAAAAATTTCTATTAAACAATGGGATCAGGTCTACTATTTGACCATTGAAGTTGTCAGACTGAACTTGTGGGAGAAGTTAGTTATTTTATGATTAGAAATCAAAGCATCGGTTAGTGTGAAGAAAAGCAACACCCTTGATTAGTTGAAGAGACACCCTTTTGGGAACTAAAGAATTTCTCATCGTAACAGTTATCGACCTGTGAATCTAATGTGAGTCTCCTTATCGAATTCCCTGTTCTATGCTGTCACTAACACCCCAATCCCTTAGTTTACGAATCCCTTCCATTGATAATTTGAAGAAAATGTAGAATTTCATTAGAAAGTCACATCATCTATGAGACTTGATACTGGATATTACTGAAGTTCTGTAGAAAGTGCAAGCCAAAGCGGTTTTCAAATTCGGAAAGTCATCAAAGTGCTGTTGGGTCTATTTAAACAGTGAGAAATATTCGCTTTTAAAAGGAGAACGTTTAACACGGATATTCACAAGTTTGATGGTATAACTGAAAAGAATATCAAGTTCCTTCATCACCACAGGGTACTTCAGATTCTTCCCACAGTACAGTATCCTCCAATTTTAAAATATTCTTCGCTGAATTATCTCCTCTGTTCTTAATGTTTATAACTATGATAGCTTGTTACCGTTCATTAACCTGCTTTGAATTTATGGCTGTGATTTACCACTGCGCTATGCGTATTTAGGTCCATCTTAACCACTAACCGATATTCTGTTTTCTTTCAGTGAAATTTTTAATAAAACTATTGATTTTGGTATTCTAGGCGTTGTAAGCAATTGACTAGATACCACCCAAATAAAATGTACTCCCATTTTATCCTACTGGCATTGTTGTACTTGCTCTTTTCAACTTCAAAAGTGTGAATTCGTGCATGAGACAGTCTTTATGTCTTCAAACTTCTTAAATGACTAGTTCTTACGGGAAATAGATTAAGATTTGTTCAATGTTTAAGATATTCATTAAGTGTAAAACCTCGGCACTGTGGTGGAATCTAATTCCATATTAGATTTTTTAGTTTGATTTATAACATACAGTGATACAGTATTACTTACTGGATGACATTTCAACGATGAATTGTTACTGTTCATATCAATGTAATCACAGTAGTTTCGACATCTGGCTTTTACAGTCCTGTCACTTCTCATTCTTTGTTTCTATTGGTAGTGGAATTTTTCATATCACTGGTATAAGTGTTGTGTCATCTCACCCAATGTCATTTAAGGCAGGCTTAGTCAAATGTCTAAGTGATAGAGGTAGAAAACTGACTAGTCAGTGCAAAGAACTAAACAAGGAATCGAAGCATGTAAAGAAGCGCTAATAGTTAATAATTATCCTCCGCAGTTTATTAAGAGAAGAAAAGTAAATTCCAATCACAAAGCGGAAAAATAATTTCATAGGCCATCGCACTGCGTTACTCATTTACGTAAAAATCAAACGTATGTAGAGATTGCTGAATACGAATTGGGATTTTATCGATTACGTTTTCTTTACTACTCACTTTTGTGATTTCCAGTTGAGAAGTCATATCCTTTATTTGAAGGGGTATCTTCACCAGAGAGATAAAGAGAATTATATATCTCTGATGATGTAAAAGGTAGTTTGAATTTATTGCTTGACTGTGCGCCTAAACATTCATACAACTAATCGCCAAAATGACATCGAAGTTCTAAGTAATAAAACATCCTAGATGATCTAATCTATCATGACTTGCCAAAGTAATGTATTTTGATGCTGATGGGAATTTATTTTTAAAGGTAGTATTCATCGCGGGTTGACTGGTTAACGCATTTGTCATGCAACATGAAGGACCTGGTCGTGGGTTCACACAGCTGAGGAGTCCCACATTAAGATGAAACAGCTATCTAGTGCCAATAGGTTTTCAGAGTTCTTTATCGAAATGCCATCACTTTCTGAATTCGACAAATTAAATATTACGGATGCGAATAAAACACACTCACACTCACACACTATGTTGCGTGCATTCATGCAATAGACAATGAGCCACAGTTATTGTATGAGGGCTATTGATACTACCTAGCTGTGCAAAACCTCAGTAGGTGGAACAGGACTTGAACCCATAACCCAATGGTAGGCATTCATCCCCCTAAACCACTTAGGTAAAGCTAAATTTATTTCAAACTAATCTACAATTCCAAAAGACCAAATTTTACTGTATTCTTAACGACCAACGAGTGTTTATAATTCGAATCTGACATGAGAAAATAGAGTTAAAATGGTATATCAGGAACAAATAAATGAGAAAAAGAGATAAACAGATTTCGGTGTAATTCGAAACTGTTTATTCAACTCTTCTGTTTGTACTTTGAATTAGGGCTGAAATTCGATGAGTTGCTGAGGTAAAAAGCGAACAGACGGAGTAAACAGAATTTTAGAACATCTTTTGTTAGCGTTGTAATATGATCCGAAAATATCTAGTAAAATTAATAAATATAGATATAAATATATATAGGTTTTTAATGGTTTCTCAACCGATATCAGTCCATGATGAATACTACCATGAAAGAAATGAAATTCCCACAAATCTGAAACTTCATTAATGTATAGTACTGATTAACCACTTGCTTCGAGATGAATATCATGAAGTTTTAATTAGAAGCGGGAACCTATGACGTTAATCAGCCAGAAGTGAAACGAACAACAGCTGAAAACCTTAGTGGATTGTCAGGCCATGTCATGAAGTGAAAGAAGTAGGAATGTACAGACTATTGAATTTCAACCCAGTTGCTGGATGGTTGATGAGTTTGCCAACGGATTGAGTTCATCCCCTGGTTAGGAGCATACTGATAAAGAGTACAATGCCAAGATGAAGCCGTAACCCAGTACTTTCAAGTTTTCAATTGATCTCCGACTGATGTCATTTCGTGGGGAATACCACCTTAAAAATAAAATCCCCATAAACATCAAAGTGAATAAAGGATGGACTCAAATATGTATAAGTTAGCATAAGCAAGTGGGAGTGGCTTACAAAGGTTATTATGAAATAATTAGGAAAGAAAACAGCAAGATATCATACTTCGGTGTCACATGATACATTTCTTTCTTAGCCTTGAATAAAAAATAGGCAACAACTTTGGTTCAGTGTTCAACTTTAAACATTATATTTATTTCATTTTGTTAGATAACCTTTCGAGCACAACTTATTGTTCACAGTCATATCGTGGTAATTCCACAACTTTGAGACTTGCATTGTATGGTTCTAAGTTTCTCTGATCCTTCACGGTATGATGTAGCGCATTCGAAACCTTACTCACTCACCTCCTAGTTCCGATTTCTGGGCTGCCTCACCTCTTCATAATCAAGCTCTACCGTTTGTCAGTTATCTTTCATTATTGAGTATATAAGTATATCCTGTGTACTTGCTGAGTCGTCGGTCCACCTTTTTCTCTTCCTCTTTTCCCTTCCAGATTCTCGAGGTCACCATTAAACTTACACTAATCTACGTGCCCCCTGTAACAATGTACCTACTTACCTACCTACAGGCTAGACGAAAGTGTATCAACAGCTGGTCGCCACAGTCTTAACAATTTCATTTGGCCTTCATCTCTGTCACCCACCACCTCAATCGAAACATTTTTGTCCATCAATTAAATTACAATGTATACCTTACTTTTTGCCATAAACAGTATATTCTGTGCAGCTGAAGAGAATACACGAAAAAGACAAGTATGCTATTTCTGCTACTGTTGTTCTTTTTGCTCCATTTATGTTTCTGAAAGGACAAAACTGCATGAATTTCCTATCTACTAACCTACTTAAGTTACTACTGTATCACTCTGTACCATTCACATCCAAATGAAATCCAGTTTTCGGCCTTCAGTATACTAAACAGTCAACCAATATTCTTACATCGTTTTGTTTCACAATTTCTAAGTTGGTTTCTGGAGTGCCTGCCTTGCTTATTGTAAACATGTATCTGACTCATTTCAACCCACATTGACTTGTTGTGGTCTGGCAATTTCGAAGCATCTTCCAATCCGACCATTACGGTTGTAAACGCTGTCTAGAGTATCATTGTGAAAGATCAATCACCTAATAATGAAGCTGAACATTTTTCCGACGTTCAATCTTGCCTCAGTGTTTATGAATTCCCAAGCAGTTTATGATATTATAAATGTAAATGTATTTGTATGGTGATCGCATTCTTATTTTTGTTGAGAGTTCTGATGGGTCAACATACGAAATAACTTGCAAGCACAAGTTTCGAAGAAGAATGTCAAAGATGACAGTAGATAGAGGTAAACACTAAATATGGTGCCAACGCACTTGCCGGTTACTTGCTTAGTTGGTTTTTGGTGGAAATATATCCAGTGTCCTGAGATTGTTTCGAGAAAAGCGATAATACTATGCACTTCATTCAATGAAAAATGACTGATGACGTAACTATCTTTCGTCTGATTTATAATATCTGAAGAGTTTGTATTCTAGGATGACTATGAAGTAGCACTTACTGAGTTTGATAGAGTAAATACCAAAATCAAAAACACTATGTTTTTGAGATTTTAGGAGGCAACCATACACTATATGGCCACAGTTAGTCGCACAGCTCACAATAATCCGACTCTGAAACACTAATTTGTCGTATATGTGTGTACATTTAGTCAGAAGAGAAGTAGCATGTCGAGACGTCAGTAATCATATGGATGAAACACTTCTCACTTTGGATTAATAAGCTTCTTGATAACATACCTTCCCAAAAGTTATATGCATTGATTCTACAACCAAAAATAGTAAGCTTGAGTGAGACTTTTCATGACAATAGTAGCCCTACCACAAATTTTCTTCACTTCAGTCGTTCCACTCGTTCGGGGTTGAGCTCAACGGCAGTGTTCAGGTTTAAGAAACTGCATATCTTTCGACTTCTGTAAACACGAAGGAACCAGTGAAGTCACGACTCTGTTGAATGAGTCCAAATCTATTGTGCACAAAAGAAGTAGAACAAAGATATTCACTATGAACAGCTAACCTGCAGAAATAGCGACAGTGAGAACAAGGCATACTAATGTGTGAATTCTTTTGTCTTCACTTCACGTAATGTGTACTTCAGTTAAGAAAGTATGTCTACATTCTGTGGTAATTTTAATAGTGAAAAAGTACCGTGTCCTCACATGTGTCCATTTGTTGAAAAATACCCCAATTACTCTTTACTTGTAGACATCTAACACAGTCACCGGTAACTTGGAGATTACAATTTAATGGCACAAAAAATAGAAATACCACACCACCGTAGGATAATGACGAAATAGAAACCTTCGTTAAGTTGTATTACAAAAAAGGTGTAGGCCATCGACTGAAAAGTTGTTTAGCCTTACACTGAATATTGGATTGGAACCGAAGTGTAAATATCAGATTGTTTGACGAGACAAAGTCAATCGGACAAGTCTCCCGAGAAAGGCCCAGAAATAGTCAAACCCATTTCAAGAATGCAATACACATTCTGTTACCTTATTGCCTATTGCATTTGCCAACGAACTGAACAATGAACAGTGTGCAGTATTGTAGGTGAGGTCAGGATGAAATATCCTAAATATTTCTGCATCAAAGCTACGTCACACACCTTATCTAGAACGCTTGACTGCTCTTATGCTGTACCTGGTACGATACAAGATCAGATCGGATATATTCATCGGGTATTACACCACCCGTAATCCTCTTCACCTTAACCAATTGCCCTTAAGCATTAATCAGAAACACCACATTAAGAGTGGATCCTACATGAACTTGACAGACGCAAAGATCAATCACTAATTATTCGTACTCGTTATACACCCACGGGTGGAAGACTAAGAAAGGATACAAAAGAGTAGTCAGATGGAAAAGTATATTTGATAGACTATGTAAAAATACCAATACGTTTCGACCAGCGGACTAGGGAGTCGCGTACAAGCAAGGCAATGTTACACGATAACGTGCCGAATAACGTAGATGCTTGACAGTGTCTCTTCAGCCTAGCGAGTCCGTTAGTACCATGTAGGTCAACATTAATGCTGAACCTCATCGAACCCCAGGAAATTGATTTAGGGGAACTATTTGCCAACATAGCTCATAAATACACCCTACTGGGTTCATGAGAACCCTAGGATAATACCAACAGGAAATAAAAACCCTGTGGTTTCACGGATAGTAAGACTCCCAATGTACTCATTGTGGAAAATGGCCCCCGGTTATCTGAACCAGAGCTGTGACCCAATGGTTTAGAGAGATGACTTACAACCAGTGGGTTACGCGTTAGAGCCTCGATCCACCCACCGAGGTTTGGATAACTAGGTAGTATCATTAACCATCACACAATAGATGTGGCTTATTGTCTAATCCACGAATGTCTGCAAAGTTGCTGAGTGCATTTCGATTCGAATCGTCTGAACTTATTCTAGTGTTTCGTCGAAAAAGACAAAACGATGAATCTAATGGTAGGCTGATCGCGATATCCCCCGTGCTCCCACCTACCACTCAGTGCTCGTTTCTCCTGAAATAGAAACAGTTGTCTTTAATACTACGAAAACGCTTCACGAAGATAAAAGCATGTAAAATGAACACCGATTATGATTATTATTATTATTATTATTATTATTATTATTATTATTATTATTATTATTATTATTATTATTATCATTTGTCCCTTGGGTTCCTAATCGAACATACCACTTCAGTAGCACGCCTCCATTCCAATCTCTTCTCTGCAATCCTTTCAACCTGGTTCCACAACAGCCCACAAGCTCTCATTTCCTCCTCACACGATCTCCTCCATGTCACCCTCACCTCAGACGCCCAACTCGTCGTTTCCCATCTGGATTCCACTCGACTACCTGGCCTGGTGCGTGATGTCCCCAGTCGACCTTCTCAGTGTATGCCCAATCCAATCCATCTCCACTTCCTTCCAGTGCATATTTGTTCAGCGACAGCTTCTTCGTTGGTTCCTTGCCAGTCAGTCAGAGTTCCTTCTTGCTTATTCTTACTATTCTGGCAATCCATCTGATCTTCAGTAAGGAGCCAGTGTGGGTGGCAGTTGTTGATGAATGTCTGCAGTTTGTTGGAAATGCTTTTCGTAACGCGCCAAGTCTCTGAACCATACAGAAGCACTGACTTGACTGACATTGGTGTTGAAAATCTGGATGTTGTTCACGCTTTATGCTGAGTGCAGTGCAGAGGATCTCCACACTGGTTTCAGGTTAATGAAGGAAGGCCTGTCTTGCTTGTTTGATTCTGACTTTGACGTCCTTGTCTGTGCCGAAATGAACACCGAAAAGAAATTATATTTTCTTTTTCCTTGAAAAATGTATGACAAACTGGCAGCAGAATATGACACCATAACGATGAAACGTAAAAAGTTTCACATTCCTAACAAAAAACAGAGTCATGAGAAAAAGGACTTTCCGATAGATAACAAGTGGGCAAATGTTTGCGAACAGTTATGTTTCTATATATTCCGCTTTCTTTGATCTGGAAAAACAAACGACCCTTCTAACAACAGAACGTATTCTATTAAGAGAGACGTGTAGAAACGAAAATTCTAGGAAAGGATGTTTGCCTGCGTACACCACATCATCTTCGCTTGCTTCTACTTCCTGAGTGGCCTTTATTCTTTGTAATACCTTATTTTCTATGACACTAGCAGTGTCATTTCCAGACTCTAAGCTCATAATATTATCGGCAGTATTACGCGAAAGTCTCCTTGAGACCACACCATCGATGTGCAGCCAATGGTTTGCGACAGTAATTGCATAGCTCAGTAGAAGCAGGCTTGCTACACCGTTAATCCCCTATGGGAGATAGTCTAATACACACCTGGTTGAACTCCCACAGCTGTCACATTGCATTCCTTCTACAAGTGGGAACTTGCAGTTTGGTCGACCACGTAGGAATTTTTTACTGACCATAATAAAGATTAGAAAGGTGAAAATAGATATAAAGTACACAAAAAGAATACACAACGAGGCTTAAACACGAGAAAAACGTGTAGAAACGAAAATCCTGTAAAACAAGTTAAAGCACAAAAACTGAACCCTTGATATCAGACAAAATGGAAAGAAACTATCTTTAACTGGAATTTTTCTAATTAAAGTTAACTATAACAGATTTTGATATGGGGAACTTCGAGACATTGAAAATATCACTCGTTTTTAAAGCTTCATGACGGTAAACCGAATTAAGCGTTGCATCTTCCTTACCAGTACGAGTTCTATTAAAGGATCCGGATGGATTGTTACGAGTAAAGTTTCCAAGCCCAACGAAAGTACTTCAACTTTTCTATTAGTCATCCCAATCAACTTATACTCCAGCACCACATTCCCTTCACCTTCTTGCTAAGTGACTAACGTTAATGAAGATATCTTTAAGAACAATGCACCTAATCAGCAAACTAACCACACTAACTCGTTAGCAATATCCAAACTAAATTGGATAGCGCATTTCTGATAACGAGTATTGCAACCACAAAATTGGTCCTTCAAACTGACCTCCAAAAAATAGATAAGACGTTCATCCGTGTTCAAAATTTACGAGATAAAGTCCCAAAACAATCATCTGACCAACATATCAATAATTTTAATACCTCCTTTTCCATATTGATAAGCATCATCATCATCATTATCAACATAGGACCAGGCATTACTGCGTAACGGTCCGAGTTGCCACACCTCATATCAGCACATCAAGTAAAAAGGTAGTTAGGTGAAGGATGAAGATAAGTGAATGAAGTCAAAAGAAATATAAAGTACGAGAAGGAAGGAAAGAGGAGTGACAAAATAGTGAGATTCGGTATAGCGTTGTTAAGATGAGGATAATGTGTGTATACATCTGCGCCACTCACATCGGTTCTGAGCCATATCGCCTAGGGTCTCCAACCACTGGTTCCTCTTGTCCCGTGGACCCCAACCACCCAGTCTGCATCGACCTACATGGCTTAAACCAACAGTCAGAGACTTCATACATTGGTGCCACGTTTTAGTCCGGCCACCTCGGGCCTTTTTCCATCCTGGACCCACCTCAGCCAACATTGTGTGACGAGGCAATCGGTGACTAGGCATACGTAGTACGTGTCCCAACCATCTCAGTCGATGAAGGTTCACAACCTCGTCAACTGACTTACCTCTTCTCCCCAAAACTCTATACCTAACTTCTGCATTACTCACATGGTGACACCACGGGATACGTCCTATATTACGAAGGCAATGGTGGTCAAACATCTGAAGCCTTTTTGTATCGTCCACCTTCAGTGGCCATGTTTCACAGCCATACAGTAGAACAGAGCGGACTGCTGTGCAGTACACGCGACCCTTAATAGACAAACGAATATCACAGCGGCGCCATAGGTGGCCCAAACTGGCAAAAGCCAATCGAGCCTTTTGTATCCGTGCAGAGATCTCATCGGCAACTAACCCACCGGGGTTGATCCTACTTCCCAGGTAAGTGAAATGGTCAACACACTCAACCACTTCACTCTCTATTGTTAGCCCCGATACCGCTGAAGACCAGTCCTGGAGCAAAAATTTGCATTTGGGTGGTGAAAATCACAACCCAAACATTCTCAAATTCTCACTCAAAGTGTTCAGAAGACTCTGCATCTTGCCAGCGTCTTCACCTAACAGGACTATGTCATCTGCATATTCTAGATCTAAAGAAAATTCACCTGTGATTGGGTCGACGTCTGTGTAATCAAGTGACGAGAGGGAAACCTCCATGAGAATATCTATGAATCGGAGATCCGTCCTTCTCCGCTATGGCCTCACTAACTGTTGTTGACCATTTCCCCCCACTCTCTTTAATATGTCTGAATAACTGTCTACTATTACCGATCGCCTCTCCCTTTTCCATCTCTTTAGCCTTCGCTGCAGAACTCGTAGTGGTTTTGTTGCCAAATTTTTTCTACGTCCATTGAGACGCAGGCATATACGTGCTCGGACCAACGCATGATCCCTATCCAAACACGTACTCCAGAAGGAGCGCCAGTCTTCCACCGATCCTCTCCAGTGATGACTAATAACAATGTGGTCTATCTGTGTCCATCGCTGAGTCGGCAGCGGCAATCGGTAATAGTAGACAGTTATTCAGACTTATTAAAGAGAGTGGGGGGAAATGGTCAACAACAGTTAGTGAGGTTATAGCGGAGAAGGACGGATCTGCGATTCACTCGCAGGGAAGGCGACTGGGACGATGGGCAGAACACTTCGAGGAACAGTTTAACTGGCCCCCAGCCACGATTGCGTTGCCCGCTATCCAGTCGGACCCTGAATGGGACATAGAGACAGGCCCCCAACACTAGAAGAAGTTGAGAAAGCGGTAGGTAGCCTGAAACGGGGAAGGGCAGCAGGACCAGACGGACTACCTGCTGAGGTATACAAGAATGGTGGTAGAGTTCTCTTAGTCAGGCTAACGGAAGTGTTAGCCAGTATATGGGAATCAAATACGATCCCCTCCGACTGGTCTAAGTCACTCATCATCCCAGTCTTCAAGAAAGGCGAGAAGTCCTCTTGTGATAACCACAGAGGAATCAGCCTGACAAACATAGTGTCTAAGATCCTAAGTTCTATAATTCTCCGACGCCTGAGTGGAGCTCGGGAACAGCAAGCCCGAGAAAACCAGGCAGGCTTTAGACCTGGCCGTGGATGTATCGACCAAATATTCACACTGCGCCAGGTCCTGGAACATAGGCATGCTTACAGACGCCCGACAATAGCTGTATTTCTCGACCTGAAGGCGGCATTTGACTCCGTTGATCGAGAAGTCTTATGGCAATGTCTGTCACTGAAAGGCGTGCCTAGTAAGTACATCACCTTATTGAAAGCTCTCTACTCGAACACTTGTGGGCATGTTAGAGCCTATGGTGAGTTGTCCAGGGAGCTATACTCATCAAGTGGTGTCCGTCAAGGATGCCCACTATCCCCATTCTTATTTAATTTTATCATAGATATTCTTATGGAGGTTTCCCTCTCGTCACCTAATTACAAAGACGTTGACCCGATCACAGGTGAATTTTCCTTAGATCTAGAATATGCAGATGACATAGTCCTGTTAGGTGAAGACGCTGACAAGATGCAGAGTCTTCTGAACACTTTGAGTGGGAATTTGAGAATGTTTGGGATGCGATTTTCACCACCCAAATGCAAATTTTTGCTCCAGGACTGGTCTTCAGCGGTACCGCGGTTAACAATAGAGAGTGAAGTGGTTGAGTGTGTTGACCACTTCACTTACCTGGGAAGTAGGATCAACCCGGTGGGTTAGTTGCCGATGAGATTTCTGCACGGATACAAAAGGCTCGATTGGCTTTTGCCAATTTGCGCCACCTATGGCGCCGCCGTGATATTCGTTTGTCTATTAAGGGTCGCGTGTACTGCACAGCAGTCCGCTCTGTTCTACTGTATGGCTGTGAAACATGGCCATTGAAAGTGGAGATACAAAAAGGCTTCAGGTGTTTGACCACCGTTGCCTTCGTAGTATAGGACGTATTCCGTGGTGTCACCATGTGAGTAATGCAGAAGTTAGGTGTAGAGTTTTGGGAGAAGAGGTAAGTCAGTTGACGAGGTTGTGAACCTTCATCGACTGAGATGGTTGGGACACGTACTACGTATGCCTAGTCACCGATTGCCTCGTCACACAATGTTGGCTGAGGTGGGTTCAGGCTGGAAAAAGGCCCGAGGTGGCCAGACTAAAACATGGCACCAATGTATGAAGTCTCTGACTGTTGGTTTAAGCCATGTAGGACGATGCAGACTAGGTGGTTGGGGTCCACGGGACAAGAGGAACCAGTGGTTGGAGACCCTAGGTGATATGGCTCAGAACCGAAGTCAGTGGCGCAGATGTATACACACATTATCCTCATCTTAACAACGCTATACCGAATCTCACTATTTTGTCACTCCTCTTTCCTTTCTTCTCGTACTTTATATTTCTTTTGACTGCATTCACTTATCTTCATCCTTCACCTCACTACCTTTTTACTTGATGTGCTGATATGAGGTGTGGCAACTCGGACCGTTACGCAGTAATGCCTGGTCCTATGTTGATAATGATGATGATGATCGCTGAGTCGAGCTCGGTGGACGCCAGGTCAGACAGTGCCTTTCTTCATGCTGAAATTGGTGCTGGCCGAAAATAGGTGGTTATCTGAGCGTAGTTGTGATAGGCGATCAACGTTATCTGTACTTTCATCTGGGATTCCAAAAGTGCCAACTAAGTGCCTCACTCAGTCTACACACTTGTGCTAGGAAATCACCTGCAACAACCACCACCTCCGAACGTTTGGCTTTCGAGAGGAGGTTGAACAGTTTACGGTAGAACTCGTCCTTCACTTCATCCGAGCTGCATTCAGTGGGTGCGTGGGCATGGATTGCAAAGAGACAATGGCAAGTCTCATTATTCGTTTTGGTTCTCACTGGGCCGTTCAGCCTCATAGCGCAGAGGCGACTATCAACTGGGATCCAGTCTAGTAGTGAGTTTTCTGCCCTAGTACTTAATGCTATACCTACACCTGCAGGACCACGACAGCTAGCTATCGAATCTCCAGAAACTCGAAGGGTGAATTTTGCGGATTCACCAGATTGGTCAGGAGAGGTCAGGTGAATAACCACGCTTGGGTCCTGTATGCGTGTCTCCCAAACACAGCACACATGCATGGCCTGAGTTGCTAGAGTCTTTGCTAACGAAGCCTGTTGACCGATTTGACGGAGGGTGCGGACATTGAAGGCTCCAATACGTAATTTGGAGCGTGGTTTAAGGAGACCAGTGATGCTGTTCTGTGGACTCAGATTGTTGTTGAAGGCTGCAGAGGTAGGAGAAGTTGAAGATGATTCAGCATCATTAATTAAGAGACGTGTAGGAAGATAAGAAGGTAATGATGGAGGAGGTGGATAGCAGTCAGAAGAAACCTGAGTGCTGACAGAGTTGTGAGGGCGGTTGACACTTCCCGGCTGCCCACACCGTGGAAGGCTATTTCTTCTTAAGGTACCTGAAAGAGATTTGTGTGACCGCAGAGCCCATCGGCCATCTGCTTGAGGCCTGTCACACCCAGCCTTTTGAGCATTATTATTTTGAACTTTTGTATTTTTGGGGCCGGATGGTCGAAAGGAAACGACGAGTGAACCAACATCGCCGGCCCGGCAGACCGTGGGGCGTGGTGGAGTGTGTTATTTTTGGGGCCGACCTTTTCTAACCCCCCCCCCTTCCACTGAGAAGGCAGCATCAGCATGGCACTGCTGATCATCCAAGGGAAACACTTTACTGCTGTTACACCTCATCCAGCTAGCAGCAGTACGACCTCGCCCTCAGACCCCCATCATAGTGTGGCAATTTACACCATAACGGTAACTGCTTTTCGTCTAACCACTATCCAACAGACCTTTCTGCTATGGTAGGACCTCGAGGGGACAAGCGTTCCACCAGCATAGCTCGTTGGGTCATTGTATTATGCAAGCTCGACCACCACGCCAAGGTAGCAGCTATCTGCTGAACAATGATGTTGTCGTTTTGCTAGTTTATTCTTTGTTGTCAGAGAAACGATAACACCGTATCCTGAAACCCATTTCTTGTTTCCTTCAAATAACGATTTCCGACGTTTTGAGTGTTAATGATTATAACAATGAATTCATTTTATCAAACTGACTACGCCTGTAAGCTGGTTTGTTTTCACATAACCTTATTTGTATGAGAAATACATATTATTACCATATACATTAAATCATGCTATTTAGCAACCAACTACAAAGACCTAACTCTTAATATAAACCATATCATATGGGTATCACTTAATCTCTCCAGTCTTCGATTATGTTGCATTTACCACCCCCTCTTCCGAACCACAATATTAAATTGCTAAATGGAATAACTGAGGCTTCTACATAAAATTTTGCCTACAAGATTATTGGGAGATATTTTAATATACCTGAAATTGGTTGTGAATCAATTTGTACTCCACCTTAATACAAGGGTTTCTTGGAAACAGTCAATTCCTGCGGATGAACACAAGATGTCCCAAGACCTACTCACAAGAATAACAATCTAGACCCTTCATTTACTACAGACATTATTTCCTCCTGTATATTTGTTAGTCTGTCATCCCTAAACAGTGACCAGAACGCAGGTATCGGGTCTTCCTACTCTAAACCGAGAAAGAGTGTTAAACGACTTCCCTCTTGACGCAAGATAGTCATGTGCTTCCATAGAGTAGATGCGAAGAATCCACTTACTTTATATACTGACATGACTGAAATCTATTCTAGCCATGGGGTGATTGTGACACTGCCCTGACAGTATTTTACAGTAGTTTCCCCCAATGTTCTTATCAAGTGGCCCCAGAACTTGCAGTGAACCATGAATGTAGCTTAGAAATCTTTATTCCTAGTTGTACGAAGCCTAAACCTCATAGACTTCACTGACAGTACTTCGGGGATATAGTCTCATTCACTTAGGACTATTCGAAAATAACCATGCAGAGTTGCTCAAAGGAGAAACTGATGGTCTAATCGGTAACTCTAAATTTACTTCAATCTGTAGGCTTTATCGCTAATGACTAGACTCTCACAAAATTGATACTTCTAGTCGTAAAAGGGTAGGAATATTACCGGTGATACCACTGATATTTGTGAATCCTAAAACACCTACTTTGCAAACCCATACATCTCCGATGACGGTATATCCTTACCACCGACTCCTTCTCGAACGCTGGAACTTTTAAACAGTATCATCTTATCAGATGCTATTCGAGGAGCTATAATTTCTCCAAATATTGACATGAACCCCTCATCCTTCCTAGAAAGTGGGAGACAAGATACTCCACTACTCCTCCTTAAACGATTTTATACAACCTCATCAAATGGAACCCAACCAGGGGCATGAATAACCACAACCATTAGTTCTAGATACAAGACAGAGGCCTGTTCTGTCGTTATGAGGTACACCTCAATAAACATCACTTCCGAAATCTCAAGAGTCTTAGAAAGCCTACTCCAAAATGCGACACACAACTTCTCCCTCCAGGAAGAAGCAATAACCCCTTTCAACAAGCTTTTATGAACTCACGTTCGTCTATGCCCTCCAATTTGCAGTTACGCGATCATATATCACAACATAAGTATGCCAATATGACCATCGTAATGGCAATTTCCATCCTCACCACGGCTTTCGACATAAGCAAACTTTACGAATACCTGAGATCCAATAATATGCACTTAAAAGAAATTCCCATCGCTGACAACACAATGGGAGAAACGCAGATCCATTCTAAGTCTTATCGATCGTGGTTTTTGAATTTTCTTGTAATACCCTCGGAGATAGTCAGTCCCAGCAGAGGTGAAAAGATAGGACATATCAGTACTGAAGTCATTATTAAGAATACGAAATGCCGTTATGAGATCACCCCGTTTCCTACGGTAAGAGAGGGAATAAGTTTAGCCGATCTAGTCGTTCCTCATAGGACGGATTCGAAAGGCCTGCCAAAAGCTTAGTACCTACCCTTTGGACACACTCGAATGCGTCAGCATCCTTTTTTAGGCATGGGCTGGCAGCCTGAATGCAGTATTCCAAGTGAGGTCTAACGTAAGTAGGATAGAGTATTCTGAACATGTCCTGATCAAAACATTTGAAAGCTCTGCGTAAGAACCATAATACGTGGAAGCCCTTTACTGCAGTTGCATTACAGTTTACCGAGGTCTTCAAATCATGACTAGTGATGACACCCAAGTCCTTTAGTTCAAAGACTGGGAGTAGTGGTGTACCATCAACGGAATACTGGGAATAATTGTTGACCAATGTGCATTATTGCACTTTTGTTAGAGTTGGTTTCCAGGCACCAACGTTTGGACCAACCTAATAGTTCATCTAAATCCGCCTGAAGTGCATACCTATCTGCATCACTGCATATGGCTCTCCAAATCTTTACATCATCGACGAATAACAGTACCGAAGAGTTAGGCATTTTTGGCAATTCGTTGATATATAACAAGAAAAGTAGTGGACCTAGGATTGTTCCTTGGGGAACTCCACTCATCACAGGTTTCCACCCGGATAGTATCCCATTAAACCTTACTCTTTGCCTTCTATCGTATAAAAGTCCCTAATCCAGGCTTGCAATGAAGCACCAAACCCGAAGGAGGAGAGCTTTCCTAGTAATTTCACATGCGACTTTGTCGAATGCCTTACTGAAGTCTATAAACACGGCATCCATTGGCAACTTGCAATCACGGGCTACAACCCATTCCTCTCTTGTGATAAGGAGGTTGGTTAGACAGGAGTGTCCAGTACGAAAACTGTGTTGCTGTGGTGCCAAAAGATTGGTTGATTCGACACTTTTAAGTACCTTGTCACGAATTACTTTTTCCAAATTCTTAACAACTATGCTAGTTAGACTCACAGGGCGACAGTTAGACACCGAATGGCGACTACTAGTATTAAAAACTAGGCTGGTTATGGCATCTTTCCAGTCTCAAGAGAGGTGAGTCTGAGTTAAGAACATATTGAAGAGATCCGTGACTTGCTCAGCAATGATGTCTGCTAGCGAAGATAGAAGTCTGGGATGTAGCTCATCGGGACCCGGGGATTTTCCAGGTTTAAGATTAATGAGCAACTGTAAGACTCTTGCCTTTGTTGTGAACACACTATCTATTAGTAGAACAGTGCTGACACCACTATTTAGCACTCCATCATCATGATCTACAGAGTAGACTTCACTAAAGTAATCCGATAGACATTCAGCTTTGGACAGGTTAGATTCTGCCGGATTATCGAACTTCTCATCCGTCGCCAGAGAGGGAATTCCACCTTTTCTTTTAGTCCTTCTGATGAATGAGAATAGTCTTTTAGGATGATTTCGGCAATCTCTCACAAGTTGCTTCTCGTAGGACATTCGAGATCGTGGAATCAAAGTTTTGCAGAGATTACGGACTTTACAGTACTCAGTCTTAAAAGTTTCCAGTCTAGTTTCTAGAAACATGTCCCGTAAACGTTTCCTCCACCTTAATAGTCTCTCTTAATGTTTTTATTAAACCACGGAGGGCGATGTGAGGATCGTCGTGGGGTCGGACATGGAATAATTGGCGTCGTTACCTCTTCAAATAGAGTTTTTAACCTATTCCATGCATTCTCAATTGATGAGTCCTTGTCGACGGCCCAATCCTTACTGACTACACAGTCCCTCATACTTGGAATGTTTGTGCGCCATACATTAGTTCTAGGGGAGGCAGTGTCATAACCAAACTCATTAGTCCGAAAACCAAAGGTTAGTACTACATAGTCGCTGTTAGTTAATGGAAGGAAGTGTCGTAGATCCAGAATGTCTTCACATTGATGAGTTAAAACTAAAACCATTAACGATGGATTGTGTTCAAAATCGTGACGTGTTGCACGTGTTACGTTTTGAACTGAAGCAGACTCTAAGACCGTCAAGAGTAAATCATTTTCGAAGGAACTGCCAGATATTGAGACTGTTAGCTCCGTCCAGTTTATGTGTGAAGCATTTAGATCCCCAACTATTCGGCATCTGTTACTTCTACTCCAGTTACGCATGAAGTCATTTGTAAAGCAGGATGGACTACGGTAAATGATCCCAATAGTACAGAAAGCTTGCTTTGACTTCAGCTCGCAACTGGCCACTTCACAGGTCCCGCATTCATGTGCTTCGGAAGTGACTAATCGTACGTGGACGTCATCCCGAACATATAGTAGTATGCCGCCACCTTTGCGACCCCCAACCCCATCCGTCCTTACGCAGTAATACCCTGTGAGGAGTGGCGAAAATCTAAATTCTTTATTAACCAGGTTTCAGTAAAGGCTACTATGTCAGAACCTAGTTCGCAGATTACTCTCGAGGTCTGTCATTTTATTTCTAATACTGGGAACATTAATCTAGATTACTTTCCTCGTGTTGGAAGAGTTCCATGATCCACCCATATAGGCCTTGGAAGGTTAGTAAGTGTCATTAAGTGTTACAACTGGGTTGTAAGGCTACAGAATTCACAATAAATTAATGTCTGTTAAAAAAAGACTGACACTTGTTACTACTGAAGCCGTTTGAATGCACCGAAAGTTTATCGAGTGCAACAACTATTGGTGAGTGAAGTTTGTTGATGTACATCAACATATCTGACTCAGACACAACTTTTTCAGGGTATCTTTCATAATTATCGTAGATTCAACAGGATTGGAGAAGCTTTTAAGTGGAACAGTTTCCATAAGTTACTGTTTAATTCTGGAAGAAGAGAAGTACTTCCAACTGTACCACTATTTTCTGCCGGTTAGTACCAACGGAAAAGAATATGGCTGTCCCGATGACTGAGTTAACAGCAGCTCCCGTAAAGTTAGGAGAAGAGGCAGCAAAAGAGGCCTGACGAAAACTAATGGTGGTTAACTGTTGAAAACTTTCCCAGTGCCAATAACTTAGGGCTCATGTCAACTAGTGTGGAACTTGGCCGAAGTTTATTTCGGGCTGATTTTGGGAACTTTGGGATAGAGCCGAAGTTTCTGTGGAAATGGTTGGTACTGCAATTCTTAAGCATTAATTTATGTGGATGTATTTCTGACCGTATAATGCGTATTAAAACCCTTGTGGGTCATATTAGGCGTTTAGCAGATGGAAACTTACTGAAAATCAGAACTTCAGGATAACTGCAGAATCTAGGGATAGCCCGCTTGTACTGCAGATACTCAGACCACAGACTGAAGTTTCTTGAAGCAGGTTATTGAAACTGCTGTTGTAAGAGGTAAATTAGTATCGTCAAGCACTAATGTGAAAACTTACGTAAGCTACTGTTCTGATACTTACTTTTCCTCAGGTAAACTTCAGTATAAACTACGAATGCACGGGTCGACATTACATCGTAGAATGGCGAAGAACACCTTCAAACCGGAAATATATTTGCCAGGTAAGTATGAGGCATGTCATGTCAGAGCTGAATCCTTCGGGTTCTTCCATCACAGTTAAAGCGACATTACCTCAGTGCTCTACCACTGAAGGTTGGTCATTGATTTAATTGACCTCATTTACCAGACAATTATACGCTGAATGCCTGACAGAGCCAAAGAAAACACTCCTAGATGCTATTCGCAACGTTATTTTGTGTGTTAACTTGACAGGAGCTCAGTCATGGAGTTCGATTGGAGAAATGCACAATGTACATGAAGAATTACCAGTAGTTCCCAGAACCGTTATCGGCACACCTATTCATCCTCACATAATCACCATCGGATAAGGTGCACCTCGGATAGTGTATGCATGAGTTTATTAAAATATTCTGTTGCAGAACGGCTTGCATAGGAACGCAAACGGACCATTACGATGTAGATAAGCTGTCAAGTATATTTTCCCATGCTTCATTTGATTCCCAGATGTGGTATCTACAAAAGATGCTGAATAGGTTGTTGGGGGTCTCAAACGAAAAAATGATACAATAAAAGACCCAGCCCACAAGCTGACATTATCTGGAAAGTGGCATCTACACGATGACAAACAGATGCAGGAAATAGAGTGGAATCATCAAGACACTACGTTTTGGAACGAGGTCTGTGAAGACATTTCCAGCCTGATTTGTTTCGATATTGGGGTATCGGTTAAAAAGATCATGGGTAACGTACTGTCACCTGAATACAGCATGAGTTGCTCATGGTCGTCAGCCGTATTAAAGAAGTCATTCAAGGAGACTTTACTATGCAAGCTTATCATCAGTAAGTCTGTCAAGTACATTATTCACCCCAGGAGCTACTTTTTGATTTTCACAGGCACTTCAGCTACAGCAAATCTGCAACCGCCGACAAAATACCTGTAGAAATACGACACTGGTTCTACAACAACAGGGACCGAGTGAGAAAACAGGATAAAAAGGGAGGGAAGCCACATTTAGTAAGCATACTTCGTTCTAATACCAATTATTTATAGAATGTTGCCTGTAATGACGTCAGTGATAGTAATAAGCCCTCCGATCAGGGTTGTTAGTCTGAGCTAAACGTGGGAAAAGGTGGGGAGTTAGCTTACGAATTTCACCATGTGGATCACAATGTTTGACGGGAATGCAATTGTCTTCGTGAAATATTTTTCTCGTGAACAGTGTGAAAGCCTCCTGGTTTTCTTTTTGTCATTAATGCCACCTGGTTGTTTAGTTATCGAAATGTATGTGACACCTAAAGTGAACTGTATGAGCAGTGATGTGTGTGGTCGAAAACTTTGGGTCAACTAAGCGAGCAGTGACACATTCTGGGAATAATTTCAGGCCAACTTAGGTGGCATTATTGACAAAAAGAAAATCAGGAGGCTTTCGCATTGTTCACGAGAAATATATTTCACTAAGACGATGGCACTCTCGTCAGACATTGCGGTCCACATGGTGAAATTCGTGAGCCAACTCTTCTTCACCTTTTCTCACGAAAAACCTGATGAAAAGAGATTTTTAAGGGTTGTTTAGGCAACAGGGATGAAGTGGTCGTACTCTTGAGTAACGCATCCAAACTACGAAAATCGGATATTCGCATCCGACCTGACTGGCCCCTTAAGGACCGCATAAAAGGAAAGCAGCTGTTGCCGAACTTAACGCTCAACCAGCTAAAGCAGAAAACACTACTAAAATAGTGGGTTTTCGAGTTGTGCGGTAGCGGGAGCGAATGCTCACTAGGCCTTCATGGGTGGATCATGGAACTCTTCCAACACGAGGAAAGTAATCTAGATTAATGTTCCCAGTATTAGAAATAAAATGACAGACCTCGAGAGTAATCTGCGAACTAGGTTCTGACATAGTAGCCTTTACTGAAACCTGGTTAATAAAGAATTTAGATTTTCGCCACTCCTCACAGGGTATTACTGCGTAAGGACGGATGGGGTTGGGGGTCGCAAAGGTGGCGGCATACTACTATATGTTCGGGATGACGTCCACGTACGATTAGTCACTTCCGAAGCACATGAATGCGGGACCTGTGAAGTGGCCAGTTGCGAGCTGAAGTCAAAGCAAGCTTTCTGTACTATTGGGATCATTTACCGTAGTCCATCCTGCTTTACAAATGACTTCATGCGTAACTGGAGTAGAAGTAACAGATGCCGAATAGTTGGGGATCTAAATGCTTCACACATAAACTGGACGGAGCTAACAGTCTCAATATCTGGCAGTTCCTTCGAAAATGATTTACTCTTGACGGTCTTAGAGTCTGCTTCAGTTCAAAACGTAACACGTGCAACACGTCACGATTTTGAACACAATCCATCGTTAATGGTTTTAGTTTTAACTCATCAATGTGAAGACATTCTGGATCTACGACACTTCCTTCCATTAACTAACAGCGACTATGTAGTACTAACCTTTGGTTTTCGGACTAATGAGTTTGGTTATGACACTGCCTCCCCTAGAACTAATGTATGGCGCACAAACATTCCAAGTATGAGGGACTGTGTAGTCAGTAAGGATTGGGCCGTCGACAAGGACTCATCAATTGAGAATGCATGGAATAGGTTAAAAACTCTATTTGAAGAGGTAACGACGCCAATTATTCCATGTCCGACCCCACGACGATCCTCACATCGCCCTCCGTGGTTTAATAAAAACATTAAGAGAGACTATTAAGGTGGAGGAAACGTTTACGGGACATGTTTCTAGAAACTAGACTGGAAACTTTTAAGACTGAGTACTGTAAAGTCCGTAATCTCTGCAAAACTTTGATTCCACGATCTCGAATGTCCTACGAGAAGCAACTTGTGAGAGATTGCCGAAATCATCCTAAAAGACTATTCTCATTCATCAGAAGGACTAAAAGAAAAGGTGGAATTCCCTCTCTGGCGACGGATGAGAAGTTCGATAATCCGGCAGAATCTAACCTGTCCAAAGCTGAATGTCTATCGGATTACTTTAGTGAAGTCTACTCTGTAGATCATGATGATGGAGTGCTAAATAGTGGTGTCAGCACTGTTCTACTAATAGATAGTGTGTTCACAACAAAGGCAAGAGTCTTACAGTTGCTCATTAATCTTAAACCTGGAAAATCCCCGGGTCCCGATGAGCTACATCCCAGACTTCTATCTTCGCTAGCAGACATCATTGCTGAGCAAGTCACGGATCTCTTCAATATGTTCTTAACTCAGACTCACCTCTCTTGAGACTGGAAAGATGCCATAACCAGCCTAGTTTTTAATACTAGTAGTCGCCATTCGGTGTCTAACTGTCGCCCTGTGAGTCTAACTAGCATAGTTGTTAAGAATTTGGAAAAAGTAATTCGTGACAAGGTACTTAAAAGTGTCGAATCAACCAATCTTTTGGCACCACAGCAACACAGTTTTCGTACTGGACACTCCTGTCTAACCAACCTCCTTATCACAAGAGAGGAATGGGTTGTAGCCCGTGATTGCAAGTTGCCAATGGATGCCGTGTTTATAGACTTCAGTAAGGCATTCGACAAAGTCGCATGTGAAATTACTAGGAAAGCTCTCCTCCTTCGGGTTTGGTGCTTCATTGCAAGCCTGGATTAGGGACTTTTATACGATAGAAGGCAAAGAGTAAGGTTTAATGGGATACTATCCGGGTGGAAACCTGTGATGAGTGGAGTTCCCCAAGGAACAATCCTAGGTCCACTACTTTTCTTGTTATATATCAACGAATTGCCAAAAATGCCTAACTCTTCGGTACTGTTATTCGTCGATGATGTAAAGATTTGGAGAGCCATATGCAGTGATGCAGATAGGTATGCACTTCAGGCGGATTTAGATGAACTATTAGGTTGGTCCAAACGTTGGTGCCTGGAAACCAACTCTAACAAAAGTGCAATAATGCACATTGGTCAACAATTATTCCCAGTATTCCGTTGATGGTACACCACTACTCCCAGTCTTTGAACTAAAGGACTTGGGTGTCATCACTAGTCATGATTTGAAGACCTCGGTAAACTGTAATGCAACTGCAGTAAAGGGCTTCCACGTATTATGGTTCTTACGCAGAGCTTTCAAATGTTTTGATCAGGACATGTTCAGAATACTCTATCCTACTTACGTTAGACCTCACTTGGAATACTGCATTCAGGCTGCCAGCCCATGCCTAAAAAAGGATGCTGACGCATTCGAGTGTGTCCAAAGGGTAGGTACTAAGCTTTTGGCAGGCCTTTCGAATCCGTCCTATGAGGAACGACTAGATCGGCTAAACTTATTCCCTCTCTTACCGTAGGAAACGGGGTGATCTCATAACGGCATTTCGTATTCTTAATAATGACTTCAGTACTGATATGTCCTATCTTTTCACCTCTGCTGGGACTGACTATCTCCGAGGGTATTACAAGAAAATTCAAAAACCACGATCGATAAGACTTAGAATGGATCTGCGTTTCTCCCATTGTGTTGTCAGCGATGGGAATTTCTTTTAAGTGCATATTATTGGATCTCAGGTATTCGTAAAGTTTGCTTATGTCGAAAGCCGTGGTGAGGATGGAAATTGCCATTACGATGGTCATATTGGCATACTTATGTTGTGATATATGATCGCGTAACTGCAAATTGGAGGGCATAGACGAACGTGAGTTCAATAAACCATGTTTAGAGGGTTATGTGTGCCTTTCCCCCGTCGTGTTTTCAACGACTGAAACTCCTTTCCTCAGCAAGTGGCACCGGCATCTTCTGTCATCGCGTTTATGAATGAACTACATCTTCACGGTGATATCTTCTGGAAGGATTGATACGGGCCAACTACTCCTTCGGTTTTTGCGTGCCAAACCGTGATGTGTGCATTTTATCTTTCTGTCATTTTCCCGAATTCTGTATTAGCTAGTAATTCACCTTCTAAACTATTTTAAGATAATGCAACTACTCATGAAGTGGGTGCATCTCACATTTGAAGTTTTTTTCCAATCTAAATGAGGCTTCATTCATATAGCTGGTAAATCGAAGTCGTGGCCGGAACAGTATCTGTCAAACACGATACAAACAAGCAATCATGCATTCACAATTTCATTCGCGAATAGAAAGAATACAATACCGAGAGCTGTGATGTTCAAGTAGGTAGGAAACTTTGTTTATCAAACACGTTTATTCGGCTTATTGCGATCGAATAACTGTGGGAATTCAGAATATATGCCTGAGAGGTACGTTTTTTGGTCTAAGGAAGAAGCAGTAGGAAGATATGTCAGTAAGTGGAGGTGTGAAAGGATGCTCGGTTCTTGGCGTTAAAATTCCCGAAGGAGCGATCCCTTATGGTATCGTGGAATCACTAGCTAGCTGGATAAAGTATAAGGCGTATACTCTAATTGGACTTAAATGAGGCACTTGGGAAGCCACTTTGAAAATTCTGATTGATATTTCCCGCATTGAGTGTGAGCCTTGTCAATGGACTGCATGTTTTTTCTAGGGCTGAAACCAAGCGCTATACACGCAGAAGCTTGACCGATGGTTGTAACATTACCCTTCACCTTACACAACGCATTAATGAACTAAAATCTCCATTAAATGAGCTCAAACGCTTGGTTAGCCTGATTGCACTTAAGTTGTTCACAGTGTACTGAAGCTAAGTGTGTTAAGTGGGGCCTCACTGTGAATTTTTCACGTAATCAGGAGTACTTATAGTACAGACTGAACTTTTGTGTTTATGTCAAGCACCCTTTCACAAATGGGACGCTGACTGATTTTCTTATCATTCCAATGAGTACATTTTAAAGGGAGGTGAGTTATTTGAACAACCGGTGACTGGCGGTTCAGCGGTTAGCTTCAGTGGCACTCCTCAAGAGAAACAGCAATTGCAAGGCGTTTTTGTGATTTGCTCATTTCTCTTCCGGTACACTATGAGTCTCCCCTATTACAAGCTTAGTCCCACACTTCTAGTAGTGTTTTTTCCCACTTTCAAGCACGCTACGTAGGATGGTGTTTCGTTTGCGGTGAACATGCTTTTTTACTACTCCCACGAAGCGAATGGTTTTCTGCAAAGGCTCTTTGAATTTCAAAGTAATGACTTCCTGGCAGTGTGGCTATATACCTAGGTGGTGAAGCACTTATGTGATAGCTAGAGTTGGGTTGCGCCCATTCAAAGCAGTTATTTTGTCTAACGACGAAAGACAAATTATTATTATTTGTCTCATGGGTTCCCAGTGGAACATACGGCTTCTGTAGCACGTCGCCACTTCACTCTCTTCTCTGTAGTCTTTTGGACCTAGCTCCACGACTGCCCACAAGCTTTCATTTCCTCCTCATACGATCTCCTCCATGTTATTCTTGGATGGTTCCTCCTCGGAGCTGCTACGAAACACCCCAGATAAAGAAAATTTTTAAGAACCTTATAATAGAAAAACCATGTGGTTAATCACACATGCACGCGTGAAAATATGCGTAAAGTTCGGATGGGTCTAAGAGTATAGCAACTCCTCTCTTTTCCATGGTGGTCTGCGTAGTAATTCCCTTTTCCATACGCGTTAATGCTTCTTCTTTTATTTGCAGCAACAGCTCGATGACGAAATTCGATGCTGAATTTTAATCTGGACATATCTACCAACTGGAAATAATACCTGCTGTTTGACTCCTTGAATCGTTGAACTGCTCCCAATCTTTCGTGGTTTCTGGAACATCATAATCAACTCACCAACTGATCAGGATTCTTCTTGCGACGAACCGTTTTAACTTTCCCAACAACCATAGTGGCACAAATATTCTGAACAAACGATCAAACAAGAGTCCAGTATGCCTATTGGCTCAGAATATGACTTACCTGCAGTAGTTCCACACCACATGTTCTCTAGTGCTCTGTATCAAGTGATCTTTTAAGTAAAAGTTACCATGCATCAAATACACTTCTCGAATGATGCTGCTTACGATAATATGAACGATGCCTGAAGTCTTTGTATAACTGCTGCCATTTGGACTATTAACCGCTTCAACGTCTACTTCCATCTACTACTAGAAGTACTCTCAGTGGAATTAATGTATACTACCTTTAAACGTAACAAGAACTGGAAATGTATTGATTTAGACACTCACCTTGCCTATATAACTGTTGACACTTACTGATAATCCAGATCGTATAAATAGGTCCTTTGCGGTTAGCAAAGCTAAAAGCTGAAGGACTTTCTAGTGAATGGATGTTTATATCACTAAATGGACTGACAGCGTCGTCTGGTTATAATGCAAACTTCGAACATTGCGTGCTTTTGTTGCTGATAGTGGAACCTATCTGTGTAATGACAGATGGAAATCCATACCAGTTTCTTGATTTGCAGAAAGTTTTGATCGGGTCGTGCATATCAATAACTTGCTATGTGAGCTATACAATTCCAAATACCATTCTCTAAAATTTTGGGAATTGTCCTGGTGCTAACTTGGCAGAGGCGAAGGCCAACCAGTAATTATTCGAACTTGTTATGTGCCCACGAACACGAAACCAAAGAATAACACAGTAGCGTAGTCGGATGGAATAGTATACTTGCGAGTTCATGCCAGGATTCCGATGCGTTTCAACTGACTGACTAGAGAGTCGATTACGAGCAGTCCAACGTAACACGACAGCCTGCCAAATGGCCTGGATGCTTGGCCGGGTGCCTTCAGCATAGCGAGTCCAGTTAAACTAACAAGGTCGGCATCAATGTTGAATCTCGCCAAACCCTAGGCTGTTGATTTTGGGGAAGCGTGTGACCCTACAGATCACTCCCCCCAGTGGGTTCGTGGGGACCCTCAAGAGATGCCAGCCGGAAGCAAAAACCCGGCGGTTTCTCTGCTGGTGAAACCCTCCCGATGGGCTCACTTCTGGTTGTCTGAACTTATTCTAGGGTGTTGTGGTAAGTGAAAAATAAAATGCAATAAATCGAATTGTACGTCGATAGTGGTCCTCAACTTCCTCTGACGCTCCGTTCAGTGCTCATTGCAGCTTGAATATAATTAAAAGCCTTCAATACCACGAAAATGTTTCGTAAAAATGGGAATTGTTTACACATAAATATATCGAAAGTAAAGTTTGCTCTTACTTCCACTTTTTTTGAAAAAGTTTCATTACGTGGTGGTAAAAAACGATATAAAAAGGCAAAATGTAGGAGGATTTTAGCATTAATGATAATAATAATATATATTTCATACAACATAGGTTACATGAATACAAAACAAGCTCACAGGTTTGAACATTTTTGTAATGAGAAATGACTATTATGTACAGTGTTAAGCTACACATTAGATACCGTTATTCATGTCATATAAGAGGGGTGTTGAAGCAGGCTCAGTTCGAAATTATGAATTATTCGGTTGTTGTTTGAATCTTCCAATATTCTTGAGCATGTGGCAGGCAGTACAGTCATGACCTTGGGGTGTGTGCGTTCGTCATAAGGTTTTCATGGCATGGCGCACACTGACAAATGCGATTTGTAGGATTCCATTTGGATGCAGGACTGGTCAAGTAAACCTGAAAAGTGGATAACAAAAGCGAAAAGCGGGTGAAAGTCGAGACAGGAGCACAAAAATGAGCAAGGGTAGATCAGCCGTGATACATTTGGGTGAGTTCTTTCTACTGACTGCAAAACTTACTTGAAGAAGTATCCAAAACTAAACGTTTAGAGGTAAGCTTATGTGGAAGAAGATGAACGTGCGCACGACAGTAATGAAAGTTAGTCTGATGCCAAAAATATCACTACGAAATAGAGAGATTAGAGGGTTTTGGGCCAGGTATTCATTGCCGGTAAATGAGAAAAACAGCGCCCAGAAAACATTTTGAATCCAAAACAGTGGTACGCACATTTTATTTCACACTGCCAAGTTGAATGAGACTTCAAATACTCCAGGAACTGACGGTTCTACCTGATCGTGATTTTTGTTGCGCCGGCGGTTGTTGTATCTGTGCACTACCAGTCACACCGTCAAGAATTTCGATAATCGGGCTACCCGCTGGTAGGTCATAGCGAGCTGAAACGTCACTTATAGTAGGGTTGCCCTCGAAATAAGCTGGCTTCAAACGGTGGATACTAACAGTATTTTCACGTCCGTTTCGCTCGATTATACAGAATTTCTCAAGTAGCTTGATCACTTTGAATGGCCCATCGTAAGGTGGTTCAAGTGGTTGACGAACGGCGCCATGGCGAATGAATACGTGTGATGTCTTTTGTAGAATGGGGTGAATGAAGACGTGTGAAAGTGAGGCAGAGAGTTGTTTTTGGGTCTCACCTGTGTCTGACAACGGGTATGTCATAACACCGGCGTCTTTTTCATACTCTGGCAAGTCAGTTGAGCGTGGCTTAGCCAGGCCCGCATTTAAAGTGCCAACGAAAGACACGCTGTCCAGAACCTATGCGCCTGTCATTGTAGGGTATATGAGCGGGATTGGGCCTTTAAAAACGGTTGTCATATGATCAGTTGTTCAGTGACCTATTACTGGGAGGAAAACCTAGTAATCCGGGAGCAATAATATTGCCTGAGAAGTAGCTTTCTTGTAGCGTACTATAATTTAGTAGTCCACCTCAAATGTTACTGGCTCCATCATAGTGCCTGTGTCCCATAAAGTTGCCACCATACAAGTTAGACATGTACGCTGGTCATAAGTATTCCAACCATAGACGTTGGTATTCGGTGCGTACGAGGAATGGGGTATTTGAGAAGAGTGATTTAGTGGGTAGTATGCTATATGTTCATTTGTGTACGGTCTAGGATGTGCGTATGGAAAACTACCTAGGGGGTAATTTGGACTTCTAGACATAGGCTGGGAATGTACGTCTTCTGTGGGAGGGGTTCACCGGAGAGTTTGCCCGCTATTCATATACTGATGTGGCCGCACATTATTTTGCCTGTTTTCTCCTTGCCTGAGTTATGAGCTTGTTTAAATCGATCAGCTGGGTTGGATTCCTTGTGGTTTGTCTTTGGGGTATTCCACATCTTAGCTTTAGCATAACCCTGAACCCTATTGTTCTGCTTCTGTAGGGTAGGCTTTTCGATATATTTGGTTTTCAGGTTTAACGACGACTGCCCTTGTGCATCAGGTGGGCAGCTGGACTTGTCAAGGTCAATGGTTCCATCATGAATACATACAGAGTCAGCAGTGGAGCCAGGAGGTGTCAGCAAATGATTTGGGACGGGGTTGCCTGGGTATTCAAGGCATCTAGGCAATCAGTAGCCGGAGAACATCTGTTTTTAGTTGGCGTGGGTTTTGAGCCTACATTACTTTCGTAGGTTCGCCTTTGGTTAACAGTCTTTTCTGATACTATCTTAACGTCCCCAAGTTTAATGGTAAGAATGGTAGTGTCAAAAGAACTGATAGACTGGGTAGCCCTTCGTTGACTGTCAAAACCGAATGAAGCTGGGCGGCAGTATTTCTGGCGTTTCTATGATAGCCCAAAACAGCTGCATGGAATACCTAATACGTTAACGGTGCTAAGAACTACTTTCTTAACGGTGCTCGTAGGCATTTTACCCGGGACATTGTGTACAGCTGCCCCTGGCCTGCTGCTATGCGCTTTATGACTTCGGAAGAGATGTAGCTGACTACATTCTCCACCTTTAGCATGACATCAAGCTCGGTCTCGACTTTGCTTCCAGTGTCTTCGAGGGTCGTGTTAAATTTGGTGGTCAGCAGAGTTAAAAGTATAACGTATTGCGTATCTAATATTAAATCCGCTTTGTTGGCTGGAATTACACCAGTTAAGAGGACCATGGAGCAGAGTTGGTTCACTTGCAGTTGTAGGTCTTGGATTGTTTCTTAAAGTTCGGAAACAGTTGAGAGCTCCTTACTGAGAATTACCGATTCAGATTCAACCGTCCATACAACACCTGGAAGACCTATTACAGCTTTCATCTGTGCGATGATGCTACCTAAGGTTGTTTTGAGACATAGATAGTCCTCAGTTGTCAGGCCAGTCATCAGGCTGCTCGTCAAAACATTTGTTGGTTTTAACACCGGTGTTGTGCCTGGTTTCGCATCGATAACGAAAGCATGTTAAGAGTAGCTATTTCACCACTATGGATTTCGCTGGGGCTTTTACGAGCATCTTTGTTTGAGTTTCGACCCACAGTTTAACGGTATTTTTTCCAGTTAATGTGAGGTCAGAAAACTGCGATCGGTTGGATATGGTAAGTAGCAGGGGGAAGGTTCGTGCCAGTGGCCCGTACAACAGCTTGCTCAGACCACAAGGACAACTCAAAAGCGCACAGATGTGAGATTCTGTGCTATGTGAACACTAGTGATGAACAACAGCATAAAACAGCAGCGAAAAGCAACGTAGTAATAAACTGAGAATAACTGCAAGAGTGTATCGCTAGTTACGAACGTACCGCCAAAATGATGATCAGTCAACCCAAAAACACGTGAAAATTGTGTACACATGAAATACGACCTAGTCCACAATTCGAGACATCGATATAGTACGAGTGAAGACTAACCAATCTACGAATTACATTACACTGGGGGCAAGAAAAAAACTACCAATCATGTAAAAATGGTGTCAAAATGACGAGTCAAAAGTGTTAAAATCGTCAACAATGCTCCATGCAAAACTGGGCCTTATAACGGTATTCCGCCAGACAGTACTTTTTTTCCCTTTCTTAATGTTTCTTAACCACCACTTTCAATCGGAATGTACTGCATAACTGCTCCCCAAATATTCAGTGCAAGCTGCAGATTATCGCTTCGTTGGATGGACCACAGCTATGAAAGTTATTCGGGTAACTGGAGTGAAGATGCTTCTGCAGGTGAGAGGAAAAACCCAGTGACAGCTGGTCATCAGAGATCACCATAACTTTCGTCTTGTTACTGTATTACTCTCAAGCACTGATTTCATTGAAATGTTACACCCCTATAACTCTACGAACCACATAAAATATTTTGTCTTGCATCAATCGATTACTACTCATCTCTGTGTGCAAACTGTTAACTGACTTGGCGTTTGGTTGCGTTTAGCACAAAATGCCTACTTCTAAGTTTTCTCTTCTAATTGCTGCTTTCCAGGTGGAACATTGTATCCTTGTTCCTAGGTCCGTGTCAATATCACAAGATGTTATCCTCGTAATATACGCGCATATATTTTTGAAACTTTTCCCCCATAAACTTTGTTTGAATGTCGGAATGTGTTCATATGGCCGCAGGGCATTTCTTATCAATAACCTACCACGAATCAAATAATATATTTTCCTGGATATCCACGCCCACGCCTTAAAATCTTGTAGAATTTTCGACATACATCAATGTGATGATGCTTGTAAACTGGCTTCTCCCATGTTAATTTACTAATGTGAGAACAAAATTTATTATCACTATTACTGGTGTTTTAAACGTGAGTGAGACCTCTCTCACTGCTGATAGTTTGTCAGGGATGTTCAAGACGTAAGGGAAGTAATAATTTGTGGAGTTTTCCGTTTCGTTAAACAGAAAGAAAAGTATCTCGGCATTGCTTGATTGAGGATGGCCTCATGTCGCTGCGTTACGAACCTGTCTACAACTCACTAACTTGTTTAACAGTTACTAGGATGTCCTAGTAACAAATCGACAACATAGTGAATTAAAATGGCACCACATCGATCAGGGGTGAATGGAGTAATTCTCAGTGTGGGCATCGCACTCACATATACAGCGCTTGAATCAATGGAAGCACAACCTCAAGCACCTATTTCTGTTTCAAGGGGGGTGGGTGGCTCTGCTTCTGTACTTGATAGTGCGAAGCCGAAGCGTGGTTGAGGCCTTTGGATGCGCGAAGACACAGTACAACAATGACTGTGAATGACGCTCGGTACGTGATGACAAGTGCAACAGTCTCTAACCTCCTCCATGCCAGCCGTATTACTACGGTTGGAAAAGAGAGTAGAGGCTAAGGGGTAAAAATAAGCAACCACACATGGTACAGGTCAGGCAGCGGCGGACCAAGATAATGCAGAAGTGCCTAACACAGGATGGCAGATCTGATGGCCGGGACTTATGGAAATCACCCTTATAGAAGGTCACCAGACCTAATAAACTCCCTTCCACCTCCCATCCCTTAAGACTATAGTAATTATCTTCCTATAACAATGAATGTGCATGTCAAAACTCTTACTGGTACACAAGTGCGAAACAAAGTCACCATCTTTAAGCCTTTGTAACACAGCTCAAACTAGGACGTGAAAAAGTACTACATAAGATTCACAAGGTATTCTACAAGTAGAATTTAGAACCATGCAGCCCTTTACTCCTCGTGTCCTCTTTAAATACTCCACTCTTCAATGTTGCTTCCTCGAATTCTAAGACAACTAACTTTGCTTCTCACTCCTCTATATTTCTCTTTCTCACAAGACATGCAGACTATGATGGCGGATCATACAACCGTGATACACTTCAAACTTCTGGTCAACACCCGGAAACTATCATCTTCTACCACCCATAGGTGCAAAATCATCAGAAGCTGGACAATTCATCCGAGACTACAACCTCTCCTAAATTCATAGCTCCCATTGGGAGGGCAA
The DNA here is from genome assembly GCA_944470555.2 of Heterobilharzia americana. Classification (NCBI taxonomy): domain Eukaryota; kingdom Metazoa; phylum Platyhelminthes; class Trematoda; order Strigeidida; family Schistosomatidae; genus Heterobilharzia; species Heterobilharzia americana. The sequence continues at coordinate 68,570,214 of OX104129.1, read as the reverse complement.
CTAGGAGTGTTGGTGGTAAGTGCCATTTGCACTCAAATATGCAAGTTCTACTCCTGACAACCACTCCCCTGAAAACGGAGAAAGCAGGAAGTGACTTCATATGACGCGCCAACCTTGGAGTCTTATTGGAAGGTTTGATGATGAAATCCCTTATATTCTTCACCGTAATATGATAACAGCAGCTGGATAGAGTTGCATCTCCGATTTTGTTCCTTGAAGCAACTCTGTTTACAAAAGTATAAACCTAAACAGTTGCTACACTCTGCATGACACCACATAACGCCAAACCCAAGTTTACTGCAGCCTTCCAGCCCGGTTTTCAACTCTAGTTTCGCTTGCCATCCGTGGGCACTACAAACTTGTTGAATACAAACATAGCTTCAGATTCATTTGTTCTCAACATTCCATATTCAATATGCTCTCATAGATTACATAACTCACTATTTCCGGGATACTTCTCATTATGAGAGATTAAACCACGCATTAATTTTCACCACTGCTGTTTAAAAGTCTCACTTTTATCCAATGTTTGTAACCAGCAACGTCTGAACAACTGTTTACTCTTCGTATGGCACGATGATTCGCCTCTTTCAGGACTTTTGCAGCCTTAATTGATGAGCAACATTTAGATATTGCCCGTAAAAGTGATATGTGTTCACATAATTCATTATTTGTGAAAAGGCCTTTCCTATTCTTCCCAAGAGGCACGAAATAAAGTTTTAGAGCTCCCTGTAGAATGATTCCCAACATTTTATCATGATTATCTTCAACTGATCGATTCAGGAGTCATCTTGAACAGTCGACCGCATGACAAATACATTATCATAACGCTGATAGTCGTGATCTTCTAGAGAGGGTTGATGACTGAAGGCCTGAGCACATTTTTCGATAGTATTATACACTTGAATATTGTTAGAAACGAAGCCAGCAAGGGTTAAAAGGTCAAAAGGCTCCCCTCAATGTAAGCCGAAGACAGTCGGCGTTCCTATTTCTAGCTGACAAGAACATACAATGTCCTCTTGCATTGGCTCACCTTCAAGGAATCCATTCGTGCGTGTAACACTTTTTTGTAGTTGGCTTTTCATGTCACATGGCGAGGATAACATAATGCGGCTCATTTATTGATGATTATTTTTGATTGACCTAGTTTGGCAACGGGAGTCTTGTGCTATTTTTGACCTGGCTTTCCGTGAAATTTCCTCTCTGCACACATTTATGGTCTCATCAATTTACAATAAAGCACAACACAATCGTGAATCTCGGTGTTTACAGGCGACCATTACCGTATTTTGGTATAATCTTGTGAGCCTTTACTACAAAGCATATGACAGCGACCACTATTCAGCCCAACCGATTCATAATCAGTGCCTCATCAGCATTACTATTCGGTGACTTTTGAAATCAAATATCAAATACTTACCTGGAGTTCTCAAATCGCCATTATGATTTCTTGCTGTTGGGGCAAAAGTGGCATGAGAAACTGACAGTGCACGTGGCTTAAAATTGCTAGCGGCTTAGATCTGTTAGTCATGGAGTCGAAATAGCCTCTTTTAAATAGGTCTCACGTTTAGGAGCAATGAACCACCGGCCTGAATGCCCCCATATCCCGACTTGCAACCAGAGGGAAAAGCAGAATAAAAGAGTGGGCAGCAAGACTGTTCAGAACTCAGAAGAAGAAAAGGGCGCCAATCCAGTCGTCACGGAAATCTACGAGATGCAAAATGTCAGTTGGTATTGTAACGTGGGAGTATTGGCATATGGTAGCCCAACGAGCTTCCACCATGTTCCAAATCCTGCAAAGAGGACTAGACTGACTTCAGGACTGTCTCCCAGAGTATTCTGTATAACTGGTAATAACTCATAGAACCTTTATTCTGGTGTTAAAAATATCTCAAGTTCCATCAAAGGTCAGTATAGCAACCGTGCGCTTTCCGCTACACACTGTTTAAACACAACAAAAAATAATGATGTGAATGGACTGTTACATCAAGACGCTTAAGATTACCAAGCTATGAGAAGGAAGTAGAAGGGCACAACGAGGTTTCCTCTGTAAAGCACCACCTAATTTACTCGAAAGTTCTAGTAATTTCGCCCGATCTGGCCTACACATTAGAGTTTCTGGTCCTATGTGGAAAACTATCATGGCACGTGTGCTTCATGTTTTACCGTATTCCTCTTCCAAATTGTCTTTAGGCCACAGCGATAGTGTTCACTAGCCCGCCAGGTTCTCCTAACTATTTGCCGGTCTTTTGTGGCTAAAATGCGGAAACATTTGGTGGGTACCAGTGTACTTCATATTCTAGTATTATACTACATTATTGGTAGCGTGCGGTGTGATGGAAATTCATGAAGACACTTGCCTACTTCTACATATCCACGATGAACTATTACTGGAAAAGCTACCCCGGACCGGTTTTAGTTTATCTTTTGTTTATTCACGCTGACCATCGGCAAACGAAATGATCGGGCCTTCGAAACTGGCGCATAATTCTTGCAGTAAACGATATCCGAAATATAATGATATTCAATCCTGAATATATAGGCACACACCAGTTTTACAGGTATCAATAAGTTTGTGTGTAAATTACATGTATCTTTATGGAAGGTAATCTCAATCCCCACCTGTTGCCACTAGAAGATATAAGTGCTGCAAATTCATATAATGGAACATCCCAGCAGAATAGGTATGCAGAAAATCTACAAGTTGGACAAGTGGAAGTATTGTCTTCGCAATGACAGAAAACCCGGGTTATATCTCGACACTACAGGTATTACCCAGAGAAGAATAAAGCTTGAATTTAATACTCCCATTGTAACAGTTTTTACTTTTTGCTTGAGATAATGGCGAGAAGTTTATGAAGGAACGTATGCACGAATTGTCTACATATTGTACTTTATTGATGGTTCCAGGACTGTATAATTCATGCACGTTAATGCCATTCTACGTCAGAGATTCGTAATCTTGGTTGCCAGCGAGAACTAATTAGTTAAGGAACACACCATGGCTGAAACTACCCTTCATGGAGGGTAACTAGTTTTACCACGTTCAGAATACCTAACTGCAACGAGCAGAAATAAAAATGTTCACTGGACTACGACTTCACAGTTATCGAAATCTAGGATTAACTCATTATAAAAGTGACCAGCAAAGTCCAACACTTACCAATTGCAAGGCTGTCACTACCCGTGAAGACGAAGGACAAGATGTTCTGGAAGCCCATTTGGTGCATTCAAACAAGTCTATTGCCTCTGGATGCTGGAGTTGGAAAAGTGAAGACATTTGGCTTTTGGTCATAATATTCATCAGGATTATGAATCTTTGTCGTGGAATGGTATCAGCATGCATGAATTATACAGTCCTGGAACCATCAATAAAGTACAATATGTAGACAATTCGTGCATACGTTCCTTCATAAACTTCTCGCCATTATCTCAAGCAAAAAGTAAAAACTGTTACAATGGGAGTATTAAATTCAAGCTTTATTCTTCTCTGGGTAATACCTGTAGTGTCGAGATATAACCCGGGTTTTCTGTCATTGCGAAGACAATACTTCCACTTGTCCAACTTGTAGATTTTCTGCATACCTATTCTGCTGGGATGTTCCATTATATGAATTTGCAGCACTTATATCTTCTAGTGGCAACAGGTGGGAATTGAGATTACCTTCCATAAAGATACATGTAATTTACACACAAACTTATTGATACCTGTAAAACTGGTGTGTGCCTGTATGTTCGGGAATAAATATCATTAGTATTATTACTGAGAGCCAAATATCTTCTCTTTTCTGACTCCGGCATCCAGAAGCAGTAAACTCGTTAGAATGCGCTGAGTGGACTTCCCGGACATTACCATGAGATTCGGGAAATACAACTTTGATACCTTTCCCCTATCCCTATCCGGAATATTAGACACCATAACTGACACAGAATATACAACTACCGGACGACGTAATAGAACCAGCTATTAATCTTTACGGGGCTTTTATAAAACTTTTTTGGCGAGAAAATAAAAACGGTGAACCCGTCCCACTGCAACTGCAACAGTAATAGGCACTTCTGAATACCACTTACATGGAATATTCAAGATAAACAAGAAAAGAAGACTCAAGAGGCGTGTAGTGACTAGCTGTCGGTACGATTTAGTACAGTCTGTAGGTGCAATGCCTCAGTGGGTGCGCAGAAGAGGCTGCACACGTTTTTCAGCCATAGTCCAACCAGCCAGCGCGGGAAGGGTAAAACTGACCTGCCTCAATGAGGACAGTTAAAACCGAGACTGTCCCACTAGCATATCTTCATCTTTTACCACATATGGATTTTGTCGAACAGATATGTGACCTATGTATGCTGCTCAGCTTAATATTTAATAATATTTTTAATATTAATAATAATGCATATTTCATACAACATAGGTTACATGAAGCATAGACAGTGGCAAAGACTAGACGAATAGTCGGATAGAACTATGAAGGTCAGCATCAATGTTGAATCTCGTCGAACCCAAGACTATTGATTCTGTAGAAGCGTGTGACGCCACACAGATTTATCAGCAGACATTTCAGTATGAGCAGTGGAGACGGTCAAGGAATGTTATTTAGGAACAAGGAAGGTCTTTGTTGGATTTACTACGTCTCAATCATGCAACTGTTCGAAATTTATCTTTTGCTGGCCTTCCACTTATAAGAAGCTTTTGTGAGGCCAAACTCAAACTGTGTTTCAAAAATAGAGAATGAATCGCAAAACAGGTCCTATGACCTTATTGTTTAGAAGCATCCCTTATGTGAGGGGGTTGTGATCATATCATCCATGTGAAATATTTACGTGAGGAAGCAAAAAAGCACGACTTCGCTTAGCAAATACACTCCTGAAAACTTCTCTTCCTCGCAGCCAACAAGGTGTTGTTAAAATTTTGATATGTCTGTGAGATACCGAGAAGTAATAGAGATTTTTAATGCATTTAGCTTCCTAATCTAACTTTTAGGTGGTAAAGCTAGTTATCAGTCATTGGACACTGTGAGCAACATAGTTTTGAAATTTCACTTACATGCAATTCTTTACGTGAACTTTTCAAACATTCTGCACTTGTTTTCGTGCTCCAGATTTCGATGGGGTTCTTCAAGAAGAAGGCTAAGGAAACCGATCCAAGTCAGTCGGTAACACTTAAAAAGGAAGTATCAGTGTTACAAGGTGTCAGCATTGTTGTTGGTGTAATTATTGGATCTGGGATTTTTGTCTCACCTGTTGGAGTTTTAACCTATACCAAGTCCGTTGGACTGTCATTCATTTTATGGACCGTAACTGGGGTATTTAGCGCACTAGGTAGGGCTGCATTTTGTGTACTTACGCTGGTGAAGGTGCAATCGTGTATGCCGAATTAGGTGTTACAATTCCTCGATCTGGAGGAGAATATATATACATCCTCCAGACGTTTGGACCTCTACCTGCCTTCCTTGCTTTTTGGATCACGTTTGTAGTCATTGGGTCCGCAAGTTGCGCAGCCAATGGCCTGATTTTTGCTGACTATATCCTTCGACCAATATACATGAGTTGCACTACTCCCACTTATGCTGTCCGAATGGTTGCAGTTTTAGGAATTTGTGAGTTATCCGTTTAAATTCATGTATCAATAAAGTGACCCTTTGCTTTATACACTGTTTTAGTGTCAAATTGGCGACAAAAATATCTATCTTCTTCACTGCTTGTAAAGTGTCAGCTTTACTGCTTATTATTGGGTTTGGTTTCTACTACTTAGCCCTAGGTAAGATCACTGTGCTTGGATAAAATTTGGATAAAGTGACAATTTTGCACTATGACTGGCTATTCTTATCTTAAACAGGTAACACTGAGAGTTTCAATAACTCATTTGAGGATAGTGAAAAATCACCTGGGGCGCTCGCGTTGGCGTTTTATCAAGGTTTTTGGGCCTTTTCTGGTTGGTAAGTCATTGCGTCATGCCATTTGATACATTTTGTTTTATTTTAGTTTCGAAAGTTGCCTAATCACTGGTTGTACTAGTTATTTTAACAAGATAAAAGGGTTATGCGCAACTAATATTACTTACATCTAGAATAACAGTAGAAAACAATATTGTTTCGGTTATGGGGAGGTGAAACTCAACCAAAGCGAAGTCTTATGTGCCTGGGGAGCGAAACTCAGCTTAAGTTTACTGAAAGAAATGCCATCGTTTCTGATAAAGCATAAATCAAACTTTTGACATTCATTCAACCACTGTACAGTATTTTTCTGTGATCTCAATAATTAAATAAAGGCCATTTACTTATGTTAGGGTAAAACACATTTGTTAATAGACAGTTTTAGCCAACTGATCTTCCCGAAGTCTGGTATTGGGTATATTTTTCAGTTTAGCTCCTGGAGAATCGCCAGTAATATTCAGTTTCCGAATTACTCATGGAAAATCCCTTGGATATCTACAAATAGGAATGAGGTAGTGGGACCCAACGTAATTAACACAACTTTAGTCAGCTGAACCAACAAGGTAACTCAGGGTATTGCATGTCCTAAACTTCACAAGTATGACTGCCATATGTACAACATGCTGTCATCAGCATTAGATCTATAGTTCACAGTGCATGTAACGCACCAGCTTGTTGCACTAATTAGATGAAGGTGATACCCTTCTAATCTTCCGCGTCATTACGCAAGTAGTTTGGTGAAAGAGCCAGAAGTTTGATGCCGTGAACATAAACATCGACAATTTTCATGAATAGACCAGCTAAACCAAGCAATACTTGTAGTAACTAACATAATGTGGATATTATTCTGAACTAATTAATAAGCATTTTAGTTTTAATCTTGAGCTTCTTAAGGAAGTATACGCTCCTTTGATAACGAAAATATTTAAGATTAAAAACACTGGTTAAAAATATGGAACCTTTTAATGAAACATACCATACTTTGGTAGTATTGATGATAAATTTCCGTCTAGTTCCTCATTATCGTCAACATTACAAAAGCAAAAGCTTATAAGTTTTCTTAGGTGAACTTGAATTATTATTCCGAAAACTTTTGTTACTTGTAATTTATTCTGTATATTAAGTTTATATAGGATACACATTTTTCCTAAACGGAACACCACGAGTTCGATAATGCTTTTCAAATATTTTTGTATTCTGTCTTACAGGAATTATCTTAACTTCCTAACTGGAGAGGTTAAAAATCCTGCAAGGTAATTGTAATCAGTTTCGTTTTCTTAATTTACTTAACCACGTTTGTATTCAATAAGCTATATGCACAAGACATTCAGCTCAGAAGCAGTTACTAAGGAAATGTGACCTGCTCATATGCGAATCGACAGAAATAGAAAAATGGGGACCATTATATTCCGACCATGTGGCTCAGTGGTAACGTGGTTTACGCGAAACCTGAAGGTCCTGGGTCCCTCACCTGTTTAGGTCATGGGTGCACATCGCTGAGGAGTGGCACACAGACAGAACAGCTGTCCAGTGCTCCCAGGTTTCCAATGGTTCTCTAACTGATGTCCGTCCATGATAAATAACTTGTATCACGTTTTGACCCCGAAACATATTACTTGGAAGACGAGCTCTTAAACCTGAGTCACATCCCTGTGAAAAATTAAATAGATTGATAAAACCAGTATACAGTATTGACTCTCAAATAGCTGTTGGGTATTCTTTTTGCCGAAATTACTCTTGGACAGTGCCACAAGCCTCTTTACATTCAACTGCATTTGATCTGTACAAACTGTACTAACCACTTTGGGAAACGCTTTTCGCTTCCATTTTTCTCAATTTTCTCGTAACAAGTAGGTGATTTGTGCTTTGAGTCATCTGTTGTTCATAGTATAAATTCATTCCAATAATTATGAGTTGTATAGACCCAGAAGTTAAGCATGCTTAAGTAGATATTCAGAAAAGATTAATATTCAGGTCTTGTTACTCTACAAAATGCGTCTTCGGATACAAGAGCATTTACCAACTTGGTTTGGAAAAGATGGGACGAAAGTGGTGAAAAGTTCTGTCTTAATCCCTTTGTAGACACGAGATATCACATAGACGCTAATAAAGGCCATGATATCACACTTGTTCCAAAAACGGTGTCATATGTAGCTCATCAACGCCCACTCAACACAGCTGAGGTTGGCGCAATAAGATTGATCAAACCCTAACTTCAAATGCAGAAAGAACATGTTCAAGCATTATTTCTCTCTGCTTTGAGTAAACTAAGCCCACTCCTGTCTTCTTTATCCGTTATCTTTTCGTTTACCATCACATTCTCCATCTGTATACATCACCCTATTACTGACAAATTCAGAAATAAAAGTCGACTTCCGTACAGCCCGTACATCGAAATCCACTTTCAAAATGTATTCGCCTCAAACTTAAGCTGTACAAATGCATTTTATAACTGTAGAGCCTGATGAAAAATTATTAAGAAGGATATTCTCCGTTCAGATCGTTGTTGATCAGTGTTTTGGAAATTTTAAAAAGTTTGAAATCTCGCTAACTGATACATTCAGATTCATGTATTGCTTTGATTCCATAAGTGGTATTACTTGTGTAAAACGCTTGGATTCTAATGACACTGTTTGTTCCTAACACAATACATTACATTTTTGTAACGACTAGTGTTTTCATCGCCAAAACCTGGGTAGTACATCACAATACTTTATCAAAGAAAAGTTGCTTTGAGTGATACTGTAAAAGACTTTTCCGTAGGTGCTATTGTGTACATATTACTTCCATAAATTCCTAATTTTCCATAACTGCTCAATATTTGAGTGTCATCCTAAGCTTTTCGGTCATTAAGTTCACCAAGTAATGCAGCGCTAGTCCTGAATACTGAGTAACGTCGTAATAAAAGTGCTACTATTATTTTAAATTATATGTTTCATTCTTGTGCATTTGAAATCCATTAAGCCCACAGATCGTGAACAGTCTTTACTAAATGCCAAATAGGGATGACATTTCAGTTCTTAGCTGAAATTCATTTTAGGTACTCATATTGTTGTATGATAAAGAGGTGTTTATATCTTTCAAAGTGACTTGTAAGGTTAATGTTTTACTGGACTTTACTCCAAAGAATAAATAGAGTCAATTTGCCAACCTAACCGCGTTTACGACTAACTCAATCTTTTCTTAGAGATATTTGTCATAATCCCTATCACTAAGCTATTACTAAACGGTTAAAATGTCGTCATGATAGTTAAGAAGCAATAGAATATTAGTAAGTTACTCAGAGTATGAGCATATACATGTATCGATTGGCCGCATATGCTTACCATTTGAATTTCCACGTCTAATGGCCTTATTTTTCAAGTCGGGTGATAATATGTTCTTCGATAAGAATCTGAATACTCTGATAACAATGACAAAATGTGACACCGTACACCCATTCAAGCTGTCAAACTTTGAAATAACACAGAAGCAAACGAGAGTATTCAACGTGATATCCACGTCGTAAAGCTACCCAGATTTTAAATATTCACGGTGGTAGATAAATAATGGATTAAAGTCGCTAATGCAGATTGACCATGAGATGCATGTCTCCACTATTTTTTAGACCACAACTATAGTCTTATTTCCCTATGCATAATTTTGACTGACACCCAGTAACTTCCTGATACCAAAATTTGAACTATAAATTACATAATATAGACTTTCTTGTCTCAGTCGGTAAAAAATGATGCGCTTCAGAAAAGCTAGTGATAAAGGTAAATCATAGAAGTTGACGTGTGATCTGTGCTGTATAGATAATTAATGTGTCTTATACTTCTGGCATCTAAGCTGTCTTAAGAGTACAAATGAGGAGAGTTTCGTTTTGTAAACCGAAGCATATCTGCTTCTAACGGGCATTATTTTACGGGCTTTATATCTGTAGCTGAAAGACGTTTACCTAATTTGTTATCAGTTATGTTCGGTAGTAATACCTAAGAATAAGTGAAGGTCAATGGCCTTATCTAAGACTTTTTAATAGACTGCGAGCCACACCGACTGTATGATGCTGCGATTTAGGTTGGAGTAGATGGATAGGGCCTAAGCGTATGAACAATGATTTCAGGGTGAGTCCCTATGGCATTTTAGTTACAAACACACTGCATTTCATAGTTTCATTTATCAACAAACCAATTGTTAACAAATGTGTGTATATTTTTCTTATGAAGGACACTTCCAATTGTGATTGTCCTTTCCCTTACGACAGTAACAATTATTTATATTTTGACAAATGTGGCCTATCTGACAGTGCTGTCACCTACAGAAGTTCTTGCTTCAGGAGAAGGATCTGCTGCTATAGCTGTGGTGAGTATTCCTGTTTAGTGTTGAAATATTTATCTAATCATTATGAATAACATAAAACTGTATGCCTGTAGTTGTGGCCTTATATTCTAAACCAAATTCTGTATACAACCAGTCGACATCCAGTGTGGTCGGTCATGGTGAAATCGAAACATTAGACAGACAAGAATCTGTCCGATGTAGCTCATAGGTACACTTTCCTCTTGCGAAATGAGTAATGTGTTGTTTTCAATTTCTGAGAGCAGGTCAGAACAGAAAGTACGAGCTGAAACCCAACAATTCGTTAAGAAGCAAATTTTACAGAATAAAAATTGCGTTATTAGTGTCCGAATAACTTGAGGGCAGTTGAAATTATGCAGTAAAAGAAAGCTACCGTATATACCTTTCAAGCATCTGTTGTCTTTATTCAGTACATATCCACCCCTACTGAAATCAATACTCAAAAGTAATATCCATTGTTATCAGTGTGTTATTTAGCTTGTCGGTTATTGTCTGAACTATTGAACACTGGTTGAATAGTTTCTCCGAGTAAAACCAATGACATACTATTCAACACAAAGCTAGACATAGATGCTGAAAGATCCATGCAAGTGAGTACATCTACCTGGGTCCATTTTGGTATTGCTGACTAAATTTTTAAAACCCGACTAAAGGTTTTCTAGAGCAGTAATATTGCTGTATTGCAGAAAGATCTGTATTCTTTAAACATATTCTTTACGCTTTAGCAGGTACCATTTACTCAGCTAATGTCCCATAGTCTATCTAATTTTAAGTGTACATATACAGATACTGTATGCCTTGGAGATTTTATGCTTTGTCATCAACTCTTCCTCGTATATGGCCTCATGTAAGCACTTTTGAAGGCGCCATTTGTGGCTTTTCGTTAGTGATAGGGTTTTATATAGTGTCATATATTTCGTAATTATATATGTATATTGCAAACCTTTTGATGAAAATAAACCTGTTTCTTCATTTCTGGATATTTAATAGAGTTTCGCAACAAGGTGTATGGGAGTTTTCGGTCTGGTAATGCCTGCCCTTGTTGGTGCCTCTGTTTTCGGCAGTATAAATGGGGAAGTATTTTCGATTTCTCGGTAAGTTACTGATATCTTTGCGTATTTTTCCTAAAACTACAATAAATCAGAGGCGTTATGGTCACCACTATACAGCTTATTAAAATACTTCTTTTCTTCATAGTCTAGTCATTATTCAGTGCTGGTCATTCAAGTGCAACATGCTGATTCATCTAAGATGTGACTCATTTTGTTGATTTTTCCCTCACACTGGGGAGAAGTTTTGAAGATTAAATCAATGTTCCATTCTGTGTTCTGCATTACTCTTTCTCTCTATACTTTTGTTCCCTGATTATCCATGAATTGACGGATTTTATGTCAGCCGTTGATTACTTATCACTCCTGACATTTATCATGAACCTGCTATCCAGTCGCACCAGTTCGACTGACGGCTGCTACCCTGACGTGTGGTAATCACGCTTGCATGGCCCAACGACCCAATGGGCTACTCTAACTGGAACACTTGTTTCCTTGAGGTCCTGCCCTGCCAGATAGGTTTGTTGGATATTGATAAGAGAAGCGTTTATCGTTGTTGTGTAAATTGCTTCTCTGGTTGGAGAGTGAAGTTTTACAGCTGGCTTGACTGGTTGTAAGAAGCAAGATATTTTTCATTGGATGACTGACAGTAAAATCCTGGTGCTCCATTCTCTATCGGAAGGATGGAGGTTAGAAAACGTTGGCCCCGAAAATAACATACTCCTCCCTTTCCCTTGGTCTTCCGATCCCGGTGACGGGTGTTTTCTACCCGACATTGGAATAATCAAATCGTATTGATTTCAGTCAACTAATATCAGTCCATGATGAATACCAGCTTGAAACCTATCACATGTTGAAAGCCTCCAAATGAAATATGAAAGATCTGTTTTGAACTGTCGAAGTAATTAAACGCATATCGTATTACTTCCAATGATAGCATGAATTACAGGTTTCACATGAAATGATGACATTTATTCTCCGTCCCTAGTATGTTCCAATACAAGTGAATAGATGACCCATTTTTAAATTGAAAATATTTACATAAATTTAAATGTCTATGATAATCACTATGACTGAGGGAAATAGTATTTGACTGTATTTGATACGGTGACAGCCTCAGTTATGTTTAGCAGGTGTTGGCTAGCTACACGTGGTATTCTTTTTGAAATACGGTGTATGACATGATACGACATCATTAAGCCGCTTGATTTGAAAAAGAGGAAGTGAAAGTGGTGAAACATTGGATCCTAAGGCACCTAATAGACACAGGACATCATGTAGTTGCCAATAAAGCTTTAAATGTCATACGGCATAGTTCTCAAAAACAATACCACATGTTGCTTTGCGATACCTGCTCAACATAGCTGAGGCTATCGCCATAACGTTGACTAAACCTGAACTGTGTATTCAGAATGTATTGTATATGACTGCATGGTACCTTCCTTCACTGTTTTTTCTACACGCAATCCACATCAGAAAGATAAATGTCAATTATTCGTGTAGCATCCATTGAATAAAAGTTCATTAGTTAAATGAAAATACACTTTTCACAATTCATCCTTAAATATTTAGAATTTATGTAATTCTGTAGATAATTAATTAATCACTAGATAATGAAACCATTTCTTCCGCTTTAAGTTTTCTAACTTTATGTCTGCAAAATTTTTAATGGGTAGGGTTTTAAGTGCCAGAATTACTATAAGTAACATAAGGAATACACAGACAATGACAAAAAATGACTAGATTATTAAACACCAAGTGTAAAGTCTCCTTGTAACCGTTACACCTTTGAGAAATTATTTTCAGATTTGAATAAATTTGAATTGCCTACTACTTTTGTTTGCATCTAATGCATACACTGACTTTCATTTCAGACTGGCATTTACTGCTGGTGAAGAAGGACATATGCCTGCTATTCTTTCAATGGTTAATATTGATCGTTTAACCCCTATTCCATCTGTGTTGGCTGTGGTAAGTGAATCACTGAATGATTTTTTTTCCTTTTATAATATAACTACTGTGTGTGTGATCCGATGATTGTATGTTCTAAAATTTCCATCTCAAGTATCTGTATCCTTAGGGATAACTTTTCAGCCAGACAGATGTAGAACCTAGGAGTTGATGTAATTGTAGATTTATTATAATTTAGACTGACAAAACCATGGTTTGGCAGATTTGAGCTGATACTGGTTGATGGTTGAAGGTGAAATGAAAATTTGGGCAGTGGCAGGATTCCAACCCGTTGGTCGCTGGTTCGAATTCTGTCGTGGTCCATATTTTCACTTCATCTTCAATCATCATCCAGTATCGATCGTATATTTGTCTAGGTTGCCACATTTCACACCAGGAAAACCAAAAGTCAACAATGAGAGAAGACAAAAAAAATGAAAATAATGATGTTATCATTTCCATAAAATAAAGATTATAAAGGGAGAGGAGAGTGAAAGACTGAATTGTAAATAAAACCTGTAATTTTCGATATTTCTACATCTTCAGTGGCTATGTACAATGATGAACTCTTTCAGTGAAAGTAACTGGCACAGGACCTGGAACAATGGGAGTATGGTGCTATTGTACATGTGACTAAGTTCTCTGATCGTGTAAAGTGTGATCTGGTTGACATATCCATTTCAAGGTGCGAAACCTGACTCCTCTTCTTCCTTCTCTGAGGTTTGGTGTTTTCCAGCTTTAAATGAGTGTGGGAAGTTTAAAGAATCTAGAATCTCTAGAAACTATTTTGGTTGACCTAATTTTACTGTAGTATTTCACAAAATAACTTTCTTCCCTTCTTGCAAACCAGGACGATCGATGATACAAACTAGTCAGTGGAGATCACTTATAATTCATCACAAGGATTGATCTGTTCCCTAGAGGTAATCAGGTTGACTTGGTGCATGAAGACGATATGGTTGGTGAAGACGCTGAGAAAATGCAGGGTCTTGTAAATGCGTTGAGCGGAAATGTATGTTTGACCATGCGTTTCGCTGGCGTCTGTCCAATGCAAGATGATGCTCGAGAACTGGTCTGGAACCACTCGCAGTTTTATGACAGGGAATGAAGTGGTGGAATATGTCGACCACTTCACTTACTCGAGGGTATGCATCAGCCTGAAAGAGCTGATTGCTGAAGAATTCTCAACTCACAAAAGGCTGTTCGATATTTGCCAACTAGTATCATTTTTGGCGTCGACTAGCGGGATGTCCGACTATCCATCAATGAACAAGTTTAATGCGTTGCAAACTGTTTATTCTTATTGTACGGCTGTCAGACATGGCCGTGGAAAGTAGAAGATATGAAGTGATTACAGGTTTTTGATCACAGGTGTCTTCGTAGCATTGCTCATGTTTGTTGGAGTCACTGTGTGAGCAATATTGAAGTCAGATGAAGGGTACTAGGCAAGATAGACAAGTCGATTGATGAAGTTGTGAACTTTAATTGACCGAGATCGCTTGAACACGTGTTGCACATGCTAATCCACCGCCTTCCTCGACTTGCTGTGCTCAAGCAAGCCCAGTTATATTGGAAGAGGGTTCAGGTTGCTGAGACAAACACATGCCCTCAATCAATAAAGTTTCTGACCGTTGATGTGAGTCTTATGGGGCAACGTAGACTGTCTGGTTAGTGTTCCCGAGACAAAATGAATCAGTGGTTTAGGATCCTTGGTGAGATGGCTGAAAATCAGTCGCGACGGCCCAGGTGTATTCACTTCTTGATCTCTTCTAACGCTTGAATATTCACGCTAACTGTTATCCTCAAACTGCTTATTCTCTCACACAAATTCATCTACTTTGATATCACTCTTCTATCCATGTGTTTTTTGTGTACTACTGTAAAGCGTGGCAACTTGAGTCGTTGCACCTGTGCTAGTGGTTGTATCTCGATTTGTCTGTCTGTTTCTGTGCCTGCCTGTCATTATTCTATCTTTGTAGAACCGAGATTGCTTCCATAGGGCGATTCCAAAGTGATTGAAAGTCTTTTGGATGAACTACGAACATATTACAGAAGATATGATGAAACTGTAATCAAAATGTGAATAGTGCCCACAAATATGAAACATTATTGAACAGCGAAGTTACACTCATATCTGCTGGACACACATTATATCATGTTTATCTGTACACTGTTTAGGATGCGCTGGATTCAAAACTACGACCGGAACAGGCAGGCTTCAGGAAGTACAAATCATGTGCGAACCAAATTACAACGCTACACTACGCATCATAATAGAACAGAGTGTGGAATGCCGGTCACCTCTCTACCTCAACTTCTTCGACTTTGAAAAGGCCGGCGTTGACAGCGTCGATCGAGAAGTAATTTGCAAACTGCTCCAACACTACTGAACACCGCAAACCTTTATCAATCTCATTCAACAACTATATGAAGACGCCACATGCCAAGTAATTCACAATGGGAAGCTCAGTGATGTTTTGAAGTGAAGACGGGAAGGAGTGAAACAAGGCTGCCCACTATCACCACCCATGATATTCCTGATTGTAGTGGACTGGATCATGCAACAGACAACTGTGAAGAGCGAGAAGAGGGAGATACGCTGCCTGGACTGGGGAAAAAATCCTAGAAGATTTGGATTTCGCCAACCATGACTTGTGTCTAATGTCTTGTGGCACAAACTTGAAGATGTACAGGCGAAAACTAACAAGTTGACAGAAGAGGCGAGGCGAGGCAGGGCAGGGCAGGGCAGGGCAGCGAAGACGGGACTTGCTTCAGGTGAACGTAGAGTAGATAGAGGTGATGAAGATACCCAACCAACCAACAACAACAACAACAACAACAACAACAACAGCAACAACAACAACAACAAGAAGCTGCAACCACCATCAATGGGAGGAACTTAAAGGAAGTAGTGTTTTTCATCTATCTAGGCAGCACTGGCTCAACTACAGGTGGCACAGGCACAGACGAGGACGTCAAAGCCAGTCAGGATCGGACAAGCAAGACAGGCCTTCCTTCATTAACCTGAAACCAGTGTGGAGATCTACACTGCACTGCACTGCACTCAGCACAATGCGTGAACAAGATCCAGATTTTCAACACCAATGTCAGTCAAGTCAGTGCTCCTGTATGGTTCAGAGACTTGGTGCATTACGAAAGGGATTTCCAACAAACTACAGACATTCATCAACAACTGCCACCCATGCTGGCTCCTTACTGAAGATCAGATGGATTGCCAGAATAGTAAGAATAAACAACAAGGAACTCTGACTGACTGGCAAGGAACCAACGAAGAAGCTGTCGCTGAACAAATATGCACTGGAAGGAAGTGGAGATGGATTGGATTGGGCATACACTGGGAAGGGTGATTGGGGACATCACGCACCAG
The DNA here is from genome assembly GCA_944470555.2 of Heterobilharzia americana. NCBI lineage: Eukaryota > Metazoa > Platyhelminthes > Trematoda > Strigeidida > Schistosomatidae > Heterobilharzia > Heterobilharzia americana. The sequence goes on along the minus strand of OX104129.1, from coordinate 68,553,553 downwards.
GCCAGTCACTTGAGCGAAACCCAGATGAGAAACGATGAGTTGGGTGTCATAGGTAGGGGTGACATGGAGGAGATCGTGTGAGGAGGAAATAAGAGCTTGTGAGCAGTCGTGGAACCAGGTTGAAAGGATTGCAGAGAAGAGATTGGAATGGAGGCATGCTACTGAAGTGGTATGTTCCATTAGGAACCCAAGGGACAAATGATAATAATAATCTGTGCAGTGTTTATGCTTTTTCATCATTCAAAGTGTTGAAGACTACAAAACCATTATTGAGAAGAATAGTGTATGCTAACCTTCTCGTCAAAGTAATGTAGCTTTCACTCTAAACTACTGACCATAATAAATGTAAACTTACTATCGTGTGACTAAGCATCACAGATACCTAAATCGAATGCCATCATTGAAACTAATTAAATCAGTAGTGACAATTTCTGGTAATTTATATCTTGTTCATAGTTCAACTAATGACCAACCTTCGAATAGTTTGATACCGCATCACTACGAAATATTCGGTAATCGTCCAACCTAGTGTCCCCATCAAACCGAAGATGTTATTTTGTTGTATATTCCTTCGATTTAACTTTACGTGGTATTGGAGTTTACTTCTCTGGATAGTTTACTATTATAAAAGTGAACCGCAAAGGTAGTTTCACGTTTATTTTTAAGGCAAAGTTTTACACTATTTACAAGTGGTGCGTATGTATCTATTTACCTCTTTTGGAAATTAGTTGGTTATGTTTGTTTGTTTGTTTTTTCATAGGTGATTCTGGCAATAGTCTTTCAAATGTTTGATAATATATTTTATCTAATTGAACTTACTGGATTTGCTTTCTCTGTCATTTCTGCAATGGCTGTGTGCAGTTTATTGCATATTCGTCGTACAAATCCTGGATTAAATACATCAGGATTCCGAGTAAGTTGTAGTTTTTCTGAATATATCTTAACAAATGTTATGTTTTAGCAACTAGTTAACTCCTTAATTTCACTATTGAAAATGTATCTGAGTAAAAAACTTGTATACATTCCTCAAATTATTATTACTTTTAATTAGACTAGTTTATTTGATATTGCACATAGTGATATCGTATCATTTTACTAGGTCACGTTTTGAGTAGAGCATATTGTTCATAATCATAAGACGGTTCCCGATTCATAGGAGATATTTGTATTGACAGGTGAAAAGGTATAGCTTTTTGAAAATGTAATCATGATGGATGGATGATCCACTGTAATCAAGATTTGATCGAACAGTATGGCAGATATTGGCGGCTGAGTAAAACGTTGACGTAGTTGGTATAGTTTGTATTTGTGTGTCACAGCATGTTTGAAATGAAATAATAGCAACGTTTGACATGGGAGTCTACTCTGAGCTTCTTCACAGATAAAATTTACTTCCGAGTTGGAGGATGATGAAGGAGAATTAAATATGTTACAATGTAATGTAAAACGAAGACAAGACGGTGGTTTAAACTCAGGTATCTGAAAAAAACCAATCGATATCAAAACTTGATTTCTTCCCACTTTACGTCATTAAGGTAGGTTTAGTCAAATGTTTCAGTAGTCGAGCTAGGAGTTCATCCAGTAAGTCAAAGAGTTTAAATGAAGACATGAAACACATAAGAGAAGCTTTACGTCTTAGTAATTGGCATGGACTATGATTGCAATGCAACTCAGAAGGAAGGTCTGTATAGTGTTGCCATATAAGGGTAACCCTACTTAGGATTCTCTATAAGGTTGAAATTAGGGTGATATTCAAACCAAAAAACACACTCAGAGACAAACTTTATCAGTTTAAAGATTGCATTGACTCAATTAGATGGAATAATTTAATTTACGGAATACGCTTCAGTGATTGTGAAGTCAAGTGCATAGGTTAAGTTAGTCGAAAGGTGTCATTTCAGTTAACAGTACACAAGAACTTAGGTAAGTTTAGATTGAAAATAATTAGTCCGTTTGATAAATTGAAAGAGCATAATGAGAAGACGAAGATTATCTGAAACATGTGGTGTATTAGCGCAATACATTTAAAGCAATCTGATCACACATGGACTTGTGGAACTACTTACATGCAAATTTACGAAGAGGGTCGATTAAGTTAGTAGGAAAGATGAGAATAGGAAGGGTGGAGTAAAAACGAAGTCTAAATCACATCACTCTTGTTTCGAAAATTAAAATCGCTACGACTAAGATAGTTTCAGCGTGGGTGTGTAAAAGGGATTTGAGTTAATGGATGACCAGAGCTTCAATAGATTTAAACATTCACCCTGACTACTTTTATGCACTACTTGAAAAGTTGTTTTCATGTCTGCCGTATGTGATTTTGTCAGTCAGTCAGTCAATAACTAGCTTCTTGTATGTGTTTAGCAGTAGATGGAGACGAACGTTTGTCGCCTGCACATAGCGGATCTGTTGAGGTGATTGGTTTTTGAAACCGCTAAGATACTAGGATGAAATAGGTGTCCAGTGCTCCCAGGTTCTCAAGGTTTCTCAGGTTGGGGTCACTTCATAATCAATACCAACCTGAGGTCAATCAATAAATCCCCACAAACCTGCAAGTCACTTAGGTACATTTTCAAGCTTCCCTAACTGCATATCATAATTATTCCTTCCTATGTACATGTTTCCACACATACATGTTAATTGATTGATAAGCGGAGTGGGATTTGATGCACTCGCTTATGTCTTGTTTTGGATTTTGTCATAACAGAGAATTTATCTTCTCTACAGTGATCATCTTGGCTGCATAATATGCTTTACAGATGACTGATCTAAGCTTATTTCACAATAAAGCTATATGAATCACCTTTAAATGGTGATTGTCTTAGGAACGGAATGCTACTTCATCGGTGCAGATGCGATCTATCCCGTCGGATAAAAACCTAACCAAACCCAGTTTATATTGGAGTGGACAATAGCTATGGAAACTAAGAGATTGCCCTGTTCACGTAGGCTTCCTATAGATCGACACTGTAATCGAGCCATTCTCTCTTTGACTAAGTAATGTGTCTAAAAATGGTAGCTGTTTGTACGGTCTTCTTCACAAGTAAGGTTAATGTGATTTTGGACCCTGTTCATGTTCTCCAGCACGCACATCTGATCATCGAGCTTTTCACATGTTAGTGGTTGTCTCATCAACATATCTCTTATGGAGTGAAACTCTTCTAATGAGATCGTCAAAAATCTTTTGTTATGCTTTCGAAACGCTAATGGTTATATATATATTCCGGAACGGATATAATACGCACGCTTAGCTGTGACAGCTAACTTAGTATGCCAGTGCCACTGACTGCAACCCCGGGATGAATAGAGAGAAGACCGAAGCTGGCAGATGGGAGAGTTTATTACTCCGAGAATATAATAATAAATCAATCCCGAAGCACGTGAATAAGTACATACATGAAAAATGACCTTGGTCTCAATTTGAGGCATTTGCATAGTAAGAGTAAAGATTAACCAATTAGCGATTTACTACTAGTCATACCATAAAAATGGTACGGGTATGACACGTTGAAATGTTCAGATCAATAACAATGTTTTATACGAAACTCGGGCATCACAACACTTTTCAATATATGACATGTATACATCGGCTAACAATGGTCCTAACGAAGTATTCATCGCGACGCCATCAATCTGTCGTAAGCGGTCTCCCTCGAATTTGAACTGAACTGTGTCAGTACATAATAATAACTTATTATTATTTATTATTTGTCCTTTGGGTTCCTAATGGAACATACCACTTCAGTAGCACGCCTCCATTCCAATCTCTTCTCTGCAATCCTTTCAACCTGGTTCCACAACTGCTCACAAGCTCTCATTTCCTCCTCACACGATCTCCTCCACGTCACCCCTACCTATGACACCTAACTCGTCGCTTCCCATCTGCATTCCACTCGACTACCTGGCCTGGTGCGTGATGTCCCCAGTCGGCCTTCTCAGTGTATGCCCAATCCAATCCATCTCCACTTCCTTCCAGTGCATATTTGTTCAGCGATAGCTTCTTCGTTGGTTCGTTGCCAGTCAGTCAGAGTTCCTTGTTGTTTATTCTTACTATTCTGGCAATCCATCTGATCTTCAGTAAGGAACCAGCGTGGGTGGCAGTTGTTGATGAATGTCTGTAGTTTGTTGGAAATCCCTTTCGTAATGCGCCAAGTCTCTGAACCATACAGGAGCACTGACTTGACTGACATTGGTGTTGAAAATCTGGATGTTGTTCACGCTTTATGCTCAGTGCAGTGCAGTGCAGAGGATCTCCACACTGGTTTCAGGTTAATGAAGGAAGGCCTGTCTTACTTGTCCGATCCTGACTGGCTTTGACGTCCTCGTCTGTGCCTGTGCCACCTGTAGTTGAGCCAGTGCTGCCTAGATAGATGAAGGACGCTACTTCCTTCAAGTTCCTCTCATTGATGGTGGTTGCAGCTTCTTGTTGTTGTTGTTGGTTGGGTATCTTCATCACCTCTATCTACTCTACGTTCACCTGAAGCAAGTCCCGTCTTCGCTGCCCTGCCCTGCCCTGCCCTGCCTCGCCTCGCCTCTTCTGTCAACTTGTTAGTTTTCGCCTGTACATCTTCAAGTTTGTGCCACAAGACATTAGACACAAGTCATGGTTGGCGAAATCCAAATCTTCTAGGATTTTTTCCCCAGTCCAGGCAGCGTATCTCCCTCTTCTCGCTCTTCACAGTTGTCTGTTGCATGATCCAGTCCACTACAATCAGGAATATCATGGGTGGTGATAGTGGGCAGCCTTGTTTCACTCCTTCCCGTCTTCACTTCAAAAACATCACTGAGCTTCCCATTGTGAATTACTTGGCATGTGGCGTCTTCATATAGTTGTTGAATGAGATTGATAAAGGTTTGCGGTGTTCAGTAGTGTTGGAGCAGTTTGCAAATTACTTCTCGATCGACGCTGTCAACGCCGGCCTTTTCAAAGTCGAAGAATTTGAGTTAGAGAGTTGACTGGCGTTCTGTACTCTGTTCTATTATGATGCGTAGTGTAGTGTTGTAATTTGGTTCGCACATGATTTGTACTTCCTGAAGCCTGCCTGTTCCGGTCGTAGTTTTGAATCCAGAGCATCCTTTAGTCTTTCCGGGATGATGCGGCCTAATATTTTGCTTGGGGTGGACAGGAGCTTGATTCGGCTTCAGTTCTTGCAAAGAATGAGGTCACCCTTCTTCGGGAGTTTGACAAGGTAGCCCTTCTTCCAGTCGCCAGGTACCTTGCCTTCCTTCCGCACCTTGTGCAGTAGTGGTGTAAGCATGTCCGCTGTTGTCTCTGCGTCTGCTATCAGTGCTTCTGGCAGGATTCCATGTGGTCCTACTGCTTTCCCGCACTTCAGTAGCTTTATGGCGCTCAGGACTTCCACTTTTGTTCGAGGATTTGTGTTCACTTGTAGTTCTGTGGCTGGGCTGCAGGTGGTATTTCTGGACGAAATGCAGGTGGTGGTGGTGGTCGTTTCAAGAGCTTTTTGAAGTGGTCGGCCCATTGTTTCCTTTGTTTCTCTTCTTTCGTAATTAAGTTTCCGTCATTATCTTTTATTAGTTTCATGTGTGTTGATCTCTTCACAGATAGTAACCTGGCTGTTTGACACAGTGTTGTCAGGTCTCTCTCTCTCCCACCAGCAGCCTGTTCCGCTTCACTTGCCAGTGTTTCGTAGGAGTGTCTTTTGTCTTTCCGTGCACTCTTCTTCACTTCTTTGTCCAGTGTAGTGTTTTATACATTGTACTCAGTTCCTCTTTTCGTTGTGCATCCTTGTACTGGTTTATCTTCTGCTTCTTCATCCTCCTCTCCTCTATCAGTTTCCATGTGTCCGTCGAGATCCATCCCTTATCTTCTTTCTTCTCTCTTCCTAATAGGGTTGTGCAGGTTTCTTTCCACATCTCTTTCAAAGACTTCCAGTGTTCTTTCACACAGGTTTCTTCAGGGATGTTCCTCGATATCTCTCATTTCGTCTTAATGGCTTGTATTTCGTGGAAGTGTCTGTTGTCTCTGCGTGCACCCTTCTTCACTTCTTTGTCTAGTGTAGTGTTTTATACATTGTACTCAGTTCCTTTTCTCGTTGTGCATGCTTGCCTGTACTGGTTTATCTTCTGCTTCACCATCAACCGCTTCCTCTCCTTGCTCTATAAGCTTCCAGGTATCCATCGAGATTCATTCCTTATCTTCTTTCTTCTTCCTTCCTACAACGGTTACGCAGGTTTCTTTCCACATCTCTTTCAAAGACTTCCAGTGTTCTTCCACAAAGGTTTCTTCAGGGATGTTCCTCGATATCTCTCATTTTGTCTTGATGGCTGACGTGAAGATTTCCTTTGTAGTTTTGTCCTTCAGTTTCTGTTGTGGGTGTTGAACGTGAACTGTGGTCTATCACCAGCTTCCTTGAAGGCTTTCATCTTGATTTGGAAGGTTCCTTGCACTAGATGGTGAGTGGTCTGAGCCTGCATCTGCTCCCCTTCTTGACTTTGTGTCAAGTAGGCTGACTGAGTCTCCACTTTCTTCACATTGAGATGAAGTCGATTTGATTTTTAGTGTAGTGTGTCCATCTGGTGAAATCGAATCCATGTCGCTTTGTGGATATCCTTGTGCTTGAACACACTGCCTCACCTTCAATCACCAAATCGTTGAGTGCACAGAATTCTGCAAACAATTTTCCATTCTCGCTAATCACCTCACCGAGCGCTTCTCGGCCAATGGTTTGTTCTCTTCCTGTGTTGCCCCCTCCCAGTTTGGCATTCATGTCACTACACCCATTAGAATTTTTATATCGCCAACTGACGTCTTGTCCAGTGTTGATTGGAGTTGTCTTTAGAATTCCTCCTTCTTCTCTTGATCTGCATTATTTGTAGATGTACAGCGTAGCATTGTATGATTGTGACCTTCCTTCCTTTGAGTTGAACCTCGCTGTCATGATCTTGCAAGAGGAGATTGGTTCCCACTGCATGAGAGCCTTCGATGCTGTTGGGGACATCATGATAGCCACTCCGATACTCAGTGTGCTGGTGGTTGTCGTCTGGGTGACAATATTGCAGTAGATTATTGATTCTCCAGTTGACAGTTTGGAGACTCCACTCCCATTCCATCTGCTTTCGCAAATTCCTAGCACTACAATGCGATACCTTCTCATCTCGTTCATAGTCTTATCTTTGTTATTGATATCACTTAAAAGGTGGATAAGACTGTGTATCTTTCAATAAGGATTCAAGAGTTTTACCAACCATTTAGCAGGATTATGCGTGGATGATCTACACACAGACAATATTGGACGTGGCGGATTGTCAGTTTTACGTGTTTCAGGCAACCCATATAGATGTGAATGTTCAAATCCATAGAATTTAGACCAATCCATGCTGAGCATTTTCACGAGTTTTGAACTGTCTCGTCCTTCCAACTTACGGATTCCTTCATCACTGTGAATCGATAACATCTTACTTTTGTAATCAGACCTGTCCATAACGACCACATCTAATTCCCTATCGGGTTTAAGTATAAGTGTAGTTTGATAAACCCTATTACAATGAGTAATCTAGAGAAGAATTCAGCCATAGCTATTTGCGTCACAACACAACCGCAAAGTAGTGTGGGTCAGTGTTTAACGAAGGGAGAGGTTTCTCATCGAATCTCTGATCGTCAGTCTGAAGGCTAACACATATAATCGAGGTGACGCAACAATAATTCCGGATGTAGGGAAAGTTTTACTATCAATTAAATCAAAGAATGAATCAAATAACTGAACTATAAAACTAAACCAGAAAGCTGAGTGATTAGCTGGATATGATGATGTGTAATAGATTCTGCTAGAAACGTTATCTACCATATCACAGAGCTGTATCAAATAGGCTAATGTAATATGGAATTACATCCTACCACAGGGCCAAAATTCTATACTTACGTTATATCATTCTGGAATCTTATTCATTTGACATAGGAGTTTATACCACTGGCCAACGTGATTGTCAGTTTTCTCTGTAAAATTGATTTATAAATTAAGGTAACAAATATTGGCATAATAAAAAATATTTGTGGAATATCAAATTTGTTGTTGAGATTCAGATTTATTGACCTCATAACAAGCATCTACACATTCAAGACTTTCAATACTGATGACATCAAGTCTCATTACACACATGAATTTTGTGCATAGAACCAACTTCTGTTACTTAAAGCATTAAAACCAACGTTTTCATTAAAAAAAACATTTCTCCTACCCAACCTTCGACACAAATTGCTTCTTTTTAAATGTTTATATTCCCTTGATGTTTAAACTGTTTTTCTCGAATGTGTTCCAATCTCCATGTTTTGAGTTCAGTCTATAGACCATCACAATAGTTGTTACTGGTTCGCATTGGTTCTTCAACCTCACTTTGTCTACTTGTACCAGTCATAGTCTACTGAGTGAAGCTATTTAGAATATGCTAATCACTCACCCTGAGTTCTTTCTACACTTCTTCTGCGACACCATAATGCGGTCAGTTGTAGTGAATTTTCACTGAACATGGTATAACCTGATATTCAAGAAGTAAGTCGCTTTGCCAAACAACATGGACAGGTATCCTCCTCAATGGATTGTGAATGAAGGTGGTTTCGATCAATAAACAAATAAGCGCACTAAAATATGTTAGATGTTAGGGGAGTCCGCATAGGATGATGATTGATCTTTTCCAGGAAATCTGCCTTCATCCGCAACACAATAAGAATGGGATGACGAGCTACTGGCGTAATGAAATGCCCCACTATCTACTTAAAAATTCGTCTCAGAAAGTGACTGAAGCCAAAACTGTCTGTAAGGACCTATTTTGGAACTCTGAATGATCGATAAAACCCGATCAACACTTACGTCTAGACACCATGAAGTTAGTTACCCTCTAGTGACCAATCAATATACCTAGTCTAGACTTAAGAGACGTCAGTTGCGGGCAGAATAGCTTGGTGGTAACGTCTCTGACTGTATCACTGGCTGACACCCGTTACAATCTGTCCCACAGGACACCAGTTCTCTTGGGGTTGCAGTTACGCGTTGCTGGCGAGTGCCAACAGGCAGAAGACTTGTGTCAATCAGGACTTCCTACTGATCGCCTCTATCCAATGAACTCTGAATATATTCTCTACCATTTCTTCCACCGTAACCTCTGGTGCACCTACCTAGTTAGCTGATGGAATCATTTAAGTGTAAATAGAACTGGTACTTTCCAATACTTGCATTTATTGTTCTAAGTGACTTTCCTCTTGGCTGCACAGTTATAATGATTTTTAGGAATACGAAAATGGCAATCAGATTTAAAAGAGAAAAGCATGGCTCTCCGAAAGTTTGCGTTTCAATGCTCCTACAGTTGTGTGTTATGAATTGTGTACAGTTTGCATACAGTAACTTTTCATACATGAGTACCTTCAGTTATGTCACTCTATGCTTTTCTCAGTGCTTTCATTGATTTCTTTTAACCTAATTGAAATATACTGACCAGACCGTTCTCTGTACTGCCAATCTTTTGAACGTATGTAGTTACCTATTTGGGTCCCTGTGTTGTATCTCATTGTGGACATCGCTATTGGAATCCTGACAGTCTATCAATCACCGAAAACATCTGCCATTAGTTTGGGTGTAATGGCTTTAGGTATTCCAGTTTACATTTTAGGCGTATCATGGAAGAAAAAGCCAAAAGCAATGCAGTCTCTAATATGTAAGTTGTGTAAAAAGTATTTGTGTTTGCCAAAAAAGTTTGATATTGCAAAATATTTTTTCCTAATTAAACTCCAGTGTTACTGCTTTACGTACACGATGCAACAGTGTTCGTAGAAGCTGGTATTCTGATAACTAAGGCCATGCATTCATCGAGGGGCCATTTTTATTTGAAAATGCTTGTGATCTAGATACGGTTGAGAATCCTCGTTTAACTTCAGCATATCCTCGGCCTACCGGTGGTGCATTGTGGAAGAAACATAAAATGGTTTCAACCCCTCAACTGAATCGAATAAGTGGGAGTTCAACACTTCTGTGATTTGTATGAATGCCTACTAGCAGATAACTTGAATTCAACAAATCACTGAAAAATATGATGAAATTTAGCGTTAGTATTTTCATCTCAAACATCTGAAAACGAATCGATTTACAGCAATGATAACCCAATAAAATCTCAATAAGATATTGTCTCAAGATTATTGCCTCCAGACCAACTTTTGCTAGTAGCTCTTCCTCATGGTGGCCAGATCAAGACGTGGCGCCAGTCAATGAAGACCTTGACTATTGGTGTGAGTCGTGTGGAGAGATGTGGAATGTCTTGTTGGGAGTCTCCAAGACAAAAGTAATCAGTGGTTGAGGACTGTTGGTGAGATGGTTGAAAATCAGTGACAATGGCGTAAATATACTCACTCCTTGACATCTAAATCTTGAATATTTAAAGTAACATATCTTCAAATCTTTTGTCTCACACAACTTTATCTACTTTGATATCAGTCTTATTCTATCCACCTGTTGTTTGTGTATTACTGTAAAGTGTGGCGACTTGAACGTTTGAACTTTAGTACGAGGTTCTACGTTGATTTTGTCACTCAGTTAATCAATAGCTCTTCTAACATTAGGGCACAAAGTGATGACCGATTAAATCTCTTCACGGATGCTAAAACTCATTTAGCTTTTACCAACTTACGCCATTTCAGGGAGCTGATGAGATTTACGATTGCCTACAAAAGGATCAAATGCACTGTATATCAGTTCACTGTGACCTATTCAACACTGTACGAAACATGAACATTAAAGGTGAAGAACATAGGAAGACTCCAGCTGTTCTACTCTCGTTACCATAGACCGATTGGTGTGAAGTCTTAAATCTACCACGTTAGTTCAGTAGGGTCTAGACTTAAAGCCTTGCGCAAAAAGCATGTTAATTAGTGAGGTTGTGAATGTTTACTGATATAGTTGACTGGGGTTTTGTGTTACGCGAACCTAGTCGGCATCTTTCACAAAGCGCGATATTAACAAAAAATGTTAAGTTGTAAAAAGACTAACAGTTTCCAAACTAAAATGTGTCAAACATGTAGGAAAGGCTAACTTTACCGGTTGCGGTCCGCATATCAATCGAAATTAAAGATTAAAGTTCTGACTAACAAAATTGAAAGTGCATCTACTCAAGTTGCCACAAATCATAGTAATACACAAAGAACAGATGGACAGAAAAAGAGTGATATCAAAGAAGACAAAATTGTGTGAGAGATTGAACAGTTCCAAGATACCGGATAGCGCGAATATTCAAGCGTTAGAAGACGTCGAAGAGTGAATTCATATGAGCCATTATCACCGATTTTCAGCCATCTCACCAACAGTCCTCAACCTGTGATTCATTTCGGGAACCCTAACCAGGCAGTCTACATCTCACCACACGACGCAAACCAATAGTCAGGGTCTTCGTCGAATGGTGCTCCGACTTGATCTGACCAATCCGAACCCTTTTCCAGCTTATTCAACTCCCTGTAGCATCACTGGTCGAGGTAGGTGGTGGATGGGCATGAGTAGTACATATCAAAGCCATCTAAGTCGACTAATGTTCACAACTTCATCAATCGACTTGTTTATCTTGCCTAGTACCTTTCATCTGATTCCAGCGTTGCTCGCACGTTGATTCCATCAAACATGAGCAATACTACGAAGACACCTGTGATCAAAACCCTGTAATGGTTTCATATCTTCTACTTTCGACGGCCATATGTGACAGCCCTACAACTAGACAGAACAGTTTGCAGCTCATTAAACTGGACCCTTGATAGATAGTAGGAAATCCTACTAGTCGATGCCACAAACGACGTAAAACGGCAAATACAGAATAAACCTTTTGTGAGTGAGTTGAGAATTCTTCAGCAACCAGCTCATTTGAGCTGATGCAGTTCTGAGAGTAAGTGAAGTGGTCGATCTTGGGTGACACAGTCAATACTATGCTGCAGCAGAGCAAATGCATCTAAATATTATTTCCATTCTAACCATTTCAACACATTTTACTATTTGCTTCGATCTATCTTCTTCCCATTCCATGACTTCCTATGGCGTTTGACTACACTATTTCAATTTATTTGAATTTAATCTTACTGCTTTGCATTTTTATGTTTTGATGTGAGGTACGGTAGTTTGCAGCGGTACTCAGTAGTGCGACTTCCCATATGGACTGATACTGCCTGACTTGCAGACGTTGATTTGACTCCTTATAATTTTCAGGTATTCTGTTTATCAGCATTACTATCCAACCCGAGTATCTTGACATATTGGTCAGGTTTATCTGCCAAAGAGGTTTTTGGGATGGTTAAACTGGAGATCCAAGGTTGTCTAAGCTCATAGAAAATTGATTTATTCAACATGGCTTATTTGAAAACTGAGTGATGATAGAAGTTACAATTAATGAACAAAAAGATTTGTTTGTGTTGCTCTCCGTGAGAGAATAACCCAAGAAAAGGATGCTCGTTGAGAAGGATGTCCCAGCAACCTAGTTACATGCCATAGAAATGCTCCTTTGATAACCATAGATAAGTTAATCTAGCCTTAAAAGATGTTTAGGATATTGTATTCCCTAATCAACCAGTGTCTGTCCATGAGTTATGTACACCGAGCTGTATGCATCAGTGATGTTCAGTCTCTCCGTTGTTATTTATATTTTTCATGGAAGTGCTTACGGTGGTCTTCTCTCAGGATGTTCTCTAACTCATATAAAGTCCATAGACAACAAAGCTCTGTTATCTGAACACGCTGGTAAATTGTTGGATTAGAATTTGAAAGTGTTTTTGTGTTGTGCCTATGATGTAAGTGGTGTGATATGCCGGGGGACAGTGTTTATCTAAACACACTAATCTGGTTGACTGAATTCGGTACTTAGCTCACGACTATGATACTGTCAACGCATCACAATGGCTTCCAATTGAATTGTGATCAAACTATTGATCAGCTGACAGTGTCACTATATTCATTCAGTATTTCAGATCTTCAATGAAAGAGCCACATATATAGTTTAGTGTACTGCTTAGAAGTTTGTTCTATTCTTTTTGTGGTTGTGAAATGACCAATAAATGTAGTGGACTTGAAAATATTTTCGGTGCTTGACCACAGTTACTTTTGTGGTATCCTTCATACGTAGTAGAGTTCCCATAAGAGTATTGCATAGGGTTGGGTACAAAGTCTTGGGTTGATGTTGTAAATACTCATCGTCTAAGGTGCTTCAGAACTGCGTTACACTTGTCAAGTCTCTACTTTCCCATAATGTGTCACCAACCCTATCTCAAGACCCTCGTCATTCAAAGTCATTTATAAAACTAAAATAAGCCTTCTAATACACGAATGTTTTCGCATCCTCTGCTTCTCTGAGACTTTTACTAACCATATGGAGAAACCTGAGGTTTATACGCAAACGAAAATTATTCAACCTCTTCTCCTTTCGTAGTCTTCGTTTTGAGTCTTTGAAGTCACCTTCTATCGACACTATTCACTTCTTATGTAATTTAATATTCATTCTTCTTGTTATGCTTTTTCTGATCACACTTCAGTTTTCAAATATTTCATCATGTTACGCAATCTCTTTTTGAAATTTACTCATTCCTCTACAACTTCAGTTATATTGTGATTAATCTTCACTACCAATTAATAACTACTTAACACTATTAAACCTTAACAGAATCAAGAAAAATGTGTAAATTTGCAATTGTACAGCCTTGAGAAGCAAACTCGTGGAAATTGAGACTGTTTGCTGAAATATTTCTTCTTCTTTCAAACCTATGACTTCTATGACTGCTGGTCTTAAACATATGGAGAGATATCTTTCTTTCCAACTGAAGTTGAACAGACAGTCGATAAAGATTGTTGGTGACTCTAGCTGGTATAGTTAAAAAAATTGTAAGGGTGCTGGTTTGTGTTACTATAGTGTAACGCTTGATCAACCCTACTTAACTCAATGTGCTCTAGTACCTGCTTAATCCGTACCTTACCTAATGTGTAAGTAGTAATAACGAAATACAAATCAAAAGGACCGGTATTCAGGATGTATTCAAAGGAGCAATATATTTAATTAGAATAAATATGATAGTAATTAACAGAGAAGTTTATCCAACTTATCTGGCTGGTATGGCTCGTTCATAAGGACTCTGAAGATGTGCGTATCAACTAGCACAAAGCCAACGCAAAATAGCATCGAAGCCTGCTCAGAGTGTTAAATCGCTTCTCTGTCTACCCTGACTAGAATGAATCTAAATGCTTTACAAGGAATTTATTTAAAATGAACTATTTCCAACATCAGTTATTTACTTCATTATAACATGTTGTTATCATCTTAAAGTTCTTTACAAACTGTCTTTCAACTCTTGTTTCTCTAGATCGTACAACGGTCACATTACAAAAGACTTTGAAAGTGGTTGAACAAGAAACCGCTCTTGAAGCAGAAGAAGCAGATGGACATCTGAAATCAGTAACGTCAAGTCCAAGTAATTCATGGCAGACTTCAATGTAAGAAAACAATCGATTGTCTGTAAGATTTATCCAAAGGATGTGCTGATTACCAATACTGCTGATGTTGTTACAATTTTATTCTCCTTTCTTCAATTCTACAGTTGAATTCATCATTATACTTTCATACCTTTTGATAGTGAATTAAAAAATTTCTCTTCAACATGTAAATTAACTCGATGTTTAAAAAACATTGAAAGTTTTGTTCAAAAAAATTTGTATGTGTTATTACTTGGAAACAGTTTAAAGTATTTTTAAAAATCTTTTCTGATCATTTCATACATTCTTTATGATATGGTTTTGTTTCCTTTTTGGTTTTGCCTTTTATGCATCTTGTTCAACTGTACATGTGTAGCAAGGTTATATAATCGACTCCCGCTAACTTTCTGTCAATTGAGATGATTAAATATGATTCCTCATTACTGGATTACATTGTAGTAATCTGACCTCTTCATGTCATGTTCATCGAATTTCTTATTGTTTATCAAATTCCTCACTTTCAATAGAAAATCATGTGTATGTACATATGTTATACACAGCAAAACGTTTAATTTTATATATATAGCTAGATAAACATGAAAATCATTGTATTTACAGCAAAATGTTTGCCTTTTTCATTTTATTTAATGCTTGATATATCGGTGGTTGTGGTGTTCAGAGTGTGGATGTAAAGCTTTAGATGTCTGTTATTTACTGAGACCATTACATAGTAGGTAACACCTCTACCCACCTCGCTTCCTTCAATTTCTAGTACTAGGTGGCTAGTAGAAGGCGATAATCCAATTATAGGATAGAACTTTCTCTTGTCTCAATACGGACTAGTTTGCAATTCGTTTATATCTTTTTGGTCTAAGAAAAGGAGATGGTTTAAACAGGGGCTAGGAACTCCTGAGAGTATGAGTAAATATAACCTCCTATCACTTCATTCATTCAATAGGGATAGAGCAGTATTAGTAGACTCCTGCATGTTTCTGTAATACATTCATTGAATTATTTAAAATTTAGTGCATTGGTGTTCAATTCTTAACTGTGACTGTGAAGTTGAAATCCTCGTTTTGCGCGGTAGCATCAATGTCCTAAGAGATGATAAGCGGTCAGCCCATGTATGTTTAGAGATTCATTTCAAATCCTGACTGTATGAAATGATATGCAATTGCTTTAAGTGGGTGATTGAGTTATCTAAATGTAGCTGGTCAGACTAAAACATTGTATCAGTCGATGAAGTCTTAGGTCTTGTACAGGAATGTAAATTTTCCGGTTGAGGTCCATACTCAGTGTTGTCGATGTATCCACACATTATCTCCATCTTAACCATCACACCAAAAAATTTCATTATTGTTCATTTATTGTTTATGTTATTTTAATGACTCGTTTATAAAGTTAGTGGTGAAGATGTCACCAATCCTGATAATGAAACATTCATGACAAAATATCATAGCTCAGAGAACATCAAGCCACCATCATCCTCAGCCTGAGTCACAAATATTTTCCATCATTTCACAGTCTCATGTGGATGCTGACTTGTTCTTCTTGTAATCTTCAAATTCTTAAAAGTTTTCATCAATACAGAAAATCTCTTAATGCGCCTAATTATCCGATTTATCTCTTTCATTGAAATGTTACGTGTAATTGCACTTTAAATGATACCTTGTTTAGCCTGTATCTGACTCCAATCTCTTTATATAATGTCTCCGAAATACTGTCACTTTTTTGAACACTGGTGATCCACCTGCATTAGATAGTATGAAGATAGGAGACAAGTGAGGTATAAACTAAAATATTGCATTGACACCGGGTCAACAAATTTGAAACCATCAGAATATTGTATTGTATATCAGGACAATTAAACAAGCGTTAAAATTATAAATATACCTACAAATACAATAAGAAATGTTTGTTATAACCTCATGCAGAATATAATTGAGAGTTGAATGCCTTAGTTACCCGTAAAAGTTACTGATGAAATCTCAAATTGATTACTGATGGCAAGTAACAGATACAGTTTGTTCATACTGTGAGAAAACATCCTTCTTAAGGCAAACGAAAAGTCATTTGGATTAGTATGGATTGTCTCATTGGCGTAAAATGTAATCATAGCGCTGAGAAAACATCCTATGATCGTCCGTTATTTCCAACATTTTTGAAGGCTTTTGTTCTACATTTGATTATATTTGTTGCCTACTTACAACAGGGTTGCTATCAATAGTATTCTATAGAACAACAAGATGTATTTTATTTTATTGTCAACCTTTTCAGTCTGCCCCCCTTCCAAGAAAAGCAAAGCTTTATCAACTCCAGATATTAACTATAATCGGACAACATTATTATTATTATAATTTGTCCCTTGGGTTCCTAATGGAACATACCACTTCAGTAGCACGTCTCCAGTTCACTCTCTTCTCTGCAATCCTTTCAACCTGGTTCCACAACAGCCCACAAGCTCTCATTTCCTCCTCACACGATCTCCTCCACGTCACCCCTACCTATGACACCTAACTCGTCGCTTCCCATCTGCATTCCACTCGACTACCTGGCCTGGTGCGTGATGTCCCCAGTCGGCCTTCTCAGTGTATGCCCAATCCAATCCATCTCCACTTCCTTCCAGTGCATATTTGTTCAGCGATAGCTTCTTCGTTGGTTCGTTGCCAGTCAGTCAGAGTTCCTTGTTGTTTATTCTTACTATTCTGGCAATCCATCTGATCTTCAGTAAGGAGCCAGCGTGGGTGGCAGTTGTTGATGAATGTCTGTAGTTTGTTGGAAATCCCTTTCGTAATGCGCCAAGTCTCTGAACCATACAGGAGCACTGACTTGACTGACATTGGTGTTGAAAATCTGGATGTTGTTCACGCTTTATGCTCAGTGCAGTGCAGTGCAGAGGATCTCCACACTGGTTTCAGGTTAATGAAGGAAGGCCTGTCTTGCTTGTCCGATCCTGACCGGCTTTGACGTCCTCGTTTGTGCCTGTGCCACCTGTAGTTGAGCCAGTGCTGCCTAGATAGATGAAGGACGCTACTTCCTTTAAGTTCCTCTCATTGATGGTGGTTGCAGCTTCTTGTTGTTGTTGTTGTTGCTGTTGTTGTTGTTGTTGTTGTTGTTGTTGTTGTTGTTGGTTGGTTGGGTATCTTCATCACCTCTATCTACTCTACGTTCACCTGAAGCAAGTCCCGTCTTCGCTGCCCTGCCCTGCCCTGCCCTGCCTCGCCTCGCCTCTTCTGTCAACTTGTTAGTTTTCGCCTGTACATCTTCAAGTTTGTGCCACAAGACATTAGACACAAGTCATCGTTGGCGAAATCCGGATCTCCTAGGATTTTTTTCCCCAGTCCGGGCAGCGTATCTCCCTCTTCTCGCTCTTCACAGTTGTCTGTTGCATGATCCAGTCCACTACAATCAGGAATATCATGGGTGGTGATAGTGGGCAGCCTTGTTTCACTCCTTCCCGTCTTCACTTCAAAAACATCACTGAGCTTCCCATTGTGAATTACTTGGCATATGGCAACATATTAGTGCTTTTTCATTCTAGCACTGTCGACAACATAAATTCTCACATAAACCCCACTAAGTTTCATAGAATTTCCATTTTACATTTCTTTGATAACTTATGAACTACTACACAGCGTCAACTGGAGTATATATCCGGGGAATGTTCATTAAGGTGAATAGATCATAATTACCTTAATAGAATCTACTTCATGCAACTCTCAGGTTTGTTAGCTTCTTTATTCTACTACATTATAACCAATAGATCATCGTATGTATTCAACCAGTTTAATCATACTCTGAAGGCTACAACGATACATCCTCTGTCATAAGTCTTTGCAAGAGAGACCAGATCCAATCATAGTTTGTCTTGGTGACAAACATTTCGATACTTTTCATAAGATTTATTAATGAGAAGAAATGCATTAGGAGCAAGGTGTATAATTCATATGCTCTGGAACTATTCCTGCATTGTTATCTGTGGTCTTTTTGGTCAAGATAAATTACTTTCGATCAGTATGTCAGTAGTCTGAACCTTGCTTCACTAACTGAAGTCCTGGTATCCAACCCCCTTTATTGGCTTTCAAAGAAATAGCATGACGTATGGTTCAGTAAGAGAATCTAGACGTAGTTACCGAGTGAAACTTCATTTACGATCAGTCTTCTCATAGGTGTAGCTTCAGTGCAGGGTGGTGATTGAGCGTGACATAGAAATTTGCATCGCAAGAGAATGTAAACCAGAGGTCTCTGGGTGACCGGCCTAGTGCTGGGTTATGACACCCAACCACTGACCAGATCCTAGTCTTAATTGCTAGAGGTTTCACCATACTGCCATATTGTCCCATGATCCATAACTGTCCGTTTACGTATTCACACTCGTTGCCTAGCAAGAGCTTCTCATTCCAATCCAAATCTAACTGAATTAGAGAAGGGGTGCATCATACTGATTATCAGTTTGGTCATTTCAGATAGCTGTCGTTTGACCCAAGTACTCTCAGAGATGTAACTTATTGATAGGAGAATCAAGAAACTTCTTAACTACTCATGCTTACCAAACCAACCAAATTTTCCTATCACACTTGCAATATAGTAAAAAAAAGTTAGAGGCTATCTCTCAGTTGGCAAAGTTTTTGAAAGATGAGGATTTCAGAGCCAGTTATCGGAAAACCAATACAGGCTTTCATTAATCTGAAATCAGTGTGGAGATCCACTACACTGCACTCAGCATGAACAAGATTCAGGATTTTAACACCAGCGTCAAGTCAGTGCTTCTATATGGTTCAGAAACTTGGCATGTCACGAAAAGCATTTCCAACAAACTACAGACATACATCATCAACAGCTGCCGCCTAAGCTCACTTGATACTGAAGATGAGATCAGACGGCAAGAATAATAAGAGTAAGCAACAAGGAACTCACTCTGTCTAGCAACGAACCAACCAAGAACCTATCGCCCAACGTGTATGCAGAAGAAAGTGGAGATGGGTTGGATTGGGCATACACTGAGAAGGCCGATTGGGGACATCACACGCTAAACCATCCGCTCGAGTGTAATCCAAAGGGGAAACGACGAGTTGGACATTCGAGTTAAGGGTGACATGGAGGAGATTAAATGAGGAAGAAATGAAAGCTTATGGAGCCAGATTGAAAAGACTGCAGAGAAGAGAGTGAAATGGAGACGTGCTACTGAAGTGGTATGTTCCACTAGGAACCCAAGCGACAAATAATACTAAGAATATGTGAAGAAGAAGAGGAACAGATTCCTTATATAATAGAAATCATCATCCTTGGGGAATAACGTCGCTATACAGAAAGAGAGCACTTTCAGTTATAAATATGTATGATCACTTTGTGCCCGTCCTAATGTATTATCATTATTACAGAACAGTAACAAATGCTAAATTTTGCATCCATTCAATATACGTAATGCAGAAAAGATTTTCATCGGAAATAATCAAAAATCTTCAAAATTTGTGCTTTTACATCAACTAAATTTCTATGTAAACAGATGAATATTTTAACGAATAAATTTTTTTATATGTGAAAACATTTTTTAGAACGAAATCTACTGTTCATACACTCATCTATCATCATTTTACAGATAGTGTTGGCCAAAATTCTTATGATTACTACGTATGCAACCAACAGTTATCTGGCACACTGACCAACAGTACAAGTCGACAGAATGTTTTCTGGATGCCAAAAGTAGTTGTTTCCACGAGCACTTGTAAGCTGTTAAAAGCAAGTTGAATCACAATGAAGATTATTTCTTCATCTCTGCTTATTGATCACACTGTCTATTCGCTTGCAGTCATTGTCAAGATGTTAGCTTCACATAAGGCCAGCTTCATCATCTGCTTTGAATGACAATTTGACAAATGTCTGCTTATTGGAAGATCTAATGAGAGCCATCACCTTCTCATTTTTCGTTGCACTTCCTATGTTTGAATCTTTCCTCATAACCATTTTCCACAAGTAGATGCAATAAGATTTTTCACAGTATTCAGTAATTCCGTCTGAGCTGACTCTGCATATTCTATTCAATATCCTCTTCACTCACTCTATTCTCTACCGAAAGCGATTCCAAAATTCATCGCTGCTACTAAACAGTTCGTGCTAACCAATGTCCGGAAACATGAATGCTTCCCTTATCATGTTGTTCTGAAGTGACATCATATCAATGGCTACCAGAACTTTTGTATGTCTGAAAGTCATCAACGGGAGAAATGCTTTCAGCATGAGATAACGCCCCAGGTGATGACCACCAGTTTAGTTGATAACACCTGCATAGTCAAATCACCCACTCATCAATGGGAAATTCAAATGCTGATCAGATGCACGCACATTCTACTTCACTTCGCATCCGAAATACTGACAAATTCGCAGTTCTCAACTAATGGCTAAATTGTGTCATCTCTTCTACTTGAACCGATTCAGTTCAAGGTTGTCAGTGAATGAAATCAAGCCTAGAGCACGATTTAAATTTGCTACATTTCCAGACGAAGGTTGTTCCGATTGTATTTCTTGTTCAAGACTGAAATGTGATCCAGCTCACTAGACTTCAGTAAACACAAGTTCCCAGTAGAATTCGCACACTCCCCTCAAAATGTGCTCGAACAGTCTTCTACTATTCCATTCAGACAGACACCACAGGTATTCGATGCATATATCTGAATCTGTTCTCGTCCACAAACTCAGTATTCACTGAGGGAAATAGATTGGATGAGAAGAACTAAGTGACGTCAGTGAATAACAGTGAAGAGATGAAGGTTTGGTGGTTGTGAATATAGCATAATGACATATGCAAGCGAATCCCACTTAGTGGATGAACAGTTGTGGTCATGAAGGTATAATATATGGTCAGTCTCCAATGCCACAGTATTCACATTTTGCATGCACTGCTGCACAACAAGTAATGATATGAGGAGAAAAAACAAATGCGCTTATTGAAAAACTCATACTTGATGATGCCAGTAATGAAATGTGTGTTACAGTTGGTTAGTTTTATTCAGATGTGTATAATCAGAGTAGCTTGCAAAAACGATGTGATCTTCGAATGAGATTTCGTTATGATTTATATTGTTGAGAAGGAACAGATTCATCATATTTCAAATACTGGTGTTCGAAGCAGCGACACATCTTAGCCATCAGCAATGGAGTCTAGTATTCACTGGTTCTCATTATGTGACGTAGGTTTCCTAGAATGACCAAGTATTCTCCATTCGACGAGGTGTTACGAATTCTATGTGATAATAGAAGATCTGGGAAAATGTCATGTACTTAGTGGTGGTGAAGAATTTTATGAATGGACTGTTTGGAGTTTTAAGTTAACCTGAATGAAGGTGTACTTGATCTAGGTTATTAGTATTCTTCGACAACGTGCATTTGTGATCTGAATGAAATTCATATTTCATCAAAGTTTCCGATCTGCATTATGCACTACTGTCATCTCAGAGTTTACCACTAAACTGTTCTAGTCACGATTGTCTGTCTTTAGGATTGCATTATGTACCGAAGTTGGTTACCGAGGTGGCTGTTTAATTTTATCTTTGGAGTACTGACTGAAGTCTGTAGATAATACAGCCATTATGAAAATATCTGTATGGTTGATTTAGTGTAATCAGATAAGTTGATTCACCTAAGCTTTATATATGATCAAATGATGCAATATTCTATTGTCTTGATTGTGTTACATTCTCAGAGGAGGGTGGTTCATCTCTTTTCTTGACAAAATCATCATCACTAACTTCAATATTAAGTGAGCTATCAATATCTTTCCTTGAGTGATTTAGTAGCTTGTGCTGACGAAACAGTTTATGATTACTCGCTACGCTTGATTGTTACGTCATTGATTGTGTAGATTTTCCTGTTTGATGTTTCTTTGCCTGACCTCTGACCTTGCCGTTATTCATCATTCTTCTTACTGTTTGACAGACTGCGTCTGCGTCTAAGCATCTGAATGCCAAACTTCTAGACATTCTATGATATTCTATGATATTCTCTGTATTTCCTCTGTTCAAGATTTTTACATTTTCAAAATCGAATTCATGTCTATAGTTGTTCACATATACTGATATAAGCGACGAAATGTCATGAGATCTAACTGGCATCTGATGTTTATGTAAACGAAGGCGAAGAAGTAGACCACTTTGTCCAATGTAGTGCTGATAATGTTGATTTTGTAAATGATATTTGAATTGTCCTCTTTGGCTACTGAGTCCTTCAGTCTGCATGATATAGTTGGAAGGAAATTGGTTGGTTTATGAATTGGAGCAATTTCAAATGATCTCTGTAATCTTGTCATGATCTCTGTTATATTCTTTATGTACGGTAGGATGATGCGTTAGTTGACCTCTACGGATGACTTTGCAGTTGACAATGAACGAAATAGGGATATTCTTCTCTTTATTTCAACATTCTACTGTATCTTTAGCATTACACAACTGCCCGTATTTTAGGGAATATTCGGTTATTGTTTTCATCTTGATCGGCTATAGTAAATTTGATTAATTTTAATTGCTAACATCACAAGTGGTTCACAAGTGATTGAAAAGGCTTGTTTTGTACACATGTAGAATCAACACAAACAACTGCACAAGGGGAAATTGGTTGTTAAATGGTTTAACCGCACCTTCTGTAAATTAATAATGTTCAATTCTCCTGATGAGTGAGTTAGACACCTCACTATCTGGATCTGGTTTCTGCTAGAATTCATTAACTCGTGAATACAGATGGTAATAGGTTTGGCAGAAAGGTGACTTACCTGTATGTCGAATGAAAATTGGCGTTTGACAACTCTGTTATTTGGTGGTGATTGAAGGTGAAAGGATTCGAACCAGTGACCTCTAGGTTTCTTGTTTGGTGCTCTACCTACTGAGATACGAGATCCGTTCGACTGTCTAAGCACAGCCATCAACACAATTTTTCATTTACATCAGAACGATTCAACCAACTAAAATTAGGTTAGATGTATGAGCAATGTTGAGGTCAGACGACGAGTACTGTACATGACAGGCAAGTCGAATGATGATGTTTTGGACCTTAGTCGACTGAGATAGGTTGAGGATGTACAGTGCATGACGACCCATAACCCACCTCGACCAGCCATACTAGGGGGAGTTGGATTAAGTTGGAAGAGTGTTCTAGGTGGCCAGATGAAGATATGGAACCAGTCGGCGAAGTTTTTACTGTTGATGTGAGTCATGCTTAGAGGTGTAGACTGTCTATCTCGGTTCCTTGGAACGATGGAATCAGCGATTGAGGACTTCTAGTGAAATGGCTGAAAATTGGTGACAAAGGCACAATTGTATTCACTCCTTGACACCTTCTAAAGTCTGAGTATATGTTCTATCCGTTATCTTCAGTTTGTTTCTTCCCTTACACAACTTTATTTGTCTATATATCACTGCTTTTCTATCCACCTTTTCTTTGTATACTTCTGTGAAATGTGAAAACTTGAATCGATGCAATTTTGTACGAGGTTTTACGTGGATTTCGTCAGTCAGATAGTAAGTCAGTCCGTCCGTCCTTTTAAGATCTCCAATCAACTGAACTCGTATCTTTCGGAATCAGCTGAAAGAACATACGTCATCTATTATCAAGTATCAGGGCTAAGATAAATTTTAACTAATCTATGAATGTTTCACAATGGGAAGCTCAGTGATGCTTTTGAAGTGAAGACAGGAGTGAAACAAGGTTGCCTACTATCCCCCATGATATTCCTGATTGTGGTGGACTGGATCATGCAGCAAACAGTGGGGAGCTGTGGGAAGAGGGGGATACACTGGACGACGGAAAAGAACCTAGAAGACTTGGATTTCGCCAGTGATGACTTCTGCCTAACGTCACATAAACTTGAAGATCTGCAGGCAAAAACTAACAAGTTGATAGAAGAGGCAGCGAAGACGGGACTTCAGGTGAATATAGAGAAGACAGAGGTGATGAAGATAACGCACCACCACCAACAACAAACTCCAATCACTATCAACGGGAGAAACTTAAAGGAAGTAACCTCCTTCACTTATCTAGGAAGCACTGTTTCAACTACAGGTGGTGGGACAGACGAGGACGTCAAAGTCAGAATCGGAAAGATAGCAAGACAGGCGTTCATTAGCCTGAAACCAATGTGGAGATCTTCTGAACTCAGCATGTGGAACAAGATACGGATTTTCAACACCAACGTCAAGTCAGTGCTCCTGTATGGTTCAGAGACTTGGCGCGTCACGAAAGGCATTTCCAATAAACTACAGACATTCATCAACAACTGCTTACGCTCGCTACTGAAGATCAGATGGATTGCCAGAAAGAATAAGCAACAAGGTGCTCTGGGAACGAACCAACCAAGAACCTATCACCTAACAAATATGCAGAAGAAGAAAGTGGAGATGGATTGGCCATGCACTGAGAAGGCCGACTGAGGACATCACGCACCAGGCCAGTTGCTCGAGTGGAATCCCCATGGGAAGCGACGAGTTGGGTGTCCGAGGTGAGGGTGACATGGAGGAGGTCGTGTGAGGAGGAAATGAGAGGTTGTGGGCTGTCGTGGGACCAGGTTCAAAAGATCTCAGAGAACAGAGGTCACTGGAGACATGCTAATGAAGCCCTATGTTCCACTAGGAACCCAAGGGACTAATAATAATAATAATAATAATAATCTATGAATGTTTCTATATCAAAACTGGAGCTATTCAACCACGCATACCATCTTTCACTAGTACACTATTCACTACTATCTGCCATCAGACAGTATTATATTGAATATTTAACTTTTAGTTCGCTCTCTTCATTATTATTTCATTTTAGTAAAAGAAGAGTGTAAGCATTACGACTAGACTGAATATTTATGGTTAAAATATATTTACATATACAACACAAAAGTTCAAAAGACAATAAATGATTATGCCGTAAATTCCATCCTTTCTTAAGCTTATACAGCTAATAAATTGAACATACTAAAAAATACTATGATGAACTTTACCTTTTCAATAACAAACTTATCATCTTCCTTAGATATAGTTAAGTAAACTTATGACAACGTATTGAAACGAACAAATAGTTTACTGTTTCAATACAATACAAGAATATCAACCTTACTAATTCACACACACATAGGCAGAGTTGAGAAATCACATGTGTTTACTGAAAGGTGGATTGAAGATTGTAAAAGAATGTCATATATTTCTCATTTATTCTTCTTGTGACAAGGTGCTTTTATTTATAATCTGTTATTACATATCCATTTGAACGAAATTATTTTCAAGTCTGTACAATGTTATTTGTGTATATATCAAATTTTTAACACCAGTTTGTCAATCTAAGATAGCAGTGGTTTGGTAAACTTTTGTTATTGATACTGAGTGATGAGTGTAGATGAAGTGAAAATCTGATTCTGGACACTTGGGTCTCACAGCTCAGTTGACAGACTATCGGAAGTAGGTGGTTTGATTCCTACCGTGTCACAGATTTTCGCTTCACCTCCAACTATCCATCAATCAGTATAAATTTTCACTCATTGTTTCTGTATTTACTCTTGACGAGACAGAATAATAGTGAGTTGTGTTTACGCAATCCAGCCAAACCTTCCTAAACCTTTTCGTCTCCATTCACCATTTATCGAAGAAGCCTTTACAACGCATAATTTGAAGCTAGAGCTGTGCATACAATAAAAATTTGCTAAATGTCTTGCCTTATCATGGTCCTAAATTGGTTAAATAACAAGATATGTGAATATTGTCTTTGATGTTATAGATTGGGCATCTCCGTCGTTGATTGGACCTAATTGATTAGTCATTATTCGAATATGGGCTGTTACAGAGACATCTTGATACTGTTGGTAATTTTCTAAATGGGAACAACACCAAACAGAATGAAACACGCATCCTAGGTTCCACTGTTAGCCACTATCCATCAATAAGACTTGAATATCTTGAACATTGATTACTCTCAAGTCAAGTTGTTTCGAACACCGTTGATTTCACTTTATTTTGAACTTACTTTATCGAGTGATTTTGAAGGACATTCTAACAACTACAGAAATAAAAAATCAGGCTCCTGTTTTTCGTTTGACGAGGCACTTCTTCAGAAAATAAAGAAACATCATTGGCTATTTCAGTAGTCGTTAGGGTGACTGTTAAATTCACTCACTTCGTTTCATGTTATTTTTGTTATTGTTGTTCTGTTTTTATTCTATGTATATTTCTTGATTTTCACTTTCTGCAGTTATAAAATCAAGTTTCTTAACATGGCAATAACCAAATTTGCTGTGAGTGCATCTGAGAATTCATATGAAATTATTTTTATTTTGTTTGTGCTTTGAAGTTTCTTTAGCGGTTAGATTTGTTTTACGGGGTAGGGTTGCTAGCCGTATGCCCAACCTTCCCTCTTTGCTGCGGTTTAGGACCGGCTAGTAACTACTGAACTAGTTAACCAGGCGAGGTTATGTGAAATTATAATCCTAGTTAAATTTTCAAGGTAGAATTCATCTCCGATTGACATCAGCTGGAGAACCATTGAAGACCTGGGAGCATGGCACAGCCGTTTCGTCCTAGTTTGAGACTCCTCAGTAATACACACCTACGACGTCGCAAGGGATGGAACTCAGCACCTCCAGGTTTAACCACAAACGTGTCAATCATTCAGCCACTGCGTAGGAACTCAGTGCTTCACAGTTTCCTAATTCTCATACTGATGAATACTGAGTGAAATCAATTATTGTGCATTATCCCACAACTTGTGCTTAAAATTGGTTATTTCATCTTCGTAAATCATTCGTGGTGTACTGTGGTCAGGTAATTCGGTTGCATGTTTACATGAATCAGATAGCCTGAAATATACATGGACAATAGGCGCCAGACTTTGCGATGTGTTGTACGTGGTTTGGAATTGTGTGATTCATTGTGTGAGTGTGAACTGATTACGTAGGACAGGATTAGTACATACGAAACCAAACACGTACTAAATCAGTGTTAAGACTGAATCGGCGGAATCAGGTGGTTCAAACAATTGCGACCAGCCAACAAAGTGATGATATAACATGATTAGCCCAAAAGAAGTAGTTTATTCTCTTTAGTATTACACTCCAGAAAGTACAATTGAGGGCATGATACCTAATTTTCAATTAGATCATGTGGTGATATAATAGATCATACTGCCGAGGGATTCATCGATGAACGAATTGATTACAATGTATTTCATATGAGTGTAAACCAGCTAGAGAGGCATTCAGAGGTAAGCAGTATTGAAGGTCTGTTTCATACCAGGTTAGATCTCCTCAGAAGTCCATCGTTTACGAATGTGTATGGAATGTCTCCAGGTGTTTGACTGGTTGTATATAATATCTTATTCACATAACATACTACTTAAGTGTATTGGCCCTAGAACTTTAACAAGTGCTCATAAAAGTGGCCGAATTCTCAGAAAAGATGAATTGGATGAATCAATATTTGGTTAAGACTAGTCTGCTACCGTGTCTCTACCATAGTATGTACATGAGCGTTTTTCACATAAACTGTGTTTACATTATCTTAGCCAACCATGGCTTTGTACATTGATTTAAACGTATGTGGACAAGGAGTGATGCTGAATGGAATCTTGCTTGGTATTATCAGAACTAGCGGTGATGATTAATTGATGTAATCAAGACAGGCATGATTACATAAACTGATTACATAAAAATGAAAGTTTGGTTTTACTCAGCTGATGGTGTGCATAATAGCGAAAAGTAAGAAGGATCAATGATTTCGATAGCTGACTAGTTGTTGATATTCATTAGATAAGAAGGATAACAGACGGAATGAAAAGAATGAAATTAGATGACTATCTCTACAGTAAAGAAATAGGCTATGAAAACTTTTTTGAACACAAAAATCTATATTGTTTCGAAGTCTTTTACTGCAAACAACAGACCTGTTTTCAAAGTATGCATAAAATTGGATACATTTTTAACTTTTAAAGCTTAGTTTCTATCTTCTGGAGGTTCTTATTTGTTTTTGTCTATCACCTCTTCAATCAGGACGGGGACTAATCAATGTAATGTCTGTAATGTCAGTTAGAGTTAATTACAAAAAAGAATAAAATTTACTCAAGTTAACTTTATTACAACGGTTACAACTCCGAAAAGAAAGAATTTGAGTCCTAAGATTCATTTTAATTGTCAATCTGTTCTAATTTTAAAGATTTCTACACATTCTTGAAGTGTAAATTTCTTAGCTTATGATCTCTTATGTAATTTTTGTAGATGTTTATTATATTTACAGTTCTAGATGGAAATGTGACACAGAGTTTGAATAGTTCAGGTGGTTCAAATGGTTGTTGACGGAATAGAAGCTTTCGCTTAACTGGCTTCCACGTATACAATCCGTGGATCACCATTCCTTGTGGTTGTTAACCTGTTGTAAAAGTAAAGAAAGGTGAAAAAGCGGCGTTTAAAATGTGAAAATTCACTTAGTTTGTGGGCAGATCCCAGATACACATCAGGTGGATATCCAGTCGGCGTCTAAAAGATTCAGACGAAGTGGCCTGGATGACATCTTCAGAAAGAGCGTCCTAGGGTTTAGCAACTCTTAGGGAATAGAAGTTGTGCCTGACATCCAACCTGCTATGTTCCAGGCTTAGTTTCTTTGCATGTCCTCTAAGATTAGCGCTGCAGCTAAGATTTAATAAGTGACGGAGTGGATGGCCAGGCGTGCTCAGAATGTTGTGAGTCATTTTCAAGTCACTTCTTAGCCTTCTGTATTCCAGAGGATACAGATCCAGTACAACCAGCCGTTCTTCGTATGTTTTGGACCTAAGTCCTTGAATGGATTTTGTTGAACACCTCTGGATGCGTTCTAAGTTTAGTTTGTTTTTCTGGAGATAAGGGGGGAAGACGATGGTTCCGAACTCCAGGTGAGGCCGTATGAAAGTGTTTAAAATTTGGTGGAAGCATCTACAATCGAATTGGCCGAAAATTAGTCTAAGGGTTACTAATGCCGTTGTAACGAGATCACGTGTACTTCCTGGTTTCTTGATGGCACTATCAGTCTAAAGTAGATCAAAATTTATGATGGAAGTATTTAAGTTTTTCAAAGACTTTGTAGTGGAATTTCCTGATTATATTTCAACTAATTTTGTCATTTTCATCACAGAGGGAAAATCTTACACATACTTGTTTTCACCATTAGCCTACTCAGATAGATAATCAATACAGAATGCTTTGAAAAATTCGACATTCAAGCATATTAGTGATGAGTTTGACCTCAGAAAAATCCAATCAATTACTTTCTTTTGAAGCACGTCAGTTTAGTTAGGGAGATAAAGTGTTAGATACAAGTCAGCAATGTGTAACAACCTCTCCTTTTACTCAACAACACAGGAAATCCATAATCTGAATATGCTAATATACTCACAGATTCATTTATATATATATATATATATATATATATATATATATATATATATATATATATATATGATGAACTACGATTAGTACTACTCAGTAGGTGTGAATGATTATGTACTAGTCAGTGAAATGATAACCTGTAAGAACGATCATAAAGATACATTTATGTTACACATTAAATCTGGTACTTTTTCATAAAACATCCTTCGCGCCAACTTATTTCCGTTTAGTCACACCTCATCATTTTACAGTTTCCAGAGATTAATTGAAATGAACCTTATGTTCCATTGAATTTAATGTTACCTCCAAGGAATTATGCGCTTAACCTTTCCTAATATGAAGAAGCCCACTTCACAGTGTTGTCTCAGTTACCACTTTTATCAGAAGAACTCACTTTTCCCCAACTCATTCCTGTCAAACCCCATAACAATATTTCAGAAAGCTGTGAGTATTTATTGATATTTTTCCGTTAGATTTCCATGTTTGTGCTGTCCTCTTATCAATGAGTCATTTGATGACTCAGACACCACCACTTCCGACAGTCGGCTCCAGCGGTTGATTTTTCGACACGAGAATCAGCGCTCTACTGAGATTACGTCCGTCATTTGCTTCTGTATTCTCCTGCTGTATCCTCTGATGTGTTACTACCTGCTACGGAGGGGAAAGGAACATAGACCAGGTGAAAATTCATTTCTTAGGATGCTGTATAGCATGATTTGATCGCCCTTCTGTGTGCTATACGATATAACGAAGGGGTCGAACTCGTTAAGCCGTTATTTGTCAGTAAAGGTCAGCCATCATAGGGATCATATGAGTGTCAGTCCTCTGAAGTCTTTCCAGAAGTTGAGTCACCTTCCAGACAGAAAATTTTCCAGAATATTGATGCTCCATGATTTCACATGTTATTCTTGCCCAGGGACAATACTTATCATCTCGATATTGTTCTAATTTCAGTACATTTATCCTCGAAGTGATTACAATTGTATATATATGGAGCACGATCACTACAGCACTTGTACTGCTGCTATGATTGCTTCACATGTTTTATAGACTACTGGTGGTCAGTTCCAGTTGATGCATAACCTAATACATCACACTAACATAAAATAATGTCACATTACCCTATAATGTGCCTAGAAAAGTTAGACTATGGCCGAAGTTGACTACATATCTATGCGTCATGGTTTGAAATTTGCCACAATGACACCAGTATTCTCTACATGTGTGAGTAGGAACATATAACTGAGTAAATTTGTAAAGGCGAGGCGAAGTCAAATCCCATATACATATAGGCAAATTTAAGTGAATCAGGTCACGCTCCTAAAAGTTGTTTAACGAAATTTTAACAAAATGTTATGTGAGATTCATCCGCATTGTCTTTTCGCCCTTTAAACTAGTTCTTGAAAATCGGACACTTATGAGTCAAAAGATTTCACCCCAAATAGTCACTGTCCTTTGATCTGATAACATCTACGGAGAACAGTTACGAAAATAAGATGGCTGCACAAGCGGCGAATACTTGTCTGAAATGTGACTCACAATTTCTGAAAAGAGTTCGAAGAACTGACACTCATATGATCCCTATGATGACTAACCTGACCGACAAACGACGACTTAAAGAGCTCAACCCCTTCTCTACATCCTATCACACACAGAGGGGAGATCTAATGACGCTACACAGGATTTGAAGAAACAACTTTGTACCTGGTCTGTGTTCTCTTCCCCTCCCCACTAGGTGGGGATAGCGCAGTTGTTAAGCAGGAAAATAGAGAAGCGAATAACGGAACTAGTCTCAGTAGAGCACTGGTTCTCGTAACGGAAAATCAACTTGTGCAGCCGACTGCCAGAAGAAGTATTGTCTGAGTCATCAACTGTCTCGCTGATAAGAGGACTTGGCAAGCTTAGAGATCTAGTGGAATAGGCTTAATATGGGCTCATAGCTTTGTACCCTCACACTACACATGTGAATCTCAATCAGAATCACATGTCGATTCTTTTCTTTTTTGCACGAAATGAACGGATGTTTTTCTCGTGTGATAATCTACAGCAAAATAGACAAAAAAGTGACTGGTCGCTTCGAATAGTCTATTGAGTATTTTTATGGGTTTTGTGACGTTTCAGATTTACCCATGATTTTTCAAAGGTCATACGGTAAGCTTGATAGACTTTTGCCATAGTGTGGAGAGAAACAGACTTAAACAATATCCTTAAAATTGTTCAAACTACCAACTTTTTATTGGCAGAACTTACGATGGCATCCTTACTACCTTTTTACACCTAACAGTTAAGTTGGTGACTGAAATGTTGTTTCAAACTATGTAATAAACAATATCAGATCCAAGCTGCACATCCTAACCTATAGATTTACTTCACCATCTAAGCCTTACCTTTAAACTCTTAAGATTACTAATTTCCACAGTCGTACACCTGAGAGTAAAATAATACCTGATGCCAACCACTTCACCATAAAGAACAAAAGTTTAGACAACTTCAAGGAAGGTTTTAAGCTCTATTGTGATGTTTACAGCTTACTACATTGTACTTAATCCAACTTGCACATGAAACAGTTTATAAAAGGTTCAAGGTTACATCTCCTAACTCCGTTTCTACAAAAATATTTTTATTGATAAAGTGTACTGAATATATCAATAAATATATTGCACAGTGTGGGGAATGTTTTAAAACAATAACAAAAATTTCCAGCTGTGGATTATCATACAGTTATTTGTCGTGAGCTATGAAATTACTTGACCTAGCAAATACTCTATAAATAGTCTGTACTAATGTTGTAATTTATTTGGCACTGACTAGCAGTAGAATCAAGGACTCGCGTTTCTACCTATTTGGTACTCGTCAGCTGTTTGCACCTGCTTTCCATTGGGTTGATGTGTTTCCGATGAGACTGGAACACAGCGGCCATTGCTTAAAACACCACAGTGTTATCTGTTAGACAACTGAGGTACGAGAGCCACTTCTTGTGCGACGAGCACCCGTTATTAATTATTGATACTTGTAATTTCCTGCTGGTATACAGGATTGAACTGATTTACCTCTGCTACCATAAGGGCTTCTACGTGGATACCTCGATATCCACTGGATTACTGCTACCTACGACAAAGTAACTAATAACGAAGGGAATTATCAAGTAATACCGAGTTACCGTCATATAAGCCCAAGTATTAACAAAGGTTGTTCACTTCGACCCAGTATAACAACGACGAATAACAAGTGCCAGTGAATAATGATCGAAACAATTGATTGGAGGTCATTAGCAAGAAGCCTTTTCTGAATGACGAATTTGTATGAGTTGACGTCTGACAGTTTGGACAGTCTTAAATATACACGGACCAGTTTGAGGGAACATTTGCAGAATTCCCTGGAAGAACCATCCTTTTTCTTGTGAATGCGCATCTCTAATATTCCCCCTTTAGTGACGGGACCGATTCATTAAGTTTATATTGGAACGTTCATGCTTCTAAGGACCAGTGTAGAACTTGGAGCTGAACCGAAAATTTGAGTGAAATCTCAGATTTCTACACTAAACAGTAGCAAGCAATAAAAGGGTGGATAGACAATCAATGGAATAAAACTCGATAAATTATGTGACAGGACAGAAGGGGAGTATGGATAGGTGATGGCTTCTGGTGGCGCCTTAGAACTCGAGGAGGGAAAAGAAAGCATATTTGTTTCCATGTTTACATCTGCGCTACTGTGATCATTTTTGAGCCAACTCATGCAATACTCGAGGGTTGAGTTTCACACTCCTATAGTTATTTATTATTTGACTTCAGAGGCACTGGAATTTTTGGAATCTTCCAAATAACTGTTGGTCCGATGACACTGGATAAAGCAAGAAATACGTCTCAGGACGACATATATCAGTTTCTTGAAACCCTTGTCTAATCAGTCGGGTAGTTAGGTAGATGTAAATCGACGGATCCCCCAATGATCGGTAACCTACATTGAAGTTAAGCCATTCTAATACCTGTAATTCCACAACCAAATAACAGAATGAGATAAATAAACATTAATAAATACCAATGTAGATAAATGTAGAGAGAAGTAGTTTTGTTGAAAACTTTGTCATTCAGTAGTCGTTCAGAAACGTGTAAGAGGACTTATTCGGTAGATTATTCTCCACATACACGAAGTGATACAATATTGACCATGACCGAAGTGACTGACAACGCTACACAAATCTAAAGAATAGAACCACTGGTTGATTACCAGAGAGCAACCAGTTTCATTTTGTCTACTCCTGAGTACTGACTGAATTCCACTGAATGTGACATTAGTTTAAATCTTAGAGGGGATATCATTTCCATGGAGGTTGTAGGTACACCTTGTTGACGAGTATGAACAAGTCAAAAACCTAGACCAGGTACAGCTTCCTGCCATTTGCCTTAAACCAACTTAAAAAGAACAAAACACCTTTAGAGTGAGTGATTTAACAGTGAATTATTGCCAAGCTTCAAAACTTTGTCACTGTGCTACAGTGCAATTATACATTAGATTTGACTTTAAAGTGTTCCCATATCATCGATTATATAAATATGGAATACCGTATCGATGTTTATTGTAGCAAATCAGCATATCTGATTTGGCATACAATCTGTGCCCTCCACGCAGAACACAGTGAAACAATATTTATTTACTAAATTACATGTAGGACATTTTATCGCACCGGGTACTTGCATAAGATAACATGTCTGGCTTCAATTTTATGATCCTTTGATCTCATATTCTTTGATTCCAGTTTCAGAAGAATCATTTATGCTTCTTGTTCTTTTGTTTTTCAAAATACTATAAACTTTGGTGTATAGTTAAGACTCTCATTTTGCCTATCGCTTCGGAAGTTTCATGCATATATTAAACTTGTTTGTCTTAAGTGCATATTGTTTTCCAATCATTTTCCTTGACTCATTGAAGTTTACACACAACTCACCTTGTTCGACTGCAGTGAACCTCCTCAATCAAGGGAATGGTTCTCAGTGCAGTTATTTTAGACGGGGGAAGAGGGTGAACCATATTTCAGAGGAAGTTGACTGTTAATTCTCAACAAGAATTGTGTCAAGTAGTGTACAAATTACATTGATTGGTCATCGGAGTGTAAGCAACTTCATGTTGTCTAGTCCTAACTGCTGGTCGAATTCTATCCATAATCTCGCAATGTGACCAACAGACTACGCAATTCAGCATTGCGATGCACTTTGATCGACGTTAGTTGGATGGAGTCAATGAACAAGAAGCCCTGGACCTAGGTTTCGTGCTTGTTAAAACTCGTCAGCAAGGCATATCTGTAACTTCAACGCAACTGATGTCCTGCCTGAGATTCAAATCCGCATCACTCAGTGTTTTAACCGGTGACATTGCCGATGAGTGACGCCGGTTCGAATCTCAGGGAGGACATCAGTCCCGTTAGGGTTGCAGATATGCCTTGCTGATGAGTTTTAACAAGCAAGAAACCTAGGTCCAGGGTTTCCTGCCGATTGCCTTCATCCAACTAGCATCTATCAAGGAGTACAAATTACTTTGACTTTTAATAACTAAATATAAGCATAACCATAAATTAATTAGGTAGGTCTTTGAGACAGTTATATATTAACTGATGGAGGCGATGTTACAAACCTCACTGTTAGACTTTGTTGTACTGGGAGGAGTAAATGGAGGAAATCAATGGGTAGATACTTAGTAATCGTAGTATAAAAGTAACCGTATTCTTTCTTATTCTGCAATTATTATAGTTTTTTAACATTATGGCTTCATTTCTGTTGCATCTCTTAATCTCTAGTCAGTTTATCCCTCCCAATTTTCATTGATTTTGTTCCCATCTTTTAACAGTGAAGACATTCAATGAGTTCACTGAATGCACCTGCCTAATAGCTTCGCAGTTTCGACGGGTATCATTCTTAAAACCCATTCATATGTTTTACAGGCCTTTACCGATGTGTTTGCTTTCTGTTAAACTTCCTGACTTCACTATTCCAGTTAAACCCGAACAATTATGATATTTTGAGAAAGTTGTGAAGGATGCAGATGAATAGACAGACAGATCAGCAAAGAACCTGGTACAATATTGTATTGGCTGAAGTTTGACGCTTCATAGCAGCCTGCAAAGAACAAGTGGTGTCAAAGTAGACAAAAATGTTTGGAACTGAAGTGAAGAAATAAGTGAATGTTAGTCATTCTGTCATTCTGACAGATTGAAAAAACGTATCACCAAGATGCTGTTAGAGATGGTCCGTATCATTTAGGGGAATTCAGTAATGCGTTCCTCATTCCCTTATATCCCTCAAACCAATGATTAAATATTTCATGGACTGATGTCAGGTCTCAGTCTGATGACCTACAACAGCTTATATTGCACACTGAGGTATGCAGCGGCTTGGTATATGCAACATATGTTCAGGTCACCTTATTTGCTGAAGTTTCACTACCCTGTCTTCCTTGCCTAGTATCCTACGACTAAAGTCGATATGGCTCCCATGTTTGTCTTGCTATACATGCGTAATACTAAGAAGATACTTGCATTCGAAATCCTGCAGTCTCTTCACGTGTTAAGACAAGACGAGAAGCAGCCCAGCATACTGATCTCCTTACACGTGATCAGATATCTCGCTGGCACCAGAAATGACGCAAGTTAACAAATGTTAAGTGGGGCTTCCGCATTTTAATTTGTAATTTCTTTAACAACCGACCGATTAGAAGGAAGTTCATGGTCGTACATATTCATTACTAATAAGAAGTGTTTTAAGATTTGAGTATGTTAACTACACTGTGCAACAAGTTACAGTATGTCATTCATCAATTTCGAGGTTTGTGGGGATTTAATGATTTCGATGTAGTATTCACCCTAGACTTACATCAGTTGATGAACCACCAAAAACCTGAAAGCACTGAATAGCCTTTTCTACGCAGTATGAGAGTCGTCACCAGTGCGTATCTATGACCACCAAAATCCGGACCCAGGTCCAAGTAGTCTCGTTGTCTAGAAAAATAGTGAAAGCTTCAATAATAAGCCAGCCAGCTCGAAAAATACAACACAACCAAGATTATTCACCTGAGCTACAAATGATCTCCAGCATTTCAGTTTAAAAATCTATTTTCTAACCTCCATAGCTAATGAGCTTCTTTGAACCTATAATAGAAACCAAGGACTTCATAGATAAGAAAGATATTCTAAAACATAAGTGCCTTTTACACCTTAGTAAGACAGGCATTTGATACAATGAGTTTATTATATTTCAGTAAATTCATGTCTGAAAGGTTCAAAAATAAGTATGAGTTTTCAGTTATAACAATAAAAGCTTCATAGATATCTACTGGTGAGTTAAAAACAATCCTCCAAAAACTTATGATGGCTTCATGCTTCGAATTTCATTTCATGATCTCTCAACAGTTGACTTATCATTGTTTCTCACCTAAGTATTGACGTCTTCTAAACTACAATAATTCTTTTTAAGAATGAACAATAAGGAAACAAAGTGATAGTAGTAGCAGTGTGAGTAGTAGTAGTAGTGTGGGTAGTAGTAGTAGAAGTGGTAGTAGTAGTGTGGGTAGTAGTAGTGTGGGTAGTAGTAGTAGTAGAAGTGGTAGTAGTAGTGTGGGTAGTAGTAGTGTGAGTAGTAGTAGTAGTGTTTAAAAGAAGCTTTGAATTACAAGCATTAACTAGTTCGTCAATTGTCAGTATAAATCACTAGATCAGAGAATGAGGTGAGTATCACTTTATTTCAAAATTAGCCTATAAGAACTATGATCGAAGTTTGATCGAATAGTATGGCAAATATTAGGTCCTGACTTATTTCATTTCAAACATGTTGCGACTTATACAAACTATTTCTAATAGTTTATCAGTTTTGTTATTCAAAAGTTTCTTGTTTGTTGCTTGCTCTGATATTCATATTTTAAACAAGAAACTATGATATGTCATCTCCTCTTTTTATATTGTTCGACAAATAAATTACCAGTAAAGTTGAGACTATTTTGAGTTAATGAAAACATTGTGTTTTGAATGGAAATACTGTTGACAGTACAGTTGAACAGTTGAAAAACCCCTCAACTATGTGAAATGTCAACATGAACAGTGTAATGTGTAAATCATTTGCAAATTGATCATTCTGTTTAAAGCATACCGGTTCATCTAAGTCATCTAATCAAATTTATGTGGACTGAACAATTTGTTTTGTATGAGATGAATTTGGCCAAGGAAACTGCTAATGGGCTTGGTACAAAACGATCAAAACGTTCATAAGGTGTTCATATCACTTTGATCTGGTTAATGAAATTGATTGATCAGCTTGAGTGGTTTCTAACTTCTCAGTTTTTTCAGTAAGAGTATATTTCGCTAGTCGATGACACTTTATTATCAGAGATCGTATCCTATGATCTTGTATGAGTGGTTTCCAGTGGAAACCGTGTTGATACCACAGTTGGGTAGTTAAAAAACTTCTCAACTGTACAAAATATTAACATAGTGCAATTTTCAAATCATTTTCAAACTAATTATCCTACATAAATGGTTTTTGTTTCAAATCTTAATGAATGAATAGATTATATCTATTTTCATGTATGTACACACATCTAGGGTTGAAATCACCCCAGGATCGAAAGCATATCGTTACCTTCAGTGTCAATCACGAACATATACGAAATTAACTTTTCATGTATTTATATTACCTCGATCAAAAACAAACTTACTACAAAATGTGCACCAAAGCGTGTAAAACATAAATTACTATAACTTTTTTATGAAAGAATAAAAAGAATACAGAGCGAGAAGTTTAGACGTCATCAAATAACCAGAGTCTCAGTCTTATAAGACAAGTGCAGAAAAGTGTTAGCTGCTTTCGTTACAATCTCAATGATATTTAAGGATCAAGAAGGTTGTAATATGATCACTAGTGGCTTAAGTTTCAAGTCACATCTACTAACGTCTCAAACCACTGAGTTACATGAACTCTTGACCTGAATCTATGGTTTTGTGTTGTTCATACACACACATAGTTGTAATAACAATGGCTTTATTCCAAACAGTATATATAATACAGTATGGAATTCTGAGCATATAATATTTCTAAAACTTTATTTGCAAAATAATATTTTTAAGCGAAATGATTATTGTAACTGAATGTTAATAATAACAGTACTAAAGGTAATAATGTAAAACAGCCGACTGGTGTTGAATAATAATAATAATAATTCACTTTATTCCAAACAATTTGTGGTACAATTTGGAATTCTCAGTGTAATATATATTGCAATAACAACAAAATATAAGTATATACACACTACTTTGCAGCCTCTCGAATTGTTTTATTATAAAAATTTATGTGAAGAAGAGAAAATTTTGCATTGTAAGTTAAATTATTGAAATGAGATTTTTAACTGCCACAAAGTTGATGTGTGATTTCTGTTCTAACACTTTTCCTCACAAAATATGCGTGCAAGGTAAGGTATAGTCAAATTCTTATACTTAGCTGTACGAGTATACAGTCTTATGTAGTTTCTCCTTATCCTCCCTGAGGAGATACATGGAGATAGCTGTAAATGAAGTGGATGCTCACTGTCAGTTAAAATTTCTGTAGCTAGTAGCTTGCAGGAATTTATATGTTGGCCAACTACAGTGTTAATCAGTTGAGCCAGAGACACACCACTCACATTGCTGACGGTCTTCAAAGCCCTATGCAACATAACATAGTCCTTTTTAAGAAGACCACGAAAGATTAGTGGGGAACAATATAGAAGAATAGGTGAAATGCAGGAATTAATAAATTGTAAAAGAAGCAGTTGAGTTATACCAGAAAGCCTCAATTTCTTTACGTAATAAGTTAAACGGAAGATTTTTTTACAAGTCAACAAAATATGGGACGACCAACAAAGGTCAGATGTAAAACCCAACCCAAGATAGTTCACACTCGATTTACTTTCTGCAGAAATACCATTGATGCAGCAGGCGTCATGAGATTTAAGCAGCTCACATAAGTCTTGTTTACGCCTGAGGCTAAAATTAACGGTCTGACATTTAGAGGGGTTTAGTTTGAGATCATTTGATAGAGACCATTTACAACTTCAGACAAGAATTCATTTAATTTCGAGCAATCCAAAGAAGAGTTTACTGGAATAGAAATCTTCAGGTCGTCAGCATACTTGATCAAATTAGTTTCAACAGAATAAGGCAAGTGATGCAAAAAAAGGGAAAACAGAAAAGGAGAAAGTACAGCACCTTGAGGCACATCAGCTTCAGTAAGCAATGAAGTGGAGCGCATTCCTTTATGAATAGTGTACTGTTTCCTTTCAGAAAAATAAGAATGCAGCCATTTTGTAACCCATGGATCAGTGTGAGCTATGGCGTCCAATCTAGAATAAAGAGTAAACAGAAAAGCGAACCTATGTTTAATGGTTCATAATGGTTCATTCAGCCAGTAAATAAACATACATTTTGAGCTATGTCCGAGGAGCAAAATATTATGAATCTTTGAGCAGTGAAAATCCCTTTTTCATCTAACATGAAGCTTTTTACTTCATTCTGTTATTAACTCAGGAAACGATCAGTTGAAAACATTTAAAAAATGTGAAATAGTACGTGATATTTTCAGATAACATATTGAAATGATTAAAAAAATTGAAATGAAAGAATTTGATGTATATTTTTTATGATAAAATTTTGGTAGCGCAAGACTCAAGCTGAGCGCCAGAATAAATATACACCTAAATAATTTATACTAAGGGTTTTAATGTGAAACTTAAAGCTTGGTTAAGACTAGATTTCAGTAGAAATTTATTCTGACTTCTTCAAGAATGTATGACAAATTCATAGAAATATAATGATTAACAAAAGATTAGAAACAAAACTATTCTGAAATTCCTTGTTTCAACTTTAAAGACCGGTCTGTGGGGATTTATTGATTTTTCAACATGCTATTCAGCATGAAGTGACATCAGTTGGAGGAACATTGAAAACCTGGGAGCACTGGACAGCTGTTTCGTCCCACTAGTACGGGACTTCTCAGCAGTGCACACCTACGACCCCTCCAGAGATCGAACCAGGGACCTTCAGGTTCCGTGATCACCATGTTACCACTGACCCACTGGATTGGAATACAATGGTCCATATCTCCTACTTCTGTCACTTTACCACATAGCGCGACCGCCACCCAACATCATTTTTGAGCATTTGTCCTCATGGCCACGAGGTTTACCCCACTGGTCACGACTTCTCACTGGAATTTCGGGAATCACCTCTCGAAGTTAATCACCAATGAGCACTAGTTCGATTTAATTTGGGGGGTTTTGTGGGGATTTAGAAATTTTTTCAAGTTGGTATTCATTGTGGACTGATATCAGTTATTTACCCAAATAAGACAACTAATAGTTGTATTCAATTATCAATTTTTATGAGTAATTTTAGTCAAAGTTATCAGACGATTACAAAATTATTCATTTCAAATGATAAAGATTATCTCTTCTAAGAATATTTACTTCTCTACTATTCTTAATTCTATAGATGATATGCATTACTTATATGTGTAACTGAATCTCTTTTTAGACACCTTTCTGTGTATTGAACATTCATCCAACTATTTATGTTAATATGGAAGAAATGATGGGCAGTGGCTAGCAGTGAAATCTAGGATGCGTATTTCGTCCTATTTAGGACTCGTCAGCTGGATGTACCTACCTCTCAGTGAGTGATGTTGTTCGGACTTGGGAGCGATCGCTTCAAACGCAAGAGCGTTATCCACTACACCATCGAGCCACGATACCCACTTCTTGTGCGACGGGTAGTTATTGCAAGCAATAACACTAATACGGAAGAAAGTTTAGTATTTTTCGTGATTTATTTTATTTCTTAGTGATTTATATTCATAAAACTTTTAAAAATATATTTTTGTTGTCTATTTTAGTACCCATTTATGCCTTTGAAATTTTTTTGTTGCGAAACCCTACTGAATGACAATAATCTACCTAAACGGAAACCAACATTCTAAGCCATCAGACAGTAAATTAAAAGTTTTTTCATTTCACTTTTTGTTACATATCATGAAGTGGTCAAGACAATTTTGTCCTACAGTTGACCAGTCAAAACAAGGTAATGAACTTCTGACCTAGTGCTTTTATATGTTTATGATGCTTTTTTTCCAGTGAAGTGTATTCCTTACAATCACAGGCAGGTTTGTCTCTCTATTATCTTTGTAGCTCAGTGAAGTATAAAGTACTGGGGGGAGAACAGTCATTATACGTATCCATTCCAAGTGTCTCATCTTATTGATATCACGAGCGTATTTCTTATTATCCACTCAGTAACTTCAAATAGGATGAGCCAAACACATTAAAAGAATTAGGTAATTTATAAAGAGAATTCTGACTGCAAAACGTAAGTGATTACACCTTTTGTGCAACTGAAGATTGGCAAACGTACTTCTAAAAATCAATATATTTGAAAACGTTTTGGCAGTGATAAGTAGGACGGTTGTTCCTCCACATTTCAGACTAATTAGTTTGATATACTTGTATCTCAGTGGGGAATGCTGATATTAACACAGACTGGAATCTACCACACCACTAGGCTAGTTATTACACTTGTATCTTGTTCAATAAGTATCAGTTTATGACTTTCGGTATTAGTAAATG
This sequence comes from Heterobilharzia americana, assembly GCA_944470555.2. Lineage (NCBI taxonomy): Eukaryota > Metazoa > Platyhelminthes > Trematoda > Strigeidida > Schistosomatidae > Heterobilharzia > Heterobilharzia americana. Next base: position 68,511,109 of record OX104129.1, on the reverse strand, counting down.
GACTACTGAATTCTGCGAAGCAGAATGTTTAAACATCTTCAAATTTATGTTAACCTTGTTTGATGTGTTTGCTAGTACAGAGAAAACTAGTGTTCCCTGAAGCTGGACTTATCATAACAACATGATCTTTGAAAATATTTCCTTCGTGATAAAATTTGTTTCCAAGAAAAGGTAGTGGAAGTGAATGAAACAGCATTTGATGGATTCATAATTTCTTATAGAACACCTAAAGTAGGCAGAAATCTGGCATATGGAGACCTCCCTGCTGTTCACTAGTTCTCTAGCTGATGTCGACCTATGATAAGAATTCATAGGAAGCCAATCAATTCTTTTAGAAACCCCTAGTTTAAACAACAGTCTCGTCTTCCTAGCAATTTGAAGCTGTGGCTGGGGGAAATGAAAGAAAATTTGAATAAACCTTGAGAATTGTTGAAACAGTTATTCAGACGGCAACTGTATTCCAACTACTTTCAATATCTGGAGTCTTTAGTTTTGCTTAAAAACTCTATCACTGAAGACTAACCAATCTCATGTTAACGAGTCCTGAATTCTGATTGAATTCTATCAATCATTTTGCGACGTGGTCCCTAAACTACGAGGCTCACCATCCCCGTGCATTCTTATGGATGTTAAGTGGCTGGATGTGATCGGCAGGATGCCCTACTTGGCCTAGGTTTCGATCTTGTTCACACTTGTCAGCAAGTTGCATCTGCAACCTAGAGGTGAGCGGTAACCCCTCGGAGATTTTAACCCATACCATCTAGTGTTGTAGTCAGTAACATCACCACCGAGCTATTCGAGCTGCGACTGACCTCCTGCATCTAATTCAGCCCCATAGGAAATCAACCACTGACCGAATAACTCACTGATAGCCTTAGTGACTACTGGGTGACACGTGTTCGAATCTCACGTGGGACATCAGTTTCGTCAAGGATGTAGACACAACTTTCTGATGAGTGCTAGCAAGAACGAGGCCTAGCTCAACCGAGGGCTTCTGCGGATTGCCTCCAAATCTTTATCCTCATCTCCGTCCATGGCTTTAATTTTGATAAGCTGCTTGGCGCATTAAGAGTTTGAAGGTTTACTTTATCATATTCGAACTACCGCACTGCAGAACTCATCAGAAGTATGCTTTTCAGAAACGTTAACAAGTCAGAAGATGATCCCTGTGGTTGATAGTAGGAACCACCCCCCTCTTTCCCCTTCGCCACTGCCCTTTAATATGTTGGCGATGTGGCGGTTTTTATTTTCTTGCATTTTTATGTCTTAAAACAACTTCATCGCATCACATGCTGGTGGCGTAACTACAGTACATACTACTAAAGATCTAAACGACGAAATCATCAACAACTGTTGTACTTCAAGAGGTTCATTCTCCAAAAACCCGACATAAAATGTGCTGATAACTTTATGTGGAAGTGAATTTGCTTCTGTAAGGAAATATTTATCTGTAAGAGGGATTGGACAGCATGTTATTCTGCAGCTTTGCACTCCTTTAGATATCACATTCATCAGCAACCGAACGTGATCTTAGACTTTCCTGAAGAGGAATACACCAACATTCTAGATATAATGCTGGAATTATCATATTTCAAATATACTAAAATGTTTACAAATAGTAAATTATGCTGAATTAAACTTCTACAGATTTACTAATTTAGTTATCTAAGTATCTTTCTGATTAAAATCCACTTGCTAAGTTAAAGTTTTGATCATATTTAAGTATAATTTTCGTTGCCATTGGGAAATGATAAATCTTAGTTTATGATTGTTAATCAACTAAATAACCTTAAATTACAATCAAGTTGCTATATATCTCTAACATGAATAATGAGACCAAAATAAAGAAATTATTATTCTAAGTTATATGACCTTACGGTGAAACAAGGTTAGTACAGTTTATCGAAACAATTGAGTGAGATGGAGTTTTGGGAGTATAATTCTTCTCCCCTATCTGTAGGCTAGTAAGGTATGAAAATCAACCTAATTGTATCTGGAGGTTTGTGTAGGTTGGTTAGTTGATTTTAGGTTGGAATTCATCATGTACTGACATCGTTTGGAGGAACGTTGGAAATCTGGAAGCACTGGACACCTGTTTCGTCCTAGTAGGGGAATCCTCAGCAGTGCACACATATGACCCAACCGGGGAACAAACCCAGGGTGCCCACTGCTGAGGAGTCCCATGCTACGACGAAACGGCTATTCAATGCTTTCAGGTTTCTGATATTCCTCCAACTGATGTCAGTCCTTGATGAATCCCAACCTAAAATCAACCTAAGTGTTTTTAACGTCAATGTTAATTTATACAGTGGGTCACGTTCTGCATAGTCATCATAATATTTTTTTAAAAACAGATGCACTTCAAATGAATAACTTGCCTAAATGTAAACAGTGGCTCTAAAACCGATTTTAGTTATGAAGCTAAGTGTAATTCTTCGGTCCTTTTTGATGTTTGAATACCAGGTAAAATGTGTATATGATTTTCATGAGTAGTAGTATTATTAAAGTATATTTCAAAATTATTTTCTACATAAAGTTATTTTAGAAGAGTCATTACATAATGCAAGACTGTGCTATAATTGTTGTGCGTCCACTCTTATGCTACAGTTGGGTTCAAGAAGCACAAATATCCCCTTAAAAGCACAAAAGTGATACAAAGTTAGGCGAGAAAGTAATACATACAACTCAAATGCGTTGAATGACCTTCCGAAGGTCATAGATTAACCAATCTCTAAGATAAGGCAGAAACTTAAAATTCGTAGGCCATTAAAGTCACCCAGAGTGAACTACCAAATTAATTTCAGTGCTATTTGAATAAATAAACCAGTTATATAGCCACTAATCGAAACACTTTCGTCTTCATGGAATAATGACATAACTACTACATGATAAATATTTGAGTCGTTGAAAATGATACACTTAATTGCCTAATGAATTTTCAAACTGCAAAGCAACATGCATTGAAGAATTAGGAAGTTTAGCCTCCTACACATGAGATGCAGACCTAGACATATTTGATAAAATTTGTCTAAAACAGTAAATTATTCTGTGAACCCACCCAACGTAAATTACACCTACAGTACTCGCATAATCCTACTTACGACTCTGCTTATAAAACAGTAGTCATAATTGCGGGCAATATCTAACATTTGCAACCTTCACCAGTTTACTAGTTACCTAGCCGGGCTAAGCCCGGATAAATAGGGAAGGTTGAACATGGAGTCAACTACTCTCCCCAGGAACATCAACCCAATCGCTATAGAAAATTCAAAGCACAGGAAAAATATAAAATATAAAATTAAACTTATTCCTTGCTGGAATCTGGGCGACAAAGTGACGCCGTTTGGTGAAAGGCTTCAGGAGGCCGATTGGTCGATGTGTCTTCTCTTCTCTCAAAGAAAGCAAAGGTAAGCTAATGTATATAAAATGTCCACACTATGTTTGAAGCCACGAGCACACTGATGGATTACCTATCATGGTGTCCCCAAGAGCATCGGCGGTTCACATGCAGTGGGAGCCAATCTTCTCTTCCAGGATCATGGCGGAATGATGACAGACCTACTGAATGACAACTTTTCAAGCAGTTGGCAGTGATACACCTAATTGCCTGATGAATTTTCAAACGGTGAACTTGCATGTAAATCATCACATAAACTATTCAATCTTTTTATGGTGTTTGCAACCTAACTTAGTTCCAAATGAGAGGATTTTCCGAAGAAGTAACCCCAAAAGTTTCTAAAAACTACGTAACTAAACTTGTTCATCATTAAAATGAACAAACTTTGGAATTAAGCTCTGTCTCATGGTTTCAACTTCTACACCTCCAAAAAATCAATAAACAAAACTGATACTGAAACTGCATCAGAAAGTCCACATCAACGGTTTTCACAAGGTGTTCCAGTGACTGAGGAAAAATGTAAATGGTAGAACTAGGTCACCAGTATCATACAGTACCATCATCCTAGTTTAAAATTACCAGCGAATACCATGAGAAAACTGTTGAATGTTTTCAAAATGATGACTGTGTGACGCTTTTCAAACTGTATAAAGGCAATGATGCAATAGTGATTGTTTAGTGTGACTGTATTCAAGAGATTCAGTCTATTATGGAAGACAAATCTAGATTTATACACGAGTCATGCATAATTCTATGACTCAAATACTAATGTGGGTTATCTAACGAGAAACTAGGGCGTCTGAGTTGAGGGTGACATGGAGGAGATCATGTGAGGAAGAAATGAAAACTTATGGCCAGTCATGGAGCCAGGTCAAGAAGACTGTAGAGAATAGAGTGTAATGGCGACGTGCTACTGAAGCCCTATGTTCCACTAGGAACCCAAGGGATAAATAATAAATAATAATAATAACAAAAACCTAAGTTAAGCAAGCTTGTCTCATCATCGTCACTGTCACTGTATTACTGCACAGCCGTTCAAGTTGCCACACCTCATTTCAGCACATCAAATAACAAAGCAGTATGATGAAACATAAATAAATAAAAAAGCATCGGTCAAAAGCAGTAATAGAAAAGCAAAAGAATGGGAAAATGCTGAATTAAATGCGGAGAATAAAATGAAGATTATGTGTAGATAAGTCTACGTCACTGACATCGATTCTGAGGAATATCACCTTGAGTCTCCAACATTTGGTTTTTACTGTCACGCGGACTGCAACTGAAAAGCCGATATTTTTACATATAACTCAGACCAATATTTAATATATCCCATTCTATCGTTTTTTTTAATCAACGTTTCCTGCAGCTGATTACATAGTCGATCCCATTTCTTTGACAAACTTCAATCCACATTCGAGAGGGACTGTACACACTACAATAGTGATCATCTGCAGGTAAACGACTACAAACAGTGAGGCAGAGCAAAGTGACAATTATACCCTTAAAGGTTAAGTGGTGAAGCCACAGATTTCAGTACTGTATAATGCTGATTGTAAACTCTGATGAAATATGTATTTCATTCAGACCACAAATGCACGTTGTCAAAGAATACTAATAACCTAGATCAAGTAAATCTTCGTGCAGATTAACTTCAAACTCCGAACAGTGCATTCATAAAATTCTTCACCACCATTAACTGCATGACTTTTCCCAGATCTATTATCACATGGTCTATTTCTCACTCTTGAAGTAACTCTTTATCTCCGACAAACCCACTAAAAATACGCTCTTCCAATAAGCTGATGCTAACCAACTTACCATTAACAGACTTTCGACCAAACAATAAGAAGACGTAGTTTGTATGTGTTCTCATCTTCTTTTCGAAATTTACAAAACCAGCGAATTATTTAAAGATTTTGCCTATTTGCTTGTTAAGAATTTTACTAAGATTGTACAACTGTCGAAAATGAGTTATGGAGGAAAAGATTTTCTCCACGAAATCGCGTTTTGTCAATGTTCATTTGTTAATCAGCGGCAGAGTAGGATATAAAGTGAGACAGTATGAATGAGAGCATTTCATCGGATGGGGGAATACTTGGTCATTCTAGGAAACCTACGTCACATAATGAGAACTGAATTCAACCAGTGAATACTAGACTCCATTGCTGATGGCTAAGATGTGTCGCTGCTTCGAACACCAGTATTTGAAATATGATGAATCTGTTCCTTCTCAACAATGTAAATCATAACGAAATCTCATTCGAAGATCACATCGTTTTTGCAAGCTACTCTGATTATACACATCTGAATAAAACTAACCAACTGTAACACACATTTCATTACTGGCATCATCAAGTATGAGTTTTTCAATAAGCGCATTTGTTTTTTCTCTTCATATCATTACTTGTTGTGCAGCAGTGCATGCAAAATGTGAATACTGTGGCATTGGAGACTGACCATATATTATACCTTCATGACCACAACTGTTCATCCACTAAGTGAGATTCGCTTGCATATGTCATTATGCTATATTCACAACCACCAAACCTTCATCTCTTCACTGTTATTCACTGACGTCACTTAGTTCTTCTCACCCCATCTATTTCCCTCAGTGAATACTGAGTTTGTGGACGAGAACAGATTCAGATATATGCATCGAATCCCTGTGGTGTCTGTCTGAATGGAATAGTGGAAGACTGTTCGAGCACATTCGGAGGGGAGTGTTCAAATTCTACTGGGAAGGCTACTTGATGTAATACAGGTAGTAGTCAGTTCACAGCTATGTCGTCTGTGTGAATGGAAATCAGCTTTGATGATTAAGCATGACATAATTTCACCACCATCTGTTTCTCCTCATTATTTCTGAATGGTGCTCTGTGATAGGCATAATTCCAGCATAATTCCAATTTGTAGGCAGTTACATTAGTGAGAATGTTTCTCCTTTCGAAAATGCAATGAGTCTTATTGTTCAGTATTCATTGAATTACAGTAGATTATTACTATGTGAGAAGGGGTTGGGCGTATCCTATGTGATAACTGCTCAACCTACTTCGTTATTATGATTATTGTTATTTGCCTCGTGGATTTTATCTTGTACAGATAGGATAGTGAATTATTCATGATGAGGAAGTAGAATAGAACAGTTCATTTTTCTGAATCCAAATCTCCTTTCACTAACTGTTAATATTCAATATCTTCTATAGGAACTTGTGTTTACTGAAGTCCAGTGAGCTGGATCACATTTCAGTCTTGAACAAGAAATATAATCGAAACAACCTTCGTTTGGAAATGTAGCAGATTTAAATCGTGCTCTAGGCTTGATTTCATTCACTGACAACCTTGAACTGAATCGGTTCAAGTAGAAAAGATGACACAATTTAGCCATTAGTTGAGAACTGCGAATATGTCAGTATTTCGGAAGCGAAGTGAAGTAGAATGTGCGTGCATCTGATCAGCCTTTGAATTTCCCATTGATGAATGGGTGATATGACTATGTACGTACCATTAACTAAACTGGTTCGCGTCAATAAATGCCTTATTATATTCTGAAGAAGAAATTCGTACAGTCTCTTTCTTCACTTTGACCATCGGCGTAGTTTGTCTGTTACAAAACGATCCTTCCTTTCATTCATCTCACAAATGATTACAGCTAATATTTTAATACCTCTATTATTATTGTTGTTATTATTAATACTAATGTCATCTTTATTGTCGTTATTACTATTGCATTTTTTGCCATCGTGTTCACCCCCTGCTGTCTTTAATTACCGTCAATAACTTACCACTTAACGTTACAATTTATTTTCGCTTTTTTTCCTCGTTAGTTACCATTATATAAAATATCAATTATGTGGTGTAATGGATAATGGTCTGGCGTTTGAAGCAATTGCTACCGAGGTCGAATACAGGTGGGAACAACACCACTCACTGGGAAGCAGGTGCATCCAGCTGACGACTCCCAAGTAGGATGAAATGCGCACTCTGGATTCCACTGTTAGCTACCTGTTAAAAATCTCATAAAATCTTTCCACTATAATTAATCTACGGTTTAGTTAATTGTCATAATTACCTGATCAATTATTACCTTCTTGATACTTTGAGATAAATAACCTGTCATAACACTATTCACACCACCAGATTGGTATGTAATTTTACGTTTTGAAAATATTATATATTAGTGTAGAGCCATTGATAAGGAGATGTGAATGTTGGTTAATCGATTTAGTCAGCATCACAGTTTGATATAATGCTCTCCACGGTTTATAATGCAATTGTCAATCACACCGAGATACAGAAGTTATGCACGTGTGATAGAATGTGTACAAGGAATACCATATACACTTTGCCAACTAACTCCGGACAAAATATCATCAGATCTTGTTATTCGCGTAGGAAATTTCACCTCAGAAATATGTGTACCATTTCCGTGATGCTAAGTGTCATAAATGTAGTAAAGTTGGACTAGTACATTCCGCATGCTGCAAGCAGTTCATATACTCTGACTACTGAGACTTCCCATGCTTTGCACTATATGTCAACTCGGATAGAATCAGTATCTTTCTCAACAGTTGAGAATGACCAGTCATATTTGGTGAAAACTTTTAATACTTAGACGAATTCCATTCACTCATTATTGATACAGAAAGTGTAGGTTGGGTGTAAAATATCGAAGAAGGATTTGTTATTACTGTGTGATAACATACAGTCGGAACACGTGATTATTAGACTTACGGATATCCTTGTGTACTAACTCATTTGACTGGTCCTTACTGAAAGGTATAAAATTACGCTACTCACCGTCTACTGACGGCATGAATAACCAGAGACCTTGTTTTCCTGAAGCGTCAGCTGTTGATAACTGGTTTAAGAGGAGAGAATAAGAAAGAGTTGAATCAGTCTATTGGAAGGAACATACTTACTCGAGTTGAGTCCTGAGATCGGATTTCACCTATTTGGCACTACTGAAGGCAGTTAGGTAGGTACCGAGATTCAGTGGTGATTAGTGCTCCTCCTACAGCAAAGTTGCACTATCGAGAAAACTAAGATTACCTTGTACAAATTTGGTGGTTCAAAATACTTCTGTAAAATAGATATCAGAAATACGTGTTAAAAAATTCACCTTGATCAAGTCCCAGGTGAATTGACTATCATGGATACTGGATTTGGTATGATTATGAATAAATGTTTACCCCTTGGTTTGTTAACATCACCTGAAATATTTCGAAAGATTATTAACCAGAATCAGTTTACGACACATCTCAGATTCCAGTGGTTGTAAGCCTGATATAAATCATCTGACTGCATTGATTCAGTCATCTTCACCGAAAAATATTTCATATTTGAGATTATGGATTGCTACTTTGCAGTTCTACTCTACATTCATTCCTAATTTCAGGTAATTGTTATCTCTGTTTTTGAATGTTGTTTCTAGTCGACAGTTTGTTTAGGAATAACCCAATGAAAACATTTTGTGAAACACTGAAGTTGTTGAATAACAATGTAGGTTTATACTTACTATGGATGCTTCTCCATTGGGCATAGTTTCGGTCCTACAACTAAATAAGCAACCTGTTATTTGTATTTCAAACCTTTGAAATAGGAGAGAACAGGAGTACTGTATTATAAGTAAATTTTTAACGAGAAGTTTGAACACAGTGATAAGCCTTTATTTTGCTCGAAATATTACCAAAAGTAAATAACATCACTGTGTGTAAACTTTCTATTAAAAAATTTACTTATTATACACTGATGCATTCCACAATGCATAAACGTTTCATTCATAAATTCATAGTTGTCTAGGCAGTAAGTCGTCGGTACAAGTATCTGTAATGTATGAAGTTTCATATTTCTATCAACTACCAATCTTTTAAATGTATTCGCCGTTCAGAAAAGTCTTTAAATAGGTCATATGCTGTTATGGTTCAAAGATGGAAATAGAACAGAGTGCCCATGAATAAACGATTGAACACAAATAGATGAAAAAAAAACACCTCATACGGATTTCTTATGACGTTATTCATCGTCTGAGAATTCTCTTACTGGTGCCATTTGTTTAATAGTTAACCAATTACATGCAGATAGAATGCAGCCTAAACGCCATACACCAAAGTATTGTGGAAACATCATGAATACAAAGAAAAAGTGTTGGGATACTCAGTGCAAATGAAGATTCTGTTAGTTTCATAGACCCCGAGATGAAATATCTCTATTTCATGAATCATTTTTCTTTTGATATAGAGATCCGGTGTATAAGATGACTTTCGATCTGTACAACTTGGAACTTAGTGAATTAAATTACCCGAACACCTGATATACTGGCGGCTGGAAACTGATGCTGACAGTATGAGGAGGTCAATCACTTGTTCTTAATGGTAACTGCTTATCTAAGTTTTAAAGAAAATTTTGAAATGTGTAGCACCAACCAAGTTAGTCAAATTTAAAGAAACGTATGACAACCTTCCAGCCATCAACGGTCTTCAGCAGCGCAATAATTCCAACAGTAACCTTTATGACTGAAGCAGTAAGCAATTCAAGTGCCAATATTTGCTGAGCCAGTAGAATTTGTATGCTTGAAGACAGTTGACCGATGGTCCCCAATATGCACGAGATTTGATTTCAAAACTTCTTATAGACTGTCATACAGGGTTTTTTTTTGCAGATTGTCTTCCATTGACACGATTAGCAATGGTAATGCATACAAAAGAACAGACTTTGTTAATGATTCTTGATCATACTGGTAAAGATAGGTGAAAACTTATAAATATTCAAGCTACATGTTGCAACTAATGTCTTTTATAAACAACATTCTCATAAATTTGTATGGAACACAATGATCTCCTCACTCACATGTCTTCAAAGTCCTAAACAAGTGCAAGTCAAATTTACCATGAAGTGAAAGATTTCAAATCTCTTTTATGACTGTTCATTTGTAAGCTTACTCAAGTCAAGAAACAAGAACGTAACCAGACACTATGTGGCATTATTTCAACGATAATATTGAAGGAAGTAGCTTGTTACTCTGTGAATGGAAATTACAGACTTTGGTCATGGAAGTATGAAAGTTTTGATATCAACGATTTAACGGTTGAATCTTTATTAATGATGAGTTCAAGGTACGATTTTCATCAATAGTTTCTTTGTTAGTCATCTGATGTATTGTTAACGGAGCTGAGAAAAGCAAATACTCACCTGTTTGCAGTCTCATTTCAACCGCTGTCAGTTTTATCCAACTCTTCAACGCTTACTCACCTCCCGTTCACCTGAACCGTCTCAAGTTTATAGAAACTGAGTTTCCTTGAACTAGGTCAGTGATTGTTATGCCTCTTATTAGTATTGTTAGTAGGAAACTTGAAAGTGCTTGTGTAGGAGAACCTCATGAATTAACCTGCTTCACAAAATCCGTTTCATTCTTATGTTAGACTAGGAAAAGCAAATGTTTCTGAATCACTTCTGTGTCTGAAGTCACTAGAACTAGCTGAGTTTGACATGTCTTTCTATCCGTTATAACCTCACCCATGAGTGGTTGTTGTTCTACCCTTGAGGAGGCAATTATTTTCCTGACGGAGGATGTCATATAACATAAAAGAAATGTTTTAGGCGTAGAATATGAATTGTATGAATTTACATCATTTCAGTGGAATAGTTCGGTAACTGAGATTCCATTGTGGTGCTAGACAACATTGTGAGCAAGAAATTGAAAACGAATGAGACGAAACTTCTTTGGGCAATCGATTTTTTGATGAGCCCCACGTGTGACGGGTTATGATGGACAATGGCTAGCAGTGGAATCCTATTTGGGACTCGCCAGCCGGATATACCTGCCTCAGTGAGTGGTGATTTTCCCGACGGGATTCGGACTTGAGACCGACCTCTTCAAACGCCAGAGCTTTATCCACTACACCAATGAGCCATGATAGTCAGTTCTTGTGCGATGGGTATAGTTTTAGTGTTGTTGTTTGTTTTATCACGTCACTGACTGGACTGAATTGATAGGTGTCTGTTGGCATATGGGCTCATGAGCAGATGCCACTATCATAAATATACAACTGAAACAGGCAATATCGAGGCATCCATGTACGAGCCCATATGGCAATAGACACTGATCAATTCAGTCCAGTCAACGACGGGATAACATAAGCAACAACATTATTGTTATATATGTTGTAATTTTTTGATTTCCTTTGTCAGCAAAATGCTGCTACTTTTCTTCACTGGCTTTGTGTTTTACTGCTGAATGTTTCATAAACTGCGTGTCTGTCGATGTGTCATATGATGACCAGTTGATGTGAATGCTAAGCTGATTTAGACATCCATCAGTCTGAGTTGTTCATGAACACCTATTAGAAATCGTATTTGCTGATCAGCATTTGCATTGATTTAGGTGGCAGTGTACCGCTTCATTTGACAGTTGATTGGTGCTCATTTCTGTAAGAACGAAGAGGATGACCACTTCGTCAGACTGAATGTTAAGAAGAAAAAGATTCTGATTAGTGAAGAAATGTTTCGTCTCAACAAACCTATTATCAGTCTGCACAGCTGACGTAACAATTGGCAAACGGTTATGGAGATGAAGTGAGGAAGGAGTAAGACAAGGCTGCCCACTATCACCACCCATGATATTCCTGATTGTAGTGGACTGGATCATGCAACAGACAACTGTGAAGAGCGAGAAGAGGGAGATACGCTGCCTGGACTGGGGAAAAAATCTTAGAAGATCCGGATTTCGCCAACCATGACTTGTGTTTAATGTCTTGTGGCACAAACTTGAAGATCTACAGGCGAAAACTAACAAGTTGACAGAAGAGGCGAGGCGAGGCGAGGCAGGGCAGGGCAGGGCAGAGCAGCGAAGACGGGACTTGCTTCAGGTGAACGTAGAGTAGATAGAGGTGATGAAGATACCCAACCAACAACAACAACAGCAACAACAAGAGGCTGCAACCACCATCAATGGGAGGAACTTAAAGGAAGTAGTGTTTTTCATCTATCTAGGCAGCACTGGCTCAACTACAGGTGGCACAGGCACAGACGAGGACGTCAAAGCCAGTCAGGATCGGACAAGCAAGACAGGCCTTCCTTCATTAACCTGAAACCTGTGTGGAGATCCCCTGCACTGCACTGAACTCAGCACAATGCATGAACAAGGTCCAGATTTTCAACACCAATGTCAGTCAAGTCAGTGCTCCTGTATGGTTCAGAGACTTGGCGCATTACGAAAGGGATTTTCAACAAACTACACACACTCATCAACAACTGCCGTCTACGCTGGCTCCTTACTGAAGATCAGATGGATTGCCAGAATAGTAAGAATAAGCAAGAAGGAACTCTGACTGACTGGCAAGGAACCAACGAAGAAGCTATCGCTGAACAAATATGTACTGGGAGGAAGTAGAGATGGATTGGATTGGGCATACATTGGGAAGGGTGATTGGGGACATCACGCGCCAGGCCAGTCACTCGAGCGAAACCCAGATGGGAAACGATGAGCTGGGTGTCTGAGGTGAGGGTGACATGGAGGAGATCGTGTGAGGAGGAAATGAGAGCTTGTGGGCTGTTGTGGAACCAGGTTGAAAGGATTGCAGAGAAGAGATTGGAATGGAGACGTACTACTGAAGTGGTATGTTTCACTAGGAACCCAAGGGATAAATAATAAAATAATAATATTGAGATGCAGTAGTCACCACCTCGGTGAATATACTCATTATATAATTGCTGTTAAGACGATCAGTTCATTCGAATATATTGTATCAATAGCGATGACAAAAAAGAAGAACCGATCTCAATAAGTCAAGTACTGTTAGTGATAGTATTGACGATTTTGATCTAGGTAAAGTGTGCAAGGAAATGAAAAGTAAGGGTAGCATATTATACATCGTAATTTCAGAAACAGAATTTCGTCTTTTGATCATATCTACTTTATGTTTCCACCTTGCGCACGTTTTGAAAACACATACTCTTGGAGTATCAAACATATTAGCTTGAGGTAGTTGCGTTTTCTGCTTCGTGGTGACAACAGAAAGTGGAATGCGAAAATGAGGGTGTATCATCGTCTTAACCACCAGCCTGAAGCTGTAGTGTCTGGGCACTGAGTTTGTCGAAACCTGGCTCTCAGATATTTACATCAATAATCAAGACGATGCTCTTCCTCTCTCACACCTGTTGCCAACCAGATAGTGTGGTTTCATTGAACAGATAACTACGCACCTCAAACTCGCATAACAGCTGGATAGACTGCTCTGTGATTAAAGGGAACCGAAGAGAAGCTGGCGATCAGCCAGATGTCGCAGTCCAACTGGTAGATGGACAGGCCCATAATCCAAAAGTGACTAGTTCCAGTGGTTTCACATGTTACATTTTCATCTCACCTTCAATCACCATCACCTAATAACACTACTGAATATGAATTACCTGCAATGCCTATTCACAGTAAGCTTAATTATCTATCTCAGTTAGATTTCCAAACCCAGACGATTTTGTTGCTCTTCGCCCAGCCTTTTTTACTGAGTCATATGGTTCTGTGCAACACGTTTTCAGAGGATCCACTTGCAACCTTCAATAAAGTCAGCTTCGCAGGATCATACGAATTGATAGATGCATGAAGATGTGGACATAAGCAGCAGATTATTCTTCATGTATCGTCAAACAGAACTATGACTACATAATATCAGCTGCAGACTAGGAGAACAGGAAGTATCTCACATTCATTATCACAGGTGGTTTTTGAACATTACATTTGCAACACGTAATTTTGATCCTGAATTCACAATTAAAATCCACTTTGAAATTATTGAAAGGTGATGGGTAATTTGCCTCACTATGCCTCTTTTGACAAATCTGGTACCTTCTTTCTTGAATGGATTTAATTCCAGTGATTCAATTTCTCCATTGACTGTACCATTCCAGTATGTGTTCTATAACTTTGGAACACTGAGAATGAATGCAAATTTTCTTCCTACTTACATGAAGCCAGTTGATGAAATTAGTTAAGTAACGGGTTCAAGGTGTTATATACTTTATAAGTATCACATCGAGTGAGAGAAATGTTGAATTTGATGCTTACTCAGAAGGGAATTTTATGGGTAATTATTGCATCATGCAGACATTGACCAACCGAGATTTTGTCACACAAATAAGGAAGGTGTTATCTACATATAGTCCTCACAAATGATGTTAAGGCTCCATTTCTTTAGAAGACTCATTCTCAAAACTAGGTCTGAAGATGTCAACTAATAAGTGAGCTGGTTGATATACGGTGGTAACTCCCTTCATTTAACTGGATTACTTAATGTGAACTGTTCATCAGATATGTATAGTAATATTCAGCTTTGTAGGTCAGTTGGTTAGCAGTTCGATGCTGACACAACCACGAAGATGACGGTTTGATTCTGCTAGTGATGTTTTCATCAATGAAGAAGCAACATCAAACGACACCATAGGCTTACTTTGGCTTTCTTTGGTAAGATCGAAGGAACTTATGTGTATCTGGAATACTGAGCCTACATGATTTAGGACTTATTGATACAAAAAGTTTGGGGTAAAGATTTGAAAATGTTATCATTGTGTATGAAATTTGATCGACCTTCATTTACAGATCAGACCTTAAGATTCAGTTCTCCTTGAAGTTACATTTCAGTTTGTTTAATAAAAATGTTATACAGTGAGTGGGTGTTAACAGTATGATATAATTCTGTCAGTAAGATCTCTTTCAAAATAAGCTCAGTGTGGAAAATATTGATTAGTGGTAAAGCTGCATTCCTCGACATACTGTCTTCCTTAGGTTAACCATATACAATACACAGAAATGTACACGGCATAAACATGTAGGTTTACACCTCAATCATTCTACTCTCATTATCAAAGTCAAGGGGTTTATTTGATTCAGCTGATGAAGAGTGCTTCGTTGGAATCAATTGAAGCTTATAAAGCAATTTCATTCACATGTTGGATATAAGTGACGACATCTCAACTGAGATGCAGTCATGAATGAAGACTTTAGAATATGTGGATTTATCATCAAGACAAGGTCATTAAAATGTTAGGAAAACGACCGCCAATTTGTGGTGCGTCCGAATAGATAGGTTTCTAGCTTTACAACTAGAATCAAGTGTAATAAAATCAAAAAAAAAAAAAAACGACGAACAAATACAACCACAAAACTAGTGAAACTAGACAGGTGATGCTTATCTGTGGCACTGGAGATGTGCATATCATCTCACTTGACAGTTGTAGTCTGAGTATACCTACAATCTAGTCTACGATAATGTCACCCGCCCCATGAAGAACTGGAATCTAGCAACAATCACTTCACACTTTCACAGCATTATTCACTAGACTACTGAATCACTAATAATTATTCCTCCAGCAGTCAAATTTTTCCCAATGCTTGGATTTTACACATTTATTTCGAAACACTGTGCCACAAACAAAAGACGATTAGCAAGGCTAAAGTGATAATGACTTACGGAATGAAGACGATAGAGATGCGCCAGGCTGTTAGTTAGTTTGGGTGTGACATTTAGCACTCACAATTAAAACTTCCCTCTCACTTCAACATTTTCGTAACCTTCAACTTATATGTGACGTATCATTCTCTAGGGACCTATTGAGCAATTTGTACTTCAGCATGTCATTTATACTGTCTGAAGTATTTGTTATCCATTAAGATGAAATTTCTTTTCTTTAATCTATTTGGCTGTTGTGTGTTCACCGAGCTGAAAATGTTATCGTTTTCTATGGAAAGTTGGAAGATTTCCGACATAGTTTTCATGAAGATAAGATCACAATTATGATCTTTCCGTAAATATGTAATAAGCTAAACAGTGTAACTGCATACAGTAACCGCTCTGGTGACTTCTCAGTAGGAGTTTCTTCATTTTTATTGCTAACAACTTTTCATTCTCTTGTTTTGTAGATAATCAGTTAAAAAATCATCGAAAGTGGCATATTTTATGGGTTTTTGCCAATCTTCGTAGTTTTTAGTATAATTGTTTTTATATGATACCATCGTTGCTTGGACCGAATTGACCGGTCTCTATTGGCATATGGGTTCCTGTGCGGATGCCTCGATATTGCCTGCGTTCTAATTATATTAATGATTGACCGAGTCCGAATCCCAGTGGGAACAACATCACTCACTGGGAAGCAGGTACGTCCGGCTGATGAGTCCCAAATAGGACGAAATGCGCATCCTGGATTCCACTGCTAGCCACGATCCATCATTAATCTCTGCAGTTGTTTCCATCGCTACTGGCACCATATAACGAAGCACTTAAAACTGGGTAGTTGAAAGTGTGTATTTTATTATAGTTCGGAACACATCAACATCAGTCGTCCATAACCTTGTGGTGATAGATCTCGTTAAAGGTTCTCTTTTAGGCAGCCACTCAGTCATTCAGCTGGTGGACTGAAATCTGGTGTTGATCATTGCCTAAACGAACTAATTGTGATACAACATAGTGATTGCTTCTGTGCTCTGATTTAACAAATTGGTTGGTATCACATTTCTTGAGTAATAGATTAGATTCATGTTGGTGATCACCATGTAGAGATTGGGATTAACTACAGAATCATTGCGAACCAGACAGCACCAGAGAGGATTTTGTGAACTGACTCTGAACGACTCCTATGGACCATAACCTAGTGGATGAATGTTACTGTGCTCCTCACGAGACTAAAGCGTTCTGGTACCTACATCTTACAATATCGTGAGTGTACACAGCTCAGTTTTCTCATATTAGAAAGAAACATCTGTCGAAAACCCACTGGTACCCATTCTTACATCAATCTGATGCAGACAAATTTAGAATAGTCAACACTTCACGAAGTATCCAACTGACAAGTACTCGTCACACTGTTGCACAAAATGTGATCACTGTGGAAGTAGCAGTAGTTCCTGAAGTTGCTTCACTTAATATTATAGACAAGACTATGCTCCTTAGGTAAATGCATGAAGACTCACTGAACTGCTGGACTTCTGAACCCGTCAGCGAAATCAATAAGTGAACAAGTAAATTAGTGATAGGCAACCGACTTCCTGTTTTTTTTGCAACCCAGGTACTGACCAATGAGACACTAATTGCTCTATACTGGCTGACTACTACACTTCATTCAGTCCAACACTGATCAACAGTGGCCTGTATAGATACGTGATGATATTTCTAACCTCATCACAGCATGACATCGGTTTATTCCTTTGAAAAGAAATCACTTCCCTCCAGTAGACCCGTTCATAATTTTGATGACTGAAAAAAACACCACTGACCACAGGTTGTACACTGTTACTTGCTTCCAGACATCCGAATCATGCAATGCACCGAATTCGCCCAGATTCAGTATTCCACAACGAGTCGGTCTACAAACTGAACTAATTCTAGTAAATGCGTCTTAATGTTCGCCGACTATTTCGCAAGCATTTCAGTCTATTCATTATAACGTTTTGAATGTTTATGCATTTACATTCAAATAACTCGTTCTACATTCATTGAAATGTCTAGATAATAATAAAAACAATAATAATGATGATAATAGCACAATTTCATTTCGTCTTCGCTATGTAATTGTCAGTTAGAATTTACTGCCGGTTGACTGCTTGGTTAATTTATTTCTAAATTATGCTGTTAGTTATCAGTATAGTCGTTGAAAACTGAATGAAGCGGCGATATGTTAGTCAGTCAGCTCTAAGGCATCATGCGCATTCCCCCGCAAAGTACGATCTGACATTTGTCTGTGTAAATAATATGTGACGACCGACCATGGATTTTAACATTCATTTGGTTTAACTTTCAACGTAGTTACTATTCCCTCATTTCAAGTCAACAGCATCAAGATTGTTAAACTGCAGTGTCCAGCTCTTAAAAACGCAGTCCAATGTATAGTCAGCTAGACATCATTTGTGTATTTCCAAGTACACGAATTATTTGATACATCCCAATTACTCGATGAAGAGTAGAAACCAACCAAACTGAGGTATTCGAAAATATTTCATCATCGCAATGTACATCACAATCTTGTACCTCTACGAGACTTGTCAGATAATTGGTACCTGTGGTTGTATATATCCCATCTCACATAACCTTTGAATATATTTACCACCTTTTTTCTCTTCTATTAACTATGGGAATAAAATCAGAGCCCATAGGGAAATCTATAAGGTCCATGGTGTGCACTAACTGACGAGAATTACCGAAAACGTTTCTTAAAGCAATGAATTGTGAATATATTCAGCCTGAGAGAAATCAGTACTGTCGAATAATAATCTTTAGACAAACCCCTGCTCGTGTTGATAAATAATTCATGTTGACTGATTTTCAAGTTGTTCAGATGAAAATGCAGTCTGATATATAGTGAGTGATATTCAATTCCAGTGTATGCAGTTAGGTAACTTGAAATCCTGATAGAAATGACTGACACAATATTGAAGAATGCATTGGAGATTATTTATCTAAAAAAAACAGACGATTGGTTAACTACTTGAACAATATCTTCAGACCCCGTACAGAAATGAATCCCTTCCTTATTCCTAGTTTTTTCTCCATGAACCTTGTTGACAGAAGGAAATGTACAACGACTATAAAGGTCTAGTCTAGCTACTTAACCTTTAAATTTTGTGGATGACTTACTTAAATCGCTACCCTACCAACTACAATTGATTGGTTTTAAAACCAAACATACACCGTAGTGTTCATATGATTTTTAAAAACACTCTAGTTGGAAACGTCATCATTGTATCAGGCAGGTGTATTTGTTGAACACAACTATCTTTTTGATTGGAAATAGTCACCATCACGTCGATGAATGCAAATGTGACATTGATATATGACGGCGTTCACTAACAATCTAGGTCACTTTCATATACTTGATCACATACCAAGAGAATAATAACAGTAATGACGTTTTTAACGGTTAATTACGCAATTATTTGTTTTTCTATGCTAAAATATTTCATGTTACATTCATATTTCAAATGGCGGGAAAGCTGACAGTGAGTTTATGAACAGTAGATTTCGTTATAGAAAATGTTTTCACATATAAAAAAAAATTTATTCGTTAAAATATTCATCTGTTTACATAGAAATTTAGTTGATGTAAATACACAAAATTTTGAAGGTTTTTGATTATTTTCGATGAAAATCTTTTCTGCATTACATATATTGAATGGATGCAAAATTTAGCATTTGTTACTGTTCCGTAATAATGATAACACATTGGGACGGGCACGAAGTGATCATACATATTTATAACTGAAAGTGCTCTCTTTCTGTGTGGCGACGTTATTCCCCAAGGATGATGATTTTCGTCCTATTGGGAGTCCGTTCTTCTTCTTCTTCTTCTTCTTCTTCGCATATTCTTAGGTCTTTCAAAAACTTTATCAACTGTGGCATAGCCTCTAACTTTTATTGTACTTTATGAAAGGTTCGATAAGAAAATTTGATTGGTTTGATAAGGATAAGGAGTCAAGAAGTTTCTTGATCATACTATCAACAAGTTACATCTCATTGAGATTAGTTGGGTTTAACGACAGCTATCTGAGATAATCCAATTGATAATCAATATGATACACCATCTCTCTAATTCAGCTAGATATTGATTTGAATGAGAAAACCTAATAGGACAAGTGTAGTTTCTGATACTGTTTTCAAATTCGTCGAATGTGGCTCTTGATTGAAAGCTCTACCATTAAGAGATCAAGAGGTATGACTAGTGATAAACCATATTGTATTTCCCAGGAGTAAATTACCTTAATAGTATGACTGCGTTTGAAATGTTTTCCTTAAGATCTACATGGTTATTCTTTTTATCCTCCTTTATTCTGCTGTTTGTATATCATCAACAGTTTTATAGTTAACCTAATGCATCTTCTGTCTGAAAATAACATTTTCACGGGAAAATCGACCACTATACTTATCATAATTTCATCATCTTAATTGTGATTGGTGAATTCATAATTTTGACGCCCACACAATTTTTTTCCTGATGTATGAAAAATGCCTAATTGTCAGGAAAATTTATACAAGCTGCATGATTTATCCTATGCTGTCGGCATACAGTTTATTCACTAAAACCATAGACAACGACAACAGCATTACTTTTAATTTTATACGCCAACATGTAATAAGTCTTCCTTTCCATGTTATAATCACTTCTCTTGTCATGTTTTGCTGTTTCATAAGAATAATTACCAGCACGGTTTCTTTCAATACTAATTGGGTTTATGGAACAGAGTGATCTGTAAACAGAAAAAAAATGAATATTCGCCCATGTTGGATGGTAGTTAAAGAATTTGATCGTCATATTTCAGTGGATGTATAAAGATTACGCTGGTCACTAAGCTTCACTATGTTTAGAAATGGTTATTACAGCCATAAAATCAATAATCCATAGATTTCTAGCTCATGACTGGAGACCACTTCTGTTAGAGATACTTGTATCAGCAGATTTGGTCTCCATCGCTTACTCATTCATTATTTATCAAACTTTACTCATCCATTATTTCCCAGTGAATGTAAAACAGAATTTACGTTTCACTGACGTCTCGTTACTGAATATGAATAGCTTTATCCAAGTTATAGTAAACAACATCCAAGCTTATAGATGGTAACTTGATGTGTGTTCTTCTGGATGCATGATTCTTCATTGTCAAATTCGCATCAACCTCAAAATACATTACTGTATAGTACTCATTAGTGACGTACTTCCAGATGGATATCTCGAAGTTCTGATGAGAAACCCGTGGGGTCGGTCAGGAAAGAGGATGCCAACTGAAGACCTTGAATAATGGTCACGCTATATCATAAATTGAAAGAAGTTGAAAACTGTGGACCACTGAATTCCGACCCAGTGGCTGAATGGTTAGGGCGTTCACCATGAAACCTGCAGGTCCATAATTCGATCCCTAACTTTTGTGGGTGCGCATTGCTGAGTAGTCTCATACTAGGACGGAATAGCTGTCTAGTGCTCCTAGATGATCAATTGTTCTTCAGCTAATGTCAGTCCGTGATGAATACTACCTCAAAGATGATACCTATAGATGGCGCATTGTATGTAAAGAGTGTGTGTGAATTGCTGATTGAAGTTTGTTGTACATGTATGTTGATAGTTCTTATCGTCAGGTGGGGTGAGTTGAGAACAGGTTAAGTTACCTTTTATTCCTTCATTACTATTTAGACAATTTTGATGTCACATCATGTGAGGTCCTCCCTTATAATTTCTAAAGCATTTCCGAACAACTTCGGTAGTCTCAAAGAATTGACCTTGTGACCTGAGATTACAGCTTTGGCTGAAGTGTTCTCAAGCGTTTTTAGCCTTACTAGATTTCTAAGGGGTCAGGTAAACGCTGTTCGGTGTTCAGTTTTCCCACTTTTATGTCATGTGGAATTCGTCCTATATACATTGCATCACAGTCTGATCATTTTACTTTATAAACACAAATAGACTGTGAATCCAGAGGGATTCTGTTCTTCACATGGACGAAGTTGCTCTTTAATTTGTCTGATGTTCTGTAGAACACTCTGTTATTGGATTTGCTGAGCAGCCTCCTAATCTCATTCGAGGTAATTGACCTGCGTGGGATGACTCTTGCTGAGGTCCATGATTCACGAGTACTTTTACGATCTAATTTAGAAATGGTGATGAATATTTGTAGCTCAGGTGGATGATCTTGGTTATATTGTGTTCTCTGAGCTGGGTTGTTTAATCGTAGAGCCTCCATCGTCTTTCTAAATGACGTCATCAGAACCAACTTCAGCATGAAGTGAGCTGTCAGGATCTCTCCATGCGTGATTCAGTAGCTTGCCCTGACGAACTGGTCTCTAAATGGTCGTTTCTTTTGATTGTAGTGTCATGGATAGAAAGGTCAGAGGTCAAGCAGAGGAGCAGCCAACGGAAAAATCTGTACAGTCAATGACACGACAATCAAAGTAAACAGTTAGTCACGACCCAGTTGATCAGATCAAGCTACAAAATCACGCACGGAGAGCTATTGACAGCTCACTTCATACTGAAGTTAGTGCCGATGATGTCGTGTAGAAAGACTATGAAAACTCGATGATTAAACAAACCAGCGCAGAGAACACAATACAACCAAGACGATCTAATTTAAAGTCATTTTTATTCGGCGAGTGAATTTTACTGGATAATTGTTCATTTGAGGAGTCTTATTCAACTTCTCCAACTCTTTAACTCTCATTTTTATCCGATATTAAAATATATGGTCTCCTTAAAAGACTAGAGCCAACAGAAAACTCATTGATGAAATGTAGGGAAGTGAAACCTAAATATTTGTTCAAATGTATTGCTTACCTGAAATTGATCATCAGTAAATGTCTACTTTCTTTCTGTTGAACAAGACAATCAATAAAGGGTACTTTGGCATAGTCCGTTTCTTTTTCTGAGCTGAACTTGAAACTGTTTGATCTAGAGTTCAACTAGTCTTAGAATACCTCGCATATGTTACATTTTAAAGATGCCAACGTGTCATCAACTTTTTTTTATTCTTTTATGCAAGTTTTTAATATTGTAGTCGTACTTTATTCTTTTGTACTTAAGCTATTTTTGGACTGACTGACTGACTCCGTGTTATCTATTGATTTACATTAATAAACCAGTTTTAGTCAAATGAGCATATTTTAGCTTACAAGAATATATAATTATAAATGTACGTTTTGTTGACTGTTTTTCAACTGCTGTTAGCCCTTGTTAGTCTTTACTTTCAACGGTAATTGAGTAAGCCAGATAATTTTTCTTTGCAGAAGCACCCAAGCAACAGACTGTTTGGATGTAGCTTGAGTAATGCTTTAGAATAATATTTCTGTATTGATTTTTTAGAGTTCATACACGTGTTCTCAACTAGGTCTAGTTTTATCACCACTTCTAATGTAAAAAACAATTTTTTTAGTTACAAGTCAACATAACATACATTTTAATCTTGACTATCCGAGATAGCCGTGATTTGATAGACTAGTATTGTCGTCAGTCAGTAACAAAACCAGTGTGCCAAATCACGGCTATCTGGGACAATCAAAATGATTATCAATATGATGTTCCCTCTCTCTAATTCAGTTACATCTGGAGTGGGATGAGAAGTCCTGACTAGACAGACAACGTGAGTACAATCAAGTGGTAGAAACGCTTCACGAATTTACATGGTAGTTGGACAAAACCCTTGGTGATTGAAATGAAATAAAAATCTGGTCATCAGTTGGACCTCATAGCTCAGTTGGTAGAGCACCGTGCTGGAAACCCGGTGATCGCCAGTTCAAATCTGGCCGCGGTCCAAAATTTCATTTCACCTTCAATCGTCACCCAGTAAGTTACATTTTCACCTATGAAGTCCAGTAAATTCGCAAGTTCTAGCTTGATCAGTCTAAGTAATAGAACAGCTGGCATATTCTCAACTAATTAGCTTCACAAAGATAGGGAATGGGTGTGACAGTACTACACGTAAACATGGAATTCAAGGTTATACAGTAGTTAGTAATCTACAGATGTTCAACGAAAGTGAAGTTCTTGGCATTGTAACTAAAGAACTCTATGAAAACGTCTTAGTGATAAAAACCAATAAGTATGAAAGTTACGTTTACGATATCTTGACCATTTCCCCCAACCATCTAATACTGTAACTTGGTGTTGACCGGGTTTTAAGAGAAGCTGAATGTTCTGTGGTGCTTAAATAATATGTAAATGGACAACTGAAAGAAAGCACTTCTCTCCAGCGCATACCAGCGAGACAACTCAACAGAGTCAAAACCAGTCTGTTCCAGTAAACCAAGTTTTCAAAAGTTTTAACAACCAGAAACTAAAAGTATCGATAAACAGTAACTGATATCTGCTGCATAGGAGGTGAGTCTCGCCCCTCAATGGCCTACTGCATAAAACGTTGGCTTTCAAAGCAGTAGGCCAAAACCCACTCACTGGGATGCATGTTCATTCAACTGAAGAGTCCCAGGTGGGATAAAACGTACGTCCCAGATTCCACTGCTAGCAACTGTAACACAATGAATATTAAGGTAATACCGAGGGACGCGCATAGGAACCCATATACCCACAGAGGTCTATCGTTTCAGTCCAGCATGGCAGTGGAAAATCATATATGTTAATAAACAGGGAAACAGATGTTTTAAAGCAGGTAGACAAATGTAAGATTAGAGTTAAGGTTGACTTTGATAAGTTGCTTTCAGTGTCCAAATGCCTGATAATCCGATTTTCTCATATACGGCTTGTAGCACAGTTGATCAGACTGGAATCCCTCACCCGTTGACCTGAACACCGCAGTGTTACTCCCTGTATTGCTATCTCTTATGACAAAGTAGCATGAAAGATAAGTTTTTAGCACCTAATGAAGTTCCTGGAGGGTGTTAAATCTCCATAGAAACATTACCCCGCTATGCTAGTATTTTTAACTGAAAACTCATCAGCATAAGGAAAATTCTAATCCAAACCTCATTGATTGACACTGTTATGACTAACGAAAAAAGCGATATGCTAAATGTGGTCAAAGACAGCTTATCCAATTTATTCAGGAATTATTATCTACCCATCTTTACAAGACTTATACCTTTCAGTTAACTGTTATTTCGTGCCTTATTGTTGAAAAGTTAGTGTCAGTTAAGTGTATTCTTTATTTTGGAGCCTCAATAACTTTGTTCCAGTATATTTGTGGATTAACTACTGTGTATTATGGAAATATCATTCAACTAAGTGTAAGCACAAGATGCAGTTTAAAAGAGTTGCGAATACCTCATCATTTGTCCACTTCAGTTCAGTAGGTGACTGATATATGCAGAAATATAAGTAGATGCGGCTATACACAGAAATTAAGGCGTTAAGAGAGTCATATTCACGTGTTAGTGTCATACTCGAGTGATTTAAAAGACAGGCAAGCAACTGGTGAAATTGTTAATCAAGTTTCATATTTCTGCTAGAAAGGGAGTTTTGCATAAAATAGCGAAACGTGACTGGTTATCTCAGTAGTTCCTCGAGTGACCCCTGAAACTCATGAAAATGAAAATCATGGTGACTTCAAAAGGCAGAGAAAACGTGAATGGAGGAGACACTTTAAAGGCAACCCCCAAAAACGGCTGAAATAACAAAACAAGCTTCAGTGCTTCAGCTATGTAGGTAGCTTTTCATAAAATGAAGAAATGTAATCGGGGGTTACCTTTGAAGTGACCCCTTCAGGTAGTGAACATGCCGGTTATAATGCAGCATATCATCGTCTCAAAGTCATTCGGCATTGCAACAAGTTCGACTACACACCGGAAGTTTGCTGTTCTAATAGACGTGAGACAATTTGCCGTGTGCCAGATATGATATTTAAATTATTATTATTATTTGTCCCTTTGGTTCCTAGTGGAACATAGGGTTTCAGCAGAAACTCACCAGTTCACTCTCTTCTCTGCAGTCTTTTCAGTCTGGATCCACGACTGCCCACAAACTATCATCTCTTCCTCACACAATCTCCTACACGTCAACCTCACCTCGGATGCCAAAATCGTTGTCTTCTATTTGCCTCCCACTCAACAGCCTCGCTTAACGCGTGATGTCCCAAAACTGTCTACTTTCTCAGTGTATGTCCAATCCAATCCAATCCAATCCATTCCAATCCAATCTAATCCATCTCCACTTCCTTCTGCATACACATTGGGTGATAGGCTCCCTGTTGGTTTGTTGTCACCTACAGTGAGTTCCTTGTTGCTTACTCTTATTATTATCGCCATCAATCTGATCTCATCTTCAGTGTCAGTGTCGAGTGAGCCTAGACGGCAGCTGTTCATGATGTAGGTCTGCAGTTGGTTGGGAATGCTTTTCGTGATGCGCCGTCAACTGTCTCAACCATCACATAGAATTACTGACTCACTTCACTGATATTAGTGTTGAAAATCCGAATGTTGTTCACGTTCTATGCAGAGTGCAGTGCAGTACACTGATCTCCACACTGACTTCGGATTATTGAAGGAAGGCTTGTCTTGCTGTCTCTCCGATCTTGTCTGGCTTTGACATCCTCATCTGTGCCACCATTGCCACATGTAGTTGAAACGATGCTGCCTCCTAGGTAGGCAGGTAGGTGAAACAGACAACTCACTTTAGATTTCTTCCCTTGATGGCGACTGGTGCTTGTTATTGTTTTTGTTGTTGTTGTTGTTGCTGGTTGGGTATCTTCATCACCTCTGTCTTCTCTGCGTTCAGTTGAAGAAAGTGGCGTCTTCCTTCGCTGTCTCGTCTCACCTCGCCTCTTCTGCGAACTTGTTGATTCTTGTCTGTACATCTTCCAGCTTGTATCACAAGACATTGGAAATAAATCATCATGGTTGGTGAAATTCAAATCTTCTTCTGGGATCTATCATCGATCCAGCCAGTGTACGCCCATCTCACAGTTCATCACAATTGTCTGTTGCATGATCCAGTCCAGTCCAGTCCAGTCAACTACAATCACTAAGATGATTGGTGATATTAGGAAACCTTATCTTACACCTGTCTTCACTTCAGAGGCGTCACTGAGCTTTTCATTGTCAATCACTTGGGATGGAGTATCATATAGCACAGCATATAGCTGTTGATTGAGGTTGATAATGGTTTAAGGCACTAAAATCTTAGTGTTGAAGTAGTTTCCAAATTACTTCTCGGTCGACGCTATCGCAGGACCTTTCAAAGTCGATGAAGTTCAGATAAATATCCAGTTGACTGTCATTCTATGCTCTGTTCTATGATAATGTGCAGCGTAGCGTCGCAATTTGGTATATCATGTGATCTGCTAAATGTATTCTTTATTTATAGTTGTATTAATGAGAAAGGTTAAAAATGACCAAGCCTCCTAAATTTATGAGAAGCCGAAAAAATTAAGGACACGAAGCATAATTTGTTAATCCAGACCTAGCCAGATGATACCGTCAACATTTAAACTTTCTCAGTGAAAAAGCCCAAGGACCAGGAGACGGATCAATCAAAGCTTAAATTAACTGTTCCATTAATTATCTTTGATTAATCTTGGTTTACTGCTGTTGACGTATAAAGATACTCCTTATCGCGTCCACGTTTTTATAGCTACATTACATACACACTACTCAATGGCCTAATGGATAACTCTCTAACGTTTGAAGCAATTTGTCTTGGACTAGAGTCTGAATGGGAAAAACACCCAGCTGACCAGTCCTAAGTTGAACGAAACTTGCGTCTTGGATTCCGCTGATATTCACCATATAGGATGCAACATGATTCATTTACTTGCCATCTAAAACGATATTTATTTGATGATTTTTCAGGTACCAGTTCAATGGAGGCTTGTATCCGTAGTTCAGTCGTTTTGAGTTTCCAATCAAATGTGCTCATAATCCACTTCATACTTTCTTAGGTACAAACCTATGCGACTGTAAATCTTATCAATAATATTTGAATAAGGTACTGATTGTTGCCAGCGAGAATCTCTGAAGTAGCATAAGTTTTCTCAAGACTGAATATAAATCTTAATCATAAATGCAGGTGAGTACAAAAGCTCAGATCAAGCACATCTTTCTGTACGATATACTTTCTTCTGTTATGTGCATATACACCTGCTTTGTCCAAACTTATTATAACTTGTACTGTTCTATGATCATTTAACGAGTTTCAGTCAGGTTTTACTGAATATGAGTGAAACACATAGATTTTCAAAATGAAATTGTTGATAGCGAAATCATCTTCGTCGTTGCATATTTCTCTATAGTATCAAGTATTTCAATTTGATTGAACGAATTTCTTCCTGTATTTTTGAGTAATCTTTACCCACCTTATCTTTGTTTATACTACCC
Organism: Heterobilharzia americana; assembly: GCA_944470555.2. Taxonomy (NCBI): domain Eukaryota; kingdom Metazoa; phylum Platyhelminthes; class Trematoda; order Strigeidida; family Schistosomatidae; genus Heterobilharzia; species Heterobilharzia americana. The sequence goes on along the minus strand of OX104129.1, from coordinate 68,482,939 downwards.
GTATTTAGGTGATCGATGTTTGCTGAATTAGTTTCGTGCAAGTGACCCGGGGACGGACCCTTATTCCCTTGCTTTTCTAGCTTAAGGCCTTTAAGTAGCACTAAAGAATCGATATAACATCTCATGTGATCATCTTAGTAATACGAAAGGCTGCCTTCACAATCATTGAAGCGCAGATAAGCAAATCAGACTGAGACTTCGTGTTACTATTTATTGATATACTTGTAATTCTCTGTTGTTTAATGGGAAAGAATTGTTTGACCTTTAATTGGCATATGGGCTCTTATGCTGATGGCTCGATATTGCCTGCATGTTAATTATGATAATTTGGTTGGTTGTGGCTAGCAGAGGAATCCAAGACGTGCATTTCATCCTATTTGGGACTCGTCAGCTGGATGCACCTGCACCCCAGTGAGTGATGTTATTCCTACTGGGACTCGAACCTCGCACCGATCGCTCCAAACCCCGAGGTGTGATCTACTATGCCACTCAGGAACGATAGCCACTCCTTGTACAACGGGTACTAGTTGTAACTATTTTTTGATGTAGTTGTAAGTCTCCGTCGGCACAGTGGATAACGCCTTGGCGATTGAAGTGATCGGTACGAAGTTTGAGTAGCAGTGGGAATAACATCACTCACCGGGGTACAGGTACATCTGGTTGACGAATACAAGACAGGACGAAATGCGCGTTCTAGATTCCTCTGCTATCCACAATCAACCAAATGAGACTTCGTGGGCTTGAAAAATGTCGGGTTAGGAAAATGTTTGGATAACTAATTAAATTTCTTTACTTCATCTGGAAAGGTAGATTTTCATAGAATGAAGAAATCTAATGGCTTATTACCTTAGCTACTAGGTTAGCTTTTGGAGTCACACAAAATAGAGTGGCTTTAAAGACCACACTAACAACCACTGAGATAGGCATTTACTTTTCTTTATTTTATGAAAGACCTCCTTATCAGTCTAAATTCCGAAAGCTGCTTGGTTATTTCAACAGTTGTTAAGATGGCTTTTAAGGTCACTCAATGAAGCAAACATTTCTACCTCATTGGTTATTTTTCTAAATGCGTCAGGGTTTAACCTTGTATTCTGATCATGTTAGTAAAAAACCGCTGTTGTAAATCCTTTTGAGGTGGTCTGTTCTCTAAGCCAGGCGGTTTAGTCGAGAAGCTTTCATTGTCGTTCCAGACAACAGGATCAGTAAAAACTTCAGAAAGAAATGAAATATGCTATTTTCTCCACAAGTGGCTTATTAGCTTGTCTTTGTCACCTGGATGTGATTGGTTGTATCTCATAAGATCTAGTCATTATCTGCGTACGCATTTCGAATCACTGTCCTGTTAACGTAAGCTATGACCTTCCTGTTGTTTCTTGTGTTTCTTATTGGCTAATAGATTGAATTAATGTCAAGGTATCTGTGTGTCTAAGCGCCATCTATCCTAACATTCTGTGGCATTTTTTGCATTTCCTCTATCCATGACTGCCACATGTCGTCAGTTGTGGATATATATATATATATATATTTCATGTCCCGGAGATATAATGCAAAATTAGTAGATATTAGTTGGTTGGAGGCAATCGACAGGAAGCCCTGGAACTAGGTTTCGTGCCTTTTGGTACTCGTCAGCAAGACCTATCTGCAACTTCGACAGAACTGATTTTTCGCTTGAGATTCGAACCCGCGTCACCCAGTGTTGTAGTTAGCGACTTTACCACTGAGCAATTCGGGCCTCAATGGACCTCCTATAGGACTGGCTTACATGTATTGATTGGTCACAGGAGTGCAACCAATTTCTTGTTGTCTGATCCTGTTGCCTAGCCCTAGACAACACGAAATTGGTTGCACTCCTGTGACCAATCAATACATGTAAGCCAGTCCTATAGGAGGTCCATTGAGGCCCGAATTGCTCAGTGGTAAAGTCGCTAACTACAACACTGGGTGACGCGGGTTCGAATCTCAAGCGAAAAATCAGTTCTGTCGAAGTTGCAGATAGGTCTTGCTGACGAGTACCAAAAAGCACGAAACCTAGTTCCAGGGCTTCCTGTCGATTGCCTCCAACCAACTAACATCTACTAATGTGCACCGCGATGCTGAGCTTCCTAGCTTGGTTGTCACATTGCGAAATGTGATCGATAGGATTCGGTCTACACTCAGGACTAGACAACATGAAATTGGTTGCACTCCTATGACCAATCTAAACATACATTGCAACGCTTCACCGCAAATTGGTGTACATGTATACCGATACAAACGGACTGATCACTCTATCATGCAAAATGAAATCAAGAGTGAAGCACCAATGTCTTGATGATCGGAAAGAATTGACATAGATGACAAGAAAAAAACTTGTTTGAGAGCAGCATACGAACTGATTTCCAAAACCTAACACTGACACCATAGTTTCTTCCAATATCTATTTGCTTTGACGCTGGTTCTATCTTCATTCGTTTCCTATGCGATGGTACTCTATTTTCCCTCACTTCCTCCTTTAATGTAAGACAATACTCACACCACATCACGAACAGACATCAAAACCTTGCTACTCATATACTACAATAAAGTCTCATATTTACTCATACTCAACTGCATCAAATGGTCTCATCTCAAAGCTCACGTCAAACCACTTCAAACAAACCTCTACCTACCTACTCGTTACGCATAGCTTGAAAAATCACAAAGTTTGTCGATTATATAGTCCACCAATGATTGATCACAACACTCAAATTATTCCACGATAAATCATCATCATCATGTCTTTAAAAAAGGAATAATACTTCAGTCAACGGGCCCTCCATCATCACTTCATTTTCACACCTACAAAATATTAATCATATACTATTCAATTGAACACACAATTCAATGCTTCACAATGAATATTTCTCCTTCCATAGACCACGTGTAACAAACAACATCATCTGCCGTTACCTAATGACACTAAGTGTTACTGAGGTCAGTCAATATCAATCACAGTTTCATAGAACTTGGGTTTGTGCAACATCACATATTATACTTGAAGAATGAATTGTCATCGGAAAGTGATACCAATCAAAATGTCAACAATATCCACTTAGCCAATCACTTGAAATGGTTAGTCAGTCAAACCAACCAACTTATCTCGGTCTCTCATCACTATCCCATACATTCATATGAACCATCCTCCATTAGTTGCCATCGCTATCTCAACACAAAATCAAACATTCATCACCTACTGACAAAACTACATGGAGAACAACTTCAGCAACACAGACACAATGAAGGTCAACTAATAACACGTGATCACAAGGCTGTAGGTGTACTTCTACTCAACCGGAAAACGGACATCGATAAAATGATAAATATACTCTCATCTCAGACAACTGGAAATTCGCACAGCCTACCAACCACACAAATCAAACAGAACCACTTGACAAGCATTGTGCTCAAGTCTTGGAAAGAATGAAGGACGATGAGATAGTTGGCGTGGATCACTGTGAATCAAAAAATTCATGCGACGAGTTTTATGATAACACGAAGTGATGAGTTACTGGAAAAACAAAGTCGGCCTGTGACATTAACCGATTCTGAACATGCCTTGATGCCGATTGCACTTGATGAGGAAATGGATTACAAAATATCTGGATCCAGTCAGAAAACACATGTGTGTGTACATACTACCTCTTTGTAACCTTTGATTTTTTCCAATGCATAAGGGATATGAGCGTTTCCCAAAAACCTATATCACCTCTTAATGTTGGATCACTTCCCACGAATATCACACTGACAACAAACATTTGCCTTTTATGTCAATATATAGATGATGACAGTCTGAATATCCGAACGCCTATCACCTGTTAAAACGAACCAGTACTCAGATGAACCTTCTACGTAGAACTCACATCCAACGACACAATCTACTAACAAGAGGATGGGATCGCTATGGAATGGCCATTGTGTCCACCACCAGTGGACTGTTATTCGACAAGTTTGAGAAATACTTGACTAAAGTCAACAATCGATGACTTTCAACTGTATAAAAGGTATGATATGGATGCTTTTATCAAGTGAAATGAAAACTGTGGCTTGAATCATGCACAAATGTACTTGACGGCTATGTATCAGCTGATGAAGTGAGAAGTTGATCTGAGATTCTGCTTCTCAATGTACAACTGACATTGGTATGGTCAATTTACAGAAACCATTTATGAAACAACCAACTTGTAGACTTCTATAGTTTGTTAAGTATCGGTCTTAAAAGAAATCTTATCACATCTCTTGAAACTAGCATCCAGCATAGCTGTAGACCACATGCTTTAGACGATGAAACATGCCTTCTAAGAAACATTTTTATCAAAAATGGATACTTACTTCATTTCATCGATAAAATATCAAGCCGAAGATTCAGAGAGATCATCTCACTGCTGTGTCAAAGAAGATGCTTTATATGATCTTTGAATTCAAAAATAGTCCAACTACTGAAATTCTTAAGAGAAAATTTTCAAACTCTATGCATAGGATGCTCCTTGCAAGAAATGAAGATTAGCCGTCATCAGCCGCGCACTATTTCTCAATGATCAAAAAGGCGTGATCATGAGCAGTAATTTTTGCTCAGTACGTCATGAAGTAAATAATACATTATCACTATTTTTTTACATCAAGTGAGCAAATCTGATATGGATAAGGTCTTGTCTCTGAGCCCTTTCTCTTGTGTAATGCAGTTCACCTATTCCTGTGGAATTTAGCATATCGGTCGATCAACGCCAGTCTTATTTTCTCGTCTAAAGGTAGCTTCTGCATGAAATCAAAAAACGCATTGGTTATCTCACTTGTTGTTAGGGTGACCTTTAGAGCCACTGAGACAGATCATAAGATTGGCGTTTCTACATACTTTAAATTTATATACAAAATGTATTGGGACGGTATCGTTGAATTTCTCAAGATCTTAGCTATCAAGTAGTTTTTCACTAGGCACAACTTTTGAATAAAACGTGGAAGGTGAATATACCAACTAGTTCCACAAGTTTGAGGAGTATCAGTCTATTGTACTGTTAGTTAACCTGGGGATAGGTTAATAAACTGCTCCTGTGACCACTATGAGATGCTTTCTATAACGTGATAATCAGTATTTGCCAGCACAGCAAAGGAAACATAGGATGAAAGGAACTAACAACTTCATTCAATCCCATATGCTATGAACTTGAATAAAATCCTAATGTCAGTAATTTGTAAGATACCTAACCATTTACCATATGTCATACAAAATCATCATCCATAAACACTTGATGTTATCATCATGAAGATAATAAAGCTAGAGAAGTGTTTAGAAAATCTGTCCAAAGCTAGTTCTTCCATGTTTCAAGATGATGTTGAGTACTGTATAGTTCAGTGAAATGCATATGATCATTTAGTTTCATACTTTAAAAAGTGGCTTTCATTATAGACTGAAATCAGTGACAGAATTATTGCTGAAGAGTCTCATGAAAAGACGAAACATCTGTTCAGTGTTATCAATTTTCCAATCATTCCTCAACTAATAAAAACTTCTTTCATATCAAGAAAATCTCTACAAACAAATAAATTGATTAAATTTCTAATCTTAACAGGTACACATTTCTTCTATTGTTTAGAGTCATATCATCTTTAAAGTATCACTTTTGTAATTCACGCAATAGTAAAACAATTTATACCTTTTCATTGTATCAATATTGCATTTAAGGGCTCAGTCGGATAAAACTTTCAGGAAAATACGTGCTCCCAGATTCTCAATGGTTCCCCAACTGATATCAGTCCATGATGAATACTACTTCTAAAATAAAAAAATCCCCATTCATCTCAAAAATACATTACTCTATAGTGCTCATTAGTGACTTGCTTCCAGGTAGATATCACGAAGCTCTAATGAGAAGCTGTGACCTGTGGGGTCAACCAGTCGGAAGTGAGGTGAATGCTAACTGAAGACCTTGGGTGGTAGTCACGCTATGTCGTGAAATGACAGAAGTTGGAAATTGTGAACCACTGGAAGTCGACCCAGTGGCTGAATGATTAACACGTTCACTGTGAAACCTGAAGGTCCTGAGTTCGATCCCTAGCCGGGTCGTGGTTGCATACTGCTGAGGAGTCCCGTACTAGGACGAAACAGCTGTCCAGTGCTCCCAGATTTTCAATGGTTCTCCAGCTAATATCAGTCCGTAATAAATACTTCTTCTGAAATACGTGTCTGTTCAGATTCTCGTCTTTCTGTATGTTGTAAATCATTCATAAAGTCGGTAATTTGTAAATTTAAAATACAATCTTACAAGCGTCATTCACAATCACGAAGATGAAGAATATGATGGGGAAAAAACTAATTTGTGACTGATATGCATCCAGTCGATAGTTATCAGATTAATTATACAGTTAATGCACGGATAGAATTGCGGAGAAAGATTCTTACATATACGGCGGTCTGCTTGATTCTTGGTCTCCCAAAGTCTCCACCGAAAATACATGTCAAAATTTTCACCTTTCGATTTGTTTTAATTATTTAAATATGTCCTCTGAATATATCATGTACTCTTGTACATTTTTAAAATGTTTCTTCCTAGCCGTTTTTTTCTGAGTTAATAACAAAATAGAGAAAAATTATCACATTATATAAAAGTGAACTTTTCAGTGCGTAAAAGTACATCATATTTCTATACCTTGGATGCTTAGCTTGAGTTGCAGATTCTTGTACTGGCTAAATGAACCATCACTACCAAATTTACGCTTGCGTTTCTGTTGATTCTTCATTATGAACTGGACTCTAACTAAAAACCAACTGACTGTTTCACATTATTGCTTAGAATACTGTTATCATTAGTATCATTCAGATGCAATAAACCATTTCATTTGAAAGTATCGTTTCAGGACTGACTGTTGAAATACTACATGCCAAGAATTTCATACTGTATCAAAAATATTGTTTGGAATAAAGCGATTATTATTATTATTTTGCTCGAGCAACTTGCAGTTTCAACCATCATTACCATCTGCTGACCAGATAGCCTAATAACCAATCTGCAAACTGCATTTCTTTGATGTTGCGCATAGCTTAAGCATCTCCTTTGGACTGAACTGATCAATCACTATTGCCAAGTGAACTCCTGTACGGATGCTTCGATATTGCTGGTATTGTCAATTTTAATATCAATGATAGATCATTTCGGTCTAATCAACGATGGAGATGAGTTTGAAGTGGTTGGTCCTTGGTTCCAGTCCTGATGGGAAAAACGTCGCTCACTTGGAGACAGTTACATCTAGCCGATGAGTCCTAAATAGGACGGAACGCGCGCCCTGGATTCCCCTGCCGGCCACAATCTACCACCAATAGAGCAGAACATTATTGTTCGTTGGATAACTATATCGAATTGCAGATTTTAGTAATGGCTGAATCAACTGCCACACTCAGAATTACTCTCAATACTCAATTCATCTATCAGTCTAAGCTAAATGCTGATGTAATATCAAGTGCTTGTTTCACATTATAGTTTATATTACTGTTGTTATTAATATTATTCAAATGCAGTGATTATTTCTTTTGAAGATATTGTACAGGGAATGAATTTGTTTAACTGTTACATACTGAGAATTCCAAAGTGTACTACGCATGATGTCTGGAATAAACAGATAATAGTAATATTAATAATGATAATAGTAACAATCACTATTACTGTACTTGATAGTAAAGTGAAGCTTATTTACTCTACTTGTAAACGGGAACATTGTAAATATTCTGAATTTAATTAAAAATGAGTTGTAGTGTATTTTTTGCCATCTGAAGACATTTACTTAATAAATGACCATTTTTTCCGTAGGCATTGAATCAACTTTCACCGTGTTCTAGTGGATAAATCTTCAGCTGATCACCCATTCATGCTGATAAATTACTGATTGTGTACTACTGTCTCCTGGAATATCAATATCCTTTATTTTAGTTTGATGCTTATACGGACTTTCTTTTTTTCAAGACACCTTCCATCACAGAGTGACAACGGTTATAGAACCACTGAAAAAATGAGATTACTAGACAGTTGTTCCGTCCCAGCAACTAAATTAGTGCAAAGTGCTGATAAATAACACACTTCAATACATATACCCGAAGTTATAATGAGAAACCGTGACCTGAGGGCATATTATTACTAATATTTGTCTCTTGAGTTCCTAGTGGAACATAGGGTTTCAGCAGAAACTCACCAGTTCACTCTCTTCTCTGCAGTCTTTTCAGCCTCGATCCACGACTGCCCACAAACTATCATCTCTTTCTCACACAATCTCCTACACGTCAACCTCACCTCGGATGCCAAAATCGTTGTCTTCTATTTGCCTCCCACTCAACAGCCTCGCTTAACGCGTGATGTCCCAAAACTGTCTACTTTCTCAGTGTATGTCCAATCCACTCCAATCCAATCCATTCCAATCTAATCCATCTCCACTTCCTTCTGCATACACATTGAGCGATAGCCTCCCTGTTGGTTTGTTATCACCTACAGTGAGTTCCTTGTTGCTTACTCTTATTATTATCGCCATCAATCTGATCTCATCTTCAGTGTCAGTGTCGAGTGAGCCTAGACGGCAGCTGTTCATGATGTAGGTCTGCAGTTGGTTGGGAATGCTTTTCGTGATGCGCCGTCAACTCTCTCAACCATCACATAGAATTACTGACTCACTTGACTGATATTAGTGTTGAAAATCAGAATGTTGTTCACGCTTTATGCAGAGTGCAATGCAATGCTGTACAGTGCAGTGCAGTGCAGTGTAGTGCACTGATCCCCACACTGACTTTGGATTAATGAAGGAAGGCTTGTCTTGCTGTCTTTCCGATCTTGTCTGGCTTTGACATCCTCATCTGTGCCTATGCTGCCTACAATACATACAATATACAAGGAAGGGACCGTAAAGAACAAAACAGTAGGTTATGTAAGTTTTGGAATGTCATTTGACAGTCGCTTGTGTTCGAAGCGTTTATCATCTAATAATACTTTATGAATTTTTCTCACACGATTTTGACAGACATATAGGCTAACTGCTAATATCTTTTTTACTTACTGAGTACCTAAGCATGCAAGATTGAGAAATGAGACAATAGAGTAACCATTTATGCGTCATATATTTGATGAATCGTAATTCTGTGTAAGTTAAGCTATGCGTAATTGGCATGAATACTGATCTTTCAAGCAATGAATCCTGGTAACGCTTACCACTCCGTCTCGAAACAATAAATGTAGTTCAAAGCCTAGCACGGAGTGGTAGCTCCAGCTTAGCTGTAAGTCAAACGTTTGTGTTAGAAAACACACTCAGTGATGAACCTATACGATCCTAACACGTACTTTGCTCGGGATATTATGTACCTAAAAATAAACTTTTTATACTAAATTTTTATAAATTTATCTCTTGGAAAATTCGGATAATTTTTCTCATGCCTTTTTCCGCCCACGTACATCACTTAATTTTGTCTTTAAGAACGCTTTTTTCTCATTGGTTAATCTCTCACTCTCAATCTGGTATTTTGTCGATTCGCTCCAACGATGCATGCGTTGTATATTGGAGCAAGAGGTGTATCCTTTAGGTGTTACCTTCATTCTTCCGACTGGAGTGAAATTGCTTCAGTCCAACATTGTCTTCTTCCTCTGTCAGCTGAGCCAGTTGTCAAGTGTCGTATCGTTTTTCCAGGGAACTGATTACGCGTCTCCACTTAATCGTATCCAGGACTCTCAACACACTAAAAAGGCATTGTGACTGATGTTAAAAAATACGGTTGACTTTTTTTTTTACTGAATCCCTACAAATTAGTTTAACCATCTAGTCATCTTTTCTAACATCACAATAGACCATAACGATCATCCTATAGTACATTTATTAACCAATCAGAATCTAGAGGATTCTTAACTTATCGATTTTTTCAAAAGTGTTGATTCATTCATTTAGGCAACTAAAATCACGCATATATACGATTGTGTGAATATAAAGCTGTTTCGTTTAGTTTGTCTTCACTAGTTCTAGGTTAACCATACTTTGATCATATAAGTTTGTGCATTTTTAATCCGAATTTGAAGGTGATATTAAATTTGGATTAAGTAAGCAGTGAAACACTTTGAGAATAAAATGATATCATTTTATTTAATCAATACTCTTCAGCTGTAAACAGTCTGAAAGTACAGTAGTTATTAGCAAATAAGATATTCTAAAATTAGGAAATTGTTCAACAAAATCGTTAATAATCTGTACGATTGAAATGATCATCATCCACAGAAAAGGTACAAGGATTTGACAATACCTTAATCATGGCATTTTCCGCCCTACCAGCTGTAACCGTAGGCTAGTCAAAACGCTTTACAGCAAAGCTAAAAACTTATGTTCTTCAGACAACTTAAAAGAAGAACTAATGACTTTCGAGAAATATCTCTGAAAGAATAGATATCCTAAGAGATTTATTATGAGGTATCAAAAACAACAGATTGAGACAGCTAAACACCCAACTGTTGAAAAGAAGATTTTTGTTCACTTTGCATTCAAGGGAGATACAATATCCAAGACAATAGATAGAACATTCAAAGGAGAACTAAGAAGAAGTTCCCTTTTATTTCACGATACGATACAGCATTTATGGATTTATATGCATTTGTGGTAGCAAATATATTGGAAGGACTGAGAAGAGGGCGTCTATTTGGTTTGTTGAACATATCTCCAAGAATCTGTACCCGTAGATATAAGACATCAGGTTGGAACCTTGAAAGCTTTTAAAATGATTAGTATTTAGGAAATTCTTGAACTATTACATTTCGTTGGACAACTTAAGATTATTGATTTCTTAATTTTTAAGTTATCTCACATGTTTATCATTAAGTATTGTACTTCTAGACCTAATGCAGCTGATGAATACTATTATGTCAAAATAAAGGAGTATTTAAATTGTGTGGATTCAGAGACAAAAGAAAATGAGTAACCAGATAAAATCACAAAATGTAAACTGAAATTTAAAAAAAAGATATTGATAACAAGAAAGATTTAAATGAAGTATATCAGCTGGAGTAGATGAGACATATATGATTGGGTGGACTGATTGATAATTGAAAGTGAAATGCAAATTTTGGCAATGATAGGATTCGAACCAGTGACTTTTGAATTTCTTATTCAGTGCCTGTAGCTCAGTTGGTAGAGTACCATGCCAGAAACTCGGAGGTCGCTGGTTTGAATCCCATCATTTGCTTTTCACCTTCAATCATTAACCAGTTTACCGAAAAATATATATATCTCAGCTACTCAAATTGATAATGAATGCGCTTTGTTTGAATCTTTCTTGTTATTATCATTATTTTGTTTTATCTCAATTCATATTTTGTGACTTTATATGGTTACTCATTACTTTCTACTTCAAATTAAATGTCTAGGTATAGATGAAAATAAATGATCAAATTTCAATGTGTTTTGTTTAAGCTTATCTTTAAAAAAAAATTTTTTTCTCTCCACATTTCAGACACCAGTTCATTCCTTTACTTTTTATTATGAAGTAAACAATCGTAAAGCAAATGTCACATAAGCAAAAAAATGTTATCGAAATACCTTTGTAGTCACTTTGGTTACAAAAGAAATCTTCAATATGTAAATGTTGAGTAATCCTACTCAATGTTAAAAAAAAGTTTCAACCAATCAGAAAACTGATGTGATTAGACATAGATTTGAAAAAAGATTGTATTTCTGTCTACCGCCTTTAACAGAACGATGAATAATGCTGATCGTAGAAGTATCACTTTGTAAATGGTGTACAAATTAGACGGTTCACACTGACATATCTCATGGTTGATTAGTTTCTCTACTCCTCAACTGTATGTGATGTCAGCAAGGTTTTCATTGAGAAGCACCTGTCAGTCAAGATTAAAAAGTATGATCCTCATCACAAAACTATCACAAACTAGCGAAATATACTACTACTAAAAATACTTGAGTAGTAAGAAATCACTCAAGTTGATCTCTCCGCGTATGCCACTATTGTGCTTGGCCACAAATGAATGAAATAAACATCCAGTATTTAAATCACTGTGATCTGACTGGTTTGAGTGGTTTAATGTATATCAGAATTGATTATCACTGAGATTAACAATATTGACTTCGTATTTTCCTCAAAATCTGCTGTTTGACACTAGAAATCATGTACAACATTAGAAGCAACATGAAACTCAGTACGACTGTCATCGGTGTATGATAACGGACCGAACTAGGCAAGTTAGAAATCACTGAAATGCATGATTGCTCGTATTATTTTATTTATTATGAAAGATATTTCATTTAAGACTTATGTAGTATAATAATATCGTATAGACGCTCAGCTGAAGAGCATTTTATTGACCCTTTACTTACTTACGTACGACGGATAGGTTTGAGACCACTGCCTGTTAAAGGTAAGCAGTGATTGTGCATTAGTCCTGTTTACATGTATAAAATCAGTGATTTCGTTTGTCTGTGTTATGAGAGTGTAATTCAGTTGCAGACTTCGGAGAATCGAATGCTTCTAAAACCCACCTTAAAAGCAACTGCAGTAGCCAATCAGGTTTCTTTATTTCCGTCGGAAAGATAAATTTTCATAAAATAGCTAAGTATAATTGGTTATTTCACTAATTGCTAGGATGGACTTCACAGTCACCCTGTAACTGAGGCGTGACCTTGAAGTCGAACCTAAGAACTGTTGAAATAACCAGTCAGGTTTCTGTATTTCAGCTAGGATCTTATTTTTTTATAGAATGGAGAACTGTGATTGGTTACATCAACAGTCTCAGTCATTCATGATTGAGACAAAAAACAAAGATAATGAACATCATTCTTCCTCGTCAACTTTAAGGATTCAAAATGAGGAGTGACTTTAAAGGCCACCCTAACAACTGTTGAAATGACCAGTCACGCTTTGGTATTTCTTCTGGAAAAGTACTTTTCCAGGAAATAAAGGAATGTAACTGGCTGTCTCATCAGTTCCTAGAGTGGATTTTAAAGTCACCCCAAAAGAAGGCTGAGAACTTACGGGTTGCGAATATCTCATCTTGGCTTCAGTTTATTGGGTGACTCATAGGCGTGAGAAAAGCACAGAAAAGTGTAGCAATATTCAGATAGTCAGACATGTAGGAAATCAAAAACACATGACAGTGTCAGAAGTGAGTATTCATCACGGACTGACATCACTTGAAGAAACATTGAAAACCTGGGAGCACCGGATAGCTGTTTCGTCCTAGTATGGGACTCTTTAGCAATGGGTCTACAGTTGATGTGAGGTCATGATGAATGCTACCTTAAAAATTAGATCCATGTAAACCTCAAACTATACTAATATCAGTTATATTTTTATATCCATCGGTTCAAGTAAATGATCAGTTGTTTGCCATTATAGCTACTGGGATCACCACTTATTCGACCTCATGCTTATTATGAACTAAATAGTCCTGTAAGTCTAAAGTATTGAACATCCGATCATCCACAGTCACTTCCCTCATAAAAATATGCTTCCTAAGATGACAAACTAGCCAAATAATTTCGCTGGGTCTCATCAAGGGGAGTTCAGTTCCCCAAATTGTTGAATAAGAGCTTCCTCTTAACACTGCATAGTTAAACACCAAAGGGATACTGGCGCTGAAATAATTTACCGCAAAAAGAGAAAATGAAAGAAAGTAAATCTAGATAAGAGATCAGTGACAGCCATGCATACTGTCACAAACAGAATATGGGTACGAAGTTCAAGTCTCAGTGGGAACAACATCACTGGCGTGCAGGTACATCCAGCTGATGAGTCCCAAATAGGACGAAACACGCGTCCTGGATTCTTCCGCTAGCCACAACCAACCAAATTAAAATATGACAGATTGAGCATTTTGAAAAGTAACTTCTGTAAATGAAGAAATAGTTTGATTAATGAAGCTTTCTTCATTCAATCAACACCTGACACTTGTAACAGAAACAACATGACATGAATTCTAGATGTATGGGAAATTTCATTATCAATTAAATAAATGAATACAAAACGATAGAAGTACAAAAATAGACCGAATATAAACTCTACTCGAAGCATTGTCAGTACATAATACAGTAGAATTATACTTTACCATAGTATGCCAAAATTCTACTCTCATATTCATGTACAGAAGAAAGTTTCTTAAAATCCTATTCATCCATCTATCCTAGGGCAAAGGGACACTCCCTAGCATCAATTAAATCCCAGATAGACTTAGAAACTATGAAGATACTTTACATTAAATGGTTTCAGGTGGAGTGAAATTCACAAAAAATTTCAATAATTGTTAATCAGATTCAGAGGGAACACATCAATTCGTGATGATAGATGTTTTCAAGCTATGTGATATCATTCCAATGTATATTATTTCAATTCAGTCTCTAAATTCTAAAGAGAATGGGAAAACCTACATAAACTTCAGAAAGACTGCTCTTCCCATACACATATGTCTTATAACTGTGGCTTCCTATGTACAACTCTGCAGTTAAGCAGTTTATCTTTTCCAAATAGCTTAAGAAGATTTCAAAACAGTATTCCCAATGGATTGACATCAGTTGTCATAACACTGAAAACCTGAGAGTACTAGACAGCTGCTTCATTTGGAGATGGGACTCCTCAGCAGCGCGTACCCACAACCTCGTGACAGGTCAACTTCAAGACCGTCTGGTGTTGTAGTGAACATTTCATCATTCAACCATTTCGATGGGATTCAAAAGTCCACACTTTCCTACTTCCTTCAATTTCTGATGCAGCCTAGCCAGTGTCTCATGTCGACGGTATTTGACCATGCTACCTTGAAATCAGTCAGCTCCCACAAATCACCAAATAAATTACTATCCATAGCTTATTCATCACATGTTTCGAGATAGCACTACTAAGGTTTCAATTAGTAGCCATGATGTTTGAAGTCATCGAAGTCAAGCGTGAGGATAAATAGTCACTAATAGCATCGCATGATGGTCGTCGTATTTCGTGGACTGGTAGAATCAGAAGACTGTAGACTATTGGATTCTAACCCATCAGCTGAATAGCAACCCGCTAACAGCCAGACGAAATGGTCCTGGTTCTGACCTCTTCAGGGTTCATGGATGCGAACTGCTGATGAGTACCATGCTTGGACGAAACAGTTGAAAACTGTTGGAAACAACTATCCTCTAAAAACCCATAATTGGACTAGAAATATTTAGTTATCAATTAAAACTTGCCTAAGACATGATGAAACAATCAATTCCTTGCGTAAATTTTCTTCTGCTCTTAATTTTTGTTAGCTAAATGAATGTCTTTCATACCACTAGTATTTAAACTTGGCACTAGTATTCCCGATCAATATTCAACAGTATACTGATAACATTAGAGATAGGATCATCGTGTTCAGCAGTCAGGTTGACTGGTTCTGTTGACGACAAAGTATTACAAGGACTTTACAGTTGCTTGTCACATCAGCCTAAAAGCAAGAAACACGAATCCGAAATCAGTATCATTAGCCATATTATCTTAGGAATTACCTTACTTACGACTTTATTGGTAACATTATTGTATAGCTGCGTTCAAGGGCTTTCGATTGACCCCTGAACCATTTCTGTATGGCTAAAATTTCGGAAATAACTGCATGCTGAGTGTTTACCTAGTGGTCAGATAATTTAGATGTATACACCGATGGATCAGATCACCTGAAATATGCACGAACATAAGCACCATACATTGTGTTCTATCTTACGCGGCTGGGAGGTTCAAATTGCGTTACTCACCATGTGAGTGGGTTGACTATACGAAATTAAGCAGGTATGTTCGACACCAATCACCTACAAGGTCAGTGTTAAGATTGGATCGACAGAATCGCGTGATTAAGACAACTGTATCCAGACAAAGTCATAATAAAACTCCTCTTGCGAAAAATTAAAGCATAACACTAGGAGAAGTTTTCGTTATTTCAGATAAGAAATTGTGACTTTTAGGACTACTGAATGTTCCATGTTGTTAGCGTCGAGGTGAACTCAAAGCTAGTTAAAAATACGAGATTTCCATCCACTGCAAAACAGAACAATAGAAGGAATGCGTTTCGTCTCGGATATGTTGTGTTCTACGAATTGCGTGGTATATTCATCAAGACTTCATTGTCCTTCTAGACAACATTGTGAACACTAATTTAAACTTACTTCAATCAAGATTATTCACTTGAGCTACAAAGATTTTCAATCATTTCAAAATGTGTTTGGATTGTATCAATGTAGCTTCCAGTTTCAAAATCTTGATTGCAGTTTCCCAAATAAGTTTACAACGTGCATGAATCGTTGGTCATTTTCCTTATGACAGAAAAGGAGAGCAAACGATTGCAGCTGATGACGCCATCAGCTCATCTCTTTATTGTAGTAACAACGTTGTCTTCAAATTCTTTTTTCTCATCCGTAGAAAATTTGCATTCATGTTTCTTTATCAATATCCTTTAATGGTTAGTGCTTTGTCTGGTTGTGATTGGTCTAATCCACGTGATTCCTACTCTGACCTTGAACGTAATTGGTCTCCATTACACTCCTCCAATCCCGTATGCTCAATTCACCTACATGATGAGTCACGCTATTTGGACCTCACGACCGCATGAAACCACTACACAAACTCCTATGCCTTTTGTCCGTGGTTATTTCGGGTAATCTGATTCATCTATAAATGCAACAACATGCCCTGACTACAACGCACTATAAATAATTCATAGAAATGAAATAAAGTAAAAAATATGGAATGATGCAGAATAGTGGATTTAACTCAATATCCAATTATTTACGAAATACAAATCATAAATAAGCGGATGAGGAGTCAATCGAAAACTCTTGAACTGAGCGAGCTATACACAAATTTTATCAATTAAGGCATAAGTGAAACAACTTTTAAGATAAATAAAACTATACGACCTGTGACACTTAACTGAGATTCACTTTTCTCCTACATTACAAAATGGTTACCGAAGTTCATTCAATTTTCACAATTTTTTTTATTTTACAAACATCGATGTCTAATCAGTGATAAACTTCCTGTGTCTGGTAAACCTGGAAATATTTTTTTTTTTTAAAAACAATAATTTTTCATTATTTGTTTGCTAATTTGAAAAATTGAAAATGGTACTGAATAGAAATGAATTTCATATCATGAATGGTAGTTGAAACTGAACTAAAATTTGTGTAAACACTAGAGAAATAACATGAGAACACTAGACTGAAATGAAGGTTGGACACGTAATCTACTGGAACCGATTTATTCCATTCATCTAAATAGGTTAACAAAAAGAATGTCAAAAATTCGAAAAACCACATCACTTATGGTTTATTTTTATCACGAAAAATGTTCTAATTATTACAACATTACAGTTTATTTTTCCCTTTATAATAAACTCTGATTCAGTGGTTGAATGGTTAACGTGTTCACTTCGAGATATGGAGGTGGTTTCAATTTTAATCCATGGTAGGGTGATGAGTGTGCACTGCTGAGGAGTCCTGTACTAGGACGAAACATCTGTCCAGTGCTCTCAAGATTTCAATGGTTCTCCAGCTGATTTCATTCCTTGATGAATATAATCTTAAAAATAAAATCTCTGTAAACTTCAAACTGCAAAACCATGAATTGGTGACCAATTTTAAAAATCTTTAATTGTCTAACATGGTTGTTAGAGTGGACTAGTTTTAGGATTTTCAAATTCTTTAGAAAATTCTTAGCTATGAAGTTGGTGTGATGTGGAAACTGGCAGTTATATGCCTTGGATTCATATGATAGTCAGGAAACCACTCGGTGATTGAAATCTCGTCAACTATTGTTTCTCAAAGATGTCAAGTAACTAGTTCAAACACATGTTGATGCCGATTTCCTCTTTACCTCAGACAATAATCCTGATTTAAATAACATTTTGTAAAAAAAATAAGATGATGGGAGATGAAGAACCGTAAATACTGTTACATTAGCTGATAAGTGGAAAACGTGAATCTCAGATCAGTGTCGTTGATCGTGCATGATTTAATCTACTTTAAAAGTCGTTTCACTTGTGACTTTATTGGCAGGGTTATTGTGCAGCTCAGTTTAGGAGCTTTTGATTACCCCATCATTCATTTATGCATATATGTGACTTATATTGCGAAAGTAATTGCACGTTGGATGAAATCCATTATTGTGCATACCTCTATATTTTGTGCTTAAAACTGATTGTTTCATCTGTAGAAATTACTTATGGTGCGTTGTGGTCAGGTAATTTGGCTGTATACACAGATGGATTAGATCCCCTTAAAGATATATGAAAAATAAGCACCATGATTTGTGTTCTGTTTTACGTGGCTGAGTGTCGAATTCCATGCCTCATTTGGATGAATTGAGTATACGAAAATAATCACTTCCAAGGTCAGCGTTAAGACTGAATCGGTAGGATCATATACGTAAGGCAACTGAATTCAGATAAAGTTATAACGAATAGATCTTTGTTCTGATAAAAACTATTAGGCTAGATCTGTTGGTACGCTCACACTGAAATGCTACTCAGGGGACTTGATGTAATCTAATATAAACGTATGGATACTTGAACACTAACCTTTATATTCAAAGCCTCTCACTTCTTCGTAAAATAGAAAAGAGTAGTAACCAAAAGGAAGTGTATTGCTGCGTGAAACTATGTACAAGCTTTCCTGACAGAAAAATCTCTACTGCCTTGACCTCTTCAACCTACCTGACATGTGTGCATCCCACTGAAAGAAGCCAGAAGACCAATATGAAAGAAGTAAAATTTATGTATGGGAACCAGCAATTCACACTACTCAAAAAATGTCATTTGGATGTGCAGGAAGAAAGGGTAGACAGAGATGAGAAAGGAATATTTTTTAGTGACAACTGGGACAGTAGTCGTTAAATATGATACACCTTGCACTAAAACCATCATTTGCAAAATATTCTTCATTTCCTCTTCTGCTTCTCTCTCGATTTGCATTTCATACGCCTGCGTTCTCTCTTGCGTTTCTCTTGGTAGAATCCCTACACATTGCTGGTAATCCCCTATGATTTCTGCCACCCTCTCAACATATACTACTTATATCCATTCTTATAAGCAGCGCCCACTACACCAGCAATTAATTTCTTTCAAAAGTTTGAATTATAATAATTATCTACGAAAGACTTCATAGACTTCCAGCAGTTTTCAAGGATCTGAACAACCTTACTACATATCATAACAAGACTAACCAAAATGTTTTATTATTATTGTCCTGATTATTTGTCCTTTGGATTCCCGGTGAAATAAAGGGTTTCTATAGCACGTCAACATTTCACTCTCTTCTCTGCAGTCTTTTGAGTATGGATCCATGACTGCCTACAAACTTTCATTTCTTCCTCACACAATCTCCTCCACGTCACCCTCAGCTCGGATGCCCAAATCGTCGTTTTCCATTTGTCTTTCACTCGAAAGCCTCTCTCAACCATCACATAGAAGTACTGACTCACTTCACTGATATTAGTGTTGAAAATCCGAATGTTGTTCACGCTTAATGCAGAGTGCAATGCAATGTAATGCAGTACAGTACAGTGCAGTGCAGTGCACTGATCTCCACACTGACTTCGGATTAATGAAGGAAGGCTTGTCTTGCTGTCTTTCTGATCTTGTCTGGCTTTGACATCCTCATCTGTGCCACCATTGCCACATGTAGTTTAAACGATGCTGCCTCCTAGGTAGGCAGGTAGGTGAAACAGACAACTTGCTTGAGATTTCTTCCTTTGATGGTGACTAGTGCTTGTTATTGTTTTTGTTGTTGTTGTTGTTGTTGCTGCTGGTTGGGTATCTTCATCACCTCTGTCTTCTCTGCGTTCAGTTGAAGAAAGTGGTGTCTTCCTTCGCTGTCTCGTCTCACCTCGCCTCTTCTGCGAACTTGTTGGTTCTCGTCTGTACATCTTCCAGCTTGTATCACAAGACATTGGAAATAAATCATCATGGTTGGTGAAATTCAAATCATCTTCTGGGGTGTATCATCGATCCAGCCAGTGTACGTCCATCTTCTCACAGCTCCTCACAGTTGCGTGTTGCATAATCCAGTCCAGTAGACCACAATCAGGAAGATGATCGTTGATAGTAGACGGAAGCCTTGTGTTTCTCCTGTCCTCACTTCACTTCAAAGGCGTCACTGAGCTTTTCATTGTCAATCACTTGGTATGTGGCGTTGTCATGTAGCTGTTGAATGAGGCTGATAAAGTTTTGACCAACATAAGGCTTGACAATTCCACATGGTGAATCCAGTTGCATTCCACTGATAGATAGCACCGGAAACAATGTGATAAGTTGCATTCATAACACATTAAGAATTCTCATTGGAAAAGACTTAAATACAATAAAAAAAAGGAAAAGTCTTACTGCACTTCGGTGTATCCAACTTCCTAATGAAATCCAAAATGTCCGTTATTCTTAAGTTAACACACTCGAGTTATCAAAGGTTTCTTTGAAATGCTGGGAAAGATTTCTAGCTTAAAATGAGAATGTTGGTTGTTTAATGTTCTTGAGGAATTTTCATCCAAGTAGACGATGACAAAGAATGGTAGTAATGAAGGATCATAATGGCGAACAGTGGAATCCTATTTTAGACTCGTCAGTCGGATGTGCTGTGATGTGGTTTTCATCCCATTAAAACGTAGGACAGATTACTTCAAACACCACAGTGTTACCCACTGAGCTACTGTGTCGTGAAAATTGGTTCTTATGTTATTGCTTGCAATATTGAGCTATCCCTGCTGGCATGCATATGGCAACAGAGACCGATCGCTGATCTTATCAACAACGAGAAATTACAAGGAATAACATAATGATACTGAATGGTAATGAATAATTTAATGTCAGTCCGTGATGAATACTACCTCTGAATTAAAAATCCCCATTCATCTCAAAAATACATTACTCTATAGTGCTCATTAGTGACTTGCTTCCAGGTAGATATCACGAAGCTCTAATGAGAAGCTGTGATCTGTGGTGTCAACCAGTTGGAAGTGAAGCAGATGCCAACTGAAGACCTTGAGTAATAGTTGCGAACGACTGAATTCCGACCCAGTGGCTAAATGATTAACGTGTTCGCTGTGAAACTTGAAGGTTTTTGAGTTCGATCCTTGGCCGAGCAGTGGTTTCCCAACTGATATCAGTCCATGATGAGTACTACTTCTAAAATAATTTAATTCTTTGAGATCAGTTTTGTATTAAAGTATTGTTATTGAAGCTGAAGTTAAAAAGAAGGCTAATTTTTTGACAATTTCCATGAAATCTCAAACCTTTCTTCTAATACTTTGAAATGTTTTCATCTACAACACACGCAAATATGCACATTAGGAGAATGATTTTCAGTACAAAAATGTGTGTGTGGCTGTGTGAAGAAAATTGTAAAGTGTATTAAATGCCACTGATTTGTGCTGGGTTACTTTGAAATTAGCAGTACTGAAAGTAAAATCAAGTTCCTGTTTAAAGAAGAGAAAAAAAAGTACAACTTGGATTTATTATTTACTTCAACAAAATTTCATTTAAATTTTCACAACTTCTAGTATTTTTATTTATTTATAATTCTCATCATTACACAAAATGATTACTCAATCACACGAAGAAGAAGAATAAACATTTTTACTGTAAAATTTTAAGACCCAAAATAAAGATGATCATGACCATAATGAATTCTCCATTGTAGAAGGTATGTTTTCACTTGTCTTCGAGTCCTCGCATAGTATATGAGAACAAATAATAAAATTTAAAAAAATAGTTTTTGTATTGTTCCTTAACGTTTCTATCTTGCTAGAAAGATCCTTTACAAGAGTATGAATCTGACATTCAGTTTTTAGGATAGTATTCAAGTTTTAGTACAGAAGGTGGTGACCTTTATGACCATCGAATTACGTCATGATATGGAGCAAAGATCAATATAATAAAGGTGATTGAATAAGCAAATTGCTTACAGAGGCTTTTCTCAATTATGCCAGCAAGGTCGAAGAAAAATAGGTTTAGGAATTCTAGTTTGACTATGTAAAGTATAATGGGTTAAGAAACGGTAAGCATGAATACATTACTACTTTGGAAGGAGGCATATTTAAACACCAACCTTGCCTGGTTAACTAGTACACTAGTTACTAGCCCCTTCCAAGCCCGGAGAAAGAGGGAAAGTTTGGCATAGGGCTAGCAGCTCTACCCCGTAAAATCAATCTAACTGCTTAAGAAACTTCAAAGCACAAACAAAATATAAGAAATAAAAATAAACTTATTCCTCGCTGGAATCGGGGAGATGAAATGACACCGGTTGGTGAAAGCCTTCGGGAAGCCAGTCAGCCAATGTGTCTTCTCCCTCTCTCTCTCTCTCTCTCGATGAAAGTGAAAGTAAGAATGGGGACATAAAACGTGTGCACCACATATGAACGTAGCAAGGCTGCCCAGATTGCAAAGGAGATGAGAAGGTATAGCATAGAAGTGCTAGGAATCTGCAAGGAATCAGCAGATGGAATGTAAGTGGACTCTTCAAACTCTTAGCAGGAGAGTCAATAATCTACTCCGATATTATCACCCAGACGACAATCACGAGCATTCTGAGTTTTGGAGTGGCTATCATGATGTCTCCAAGAACATTGCAGGCTCTCATGCAGTGGGAACCAATCTCATGGGTTGAAATGAACACAATGTAGGACATTTTACTACGGGTTCTTCGAACCATCAATTCATACTTCAATGCATATAGATGATACGTTTGTAGTACAGACCAAATAAAAAGTAAACTGAGAAGACAGACATTCGGCGTGAAAATGAGCACTGTACTTTACATCCATTCCATCACGTTATAGCTGGCTGTTTGCACGTGATTGGTCTTTTGAATACTTGACCAGTCTCGTATACTCAGTTCATCTACACAATGAGTCACACAATTCAGCCCTCCCAAGCGTTGACAACAGAATATAGCTCATGCATCATTAATAGTTTATAGGTATGAAACGACTTGATGTCAAGAGAAAGATATGTTATAATGCACAATAATGGATTTGACTGAATATCCAGCGAGTATTTCCGAAATATAAGTCATACACAAATGGATGACGGATTAATCGAAAGCTACTGAACCAAGCTATAAAGTAGTATTGTCAATAACTCAGTCATAAGTGAAAGGAATTTTAAAATAGAGAAAATAATACATAACCAATGAGATATCTGAGATTCAGTTTTTGCTCTTTTCGGCTTATATAACAAATTAACTGCAAGGTTTCGTAATCAAGGAATAAAATGTCAATGGAATTGAAAAGTTTATTCAAAGAAACTACTCCCGTGAAACAAAACGACTACTTTATTCAGTAGTCCTTGAAAATATTTTTTTTTAAAATTTGGCATAAAGAATGTTATTCATAAAATGTAGACACTGATAAAATTATTTCATTGAGAATATTGAAATGACTACGATACAAAATGACTATACAATGTATACATAAAGGTCAACTAATGAAAATATACACAGATTGTGTTCTTCTTCTTCTTCTTCTTATCTACCTGACACCTCTAAACAAGTACACATGTCATATAGGTAAGGTAAACAAAAGTTTTCTTATCTTACCAACATTTTTCACTTAATGACATGCTTGACTCTTTTATAAATTCAGCAAAAAAACATAAAATTAAGGCTTACTATATTCACGTGATAATCAATAGTAGCTAACAAGCGTGTACAATAAGACATAAACTAAAAAAATTCTAAATGATCCGGATCAATAATATTTCAAGCCAATGATCAGTATATTTAGACATATTTATACAGTTGTTGATGTTATAACTTGTGAATCCATCAATAATATAAAAGTTGAAAGGACCGGGAATATCAAGGCGACCACATAACAGCCTACAAGTCAATAGTTGCCGATCAATTCAGTCTAGTCAGCAATGAAGATGCATAAACTATGACACTAAAGACTATACTATGTCTGTCATATAAGGAGTGGCTATCATGACTTAGTGGCTTAGTGGAAAACGTCCTTACGTTTGAAGCGACTGGTTCTGTGTTCAAGTCTTCGTTTGTTATGGTTTCGAAGTGCTAATGGTATATGTATATATTCCGAAACGAATATAATACGCGCGCTTAGCTGACAGCTAACTTGCTACGCAAGAGACACTGGCTGCAACTCCGGAACGAATAGAGAGACGACCGAAGCTGGCTGTTAGGAGAGTGTATTACTCCGAGAATATAATATAGTAACAACGAATCAGTCCAAAACACGTGAATAAGTATATACATGACAAATGACCTTGTCCGCAATTGGAGAAATTCGCATTGTAAGAATAAAAGTTAACCAATCAGCGAATTATATTACAATTGAGGCAGAAAATAGACTATTAGTCATACAGTAAAAATAATGTGGGAATGACACGTTAAAATGTTTGGATCGATGACAATGTTTTATACAAAACTGGGGCATCACTACATGGTGGAAACAACACTCACTGGGAGACAGGTAGATCCAGCTCAAGAGTCCCAAATATGACATAACACACGTCTTGGATTCCACTTCTAGCCACTTTTCATCCATTAAGTTGTTGACACTGAAAAACTGATTGTTCTCGCCATGTACTCACGTGAGTGAGGTGTTGTTCAATCACCCTTGAACAAAGTCTAATAAATTGCTCAGAAAGTCATCTAAATATTCAATGATGTGATAATATCACATTAGAGACCATATGCCTAGTAACCTCTTGTCTCACTATCCATACTAATTCATACATCTTCCTCTAACTTTCCTATCTTATTTCTTAACTCAAATAATCATGTTAAGCATTTTTGTGAAGGATTTTGTTCAAATTAAGAGATTTACTTGAAGACCGACCATTTGGAGCATAGAGACAACTGTTTGATCGTAGTTTGAAACTTCTTAGACATATGTACTCACAACTCGTTAAGGGATCAAGCCTGGTAGCGTCAAATCTCGTAGAAGACAAGTTATAATTTAAATACTGGACTGGAATCTAATTGGCCATGTTTTCCCATCCAAGAGGTGTTAAGATGATGAACAAAGAAATAAATTCGCGTATAAAACTCTTAGTACAAAATAGTCTGTGAATTATGAATTTGAGAAGTACAGGCATAAAAACCGGTGTCAGTGAGACTTGAAGACATGTTTGAATGGTTGTGTTGCTGATGGATATCCAGTTCACCTGAAGTATTGAAGGGAATTTGAAATAAGAAAAAGACTCAAGCCTAGATATCTGTGAACAGAAGAAAGATACCCATTGTTCTATTGTCGTGAGTAGTTCGGTTGTTCAACAGCCTTCAAGATAGAACGTTTTATGTAGCTTTTTTTTCAAGAAAATGTAGGTTCATAAATTTCCTGTAGGAAAATGAATGATTAAACATCAAGACACCTTTTGCATAGGTAAGTTAGTTTACCCATAAAATTCTCACTTCACATCGGTCCACGGCGTGAACAGTTCAAATGTCAGCACAACGAATATCTCAATCCATCCGTGTCATCACGATAGATAAGTCCATATTGTGCGCAAGCAGTACTACCTGTGACAATTGAAAGATATGTAAAAAAATAAGGGTGACTCAAAATACCACCCTAACAACTGTCAAAAATAACCAATCAGGCTGCAGTATTTTAGCTGGGGGGACAATTTCTCATAAAACAGAGAAACCTGATTAGTTGTTTCTTCAATTGCTAGGGTGGCCTTTAGAGTCAATCAAAAATAAAGTTCACAGAATTTCCTAACTTGGGAAATAAAAATATTTGGTCTGAATAGTTTTTAGGTATAACCTCGCCTGGTTAACTAGTTCACTAGTTACGAGCCCCTCCAAGCCCGAAGAAAGAGGGAAGGTTGGGCATACGCTACCAACCCTACCCCGGAAAACAAATCTAACCGATAAACAAACTTCAAAGCACAAATAAAATATAAAAAATAATAAAATTATTCCTCGCTGGAATCGGAGAGGCGAAATGACGCCAGTTGGTGAAAGCCTTCGGGAAGCCAACTGGCCGATGTGTCTTCTCTCCCTCGATGAAAGCGAAAGTAAACGTGGGGACATGGAATGTCCGCACCATGTTTGAACCCAGCAAGGCTTCCCAGATTGCAAACGAGATGAGAAAGTATCACACTGAAGTGTCAGGAGTCTGCAAAAGCAGATGGAATGGAGGTAGACTCTCCAAACTGTCAACTGGAGAATCAATAATCTACTGCAATATTGTCACCCAGACGACAACCACGAGCACATTGAGTTATGGAGTGGCTATCATGATGTCCCCTTGAAGAGCATCGAAGGCTCTCATGCAGTGGGAACCAATCTCCTCTTGCAAGATCATGACAGCAAGGTTCAACTCAAAAGGAAGGAAGGTCACAATCATACAATGTTATGCACCTACAAATAATGCAGATCAAGAGAAAAAGGAGGATTTCTACAGACAACTCCAATCAACACTGGACAAGACGTCAGTTGGCGATATAAAAATTCTAATGGGCGGAGTGACATGAATGCCAAACTGGGAGGGGACAACACAGGAAGAGAACAAACCATTAGCCGAGAAGCGCTCGGTGAGGTGATTAGCAAGAATGGAGAATTGTTTGCAGAATTCTGTGCACTCAACGATTTGGTGATTGAAGGTGAGGCAGTGTGTTCAAGCACAAGGATATCCACAAAACGACATGGATTCGATTTCACCAGATGGACACACTACACTAAAAATCAAATCGACTTCATCTCAATGTGAAGAAAGTGGAGACTCAGTCAGCCTACTTGACACAAAGTCAAGAAGGGGAGCAGATGCAGGCTCAGACCACTCACCATCTAGTGCAAGGAACCTTCCAAATCAAGATGAAAGCCTTCAAGGAAGCTAGTGATAGACCACAGTTCAAGTTCAACACTCAGAAACGGAAAGACGAAACTACGAAGAAACTCTTCATAGCAGCCATCAAGACAAAATGAGAGATATCGAGGAACATCCCTGAAGAAACCTGTGTGGAAGAACACTGGAAGTCTTTGAAAGAGATGTGGAAAGAAACCTGCGTAACCGTTGTAGGAAGGAAGAAGAAAGAAGATAAGGAATGGATCTTGACGGACACATGGAAGCTGATAGATGAGGGACAGGAAGATGGTGAAACAGAAGATAAACCAGTGCAAGGATGAACGACGAGAAAAGGAACTGAGTACAACTTGACAAAGAAGTGAAGAAGAGTGCACGGAAAGACAAAAGACACTTCTACGACACACTGGCAAGTGAAGCAGAACAGGCTGCAGGTGGAAGAGAGAGAGAGACCTGACAACATTGTATCAAACAGCCAGGTTACTATCTGCCAGGGAAGAGATCAGCACAGATGAAACCAATGAAAGATGATGAAGGTAATCTAATTAGCAAAGAAGAGAAACAAAGGAAACGATGAGCCAACCACTTCAAGAAGCTATTGAATCGACCACCACCTGCACTTCGTCTAGAAATACCACCTACAGCCGCTGAACTACAAGTGAACATAAATCCTCCAACGAAAATGGAAGTCCTGAACGCCATAAAGCTACTGAAATGCTGGAAAGCAGCAGGACTAGATGGGATCCCGCCAGAAGCACTGAGAACAGACGCAGAGACAACAGTGGACATGCTCACAACACTATTGCAGAAGGTTTACAATGAAGGAAGGAAGAAAAGGGCTACCTTGTCAAACTCCCAAGGAAGGGCGACCTGATTGTATGCAAGAACTGGCGAGGAATCATGCTATTGTCCCTGTCCACCCAAACAAAGCAAAATATTAAGCCGCATCATTCTGGAGAGACTAAAGGATGCACCCGATTCAACATTACTAGCGGAACAGGCTGGCTGGATTCAGGAAGTACAAATCATGTGCGGACCAACTTGCAACGCTTCGCATCATCATAGAACAGAGTATAGAATGACAGTCAGCTCTCTACCTCAACTTCATGGACTTTGGAAAGGCCGGCCTTCGATAGC
This sequence comes from Heterobilharzia americana, assembly GCA_944470555.2. Taxonomy (NCBI): domain Eukaryota; kingdom Metazoa; phylum Platyhelminthes; class Trematoda; order Strigeidida; family Schistosomatidae; genus Heterobilharzia; species Heterobilharzia americana. Next base: position 68,455,008 of record OX104129.1, on the reverse strand, counting down.
GTCGACCGACAAGTAATTTGGCAGTTGCCTCAACACTATGGTTTTAGTGCCAAAAAACTTTATCAGTCTCATTCAACAAGTATATGAAGACGCCACATACCAAGTAATTCACAATGGGAAGCTCAGTGATGTTTTTGAAGTGAAGACGAGAAGGAGTAAGAAAAGGCTGTCTATTATCACCCATGATATTTCTTATTGTAGTGGACTGGATCATGCAACAGACAACTGTGAGGAGCAAGAGGAGGAAGATACGCCAACTGGATCGGGGAAAAGATCCTATAAGATTTGGATTTCACCAACGATGACTTGTGTCTAATGTCTTGTGGCACAAACTTGAAGATGTACAGGCGAAAACTAACAAGTTGACAGAAGAGGTGAGACAGGGTAGAGAAAACGGGACTTGCTTCAGGTGAAAGTAGAGTAGATAGAGGTGATGAAAATACCCAACCAACAACAGCAACAACAACAACAACAACAAGAAGCTGCAACCACCATCAATGTGAGGAACATAAAAGAAGTAGCGTCCTTCATCTATCTAGGCAGCACTGGCTCAACTACAGGTGGCACAGGCACAGATGAGGACGTCAAAGCCAGTCAGGATCGGACAAGCAAGACAGGCCTTCCTTCATTAACCTGAAACCAGTGTGGAGATCTGCGCTGCAGTGCACTGCACTGCACTCAGCACAATGCGTGAACAACATCCAGATTTTCAACACCAATGTCAGTCAAGTCGGTGCTTCTATATGCCTCAGAGACTTGGAGCGTTACGAAAGGGATTTCCAACAAACTACAGATATTCATCAACAACTACCATCTACGCTGGCTCCTTACTGAAGATCAGATTGCCAGAAAGAATAAGCAACAAGGAACTCACTCTAGCTGACAACGAACCAAGCATGAATCCATCGCTCAATGTGTGTGCAGAAGGTAGTGGATATAGATTGGACATACACTGAGAAGGCCGACTGGGACATCACGCGTCAGACCAGGCCGTGGAGTAGAATCCAGATGGGAAGCGACGAGTTGGGCGTCTGAGAACAGGGTGGCATGGAGGAGATTGTGCGAGGTGGAAGTGAGAGGTTTTGGGCTGTCGTGGAGCCAGGTTGAAAGGATTGCAGAGAAGAGATTGGAATGGAGACGTGTTACTGAAGTGGTATGTTCCATTAGGAACCCAAGGGACAAATAATAATGATAGTGATAATAATAATAACAATAACAATAAATATTTATAGTGGTGGTAATAATGTTGACTAGGTAGAGAGAGAATTCAAAACCTCTACTACGTTGCCATGCGCTAAGAAGAAGTCTCAATGAAGCTGGGACTTTGGTGATATTTCAACTAACAAACTGACTTAAAAACAGGCTTGGTCGGTACTAAAAAGGGAAAAGCTTGGCCACAGCTATGCATGTAGTTACACACAACCACATAACAAGATGTCACAGATGGAAAATCCTTAAAACTAACCTTTTGGGGGGTGGTGGGAGAGATCTTTGTTGATCGAATCAAAAGCAAATAAATGCAACAGAAATGATTCTCCACATGTGCCGGATATATGAAAAATTCTGCTACCTTTATCAGAAAAAGGAAGGAGAGAGAATTAGAACTGTGTAAACAATGCCTGAAGATTGTTAGTTACCTTGATATGACTGTGGACAATAAACTGTGTCCGGAAACTTATCCAGTAAACAATAATGACACATCTAACAAACAGACTAGAATGGAATTACAATCTACCACAGTGTTCAAGTTCTACTTCTATAGTTTATTGATCACTTTAAACGATTTGGATATGCCAACATCATGCCTAGAAACAAGTAAATGCAACTATTTGAACTGATATCATTTAGAGGACCATTGAAAATTTGAAAGCATTAGACAGCTATTTCTTCCCCACATGAAGACTTTCTTGAATGGTCACGGCGTATCACGAATTAATAAAAGTAAGATATAGTGGAGGATTGGGAGCCGAATAAGTAACTGAACGGTTAGCACATTCGCCACCAGATATGGAGGTCCTAAGTTCTATCTCTGACGAGGGAGTGGTAGCAGTACTACTGAGAAGTCTCATATTCGAACAAAACAACTGTTCAGTACTCTCAGGTTTCCAATAATTCTTCAAAAGATGTCACATTGTGATGAATAATACTTTGGAAAAATCCTTAATGTATATGCTTTGGCACATATACTTGTCTACTTTCATTTTCTTTGTCTTATTCCACTATATAAGGAGAATCTGTCAACCTTTGCTTATGCTTATTTAATCAAGATGTCAGTTTTTATCTACTCTAGAATAAAATGTTGTGTGTAATCCCTATCCAGTTTCTACTGTTTTCTTCAGAAATTTCATCCTATCATGGGATAAATAGTTAGCAACTTCATCAATTTTACTCAACCCTAATTCTTTATTATCTTACATCTCTATCAAAACATTCTTGTCATTTTATCAAAGTAAATTGTATCATCATATTCTATAGGTTGTAAAGCAGGTGAAGAGAATTCAAGAAATACATGTACACTAAATTCACCTATCATTATTACTTTTGATCTATTGAAATTTATAAAAGCGAAAAATTGTATGAAAGTTGAACATTTCAACTAGTCATAAATCAGTGATTATAGATAATAAGTAAGATATTCCATTGACATAATTGTTTAACTTACTATATGAATATTCATTTATTACTTAAAATATTAAGATTAAATGTGTTAGAGATTGAATGTCAATCGTTTGACGCAATACTGACTATTCATTTGGAAGTAGACTGGATGTAAACAACAGTTTAGATATTACGTCAACTATATTTGTTTAAGGTAAACATATTACTGTCAACTGAATTTGAGGGAGTTGTGGAGACTTGGAAATATTTCAAGTTGTTATTCATCGTAGACTGTCATCAGCTGGAGGAGGAAAGGAAACCTAGGAGCACTGGATAGCTGTTTCGTCCTAGTATGGGGCTCCTCAGCAGTGCGCACCCACAACCCCTCCATGGATCGAACCCGTGACCTTCAGGTTCCGCGTCTAACAGAAGTTGGAAATATGGACCATTGGATTCTGGCCCAATGGCTCAATGGTAACGTGTTGGGCATGGAACCTGAAGGTCACGGGTTCGATCAATGGCGGGGTTGTGGGTGCGCACTGCTGAGGAGTCCCATACTAGTCGGACGAAACAGCTGTCAAATGCTCCTAGGTTTCCTTTGTTCCTCCAACTGATGACAGTCTACGATGAATAACAACTTGAAACATTACTATCAGTTTAAGTGTTTAAATCATATTTCATTACGATGATGATCTGTCTGTTAGAGTTATTCAGTAGACTACTGACCATATCAGACTTTTATTATTAATGTTGAATGTATCATCCCAAGAAGACGAATATAATTTCATATGTTCAGCTGGCTGGTTAAACAAAAGCCCACAGATATTGAATCATTTTGTTTAGGAGTTGTGCGTTCTTCTTACACAACAATGTACTTTATAGGTTTGTGTGGATTTATTTATTAATTCTAGGTTAGTATTCATTACGGATCTAATAACTTTATGGTAATATACTAGCCATGGAAGCTGAAGGTCCTGGATTCTATCCCTGACGAGACTATCACTGTACACTGCTGAGAAGTCCCATGGTATGATCAATCAGCTGCCTAGTGCTCTCAAGTTTATAATGATTCTATAATTGTACTTTGTCTCATACTGTACACTCAAGTAGCCAAACACTAAGAAGAGAGACATTCTAAAACCTATCTCGAAGATTTATATTATCTTAGTCAAAATCCAGGCAAAGAAACAAAGTATCTTGTCCATATATTCGTTCTTTTCAATGAAATAAAATCTCTTTCCCTTTAACGATTTGTTATCCTTTGTTTTTCTGCTGATTTCTTTTCTTCTCTGGTCTGAAGAAAATGAAGGTTGCTTGTGGAAAAAAACTATTTCACAACTTACCTCGAAAGTAAACTGTCAAACAAAAGATCATGTTTACTAGATTTTTGTAGAAAACTATACAGCAAAGGATGCTTAGAAGCTGAGACAAAAATAGTGATAATTATGCTAGTGAAATCGATAAAAGCCATTCATCAGATTAATGCCAACACATAACTATGTTACTTATGTACACCCACGTGTGTTTCCTGACTGGATCCAGATATTTTGCAATCCATTTCCTCATCAAGTGCAATCGGCATCAAGGCATGTTCAGAATCGGTTAATGTCACAGGCCGACTTTGTTTTTCCAGTAACTCATCACTTCGTGTTATCATAAAACTCGTCGCATGAATTTTTTGATTCACAGTGATCCACGCCAACTATCTCATCGTCCTTCATTCTTTCCAAGACTTGAGCACAATGCTTGTCAAGTGGTTCTGTTTGATTTGTGTGGTTGGTAGGCTGTGTGAATTTCCAGTTGTCTGAGACAAGAGTATATTTATCATTTTGTCGATGTCCGTTTTCCGGTTGAGTAGAAGTACACCTACAGCCTTGTGATCACGTGTTATTAGTTGACCTTCATTGTGTCTGTGTTGCTGAAGTTGTTCTCCATGTAGTTTTGTCAGTAGGTGATGAATGTTTGATTTTGTGTTGAGATAGCGATGGCAACTAATGGAGGATGGATCATATGAATGTATGGGATAGTGATGAGAGACCGAGATAAGTTGGTTGGTTTGACTGACTAACCATTTCAAGTGATTGGCTAAGTGGATATTGTTGACATTTTGATTGGTATCACTTTCCAATGGCAATTCATTCTTCAAGTATAATATGTGATGTTGCACAAACTCAACTTCTATGAAACTGTGATTGATATTGACTGACCTCAGTAACACTTAGTGTCATTAGGTAACGGCAGATGTTGTTGTTTGTTACATGTGCTCTATGGAAGGAGAAGTATTCATTGTGAAGCATTGAATGGTGTGTTCAATTGAATAGTATATGATTAATATTTTGTGGGTGTGAAAATGAAGTGATGATGGAGGGCCCGTTGACTGAAGTATTATTCCTTTTTTAAAGACATGATGATGATGATTTATCGTGGAATAATTTGAGTGTTGTGATCAATCATTGGTGGACTATATAATCGACAAACTTTTTAATTTTTCAATCTATGCGTAACGAGTAGGTAGGTAGAGGTTTGTTTGAAGTGGTTTGACGTGAGCTTTGAGATGAGACCATTTGATGCAGTTGAGTGTGAGTAAATATGAGACTTTATTGTAGGATATGAGTAGCAAGGTTTTGATGACTGTTCGTGATGTGGTGTGAGTATTGTCTTACATAAAAGGAGGAGCTGAGGGAAAATAGAGTACAATCGCATGGGAAACGAATGAAGATAGAACCAGCGTCAAAACAAATGTATATTGACTGGAAGTCAGCATAATTTGTGAGCACGTCGAACCTGCAATGAGGGTTTTTGTGTTAGTTTTTGTAAGACGGTTCGTATGCTGCTCTCAAACAAGGTTTCGTTCTCGTCGACATTCATCTGTAAGAAGCAAACAACTTAGATCAATCACTTTTGAAGTAAGAGAGTTAATTCCTTTTACTTGGTTGGAGGCAGTCAGTAGAAATGCGCGAATCTAAGTTTCGTGCGTGTTGGTACTCGTCTGAAAGATGTATCTATGACCTTGACGGAAATGATGTCTCCACCCCTGACATCCAACCCGGCGTCACCCTTTGTTATAGTCAGCGACGTCTCCATTGAGCTATCTGGGCGGCAGTTGATCTCCTATAGGACTGGGTTAACCCCTAAACTATTTAGTTCACAGCATTCATATATACCCTAGAGTGTGGCGTCCTTTATTGGCCGCATCACGAGGTCGATTGACATAACCTAGTCAGTTCTCAACACGCACACTAGACAACTACACGTGGATACCCACTAGTAACCTTTTTGTTTCCTAAAAATCTCAGTATTCAAGTAAGATGACAGAGGGATCATACAAACTAAATTCCCATAAATAAACTATTCAGAATGAAAGAAGCCAAATGTAAGTTTCTCCTTGAACACATTAATAATGATAATAATTTAAACAACATAATGTCTGTATAAGCTTTGAATGTTGAACGAAAGTGTTTATCTACATTGTTCAAATTCTATGCACCGTATACTGCCAAGTCGTGAATTGAATTAATTAAGTTTCGTAATAATTCACCAAAACAAATCACATTGCATAGTATTTCACAGACAAACCACTGTCTATTCAATGTTCAATTGAATTCATTACAATTTTGTTTATATTATTATTCATATAAATAGGTTATGGTAAAAACAATAACCCAGTGTTCCCCGTTGTTAATTAGCTGGTGAAACACAGTGTAGCGTATTTCACTAGCAACATTATTCTCAGTGATCATGGCTATAAAAACAGCATAGAACACAAAAAATATAGTCAAGTCGATGTTCCATGCCAAAAAAAATAGCATATCAACTCTTGTTTTTATTTCCTATAGATTTAAACAAATTTATCATAGAAATTAGTAGCATATTTCGAACAAATTTCATATTGTGTAGTTTTGAATTGGTGATATTATATTCCATGTTATTCGATACTTTGATGAATACAAACAGATGTACAAAAACCGTTTTCAGGTTTGAGTTCAGCTCAATACGGAGTAGGATAAGACAACTAATCTTTTCAAGTTTTTCCCTAGTAATTGAGTGATATAAAGCTCAAGTTAAAGTGGAGAAGATTAAGTGAACCCATGTAACAGTGAAAGTAGTACTTGTTACTACTGGTTAATGAGAAACGCTCACCCGTCAATTCACATATCAAAGATGAATAGACCATCAGGTTTATGTATGCACAATAAAGACGATGTTGAGAGTAATAAGTAATTAGTGAATAACTGAAAATTCACCTATCACCAAAAAACGTCATAAAGTGTAGAAATCATTATGGAACATGACCATGATAGTATGATCCACTTTCCAGACATTTCAGTTTATTGAAGTGAATACGTCAGAATTCAAGGATATATTCATCATGAAGATAAACTGAAATCTCAACACTTTTCGGCGAAAACGTTTGGTTTGAATTTAGTATCTTGAGGTGAAACTTATAATTACCTTCAGTTATTTCTTCTGATTTGTGTCAAAGGTAAACATACTTGCTAGGAGAACAGACAAGAAAGTTCATATCTGCAGGTCTTATCGTGGTCAAAATAGTTTATAAGTGATAGGTGTATAAGTCTAGGATGTTTGCACTTGTTCATCACCTATTCGAAACTAGACGTAATGCCAACTCTTTCAAGTTATTGAAATTATTCAAGAAACAAGTGAATTCAAGTCTATTACTTTTCTCTGAAGCCTCTAATTCAACCTACTCGTTTATGGATGCAGTGTTGTCCATCTCTGTACATCATGATAAATATTGTATGTTTAGTTATGCATAATTTTCATTCCATCCACTAGCTTTCCCTACCTAATACTTCTAATAATGGTCTGAATGATTACAATTTGTAATCATCTTATTCTGTTCGTTGGTGAGAGGCATTTAACAAGAATCCCTGAACCTAGATTTCATGCTTGTTAATCTACGTCAGCGAAGCGTACATGCAACCTGTGAGATTCAATCCCACGCTACCCAGTGTCGTAGTCAGTGGCGGTGCCATTGAGATATTTTGGCAGCGACTGACATCCTGTAGGTCTGGTTTGGATACATTGGTTGGTCACCGGAGAGTCAGCAATTTCATGTTGACTAGTCCTGAGTACTGAACGAATTTTACTGATCAGTGTATCATCTTATTCTCCCAGTCAATGATACTTTCTTGAATTTCAGTCACAAATTTATATCCCATGGGGTCCACTTCTCATATCCAGACTACCTCACCTGTTTATGTCAAACGTCTTCCCTATGAAGACTCGAAATTATCAACATTCCTGTTGACTGTAATTGGTTATTTTAACTAGTTTCGACTACTGAAGAGTAATAATTTTTAATCTTCTGGTTAATCGCCTTCTATCTATTCCATTAATGTACGTGAAATTAGATAGACCGGTCAGATACAGTCACCAAGTGATCGTAAGCTATCTATAATATTTATCAACCAAAAATCTTTAAAAATAATTATCTGCCAAATAAATTAAGTGAAATTTAGACAATCTGAAGAAGGATTGAATGATTACAAAGCTTTTGATAGGCTAGGAGTGTTTCTGCAGATTCTTCTATGTCGCCAGACATTTCAGTTCTCATGGTTGAATTTCTCAATCTTTCAGATAGTTATTTAAAAACATCATTCATAACGAAAGTTTACTCCCCGAGCTTTAAATTTAACTTTCAGTCGATCATTCACAAATGTAGTAGTGGGATCCAACCCATATGTTTCGTCGTAACTAACCGTCATCAAGCGAATTACAACATGGTGAATAATCAGGCAATATCAAGGCATCTTCATAGGAACCCATATATCAACACAGATCGAGTAATTCGATCCAGAATTATAAGAAATTACATATGCCAGTAGATAGTTTGTATTATTTTGTCGTTGACTGGACCAAATTCATTGGTCTCTATATGCATATGGGCTCCAAAGCGGAAGTCTCGATAAATTCAGCCCAATCAGCAGTGGGATAATACAAGTACCAACAGAAAACTACACCAGTCGCACAATAAATGGTTATCGTGACTCGGTGGCCTAATGGATAGGACTTTGTCGTTCGAAATGACTAGTCCCAGGTTCCAGTCTGAGTGTGAACAACGTCACTCACTGGGAGGCTGGTTTATCCAGCTGCTGAGTCTCTAGGGGGAAGAAGTGCGCTTCCTGGATTCCAGTGGTAGCCATTATTCATCATTAATATCAGTAAATATCACTCCCGAATCGTAAACCACTTTTGGAGCTTCAGTTTCTCAGTCCCAACTCAACTTATCGTTGCGTGTCTTTAAGATTCAATCCCGAAACTGAAACCACATTGTGTATAATCTGCTTTTACTTCATATTATTCCATTGACTAGTATTTACTTCGTGCTATTTTACCCTTTGGCTTTATGCTACTTGCAAATAAAATAAGTAGTAATACATGTTCACTTCATTTCACCGAGATGGAAGCACTTACGTGAATGGAGTTCTGGTGCAGTATACTTTGTTTTGCATGATGACATTTCGGTACGCTAACTTTTCGTGTCATTTCATAATGGTATTTCAACCACTTAAATTTAATTAAAATATGTCCAAGGTCTTCATCCCTTCCGTTTATTTTGGCGTTTGCCCTCTGTCCCTATTGATAGTTTCTGTTTTGATACAGCCTTCCTCTGCCTATTTTGTCGTTGGCGTACTTGAACAACACTTTTATTAGCTTAATATACACTTGAGCATCTGGAGATTTCAGGTTTTTGGTCTTACTACTAGTCGTTGTTGTTCCTCAGTGTAGTGGCGTATGTCAGACAAATCTGTTGTGTTTACTGTGTAGTCTGGTGTATAGTTCTAGTGTTTGGATTTGGATTATTTAAGTTTCATTAGCACGTCTAGTCTTAGAATTCTCTGACGAATTCTGTACAAGGACTACCAATGCGCATAAATGCTAAAAGCTACCGTAGGATCGATCTCTTCACTTCTGAGTGGCTAACTCAAGAATAAAGCTTTCTCATTTGATCCATAGGCTGTATCAGGAAATTATGCGAGTTTTATATAAAAGGCGCTGTCTATTGTACAGTATATATTATTTTTATTTCATTACTGTAAACCAGTCATATGAGTTTTATCACATAGACCATGAAGGTTAAGAAGTCAGCCGTATGCTGTGTTTCGTGAAATGTTTTCTTACCATCCTACAACATATAATAAATAAGAATCAAATGTAAGCTGAAAAGCTGTTTTACTGATGATTTATCAGTCAGACAACTATATCCAGCATGCTTAACACTTGTGAGGAAGAATGAAAATTATTCCATTTTTTCATTTCTTGATTGAAACTTTAAACAAACTCATTTATCAAATTCATGAGGCGATCGACTAAAAGAGGATAATGAGTTAACTAACCTGTATATACACAAGTACTATACTGTTTAGACAATTGAATAAGTGGATATACAGTGGTAATTAACTGTCTAAATTCAACAGGTATCATAGTTAACTGGACAGTCAATATTCGGAGCTCACCTCTACATGAAGGTATGTTCTAAGGCATCTACGTGATTAAGTCTATAAATTGTTCAGATACACTTTTCGATTAGAAGAAACTGCTGGTTGGTTTGCTTTAGGTTTACAGTAAGTAATGCTTGCTAGCGATTCATAAGCGACAATGTCAAGGTATATATCCGTCAGTGTTTACATACCTCTGAAAGATATGTCATCCTGTACTGGTGAGTGAGATACACAGTAGGAATAAGATAAGATAAGATAAGAATAAGATAAAAATGACCTAAGAGCTTGACTACAGAAATACCTAAGACACTATAATAATGCAATACATGGTACAATAGTGAGAACAGATCAGGTGGGTTTGTGTATGCATGCACACACAGTTTCTCCTGCAAAAAGAAAATTGTGTCATACTAGGACCCATTATTGAATCCTCTTGTTGACAACGTTTTTATTATTTTATTTTATTATTCTTTGTCCCTTGGGTTCCTAGGGGAGCATACGGCTTTAGTAGCAAGTTTCCATTTCACTCTCTTCTCTACAGTCTTTTCATCCAGGCTCCACGACTGCCTATAAGCTTTCATTTCCTCTTCACACGATCTCCTTCATGTCAACCTTCAACACCAGACTAGTTGCTTCCTATTTGGGTCCTACTCGATGGACTGGACTGATGAGTGATGTCCCCAATCGGACTTCTCAGTGTATACCCAATCCATCTCCACTTCCTTCTGCATACACATTGGGTGATAGGTTCATGCTTGGTTCGTTGTCAGCTAGAGTGAGTTCCTTGTTGCTTACCCTTATTATTCCAGCTTTATTGAGAATCCTACATAAAGTTTCTGTTGTTGTTTTATTATAGGCTAACACAATGGAGGCCTTGAATTCCTTTCTGCTTGTGTTGTCTTTGTTAGTTATACTCATGTTATTGTTATTATTTCGTTTTTTATGCATTCGCATGAATTTCTTAATAAACTGTAGAAGATAATTATTAACTATTAGCGCTTCTTTTATATGATTCAGTTCCTTGTTTATGCCCTTGCACTGACAGATTTCATTTCACGTAAATAAATTCTTTATAGTTTCTAAAGCATTTCTGAATAATTTGATAGTGTCAAATGAGCTGACCTTTTGACCTCAGACTACAGCTTGAATGAAGTAATTCCAAGCATTTTAAAAGATTTCTAAGCAGCCAGGTGAAAGCTGTTCGATGTTCATTTCTTCTCATTTTCGTTTCACGTGAAGTTCATCCTATGTGGTCATTGCATCGTAGTCTGAACATTTTAATTTATAAACACAATTTGATTGTGTATCTACAGGGATCTCGTCCTTGAAATGAACTTTAGTGCTTTGAAATAATTTTGATGTTCTGTAGAACACTCTGATGTAGAATTTGCTTAGCACTGTCCTAATTTTATCCGAGGTGTATGATCTGTCAAAATCACAAGGTCAATTTTGTCAACATTGGAATCATTCACAAATGCTTTTGAAATGTCTTACAATGTCTCAACAATGAAGTGAAACCAAAATTGTCCAAATAGCAAAGAAGGAATAAGACGTAACTTGACTTAGCTTCAACCCACCCCCACATAATGACGCAATCAACATACATGTGACAAGAACTATCAACACATGTGTACATACATATCTCTGTTTGCAGTGCATACAGTCTTCATACACGGAATACACTGCATATGAATATCATCTTTGTTAAACAACTCAGCAATAGAGAATCATCCATCTAGAAGAATACTTATCAAGTTATCAAATGTAAACTTGGATATTGTAAACTCCAGTTTACTATAAGGTTGATAAAACGATTAGCTTTGAATAATGAAATGTCAGTTGAAACCATTTTATTTTGTTTTACATTCATTAGGAAGTATAAATATTAGAGTAGTGAATATTATTTACCTAATGGTCAAATTTTTTAAAATCATCAAATCCCAACTTGGTTTGGATATCTATAAATATATCAGTTTCTGGGGAATTGACTGGTTTCATGGTAAATTTACGAAGACTTCGGGTTATCTATTTCTACTACTTATTACTACACCTAATCGTTTTCCTGGATTAACAAAACAAGTTACTGAAAACTGAAGTTACAACATAAAATGAAGGGGAAAATATTTACTCATCTACCTTTACATCTTGTTTAATTAAAACAGGTAGTAATCAAATTTCACCTGAACTAATATTCGTTTTTTCACTGACTAATTAAAAATGATTGAATCATACACTAAGCTATAAAGAAAGCGGTGAAAGAAACTTTAAATAATATAAAGTGAATAACATTGAAAATTAAATATATATTTGATTTACGTTCACAATTTAAAAAAATATCGATATACAGAATAGTTCATTAAAACAAATTGACACTAAACAGAGTTGAAGAAACAACAGTAACAACATACCATAATAAATTATTGTAGAGATGATTATAGGTATAAATTTAGATGATAATCAGCAAACAAACAGACACACACACATACAAACACTTCTGTAGCATTATATAGTAAATATTCGAAATAGCTACACTCATTATAGGAGTAAAATGCATACTAGAGTTGTACAGTACTGAAAGAATGTTGCATTGAGGAGAATTTTATTTCTTTTTACATGGGAATGATAAAAAATTGGTGTACGGCACTCCAATCACTTATAATAATAATAATAATAATATTCATTTGACAAGTTAAAGGTGCAGTTTTTGGTTATATGTATGAAACTGCTTAACTTCACTGCATATTATTGTATACACTTTCAGGCATTTTATCTCAAGATACAAGTCATACATTGTAATGATTGTGCATTTGTGTAATTTCTTCAGGCAGTTCATTTATTCATTATTTCTTGAAGTATGGTTTAATTGGGTTGACTAGTGAATAGATGATGATTTGTTATACGATCTCATGACAGTATCAAAAGATCTACACTGAACAATACACATGAATAACAAACGGAATTGTTTCATTCTACAAGCATATATTATAGTATTAAATATTGATTGTATGTAGATAATACTCAAGAATGTATCTCTTAGATTTAACACAACACGTAATCTAGTAAATGCTCCAATTGGATCATTAGTAAATGGATCTGATATCCCAACAAACATGACCATAGCACCAGGGATGGATAATAGAAATGTAGTGCTTGAAATAATTAAGAGTAGAATACATGCTCCTAATTCATTGCTTTCATAAGCTTGTACCACTGTCATCCGACGTCTGTTGCGTAACCAGAGATACATTTTTATTAATAATACCACATTGAGTAATCCATTAATGGAAGTTTGAATAAAGCATACACCTAAAACCAGTCCATAATAGAATGATAAAAATATCGAGATAGGACGTTCATAGCAGACAATTTTACCATAAAAATAAGTCCAATCAGATTGCATAATAAATGGTATCACCATTGAGATAGCTGTTATCAATGTGCTCATTACAAAATACCATGCATAACGTGCTGGTAGTTTACCACATTTCAAAAGAAACTGGATTGCTAACAGTCTATCTAGCATTGCTGTCATCAACACATTCCATTTGAGTGTGTTCATCATTGACAAAGCACTACGATATAATTTGCATCCAAGACTTGAAGTATTATTTATTGAAAAGAATATCCTTCCATTCGAAGCAAATGGAAGGTCTTTAGCAGGTATAAGTCTTAGTGTGGCTTCAAGAAGACAAGTGAAAAGATTTAGCAAGGCAATAACTTCAAGATAGATAAGTTGACGAGTTTTACGCTGATAACCATAAGAAAAGATGACAGTGTTAATAAGGTTACTTATCAAGTTGAATAGAACAATGAAGGGCAAGCAATAAGCGCAGAGAATACCATTAAGATTCGATAAACTGCACAGTATTTGATTTGATATTAGAATCCCTTGTTTCACATACTCACATTCTACAAACATATCCCATGGTGTATCAAAGTATGAATATGTGGATACGTTGTGTTGCATTACTGACTGATGGCATTAGAGTTGAACAGTACATACAGCTTCGTATATATATATATATATATATTTGCCAGTATGTTCATCAGTTAAGCCATATGTAAAATCATTTACCTGAAATAGACGTATTCTATGCCCCGATTTATCATAATTTAAAATAAATGGAAGGGGTTGTAACTATTTATTATACGTTAGGTGTGTAACCATGGAGAAGCGACGGTGTTACTCTACAGAGGGATCAGACGAGAAAATATTTACTTTAGAAAAATTTCCTTTCTTATTTTCCTTGCTTACCGCAGAAAAATTTGACTAATCTGCTTTTAGAGTTATGTATGATGTGTTTACAACTTTCTAATATCGTGAAGTTAAATTATAAAAGGGGTTGGTGGTATTTTTGTCAGTATATTAACACCATCAGTTTAATCCACTTTATGCACAATGAGTAGCTAAGTTGGCACTTGTGACTAATTACATGGAAGTCATTTGTCATCGCATAAGTGAAAATGAATTCGACTTTCTGCATTTTGAAGAGTTACTACTACTACTACTACTACTACTACTACTACTACTACTACTACTACTACTACTACTACTACTACTACTACTCAGAATGTGATTCATCCAGTCGAGCATTTTCTGGGCGACTAAATGATAGTTTAATAACCCCTATCGTAAATTAACGTAATTTGAAGAACCACTGACAACTATGATGGGATAGACATTTGTTCTTATCTATTACATCAAATATCATGCTCACTTCCTCTTGACGATGAGACAAGCATGTCATCGTGACACTTTTGCTTCACAATCCATTGGTTTTAATTTTTTAACTACGGCTCTCTGTAAGACTTTTTCCTCACTTCTGCTTAGATTGTCCCCAATGGCTGCGATTTTGTTGATACTAGGCAGTTAACTGGAGACCAACATTTTGTCATTTTATCATCAGAATGTTTCAGATTTGATTTCATACGGAATCGAAGGTGAAAGCTGTTAAAACTAAGATGAAAATGTTCTCTTAACAATGTTGTCTTGAGCTTAAAACTAGTTTAAGCCTCCTTGAGATCCAACGAAACTCTTGGTGCATATCGAAGACTGGGTATCAGTCCAACTTTCCCATCGTAAAATGTGTGGATCAGTATTTATTACCACAAAAGTCAATTACCCGAATTACTACATAAATGACTGCAGTAATAACTTACTCCAACTTTCAAAAATTAAGTGTGTAATTATTCTTTGTCATGATCACTCTCGTAATTTCTTTGACTCATCCTCAACCGTTTGATACTACTATTTTAGAATATATTATTTATCGTTTTAAAAATGCTGTATAGTAATGTGAAACTGTTGACGAGTTTGGTATTCATCACTGACTGACATCACCTGGAGAAGAATTGGAAACCTGGGGACACTGGACAGTTGTTTCTTCCCAGTATGAGATTCCTCAGTAGCCCTCATCCACCTCCCTGCCAGGTATCAAACCCAAGCAGCACCTCCAGGTTTCATCGGTAGCACATTACCATTGAGTCTTTAGGACGAACGAAATTTAGTGGTCTATGTATTTTTAGTTCTGTCAGTTAGTGATATAGCCTGACCTTCATTCGATGCCATCGTTAAGTAACTATCCTCACGTCAGACTTGATTTGCTACATCGGTCACAAATCTTGAAGTAAGTCACTTATGAGCACTAAAGTAATTCAATTTTAGAGGTTTCTAGGGATTTACTTTTTGATTTCAAGTTGGTATCCTTAAAACTGGCAATTTAACTAGAATTTAAAACTATTATCTAATAGACGAAGTACATACGTATAATTTTATGTTTGGATTTGATTCCACTTTTTGTTTAGGCTGTCAACCTCATCTCTTCCTTTTGCCCAGAATCTTGATTCACACTTATGTCGTTTCCTTTCTGAACCAATTTGCGTCTCTTCATGTTTGTACTCAACATTCGTGAACATGTTTTCGGTAACTCTGCAAGTTCCAGAAAACTTATGTCCACTCAGTGTAAAATAACAAACAGAATAGGGTAAGCACTAAAGACTTGCTCTATATTGACTAATCAATGTAAATCCATCTGTTATTTTCATTTTGTCCTTCTACAGCAGTCCACTAAAAATGCTATTTTAGATCTGAAGTGACAGAAGTGTCTGCCCACAGACAAGTCGAGGATAGAAGACTGAGTTAAGCTGCTGCGGTGGGCAATGGAGGAGTTGTGGCTTACAGGGCTTCCTGCTAATTACCTGAAACCAACTAATAAAGTAACAGTTGATTAGGACATAAAAGCAGTCATGATATTGAACGCAGTACAACACTTGAACTGAATGCGATAACGACTGTTCGTTGAGCCACAAGAAGAATTGGTTAGGTCAACCATAAAGCAGTGTATTCTGATTGGCTCCATGAAGCATGAAATTGTCCAATGAGATTTATCACCACAACACAGCAGCCTACATTAAAATTTGAAGCTTCAGAGTTTCTAACTCACTGGTCTATTTCTTAAAATATTAATTTATATTTTGATCTACTACTTATAAAGATTTTATAGCTGTTTTATCTGCAGTTGAAATTAAAAAGTCTGATCATTGGATAACTGAAACTAGACAATGATTAGAAGATTACTGATGGATACAATAGGATATTATAACTGTGGAGAGTGCAAAGAAAAGCAGATAATAAGAAATTATAATTCAACGGGTTGGGTTAACTGTTTAGTCAGACATTAGTGCATCAACTATCAGGTGTTGTTTGTAAACAGAAATAGCCAAATATACAATCACATGTTTACCTTATGAACTTTTTGCGGGCGTTTAGTATTAACTTGTACTTTTAGAAAAACAATAATAAACTGTTTATCTTTAAATATCCTTGCATGGTAGTTAACGGTCTTCTCTTTTATGAATATTAACAACATCACGCTATTGAGTAAAATCACATAAGATATTCATCATGGACTGACATTAGTTGGGGAACCATTGAAAATCTGGGAGCACTGGACAGCTGTTTCGTCCTAGTATGGGACTCCTCAGAAGTACGCACCCACCACCCGGCTAGGGTTACCGCGTTCATTGTGAAACCCGAAGGTCCTGAGTTCGACCCCCAGTCGGGTCGTGGATGAGTACTGCCAAGGAACCCCATACTAAGACGAAACAGCTGTCCAGTGCTCCCAGATTTTCAATGGTTCCCCAACTGATGTCAGTCCATGATGAATCCTACTTCTAAATTAAAAATCCCCACTCATTTCAAAAATACATTCATATAGGATATGTTAAATGTTATGCTGAGCACAGTCTAAGTAGATACTTAAACATGACTGTTATGTTAGTTTACGCGCGACAGATTTTGTTATTGATAAAGTATGTACTATATTTTGTATCGACACAGCTACATACTGGAATCACTATAAAAGTTCATATGGTAATTTCTTGTTAAGGAAGTGTCTGTTAGTATAATGAACCTTGAATAAAGTACTTATCGATATGAGTAGGTGGTAAGTATTAGTGAAAAATTATATTTTTCTAAGGAAATCAAAATGATATAAACATCGACTATCGTTTCATCCATTTACGATACTGATAAGCATCAGAGGCCTATTTGAACATATCAATTTCATTCAACTGAAATAATTAAACCATTTATATAAGTTAAACGTCAAATATGAATGAAGAATATCCTTTTTCAATAACTCATCAGGTGCG
Organism: Heterobilharzia americana; assembly: GCA_944470555.2. Lineage (NCBI taxonomy): Eukaryota > Metazoa > Platyhelminthes > Trematoda > Strigeidida > Schistosomatidae > Heterobilharzia > Heterobilharzia americana. Next base: position 68,437,291 of record OX104129.1, on the reverse strand, counting down.
TTACAGTTATAAAATCAAGTTCATTAATATAGTAATAGGCAAATCTGCGACAAATGCATTAAAGAATGGATATGGAATTATAATTACAATTAGTTCCATTTTGTGGATAATAGTCTAACTTATATGCAAATATGTCAATTGAAGTGTTTTTGAGTGCATACTGTAAGTGTTAAGTGATTGATGGTGAGACTAACTGAATGTACAGAGGATGATAAGTAGTAACGCAGTGAAGTTCAAAGTTGCAGTGTGTAGAAGAAATCTTTGTTTCTACGTCTGTAATTCATGAGTGACAGGTCGAGTGAAATTCTGTCACAACGTTTACCTAAAGCAACAAGTAGAAACGTTTTTTACTCAGGATGTCTATGCTTATACTTTACTAGCCAACCGCTGTTCAACAGGAAACTTAAAGATACCTTACTGAATTCCAGCATATCATCAATCATATACCATTTCAGCTGTCCCTGTTGCATAGGTCGAATTGGGTGCCTTATTAGGAACCTCCATCTTAGGATATCAGAACATCTACAGGTTTGATTTACAAATTCATTCGAAGTTCTATACAGGCACATATGGTAGACGTAAGATATCAAATAGATGCTAGCACAGCTTTTACTGTGATGAACTTTACTACCTGTCGTTCGTTCACACGTTCTCCACAGAACGGAAGTTGTACGTATAAGATCAAATAAACCTGAACATAGTGTTCAAAAAGAACACTTTCAAGTCTTACTACTCCCTTGGCTTTCCACTGACTAAACAGTATTCCTACAAAATTTTTATTTCCTTCTCACTTGCCTCATTCGTTCTCTCTCTCTCTTTCTTAAAAACAATTTTTATCCAGATTTTTCTGTTTTTTTCCCTACTTATCCTAATAAAACTTTAAAATTTCTGTTGAAAACTTTCCTGTTTTTGTCACAGAATGAGAAGCTGTGACCTGTGGGCACAGGCAATTGGAAGTGAAGTGGATGCTAACTGAAGACCTTGAATGACAAAAATAGAAAACTGTGAATCACTGAACTCCGATTCAGTGACTGAATGGTTAACGCGTTCGCCATTAAACCTGGAAGTCGTTAGTTCAATCTCTGGCCGGGTTGTGAGTGAGTATTATCGAGTAGTCGCATACTAGGACGAGACAGCTGTCCAACGACCCCAGGTTTTCAATGATAAGCTAATTGATATCACTCTATAATGAATACAATCCTAAACAGTTATTAAACTCATTATCTTAACCGTTCCATATTTTGACAATTCTATGCCCTTCCGGTGTATTCCTGTCGTTCTTTGTACTAATCGCTCATTTGATGCAATACCACGTGAGGCTTTACTATTAATTTCCCTTCCTCCTACTGCAGACATTCACTCAGTATGTTTGATCATCAGCCAGTCGATGCTTACAGTTTACACTCAACTAATCGCCGCCAGTGACATCGATTTATAAGCTACAACATCATCCTCAAACTGCAACAAATGAACTGTGATGTAGTTTACGGTTTATGGGGATTTACTGATTTTAAGGTAGTATTTATCAATCTCAATCTCAAGAAAGTGGAGGCGCAGTCAGCCTACTTGACACAAGGTCAAGACGAGGAGCAGATGTAGGCTCAGACCACTCACCATCTAGTGCAAGGAACCTTCCAAATCAAGTTGAAAGCCTTCAAGGAAGCTAGTGATAGACCACAGTTCAAGTTCAACACTCGGAAACGGCAAGACGAAACTACGAAGAAACTCTTCATAGCAGCCATCAAGACAAAATGAGAGATATCGAGGAACATCCCTGAAGAAACCTGTGTGGAAGAACACTGGAAGTCTTTGAAAGAGATGTGAAAAGAAACCTGCACAACCCTATTAGGAAGGAAGAAGAAAGAAGTCAGGACAAGGAATGGATCTCGACGGACACATGGAAGCTGATAGAGGAGGGAGAGGATGACGGTGATGGTGAAGCAGAAGATAAACTAGTGCAAGGATGGACGATGAGAAGAGGAACTGAGTACAACTTGACAAAGAAGTGAAGAAGAGTGCACGGAAAGACAAAAGACACTTCTACGACACACTGGCAGTTGACATCAATACAGATGAAACCAATAAAAGATGATGGAGGAAATTAAATTACCAAAGAGGAGAAACAAAAAAACGATGGGCTGACCACTTCAAAAAGCTCTTGAATCGACCACTACCACCACCTGCACTTCGTCTAGAAATACCACCTGCAGCCCAGCCACAGAACTACAGGTGAACACAAATCCTCGAACAAAAGTGGAAGTCCTGAGCGCCATAAAGCTGCTGAAATCTGGGAAAGCAGCAGGACTAGATGGAATCCTGCCAGAAGCACTGAGAACAGACGCATAGACAACAGCGGACATGCTCACACCACTATTGCAGAAGGCCTGGAGGGACGGAATAGAAGGTACCTGCCGGTTGATTGGAAGAAGGGTTACCTTGTCAAACTGCCGAAGAAAGGAGACCTAAGCCTTTGCAAGAACTGGAGCGGAATCACTCTCCTATCCACCCAGAGCAAGCAAAATATTAAGCTGCATCATCCTGGAGAGACTAAAGGATGCTCTGGATTCAAAACTGCGACCGGAACAGGCAGGCTTCAGGGAGTACAAATCATGTGCGAACCAAATTACAACGCTTCGCATCATCATAGAACAGAGTATAAAATGACAGTCAACTCTACACCCCAACTTCACCAGCTTTGAAAAGGCCTTTGACAGCATCGACCGAGAGTTAATTTGGAAACTGCTTCACTACTACGGAGTACCGCAAACCTTTGTCAGCCTCATTCAACAAGCATATGAAGACTCCACATACCAAGTAATTCACAATGGGAAGCTCAGTGATGATTTTGAAGTGAAGACGGGAAGGAGTGAGAAAAGTCTGTCTACTATCACCACCCATGATATTCCTATTTGTGGTTGACTGGATCATGCAACAGACAACTGTGAGGAGCAAGAAGAGGAAGATACGCTAACTAGACCGGGGAAAAGATCCTAGAAGATCCGAATTTCGCCAACCATGACTTGTGTCTAATGTCTTGTGGCACAAACTTGAAGATCTACAGGCGAAAACTAACAAGTTGACAGAAGAGGCAAGGCGAGGCAGGGTAGCGAAGACGTAGAGGTGATGAAGATGCCCAACCAACAACAAGAAACTCCAACCACCATCAATGGGAGAAACCTAAGGGGAGTAGCGTCTTTCATCTATCTAGGCAGCACTGGCTCAACTACTGGCGGTACAGGCACAGACGAGGACGTCAAAGCCAGTCAGGATCGGACAAGCAAGACAGGCCTTCCTTCATTAACCTGAAACCAGTGTGGAGATCTGCACTGTACTGCACTCAGCACAAAGCGTGAACAACATCCAGATTTTCAACACCAATGTCAGTCAAGTGAATGTTTCTATATGGTTCAGAAACTTGGCGCATTACGAAAAGCATTGCCAACAAACTAAACACACTCATCAACAAATGCCACCTACGCTGGCTCCTTACTGAAGATCAGATGGATTGCCAGAATAGTAAGAATAAGCAAGAAGGAACTCTGACTGACTGACAACGAACCAATGAAGAGGCTCTCGCTGAACAAATATGCACTGGAAGGAAGTGGAAATGGATTGGATTGGGCATACACTGAGAAGGGTGATTGGGACATCACGCGCCAGGCCAGTCACTCGAGCGAAACCCAGATGGGAAATGACGGGTTGGACATCTGAGGGTGACGTGGAGGAGATCATGTGAGGAAGAAATGAAGGCTTATGGGCAGTCGTGGCGACAGGTTAAAAAAACTTGAAAGAAGAGAGCTCATTGTAGATGTGCTACAGAGGCGGTATGTTCCACTAGGAACCCAAGAAAAAAATATTAATATAATTTAATAATTTATCACGCATAATCTCGCCCAGTTAACCAGTTCACTAGTTACTAGCACTTCCAAAGCATGGAGAAATAGGGAAAGTTGGGCATAGGGCTAGGAACCCCATCTAGGAAAACCGATCTAACTGCTGAACAAACTTCAATGCACAAAGAAAATTTCAAAAATAAAAATTAACCTATTCCCTGCTGGAATCGCGGAGACGAAAGGATGCCAGTTTGGGAAAGTCTTTGGAAAGTCAATTGACAGATGTGTCATCTCTCTCTCTCTCGATGATAGTGGAAGAATGAATGGCGACATGGAATGTGCGCACCATAGTTGAAGCTGGCTGGCTAGCTGGCAAGGCTGTCCACATTCTAAAAGAGATGAGAAGGTATAGCATAGAAGTGCTAAGAATCTGAAATGAATCTGCACATGAAATGCAAGTGGACTCACAAAACTCTTAACAGGACAGTCAACAATCTACTCCAATATCGTCACCCAAACCACAACCATGAGCAAACTGGATTTTCGAGTGACTATCATGATATCCTCAACAGCATCAAAGGCTCTCTCTCTCTCTCATCCACTGCTAACCAATCTCCTCCTACACAATCACGTTCATGATAGCAAGATGGATTCAACTCAAAAGGAAGGAAAGTCACAATCATTCAATGCTATGCTACGCTACGCCACGCACCTACAAATAGTTCAGATGAAGAGAAGAAGGAGGAATTCTACAGACAACTGCAATCAGTAATGGACAAGACTCCACCACAGTTGGCCACAGCAAAATTCATTTTAATGTGTGGGGTGATATGAATGTGAAACTGGCAGGAGCGGACAACACAGGAAGAGAAGTCATCCATCATGGGTGGAGAAACACTCGGTGAAATGAGGAATGAGAATGGATAACCGTTTGCAGTCTTCTGCGCATATAATGGTTTGGTGATTGGAGGCTAGGCAGTGTGTACAAACACAAGGATATTCACAAGGCAGCGACATGGATTTGATTTCACCAGACACCAGATGGACACACTGAGAATCGACTTCAGATCGACTTGATCTGAATGTGAGGAAAGTGGAGACACAGTCTACTGAACACCAGATCATATGGAGAATGGGGGTAGATGTAGGTGGTTGACACCACTGACTATCTAGTGCAAGGAACTTACCTTCAAAATCAAGTTGAAAGCCTTCAATTCAAGGGAGTTGGTGATGGGCCAGAGTTGAATTTGAACACCCAGAACAGAACCGGAACTGAAGGACGAAACTTCGAAGCACATCTTCACGTCAGTCAGTCAGTCAGTCAGTCATCAGGACAAGATGGGAGACATTGAGTAGCATGAGTGAGTAAACATCTGTGGAAGAACACTGGGACTCTTTGAAAGCTATGTGGGAGTGAACCTACATAACCGTGTTAGTAAGGAGGAGAGAACAAGACAAGACAAGGAATGGATCTCGACGGACACATGGAAGCTGATAGATGAGGGAGAGGAAGGTGGTGATGGTGAAGCAGGAGATGAAGCAGTGTAGTGCAGTGCAGTGCAGTGTAGTGTAGTGTAGTGCAGTGGAGTGTATGGATGGATAACGAGAAGAGGAACAGAATGCAACTCATAAAACACTACACTGGACAAAGAAGTGAAGAAGAGTGCACTCAAAGACAAAAGGCACTTCAACGACATATTGGCAAGTGAAGCAGAACAGGCTGCAGGCTGCAGGAGAGATAGAGACCTGACAACACTATATCAGACAACCAGGTTACTATCTAGGAGGGAAGAGATCCAAGCAGATGAAACCAATGAAAGGTAGTGAAGGAAAGCTAGTTACCAAAGAGGAGAAACAAAGGAAACGATGGGCTGATCACCGCAGAAAACTCTTGAATCCACCACCACCACCACGACCTGCCACTCGTCCAGAAATACCACCAACAACCCAGCCACAGAATTACCAGTGGACACTAGCCCTCCAACAATAGCAGAAATGAAGTCCTGAATGCCATAAAGTTGGTGAAATCCGGCAAAGCAGCAGGACAAGATGGGATTCCCTCAGAACCACTGAAAACTGAAACAGAGACAACAGCAGACACGTTCATACCACTATTGCAGAAGGTTTTCAAGGAAGCAAGGAAGGAAAGGTACTTGCTGGTGGATTGGAAGAAGGGCTACCTTGTCAAAATCCCAAAGAAGAAAGACCTAGGTCTTTGCAACAACTGGTGAGTAATCATACTCCACTGCTGTTCACACCAAGCAAAATATTACGCCACATCATCCTGGAGAGACTAAACAATGCTCTGGATTCAAAATTACGACCCGAACAGGCTGGCTGGCTAGCTGGATTCAGGAAGTACAAATCATGTGCGGATCAAATTGCCACAGAGCATAAAATGACAGTCAACCCTCCACCTTATCCAATTTGAAAAGGTCTTCGACAGAGTCGACCGAGAAGTAATTTGGCAGGTAGCTGCTTCAACACTACAGTTTTGGTGCCACAAACCTTTATCAATCTCACTCAACAGCTATATGAAAACGCCACATGCAGAGTGATTGACAATGGAAGGTTCATTGACACCTTTGAAGTGAAGACAGGAAGCAGTAAGACAAGGTTGCCTGCTATCATCAGCAATGATTTTCCTGATTGTGGTTGACTGGATTATGCAACAGACAATTGTGATGAACTGTGAGAAGATTGGCATACGCTGGTTGGACCGATGAAAAGACCCTAGAAGATTTAAATTTTGTCGATGATTTATGTCTAATGTCGCACAAACTCGAAGATCTACAGAGAAAAACTAAAAAGTTGACAGAACAGGTAGCGAAGGCGGCACTTCCTTCAAGTGAATGTAGATAAGACAGGGGTCACGGAGATACCTAATCAACAACAACAACGCAAATAGCAACAAGAATTACTGATCACCATTAGCGAGAGGAATGTAAAGAAAGTAGTCTCTTTCACCTACCCACCTAACTAGGCTGCATCGTTTTAACTACAGGCGGCAATGGCGGCACAGATGAGGATGTCAAAACCAGGATCGGAAAGTCAGTAAGATAGGATTTCGTGAATCTGAAGTCACTGTGAAGATCTACTGCATTGCACTCAGCACAAAGTGTGAACAACATCCGGATTTTCAACACTTATGTCAAGTCAGTGCTGTTTTATGGTTCAGAAACTTGGTGTGTCACGAAAAGCGCTTTCAACAAACGACAGAAATTAATCAACAGCCGCCGTCTACGCTCACTCGATACTGAAGGCAGGATCAGGTGGATGGCCAGAATAATAAGACTAAGCAACAAAGAACTCACTCTGGTTGGCAACGAACCAAGCATGAACCTATCGCCCAACTTTTGTGCAGAAGGGAGTGGAGATGTGTTGGACATACACTGAGATGACCATTCGGGACATCACGCTTCAGGCCAGTCACTTGAGTGGAATGAAAATGGAAAATGACGAGTTGGGCGTCCAAGGTGAGGGTGACATGGGGGAGATCGTGTGAAGAGGAAATGAAAGCTTGTGAGCAGTCATGGAGCCAGGTTGAAAAGACTGCGGAGAAGACAGTGAAATGGAGGCGTGCTACTGAAGCCTTATGTCCCTTCAGGAACACAAGGGACAAGTAATTATGATGATATTAATAGTAATTCATCACGGGATATCGAAAATCTGGGGGCATTCGACAGCTCTTTTGTCCTAGCATGAGACTTCTCAACGGTGCTCAATCACAACCCGGGGTCGAACTAAGGACTGTCAGGTTTTCCAGTCAACACGTTGGCCACGTTAGTCCACAGTTATCTAATTCTGTCGACTGCCGATATAATGTGACTATCCATGAAGGTCTACCTTCAACTGGTATCAGTTTTTGATGAATACTACCTTAAAAATAAAATTTCCGTTGATTTCAGACTACATTACTGTGTGACGCCTATTGATGACATGCGTCTAGCTGGATACACAGTGGTTGCATAGTTAACGCGTTTGCCATGGGATCTGAAGGTTATGAGTTCCATCCTTGGCGAGGTTGCAGGCTTGTACTGCTGATGTCAGTCTATAACGAATACTGCCTTAAAAATCGAATAGTAATTATAATTTCATATCTTTTCTAAAATATACTAGCCACAAATTTAGATATTTGACTACTTTTACGAATCTGATTTGTAACTGTAAATCATGACGAGAAATCATGGAAACGAATATCCTTCGTTGACATCTGGCATTTAATGTGCGAAATGGTAATATTTATACAATCTACAAGTTATCATTTAATTTAGACAGACCACTTTGCTATCATATATATATGAGCATAGGTTCTCAAATATCCTCCTTTAAACCGAAAATATTCTATCCGCGTTTTTGTTCATTAACCTGAAATACAGTCTAGACAGACAGATAAATGCAATTTATAACCATGTGATATCTATCATGAAGTGAATAAGGAATTTTATCCCAGCTTTCGAAAATCTGTGAACTGTCCATTACTGATTGCTATTTTACTTCATACGTTGCTAAGAGATAAAAAGAAGAAAAAACGTCAAGTTAAATAAACTAATCACGCCCTTCATTATCGTTGTCATCGTCATCATCATCACATTATTTCAGAAGTCACTAGTGATACAGTTTATGAAACCACCCAATTCCGGAGAGATTTTTAAATAAGAGACATTGGAGGGAGGGGAATATTAGTCGCTCAAAGTGTCTTGGCGTGGAGATCTTCTGCACTGCCTTCCTTCATTAACCTGAAACCAGTGTGGAGATCTGCACTGTACTGCACTCAGCACAAAGCGTGAACAACATCCAGATTTTCAACACCAGTGTCAGTCAAGTCAGTGCTGCTTTATGTCTCAGAGACTTGGAGCGTTACGAAAAGCATTGCCAACAAACTACACACACTCATCAACAAATGCCACCTACGCTGGCTCCTTACTGAAGATCAAATGACCAGAATAATGAGAATAAACAACAAGGAACTCTGACTGACTGGCAAGGAACCAATGAAGAGGCTCTCGCTGAACAAATATGCACTGGAAGGAAGTGGAGATGGATTGGATTGGGCATACACTGAGAAGGGTGATTGGGGACATCACGCGCCAGGCCAGTCACTCGAGCGAAACCCAGATGGGAAATGACGGGTTGGACATCTGAGGGTGACGTGGAGGAGATCATGTGAGGAAGAAATGAAGGCTTATGGGCAGTCGTGGCGACAGGTTAAAAAAACTTGAAAGAAGAGAGCTCATTGTAGATGTGCTACAGAGGCGGTATGTTCCACTAGGAACCCAAGGGACAAATAATAATAATATAATAAAGTGTCTTGTTTTTAAAGTTGAAATGTTTTACACGTTGACACTGAGAGAATGATCGGTTGAATGGTTCGCTTTTGACAGTCGATAGACAGTGAACTGTCTCTTCACAGGTTTAAACAAAACTCTGCCTTTCCTGTCTTGGTAATGAAATAGTTTTGAAATGATGGAAAAGATGTTGCAGCTGAGAATGAGGATGATGGTGGTTTGATTTTCTCTCAGCTTTAATATTTTGTTGTCAAGGTTCCATCACCAGGCTTGGTAATATCTTCACCACTAACCTCTTTATATCACCGGATGGTGTTTAAAGCCCAAATTATTTTCATGCAGGTACCCATCAGGGACTAACATCAGCTGGAGAGCCGCTGGACAACTGTTTCGTCCCTGTGTGAGACTCAGCAGACCGCACGGGTGACTCGCCTGAGAAAGGACCCAGAACCTTCAGGTTCTATGGACAGCATGGCACTATTGAGCCACTGGGTCAGACGGAATCTAATGGCCCATCTTTTCCCACTTCCGTCATTTCGCCATATAGCCTGTCCTTCTTCCAATGTCATCGTTAGGTAACTGGCCTCACATTCGAATTAGTCTACCACAATGGTCACGAATTCTCAGTAAAACTTCGAGAATCTGATCTCAAAGTCAGTCACTAATGAGCACTAAAATAAATCAGTTTTGAAGGTTTGTGGGGATTTATTCTTTTGATTTTAGGTTGGTATTCATCATATCAAACTAACTTCAATTAACTCTACTCGGAGCCTTGTGCACGACTATGAGAGACGTTTCAGTGTGCTTACATTACACCAATGAGTTTGGAATCTATTGTAGTAAATCTGTTCAATATATATACTTAGTCTTTAGTAAGTACTCAAAGACTAGAATACTTTATTGGTAAATTACAAAACCTATTTTTCTACTGAGTTTACTCTTCTTTGGTAACATTCAAAGCTTAAGTATGCGTATACCTACTTCTGCGTACAGTTTAGATTCGATTCTCTGGCTTTGTAATTTTTGTATTTCTGTGCACTACTGTTACCATTTAAGCTTAATGTGTTACGTTAAAAATATTCTTATAAATAAAGAGATTAACTGTAATTACGCTCGAAATCACTGATTTTAGACACAATTTGAGAGGGTTAATTATCACTAATGTTAGTCAGGCTACATACAGCTTACATGATAACATGCTGGCGACCAGCAGTGGTTTCGGCATATTTCCCTGGATCATCATTTAACTGGATTTTTCTGCTTGAACTGACTTTCAAACCTTTTAGTGTTTTATAATTTAGGATAATTCGTTTCAAATTTAGGCTGTGTGCAGCTGATGAGCAGCCATTAAATAAGACTTATTCAGTTTTGATATTCGCTATAAGCAGGTGGAGTAATATCTAAGTACGTTTTCAGCCAGGTTTGAGTGACGGCCAGTATTTTAGGATTTGGTTCTGGTATATTTATTCTTGATGCTGACAGACCTGGTGTAGACCACGTTCAAAGTGCCTGTACAGTTCGATGACCCACCCATACACAGACCTTAGAAGCATTCCTTCCCCAAGTCCCACAACACGAAAACACTAAATTCAAAGATTATCTCCTCTCTTCTCGAGCTTTCAGATCAGCGATGGCATCTATTCTTTCTACCTGATCCTCCAGAGGTCAGTCTGGTCAGTTGCGTAGTTTGGATGGTTTGTTTAGGAATATACCCTTATCTTCTTTTTTTACTTAGAGCAGCCTTCAGAGTCCTTCTCTTATCACTTTTAGTACCTTTTTTCCTTTAACCTAACTAATTTGGAGGTATGTAATCAAAGAAATACTTCCGGTAGGGTATGTCTAATGACCGATTCGACCAGCTTTAGATCACGTGAATGGCTTATTGATGGGTTTTCGTCCAGCAGCTGTTTACTATTACAAAAGATTATACTGGACGCTGCTAAGATATCCATGGATCTTGTGTTGATGGCCTTCGAAGCCTTTTCAGCTGGTCTCATAATTTTTGTAGTCTGGATGAGAAACTTTGAAGGGTTCTCCGATCTTCCCGTGAGTAAAATCCAATGGGATTTGTCGTTTGTTTATGTTGTATAGACACCTTTTATAGGGATTCAGGTGAAGTATTTCTATGAATTGGTGGGCATCAAGATTGGTGTGCCAGTTTCCTCTAACGTCAGTTATACGCCAAAACCGGTGTCAAAGCATCGCCCATTAAACCAGTGTTGTATGAAATTGGTAAAGCATTCGGTTTATTGTTGGATATATTTGCGATAACACTTGCTGTAACATTATCTGACCGCACACCTGTCTACCAGTCATCGTTCCCACACGCATTTTTTTTACCAATAGCGTAGCTACCTGAATTACGATCGACTGAGGCTTACAGCAGAAGTTGCACAACCAAGAAGAAGTTAGTTTAATGCAACACTTATAAATGTCTAATGCTAATCCGACGCAAACATTGTGAAACCAACCTCTATGTGGATTACATTCCAGACCGTCATCAACCAGGAATTGGTTGTTTGATCGACCGCAAATATGGTTTTGCTAACCATTTTATCCATCAGTGATAAGAAGTTCAAACTGGAACTCGTACCAACGTTTGGCCTTGGCAGATAAAATCCACGAAATACACACAACAACAAAAGCATTTGGCAATGGTGACACGCGAAAATAGTTGAAAAACAGTACATCAACTGAAAATATTCGGTCAAAGGTAAACAGGAAGAACTTGCACAATAGATAGCTCTCGTGCCCCACTGAGGCTGCTTGATAACACTTTTGCATCTGAGGCGGTGGACACTGGGTTTGAGTCCCGATGGGGAACAAAATCACTTGCCAGGGTGCCGGTATATGCGGCTGACGGGTTCAAAATAGGACGAAACGCATGTCCTCGACTCGACTGCTAGTCACCAAGATGAACATAACACAAGAACTTTAGTTGGGATAACCTTTCTCAAGACGAAAGGCTCTTACAAAGAAAATAAACTCAAGACTCAGAAAGTTATAAAAGCCCAAACTTTGATTTTATCGCTTCTAGTGAGTTAATCAGATAACTTTTGATGTGGTCCATACTAGAGGAACCAAGTTTTTCAGATAAGTGAAAAAAGTCACTTCCTCCTTCTAAAGTACATGGAATTCATCAGAACTGGATATATACACCTGCATAAGAAAAACCATAGGGACACCTCAGGGAGGCGAAAATATCAACAGTTCTCATCACGTGTTGGTAGTGACTGTGATGGAAACTACTCTATGTCCGTTAAAAGTCTTATCCAATAAAAAAACAATCAAACTTCTTTTATTTTAAATTTGAGAGGGAGCTGGCTAACTTCATGTTGGTACTTATCATCAGCTGAAGTCAGTTGGAGAACCAATGAAAGCTTGGGAGCACTGTACAGCTGTTTCTTCCCAGTTTGATACTCCTCACTAGTGCGAACCTACTACCCTACCATGGATCGATCCCAGAGTTGTGGAGTCTCTTAGCCAGCATGTTGCCGTTCAGTCATTAGGTTGGAGAAAGAAAGTGCATAGATGCACATATTATGAGAAAGTAACAACCTTTCGAAAAATGAAAATATGCCAACAGCTATTCCACCAAAATTCAAATGCCTATGGCAAATATGTTTCTGCAAGGATTTGTGCTACTTATAAGTAGACTATTAAAGTAACTGTAATTTAGTGATGTTCAACTGAAAAAAAATGAATCTTCTCATTCATTTCCAGTCACCTGGATGACTTAGATGAGCACCTCGGAGTGGACAGTTAAATTGTTCCTTTTCCTACACCACACCTCACCATCCTTGTACATCATTTATATAGGTTTACTTCTGCCTTTATATGCTTCTACTTAGTCCATATGACTACTGGGATTTAGATGTAAAGTCAGAGTGGCAGCTGCAATCTTCAAGCAGCAAACTGTTAAGCCACCATTTTCATATTTCCCAAATGGAGCCTTATACATGATTATATGTCCCTCAGTGTTTCTAAGGAAACATTAGTTTTATGTGGATTTGTGTAAGGGAAAAGATATTGGGGAATCTCGTCTCCGTAATAAGTAATATATGTATATACAGAATAGTGTACACATGTGTTCAAAATAATCTTTACCATAAGAACAGTTATGACGAAGTATAATTTGATGAAACTGAGGAATTTATGAGTGTCCTGTCTCCATGGCTACCTTGCAAAACTATCAATACGATTCTATCAGCACTCAGGCTCCGACGATATGAAATTGGTTACTCTTACTTCACCGATCAAAGTAACTGATCTAGTCCTGCAAAAGGTCAGAAACGGTTCTAGTGGTTTAATGGTACGTTCTTCTATTGCAGCGATGAGTGGCTTAAGTTCAGCCACTAAGGCGAACAACAGCTCCAATGAGGTTACACATACGTCTTCCTGACGAGTACAAACAAGCCTGAAATCTATACTCCAGACTTCCTGCCGACTGTCTTACACCGACTGATATAGTTTAGATTCACAAGTTCTGATTCCAGAAAGCTACCATCTGAGAGGAATATTATTTACTGATCCAGCTTCTTAATATATTCAGAGGAATTCGAACTCAAAAAGGACAATATCTGCTTCGTAGTCCCCAGTGGTTTATCAGTCTTGCACCCCATCAGAAGGCAATTCTCACGTCATACACTTCATGACTCTTTTGATTTTGTCAGTTTTATTGATAACGTAAATTGCTCTGACAAAATTGTATTTCCTTTAGATGTGCCCTTATGATTTACAAGCATCCCACTAACCGAGACAATATATTATAGATGTGACCATCTTGATTCTAACGGATGGAACGTTGTGATACCCACAGATTATCTGAAGGAGGTGTTGTTGAGGTGCACCTTGAGCTTCCAGTTTTCCTTCAATAGTGAAATATACTAACGAAAAGATGGCATACTTATGGATTCATCAGTGGGTTAAAACTATGAAACTGCTGCCATATGGTTCAGAAACTTGGCGTGTCACGAAAAGCATTGCCAACAAACTACACACACTCATCAACAAATGCCACCTACGCTGGCTCCTTACTGAAGATCAAATGACCAGAATAATGAGAATAAACAACAAGGAACTCTGACTGACTGGCAAGGAACCAATGAAGAGGCTCTCGCTGAACAAATATGCACTGGAAGGAAGTGGAGATGGATTGGATTGGGCATACACTGAGAAGGGTGATTGGGGACATCACGCGCCAGGCCAGTCACTCGAGCGAAACCCAGATGGGAAATGACGGGTTGGACATCTGAGGGTGACGTGGAGGAGATCATGTGAGGAAGAAATGAAGGCTTATGGGCAGTCGTGGCGACAGGTTAAAAAAACTTGAAAGAAGAGAGCTCATTGTAGATGTGCTACAGAGGCGGTATGTTCCACTAGGAACCCAAGAGAAAAACAATAATAATAATAAAGGATAAGCCACCTTCGCTATCTCGATGTGTGTTTATCAATTCAGCTGATCCTGTGGAGTAATGTATACTGGCTGTACTGAGCGTTTTCTTTCCAAACACTTTTTCGAACATATACCAGCCTGGTTCCACAAAGGAAAAAGAACACTTCATATCTCTATTTTAGAACATTTCATCCATAATAACTACCCGGCAAATGCAGAAAACAGCTACAGTGTCATCTACAGAGTTTGTGCCAGCATAGTGAAAGATGCACTCCTGAAACTTCTTTAAAGTGTGGAAAGCATGGCAATTAATATTTTAAAGCCTAAACTCTATGTTCAAAAGAAATTTGTCGAGTCACTTGAGTTATAATGGACATTACCTGTAAGAACATTTTTACCTTTAAAAAATCTTTTAGTTCAGATCTCATACATTATATTCCTCCACTCTTATGATTTCGACTTCACTTCTATTATTATTATTTGTCCCTTGGGTTCCTAGTGGAACATACCGCCTCTGTAGCACATCTACAATGAGCTCTACTCTCTGAAATCTTTTGAACCTGGCTCCACAACAGCCCACAAGCTCTCATCTCTTCCTCACAAGATCTCCTCCACGTCACCCCTACCTATGACACCCAACTCATCGTTTCCCATCTGGGTTCCGCTCGAGTGACTGGCCTGGCGCGTGATGTCCCCAATCACCCTTCTCAGTGTATGCCCAATCCAATCCATCTCCACTTCCTTCCAGTGCATATTTGTTCAGCGAGAGCCTCTTCATTGGTTCCTTGCCAGTCAGTCAGAGTTCCTTGTTGTTTATTCTCATTATTCTGGTCATTTGATCTTCAGTAAGGAGCCAGCGTAGGTGGCATTTGTTGATGAGTGTGTGTAGTTTGTTGGCAATGCTTTTTGTAACGCGCCAAGTCTCTGAGCCATACATAAGCACTGACTGACTTCACTTTATATGCTTCATATTACATCGTCTAACTTATTAACAGAATATTGCTTCGGTCTTGATAAGTCTTCTTCTCAATACTATTTCAAACATCACGTAATTCTTTTTTCCGATTTCTTGATTTACAATCAAATCTGAACTTCATTCAGAAAATATATCATGAAAAGTTTCTTTTACTGTTACTATGTGAATAGAATATTTTAATACTAATGTACAGTTTAAGAATGATATCGTTGAAAAGAATGATTCTTTGTTAAACATCTTTAGTTAATAATAATTATTGACTGATAGCATTAAAAGTTACTGTTAAATGATGAAACATGTAATAAGTAGTATATGGTAAATTAGAGTAGAAAAATATTGTGTTTCTTACACTGGAAACGAATAATCGCGTTTATATTGTTGATGGTGAAATGCAAATTCACTAGTTAACAAGATATGATAAGATCTACAAAGGAGAAAATATCTCAAAAACACTCCGAAAAACACATTTTAAAGAAATATCCATAAGAGATTTGAATTATCGCTTTTAGAAAATCGTACAAAACAAGTGGACGTAATTATTGTCTTTCATAAGATCTTGATAATAGTGAAATGATAGGGTAAACAAAGAAAATTTAGGGAATAAACATTCAATACCATAACTACTTAATACAATCAACTACCTGAATATTGTGTTGATGTTCCTGATATTCTGTTAAGCTGACTTGCAGACATTTTCATGATAACGTGACGAAACTTATTGATACGTGCAAAATATAAGAAGATATTTAATGATGACTGAGTAAAAATTAAAATCCATCCTATGTTGAGAATGATACGCAGTAGACGAACAAATCCCACTGGGAGGTCATTACTCGTCGGATCTAATGAAATTGTGAGTAATAGACCGATTCCACAGGGTAAAGCAGATAAAAATGAAAATATTTGAAGAACAAGCAGTGTAACTGTTGAGGAAATTTGTTTATTCTCTGAAGGATTCATTCTTGATACATGATGACTATTTTGTGACCACTTCACCAACTTCATTAGAAAGAATGCATCAAGTAAGGCAGCAAGTGACAGTTGTACTACACATGTGTTGGTAAACAAAACTTGATAAGCGACAATTATATCATCGAAAAGTATAAACCAACACATAGATAACTGGTATACCAATGTCATGTCAATAAAGAGTCCCACAGGTAAAGCCGTTAGAAATGTTATAATGAGGACCGCAATCATAAGAATTCGTGTAGAAAATTTAGTTAATTTTTTGTAGACTAGCGGTTTATATATTAAAATAAAACGGTCAATTGCCATTACCAAAAGAACATTACCTCTAAGACTGGTGGTAAACGCTTGAAGAAATGTGACAGACTTGCAGCTTATACTTGACCTTGTCAAAATGAAATAATATATAGTTCCTAAAGATGCATATGGTAGACCATAAGTCGGAAACAACCGTAACCAACCAACAATAATGCAGATTCCAATATCTGACAGAGCAAGTGTACCAAGGAACATAAATTGTCTGTTATGCTGAGGAACTGAGTAGAGAAATATGATGGCCACAATGGAATTAGTAATTAAACTCAATGTTCCAACGAATGGGAATACATAAGCCAATAAACTCCCAAGAGCTTTTGATGCCTCACAAAGCATTTTACTAGCATTCGGATGTTTCTTCTCGACCATCATGCAATCGATTAATGTCTCCCAAGGGTTAAAAAAATCTGTAGAATTATGCACTATACTCATGATGATGAATTGCTTATGAGTAATTTACTGACTAGATTGTATTTATAAACACTTTCTTGAAGAGATAGCTAATAATGCACAGACATGATATATAGGTAAGTAAATAATCCCGGTCATTGGTTATTACAGGTGACGCCCCGATAATGTGTTGATGTAATGAGTTCAATTTGTAGAAATTTCATCCTATTAAGTTATGTGCCATAAATGTAGGTAGTGACCTTATTATCCTTCAGTGTAATATATGAAAATATGTATCGTTAATTTATTAATAATCCACCCAAAAATTTTATAAACTGTTCTACACAGTATTATTTATTGCATGAAGTAAAACATACAGGTGGCTAGGAAAGGTCACCTTTTGTACTTGTAGACTTTTTATTCAGTTGTATATGAGGAAATCACTTTATATTAAAGAATTGTTAACAATAAGAATCCAACATTAATGATAGAAGTATAAAACTGACTTACTGTTGTATTGTCAATCTTCATTATATTAGTTTATTTTACTTAGCATCCCACTATCAATAAAAACAAACGAGGTAAATCAGTAGAACTATAGAAGAAATAAGTCACGAAGTTGTGTAATCAGATTAATATGATAATAAATACATTTTTAAAGGTAGTATTCATTACTGACTGACACCGGTCGGGGAACCATTCAAATCAGGGAGCACTGTACATTTGTTTCATCCTAGCATGGGATTCCTCAGCAATATGTACCCACGATGACGCCAGGGTTTGAACGGAGGATAATGCTTTAAACCATCAAATACTGGGTTGGAGTCCAATAGTCCACAGTTTCCTACTTCTGTCGATTTGCGATAAATTGGGACTATGTACCAAGGTCATCAGATCGCATCCACTTCATTATTTACTGGTTGCTCCCACCGGTCACGGCTAGTGATTAGAACTTCAGGATATCCATCTGGTAGCATATGACAAATGAGCACTACTCAGAAGTGTAGACTGAGGTCTGTGAGAATTTTATTTTTGAGGCAGTATTCATCACGGACTGAAATCAATTAGAGAACCACTGAAGAACTGGGAGCCTTGGAAATATGTTTCGTCTTAACATAGGACTCGTCAAAGTACAATAAATACTTGATACGTCATCCAGCAAACAGTGTTGCATAGTTGTTTGTCTCATGAAAAGGATCTGTGGCTAATTGACCTAAGCTCTCAACTTCCAGTAGAAGGATATGCGGTTCAAACCCGTTCCTTCTATTGCGGTATGACAACGACTTACTATCATTATCTCTCACACAATAGATGTAATTTGCTGTCTAATGTATGAAAGTGCTTATGGTTGCCGAGTATATCTTCTTCTTCACCTTTCCCTCTTAACATGAAAACACTAGTATGATATAGAATCAAACTGAAGAGCAGGGATAAGACGAAAGTAAAATATACCAATGTATATCATCTTTGCTCAATCGTTTTGTGACTTACTGACTTAGACATCTCTTTCTTTATCAACTTCTAAAAACAAAAGAGGTCCTGGCTATTCATCAGCTGAAGCCTGATGTTTTTATGAAAAAGAATTAAACATCTCGAAGGGGTCATGAGGATTTAGAATACTAGCTTGGAAATTAAAAAATTGTCTAATTTCTATGTGGTTTAGGTACAAGGATGGAACTATCGAATTTCGCCCTTCTTGAGTGATTATCAAAGAACGTTGAAGGAGGACAATCAACAGTTGGCACTAGTCACAAGGGTGCATATCTGGTCCCAGTGCATTATTTGACATTTTAGTTAGCCAGACCAATAATCCACAATCTCCGTCCTTAAATACCACTGGTAGTATTCCGTCTGGCCCCACTATTATTCCTCGTTTCCAGTTGTATACAGCTTTCTCGACTTCTGCAAGTGTTGCTGGTTCTATCTTGATGTTTCATCCAGGAACTGACTGAACAGTGGGCAATGGAATAGTAGCTGGAGGTCAGTTGAACTGTTTCTTGAAGTGTTCGGCTCATGGTTTCAGTCGGGAAGCCTTGAATTATTGTAACGACCTCTCTGATTACAGATAGACTTAAGCACAAATTTTGTTGATGACAGTTTCCATTAAACGAAGTTTATCATTTCGCACTATTTGAGAATTCTTAGGGGTTTTTCATGTGACTATAATTCTCACTGACAAATGAAAAACCCCTAAGAATTCTCAAATAGTGCGAAATGATAAACTTCGTTTAATGGAAACTGTCATCAACAAAATTTGTGCTTAAGTCTATCTGTAATCAGAGAGGTCGTTACAATAATTCAAGGCTTCCCGACTGAAACCATGAGCCGAACACTTCAAGAAACAGTTCAACTGACCTCCAGCTACTATTCCATTGCCCACTGTTCAGTCAGTTCCTGGATGAAACATCAAGATAGAACCAGCAACACTTGCAGAAGTCGAGAAAGCTGTATACAACTGGAAACGAGGAATAATAGTGGGGCCAGACGGAATACTACCAGTGGTATTTAAGGACGGAGATTGTGGATTATTGGTCTGGCTAACTAAAATGTCAAATAATGCACTGGGACCAGATATGCACCCTTGTGACTAGTGCCAACTGTTGATTGTCCTCCTTCAACGTTCTTTGATAATCACTCAAGAAGGGCGAAATTCGATAGTTCCATCCTTGTACCTAAACCACATAGAAATTAGACAATTTTTTAATTTCCAAGCTAGTATTCTAAATCCTCATGACCCCTTCGAGATGTTTAATTCTTTTTCATAAAAACATCAGGCTTCAGCTGATGAATAGCCAGGACCTCTTTTGTTTTTAGAAGTTGATAAAGAAAGGTGAAATATTTAAGAGGATTCAGCAAACAACTTTAAAGTACTTGTTATCTTCAACTGAATGATTGAAATCAATCAATTGTTAAATGGTAGAACTTGTAATTAACTTCCTTTTGCCCTTATAAACCAAGCTGGAATACCTTGAAGTGTGGGTAATGAAAGCAATCTTCAGCTACGGCCAAATGTATCTCATTTCACACAAGCAAGTTATTGTTTTAGAAGAAAAGAGTAAAACTTGGACATTATGCGAAACTTGTGATTTCATTGTCATGCAGTGAAACGATATTATTTACTGAATAGCTCATTTCGACACAAATGGTTATCATTGGTTTGACTATGGATGACAAAATGTTCCCGTAACGTCGTCCAGGAAACAGCATTGTTTCATATTGTCTGATAGGTCAGAAGGGAGGGAGAGCAACCGAGACATTCCCATGACCAACATAAAAATGGAATGCAGGTCGAAATACTATGTCTAGCCTAGTCACCCTGGTTACCACCTAAATCTGTGGCACATACTCTTATCTGATTAAATGTCTTCGGTGATAGCGTGAAGCTAAGTCACGTTTATGGGCTACCTCACCAAACACTGTTTATCTTGATGATAAATCAGATAGAGTGCAAAACCTCAGATATTTCCCATTGCTTTTTAAAATCTTAATCTTTGTATATATCACATCTCTCGCACAACCAGCACGTGGTTGTCTTTAAACTGAAGTATTTATAAGCAGAATTTAATGTAAAAATGTAAATACACAAGTATTCACCATGAACGTTAAAGATAATTGGACAGAACTCTACTCTCCGTGGGATACGTTGATCGATTGTATGATGGTGGAGGAAGGACATCCAAATGCCAGTGAACTGCTATGTAGTGCCTCAAATGCTCTTGGAAGTTTATTGGCCTATGTATTCCCAGTTATTGGAACACTAGATTTTATTAACAATTCCATTGTAGTTGTTGCATTCCTCTACTCGTTGAGACGAAATAACAGGCAGTTTTTCTTCTTCGGAATACTTGCATTATCAGATATCGGTATTGTAATCACAACTGGTTGGTTATGGCTGTTTCCAACATTCGGTCTACCGTATGCATCTTCAGGAAGTGTATATTATTTGGTGATGGCGCGGTCAACTGTAAGCTGTAAGCTGTCCACATTTTCTCAATCATTCTGTTACATTCTACGAGGTAATGTTTTACTAATGATGACAATTGATCGTTTTATTTTAATATACAAACCGCTTCTCTACAAGAGACTTCCAGAATATTCTACACGAATGCTTCTAGTTATAGTGGTGACAATAACACTTTTAATGTCATTGCCTATTGTGATATACACTGACATTGTCTTAGCATTTCAACTTTCTGTATGTTGGTATGCAAATCATGGAGAAGTGCTTATACTTTATCAAAGTTTATTCTCTAACACGTGTTTAGTACAATTTTCATTTGTTATGCTTCTTGATGTATTCTTTTTGGTCAAGATGATAAAGTGGTCTCGTAGTCGTAATCAAGCAGCTGGTTTACATTCTTCAGAGATACGAAATATTTCGCCTACAATTACTCTACTACTTCTTCATACTCTCTCACTTATTTTTGCACTACCATGTAGCATCTCTTTATTCATCACAAACACAATAGACGGTAATAATGTTGACATTCCTGTAAAGTTGATTCGTTTCTTGTTACTTAGTGTCAATATTGGATGGATTCTAATTTTTCTACAATCTTCATTGAATATCATATTGTATTCTGTACGTATTAAAAGATTTCGTCAAGTTTTACTGGGTGGGCTTAAATGCTGTCGCATAAACATAACAGGTGTCAGTGAAATACCAACGCCGAATTCAGTGACCAACTCTGTTCAGAAAAAAACGTAGATTTACTATACTCTTTTACTATGCTGTTAACCACTGACTACATTTCGTGTATTTTCATTTTTGTTTCATTACTGTCATCTGTTTGAAATCGATATTTAGCTCGCTTATTGATTTTGATGATATATATATTCAAATTGAAACACTCTTATGATAAATTGATATCCAGCTGATATCGGAAGAAAACATCACGAAGAGTACGTTCAGATTAAGTATGAACCAACCATCTTTGGAATTGCATTTAGTTGAGATTAGGTGTTTCTGAGCCAGTATCACAGTGGGTCATATGTGGCTTTGAAAACTTAGTTTTTAAGTCTCTGACTTCAACCCTAAGTGAAGTAAGTGTGAATCCCCAAGGGAACATCGGTTTCCCCATCGCTGCAGACGCTTCTTGGTAATGAGTGCCAATAAACAAGAAACCTAGGTTAAGCGCTTTCTACTGATCGATTTTTAGTATGTAACATCAAATTACAGTCCACCGTAATGTAACGTCACTTGGGATAGTGATAATATAGCGAAATTGATCATTGAACTTCGATTAGCGCTGAAGAGTAAGAGTTAAACAACTAAATTGGTTCCATACTGGTAATCAGTGCGTATTTCAGATATAACTGTTTATTTGTTTGTTTTTTAATTTCCACTTCGAAACGAATGTTTTCAAGACAAACGCTATCAAAGAACACTTCATGAACAGTGTGTACAAACTAAAAGCCAATTTTGCTAGACTATGAGCATTATTCTCTTCATTTTGACTTCTGTCGAGTACAGTGTCTCTTTTCCTCCGATAGCTGCTGCCTTGACGTAGTGGTCGAACTGTATGCTACAACGGGCTACACCACCTGAAATACATGTTTCCTCGAGGTTCCACGACGGTCTCTTGGGAAGTGGTAAGATGGAAAGCACTTGCCGTAGTAGTGTAAGTTGCTACACTATGATACGGTTTCGAGGACGGTGTCATGCTGTTGGCTGGATGGGGTGTGACCGTAGGAAGGTGTTTCCCCCGGCAACGGCTAGCAGCGCCACGCTTATGCTGCCTTCCCCACTAGGAGAACGGGGGGTTAGAAAAAGTTGGCCTGTCTGTCTGTCTGTCAGTCAATGTTGATCTTTTATTTTTGTTTTCCTCATCAAGTGCTATCAAGTTTGAAGTAAAATACTTGCAGTTTGATTTTGTTGAGCTGTGCGACATTTATGTTCACTTCAAAACTGAAACCATAATAGATGCATTACGATACCTCAAAGAATGTGATTGTGAAGTAGGAAATATATGTAACACATTTACTTACTTGAAAAAGTTAACTTTTCGTATCCGTGCTCTCCAGATTCACTTAAGAATGCATGTGGTAAAGGTGTTTCACTGTATTAGTTGAATTGAGGCAATCGGTAGAAATCCCTGCTCTACTTAAGCCTCATGCTTGTTGGCACTCGACACCAACCTGAGATTTAAACCTGCATTACCAAGTACTACAGTCAAAGACGTTGCCACCAAGTTAACCCGGTTGTGACTGACTTCCTGTAGAACGAATGAGTACATTGATTTGTTACTAGAGGTTAACCAACTTAATATTGTCTAGTCCTAAGTGTTGATCGTTTTACTATATTGAACTATTTCATCTAATCTATTTCCTAACTCATTACAATTTTTAAAACTATCTGAATAGCCTCTTTCACATTCTTGAACGGGACTAATGACCTCAGTAGGTGAATCTTCCTAAACAGTTATTGTAAAGTGAATCAAACTTCTTACAGGTACTGTAACAATAATTTACTTGGTTGTAGCTAGAAGAAAGATCCGGGACATGTGTTTCGTCCTATTTTGGAACTCGTCAACCGGATATATCTGCACCTCAATGAGTGGTGTTGTTCCGACTGAGACTCGAAACTCATGCCCATCAATTCAAATTCCAAGGCATTATCTACTAGGCCATTTAGGTCGGACAATTCTATCCATTAATACAAAGGAGAATTACAAGTGTATCAATAAATTGTAACGATAGTTAGATAATTTGGCTTCGTTCTATTTAATCCAGGCTGGTATTGATATCACCAAGTTAACTTAAGGTTGAATAACAGCTTCAGTTTGATTATACTACAATCTAATGTAGAATACCTGAATAGAATGATTTCAGTTGTGAAGTATTTATTATTTAATTGAAAGCAATGAAAACAGTGATTTTGGGCGAGAACTATTATTTTTTCAATGGAATGTAATTGCTGTTTGATATAGGAGTAAACGTTGGGCACTGTAGTAGATTTTAGTTTCATTTCTGATAATTTATTAGATGTGTAAATGAACTCAAACAATTCTATGATCGACAAAGAATGAAGATGATGTTTCTTTTCAGTTTACCAGAAAAGGATTACTCCTGTTAGATATATATGTCCACAGTCTGTATATATATATTTCCATTCAGAGAGATTTTAAAATCATGCATTTTTGGAGTATGCATTATGATTGAAATATGAATGTGTATCCCTTTCAGATTAGTTAGCTTTGACCAGCTTAGCCAATCAAGTAGGATTGCTGGAAACAGTCTTCTTAGACAACTGATTCCTGTCAGTTCTAGCCATCATCTTACAAAATAATTTTGATTTTGGTTGGGGTTTTGTGGAGATCGATTGCTGAAAGGTAGTATTCGTGAAGGAGTGACATCAGTTAAAGACATGGGAACACTGGACAGCTGTTCTGTTCTAGTATGGAATCACTTGGCTGAACATTACAACGAGTCTGCAGTTGATAGGATTCAGGATCATCAGGTATAGTGTACAGCATGTTGTCATTCAGTCGTTAGGTTAGAATCCAATGATCCACATTTTGCTGCTTCTGTCAACTCACTATGTAGCGTGACCATTATCAAAGGCATCGTTTATTATTTATCCTTATAGTCGACTCGGCTGACTTCACTCTCTCATCAGAACTTCAGAAAATCCATCTCTGAGCAAGTAATGTGATAAAATAAACAATCTGAAGATAACGGTTGGTGCAAATATTCAAGCTTTAGATGTCAAGGAGTGAATGTATCTGAGCCACTGTGCCTGATTTTCAGCCATGTCGCAAAGAGTCATCAACCACAGATGCTTATCGTCTTAGGGACTCAAGACAGGTAGTCTACATCTCCCTACACTGCTCAGTCGGGGACTTTATTGACTGGTACCACTTGTTGGTTTGGCCACTCTGAACCCTCTTCTAACGTAATCGGGCTTTCTCTAACATAGCTCGTAGAGGTAGGCGGTGGCTCGAGGGGCGTAGCACATGTCCGAGTCATCTCAGTCGGTGAAGGTTCAAACCATCTTTCATAAACTTGCTTTTCTTGTCTAGTACCCTTTTCCTGCCCCCAACATTTTTTCAAGCGGTGATTCCATCAGACGCAAACAGTGAGACAAAGGCACCTGTGGTCTAAACCCCGTAACCGCTTCATGTCTTCTATCTTTGACGGACGTATCTCACAGCTCTGTATCAGGACAAAACGGTCTGTTGTGCAGCATACAGGTTGATTAATATATAGTCAGGTATCTCACCAGTCGGTGCCTCTGATGACTTAAGTCGGCAAATGTTAAATGGGCCTGCAATATCCAAGCTGAGATTTCATCAGCAACTACCCCATTTGTGATAATGCAACTCACCAAATAGGTGGAGTTTTCGGCACGTTCCATCGCTTTATTCCCTATGGTTAAATTGAGAGTTGTTGCAGACCAGTCCTGAAGCATCATCTTATATTTGACAGGTGAGGGATATATGCCAAACATTCTCAAATTTCTGCCCATCGCGTTCACAAGACTTTGTATTTTGTCACATAATCAACTGAGTATTTATTGTTGCTCACTGACATATTATAGTGAAACAGTGAAGACATAAAACGCTGCATAGCCATTTGGTTATATATTACTGCTGCTTAGCAGTGCTCAACATCCATTCATGTATAGCAGATCTGTGAGTCAACGGGTATCAGTGAACATGTCGATGTTTTGTGCTATAGACGAAATTCAGTGGTAGTAAATTTCAGTTCAGTCAATTGAGAGTCTAGCTTAAATGTTGTACAACGTCAGCGGTATCCAGTTCCTCAGGATCTGATATCGTGCAGTGTCAGAAGTAGGATCTGACAAAAAACAGTTCAGCAGATACATATGAGTTAACAGAGAGTTGGTAACTATGTTTATCTGACTCAAATGACAACTGAATGAACTTGCGTCTATTTGAAGACACTTGAAATGGGAATATAAGTGAAATAAAACACAAATAATTAACAATTTAAAAACAGAAAATGGGTGTAACGTATACATTTTTATAAAAGACTAAAATGAAATGAAGGTCATCACAGCTTGCCGAGTTTCATCACTGTGACTACAACCTACATTTGTGGCACATAATCTTATCTGATCCAATATTCCTGTTAATAATGTGAAGTCAACTCATAACTAACAAATAATTTGGGCGTCATCAACAATGACCAATAACCTAAATGATTTATCAAAACATACGCACAACCATGTTTACTTCTGTTATTCATTACATAAAAACTGCATATATTTCATATCTTCAATGCTTTTCCATTACAATACAATTGTGCATAAAAATGTTTATAAGCAGAATATAATGTATGAATTCTCATAGATAAGTGTTCATCATGAATGTTAAGCTAAATTGGACAGAATTCTATTCTCCATGGGATACTTTGATCGACTGCATACTGTTAGATCTAGGATATCCAAATGCCAGTAAACTGTTATGTGATGCCTCCACCGCCATTGGATGTTTGTTAGGTTATGTGTTCCCGTTTGTTGGAGCATTGAATGTAATCACCAATTCCATTGTTGCCATCATATTTCTCTACTCATTACATCAGCATAACAGACAATTCATATTCCTTGGAGTACTCGCCTTGTCAGATATTGGGATCACAGTTACTGTTGGTTGGCTATGGTTGTTTCCAACCTATGGTCTACCATATGCATCTTCAGGAACTATATATTATTTCATTTTGACAAGGTCAAGTATAAGTTGTAAATCATTCACGTTTTTCCAGTCATTTTGTAGCACTCTTAGAGGAAATATTTTCTTAGTGATGGCAATCGATCGCTTTGTTTTGATATATAAACCGCTAGTCTACAAAAGACTTCCAAAATATTTTGCATGGATACTTCTAATTATAACCATCATGATAACAGCCCTGATGATACTACCTCTCGTACTGTATACTGATATTATGTTGATATTCCAACTCAGTGCATGCTGGATTACAACTTATGGTGAAACATTAATATTTTATCA
Organism: Heterobilharzia americana; assembly: GCA_944470555.2. Classification (NCBI taxonomy): domain Eukaryota; kingdom Metazoa; phylum Platyhelminthes; class Trematoda; order Strigeidida; family Schistosomatidae; genus Heterobilharzia; species Heterobilharzia americana. The sequence continues at coordinate 68,410,154 of OX104129.1, read as the reverse complement.
AGGTTTATTCTCCAATACGTGTTTAGCACAATTCTCGCTTGTCTTGTTTCTTGATACACTTTTCTTCGTAAAAGTGGTGAGGTGGTCTCATAGCCGACGTCAAGCAACTGATACACCCTCTTCAGAGATGCGAAACATTTCGCCTACAATTACTCTACTTCTTCTGCATATTCTCTCATTTCTTTTCGCCTTGCCATGTGCAATAGCCTACTTTCTAACGAATTCAGTAGACAGCACAAATGGTGTGTATCCAGTTGAATTTGTTCGTCTTGTTTTACTTACTATCAATGCTGGATGGGTTCTAATCTTCCTTCAGTCTTCATTGAATATTCTCTTGTATTCTACACGTATGAATAAGTTCCATAAAATTTTATTCGGAAAGTCTATATGTTGTCAAAGTAAGTCAACAGTCAACAGCTGGATGTCAACACAAAACACGAGTAATTGACCACCCAACAAAAGTTGATACATTTTGTCACATTTCTATATCACAGTTTTGACATTTTCTACTAATGTGTGTAGTGTTTTGTAGTTGTTTTCATCGACTCGGATGATGTATACATACTGGATTTATAATGAAAGAGAACCACAAAGTGAACACTTAGCAATTATATATATGAATAATCCGAATTTGGAATCTTATTCAATTGAAATCAAGTGTAACTTTTGAACTGTGTTTGTGAGTGATTTACTTACGACTAAGAATCTTCAATAGAATTAGTGTCTACATTCACGTAGTGAATTATGTGTTCAGGTTAGAGTTTATTAGTGGTAAATTATACATTTTCTTATCGCCATTTAGATCTAAATTTCTGTTCTACTCAATAGTGTCTTTGATACCTATGAACAGGGAAATCCCTTTACCTTCTATTCTCTTTTCATGTTTATAAGTGTTGACCAATGATTACTAATTATGAAAATCATCATTATCTATACCAAAACAGGACTTGGGATTACTGCGTAACAGTTTCAGTTGCCACACCTCATTCCAGTACATCAAGTCACGGAATAGTAAGATGCAGGATAAAGAGAGAGAGAGAAATCGATGGAAAGCGGTACAATATGGTAAAAGAGAGGAATAGAGAATGAGGAAATGATGAGACTAATTATAGCGGTCAAGAAGAAGATAAAGTCTGGATACATCTGGGCCACTGAGGTTGGTTCTGAGTTATATCATCTAAAGTTTCCAAACACTGGTTACTATTATCCAGCTGACCCAAACTGGCTAGTCTTTATTGTCACACACAGCTGAAACGAACAGTCAAAGACTCCATGTTTTAATGTTGTGTTTTAGTCTGGCCGCCCCGATGCCTTCTCTAGTCTCAGCATACTTCAGCCAACATTTCTCTACAGGGGAGATGGTGGTTAGGCATACGTAACCCACGTCCCATCAATCTCAGTCGGTGAAGGTTCACTGCAGCATCGACTGACTTTTCCTCTATAAAACTCTACGCTTGACTTCTGCGTTACTCACAAGTGGAGACACCCTATCTATTCTACCAGAAGTCTACTCATGCTTTTTTACCTCTAATGGCCATATTTCACAGCCCAGTCCTTAGTTGTTACAAATGTCCTGGGAGAAATTGAGCACTGAGTCTGACTTGATCGTCACACAAGTAGATTTTAATATGATGTTGGTTACGATGTTCAATGGGATGAGGTATACCTTAGTCATAACACTCTCTTGATTTCCGTCAACTAAAATAAGTAGGTGATGAATTGTTATTGAGTGTTTCATAGAGAGATTATGCGATTTTCTCCCTGAGGAATATGTGATTGTGAAACCAGGATTTAGTTTCACCGAGAAATCTGAAGGTGCAAGCCAACTTCATCGTATGCGTGATTATCAGTTTTTCTGAATTTTGAGTTTGTATATCAGACAGCAATGCCATAAATTAATCACTTCAGTCCTTTGAATCTCAGTGCGATATTCAATTTACCAGGTGTGTAATGTAGGGAATGATTTAGTCTTATCCAAGAAAAAACAACAAACATTATTGGATTTATATGAATTATGACAAAGATTTGACAGATTAGTATGATAAATATTGGGCGCTGAGTAAAAGGTTGACACAGATGATCTAGTTCGTATTCGTGTAAGTTACAGCGTGTTTAAAATGAAATAATTCCAACGTTTCTCAAGGAAGTTCAGTTCAAGGGTCTTCAAAGAAATAATCAAAATTAAAGTACCAAGGATATATATAAATGAATCTAAAGACGTGTAATAAACCTCCTTGTCCAGTAGTCTTTATATTACTATATTTATTATTTCTCCTTTTGGTTCCTAGTGGAACATAGAGATTCAGTAACATGTCTTCACTTCACTCTCTTCTCCGCAGTCGTTCCAACCTGGCTCCACAACTGCCCACAAGCTTTCATTTCTTCCTCATGTCATCTCCTCCATGTTACCATTTGCTCGGAAGCCCAACTAGTCGTTTTATATACGGGTTCAACTCGAGAGCCTGGCCTGATGAGTGATGTCCCCTAAATGCTCTTCTCAGTGTATGCCCAATCCATCTCCACTTCCTTCTGCATACACATTGGGCGATGGGTTCTTGGTTGGTTCACTGTCATCCAGAGTGGATTACATGTTGGTTAGTCTTATTATTCTCGCCATCCATCTGATCTTCGGTATCGAGTGAATGTAAGTGGCAGCTGTTTATGCTGCATGTCTGTATTTTGTTGGGAATGCTTTTTGTGACGCACCGACAAGTCTCTCAACCATCACACAGAAGCATTGACTTGGTTGACATAAGTGTTGATAATCCAGATGTTGTTCACGCTTTATGTTGAGTGCAGTGCAGTAGATCTCCACACTAGTTTCAGGTTGATCAAGACCTGTCTTGTTGTCTTTCCGATCCTGGTTATGACATCCTCATCTGTGCAGCCATTGCCGCCTGTAGTTGAAACGATGCAGCCTAGTTAGGTGGGTAGGTGAAAGAGACTTCTTTCTTTAGGTCCCTCTCATTGTAGTTGCTGTTGGTTAGATATCTTCATCACCTCTGTCCTCTCTACATTCACTTGAAGGAAGTGCCACCTTCGCTGCCTCTTCCGCCAACTTTTTGGTTTTTCTCTGAAGATCTTCGAGTTTGTGCGATGTTAGACATTAGACATAAATCATCATCGTTGGTGAAATCCAAATCTTCTTCTAGGGTCTCTTCATCGGTCAAACAGCGTATGTCCCTCTTCTCACAGCTCCTCACAGTTGAATGTTGCATGATCCAGTCGAGTCGACCACAATCAGGAAGATGATCGTTGATAGTAGACGGAAGCCTTGTCTTACTTTTGTTTTCACTTCACTTCAAAGGCGTCACTGAGCTTTCCACTGTCAATTACTTGGCATGTGGCGTCTTCATATAGCTGTCGAATGAGGTTGGTAAAGGTTTGTCGCATTAAAACTGTAGTGTTGAAGCAGCTACCTGCCGAATTACTTCTCAATCGACGCTGTCGAAGGCCGACCTTTTCAAATTCGATGAAGTTGAGGCAGAGTTCCAGTTGACTGGCATTCTACGCTCTGCTCTATGATAATGCGTAGTGTGGTGTTGCAATTTGATCCTCACATGATTTGTTCTTCCTGAATCCAGCTAACCAGCCTGTTCACGTTGTAATTTTGAATCCAGAGCATCAATTCAGTCTCTCGAGGATGATGTGGCATAATATTTTGTTTGAGGTGGACAGGATCACAGCATGATTCCTCACCAGTTCTTGCAAAGGCTTAGGTCACCCATCTTCGACAGTTTGACAAGGTAGCCCTTCTTCCAATCCACCAGCAAGTACCTTTCCTTCCTTGCTTCCTTGAAAACCTTCTGCAGTAGTGGTATGAACGTGTCTGCTGTTGTCTCTGTTTCAGTTTTCAGTGGTTCTGAGGGAATCCCATCTTGTCCTGCTGCTTTGCCGGATTTCACCAACTTTATGGCATTCAGGACTTCATTTCTGCTATTGTTGGAGGGCTAGTGTCCACTGGTAATTCTGTGGCTGAGTTGTTGGTGGTAATTCTGGACGAGTTGCAGTTGGTGATGGTGGTGGTAGGTTCAAAAGTTTTATGAAGTTATTAGCCCATCGTCTCCTTTGTTTCTCCTCTTTGGTAACTAGCTTTCCTTTACTTTCTTTCACTGGTTTCATCTGCGTGGATCTCTTCCCTCCTCCAGCCTGTTCTGCTTCACTTGCCAATGTGTCGTTGAAGTGCCTTTTGTCTTTGAGTGCACTCTTCTTCACTTCTTTGTCCAGTGTAGTGTTTTATGAGTTGCATTCTGTTCCTCTTCTCGTTATCCATCCATACACTCCACTGCACTACACTACACTACACTGCACTGCACTGCACTACACTGCTTCATCTCCTGCTTCACCATCACCACCTTCCTCTCCCTCATCTATCAGCTTCCATGTGTCCGTCGAGATCCATTCCTTGTCTTGTCTTGTTCTCTCCTCCTTACTAACACGGTTATGTAGGTTCACTCCCACATAGCTTTCAAAGAGTCCCAGTGTTCTTCCACAGATGTTTACTCACTCATGCTACTCAATGTCTCCCATCTTGTCCTGATGACTGACTGACTGACTGACTGACGTGAAGATGTGCTTCGAAGTTTCGTCCTTCAGTTCCGGTTCTGTTCTGGGTGTTCAAATTCAACTCTGGCCCATCACCAACTCCCTTGAATTGAAGGCTTTCAACTTGATTTTGAAGGTAAGTTCCTTGCACTAGATAGTCAGTGGTGTCAACCACCTACATCTACCCCCATTCTCCATATGATCTGGTGTTCAGTAGACTGTGTCTCCACTTTCCTCACATTCAGATCAAGTCGATCTGAAGTCGATTCTCAGTGTGTCCATCTGGTGTCTGGTGAAATCAAATCCATGTCGCTGCCTTGTGAATATCCTTGTGTTTGTACACACTGCCTAGCCTCCAATCACCAAACCATTATATGCGCAGAAGACTGCAAACGGTTATCCATTCTCATTCCTCATTTCACCGAGTGTTTCTCCACCCATGATGGATGACTTCTCTTCCTGTGTTGTCCGCTCCTGCCAGTTTCACATTCATATCACCCCACACATTAAAATGAATTTTGCTGTGGCCAACTGTGGTGGAGTCTTGTCCATTACTGATTGCAGTTGTCTGTAGAATTCCTCCTTCTTCTCTTCATCTGAACTATTTGTAGGTGCGTGGCGTAGCGTAGCATAGCATTGAATGATTGTGACTTTCCTTCCTTTTGAGTTGAATCCATCTTGCTATCATGAACGTGATCGTGTAGGAGGAGATTGGTTCGCAGTGCATGAGAGAGAGAGAGAGAGAGAGCCTTTGATGCTGTTGGGGATATCATGATAGTCACTCGAAAACCCAGTTTGCTCATGGTTGTGGTTTGGGTGACGATATTGGAGTAGATTGTTGACTGTCCTGTTAAGGGTTTTGTGAGCCCATTTGAATTTCATGTGCAGATTCCTTTCAGATTCTTAGCACTTCTATACCATACCTACTCATCTCTTTGGTAATCTGGGCAGCCTTACTGGGTCCACCTTTAGGGTTATTTCATGTCCCCAGTCTTACTTTCGTTAGAAGTGTTGTATTAACGCAATTATAGTGTATATGGGTTAGCGTAGAATGCAGGAAGCATATTCCAGCCTATTCTTGAGTCGTTAGTTATGGACACTTGTCTTTTTATAACTGGTGCCGTTTCTACTGATATTCGAACCCGGAATGTAAAATTGCGTAATAATAGTATAAAACAGAGCATCTGTTTATTATTCGGCAGCTTCGAATTTGTGACCTTCTGAAATCAGTTGGTGAAGCAATTATGTAACTTGATAATAACTTGTATGTCTGGATATGATCTGGATATATTGTAAGGGTTGGACTATAATATCAGACTGCCAAATATTTTGTAGGGGTATTGCCAAAGTGGACATTAGTTCGTGTGTAGGCTATTGACTGGATAATAATTTTTCGCGGGGTCAAGGATCATACAGTTGACCTTTTATTTGTTCGTTATCGATCAATGTGGTAGGAGAGATTTATTCTGTATCAAACTTGGCAGTTTCAGGATATGTGAAAAGCCATATAAACAACATTTTTTCTACTTATATTCGCCTTCTCCTAAGTATTAATCGTTGTATTCTCAATCTCGCATTCAATCAAGAACCTCAGAAGCTTGGGAATCGTATTCGAACTAAAATATTGCTACTATGCAGCTATGTCTCATAGAATTAAGAGAAGGACTCTTAACTAGTGGGTCATGGGGTTCGAAGCCCGCTGCAACAACCGAAGTTTGAGCAGCCAAGTATTATCATCATCCCTCATACAACAGGCATAACTTGTTGTCTACTGCATGATGTGCTTAGGTTGACTAAGTGCATTAAGATTTCGATCGACTATGAAACTGTATTTTTCCCTCATAACTGAACTCATCAGTTTCAAAGTAGGCTTGAGAATCTTATGTATTTTCAGTCAATTTAAGTACGAATACATGAAAAAATTAGTTGGAATCCCACTGAGTAAGATGAGGAGCTGCAGTTATAGGATGTAACGCTAAATCTAGAATAACAGACCTAAATAAGATTAATAATCTAGAAAAAAACTTAGCCATTGCTATGCATGCATTAACACACAACCACACAATAGGGTGGGACAAAACCACTGCACTTAAGTCCAATATAAATAGGTGGAGAAAGAGATTGATTACCGAATCTTTGTTCATCGAATCAACACCCAACATATGTAACAGAAATGATGCAACACCTTTATCAGGGAAATGGAAAATTTTGCTACCAATAAAAACAACTCATATAAAGTGACGTAACTATAAAAATCAAATGTCGAAAGTAGTGTGATTACATTGATATAATTACGAGCAGTGATAATTTATGCTCGAAACGTCGTCATCAAGTAAATAATACTAGATCACTGTGTGTTATAAATCAAATAAACAAATCTAATATGGAATTAATTTCTACCACAGTGCCCAAGTTTTACACCTATATTAACGCTAATAAAAGTCTAGTTTGTTGCTTAGGAAGATTTACGTTTGTGATTGACGTTGCTGCTTCATACCTAGGTGCCTTCTGTAAAGATTCCATATTATTTCCCTAATTTACTTTTATGAACATTGTAACATTACCAATTCCCTAATAATTACTCACCGGATTTACTCCAGTGCACATTCCACATAAAGTAAGTACTACATTATAACCAAGCACTTTCAGCTTAGTCATAGAATTACAGTATGAAAAATGATTTCGTAACTAAACTAAATCAGTTTATATTTTCCGAATGTTGGTCTACTTTGAACAGCTTATTCAACCTCTCATGATAAATCAGCTGCTCCTACCCATGTCTTTGGTTCAAGTTTCAGTGAAAACAACAAGATCAAAGAAGACATATCTATTTGACCAGTTCCAAAGAAGACCAAATAAGCATTCCAGTATCTGTTACTACATACCATTCATTACAAACTTTCAACATCGAAAGTTTGAATCAGTTATTAAACTCTAATGATAATTCTCCATAACTTATTTGTAACCACTCTATGCTTTCCACTCTTAACTACCTCTTCTCAACAGAGTTACAGGGAAGCTCAAAAGATTGGACTGGACTGAATTTCAAATTGAAATGAAATGAAAATTGATGATCCACCTTGTTGACGAGAGTCGAAAGGCACGAATTTTAGGTTAGGCTGAATCTGCTGCTGACCACTTCCAACCAAGTGACACTTCTTGAAACTCGTTTTTATCTTTATGAAGTGAGTTGTGAGGATGTCACTAAGCGTGGTGATAAAATATCCACGATGGAAAACGAAAGCTCAGAGAACACCAAACCACCATCCCAGCTGAATTTATTAAAAGTCGTACAACGTATTCTCCAAGAGTATTTTCCCTCTGAAACTTAGATTTTTTCCTGCTGCTGATATATAGGGCTCGATTCACTACTCTCTTTTGGCATATTTGTTCTTACTATGCATGCATCTTTTTTGTCACTAGGATCTAATTAGTAGTGTCTGTGTGCATAGCTCACATAGCTCAAAACAGAAGGAATGTAAACCATAAACTAAAACAAAGTTTTTAATTAATGCATGATTAACTGTTTCGATTCTTTAACAAATGAGAAAACAATGTGATTGGTTAGACTGATCCTATTCCTAGAATACTCGTAACAGTCACCAAAAACATTCATTTACATACAATCAACTGGTTCTCTTCCTTATCGCTTTTGTGCACATGTTGAATTACAATGACTCGAATACAGAATTAAAGAGTGTTTAAGTGGATGAAACATAGTAACAGACTTCCTAAAGCCATCAAAAAGCAAACAATTTTATGGATTAAAATACCATATAGTGAAAATTTTCACTAATCGTTACTTTATTTAGTTGATTAATTTTACTACTACCGCATATTTCAGTAGTCTATAACATTTTACTATTTTTTACGTTTAGTTACTTGAGAGCAATTATTTGAAGTTTTCCAGTCTTGAATACCGACCGAACTACATTGATCATTTTGCAATATTGCTCACCATCGTGGCTTATCCAAATGGATATTACTTGACTGGGAGGAATATACAGGATATCCAGCCCAACCTAAAATTCGTGCCTTTCGACTCTCGTCAACAAGGTGGATCATCAATTTTCATTTCATTTCAATTTGAAATTCAGTCCAGTCCAATCTTTTGAACTTCCCTGTAACTCTGTTGAGAAGAGGTAGTTAAGAGTGGAAAGCATAGAGTGGTTACAAATAAGTTATGGAGAATTATCATTAGAGTTTAATAACTGATTCAAACTTTCGATGTTGAAAGTTTGTAATGAATGGTATGTAGTAACAGATACTGGAATGCTTATTTGGTCTTCTTTGGAACTGGTCAAATAGATATGTCTTCTTTGATCTTGTTGTTTTCTCGGAAACTTAAACTGAAGGTATAAGTAATTATGGGGTTATTGACGAAACATTCAGAACAAGATATCAAAGTTCAGAAAACGCCGAACCACTAACATCCTCATTCGGAGCAACAAATGTTTTCCGTCATTTGGATAATATGTTAAGAAATTTTGTTGTGTGGTATGATTGATTACTCTGTTTATCAGCATTCCGTTTGACAGAACCAAATGCACTGTGCTTCATTGTAACAATGACTGAATCCACACTATCCACTTAGTTTTATTTCGAAGTTTTGCTGAGTATTGTTCAGTATCGGAAAAATGAAAAACCAATTACCTAAAGTCTTGTAGTGTACTCTGAGTTTAATGGTAACTCTGAAGATAAATGTGACATAATGTACTCACATTTCGAGGCATATGGGGATTGATTGAATCCAAGGTTATATTTATTAAGGAATGTCATCAGCTGGAGAACAAGTGGACACTTGAAAGGAGTTGACAGTTGTTTCCTCATAGTATGGGAGGGTATGTGATTGAACATCGCTTGGGAGTAAAATACTTGGACGAAACATCTATTCATTCCTCACATATTCTCAGTGGTTCTCCAAATGCTAAATGCTACATTGACAAAAATAATCGACTAATACCAGAATAATAATTTCAAGAGATTGATAGCAGTTTTTCATGGAAGCTTCAACTGTTTTTAAGTTTTTAGTATTTTGCCAAATGTATCACTTTTGGCATAGAATGTAAAGAGTGGAATACTGCAATTATTCTGTCCATGAATGACGCAATACAACAATTCGTTTGACTGTGACTGAAATGATCAGTGATGAGAATTTACGAGTTACCATTTATTTACTTCAATTAACTTTGTCTTTTTTTTTTCTAAGTAATGATCAGCCAAATATTGGCAAAATGTGTTCATGAATGGGAAAGATTTCAAAGTGAAATGAAAACAATGTCTATCAAATAATAAATAGTCTTCACTGTAGGTTATGAAAAAACAGAAAGTTAGCCTTGAACTAGTTCTTTTACATCAGTATGTGTGCTATTCTACATGAACCTCTATAGACAGACTTATTCTCAGTCTTTATTACCACTGATCATCATTTTCAGTTGAATTTTATTTCAAGAAGTATATATGTTATATCCATGAGGTCAAAACGTCATGAAGTAAGGGGAAAGTCTGTCAATTATCTTTTCGTTTCTAGTGGTTCATCAGATGGTTTTAATCTATCACCAATGCTTCGAATTTGATCAGTTCCCCACTAATTTCTGTAATGAATATACGAATTTGTTACCGGATCCTACGATATTAGATAGCTGATTGTTTTCAGAATGCATATTGTAGTACCGAAAGTATGGTTAGTGTTCATCTAATTAAGTAAATCTGTCGTATTTAATGTTAATTAAGTTATCAGTAAGAAATTATCACAGTAAGTGTCTACAAAAGTATCTACTGATAACAACTTGCTCTTACCTTCTTCATTGTCTTCAGACTTTGAGCTGATGAAGAATATTCTTAGCTCAGGAGGATGATTTTGATGGTATTGTGTTCTCTAAGCTGAATGGTTTAACGGCCAAGCTTTTATTGTTATGCATTCTAAACAAACTCATCAATACGAACTTCTGAATGAAGTGAGGTATAGGATTTTCTCCACGATTGGCTTAGTACCTTGTCCTAATCGCCGTATCTATGAATGGTTGTTTCTGTTACAGTCTTGTCATTGTCTGCATATGTATTTCAATTAGTTAACCTGTTGAAGTGAACTTTGATCTTCTTATTGTTTCTTATCGGTTGACAGATTGAGTCAGTGTCAATATGTCCGTTGGTTGCCGACTGATGTGAATACCAAACTTCTAAAAATTGCATTCTTTCTATTTTCTGTATCTAGAATCTGTACATTTTTTGAATCGCATTTATCTCCATAGTTGTGTAGATGCCTTGATATAAGTAAAGATATATCGTGGCGCTTCACGGATAGTTGATGTCCATGAAGGCGGATAAGAGGAGGGGGACCACTGTGCCAGTTATAATGCTTTTCCCAGTTATTGCATTCTTTCTTGCCATCTTGTTCTCTTGTTTCTTTTGACCCGCATAACAGAGAGGGAAGAGATTTTGTAGGCTTGCGAGCTACAGCGATTTGAACAGGCCCAAGTAGTCCAGCTGTAATCTAGAAGAGGTTCATCATCTAAGGCAAGACAATCTATTTGTTGGTTTTCGAGGATGACCTTTTGGTTGACGATGAACTAGACAAACGTCCTTTGATGAAGTTGCGTGGATAGCTATTCTTCTGAAAAACAGCCATTAAATTCTCCTCTTTTTTCCTCCACAAGGTTGCTGTACTGCATTGTGTCTCCGCTGTTTTGAACCATGTTTTATGAAACCAATTTTGTGTACTTTTGGATTTCTGCTAATTGAGGATTTGATCCGTATGGGTTGGTTTTTTGTATACCATACGACTGCACTACTAGAAGCATTTGATTCCTGGAAAGTTAGGCTTTTCGGTTTGGATTCAAACAGTCTCAAATATACCTTTCTTTTTGTTCTTCCAAAGTACTTTCTAACACAAAAACATATAAACTTGTATATACTTTTAGGGGTAACATGTGAAGAGGACCTGTAGACCTTAAATCGCACTAAGGAGCATACTGTTCCGTAGGTAATGATAATATTGGCTGTGGGATATATTCTCGTTAGTTCGATGTTCATCCTAAAGCTGATTCTCTTCGCGACATCGTAACCTCTATTTCGTGTGTCAGGGTGAGTCATTCAGGACTTTTCGAAAACAACATACCTCCCACATATCCCTACGTAACAGAATACATAATAGTACTGTAAAGCTTAAATTTTAATGAGCACGAATTAGAAATATTGATGAATGTTTGTCAAGGGCGATTACATGTGATATATTTGAATCCATTCATAAACTGTTCAAAGAACGCGAGCCACATTTTCCCAATGTGGCCAAAGGAAGGCAAACTCAGAAATTTTCAGAATTAACAGGGCAAAACATACGGAACACACTAAAACATGATACGGGAACTGTTAATCCAATAAACAACATATCAGATAAGATTCTAAGGAACAGTGAGAATTCATTATCACAGAAAGGTCTCATTTCCAACATCAACCGAAAGTCATTATTAACTCATAAGATAGCATCAATCATTCAATCGTCTTTGAAATCCCTACCTAACGATGAAGTACAGATTGTACGTCAAAACATTTCAAATATTCAAGCAGCGCAATGTAATATACCTTCTAACACTGCTAAACAAAAATTTCAATCCCTGAAAAACTTGAGAAAAAACGAAAAACCATAATAACAAAAGCAGATAAAGGAAATATAACAGACATTATGCATAGAACAGATTATGAGAAGGCAAGTGAATACTTATTTGGAGGACCTTACACTTTAATTGATGAAAAGAAAAAATCCACCAAACTGAACAAAATGATACTCAACACAAATAGACTACTTCAGCAACTAAAACCGAAAATCGGCAGCTCAATATAGTTCATGCTCCAACCTAAGTCATATGTACCTTCAAGATTCCACGGTCTATCGAAGATTCACTAACCTTTCGTTCTGTCGAGACCAAATGTGAACTTCACTAATGCACCAACATAAAACCTCTAAAAATATCTGGCTTGAATGTTTAAACCCTATGACAGCATTCACAATACACTGTGAAGGACCCACTTGACTCTAAATCCAAGATTTGTTCACTTTAAAATTAAGATGAAGTTGTGGTGAGGAATGATGTCACTTCTTTATATACTAGTATTCCAGTTAACAACAGCCTAGGGATTATTTATAATTTGTTAAACTCAGACATAACATCAGCAGAATGATGCTCACTGACTCCAAGAGACATCTTCAGGGTCCTTAAATTTCCCCCTATAGACCAATTACTTCACATTTAAAGAAATCTTTAAAGGTAAACTTAAGGGGTTCCTGTGGGTTCACCTGTTCCACCCATAGTATCTAACCTATTTATGAGTAAATTCGAAGAAAGTGTCTTCAGTCACTTACTAAAGTCAAATATTTGACTGAGATATGTTAATGACACATTTGTTGTTTTAAAACGTGACTTATATCAGACATGCCTAGATCAGCTGAATTCTATATCATCCAGTTTCTACTTCAGATCAGAAAAATAAACGGATAAGGGGAACTATCTTTCCTTGATTATCTTGTTAAGCGGAAAGGAAATGGATATTTAGGTATAAAAGTTCTCAGGAAAGCAACTCATTCGAATAAATATTTGGATACCAACTCACAACATCCAGTTAGTGCGAAATTTTGTGTTGATTCCAGTCTCTCAAAGAGAGCACACACTCTAGTAATGAATGAAAATGAATTAGTTAAGGAATTAAAATATATGAACAAGATACTTAAAATGAATAATAATTTAGTAAAACTCATTCAAAAAATAGAAAATAACATTAAGTTGTAAAACTACTCCTCAACCATGGGCCTTAACAATATAGTTATCTTTTACAGATCATACACATCGGATGATATTAGGAGAGTGTTCAACAAATAGAATATCATCAGTTTTCTATAGAACATCAAATACATTCCAGAGCACGGTAGTCCATATGAAGGATGAGATCCTTCTAGATTCACAGTGTAATTGTGTTTATAAAATAAAACGCTCAGACTATGATACAACATGCATAGGACAAATGTCCCGTGAAGTCAAAATTAGGGAAACTGAACACGAAGAGCTTCCGCCTGATCCCCAAGAAATTCAGTGGAACTGAAAAACCTGAAAACACATCAGCCCCAGCTTTACCTGCTATAATTTCAGGTCACAAGGTGGATTGTACCAATATAAAAACTATTCAGAAAAGCTTTAGGAATTATAAAAAGCGTCTTATTGCAGAATCTCTTCACATTAAGTGGAATCAACATTGTCTAAATCGGAATGAAGGAGGGAGTTGAAAGTAGTTTGACATGATCTCAATCCACCGACACATGCTGACGTAATCAACATACACATGATAAGAGCCATCAACACATGTGTACATACAAATCTCAGTCTGTAATTCATAAACTCTTCAAACACACAAAACACTAAATATGGATATCATCTTTGAATTTTGAGGGGTTTATGGGGATTTAAAGATATTTCAAGTTGGTATTGATCGTAGACTGATATCAGTTGGAGGAACAGTGAAAACCTGGGAACATTGGACAGCTGTTCCATGCTAGTATAAGACTCCTCACTAGTGCGCACCCCCATACCCCTCCAGGGTTCGAACCCATGACCTTCAGGTGCCATGGCCAGCACGTTACCTTTGAGCCACTGGGTCGGGATCCAGTGGTCCATATTTCCAACCTTTGATAGTTCATGACAAAGTGCGACCGCCACCCAATGTCATCGTTGAGTATTCATCCTCACGGCCATCAGGTTTTTGACAATTCTGACGACGCAAAATCATTCATGTAGAAGAACACTTGCCGTGTTATCATATATAAGCTTGGATGTTTTAAATTTCGGCTTACTATAACTTCGATAAACCTATTAAGAGCAAATAGCGAAACGTCAAAGGAAACCAATTTATTTTGTTTTATATTCATTGGGAAATACAAATATGCTACGCTATTTGGATTCGAATAAAGGATGTGACAATGAGGTCGATCGGAATAAATGCAACCCTACAACAGTTTGGTACTTTACCCAAGGAAAAAAATAAAAATGATGCGTTTTAATCACTAAAATGTTGTCAACCATTTGGCAGAGAAATCAATTACTGGCTGACATAGTTAACATAAAATTAAAGTCTATGGTCCAAAACCTCACTAAACAGCAGGATAGAAAAGGTTAGAACATACTGAATTTTCTTACTGATAAACTTCTTCAACAAATTCGATTTATCTGAGAAATAAAGAAAATAAACTCTGATGATTGTAATCAGAGACGAAAAGCTATGATACTCTTGAAGAGGGAATGTGAGTAGTCTACTGAACTTGTATATCATTTCCCAGTGAATTACTAAGAATTATCTTACTAATCGTCCGTCTATTATGTCAAAAATGATTCGATTATTTTTATTGCAGTATCAGATTACATTCGGTAAAACGTTCACAAGACATAGAAATAAATGTCATTCTGGTTAAGAAGTTGATTGATCATGTAGATATTGAAAATAAGTTGACACTGTAAGATGACGTGACTTCAGTGCTTACAAGCATCCTAGTAGATGAGATGGGACGATTAGCTTATTCCATCTGGGATCAATATTAAAGATTATCAAATTCCATTACAACTACCTACATAACTGACACTTTGATGAAGTCAAGATGTGTCTGTTAGCAGGTTCAAAACCGAATGTGTTAATCATATTCGATCTTAGGAAAATACAGTTGTAATTGGCAAATATGAATCAGTGACACAGAGAACTGTAGGAGTCTACAGGAGTAAACGTTTCGCACTATGGTATGGTGATTCCATTCTAGTGTCTGTTAGAATTATTATACATTGAAGGAACATTATCTTTTACTGCATTACCTTTCGAACACAATTGATTATCCACATTCATACCACGATAACTAACTAACTTTAGACATCCATAGAGTCCTAATTCTCTCACCATCCTTGTGATGATAAGGGTAGTGAGATTCTCCAGATATCTCGGACAGGTGCAGAATCATTCCTGTTGCATGTATTTGATGATGATTTGATAAACAAAGATTCGGTTATCAATCTTCCCCTCCCTCCACTCAACTATGTTAGTTTTTAATACTGTCGCTCTATCCCATACTATTGTATGATTGTGTGTGACTGTGAGCATTGCTATAGCCAAGCATTTCTCTAAACTTCTTATTCCATTAGGATCTACTAATCTTGATTTAAGTGAGTTTTTGTGCTTTGTTATACTAATTGACCCTGGTCAACTACTTGATCTATGTATTTGACCTCGCAATCATTGAAGATGAGTTGGTAAGCCAAATTATTTTGCCTAACTGGATTAGTAGGATCTTTTAACCTACAAAGCTTGTTTCTATGTCAGTTTGTTGGTTTAAATGCCATTCCAATAGCAGCCTTTTTAGAATTCGTAGTAACAAAGTAGTGGCTTTTAATTCCTTTTCAACCCTGCCATTAGCAGTAGAACTGTGATTGATAACGCCTGTGTTACTTCTACTTCTGCCAATATTTTCCTTTTGATTTCTTATGGATTTATTTATGAATTTAGGTGGGTAATTATTGAGGCACAAGGTATTCTTGATATGTCTAATATCTTTTCGTAGATTTTCTGTCCTACTAGTAAGCACTTTGTCCAATTACTTAGGCACTGAACTAAGCCTACTTTAACTAAGATGAGGTGAGACGACTTGAAGTCCAATTAGCGATTTGAATGGGAAGGTTTCTTATAGACACCAGTCTTTGAACTTCAATCTTTGTTTCACTTAATCTTGCAATCCAACATCGCTAGCTCATCTTCATCACTTCTTAAGTTATAAGTTAATTGGATTGTGATCATTGTTGTCTTTTCAATGATCCTACTAATCCAGTTAGGCAAAACAATTTGGCTTACCAAATCATCTTCAATGATTGCGAGGTCCATGTGATGGGATTAAAGAATCTCTGAAAACCATGAAGTATTTGAAAAAGTTTTTCATTTTAATTGTGGACTCAGTACTAACCATCTGCAATAAAAGAATGCCTGACGAACAGTTTATTGACGTTTGTCAGAAAGTATTTTAATTTACAGTAATGACTTAGAATCGAACAACTCACGCTTTCTAACTTCAGTCAGTTCGTGATTAAACTGAACCATCAATCAGAGTCTCTAGTGGATGCTTCCTATTTCGATCTGTTTTTCTCTGATTCCCTAACCCGTCCCAGTTATTTAAGAAGACCCCGCTTTTAAATTGATCGATTCCACATAAATCACTCAGTTTAATTTTCTTCCTTAATGCAAATTCTTCATAATGACACTATACTGTTCCGAAGAAAGAGAAAAACATTTCGTTAGCTAGGGTACTTATCGATGGATTCTTACTCATTTCGGCCTCACGGCTAGTCGTCACAGAAGTTAAGCAAACAACATAGGTTGCTTCCGTGATTGCTCCATGTTTGTCTATGAAATTTGTCTTCATTCAGTCTTTCTTCCTTCAATACCTTTCAATTTTGACAACTATATCTCGGGAATCAGTACATAAATCTAGAAAAGTTCATCCTAAAATAAAGCAGCTTACTGTAAAGTGAGAAAATAATAATCCGTTTCAGCTAATACACCCTAATAAAAGGCGTGTAGTCTGTCGTAGTATAAAAAAGACGATCCATTGTTCAATACTTTCCTCACTAGAACACGAAATCTATGATTACAGAATGCAATCCTGTAGTTCTCTGTCATCGAGAATGACGTAAGATATTTGAATAGAGTACTCGACTGCTTTAAGTCTAAAGTACATCTCAGAAGTAGTTCTTTCAAGGTGAAGAGGGAGATACCTACTTTTATGTCATGCTTAGTCGTTTCATTGCAAATAAAGTCTACTGTTTCACTTAAAGAAACATTAGCAAAAGGAGATGAAACATCAAAAGATATCATTAACTTATTATCTACTTTCAGATCCTCATTCTTTTCAACAAATTCAAAGATATCTTTTAATCTCAGTTATAAGACATTTTTATAGAGAGCCTTCAAAAGTTGTACTAGCCACTTTGTGGTTGCCTAGTACGACAAGTTTCTTATGTCAAAAACTGATTGGAGAGACGATCTGTTTTCTATGGAGCTTTGGTAGACCATAAAACCTAGACGTAAAAGCTCCAGTAGGTTTCAGTATTTCAAAGATGCATTCTGAAATGAAAACCCGTTGTTTGATCTTTTTTTGTTATTTGCTTAGCTGTCTCTCTGTTATATCACCAAAAGTAATTAATTTCTGGAATTCAACTTCATTATTAAGGCATTCATTAAGTCTATGCACTCTGTTTTGTCTATTGGAACCGTTTCTGAGCCTTTATCTAGCTTAGTAACTATACGATTGTCATTTGTTTTAAACTTTCGCAAAACTTTTATGTGCTTTTCCCTTAAAATATTCTTTTCACTATTCCCAATACTTGTGTACATAAGGCAGGAGTCAACTGGTATAGCCGTAAGTCTATAAACTTCTTCGCAAGATAAGGGTCTTTAGCCCACTGTCTGTACTTCTGTTTCTGTTGCATTAATCATTACACGACTATCAAAAATGTTTGGATCAGGTGAAGAAAAACCTCTATCTATATCGTATTAAGATCAAAATTAGGAAAATTGTACAAGTGACTAGCCTCACTTAGACGATTCTCATCATTTGAGGTGGATTTTCAAGACTCCTTAACAACCTTATGAATTTATTTCTTGATATGTGTTGACAGCTTTCACAATATAACGCGAAAATTGCTATTTTAAACGTTTCACAAGGTCCTCCATAGAGTAGAATAACTCCGTTACACTTTTCAACATTTCAGTGGAAGAATGTTTCACAGAACCACTCTGCTTCACAGCATAGCGCTATAGTGTTCTTTCATAAAATGGAACTCTTGAGCAATGAAGGATTCCAAGTATTCCTTCGGCTACAGATGCGATCATCTAATTTTGGTATATGCCCCTGTGAGATCAAAATAAATCATTCTGGACAAAGTCATACTTCGAAATGATAATAAGGTTGAGTCATTATATCTTCAACCTGACAAATTCCGATCCTCGGAAAAACTGGATAAATACATGATGCAAAATTTATCAGCTTAGCCAAGTGAGATAGGCATCATTTGGTAGAATCCGATTAGTACTCGTTGATGATTGAAGGTGGAAAGAAAGTATAAGTCACAAAACGATTTAAATCACAAACCTCCGAGTTGTCGGCTCCTCTGTGAACTACCAAATGAACCACAACGTTCGGCTGCTGAACACATACTCACTACACGCCTTTCTGAAAATAAAGTCATCCTTCCAGTTACACCTCAGTCCTTCTCTCCTAATATTTCATGGTATCGTGGACACACTTTTGCCCATTCCGTTCACCTACCTTTCTACACTCACTGTCTTTATTATACAAGCATCTTATTTCACTCAGACACTTCGATCATGCCTGCTTACTTGAACCTTGACATACCGAATTTATCCCTTCCTCAAGTCAATCACAAAGCAGAGAGAAAATGTTAAATCATATGGAAATGGAAATTTCGGTGCTGAAATGTACATCATATTTCCATCTGTCAGATGATTAGCTTCAGTCGCAGATTTTGCATCATCCGAATGAAACACCACCACCAACGCCACCACCACCACCACTACCACCATTCGTCATTATAAACCGGTTGCCAATCCACAACCACCTGGTTAATTCACAGTATTGCCTAGAGTACTCTTATTAAACAATATCATACACATACAATAACCCCTCCATCTGAAAGGATTGTTCTGCGAGTGAATTTGTAACAGAATTAAATACCGAGAATTCCATACCGTCACCCTTATTGTTTCCAACAAAGCGAATATTATTATCATCATCATTATCATGATTATTATTATTCTATAATAAGTCACATCATGAAGCAAACAACTTCATGGACAAAATCTGAAATAATACGCAGAATAAGTGATCTCATTCAGCATGCAATTATTTCAGAAGTATAAGTCATACAGAAATAAGTCGGAAATCAATAGAAAGATATTAAATCCACCTGTGCGACAGTGTCACCAATTGAGGCGTAAGTATAATATCTTTGAAAAAAACAAACCATTACCATCGATAGTACCTATTTGAGATTTATGCCTTCAGTATTCTGACGGACACAACATCCCACGCTTTTCAACCACCATGTGAACTGAATCTAACACGAGTTATTTACAATTCATCACCAATCAATCTTTCTTTACACCCCACAGTGTTATGTAGAACGAAGACTAACGACTTCCCACAACCTCATTCAATCTGATATACTTTTCATTTACAACTGAATTACATGATCACAACGCACCATCAGTAATAAAAGTTTAATAACTCATTCCATGCAAACAACTTGCAATGATGCATGATAACTGATTTCATTTGACAAATAGCCATTTCACAGCACAGGATCGACTGAGAAGTTAGTGAAAAACTCGTGCGACTAGCTATACAACGATACTACAAATAAAGAAGTCAAGTATTCAGTGAGATGTCGTTGACACCAAAGAAAACAATAAAGTCAACAACCTGAGACTTCTATTCGAATATCTCTGCTCTGTCATAACAGTATGTGCGAGGAATCATTGAAAAGATTAAATGCACGTTACGCACACAGTTTATTGTCCATATTCACATCAAGCTAACTCCTTCACGCTATCGATCCTAGTTGTATTCTCCACATATATCCGAAGAAGATGCTGAATCATTCCCATTACATTACATCACATGCTGTTAGCCTTGATTCCATAGACAAAGTTTCAGCTGTCAGTCCATCTCTACACCTGAATATGTTAGATCAAACAAATGTCACCATATCCTATCCCATTCTGCAGTCTCATGTATTTTCACACATGATTCTGGTTATCCCTCTCTTTACATGCCTCACATTCACCAAGCTGTATCAATCTTGATTTACCTCTAACTGAGCACTCACACAGCATTCTTTGACCACTCAGTCGTTGCAAGAGACTTGCAAAACTAAATTATTATGCCGAACTGAACTAACACGATCTCTCGAACTACAAAGCACCTTTCCATATTTGTACGTTTAAATGTCATTCTGATTGTAGCATTATTGACAAAAATTTTCTGAACGTTGTAGACCAATTTTCTCCGTATAACAACAGACTGGAAGCTTTGTATTTTATCTCCACCCTATCACCATTATTTCATCAGTAGTATTGTCATTTGTCATTTGTCATTTGTCATTTAACCTCGCCTGGTTAACTAGTTTACTAGTTACTAGCCGGTCCTAAGCCCGGGTAAAGAGGGAAGGTTGGGCATAGGGCTAGCAACCCTACCCCGTAAAACAAATCTAACCGCTAAAGAAACTTCAAAGCACAAACAAAATATAAAAAATGAAAACAAACTTATTCCCCGCTGGAATCGGAGAGGCGAAATGACGCCAGTTGGTGAAAGCCTTCGGGAAGCCAATTGGCCGATGTGTCTTCTCTCGATGAAAGCGAAAGTAAACGTGGGGACATGGAATGTCCGCACGATGTTTGAACCCAGTAAGGCAGCCCAGATTGCAAAGGAGATGAGAAGGTATAACATCGAAGTGCTTGGGATTTGCGAAAGCAGATGGAATGGGAGTGGACTCTCCAAACTGTCAACTGGAGAATCAATAATCTACTCCGGTCACCCAGACGCCAACCACGAGCACACTGAGGGAGTGGCTATCATGATGTCCTCAAGAGCATCGAAGGCTCTCATGCAGTGGGAACCAATCTCCTCCAGGATCATGACAGCAAGATTCAACTCAAAAGGAAGAAAGGTCACAATCATACAATGTTATGCACCTACAAATAATGCAGAGCAAGAGAAAAAGGAGGAATTCTACAGACAACTTCAATCAACACTGGACAAGACGTCAGTTGGCGATATCAAAATTCTAATGGGCGACATGAATGCCAAACTGGGAGGGGACAACACGGGAAGAGAACTAACCATGGGTCGAGAGGCACTAGGTGAAATGAATGAGAATGGAGAATTGTTTGCAGAATTCTGCGCATTCAACGATTTGGTGATTGGAGGCAGTGTGTTCAGGCACAAAGATATCCACAAAGCGACATGGATTTCACCAGATGGACACACTAAAAATCAAATCGACTTTATCTCAATCTCAAGAAAATGGAGACGCAGTCTACTTAACACAAGGTCAAGAAGAGGAGCAGATGTAGGTTCAGACCACTACCTAGTGCAAGGAACCTTCCAAATCAAGTTAAAGGCCTTCAAGGAAGCTGGTGATAGACCTCAACCCAAGTAAAACACTCGGAAACTGAAGGATGAAACTACAAAGGAGATCTTCATGGCAGCCATCAAGACAAAATGGGAGACGTCGAGGGACATCCCTGAAGAAACCTGTGTGGAAGAACACTGGAAGTCTTTGAAAGCTATGTGGAAAGAAACCTGCACAACAGTATTAGGAAGGAAGAAGAAAGAAGACAAGGAATGGATCTCGACGGATACCTGGAAGCTGATAGAGGAGAGGAGGATGGTGAAGCAGAAGATAAACCAGTGCAAGGATGCTCAACGACAAGAGGAACTGAGCACAATGTATAAAACACTGGACAAAGAAGTGAAGAAGAGTGCACGCAAAGACAAAAGACACTTCTACGAAACACTGGCAAGTGAAGCAGAACAGGCTGCAGGTAAGAGAGACCTGACGACATTGTATCAAATAACCAGGTTGCTATCAGGGAAGAGACCAACACAGATGAAACCAATAAAAGATGAAGAAGGAAATTTAATTACGAAAGAAGAGAAACAGAGGAAACGATGGGCCGACCACTTCAAGAAGCTCTTGAATCGACCACCACCTGCACTTCGTCCAGAAATACCACCTGCAGCCGCTGAATTACAAGTGAACATTAATCCCCCAACGAAAATGGAAGTCCTGAACGCCATAAAGCTACTGAAATGCGGGAAAGCAGCAGGACCAGATGGAATACCGCCAGAAGCACTGAAAACAGATGCAGAGACAACAGCGGCCATGCTCACACCACTATTGCAGAAGGTGTGGAAGGAAGAGAAGGTACCTGACGATTGGAAGAAGGGTTACCTTGTCAAACTGCCGAAGAAGGGAGACCTCAGTGCTTGCAAGAACTGGCGCGGAATCACTCTCCTGTCCACCCCAAGTAAAATATTAAGCCGCATCATCCTGGAGAGGCTAAGGGATGCACTGGATTCAAAACTACGACCGGAACAGGCAGGCTTCAGGAAGTACAAATCATGTGCTGACCAAATTGCAACGCTTCGTATCATCATAGAACAGAGCATAGAATGGCAATCACCTCTCCACCTCAACTTCATCGACTTTGAGAAGGCCTTTGACAGCGTCGACCGAGAAGTAATTTGGAAACTGCTTCAATACTACGGAGTACCGCAAACCTTTATCCGCCTCATTCAACAACTATATGAAGATGCTACATGCCAAGTAATCCACAATGGGAAGCTCAGTGATGCCTTTGAAGTGAAGACAGGAGTGAAACAAGGTTGCCTACTATCCCCCATGATATTCTTGATTGTGGTGGACTGGATCATGCAGCAAACAGTAGGCAGCGAGAAGAGGGGGATACACTGGACGACGGAAAAGAACCTAGAAGACTTGGATTTCGCCGATGACTTATGCCTAATGTCACATAAACTTGAAGATCTGCAGGCAAAAACTAACAAGTTGATAGAAGAGGCAGGCAGCGAAGACGGGACTTCAGGTGAATATAGAGAAGACAGAAGTGATGAAGATACCGCACCACCACCATCAACAACAACAAACTCCAATCACCGTCAACGGGAGAAACTTAAAGGAAGTAACCTCCTTCACTTATCTAGGAAGCACTGTTTCAACTACAGGCGGGACGGACGAGGACGTCAAAGTCAGAATCGGAAAAGCAAGACAGGCGTTCATCAGCCTGAAACCAGTGTGGAGATCTTCTGCACTCAGCATGCGGAACAAGATACGGATTTTCAACACCAACGTCAAGTCAGTGCTCTTGTATGGCTCAGAGACTTGGCGCGTCACGAAAGGTATTTCCAATAAACTACAGACATTCATCAACAACTGCTTACGCTCGCTGCTGAAGATCAGATGGCCAGAAAAAATAAGCAACAAGGAACTCTGGGAACGAACCAACCAAGAACCTATCACGCAACAAATATGCAGGAAGAAGTGGAGATGGATTGGCCATGCACTGAGAAGGCCGACGGAGGACATCACGCGTCAGGCCCTCGAGTGGAATCCCCATGGGAAGCGACGAGTTGGACGTCCGAGGGTGACATGGAGGAGGTCGTGCGAGCAGGAAATGAGAGCTTCTGGGCTGTCGTGGGACCAGGTTCAAAAGATCTCAGAGAACAGAGGTCACTGGAGACGTGCTGCTGAAGCCCTATGTTCCACTAGGAACCCAAGGGACTAATAATAAATAATAATAATAGTATTGTCATTTTAATAATGACCTGTGTCATTACCATCACAACTCATCATATTTTCCCAACAATTTCTCATGACCTAATTGGCAAATTTAGATGTGTGATTGTCGACAAGTGAGGCATTCTCTATGTGTTCAATTCCTCGTTTCAGATTCCCTGTCCCAACAGGAATCGTCTCAGCCCTGTCTCCCAAACATCCAACCAAGCCTACTTCAACTGAGATAGGATGAGATAACTTGAGATGTAAGTGAAAATTCGAATGAGTAGGTGTCGTGTAGAGTAGACTGCCATTGCTTCGGATACATTAGAAGGAGGCAGTGTGTGAGAAGGAATAGGATAGAAGAAGATTTCTCAAGTTTCCCTTAATCCTGATTGGTATTGGCACATCAAACCATATCACAATGAGAGCAATCCATCCGCTTAATCTTCCATAACAACACCAAGTGCATTTATCATCACATATATATATATATGTGTTAGTGGTAAGAAGTAGGCATGAAAGTATTGAGGAGTAGCCTAATTACTATTTCCAAACACTTAACACAACTCATATTTGGAATGGAGTATATCCTCTGGAGGTAAACTGCGATGTAAACTTGTTGTAGACAGAGATTATCAAGTTAAATTTCACTTTAATACAACAGCACTAGTAGAAAGCAAATGGAAGCCCCATTGTGCTCCACCCATAACAGAGAAACATCAGAAGATTTACATAAGATTCTCAACACGGTTGGAACTATGGTCTCATCGGAACACACAAACTCACACAGAGGTAAACACTGTCAGTCGACGGATCACATATAACCGATTAACCGAAATAATCTAATCCATCAAATTCCATGCAATCAATATGTGGTTATGTCCATAGATCAAAGTAACTGGTCAGGATCAGTTGGAATAACGCAGCACAGAATTTAGCCATATATTTAGCTGAATATACAATGACAGACTGGAATAAGATCAGTAAGCTAGAACAACACTCAGCTATTACAATGTCGTACGCACGCATGCATTAATACACAATCACACGATAAATAGGAGTGGAGGGATGAAACCACTGTACGCAAGTCTAATATAATTAGGTGGAGACAGGGAGAGATTGATTGCTGAATCCTTCTTCATCGAATCAACACCGAACCCAGTTAATAGGAATCATGCAACATTCACACTGGAAATTCGCAACTGTTCACCACCAGTGAAGAAAGGAACACGAGTTGAGATGACCATAAATAAGCAGTTAGTTATTGGAAGTTGTATGATTACACTGATGTGATTATGAGTAGTAATCATTTATCCTCGAAACGTCATCATCAAGTTAATTAATACTGTATCACTGCTGAATGTATACCAAATGTATAAATCTAATATGGAGTTGTAAATTATCATTCTTCAATTAATGTGCTGAAGTCAATATCATAAAGCTTTACAAACTCGTCATTTACACATTAATCCAACTCACACTAATTTGTTAAATACACTTCACATTTCAGATCAATGACAAAGTCTCCTTCCTATCTATGTTTCCCAATTAACTTGGTCTTCATACATGAAATTTTCATTGGCAGTGTAACTTACTTCTTTAGTGTACTTACTACTATTACTACTGATGTTAGACCCATATTTCATGCTTTTCGATACATGAAGCTTCTTACCCCATTGTCACAAGTCATTCTGTCTTATCCACACTTGAAGGAGGTCACTCGTGACTCGAATAGCTCAGTGGAAACATCTGTGATATGTGTATTGGGTAATGCATGTTCAGATTTCAGGTGGGACGTCAATTCCCTTGAGGTAGCAGATACGCCTTACTGACGAGTGGCAAGTTTGACAAGTAGGAAGCATAGGTTGGATATGCCTTTCTGATGATTGCCTTCATCTTGCGAATATCTATCCGGGAGTCCACATTTCAAAATGATTAGTTGTATTCGGTCAGTAGTGATGACCAGACAACATTAAGTCGGTTACCTTTAATAATCCACCAGTGATTTTGCGATCACTCTCTCCCTCCATCTAACGACATTAGATTTTAGAAGTGTCGCCTAATCCCTTACCATAGCATGATTGTGAAACAGTTCATGCAAATTGATCGTTAAATCTTTCTCGAAGTTACCTATCCCAATAGAGTTTATACTTTTACATTTCGCCTAATGTTTATGCTGCATTATCTCAACTGACCGTAATTGGCTGCTTTATCTGATAAATATATACAGGACAGATACCAGGTGGCGATTTTGAGATTAAGTTTATAGGAATTTTATTCTACCACAATGTCCAAGGTTTACGCTTACATTCATGAAACTTATGGTCTTTCTGTTAGAAGATCAGTAAATATATTTGTATGACTTTCATAGACTGAAGAAGTATGTACAAACTGTCGCTTTATATTTAACATCGGATGAAAAAAAGCTACATCATACCTAAGCATCGTTATTTTTGGACTCTAGTTCGAGCAGATATAAGGGGAAGAGAAATAGAATATCCAGTAAATAATATCCTGCAATTTTTAATGTATCACATACGTAATCTAATATGGAATTATACTCTACCTTAGTGACCAAGATTTATTCATACATTACTAATTGGGAGCAAACCTCAACCTTTCTTGACCACTTTTAATGGTATGTTTAAATTATTATAGAAATGCATAGCCTTGATGATAGGTTAACACAAGAGTTTTCTCTACAAACTACCATCTTGTAGAGATTTATTAACTGATTTTAGGTTGGAGTTCATCATGCACTGACATCAGTCGAAGGAACATTTCAAACTTGAGAGTACTTGACAGCTGTCTTAGGACTCCTCAGCAGGGCGCACTCATGACCTTCAGGTTCCATGGCCATTACGAAATCATTGAGCCAGTAGGTTGGAATCCAGTGGTCCATATTTCCTACTTTTATCAGTTCATGATATAGTATGACCTACATCCATTATCGTAGTTGAGTAACTGTCTCTACAAACCTCCAGATAGAATTAATCCTTCACTCACTGGTGACTAGCTTCGATAGACGATCCCTGTAGTTCCAATGAGAAGTCATGACTAGTGGAATTAACCTAGTTGAACACGAGGACAGTTACTCAATGACGACATTCGATGTAGGTCGCCTTATATCTTGAAGTGGTAGAAATAGGAGATATGGATCATATGATACTGACCTAGTGGGTCAGTGGTATCGTACTGCCCACGGAACCTGAAGGTCCTGGATTCGATCCCTGGAGGGGTCGTAGATTCACACAGCTATCCAGTGCTCCCAGGCTTCAAATGTTTCTTCAAATTATGTCATTTTGTGATGAATTTAGACCTAAAGTCAATATCTTTTTATCATTTGACTGTCTGAGATAACCGTAGTTTGGCAGACTAGTATTTATACTAGTTGGTCGCTGGTTCGAGTCCTGCCATGGTTCAGATTTTCATCTCACCTTCAATCATCACCCAGTATAAATATCTTTTTAGTTGATATTGTAGGGATATCTTTTAAAATTCTCCAATTTTACTAGATTATTAAAATTGTATACATTTTGAAGATAATTAACTCAATCTAGTTAGTTACCTTAATAATTGTAGTATTTAGACATCGTTTTCAGTTTAGGCAATGTAATGGTATATCATGATGGCATTCATTTTATTTGGTCAATACAAAATTTTAAACATGCATGTCTATTATATTATTCATAAGAGATGAAATTAGGTCATCTCCTATATCAGTTGATTTAGGTCATGTAGTCTCTGCCCTAGTTAAATAATTCTACATTCTATTATCTATTGAAATATTTCATCCAATAGTTATGTATATCGAACTCATGAAAACAAATTATTGAAAGTAGTTTTCAAAATTACAAATTCTATATAATGCTTACATACATTATACCTTTCATTTACTTTTATAAGACAATAATATTTTATAACTTCAGAAGAAGAAAATACATTAACTATAATTGTTATTATTATTGTAAGAAATCTTATTGAAAAGTAGTATGTATGAAAAATCAAATTGGACAGAATTGACTACACCATGGGATACATTAATCGATTGTATAATGGTAGAAGAAGGTCATCCAAATGCAAGTATATTCATGTGTGGAGTTGCAAAAGTCTATGGAAGTTTAATGGGTTATATATTTCCATTTATTGGTACACTTGGATTGATTACTAATTCAATTGTTGCTTTAATATTTCTGATTATAATTCGTCAAGTAAATAGACAATTCACATTCTTAGGATTTCTAGCAATATCAGACATTACAATTAATATCTTTATGGGTTGGTTATGGCTTTTCCCTACCTATGGTTTACCATTTATAACTTCAGGTAATATATATTACTTTTTAATGACTAAATCAAGTATTATTTGTCGTTTATTTAAATTTTTTCAATATTTCTGTTGTATTCTTCGAGGAAATATCTATGTAGTATTGGCAATTGATCGTTTACTTTTTATGCATAAACCTCTAATATACAATAATCTACCAGGTTATTTCACTGTAGTACTTATATTTCTAATCTTTATTATTACGTTTTTAATGTCATTACCAATTACAATATTCACCGATTTAATATCCGCTTATGGGCTTTACACATGTTGGTTCAGTGATCATGGTAGGTTACTTTCATTTTATCAAATTTTATTTTCAAATTCATGTCTAGTACAAATAACACTAGTCACTATGTTCGATGTATTCTTTTTAGTGAAAGTGATAAATTGGTCACATAATCGTCCTACAGGAAATGAAACAAATTCTAAACAAAAAGGGAATATTTCACCAATAATTACTCTTCTTGTTTTAAATATTTTTTCTTTTCTATTTGCAGCACCTAGTGGAGTAGTTTACATGATTTTGACAACAATTACTGATTCAAGTATAGAATATACTCGTCTATTAACTTTTTTTATTCATATTTCATGGATTTTAATCTTCTTACAATCATCATTAAATATCTTATTGTATTTCAGTCGTATTAACAAGTTTCGTCAAATTCTATTTCAGTTGATCTCTTTTCATTGTGTTACAATATCAAATGTTGAAAGAAGTTCAACAGCTTAATAGCATATACAACATTAACTTCTGTAGTGTTAAACAGAAAATTTATTGTATCTAAACAGTAGAAAGTTATCAACATTATTGTTTCCTATCACCTACATGGCACTGTTAAAATATTTCTTTAAACATTCAGGAATATATATTTTTCTGTGTATACTTAATCTACACTTGAAGAATGCACAATATAAAAGTATGCCATACATTTTTATATTTTAAAACAGAAATGTTTACCTCATGTTTAGTCAGTATTAATTTTAGATTTCTAATTGATATATTCTTATATTGTTGGGTTTATACTAGTGAGTGTTCTAAAAGACAAGTTAATATACTAACAACAACAATAGCGATACAAAGACTTATCACTACCTTACTAAAAATTATCTTCAGCCTCGCCTTGTGAAGTATTATATAATCAAACTTATGTCGTCTAGTCTTAAATACTGAAAGAATACAACTGATTACTTTAAAATGTGTAAATCAAGCCGAGAGACTCATCATCACTTTGCACTGGGATAGATATTAGTCAGATGAAGGCAATCATCAGAAAGGCATATCCAACCTACCGTTCCTACTTGTCAAACTTGCCACTCGTCAGTAAGGCGTATCTGCTACCTCAAGGGAATTGACGTCCCACCTGAAATCTGAACATGCATTACCCAATACACATATCACAGATGTTTCCACTGAGCTATTCGAGTCACGAGTGACCTCCTTCAAGTGTGGATGAGACAGAATGACTTGTGACAATGGGGTAAGAAGCTTCATGTATCGAAAAGCATGAAATATGGGTCTAACGTCAGTAGTAGTAGTGTGAGTGGTAGTAGTTATAGTAGTTCCTCGCACATATTGTTATGACAGAGCAGAGATATTCGAATAGAAGTCTCAGGTTGTTGACTTTATTGTTTTCTTTGGTGTCAACGACATCTCACTGAATACTTGACTTCTTTATTTGTAGTATCGTTGTATAGCTAGTCGCACGAGTTTTTCACTAACTTCTCAGTCGATCCTGTGCTGTGAAATGGCTATTTGTCAAATGAAATCAGTTATCATGCATCATTGCAAGTTGTTTGCATGGAATGAGTTATTAAACTTTTATTACTGATGGTGCGTTGTGATCATGTAATTCAGTTGTAAATGAAAAGTATATCAGATTGAATGAGGTTGTGGGAAGTCGTTAGTCTTCGTTCTACATAACACTGTGGGGTGTAAAGAAAGATTGATTGGTGATGAATTGTAAATAACTCGTGTTAGATTCAGTTCACATGGTGGTTGAAAAGCGTGGGATGTTGTGTCCGTCAGAATACTGAAGGCATAAATCTCAAATAGGTACTATCGATGGTAATGGTTTGTTTTTTTCAAAGATATTATACTTACGCCTCAATTGGTGACACTGTCGCACAGGTGGATTTAATATCTTTCTATTGATTTCCGACTTATTTCTGTATGACTTATACTTCTGAAATAATTGCATGCTGAATGAGATCACTTATTCTGCGTATTATTTCAGATTTTGTCCATGAAGTTGTTTGCTTCATGATGTGACTTATTATAGAATAATAATAATCATGATAATGATGATGATAATAATATTCGCTTTGTTGGAAACAATAAGGGTGACGGTATGGAATTCTCGGTATTTAATTCTGTTACAAATTCACTCGCAGAACAATCCTTTCAGATGGAGGGGTTATTGTATGTGTATGATATTGTTTAATAAGAGTACTCTAGGCAATACTGTGAATTAACCAGGTGGTTGTGGATTGGCAACCGGTTTATAATGACGAATGGTGGTAGTGGTGGTGGTGGTGGCGTTGGTGGTGGTGTTTCATTCGGATGATGCAAAATCTGCGACTGAAGCTAATCATCTGACAGATGGAAATATGATGTACATTTCAGCACCGAAATTTCCATTTCCATATGATTTAACATTTTCTCTCTGCTTTGTGATTGACTTGAGGAAGGGATAAATTCGGTATGTCAAGGTTCAAGTAAGCAGGCATGATCGAAGTGTCTGAGTGAAATAAGATGCTTGTATAATAAAGACAGTGAGTGTAGAAAGGTAGGTGAACGGAATGGGCAAAAGTGTGTCCACGATACCATGAAATATTAGGAGAGAAGGACTGAGGTGTAACTGGAAGGATGACTTTATTTTCAGAAAGGCGTGTAGTGAGTATGTGTTCAGCAGCCGAACGTTGTGGTTCATTTGGTAGTTCACAGAGGAGCCGACAACTCGGAGGTTTGTGATTTAAATCGTTTTGTGACTTATACTTTCTTTCCACCTTCAATCATCAACGAGTACTAATAGGATTCTGCTAAGTGATGACTATCTCACTTATTCTTGCTGATAAAGAATAATGCATGAATTTATTCAGCTTGCTGAAACATGAGAATACACGAAGCCTAATGTTATAACTAATACTGTTTCGCTATGAGATATATCAAATACACAGCTTAAAGGGGGAATTACACTTTATCACAATATTCAAGCTCCACTATTATATAAGTGACACGGCATTTTTTTTATCTATGTTAGTCTTTTAATGCGTCTTATGATAATAGGCAAAATACTGACAGCAAATATAACTCGCTTGCTGCATGCGAGTCAACAAGCATTCAAAGATTTTGGATTTAGAGTCAATAAAATGAATCTAATAATGGTTTCATCAAGTACTGTGGTGTACATTCATTCCCTTTCAAAAAGAGATCTGAAGACTTGTCAATTTTTCAAAAGAGAAATCAGAGTAGAAGAATACTCAGAGGGTAAATTGGAGCCCATCACAATCACTTCACGGTATTCATCTATTTGTTTATCTTTTTAGTTAGTTAGTTATGTAAGTGTGTAGATAGGTAGGTGCCCCACACAGCTGGACACTATCATTTACTAGATGATGTTTCAAGACCAAGTTTTTCGCTGCAATAATACTGGCAAAGTAATCATAAATTTCTCACTTGATTTTTACCATTTTGTTCTGTGCTCATTTTATTGTAGTGAACAATAAAATGCCTGAAATGCCTGAAATACAGACTGACACATTGTCACTACACAAATGAGGCTTTTTTCCCAATAGATAGTGTTAAATATACAATTTGTACAATTTGTCTGATGCCATTACATAATACTTAATTGATTTACCATTTTCAATAATTTTTTCACCCCCTTCTGAGTTATATACTCTCTATGTACCATTCCATATATTACATAATCTATTTGTTATCATTCGCACTTCAATTGTTATTATAATCATAAATGCCTATGTCATCACCCGCTCTATTATTACTGTCATCACCATATAGTGTTTAGTTTTCCTCACAGGATATAATTTTTTCCAAATACCATATATATACGATTGTACAGCTTGAAAATAAATTCGTTGAAAAGAGTCTCTTCGCTGAATATCTTGTTCTTAATGTTACAATGGGAATTATTAAATTATTAAAAATATGCAAGGACCCAATGACGATGAAGGAACTTAATGGGTTTCTGCGCTATTCTGTCAAACTTGCTTTGGTGAAAACTGAGATTACTTTCCTCGAAAGTTGTATTGATACAAATGAATATCCGAAACTGTTCTGGAAAGCACTTAGGAGAAACCATATCCGGCCCAATTCTAAAACACTGAAGCGTCATGCACTTAATCGTATTGATGCCATTAGCTCTCGTATTGTTGAGTTAAAACGAAATATATCCACGAGAAATCATGCCCTTTATGAGTTATCTACTGATGAACGCAAACAGTTCGAGGAGTATGTCATTACAGTCGTAGAAAAACAGTCTCAGTCGGCCAATCTTAAACACTCCGATGGTCTGAAGCCAGTTGAAATGGAAAGTAAATTTCCGAATAATCCAGAAAAGTATGTATTTAACCACTCTCACGTTAATCTTTCGACAATTCAAATGCAAGCCCTATCGCTGGGCTCAAAGTTTTGCAGCAGTGCATCCAAGGTTAACAGATTACATACCCAAGTACAATTTGAAAATTTAATCAGCCAGATTGTCGGTCTTACGCCTGCATCGCCGCAAGAATTCCAGCATTTCAAGTCCACTGTTCTAGATTGCTGTCACCAATTTATCAACTCCAAAATCAGTTCTAGCTCTTTATTAACCAAGGACCATATACAACAGCTAAAACTAATCAAAGATAACAGGGATATTATCATAAGCCGTCCTGATAAGGGAGGAGGCATTGTCCTAATGAATCGTCAGGAGTATACTGATAAACTTTCCGTAATCCTCTCTGATCCCACTAAGTTTAGTAAACCCGAAGGTGAGCCCAATAAGACACATATAATTGAAACACAACTCACAAATGTCTTAAAAAACATGAGGGATAAATCAATAATTGATCCTGATTTATATGAACGTATCCGACCGGTTGGCTCTATAATCCCACGTCTATATGGACTACCGAAGATACATAAAACGGGATTACCTCTTCGTCCGATCCTCGATATGGCTGGTTCTCCCTATCACCGAACTGCTCAATGGTTAGCTGAAATTCTGGAACCTGTTAGAAGGCAAGTATCGAGTTTTTCTATCCGTGATACATTTCAGTTTGTTGAGGGTATTAAGGATTTTAATGCTCTAAACAAGATGATGTTTTCATTAGACGTCACTTCATTGTTCACGAGTGTGCCACTCACCGAAACTGTCTGTTATGTATGTGACTATATTGATGCACATAATTTAGACGTAGGACTACCAACGAGCTGCTTGAAAGAGCTTTTGTTGAGGTGCACATTTAATGTCCAATTCAGTTTCAATAATGAAATCTATAGACAGAAAGATGGAATTGCGATGGGGTCACCATTGGGACCACTG
The DNA here is from genome assembly GCA_944470555.2 of Heterobilharzia americana. NCBI lineage: Eukaryota > Metazoa > Platyhelminthes > Trematoda > Strigeidida > Schistosomatidae > Heterobilharzia > Heterobilharzia americana. The sequence goes on along the minus strand of OX104129.1, from coordinate 68,376,342 downwards.
CTAGCAGATTTCTTCATGTCGAAACTGGAAAATTCAAACTTCGTCAAACTATTGATAGCTTTGACTTTTATAGAAGATATATGGACGACACGTTTGTTATTTGCGACAAAAATGTAGACCTCGACGACGTGCTTCGTTCATTCAATGAATGTCATCAAGCCCTCAAGTTTACTATAGAGAAGGAATCAGAATCAACTATTCCTTTTCTTGATGTGCTTCTCACCCGACGTCAGAATGGATACCTTAAAAGATCCATCTACAGAAAACCAACGTGGAACGGACAACTAACTAATTTTTATAGTTGGGTGCCCATCAACAGAAAAAGAAATCTTATTCACTCTCTTTGCTATCGAATAAGAAGTATCTGTAGTGACGATTGTATCGAGGAAGAGCTATCTTTCTTAAAAAGCATACTTGTCGAAAACGGTTACCCTAGCCGTTTTATTGATAAAAATATGCGGGAAAGAAACACTAAACCAGTCATCCACTCGGTCTCAAAGAAAAGATTGTTTATGAGCCTAGAGTTTAAAGGAGACCTAGCATCGGATGTACTGAAGAATCGTCTTACCAGATCAATCAATAGGACTTTCTTCGCAGCAAGACTCCAGTTGACTTTTACCAGCCGCAACCTATTCTCCACCTGCGTTAAAGACAAGCTTCCTCGTTTGGCCGCCTCTATGTGCATCTACCAGTTCACCTGCTCCTGTGGAGCAAGGTACATCGGCCGTAGCCAGAGAATGCTTTCTACACGTATACGAGAACATGTTCCTGCTTGGTTTTATAAAGGTGAAAGAAAGTCTGTTAGAAGTTCGATTCTAGAACATTTGATTGACTTCCATCACACAACAAATCCAGACGATGACTTTGAAATTATTTATCGAATTCGCCCAAACCTCCCACGTTCTCTTCGTTTTCAACTCCTTAAAACAGCGGAGGCTTTAGCTATTCATGAACTAAGACCTGATCTGTGTGTACAAAAGAAGTATGTGCAGTCACTGTCTTTATCATGGCCATAACATTTTCCCACCCCATTAGCTCCCCCTCCCACTTTGTTAATTTAACCTTTGTATCCTTCCTTTATCACTATTATTGTTATTATAATCGCCTTCACTTCAACTAGTTTCCGGTGTTATTTCACTTAATTGTCTTAATCCTTTTAGAAAACATTGACTTCATCTTGTCCAATTTGTCTAATGCCATTACATAATACTTAATTGATTTACCATTTTCAATAATTTTTTCACCCCCTTCTGAGTTATATACTCTCTATGTACCATTCCATATATTACATAATCTATTTGTTATCATTCGCACTTCAATTGTTATTATAATCATAAATGCCTATGTCATCACCCGCTCTATTATTACTGTCATCACCATATAGTGTTTAGTTTTCCTCACAGGATATAATTTTTTCCAAATACCATATATATACGATTGTACAGCTTGAAAATAAATTCGTTGAAAAGAGTCTCTTCGCTGAATATCTTGTTCTTAAATATAAAATGTCGAAGCTGAGGAGAATATTATTGAGGTCTATTTTCTAAGCCATCCTGTAAATAAGGATTATAAGAACGACAATAACAGTTAATACTTTAAGTTGTAGAACTTCCGTTCAAACTAATCTACAAATAATATACAATCATAATTGGAAGTTCATCCTTCCAAGAAGTTAACTAGCCGAATGACCAAGACCGCTTCATACACAAAATTAATCAGGCAGATAAAGACAACTAATTACAATGAAGGTTAAAATGCAAAACGCTAGCCGAGCACGAATGATCAGGTCCCATAACAAATGTAGACGAAATCTCAGTTGACTAAATAGGGTGGATAGGTAATGGGACCCCATTCCAAATTAGATATATCAGTTTAATTGATAACACACAGTCATACAGTTTTATTTACTTGATGATATGTCGAGCATAAATTATCATTGCTTATAATCATATCAATGTTATCTTATTATTTCCGACATCTGACTTTTATACTCCTATCATCTCACATTCTTTGCTTTTATTGGTAGTAAAAATTTCCATATATCAGGTACAGGTGATGCGTCATTCCTATTACATATGTTGGGTTTTGATTCGATGGTCATAGATTCTGCAATCACTCTCTCTCTCTGCACCCAATTATATTGGACCTAAGTAAAGTGATTTTATCCCACTCTGTTATGTGGTTGTGTGTTAATGCAAACATTGTAATAGCCGAGTCTTCTTCTACATTAATGATCTTATTCGGGTCTGTCATTCAATATGTAGCTAAATTCCATTGTTCAGCTATCTTAACTGATCCCGACCGGATAGTTTAACCTATGTACTTGACCACAGAGCCATTATATGGAATTTGATAGATTAGATTACTTTGCTTAATTGGATCTATCGGATCATTAAGCCAGGTGACAAGGCTTATCTCTTAGTGAGTTTGTAGGTTTAAACGCCAGCCGTGATTCCAGTCTTGTTGAGGATCCTACGTGAAGTTTCTGATGTGCCTTCCTTATAGGGTAACACAATAGAGTCTGTGAACTTTTTACTCGTGTTGTCCTTATTATTCGTACTTGTGTTACTTTTATCATTCCGTTTCTTATGTTTTCGTACAAATTTCTCAGTAAACTGCTGCGGATAACTGTTGACCATTAACTCCTCTTTTGTGCGTTTCAGTTCCTTGTTTAGGTCTTTGACTAGTGAATTTTCTAGCTGTATCATTTAGACATTTGACTAAATCTGCCTTCACTGACTGACATTGGATGATATGACTTGAAGTCTAGACACCTGTTGCAATGTGTCAGTTTTCTGTAGATGGTACTATTCAAACCAACGTGTGTCCTTCGTTTTATTTTGCTATCCAAAATAGGTAATTCTCCTTGTTCATTTTCGACCTCATAAATGAACTGGATTGTGTCCACTACTAAGTTTATATGTATGAGGAAATTGTTGACATGTTCCGATTTGTTTACAGTGAATGTCCTTTCCATGTATTGCCACCATATCTTAGAGGCAGGATTAAACGTTTGAAATGATAATGTGCGATAATTTACCCCCGAAACGTCATCCAGTAAATAATATTGTTTCACTGTATTATAAATAGAATAAACGAGTCTAATATGGAATTAAATTTACCACAGTTCCCAAGTTCTACACTTCTACTATACGAATCACATTACAAACACAGTTTGTTGAAGCGTGAAGATAGGCAGGGTTAAAGGGTTCAATAAATAATAAACTGGTAGGCTATGGGCTCAAGTCTCACTGAGAACAACATCACTCTACCTGACGAGTCCTAAATAGGACGAAATGCCCATCCTGTATTCCACTGCTAGTCACCATCACCGATTAGATGGTCGTTATTCAGGCAGTTTTGAGGCTTCCTCATAGGTATTCATATGCTAACAGGGGTCAAACAATTCGATCCAGTGAAACAAAACGGAAATCAACGCTTGATACTTCCAATAGGGATAAGTTAACACATGTTCCAGATACTAGAGAAATACTAACGTCGGTATGAGATTATAATCATAAAAGTTAGGTGGGGAAGTTATGGTCATTTTGACCTTGACAGAGGATTATATATCTGTAAGTAAACAATTCGGTCTCGCTTCATGTTACATACAAAAAACTAACGTATAAATATGGTGTACCACACTATACAAGTTTTATTCCCATTACTGTCGTTCCTGTGAGGATAAATTTTATTATGTGGAAGGGACTGAATGAGATCACTATAACTGGCTTAAAGGATATCTTTTTGTTGGTTGAAGCTTTACTTCATTCTGAACATCACTTCCAAACACGAATATTACAGCTAACTGCTATCAGGGTGATGTAACCCCTAACTTTTTAATTTTATTCTTCTCATCGTGTACTTAAGAAATATGATTAGTAACACAAAATGAACATTATTTAATACCATACATGCTCACCGGAAAGGTTATGCATTCAAAATATACCTGTGCTTAGTATTTTGGTGTCCTAAATATATAAGGATTTTGTTACAACTGCAGATAGATGGAGCTCTAATTCACCTTTTATCAATCCCCCATATATTTGCTAAGTCTTGCATCATAGTTCACTCAGGTGATTAGTTACATGGCTTGTTCGCTTTCCAATATCCATCATTATATTTGGGATTTGAATTATGTAAGAAAGTAGGTAGCTCTTGTTTCTACTATTTCCTCCCAATTTAGATAAATATATGAATAATTTACCTTTATTTTCATGATACTGTTACCACAGAGAAGCTCTACCCCTCTAACTAAAACTATACATGCCCCAGATGTGGTACTCAGATCCAGCAGTTCATGTAAAGTTTGAGAATCTTCAAGATTAAGTTAAACTAGGTGTTGCTACTTCTGTCAATTATCAAGACAGGATGAAAGCCAAATTAGTGAATATTATTCATCATTGTTCCAGAGGTTATCTTAAACAGAAAGATACTTTAACGTCTAAACATCTTCAAGTCTTTAAAGAATTGAAGCGTAGTACTGATACAGTTATTCACGGGCCAGATAAAGATTCAGATATAGATTTTATGAATATTTATTAGGAAACTGTTCCTTAGAAAACTGCTAGACTCTTTAAGAGAAAGTAATAGGTGGTTGGACGGGACCACACTATGAAGGAAAACTTCAATTTATTAAGACCCGTGGAATCTCAATTCTGATACCTTTACGGCTTTCTGAACATTTATATGCTTAATAGTCCTCTATGTTTAGTGACGTCAAGTTGGAGGCCTGGAAAACATAAGGATGATCAGTGGTGGTAGAGCAATGAGATCCCAATAATAAACATGTTTCTAAGTTTGTTTATAAACATGCTTTTGAGTCAATAGGATACTTTCATAATATTAATCTTAGAGACAGAACCATGTTTCCTTTTAACACAAATGTTTTGTTTACTAATATTGCTGTATGCAGACAGTTGAAGTTTTATATGTCTTCCGATAAGATTTCACTTAGTGGCCCCTTTTGAATTTTGGATTACAAAACATTTTCCACCTGACATATTATTTTAAATATGTCCTCTGAAAAAGTACTAGGGATTCTTGAGCATTTTTAAAATGTTTTTAACTAACTTTTTTCCTAATTGAGATAACAAAACGACAAAAAAATGTTACATTAGATGAAAATGAACTTTTAAATGCACAAAAATACATCATATTTGTATTCCTCGAATTGTAAATTTTTGTACTGGCTGAATAAACCACTGAAACTAAATTTATGTTTGCTTTTCTGTTCATTTTTTTTAATATTATAGACCAGATATTAATTCTAAACCAGCTGGTTGTTTCATATTATTGGCTTTAAAACTATTATTATTAACATCATTCAAATGGAATAATCATTTCATCTGAAAATATTTGTTCTGGAAGTGAATTTGTTGAAATATATGCCGAGAATTCCATATTGTATTATACATATTGTTTGGAATGATGCAGTTATTATTATTGTTGCCTATTTCTTATTTTAAGGAACTTATTTTCTGGGCTATTAGTGTTAGATTGATATCTGAGGGTAAATATTTTCTCCAAGTCGATGTTATAGCCATTGGAATCTTTTGGTAGTAGACACCTACATGTGAAATGTCGAAAGTTTGTTTTCTACAAAAGATATGTAGACAATACTATAATTATCTGTGACAAAGAGAGAAATATAGCATCTTTTCTAAGCGAAATAAAATCTAACTCAGAGTAGTATGTGATAAATATGTGAGGGCGAAGAAGATAACTTTATGCCATACATAGATATCCCCACTGATAAGATGGGATAATGAAATAACCTATCAGTTGTAACTCTAGATAGGGAGAGCAGTATATAACTTACCAAGGTGTCAGGGAATTTCAATATGAATGGATTCTAAGGGTTACAATAAATGAGAAAATGTAAAGCCTCAAGAAAGTTCTACTCAGTGACGATTATCCTCTGAAATAATAACTCTGAGCAGAAAACAATCACTGTTCAGCCAGTTCTAAAGAAAGATGTATACATCATGCTACCATGTATAGGGGATTCACAATGTCTGGCTACCAAACAAAGACTTAAGATAGACATCTGCAGAATATACTACTTAGTAAGGGTTGACATTATAGAGAAAACTAAACTTATGTACTCCTGTAAACCCTTGTAGGATTTGAACAATCAGACCACATCCAATCGAGCTTATCGGCCTACATGAACTTTTGTTTACACGTACATATAATGGACACGTTAACCTAAACCAGTAAGGACCATAAAGCTTATTTCAGAATGTTTGCAACAACAGGCCAAACTGAACTATCCAATTGATCCAGGCAACAGACGTTGAACTTCATTTTTAGCTAAGCTTATAATCGGGGAGAATCAAATAGTGGATTCCTGTATTTTTAAAATGTATACTGGGCATGTACCTAAGTTAAAAAGAAGTGAAAAACAGTTTCCTATTACAATAACCCCCTCCCCCCTTGATAACTGAGTTTCATTATCAGGAGTGATTTATATGTCACCTTTCCCAATGCGCAATGATTGGAGGTGAAACGAAAATTTGGGCCGTGAGAGGATTCGAACCAACAAACATCAATTTTCCTACCCGGTAAAACCGCTTGGTCCTATTCACGTTGTCTGCCCAGTCAAGATTTCTCATCCCGATCGAAATAAACTTGAATTAGGGAGAGAGTGAATCATACTGATTATCAGTCTGATTATCTGAGATGGCTGTGTAATAATGGGCACTGCTGATCAGAATGGATATAAGTAGTATGTGTTGTGAGAGCGACAGAAACCATATGGATAAATATTCTGCCGAGAGAAAGGCAAGAGAGAATTTAGGCGCATTAAGAGCAATGAAGCACATTGTGCAAATAATTGTCTTAGTGGAAAGTGTACAATATTTTTACGACTGTTGTACCACATGTTAATAGTTAACATTCCTTCCTTCATCTCTGTCTTCTCGTCTCCTACAACTGGTGTTGTTGCTCCTAGACATGATGAAGATTTTGTGGCCTGCAGTGTTTGAGGATGAAGACATCAAGGTCTTCCTCAGGGACTTCCAGTCGGTCACGGAGCTGGTGGGTGTCTGGGATCCAGGAGCGAAGGTTTTTGTGCTTGGCACATTGCTGAGGGGTAGAGCGAAAGCAGCATATGATGGCTTGGAAAGTGGGGATGGAAAGGAGACTTGGAAGAGAATGGTTGAACGCCTGGAGATGAACTTTGACAGCCCAGCCGGACAAGAAGCTAGCGATACAGCAGTTCCGGAGCACGAAACTTCGAATTGACGAAGATCCTCTGGTATTGGCTTTGAAGTTGACTAAACTACTTTGGTGAGTAATTTCCACTTTGGATGAGGACTCCAAGACATAATTGTTGGCTACACAGTCCACCAAAAGTGTCCCGAATGCCACCTTCCAGCAGCCGCGGCTACTGAACATAGCCCAACCCATAGATATTAGTGAATTGGCCAAGGTCACTAAACAGATAATGGGTATGGAAGTAGCGAAAAATAAACGGTTTTAAACGATATAACATGAATTCTGTCTTTCTGACTAGACTAGATGCTGTAAGAGCCATAGATAGAGGTGCGGTGTATGCAATAATGCAAATAAATGATCAAGATATCTTGTGTCTAATAGATACGGGTGTGGCAATCTTGCTGATAAATAAGAGTCAGTCTCAGAACATAAGATCATGTGGGATAACGGTTGGTGTCCACATGGTTGGCAGAAACGCTTTAAAAACCACAGGCTTGTCAGACTGTGTCATCGAGATCGTAAGACGGAAAATTAGATTTCTATTCATTGTGGCCATGAGTGCACAACGGAAAATCCTAGGTGCTGATTCCTGCCATCTCAACACATACTACTTATATCCATTCTGATCAGTAGCACCTACTACAGTGCTATTGTAGACGTACTGTTTTCATCTATATGTTGTCCTCAAGGCCAGCATTTTGACTCTTGTCTTCTTTTTGAACTCATTCTGTATTATGTTTGACATAAATAAGAATAACAAGTATGTATGCTATCAGATTATTGAAAATGTGTTGCGTAAATACATTACACTTTTCAAATAAACCATGTCTCCTTCTTGTTTTTTTGAGATTCATAAACGGGAATAGAAACTATTTCAAGTAAAATCATCGTATTCGCTACCTAGTGATATTCATGACAGACCCTGTAAATATCATGCAATTTTGGTTTGCTGATACTGATTATCATAAAAGTATATCAACCTATTGGTTCTTGTCACCTTTCCTCTTATTTGTCGTGGTATCTGGCACTGAAAACCACTTAGAGTTAATCTACGATATGATCGTAGTAATCTAGTCCATAGCAGATGTTGAAATAAAGTAAATTTTAAGCAGATTTTATGGATTTAGAGCTAAACAAAGAAGTAGATTTAACTCAATGATAAGGCTGTTTGTAATTACTTATCCATTCAACAGTATAGTTGATTGTATAAAGAATTATTGGTGAACATCTGGTATGTGTAAAATAGCTATATATATGTTATATATTTGTTGATTATAGTCACAAACAAGATATCATTCATATTACGTAGTAATCAAAACTGTTATGAATGGTGAAGATTCATCAAAATATTACAAAAGCTTGATAAAGATTATACGATATGAGTTACTGACTACATAAAACCACAGAATACTCCGCAGAACCAGATATGGGCCCAAAGAAAACATGAATAGAAATGACCATAAACTTCATACAAAGTGATTGAAATAAATGAGTAGTTTCAAAAGATGATTTGAATTTACAGGCATGGAAAAAGAAGAGTGTTTAATAGATGAATAGGTCTCTCAGGGATTCGAAGATTACGTGAGTGCAGTATCTTCAAAATGATTTGTTTCCTGATAAATAACTTCAGTTATGCTGCTTCTTTAGGTTTATTCAGTGACCAGAGTTGAGAATACATTCAATAATGCTGATTTTTAGGGTTTCAATTTCACTAATTTTCAACCATTCAAGGCAATATTTTTGATCTTTTTAAGATAAAGCCTGAACCGAGTAACCCATATACCTTGCCTTGAAAGAACAGCTGAGCTAATATGTGCAAATAAACTTAGTCAGATGCAGTAGTTTGTCCTTTTATTTATGACATAACAATGAGTGACAGGGAACTAACATCTTTAAGGCTTATGAGAAGAATACTTTAGGTGAAAACTTTGACATCCTACGTTTCATAATATCAGTCATTATGTATCTGCTGAAGTCTAGACTTATACCGACAACCCTTTTTGGCAACAAGACGAATTTTAAACTTCACAGTTTAGTCTACGTAAGTATGAATGATGTATGTTATCAAACACGATTTTCCTCACCACAAAAATTTCCTGTTTTAATTCATTGGAGGTGTATACTTATTTGTTAACTTGACATTTTACAAAGGCTTTTACCCAACTGATTTCCCTCCTCGACTTCTTACCAGTCATTCTTAAATGTTGTACATCAAGAAATTTAATTTTGTACCAGTTTTCCACTTCAAGTAATTTTGGTAATCAAAAGGACAGCTAATAGATGCACATCAAACATAATACAAGTATGGTACATATACCTTTTGTATTGATGAAAGCTGCTTAATATTCTTACGGGAAAATCGTTTTACAGATTGATTATAAATCATTGCTAAACTATTTGGCCTTTTTCCTCCATATCCTGGTGGGTAATTTGTGCGTTATGGAAGCCAGGATTACTTTACATACAATCACATCTTCGTATACTACCCGGGATTGTGAATGCAAGTCACTGGAAATATTACCTCTTGGATGGATCAAATCAAAACATTCATTAAAGTGTTGTGATAGATATCCAGAAGGAGGTACAAACAACATAAAAACTATTTTTCAGGTTAGATTGAAACACAGAATCAAGAGAAATGCTGTCATAAATGAGTTGCAACCATCCAGGTACTCAGTCATAGTAATGACTGGTATTACAAAATTCTAAAGCAAGGTCGCATTACGTGAAGTACCAGTCAGCACACACCAATCAGTTAAGTTCACTAACCTAACTATCACTCTATCACCTTGTATTTCTCATTCTTACTACTCACACTTATGATTATATATTCTTGATGGTGACCGTAATGCAAGATATAGATGTTGTGGTTTAGAACAACAGATAGCTAATTATTTTTGAGCAATGTCACCAATGACAAAAGCATGTACAACTGATTCAACGCCATCACCGACGTCAACATAGGACTAGGCATTACTGCGTAACGATACAAGTTGCAACACCTCATATCACCACATCAAGTAATAAGGCAATAAAATGTAAGATGAAGAAGGAAAGAAAAATATGTCAAAGGAAGTACAAGTAGAAAGTAATAAAAGAGAAGAAGGACAAACGAGATGATGAGATTAAGTATAGCAGTTAGGATGAGGATAATTTGTGCATACATCCATGCCACTGACATCGGTTGTGAGTCGAATCACCTACAGTCTCCAACCATTAGTTTATCTTGTCTTGTAGCCCCCAACCGGGTAATCTGCATCGTCCTACATGGCCCAAACCAATAGTCTCCGACTTCATGCATTAATTCCATGTCTTAGCCTTTTTTTCCAGCTTGAACCTACTTCCACCAACATTGTGTGATGAGGCAGACGGTGACTAGGCATACGTAACGCATGTCTCAGCCATCTCAGCCAATGAAAGTTTACAACCATATCAACTGACTTACCTCTCCTCTACGTCCGACGTCTGTGTTACTCACGTGGAGACACCACGAAACATAGAGTATGCTACGAAAGCAACAGTGGTCAGATACCTGAAGCTTTCTCATGTCTTCTACCTTTAATATCCATGGTTCTCAGCCATACAGTAGAACAGAGTGGACTGCAGTACAGTACACTCAAACTTATAGACAATCGGATATCGCTGCAGTGCCACAGACGGCGCAAGTTGGTAAAAGCCAGCTGAGCCTTTCATATCTGTGAAAAGATTTTGTTGGAAACTTAGCCACCTGAGCTGATCTGACTTCTCAAGTAAGTGAAATGCTCAACACGCTCAACCACTTCACTCTCTCCTGTTAGTCAGGGTACCGTTGAAGATCGGTTATTCGGAAATGATGACTGTTGTGTTTGTTCAACACTGGTTAACTTCAAATTTAATTTCTAGGTTTGTAGCACGTAGCATATTACCATGCCAAGAAGAAAATATACAAAACTCTGAAACACTTGTGACAAGCTAAATGTACAGTCAACTCAACCTATTCTAACCTAAATAAAATTCCTATTGGGAAGTTTCTAATTTCGTTTGATTTGATAGTTTTGATTTCTTTGCACACAATTATTTCAATGAAATCATTCTGAGATTATATCTTATACTTCTTTCACGTACTTCGGATAATTATCCGAACAATTTGGTTTTAGGCACACAATGAAATCATTTTATGTCCTCATTTTATTATGGTTTATACAGTCAGAGTTCTTTTTCAGGTATATTCAAGAAATTGAAGCAAGTAATGTAAAAAAATAAGTTGACAAGATAGCTGAAAAATGTTCTAGTTTAAATTAAGTATCAAATAATGATAGTGATATAGCGAAATGGTTTATTATTCTTCTACTACTAGAAACTGGGCTGTCGTGGAACCAGGTTCAAAAGATCTCAGAGAACAGAGGTCACTGGAGGCGTGCTACTGAAGCCCTATGTTCCACTAGGAACCCAAGGGACTAATAATAATATAATACTAGAAACTGAATGAATCCTAAGTATCAAATATCTGACAATTATGAACTAAGTAATTTAATACACAGGGACTATAACCTTTTAAGTTTAAAATCAAACTGATATTATAATACGCTAGATTCTATGAAGTAATAGGATTTGTTTTTGAACTCTGACTAACAGTCGATCTGTCCACTCGATAACATATAATGAATTTTAGTAGAGTATGACGAAATTTTGTAATTTCAAGAATAATACAAAAAGATATTCAAAGATGATTGAAGAAAAATCAAAATTCATGCCATATAAATAGTGAGTGATACTAGGCGAATGAAATCCATTGAAACATTAGGCTGTTTAAAATTAATTGTTAGTGAAATTACACAGACAACTCTATTGGGTAAAGCAAATAAAAATGCCACTACTTAAAGAACTAATAAAGTAGTAATGTATGACATATTCTTTGTCCTAGAGGTAGATGTATTAGTTGTTTGATGATAGTTACGTGACCACTTGATCACTTTTACCAGAAAATACGTGCCGAACAAAGTTACAAGTGATAACTGTCCAGGACATGTGTTTGAAAATAGAATTTGATAAGCTGCTAGAACACGGTTTCTCTTAACAAACCAGCACATAGTAAGTTGAAATACTTCAATTATATCTCTAAGCAAGGCAATAGGCAATGCCATTATGAAGGTAATGATAACGGTGATAAATGTGAGAACCCATGTGAAATATTTCGGGAAATTCTTGTAAATTAGAGGTTTATGGATTAGAAGGAAACGATCAACTGTCAGTAGTATGAATATATTTCCTCGAAGAATGCAAAAGAATGCTTGAAAAAAAGTGTTCAACTTGCAACTTATACCCAACCTTGTTAAAATAAAATAGTGTATACTTCCTGAAGATGCATATGGTAAATCATATGCTGGAAACAACCATAACCAATTAACAGTGATTGTGATCCCAATATCTGATAGAGCAAGGACACCGAGGAATACAAACTGTCGATTTTGTTGATAGAGTGAGAATAGAAAGATTGAAGCTACAGTCCAGTTAGTAATTACTCCAAGTGCTCCAACTAGCAGAAAGACATACGCCATCTAACTTCCAAAAACACTTGAAAGTGTACATAATGTTTGGCTTTCATTTGGATGTCCTTCACCATCATACAACTAATCGGTGTATCCCAAGGAGTGATGAATTCTGTCCAATTGAAATACATTTTCATGGAAGTTCATCCTAGTGTACTCCCTTTAAATAAGTTTTGTCGTAGAGGTAAAACTTACATTCTGATTTTATCAGACACATGAAACATGAAGACTTTTTATATTCAGGTCACCAGCTACTATTATTCCGCCCATATAATATTTTTCGTCTGAGTTCACATCATATTATTAAACAAAAGGTTTGATCATATAGCAGTTAGTAAAACAGAATTCAAGTGGTAGCCAGGAAGAACAAATTAACCGAGTTTTTATCATCTCATTCAATGCTCTCTATGCAACGTGGTATAGAGAAAAGCAAGACAAGCTTTCATTAATCTGAAATCAGTGTGGAGGCTTACTGCACTCCACTCTACTCACCATAAAGCATGGATGAGATCCGGATTTTAAACACTAATATCAGTCAAGTCAATGTATTTATATGATGGTTGAGAGACTTGGTGTGTTACGAAAAGCATTTCCAACAAACGGCAGACATACATCATCAACAGGTGCCATCTATGCTCACTCGATGCTGACACTGAAGATCGGATTTGCAGAATACTAAGAATAAACAATGAGGAACTCACTGTGGCTGACAACTAACCAACCAACAACCCATCGCTCAACAAATATGCAGAAGGGAATGGAGACGGATTTGGTATACACTGAGAAGACCATTTGCGGACATCACGCATCAAGCCAGGCCCTCAAGTGGAACCCAAAGGGGAACCGACGAGTTAAGCATGTGAACCAAGGGTGACATAGGTGAGATGGTGTGAAGAAGAAGTGGAAACTTCTGGGTAGTTGTGGAACCAGGTTGAGAAGACAGCAGAGCAGAGAGTGAAATGATGACGTGTTAGTGAAGCCGTATGTTCCACTAGGAACCCAAAGGACAAATAATAATGGCAATGCAATGTTGAAAATAGGATCTTCTAAACGTTAGCATAATCAGTCTATTTTCCTCAGACCTAATGTGATAATTTCCATCCCAGTGAACTGTTTACCACCTATGTGTCTGCTTGAATTGAACCATGGAGATAGCGAGTAAAACATGATACCATTCAGACGTATACTTTCATTTCTTTGCACTTTTTTGAATAAAATCCAAATTTTAGTGAGTAGGCTTGTTTGCTGTCAATTGTTGAAGTGACTGACAAAAAGAATATTCATTCATCATATTAACAAATACACTATCGCAAGGTGGTAGGCTTGACAAGCAGTTGTCTCGACTTTTGGCTACTACAGTCTTAAAAAAGGAGAGAAACAGGCTTGTCAAAAACACAGTGGGGTCAGTCTGTCAAAACGGCCTCCCATATTCTAGGTTCTTTAACTATTAGGTGTCTAAGGAGAGCTGAAGAACATCAAGCCAGAGGAGTCCAGGTAGGTTTAAGATGTGCTGGTGGTATATTCACACTCTTCTGAATTCTAGAACACTTGCACACTTACCAGTGACCAACACTAGATGCAATTCGGAACCTGAAGGTGGCAGTCAGCTTTGTAGACTGAAAAGTCTTACCACAGTGCCTCTCGATAAAGGGAAGCCGATGAAGCATATAGGCTATATAGAAGGTTATGTACTCGAACACTCGTAAGCATATTGTGAATTATCAAGTGAGTTTTTTACATCGAGTGGTGTTCATCAAAGATGTTCAATCTTTTCAATATCATTTAATTTTATCATTGACATACCTGTAGAGGTCTCCCTCTGACAACCTAACTGTACAGGGATTCATTTTGTCACAGGACTCTCTTCAGGGAGCCTAAATTACGCAGATGATATAGTCTTACTTCGTGAATACGGGATACATAATCTTCTGCATGCCCTGAATGGCAACCTGAGAACCCTTGGGACGCATTGCGCAACCCTTAAATGCAATCCGCTGCTTTAGGACTGGTAGTCAGCGGTGCTGTTTCTAACGATAAGGAAGGAAGTAGTTGAGCGCGCTGACTACTTCACTTACTTAGGAAGTCGGATTAGATCTGGTGGGTCAGTGGTTGACGCTATCGTGATATCTTATGGACGATTAATAGTCGAGTATACTGCGCTGCAGCTTGCTCTGCTTCACCATACGGTTGTGAAACATGGCCATTAAAGGTAGAGGACATGAGAAGGTTTCAGATATTCAACAACCATTACTTTCTTAACACATGAGCTGTGTGCCGTGATATCACCAAATCTATGATGTACAAGTAGAAAGTAGAGTTGCAAATGAAAGCGGAAAGTCAACTGATGTGGTTCAGAACCTTTATCGACTCATATTGCTCGAATGTGTTACACATATCTAGTAGTAGTCCACCTCTTCGAGCAATATCAGCTGAAGTGGGTTTAGTTCGGAAAAAGGCTATAGGCGGCTATACTACTACATGACATCAGTCAATGAAGTCTGTTACCGTTGGTTTGAAGCGTGTAGGTAAATGTGAACTTTGCGATCGAGAACTATCCGACGACTAACATTGGTGGTGGGAAGCGCCAGGTGATATAGCTTAGAGCCGCTCTGGGTGGTGCAGATATGCCCACACCTTATTTTCAACTCAGTCATTATGGTGAATTTTACTGTTGTCGCATTTATTCTTGCCCTGTTTTCAGGAATTTCTATCTGTCTGACTACTTTATGCCTTGTTCCTCCACCTTTCATCCTAATCCCTTTTGGATTGATGTACTCAAATGGGGTATCGCAACATGAACTTTCACGCAGTAATGCTAGACTCCAAGTTAATAATGGCTGACTTAGCTCAGAGCTTAGGAAGATGTGTTAGTGTCATAATATTTCTAAAATCTCAGACTTCAATGAAGTTTGAAGACCTGAAGCATCAGTACTACGGTTCTTATATCATTCAACATCCTGTGATAAAGAATATATTGAATGTGATTCGTGTCGATTTATGCTTTTCTTATGATCTTTCTTCGTCCCCGTGAATTACAATGGTTTCAAGAAAAATTCTCGAAACTAGTGCATCCCCACAACCTTCAAACTGGAAATTCTTCTCTTTACCTTTCAAATGAAGGAGCTGGATTTCTTCGATGTAACTCGGTCTCTTCCTTAACATTCCATTATTTCATGCTTTGTGAATACTCTTATTTATTGTTGCCCCTTGCTCTTTCTCCGACTATCGAGAAACAATCATGCTGTATTATGTAGGATTTTTAAGGCTGTTAGGGAAGGTAATGGTTCATCATTAATCTTTCTGATGAATGTGGTTATGGAAAGGTATCTTAATTCTTGTAAACAGCTAGTTGATATAATTTCACTAGATTATAAGCATCTCTGTCATTCACAACTTTCTCTTTGTCCGTTTTAAGGGAAGACAAAGGAGAAGATACACTCGTACGACTGACTACATACAAAAATTCAGTCAAAATTTAGTTAAAGGTTCCCTGTTAAAGAATAACAAAGTGGATTTCATCATGTGCTGGTGAAATGGTATTTTTAGTAGAATTAGGTTTTGGTTTCTTAGACTAATCCACACTTCGCTGTCTCATAACCCTGGCATAATTGGTAGCTGTCATGCCCCATTGACCTAGTAGATAACACTTTGACGTGCTCTGAATTGCTATGAAGATGATGCTAACTCAAGTGTATGGCTTAATCCTACCACCTTTAATAGGCATAAAGTTGAATAATTCAGTATGACGTGGTTACACGTTCTTAGTGCTCTTCTGTTTAAATCATACCCCTTATATACTTCTCCACTGTTTCAAACTCCATGACCAAAAGTTATTCATATTATTTCTGTATTATGTCTGAAGTCATAATTCGCTTCAGTTTATGTCAACTTTGTCCCTATTCTTTGTGATTTCTCACCTTTACCCCAGCTATCAGCACACTAATTACTGTCATTTGATTCATTAGAAATATAGCGTTCTTATATGGCACCTATGGTTTAAAATATAACGTCCATGTTAAGCTGTTTTCACATAGTCAATCCTAAACACTGTTTTTATATTTTATATTCAATCATCTATAGTAAGCCTGTTCACTATGCTTAAGCACAAAATACTAACACACAACGCCGCTACTTTCATTTATATCTTAACAAATCATCACCAAGGAAATTACTATAACTATTTCTTCCTGATCATATGTCAGCTAATCCTGTTACCCATCGAGATCTTTAACTAAAGGAATTCCGGAATGTTTCGAAACAATAAAAAGTTTGTTGTTCACTTGATCTCATGGGAGCGAATTTTCGCAACAATGGATTTCGTGATCCCTGATTTATCTGACCACTTCATATCTAAATATTGCTTCCGCCGTATTGAACGCCAGTTACTGCAGGAATTTTAAACGCATAACTAGTTGTTTTAAAAGTACCTTAATGAACACCTCTTCTAATATTACATCCCAGTGGTATTCAATAGATCACCAAAAAAACATGTAAAGTGAGGCCACTCGATTGATTGGTGACGGTTCGGCAGGTAAGAAGAAATGCAATAACGGGCAGGAATATATACAGCAAGGACACTGAACAGACAAAGTGGTGGCAACTTTGACTGCTATAAGATTCCATATAACAATCTCTGTTGTTTTTTTGAATTTCTCTTCACTTGGTGTTACTGCCTCGGGATAAAATGAAGATACCTTGGCTCGCAGTGTTCGGGGAGAGAGATATCACAAGATTCCTACTGCACTTCGAAGAAATGATGTAGGTGATGGGTTTCATGAATCTGAAGACAATCTCTGTGGTACTAGCAATATTGTCTTCGAATCAGTTGGAGACAGCATAAAGGTTGATAAGCCGGTGGATAACTAGAAGGCAATATAACGTTTCTAGAGTATGATTTCAGGACCGGATGCAGAACTGTCAATGTCACCACTGAAGCCAATCAATCTGTTAATTTGATTGGTTTCTAAGTGGAATCAGTGGTCTGCATTGCCGTTATTGGTGGTACAGTTCATCAAAAGTGTTCTGATGACTACTGCCTATAAATTATACCTTTTCATAATATTAGTGCCGATGGGTACTAGGGAGTTGCCAAAAGTGGTATGACAGTCTGTGACCATGATCGCAGCTACGGTGGAGGCCACAGAACTGGATCAATGGAATAAACAAGAAAAGGAACTGAAGTAGAAGAGAACTGCCCTTCAGACAGATATGAGTTGGTAGAAAAGGGGATTCATGTATGGCACATTGGTAAACAAACTGTCAGAAGAGAAAAAATCAAGGTGCCCCAGGAAGTAAAAAGTATGTTCTCTAGCTCTCATTAGAGTAGAAGTAGTGGAAGCAAGAGACAAAAGTGCGATTTATGCTAGACTATGGGTAAATGACGAGAAAGTCTTGTGCTTAGATGACATTGAGGCGATCGTTTCCTTAATAGGGAAGGAAAATATCGAACTCAAGACTTGCGCACTGAAAATTCAGATTATGGGCTGGCATACGCTGAAAATTCCAAGGATATCAAACAGCATTATATTGAATGAATGTTTTAAAGTCAGTTTATCATTTATTATCACTCCACCATCACCACCACCACCCAAAATGAACAACTGGTATAAGGAAGTGATAGAGATAAAAGCACATTCATCGTCAGACGCAAAATTTGTGCTGTTTGAACAAGCATATGCACTATTTAAATTTAGATAGTTAACGGCTTGAATGCCTAAGGATTTGAAAAACGCAGGGGTGTATGCAGATGATTCGGTATACAGTCAAATGGAGAACTGTAATGTAAAGCACATAGTAGCCTTGTTCAGACGAATAGAATAGTTCAGTCTGCCGGCCAGCTAGATAAATGTCACTTAGCATAATGAAGCTGTACATTGTTCGGGTACTAAGTTAGAAGTGCTAAAGTGCATTGCTAACCTGAGAAGACTTTGAACGATAAAAGCTACAACAGTGCCAAATTTAAGAAAGAACTGAGTTCTCGGGGAGGGTGGTATTCTACAGTGGCTTTGTAAAAAATATTTCAATGACATAATAGCACCTGTTTGTAAATTGTTGAGTAGATCAACATTTATGTGAACTGAAGAAACAAAGAAAACGTTCAAGCATGTCAAGGAACTCTTGGGAAACCAGCGGAAGACCTTTTCGATGGCTCGAAGCAGATGTTAAATACAATAACCATGTCCTGACACCTTCACAATAGAAACATTCGATAACTTTGGAAGCATGTTTAACAACATTTCCACACTGAAATTAATCCAAAATACCTACGGCGGCTGAAGACAGCAAGATACTTTTGAAAAAATGATGTAGCGAACATCTTGCCTTCAAGATTACGATTTCATGATTACTCACGTCCCGAGGGAACAGAGTTAGTTCTATGACTTTTGTCTACACTAGGTGAAGAATCTGAACTGCTCAAAATTGGATGTAGAGGAAATGCACTAGAACCAAACCTAACAAGACTTGTTTGCCATCAGAAATAAGAACCCAACCATAGTGTAGTACTGCTTGGGATAAATGAGGTAAGGGGTGAAAACATTCGCTATCAAGTGAAGATTTGTCAATATAACTTGCGGCAAAGGAAATTTAACGACTACGTGGAGTCAAGGATTTGATTAGTTGATGCACTGATTGGAGCTAAGTAGCACGGATGGCAGAATGCCTATGTCACGAGAATATCCATAAATACCTCAGCCAGTGTATGAAGGCATAGCAAGGACGAAAAATTTCTTACTACAAGGTACTAACTGATCAGCTATGACAGACCATGCAGCAAAGTTTGTGATGATATGTTTCCGGTGTCAACTGATGACCATCTAACATTATCCACTCAAAGAAATTGAGACCACACCGTGATTTTAAAATTCCAGGTACTGAGTAATCAGTATTCATTGTTTTAGTTTTCGGAATTTCCACATGATCGCTTGATACTACACAACCATTTATGTAGAAGAACTTCAATCAAGTGATCACTTAAAAACTTGGATATTGGTAATTTTGGTCTATCATCCCTTTGATGAAGCAATTAGCTCAGTTGTTAGGGCACCGGGCCGGAAACCAGTTGGTTACTGGTTCGAATCAAGCCGCAGTTCAAATGTTCATTTCACCTTCAATCATCACCCAGTATAAATACTCATCTGCTAAACTACGCTTATCTCAGATCGTCAAATGATAATCAGTATGATGCTCCCCCTCTTTAATTCAGTTATATTTGGATTAGGATGAGAAGTCTTGACTAGGCAGCCAATGTGAGTACGATCAACTGGTAGTAAGGCATCATTAATTCATATGGTAGTCGGGTAACATTTTTTGGCGATTGTAGTGAAAGAAAAATCTGGTCAGGATTCGTATTTTATGACTCAGTTGGTGAAGAATCGGCCTGGAAACCCGGTTTTTGCTAGTTCGAATGTGGCAGGCCCTCCAAATTTTCATTTCACCTTCAGTCATCACCCAATATCAATACTAGTTTCAGATAGTCAAAATGATAAATAGAATTAAGTTGTTATTCATCGTAGACTGACTTCAGTTGGGGGAACAAATTAAACCTGGGAGCACTGGACAGCTGTTTTGCCCTAATACGGGGCTCCTCAGCAGTGCACACTGACGACCCTGCCAAGGGTCGAACCCGCGACCTTCAGGTTCCGCTGCCAGCACGTCACCATTGATCCGCTGGGTCAGAATTCAATGCTCCATATTTCCAACTTCTGTTAGCTCACGATATAGAGCAACCGCCACCCAATGTCATCAGTGAGTAACTGTCTTCACGACCGTCAGGCTTTGAATCCACTGGTCACGACTTCTCATTGGAACTTCAGGAATACCTCTCGAAGCTAGTCACCAATGAGCACCAGTCCAGTTGAATTTCGAGGGAGTTGTGGGGATTTGGAGATATTTCAAGTTGTTATTCATCGTAGACTGGCATCAGTTGGAGGAACAAATGAGGAGTCCCAGACTAGGACGAAACAGCTGCCCAGTGCTCTTAGGTTTCCTTTGTTCCTCCAACTGACGTTAGTCTACAATGAATAATAACTTGAAATATTTCCAAATCTCCACAACTCCCTCAAAATTAAAATAGAATTAAACCACAAAACATTGGTAAAAACAGTATTGTTTCATTTTTTGTGGATTAGAAATTGAAAACACGGCAATGTTTAGCATCATAAACATTTAAATATTGCTCACATTTATCTTATTTACATTTTTTTTCCTTTTTTAACATTTAATATGCATAACTATGCGATTATGATCTTTTCTGTTCACAAAGATGTAGCCAAATTTCAGTGCAAGTAATTTTCAATTGTCAATTTTACACCTTTTCCATGTTCTTCCCTTTTTTTTTTACTAGGTGTTTGAATGTGTACTGCTGAGGAATTTCAAGCTAGAATTAAGCAAATGTTGAATACTCTCAAGTTTCCTATCGTTCTGAAAGGATGGTATTTTAAGAAATATGTGATCAATAAACAACTTGAACTGAACTCAAATTATGAATCCATCAGAATGAAATGCTTTCAGCAGACCTCCAGCTAAGCAATTCTTGAAAAGAATCAAAGCAAGCTTCATTTCAAAAACACTGTATATAGGCGACAGTACAACAAACAGCAACTTACAAATTAGACTTTCATTAGATCATTACAGAGGATTGGTGGGGACCAACAGAATATCTCCTGATAAGCTTAGTAGTAGGAAGGAAGCTCATTCAAGCAAAACTTTCAAAACTCAAACAGAGTTGTCAGAACTCATCAGACAGAGAAAGTATGAAATTTAGTTTAAAGATGGAAAGTCATTTCATTGGAAGCAAATATAATGCCGGCTAAAAAGGAGAACTACATCTATTCTGATCACAGAACTATAACCGTTAGAAAGGTATCTAATCTGGACAAATGGAGAAGATACATCAGCTAAATACTGACCAAAATAAACTTCCTCGATTAGAAAGAATGTAATTAATCGATTATGCTTCTGCTTTTCAGTTAAATTACAGTAAACATCCAAAAAAATAGTATTATTGTACAGAGTATGAATTTGTTTCCTTAAACTAAAGTCGTTATAACTTGATAAAAAGTAGCAAAGTTCACGTCATTCCCTAAAATAAACCCATATTTATATGATCAATAGTGCGATCAGAACAAATTTTATTGTATACTTTGCATTTAATCGCTTATTCTACTGTTGCTTGGAAAATGTTCATAGTAAACCTATAAAAGCAATGTGTGTAGAACTTAGGCACTGTGGTAGAGTTTAATTCCACATCTGACTTGTTAATTCGATTTATGAGGGAGTTGTGGAGATGTGAAAATATTTGAAGTTGTTATTCATCATAGACTGACATCAGTTGGAGGAAAAAGGAAACCTGGGAACACTAGACAGCTGTTTCGTCCTAGTATGGGACTCCTCATTTATGTGTCTGTCTTCTGTCTCTTCACTATCACCTCACATTCTTCGATTTTAATTTTAAAGTCAAATTTCCCCACCTCCGGTATGGGTGTGTTGCGTAGTTTTTATTATGTGTTGGGTATTGATTCGGTGGACTTAGATTCAGTAGTCAGTCTCTCTCTCTCTCCACCTAATTATATTGGACTTGAGTACAGTGGTTTTATCCTACCCATTGTATTGTGTGGTTATATGTTAATCCACGTATTGCAACAGAGGAGTTTTTCTAGATTACTGATCTTATTTGGGTTTTTCATTCTATATTAGGCTGAAATCTTATGCTCCGCTATTCTAAATGACCCCGACTGGCAAGTTTCAGCCATGTACTTGACCTCGCAGTCATTACGTGGAATTTGATACATTAGATTATTTTGCTTAATTGGTTCTATCAGATCCTTAAGCCAGCCGACAAAGCTCATCTCTGAGTGAGTTTGCAGGTTTAAATGCCATCGCCTCTTCTTCTTCCTTCACGGTCTTCAAGTTTCAGGACAAAATATAAAGACAAACAGAAGAAATAGCAATGGGACCTATCAATTTTCCCAATCCTAGCAGACGTATTTATGGATAGTTGGGAAAACAAGGCTTTACAAAAGAATAATCCTACAGCTAAGATATGGTGGCGATACGTGGATGATACATTTTACTAGTGTCTTGAAATTGGAACATGTTGACGATTTTATCACAAATATAAACTCAGCAGTGGTCACAATCCAGTTCACTTGCGAGGTAGGAAATGATCACAGAGAATTACCTATGTAGATGTTAGTTGGTTGGAGGCAATCGGTAGAAAGCCCTGGACCTAGGTTTCATGCTTTTTGGCACTCGTCAGCAAGGTGTATCTGCAACCTAGATGGAACTGATGTCCCGCCTGAGATTCGAACCCGCGTCACCCAGTGTTGTAGTCAGAGACTTTACCACGGAGCTTTTCGGGCTGCGACTGACCTCTTGTAGGACTGGCTTACATGTATCGATTGGTCACGGGAGTGCAACCAATTTCATGTTGTCTAGTCCTGAGTGCAGACCGCATTCTATCGATCATATTTGCAATGTGGCAACCAAACTAGGAGGCTCAGCATCGCGGTGCACATTAGTAGATGTTAGTTGGATTGCAGAATTAAATGAAGGAAAAACTGTGGTTTGGATACTAACGTCTACAGGAGACCGATACATTCCAACGGGTGTCCAGACTTCAAGTCATCCTATCCAATGTCAGTCAGTGAAGGCAGGTTTAGTCAAATGTCTAAATGATAGAGCTAGAAAACTCACTAGTCAAAGACCTAAACTAGGAATTGAAACAGAAGAGAAGCGTTAATAATTATCCTCTACAGTTTATTAAGAAATTCGTAAGAATATATAAGAAAGGAACTAATAACAGTGACACGAGTACGAATAGTGTAATCATATTGATATGATTATCAGCAATGATAATTTATGCTCGAGACCTCATCAAGTAAATAATAGTACATCGCTGTGTGTTATAAATCAAATAAGTAAATCTAATATTGAACTAAAGTATGTCATATTTTAAAACCCATAATATGCTAGGTGGATCGATTAGAGTGTATGCTTGGAACGTAACTTTCTACTTAAGAGAACAATTTTGGATTTGATAAAATAAACATTCAGGAAATTTGGTATATTGACAATCATAAGAATAACATAAAAATGACAAAAAGGTGGAAATGAATAAATACTAACTAACTGTATTCGATACTAACGGAATAAAGAAGATAAGGGAGAGATAGGGTATACAGATCCTTAAGTTGTACGTTATTTGTCAAGATCGTGTGATAACAAGGATCAGGAATCAGCCTATTGATTGAGATCATTTATGCTAATGAATGTAGAGTGCAACTAAAATGTTTAATAATGATTTTGAAGGCATCTTGGTGAAATCATTTTATCTTGTTTTGAGCAAATGATCATCAGTTGGGCTGTTGATGTTATTCATTACTTTAATATGTAAATTTCTTGAGATGTATTGAAAAAGCGAGTAGCTATTCATTTGTCTTTTTTCTTATACACTTACTTTGGAAAGTACATTGCATATTTGTCCGGGATTCAACAATTCGTATTCAAGCCTAGGTGAAATGATTGGAGTTTGAGCTTTACTTTATGGCAGAAGTAAACTATCTCGAAATATCATGAAATGTCACCGGAGGATTGTTGAATGAGGTGGGCATGTAAGGGAATCTCTCCTACACCAGTTAAAGTGAAATAGTCTGTTGCATAACTGATAGGAAGAAATAAGTTGATTCAACCGCATCAGATAATCTCGCTAACTTAATGGAGATTTTAGAATGTCTACTTCCTTCTTGATAATGTTATCAATAAATTAGTTTTTTAGATCTATAGAGTTAGGCAAATGAATGTTTCTGTTATACTTTTGTAACGCATCCTGGTCAAATGATAGGTGATAGTAAAGTTTACAAATGGTTTCATTGGGTTTTCATTCATCCTTATGCGTCTCTAGAGGTAATTGGCGTATCATTTGTCAAATACGGAAAAGTGAATAACTTAAAAAGAGTAGGTAGAACAAAATAATTCTGCTGTCTTCATGAAACTGGCTTAGCAAACCTGAAAGGTTAGGCATAATTAAGAGTCTATGGAAAGTTTATGGCTAATAATTAGCGAAACAATAGCTAAGATTCTAAGAAAAGACATTGTATATACACCATTCGCCAGTTCTGTGTGTTTCGTAGAGTTCGTGTTGTACGGAAGTCAACGAAATCAGAAATGCATAACACACTAAGTTACTATTAATTGGATGGAGGTAATCAGAAGAAATACCTGCTTGACCCAGGTTTCGGGCTTGTTGGCACCCACCAGCAAGACGTATCTGCAACCCCGATGGAATTTTGTAGGGCTGTATCGGATACATTGATTGGTCACTGCCTAGTCTGGTGGCCACATTGTTAAATGATCAATGGAATTGGGTTAGCACACAGGACTAGACAACATGAAGTTGGTTACTTTATAGTACACTAGGTTACTACTTCAAATTCCTATGTACACTACAATATCACATTTTAACCCAAAATCGAACAATTAAATGCTAATTTTTGAATCGGAAGAAGACAGCATTTTCCGTTAAATGATGAAACAGAAATTATTCAGTTCTGATACTGAAAAGAGGATCTACTGGCTGATTCATCTCGCCTCTATGAATCAGTTTTCAACTCTTATACGTTAAAAGTCAAACAATAAAACTGCACACCTAACTTCTTGACTCAGATACCCACTTCTGGTCACTAAACTTTGATTCGTTAATTGAGAGAAGTATCTGTGACCAAAACTCTCAAACCAGTCAAATGATATTCATTTCTTACCCCTAAGAACATGAAAATTAGGTGTTGTAAAATTTCCTAAAGTCTTCTAATACCCAAATCCTAGCAAAAAAGGCACTAGCTTCTGGCTGGTCATCTCAAAGACATTCACGAATAGCTCTAGGACTGTAGACGTCTTCAGTTCTGTCAAAGAATAAGGTATGCCATCTGTTACTTGCAGACTATTCTGTCTTGAGAGTTAGATACAATGGTGAGAAATAGCAGATTTCTTCATCTTAAATGTACTAGTAGTAGTAGTGAATGCTATGCGACTGAAAATTGTCGTTACTCATGTAGAGATAGTATAACATACTGATTAAAGAATCCAAAAGTGATTTGAATGTCATAAAATTTTGGATGTGAGACAAGTTTTGGCTTCTATTGTTTGTGAAGAACCCTCTAATGTATCCATACGAAGTCTCCTTGAAATGTTGTGCTGAACGAAACAAGATTTCTCAACTACAATAACGTTATTAGAATGGAAAGTGTTGGCATGAATTGTAAAAAGTAGTAAAACATATCTACTGACTTTCTGGGAAACATCCTACCCATATACTGAATCGTGTTGTGCTAAGTTAGATAAATAAATAAATATTTTATTCTCTGGTTATGAATTTAACATGAGTGAAGTCAGTTTACAGGCATCATCAAATTGATCATTTTAGAGAAGCCTAAAAGATTTAACCATCATTGAATGGCATAGACGCGAGGACATTAAAATCTACCATGATTTCAAGTGTCTGGAAGTTATGAAAAGAATAGGAAAATGTCAATTTACAGTACATACACATCGCTTTGAGTTTAGATCATTCCTAATCGCAGTTCTTTTTTCACTCATTATAAGTAGTCGACATGATTGGCTGGTCTGAAAAATCCAATGTTTCGTTAGATAAACGTCTATTTTAACAGAAATTCTTATGTTCATAGCTTTATTGACTAAGAAGAACTTACTTCACTGTTTTCAGGAATACGTAAGTATGCATTTAATCATTTAATCCAGGTGAATATCTAAGTCCAAGCATTTCCTACTCTTCGAGTGTTATCTTTCCCAACAATTCAGATTGATAACACTGGAAATATCTCCTGAGGTGCAAGTAATTAAAAATTAGAAGAACTGTCGTTCAACAGTAGTGGGTTTTACACACATGTAAAACTCCATAGATTTCATATTGAAGTATGCATCATTGTCAAGAAGATACATTAGCTGTTAGTTGTCTTCTGTTTGATGGATTCATACAAGATAAACTATTAGAGAAATCTGTTGCATAGCATTATTATGGATGTGTTACCGTTAGTTAAGTGATCTCTCGGATTTAGTTGTTTATAGAGATTTCCGCTACATTTGTGATGTACCAGAAATCAGAGACCATTAATTGTACTTAACGTTTCGTATGTGGTAGCATTTACGGTGCTGGTAAGCAGGTGAGTTGATTGTGAAGCTGTTCAAGAAACAGGAAATCGAGGGCAAGCCAGTTGAAGAATTCTATCATCAGTTTCCGTACGAAGTGGGGTTTTCAGTAAATTGATACTTTTCGGTCAAAATAATGCTTAGGAATTTCTCGTCAGGTTGATACTGAAAAGAGAGGAGAAAAGAAAGCGGCAGTAGAAACTAGACAACGAAGTACCAAACAAGAAAAACTGGGAGGAGAGAAGTTCTTGTCTTTTTAGAGTCATTCGGACTATCTGTAAACTTTAATTTATGCATATAAGAATCACTGTTCTGTTTTTCTTACATCAGATTCACACAAATTATTAGATAGGCGGTTTTTGTTAGTGAACATAAAGGGAACACTGACTATATATGTGTACTGCACAAATCAACCAGATGAACTAGGAAACAGATACCCCTTGTGAGTCGATTGAGGTAAAAAGCACTTGGGATTTATGATAACCTTACTTTACACGTTTCGAGGTCCTGATATGTATTCATTAGCCCACAACGAATAGATAGTGAGTGGGCGAGTGATAGACTTGTCATCCGCGGTAAGCTTAATAACTGAGGAACGAAAGACATATCATGAAACAGCAGTACGTATTTCCTCAATAAAAACTATTCCAGATATGAGAGAATTCATTCAGGAAAAAACTTCCTGGTAAGTTGATCATACAACAGTCATTTTCAGCAAATAGATGGTGACTAGGTAAACGGCGAATAGATGTTGCAACTATTTTAGTTTCCAGGCCACATTAGTGCATTTGCTTACGAAGTAATTTATAGTAAAATACAAGATTCATTCTAAGTCATCTCTTCCAGAGAGGTTCCAGTCCTAGCATCTTGCATCTGGACATGTAGCCTAGGTCCCAGTCAGCTCCTAGTGTTCTTAAAGTAAAGTGGCGTTATACCCCTTCAATTTTTCTTTGGTAGAGGAGTTTTTAACTTAAGATGTCTACAATCAAAACGTCTGTCATTATTCTCGTCATCATCATCATCATCATCAGTTTTTGTGTCTTGAATCTACATCTTTTCTTATCTTTTCCATCTGTTCGTCTCCGCAAATATTAAATCTCCTCTCACTTATCCAAAATATGGTTTAATGTACTTTATTTTTGCTAACCAGTTCATTTATATTAACATTGATAATTCGAGTCAGCTAAAAAATAAAACTTTTCTTCGCGTAAGAAATGTATTCAACATGTTGTTTGTTAGTATGAACTGAGTTACTAAGCGAATGTGGAATGGGTGAAAAAGATGAAAAGAAAAAAAGGGAACATTTTTATGGCTGAAATATACATTGGTAAGTCATGATAGCGTAGGGGTTGACTTCTCGGATGGTCGTCGCTGCACACTACTGAGGAGTCTCATGAAACAATGAAACAGCTGTCAGGTGTTCCAAGGTTTTTGTGCTTCTCTCAATACCTAAGGTACAATGCCTTGAAATCAGTCAGTCCTCATAAACTGACAAATTTTATTACTACACAGCGTTTATTAGTGACATGCTTCCAAGTGAAATTCTCTTCCTTCTAATCAGAAACTATGATATGTGATATCAAGCTATTCGGGTGTGAGAATAAATGATCAACAATTGCATTGGATGGCAGTCATGCAATATTGCGAACTGATAGAAGTAACAGAATGTAAACCATTAGATTCCAGGCAAAAATGGCTAAAATGTAACCTCTTCGCCACGAAATCTCACTGTCCTAGACCCAAGCCCAGGTGAGGTTGTGGATGTGTAGTGCCGAGGAGTCTTACAACAGAACGAAACAACTGCATGGCACCTCATCATTTTATGTGAATCTGGGATGAAGACTCCTTTGAAATCTATCAATCCTCACAAACTGAATATTGTATTTCATTTTCCTTTTCGAAACAAATAACTTCCTTTATAAATTTCGACAAACGAATGAAAATATGATACCTACTTGAAACACGCTTCGTAGGAGAAACCTGACAACATTATATCAAATAACCAGGTCACTATCTGGCAAGAGGTCAACACAGATGAAACCAGTAAAAGATAGTGAAGAAAACGTAGTTACTAAATAGGAGAAACAAAGGAAACAGTGGGCTGATCACTTCAAAAAACTCTTGAATCGACCACCTCCGATTACACCACCACCACTACCACCTACAACTCGTCCAGAAATACTACCAGTAGCCCAGACACACAACTACTAGTGAACACAAGTCCTCCGACAAAAGCACAAGTCCTAACTAAATGCCATAAAACTGCTGAAATTCGGGAAAGCAGCGGGACCAGATAGAACTCCCCCAGAAGCACTGAAAACAGACGCACAGACAACAGCGGACACTCTCACACCACTACTGCAGAGGGTTATCAATGAAGGTAGGAAGGAAAGGTACCTGCTGGTGGATTATAACAACGGCTACCTTGTCAAACTTCCAAAGAAGGAAGACCTAAGCCTTTGCAACAACTGGCGACAAATCATGCTCCACTTCTGTCCACCCCAAACAAAATATTATGCCGCATCATCCTGGAGAGACTAAACAATGCTCTGGATTCAAAATTACGACCTGAACAGGCTGGCTGGCTGGCTAGCTAACTGGATTCAGGGAGAACAAATCATGTGCGGATCAAATTGCAACAGAGCATAAAATGACAGTCAACCCCCCACCTCCACTTCATCCAATTTGAAAAGGTCGGCCTTCGACAGTGTCGACCGAGAAGTAATTTGACAGGTAGTTGCTTCAACACTTGCTTTTAGTGCCACAAACCTTTAGCAACCTCATTCAACAGCTATATGAAGACACTGCATGCCGCATGACTGACAATGGAAAGCTCATTGATGCCTTTGAAGTGAGGACCGGAGTAAGATAAAGCTGGCGCCTACTACCACCCACCGTCTTCCTGACTGTGGTCGACTGGATCATGCAGTGAGCAATGAGGAGCGAGAAGGTGGGCGTACACTGGCTGGACCGACAAGAAGATACTAGGAGATTGAGATTTCGCCAACGATGGTGATTTATCTCTAATGACTTATGTCACACACAGTCGAGGATGTACAGGTGAAAATCAAGAAGTTGACAGAAGAGGCAGGGCAGCGAAGGAAGACGGGACTTCGAGTGCATGCAGAGAAGACAGAGGTGATGAAGATACCCAACTCAATCAGCAACAGCATCAACAACAAGCACCAATCACCATCACCATCAATCAGCATCAACGGGAGAAACCTAAAGGAAGTAGTCTCTTTCACCTATCTAGGCAGCACCGTTTCAACTACAGGTGGCTGTGGCACAGACGAGGACGTCAAAGCCAGCATCGGAAAGACAGAAAGACAGGCCTTCCTTCATCAATCTGAAGTCAGTGTGGAGATCTACTGCACTCAGCACAAAGAACAAGATCCAGATTTTCAACACTGATGTCAGTCAAGTCAGTGTTGCTATATGGTTGAGAAACTTGGCGCGTCGCGTAAAGCACTTCCAACAAACTACAGACATACATCAACAGCTCCCTACACTCGATACTGAAGATGAGATCAGATGGCCAGAATAATAAGAATAAGCAACAAGGAACTGTGGCTGGCCTGACAACGAACCAACCAAAAACCTATCTCCCAAAAAATATACAGAAGAAGAAAGTGGAGATGGATTGGGCATACATTGAGGAGATTGTTTGGCGACATCACGCGCTAGGCCAGGCTGTCGAGTGGAATTCCAATGGGAAAGGATGAGTTGGGCGTGTGAGCCGAGAGTGAGATTGGTGAGATGGTGTGAGGAGGAAGTGGAAACTTCTGGGTAGTTGTGGAGCCAGGTTGAGAAGACGGGAGAGGAGAGAGTGAAATGACGACGCGTTAGTGAAGCCGTATGTTCCACTAGGAACCCAAGAGAAAATAATAATATTAATAATAACTGTGTGAATGAAGGCATTTTTGTTTGTTGCAGATGAATATTAGGCAACATTAGTGTTAGTAATAACTGTCATAGCAGACAGATGTACACATCGAAGTGGAAGGAACTGACGGAGAAGAATGTCGCTTTGAGTTGTCATATCTGAGAACAAAATATGAAGAATAAGTGGGGAGGAGGGGGGGGGAAAGTGATATTAAGATAAATATAAAAGACACCAAGTTGGAATTCCTCATGGATTGACATAAGTTGGAGGAATATTGGAAACCTGGGAGCACTGGACAGCTTTTTCGTTCTACTATGGTACTCCTCAGAACTGCGCATTCATGAACCCGCCCCACCAGGTATCGAATTCGGAACCTCCAGGTTCCGTGACCACAATGTTACTGCTAAACTAGCCACTTGGTCGGAATCCAATGTTCCTCATTTCCTACTTCTCTGAGTTCATGATATAGCGTGACCTACATCCAATGCCTTCAGTGAGTAACTGTCTTCAAGTTCGACTTGACTGATTCCACTGGTTGGTCTTTGGTGGAGCGAGGTCATAGGTGTGCACTGCCGAGGAGTCCCACACTAGGACGAAATGGGTGTCCAGTGTTCCCAGGTTTTCAATGCTCCTCCGACCGATGTCAGTCCATGATGAATACCAACCTTCCAGAGAGAATTGAAAAAGGCATTAGACGAGAGAGATTGAGTAGATGAAGGTTAGTCAATATAATCAAGATTTCGTAAGTGAATAAGTTTGTATTCATCTACGCCATCGTCATCCATTTTATGTTGTTATGAAAAGTCTCAAATTGTTGATTCTTGTCATCTTTAGGACTCCAAACAAGCAGTTATCACATTCCCGCTATATGGTTAACATCAACAGTCACAAACTTCATGGAATGGGGTAACGTGTTGGTTTGACCGGCTTTAGTCACCTTCCAATCCAATCACATTTCATCTAATACTGCATGTTGATAGGGATGATATTCTAGATTGGTACACCATAATCAAGAGTGCAAATTATGAATCTGCTAAGCACAACAGTGGACACTGTTTCAATCAACTAGTCGTCCCACGATATGCACGATCAATAAAGGTATTTTATTCTGTCATAAACTCGTCAATTCACCCCAAAGAGTTATGTGTTTCGGGATCTGTTGCCTGGTATAATAATAAACGTTTTTTAATGACGACCTCTCCATCACAGGGAGGACAATATCTGCTTCAAAGGAAAACAGTTTACATTGTACACATTTCTTAGAAATATGAAACTAATTGACACAGAGTGATTTTCAGTTCAAATACTAATTTCATCATCACCCCAAGTCGATTCATCAGCTTCTACAAGAAATAAAGACAAACTGCCTGATTCTGTTACTCTTATATGCGCTTATCAATTCAACTGCTCCTGTGGAGCTAATTACGTTAGGCAGACAATGAGGCAGTTCCATCAACGAATTTCTCAGCACCACCCATTATGATTGACCAAGAGACAAATTAGAACAATAAACAGCTCCATACTTGCACACACAGTTCACACACGACATCAAGTAGACACTAAAAAAGCTTTCAAAATCATTTATCAGATTCCAATTAATTTACCACACTGATTACGCACTCGCTTACTTCACACAGCAGAGGCGACTGTAATCCACCTTTACAAACCTAACCTTTGTATTCAAAAGGAGTTTATCCGATCACTTTCACTACCGTGACCGTCAACATGATGTGACTTCTGGGATTACTATGTAAACCAATTCCTCTTCATGTTTCTATCACTATTCATTTGTTTTCTTATCATTACGTAATCGCTCATTGTTAATGGCTGAGCATTCATAAGAAATCACTCCACTTACTTACGAATAGCCTGCTTCATTCTCCAATTTTGATAACTCTATTGATTATTTACATCATTATTTCTAAAACGTCACTACGTGATTGGTAATTTGAATAAGTTGTAAAACTATATGTTGGTTTAGAGCTGAAGATGAAGACCTAATTGGAAAGAAATATATTTCTTCGCTGGCTCAATCAGCCTTTTTCTTAATGCCAAAACGGAAATATTCAGTGTAAATTATTGGTCGATTTAGAACAGGAAACTTGTCAGTCAGTGGTCTCACCATGATTATCTGAAGAATCTTATTCTTATTAAACGGTTTCAGGTCCAATGTGATGATAAGTTTCATCCATTATTAGACAATACGTACACCCATCTATTTATTTTATTTATTCTGATTCATCTCTTTGTGTCAACAGATGATGAGACCATGGATATAAAGCTTGACACACTTGATGAAACTATACAATTGGGAATTGTCATTTACTACAACGTTGTTGAATCGATATCAGCTTGACTATTTCGGCAAACCCAACATCTATTCACATGAGACCTTGTGTAAGCTCTGTGAATGGAAGTCAGTTTCAGCGATATACGACTCTCCTCACTTGGAGGCAAACAGAGTTCCGTAAAATCTGATAGCTACGGTTTTATCCTTCCATACAATGATTGTCTTATTAGTTCTTGATGTACATACAAATGGATAAAATATTCGGTTTATTTTGTCAACAGGTTGTTCTACATACCCCATTTCGGCAATGACTTCATGAATACATGTCGTACAGTCTTGGTTGTATTGTGTTCTCTGAGCTGGGTTGTTTAATCGTGAAGCTTTCATCGTCCTTCTAGACGACATCATCAGCACTAACTTCAGTATGAAGTTACCAATCAAGACCATCCACCTGAGCTACAAACATTCTCCACATGTCGTATAGAGTGATGATATCTGTCGTTTGCTGCAGTTATCTTTGTACTACTAATTAAAGCTTGTGAATCCTACATTTTCGAAAATATCAAACTGTCAGTTACGACTGAATACTGAATACTGATACTGCTGATTGTAACCTATCAATGAGCACAATAACTGTTTCAATTATTATCACCAGTAATTACTGGAAATTTAATTGCGAAAGAAGAGAAACAAAGGAAGCAATGGGCTGACCACTTCAAGAAGCTCTTGAATCGACCACCACCACCACCACCTGCACTTCGTCCACAAATACCACCTACAGCCCAGCCGCTGAACTACAAGTGAACATAAATCCTCCAACAAAAGTCGAAGTCCTGAACGCAACTCCATAAAGCTACTGAAATGTGGGAAAGCAGCAGGGCCAGATAGAACTCCCGCAGAAGCACTGAAAACATATGCAGAGACAACAGCGGACATGCTCACACCACACCACTATTACAGAAGGTGTGGAAGGAAGAGAAGGCACCTGGTTATTGATTGGAAGAAGGGTTACCTTGTCAAACTGCTGAAGAAGGGAGACCTCAGTGTTTGCAAGAACTGGCGAGGAATCACTCTCCAGTCCACCCAGACCAAGCAAAATATTAAGCCGCATCATCCAGGAGAGGCTAAAGTATGCACTGGATTCAAAACTACGACCGGAACAGGCTGGCTGGCTGGCTGGATTCAGGAAGTACAAATCATGTGCCGACCAAATTGCAATGCTTCGCATCATCATAGAGCAGAGTATAGAATGGCAGTCAACTCAATTCTCTACCTCAACTTTATCCACTTTGAGAAGGTCTTTGACAACGTCGACTGAGAGGTAATTTGGAACCTGCCTCAATACTACGGGATACCGCAAACATTTATCAGCCTCATTTAACAACTTTATGAAAAGGCCACATGCCAGGTAATTCACTATGGGTAGCTCAGTGATGATTTTGAAGTGAAGACAGGAGTGAAATACGGTTGCCTACTATCCCCCATGTTATTCCTGATTGTGGTCGACTGGATCATGCAGCAAATAGTGGGGAGCGAGAAGAGGGGGATACTCTGGCTGGACTGCGGAAAAGAACCCAGAAGATCTGGATTTCACCAACGATGACTTGTGCCTGATGTCACATAAACTTGAAGATCTACAGACGAAAACTAACAAGTTGACAGAAGAGACAGGGCAGCGAAGACGGGACTTAAGGTGAATATAGAGAAGACAGAAGTGATGAAGATGCCGCACCAACAACTTCAACAACAACAAACTCCAGTCACCATGAACGGGAGAAACTTAAAGGAAGTAACCTCCTTCACCTATCTAGGCAGCACTGTTTCAACTACAGGCAACAACACAGACGAAGATGTCAAAGTCAGAATCGGAAAAGCAAGACAGGCGTTCATTAACCTGAAACCAGTGTGGAGATCTTTTGCACTCAGCATGTGGAACAAGATCCGGATTTTCATCACCAATATCAAGTCAGTGCTTCTGTATGGCTCAAAGACTTGGTGCGTTACGAAAGGGATTTCCAATATACTACAGACATTCACCAACAGCTGCTTACGCTCGCTACTGAAGATCAGATGGCCAGAACAATAGGAATAAACAACAAGGAGCTCTGGGAACGAACCAACCAAGAACCTATCACCCAACAAATATGCAGAAGAAGAAAGTGGAGATGGACTGGGCATACACTGAGAAAGCCGACTGGGGACATCAGGGGTCAGGCCAGATGCTCGAGTGGAATCCCCATGGGAAGCGACGAGTTGGGTGTCCAAGGTGAAGGTGACATGGAGGAGATCGTGCGAGGAGGAAATGAGAGGTTGCGGGCTGTCGTGGAACCAGGTTGAAAAGATTTCAGAGAACAGAGTTCACTGGAGACGTGCTACTGAAGCCTTATGTTCCATTAGGAACCCAAGGGACTAATAATATAATAATAATGAGTTAAGAGACTAGTACATGGTAACTACAAATTCATCTATATTGATAACTTTGTATGTGAGTGGTTTCTACTAAGAGAGTTTTCTTTACTACCGGGTGAGCTTGAGTTCCTACTGATGCTTTTTGTTGACTTTATGTCTGACAGGGTGATTAAATAACTGCCTATATGGATAGATTGAGTTCCCACCCAAACGTTCACTGTGACCACAGATAGTTTTCTTTTAAAATTCTTTAGTATTCTAAGATCTTCATCTGATCAAAATCTACATACTTTCATAATGAAATGAATGTTCTTAGTTGCACACATATGATGGTATGACACCCTTCTTGGACTGAGTCTGTACAGTTGTTCATTTCGTTCTCTTATGCCAACAATATCTCCAGGAAAAAGATGAGATAGCTAGCACTCACTATGGATGATTAAAAATCATTCAAGTTTCCATCCATGGGTGTATCATGGGATGATTCAGTCATTAAATAATAAATAAAAATGGTAGAATCAAATAATAAAACTCTGCTATCGAACATAACTGATCGTAAATAGCTACAGATGTTTCTCTTATCCTTGAGGAAACATCTGTAAACTCATATCAAGCTGAGTGGGATACTAAAATTAAACGAAACCCAACAGTGAAAGTATACAGATTTGTTTTTCATCGACGAGAAAGTTTAGATGAAAAATTATCATCTACCTGACAGTAGCTACGATGCGAATAAATAAAAGTTTGTGACAACGTGAAAAGTATTATCGATTCAAACAAGTATCGGGTGACTGCTTACAGCAAGTTAGAGCCATTCTTCACCTTAAAAACATTTAATTAACAAATGATCGTTTCACCCGTCTACCCCAGCAAATGCTTAGAAGCAATACTGGTGAGGAGTGAATGATCATTAAGTATTCCTAAAGAATTCAGAAGTTCGGACAAATATTATTCGAGTCCCACATTACTGTTAAACTACCCCTTGTCTTTCTTTTCTTTTTCGTTCATTTTCTATGATTAATTTTTCTATTTTTTATTCATTTTCCTCAGAATGTCGAACAACTAATTGTTAGTTGTATCTACACATTTCAACGATATTTTAGGATATACTACTTATATGCATTCTTACAAGTAGTATCCACAGAGAGATTATTCGTTCTCACCAGCACCTTCCAGTGTGGTTAAGTAAAGGTGTGGTAAGGACCATTACCAGCTCCATATTAGCGTAATTAGTTGAAAGGAACCTTAAGGTGGATATAAATAATTCATTTTCCATTCTGTTCCGGGTTCCTATAAACTTGCTATAAGGTACCCGTCTCTGAATCCTTCAAACTGTAGAACCAGTAGCTATCAGAATCAAACAACCCTAGTTATGTGTTTAGAAAAAATACATGTTGCCGCTAGAACTATTGAGGTGCTATTCGGAAAACACAAATCCCTTAGCACCCTACTCCAGGTAATCTAATTTTCTAATTCCATACTGAAGATATCCCTTCATGCCTATAATCTGCTGTAATTTTAACACATTCGCTTAACCTATTTTGTCTCCCACTATGAGTATTATTGTATCAAGCTATTATTCCTCAAATGATCCCTCTTTGTTTATTTCATCCTGCTCTCATAAACACTTTCCTGCTGTTTCAGTAAACTCTCTTCTTATAGCACCATCCACACCGTATAATAGTTTCGATAGTCAGTTATTACTTCAGACTGAATTCTAAGAACAACCGATTCGATCATTAGTGTTCACACAGGACTTTTTCGAACTGACTTCTTCAAATGAATAATGTTATTTAAAAAATTGATAAAAGAAATTTTAATATTGTTGATGCGTAATTTCTGAGTATGAACATATCACAGTAGGACGTGAAAAAGATGAAGTTATCAAAAAGAATATTCTTTGTTCCTTTAACTGCCTTTTGGATAATTCATTCATTCGTTAGTTTTTTAGGCATCGACCATCGATTCAAACGATTATAAGCATAAAACGATAGAGGAAAAGGTTTATCTTTATTAGGTAAAGTCACATGACCATATCGACTTGCAGTTTCTATTGTCCATATTACTGACAATATCACATGATCTTTTATATTTGTTCCCAAGTTTGAAGGAAAGGTGAGGAAATGACTAGCTTGAAACAGATAAACACAGCTGAACCATTCAAATTACATTTAGTTGTTCCTTTGCTCTTTCTGTAGTCTGTTATCAAGAGTGAACGCAGGCTTTAATTGTTATACAATCACTGATAAGCTGGAAATGATTTTGACTTCAAATTGATTCAACTGATGAATAGGACAAGAAGAACAGTAGTAGTAGAATTAGCATGCATGTATTTCGTAGATTCTCACCGGCTGCTTTACAACCTATAAAACACAATGTTTATGGTGGATAATATGTTATACAACCTACTTTAATAAATCGACAAAGATTTTTACGAATTAAGATGGAAGGTAACATCAAAAGAACAGAGAGAAGGCTACTTGTTCACATTTCTGAACATATCCCGAAGAATTTGAGTCTTAAAAGTCCCCAGGGTTTAAATAATGCAATCGTCCAGCATTTCCTTGACACTGGATATTAAGTCGACGTATTAAGATCATTTAAAGTGATCAGTAAACAACAGAAGCCCACAATTTTGAGGTTCGCTGAAGCAATTACAACTAAAAAACTCAAACGTGATCCATGTATTTAGAAAGATCAGTCTTGTTTCACCCTGGTGATTGTAATCTCCTAAATTTGTAAGTACAAGATTTCATGACCTTATGACCCTTACCTTTTTTGTTGTTCTACTTTATTTATCGATCTGTTTCGAAAGCTACTCTCACTTTCTGAGTTGTAATCATCGTATTTCTCAATATAATGAAAACCTGTTGACAGTTTACTACGTTTAACCATGACCCCCTTTTAACTAATTCCAGAATGACACTGTGCATAACCCCCTTCTGTCTGTATGTATATAAATATAAGTTTTTCGAATCTTCTCTTAAATGTTCATCCTATCACTGTATTAATAGTTCACCGTTGGCTAGTCTTAACAATTTCAATGTCCGGGAACCTGAATCTTTGTTACCTTCAATCTCATTTTGTCGATTGCTTAAAGCATGTTGTATCGCATATTATTCATGATAAATATTATATTCTATAGATTGTAAAGCAGCTGAGGAGAATCCACGAAATATATGCATGCTAATTCTTGGTTTAATAAATTTCATGAAAGAGGGAAATTGTATAATTTAATTAAACTATTGAGTTATTGTATTTTGAGATGAATGAGGATTTTTAATTTAGAAGTAGTATTCATCATGGACTGACATCAGTTAGGGAACCATCGAAAATCTGGGAGCACTGGACAGCTGTTTCGTCCTAGTATGAGCCTCCTCAGCAGTACGTACCCACGACCCACTGGAAACCAACTCAGTGGCTGAGTGGGTAACGCGTTCGCCGTGAAATCTGAAGGTCCTGAGTTCGGTCCCTGCCCCGTGGAGTCGTGGGTGTGAACTGCCGAGGATTCACATACTAGGAAGAAACAGCTGTCCAGTGCTCCCAGACTTTCAATGCTTCCCCAACTGATGTCAGTCCATGATGAATACTACTTCTGTATTGAATTATTGTTAAAAGGGCGAATAATCATGCTTGAACGAAGAGTGCTGAGTCTATGCTACCTGAATGAAAAAGCGGATTTTACGACCACCTTAACAACTGCTGAAATAACCAGTCAGGTTTAGATACTCCGCCTAGGAGAGTAATTTTTCATCAAATAGAGGAACGTAACTGGTTATCTGAGTAGTTACTTGGGTGGCCTTTTAAAGTAGCACTGAAAATATCATTACCAAATATATTTCAGCCTGTATCCTATATCATTCCTATTCCAATAGTTTCCACGTGCGATTTCCTTGTTCGGCTATATAAAGGCTGTTTTGG
Organism: Heterobilharzia americana; assembly: GCA_944470555.2. Classification (NCBI taxonomy): domain Eukaryota; kingdom Metazoa; phylum Platyhelminthes; class Trematoda; order Strigeidida; family Schistosomatidae; genus Heterobilharzia; species Heterobilharzia americana. The sequence goes on along the minus strand of OX104129.1, from coordinate 68,336,924 downwards.
GTAGCTTGTTGTGTACTTTGGATAAGCGTACGTTCTAGTTATTATCATTTATTGATATGCCTGTAATTCCCTGTTACTATACCGGGTCGAGCTAATCGACCTCATAAGGCACACGAGCTCCTACATGGATGCCTCGATATAGCTGTGATATTCATTTACTTGATGATAGATAGCTAGCAGCGAAATCCCAAACAAGTGTTTCGTCCTATCTGGAACTCGTCAGCTGAATGTACCTCCACCCCTATTAGTGATAGTATTCCCACTGAGTGCCCATCGTCAAGTATATAATGAGAATAAATATTCAGACTATCAAGGTATCCGCATAGGGATGGGGGGTATACCAACAGGCGTTCGTCAATTTAAGCCAGTATAAAAATACGGAATCGCATGGTTCTCGTTTTGCCTGCATATGTATAGCATTAGTGGAAAAAAGCATATTTTAGTTCGTCAGGACAGTTAAACTAATCAAAAGTGTGAAGAGGTCGAGAAAATCAATAAACATCATGGAATGACTTTAAGGGTCACTCTAGCAACTGTTGAGATAACCAATTGCTTTTAGTTATTTTATGAAAATCTGACCTCAACCGAAATTCTGAAATCAGATTAGTTATTTCAACAGTTGCTAAGATGGCCTTTAAAGTCACTTAGTATCATGCAGGATTTTGAGAGACCTCAAAGACCACACTAAAAGCAACTGAAATGACCAATCATACTTCTCTATTTTATGAAAATCTGCCTATCCAGCCGAAATGAAGAAACCTTATTGGTTATTTCGATTGTTTAATATCGCCCAAAATTTTGAAAATCAAAGATGAGAGTTGAGTGAGTATTAATTTCCATGTATAACAATTTTGAATCTTAATTGATAATTTGAATTAAGTTATCTATTTTTGAATCAACAAATAAACGATGGAGGCAATTATCCAAACTTTCCATACAATTTTTGTTTATTCCTTGAGCATTGAAGAATGCTAAACAATATATCATAGCGACATTTTTAACAGTACAGAATTCATCTTTTTATCTTATTTTTAAATCAGAAGGTAGTATTCATCACGGACTGACATTACTTAGAAAAAAATTAAAGAACTGGGAGTAATGGATGGGTGTTTTGTCCTAGTGTAGGACTCCTTAGCGTTACGCATCCGTAGCCCCACCATGGACCGAACTCAGCCTGCAGTGTTCGGGGAGAGAGATATCACAAGATTTCTACTGCACTTCGAAGAAATGATGTAGATGATGGGTTTCATGAATCTGAAGGCAATCTCTGTGGTACTAGCAATATTGTCTTCGAATCAGTTGGAGACAGCATAAAGGTTGATAAGCCGGTGGATAACTAGAAGGCAATATAACGTTGCTAGAGTATGATTTCAGGACCGGATGCAGAACTGTCAATGTCACCACTGAAGCCAATCAATCTGTTAATTTGAGTGGTTTCTAAGTGGAATCAGTGGTCTGCATTGCCGTTATTGGTGGTACAGTTCATCAAAAGTGTTCTGATGACTACTGCCTATAAATTATGTCTATGAAGTGTCAGTTCGCAATATAGTGTCATCATCCACTAAGGTCTTGAACTTGGTCGATAGTCGTGCTATGTCATATATTCATTGAAGTGGGAAACTATGCACCACCGAACATTGATGCAGTGGTTAAATACTTAACACGTTGTCTATAAGATCTGAATGCCCTGATTTTGATCCCTAACTGTGTCGTGGATGTGTTACAATGATTGTCATACTAGGAAGAAACAGCTATCCGATGGACCCAGGTTTTCAATGGTTCTCTAACTGATATTAGTACGTGATGAATACTACCTTAAAGATAAAATTCTCATAAACCTCAGACCAAAATTAGCCAGTTAATTATTTCTGTTACTCAGTATATTCCGGCACACATTACAACACATAGTTTGTGAATCAGAGCGAAGCGAAAGATATTTATTTCTGTGATTGATGAGAAGAGTTACAAGCATTACAAGGAAGATTTCTTGAAACACACATAGTGGCAATGCATTAACCCTCATAAGTTGCGGAATGACGCTTATTCTATTTCAAATTTCAAACATTTTTCACTTATGCATTTATTCCCCTCTTTTCATCATCAACACATCAAATTAATCCATATACCAGGTAAACACTGTAGGTGATTATGATTTTTAACCTGTTAACATATCAAGTGCCAAAACATGGACGAAAAATGCCAAAAACAAGAAAATGTAATTCGTGTAATGTAGTTTTGGAACAGTCTTATCAAAAACGCACTTTTCATTGGCATTTATATGGAGAGTTCAACCATGAATAGTTAGAAAATGGATATACGTCAAACGAGAAGACGATATTGCAGGTTAAAGTAACGATGAAGATCAATAAAGCAAAACTTCATCAGTATGAAAACAGTAGGTTCAGGTCTAAATTTACCAATGAAGGTTTATTTCGATGATAGCTTAAATCTAAAAAACGTTAGTGCTATGACACACTTCAGAATACGCGTCTAACAACTTTAGCAGATGGATTTAAATGACTTATCAACATTCAAATTATGCTCCGTCTAAATAATGTTTACAAAGATCGAGGAGCTTGCACTATTGTTTCAAGTATTCTTCCGGTTCGGCAATGCCTAAAACAAGCACGTGTGTAACCACATTCTCAGAAATGTGCTTCATTTATTACTAATATACGTCCCTTGGGTTCCTAGTGGAACATACGGCTTCACTAACGCGTCGTCATTTCACTCTCTCCTCTCCCGTCTTCTCAACCTGGCTCCACAACTACCCAGAAGTTTCCACTTCCTCCTCACACCATCTCACCAATCTCACTCTCGGCTCACACGCCCAACTCATCCTTTCCCATTGGAATTCCACTCGACAGCCTGGCCTAGCGCGTGATGTCGCCAAACAATCTCCTCAATGTATGCCCAATCCATCTCCACTTTCTTCTTCTGTATATTTTTTGGGAGATAGGTTTTTGGTTGGTTCGTTGTCAGGCCAGCCACAGTTCCTTGTTGCTTATTCTTATTATTCTGGCCATCTGATCTCATCTTCAGTATCGAGTGTAGGGAGCTGTTGATGTATGTCTGTAGTTTGTTGGAAGTGCTTTACGCGACGCGCCAAGTTTCTCAACCATATAGCAACACTGACTTGACTGACATCAGTGTTGAAAATCTGGATCTTGTTCTTTGTGCTGAGTGCAGTAGATCTCCACACTGACTTCAGATTGATGAAGGAAGGCCTGTCTTTCTGTCTTTCCGATGCTGGCTTTGACGTCCTCGTCTGTGCCACAGCCACCTGTAGTTGAAACGGTGCTGCCTAGATAGGTGAAAGAGACTACTTCCTTTAGGTTTCTCCCGTTGATGCTGATTGATGGTGATGGTGATTGGTGCTTGTTGTTGATGCTGTTGCTGATTGAGTTGGGTATCTTCATCACCTCTGTCTTCTCTGCATGCACTCGAAGTCCCGTCTTCCTTCGCTGCCCTGCCTCTTCTGTCAACTTCTTGATTTTCACCTGTACATCCTCGACTGTGTGTGACATAAGTCATTAGAGATAAATCACCATCGTTGGCGAAATCTCAATCTCCTAGTATCTTCTTGTCGGTCCAGCCAGTGTACGCCCACCTTCTCGCTCCTCATTGCTCACTGCATGATCCAGTCGACCACAGTCAGGAAGACGGTGGGTGGTAGTAGGCGCCAGCTTTATCTTACTCCGGTCCTCACTTCAAAGGCATCAATGAGCTTTCCATTGTCAGTCATGCGGCATGCAGTGTCTTCATATAGCTGTTGAATGAGGTTGCTAAAGGTTTGTGGCACTAAAAGCAAGTGTTGAAGCAACTACCTGTCAAATTACTTCTCGGTCGACACTGTCGAAGGCCGACCTTTTCAAATTGGATGAAGTGGAGGTGGGGGGTTGACTGTCATTTTATGCTCTGTTGCAATTTGATCCGCACATGATTTGTTCTCCCTGAATCCAGTTAGCTAGCCAGCCAGCCAGCCTGTTCAGGTCGTAATTTTGAATCCAGAGCATTGTTTAGTCTCTCCAGGATGATGCGGCATAATATTTTGTTTGGGGTGGACAGAAGTGGAGCATGATTTGTCGCCAGTTGTTGCAAAGGCTTAGGTCTTCCTTCTTTGGAAGTTTGACAAGGTAGCCGTTGTTATAATCCACCAGCAGGTACCTTTCCTTCCTACCTTCATTGATAACCCTCTGCAGTAGTGGTGTGAGAGTGTCCGCTGTTGTCTGTGCGTCTGTTTTCAGTGCTTCTGGGGGAGTTCTATCTGGTCCCGCTGCTTTCCCGAATTTCAGCAGTTTTATGGCATTTAGTTAGGACTTGTGCTTTTGTCGGAGGACTTGTGTTCACTAGTAGTTGTGTGTCTGGGCTACTGGTAGTATTTCTGGACGAGTTGTAGGTGGTAGTGGTGGTGGTGTAATCGGAGGTGGTCGATTCAAGAGTTTTTTGAAGTGATCAGCCCACTGTTTCCTTTGTTTCTCCTATTTAGTAACTACGTTTTCTTCACTATCTTTTACTGGTTTCATCTGTGTTGACCTCTTGCCAGATAGTGACCTGGTTATTTGATATAATATTATCAGATTTCTGCTTCCTGCATCCTGTTCTGCCCCGCTTACAATTGTGTCGTAGAGGTGTCTTTTGTCTTTGCGTGCACTCCTCCTCAATTCCTGGTCTAGTTTTTAATACGTTTTACTCAGTTCTGCTTTTTGTTGTGCATCCTTGCACTGTTTCATCTTCTTCTCTAGCATCGTGCTCCCTCTCGTCTATCGGCTTCCATGTATCCGTCGAGACCCATTACTCGTCCTGTTTTTTCTTCCTTTCTAGTTGGGTTATGCAGATTTCTTTCCACATCTCTTTCAGAGAGTTCCAGTGTTCTTCCACAAAGGCTTCCTCCGGGATGTTGATCAATGTCTTCCATTTTTTTCTGATGGCTGACGTGAAGATATCATTCGTAGCTCCGTGCTTCAGTTCTGGTTCTGTTCTGGGTGTTCAAATTCAACTCTGGCCTATCACCAACTTCCTTGAATTGAAAGCTTTCAACTTGATTTTGAAGATAGGTCCCTAGCACTAGATAGTGGTGTGAACCACCTACATCTACTCCCCTTCTTTATCTGATCTTGTGTTCAGTAGGCTGTGTCTCCACTTTCTTCACTTGAGATGAAGTTGATCTGAAGTCGATTCTCAGTGTGTCCATCTGGTGTCTGGCGAAATCAGATCCATATCGTTGCCTTGTGAATATCCTTGTGTTTGTACACACTGCCTAGCCTCTAATCACCATATCTTTGAATATGCGGAAATCTGCAAACAGTTCTCCATTCTCATTCCTCATTTCACCGAGTGTTCCTCCACCCATGATGCATGACTTCTCTTCCTGTATTGTCCGCTCCTGCCAGTTTCACATTCATATCACCCCACACATTAAAATGAATTTTGATGTAGCCAACTGTGGTGGAGTCTTGTCCATTACTGACTGCAGTTGTCTGTAGAATTCCTCCTTCTTCTCTTCATCTGCATTATTTGTGAACCTGATCGTGTAGGAGGAGATTGGTTCCCAGTGCATGGGAGAGAGAGAGAGAGCCTTTGATGCTGTTGGCAGGAGGACATCATGATAGCCGCTGGAAAACTCAGTGTGCTCGTGATTGTCATATGGGTGACAATATCGGAGTAGATTATTGAATCTCCATTTGACAGTTTGGAGAGCCCACTTGCATTTCATCTGCTGATTCTTTGCAGATTCCAATCACTTCTATGCCATACCTCCTCATCTCCTTTGCAATGTTGGCAGCCTTGTTAGGTTCACACATGGTGAGGACATTCCATATCCCCATCCTTACTTTCTCTTTCATCAAGGGAGAGATCAGATACATCGGCCGACTGGCTTTTCGAAGGTTTTCACAGACCGGCATCATTTCGTCCCTCCGATTCCAGCGAGGAATAAGTTTGTTTTTGATAATTTCTTTGTGCCTTTAAGTTTCTTTTGCTTTTGGATTGATTTTTTCCCAAGGTAGGGTTGGTATCCCTATGCTCAACCTTCCCTCTTTATGCGGGCTCAAAACCGGCTAGTAACTGGTAAACTAGTTAACCAGGTGAGGTTTCGTTTACACAATGCATCAATGAATCAATGATTCAATTGGAGTGGTTCTCCAAATGATGTCAGTTTGTTGTGAATACCACCCTGGATTCAATAAAATCTCCACAAACCTTCGAGATAAATTACTATCCAGTTCTCGTTGTTCAGTTGCTTCGAGGTTAGACTGCCCAAAGTTCTATTGGGAAGTCATGACCGATGGAGCAAACCAAGTCGATGTACTAAGCAGCAGCATTGGATGTAAGTCACGTTATATAACGAACTGACAGAAGTTAGAAGATGAGAACCATTGGATTCCTGCCCAGCAGATCAAGAGTAACGTGGTTGCAACGAAAACCGAACGTCCTATGTTGGATCATTGGATGGGTCATAGGGACACACTACTGAGGAGTTTCATAATGAGATGAAACAGCTGTTCAGTGTTCTGAGGTTTTCACCGGTTCCCCAACTAATGTCAACCCACGATAAATATTACCTTTGAGCCAATAAATCCCCCATAAACCCCAAATTGTATAACTGATCTCTACAATGAAATAATTAATCAGTGTAATAATTATGAGAACTGTGAACCCATTCCGTCATCTGTTGTCTTCTTTATCTTATTATATCACGCCTATAAAACAATACAGAATTGAAAACAGAATGTTTCTTATTTCCTCCACTAATTTCTCCATTTTGTAGAACCAATGTGAAGTGACATGAGATGCATTCAGGATCTGAGGAGTGATTTCAAAGACCACTCTAATAACTGCCAGAATAACCAATCAGGTTGTAGTATTTCGGCTGGGAAGACAATTTTTAATAGAATAGAGAAATATGATTGGTTGTTCCATCATTTCCTAGGGTGGTCTTTAAAATCGTTCGATTTCCGTATACACTACACTCATATTATTGTCATATGACAATTTATTATTGATTAGATAACATAGTTAAAATCGATACGATATCCAACTTGTATAAGCCTATAACATTCCACCTAATCTAAACTAATCATATGATCAGCAGTGAGTGGTATATTTGATGACAAAATTGTTTCTATACCTTTTGCAAATTAATTAGTCAAATGAAATCGTCACATGAGAGAAAATTAACAACATTTCTGGATGAAAAAATATTTCTATATCCTAGATAATGACTGTTTTATAGAGATGTAAAAATTGGCAGATAAATTTTTAATGAGCTATTCTTAAATCTATCAAAATGGATAAATAAATTTCAATTGTTTTTTCTTTCTTCTTGTGTTTGCAATTTTGATATTTTTTTTCTAGATCCATTCACTTGTCAAGTCCTGTGTCTCTGATAGCATTGGGAACAGCAGTTGAAAGGTTAAGAGGATGACATAAATAATACCGAAGGGAAGTTTTCAAGCACAAAATTTAGTCACTGCAGAGTAATCAATTTCATATTGTCAAGACCTGATCGAATTCGATGGATCATTTTGCGATGTGACCGCCAAGCTTGGAGGCTCACCATCATAGTGTACCTTGATAAGTGTTAGTTGGTTAGAGGCTGTGAGAAGGAAGCCCTACTGAATCTAGGCTTTGCGATTGTTGCTACTCGTCAGTAAGCACTAGATTTAGATCCAGAACTTCCTGATTATCAAGATCAGCCGCATTCAAGAAATCTAAAAATACCCAGATTAAGAAGTTCAGCAAACTTATGGAAGAAAAGTATGCAGTCAGCAGTAATGAAATTAACAACAGCTTATCACCAATGATCGATAAGTCAAAGTGGGTCGTCAATCTGTCAAGCAGAGTCTTAAGCTCAACGGAAGTGAAAGTGTTAGAGAAAAGTCTTAACTTCAATGTAGGGGTTAATCAGTTGAAATCAGAAGATGTCATTCCCAAAATAGAAGTAGCGTTAAGTTCAGTAGATAAGACAATTGCAGACGAGGTAAAAGCACAGTGTGCTCTAACACTGAAATGACAGAAGAAAATGAAATCTAATTTAACCGAGTCAGAGAGGGAAGCTCTCAGGAACCTTCAGAATGATAACAATATAGTAATTGCCAAATCGGATAAAGGCAACTCAACAGTTGTAATGAAAAAATCTGACTACATCTACGAAGTGAATGAGCATATAGAAACAGGACCATATGAGGAAATTGAGAAGACAGTGGATACTATTATGAATAAGGTCGAGAAATCTACAGGGTATCTGATATGTCGGACGAAGCTGTTTCTAGGTGAGTCAAAGTGGTTTAATTTAATGCTTAAAACTAATAATCCCAGTAGAATGTATGGTACTATTAAGATTCATAATCCAGGTTAATCTCATCAGGCCTATAGTAGATTTAGAACGGTCTAAATATTTAACAATGGTGTTAAGCCCCATAAAAAATCACTCAGTCTCGACTTACCAACTCTTATGACTTAAAGCATAGATTAGACGACGTACACTTAGACGACAAAGAAAAAATGGTTAGTTTTGACATAACTAGTCTTTACACAAATATACCAATTGACATGGCTCTAGAGGCAGTTAGAAATGGGCTTAAAGATGACAAGGAACTTACGCAGCGAACTAAGGTGCCGATCGAGAAAATCATACTAGGAATACAATTGTGCCTAACATCTACAGTTTTTAAGTTTCAAAATAAAATATATCAAGAAATTGAAGGTACTGCCATGGAATCACCAATATTCCCTATTGTCACAGACATATTTATGGATAGTTGGGAACAGGTAGCCCTTCAAACATTTAGTCGTACTCTAAAGATATGGTTCCGATATGTAGATTATAAGTTTACAGTACTGAAATCGGAACACATCAATAGGTTCTTGACACATATAAATTCAGTAGTGAATGCAATCCAATTTATCTGTGACTTAGAAAGTGAAGAAGATGAGTTAGTAATGTTGGATTCCAAGACTAAATGAACACAAGAAGGAAATCTAGAGACTAGTGTCTATAGGAAACCTACCCATTCGAATCGCTACTCAGACGTCGAATCCTCCCACCCCATTTCAGTTAAAGTAGGCCCAGTTAAATGCTTAAGTGATAGAGCGAAAAAGCTTACTAGTAGATCGGAAAATCTGAGACAAGAAATCAGACACATCAAGAATACCCTACATCTCAATAACTACCCACCAAAATTTATAAATAAATTCATAAGAAATCGAAAGAAAAATATTAGCAGTGGTAGTAGTAGTAGTAGTAGTAGTAGTAGTAGTAGTAGTAGTAGTAGTAGTAGTAGTAGTAATACAGATGTTATTAATAATAATTCCACTACTTTGGTAATAATGGTGACAGGGTTAAGAGAGAATTCAAAACCTCTGCTGTGTTACCATACAAGGAAGGCACCTCAGAAGCATTACGAAGAATTCTTAATAAGGCTGACTGGGATTAAAGTGGCATTCAAACCAACAAACTGGCTTAGAAACAAGCTTTGTAGGTTAAAAGATCCTATTGATGCAATCAAGCAAAATAATCCGGTTTATCAAATCCCTTGCGATGATTGCGAGGTCAAGTACATAGGTCAAAGTGGTGGACAAGGATCAATTAGAATAATAGAGCACAAAAACTTGGCTAAATCAAGATTGGTTGATCCTGATAAGATAATTAACTTAGTTGGGTGAATGATGCTGCACCTGTCCCATTCTACTACCCTTGTCATCACAGAGAAGGAGAGAAAATTAGGAATATATAAAGACTGTCTCAAAGTTGTGGAGTTACCTGACATGAATATGGACAATAAATTGTGTCCGAAACGTTATCCAGTAAATGCTACTATTTCAGTGTGTGATATTTCTAATAAACTGACTAAACTGGAATTACAATCGACCACAGTGTCCAAGTTTCACTCTTATATTAAGTAGAATCGACTAAAATTCACCAAAGCTGGTCAAGATTCCAAGGGTTGAAGCAATGAAATTCACTTAGCTGCCATGTGTACATCCATTCAGTATGCAATAAGCCACATCTATTGTGTGAAGGCTAGTGATCCTACCTAAACCACTGAACCACAGCTCCACAAAAGAAAAAATAAACGTCAGTTTGTTCAGCTTATTAAGGCAGCCACTGAAAAAAGTGGGAGAACTTCTTCAGAGACAGCTGAACCGCAAAACAAGGGACTCCTCCTTTGTTACATTGCACTCACAACTCAAGACATAAGGTTTAAATGTGGGAACTTAACAGGAAATGTTGCAAGCAATTGAAGAAAGGCTACACTCAACTGATAACTGATGAACAGGAGAGGTCTAAATGAAGCAGTAGCAATCAGAATCAAACAACCTGGGTTGGATGTTTTCAAAAAGCAAGTATTGCTGCTACAACTACTGGGGTCCGATTCGGGACGTACAAATTCCTTAGCATCTTACCTCAGGTAATCTAATTTCCTAATTCCAGAATTTATAATTCCTCAATGTGTAGATATAACTGTTAGATCTAAAGAAGTTGAAGTTCTCGAAAAAATATTCTTTGCTCACTTAAATGGCTTTTGTATTAAAAGAACTTAAAAATGAGAAAAGAATGGTAATACTCCCGGCAAACATAGGGCACAGCACATTAGCCATGAACAAGGTAGACTACATCAAGAAGGTCAGAAATTTACTCAAAGACAGAAATATATGTCAAACATTTGAGCCAAAACCTACCTCATCGTTTGACAACTAAATTGCTAAGACCTTCATCAAACTGTTCAGAGTGGGCAAAATAACAAAACGGTACCAATGGTGGACACTATCAAATGATTCTGTTGATCCTGAGTTTTAAGGTAGTCCAAATTCATGCAAATCAAACATTACTCCATGACCGATTCTCTCACTTCCGGAGACTTTAACCTAAAATCTATTCGGAAATTTTCTGAGAAAACCGAGATATTTTTCTTATCAAATCGCTGATAGAAATTTTGGGAAGAGCATTCATACATACAACAAAGAATCATTGGGATCCATCAATGTCATATTACCATAAACATCAGCTGAAGTATACTCACCTAAGGAGACTATGTCTCGCCCCCTCACTGACAAAACAAGGGTTTTGAAAAGCAATTAACTTCAGTTTTGCTTTGTAGACATCTTTTTCCGACTGGGCAAGTAGAATATTTGTAATATAAGGGGATACGACTTTGTTAGGTTAAAATTTATTTTCTCAAAGTTTGAATTTGTGATTTTACTTTTAATGCACCTTACAGTGCAAACTGCTCGCTCTTACAATGCCTAACTTAAGTTGTTCACATTTTTACTAGCATAAATTTTGGCATAGCGCTCAACAAACCTTTTCCTAAGGACTTGTACAACTGAGTGAAAAAATAGCTAATTATTCTTCTGTCTATGAGTGGAAGGATCTGAATAGGCAGTTGTCTGTTTTCGATTGTTTCACGACGCGATATTTCCTAGAGAAATCGAGGTTTTGACAGACTACATTGTATTCCATCTGAAATAGAATCATTTCGTTGTAAGTCTAAGAAACAAGTAATTTCTTATTCTTCTTGGAAAAGTGTTATCGGTGGTTTGAAAACTAAATCCATCACAGTATTTGTGGAGTCTTAGTTAAAGAGTCCGTAAGCATAACCTAATGAGATAGTTGCAACAAGTATAAGTGAGAATCATTGTCAAACTAACTCAGCTATCACTTCACCAAGTTACATTTGAAGAAGGTCAAAAGTAGTTAAAGTGTTTTTACAGCTTTTTATCAACTTGGTTGTTTCACTTGACTATCAAATGTCCTAGTCTTGTGAAGAGTATGCTTTGGGTATCGATTTGTCTTCCCCAAGAAGTTAATGAAGCATAGGCCTTCATAAGTATTTCAGTCTAGAGGTTTGTGTGGATTTTATTGAAATCAAAATGGTTTCATCATGAACTGACCTCGGTTACAGAACCATAGATAACCTGGGAGCATTGGATAGCCGTTTCGTCCAAGTGTTGGACTCCTCAACATTGAGGGGTCATGACCCCAATAGACCTTTTATTTTCGCGGAGATTACGTTTCAATTGGTCCACAGGTATTTAAAGAAGGCATCAGTTGAAGATCGTACTGTATTGCGCAAAGATCAAAGTAGGGTAAGTTGGACTAGTGGGTTCCAACCTACTGACTCAATTGTAATATGCTTACTAAGAAAATCTGGAGATCCTGCTTTCGATCATAGCTGTGCACCTCTGAGGAGTTGTATTTATCTGTTAAAATACTCATTCTCCACACATCGTCTAACTTCAGTAATATTTCTTGACAGTAGTTCCATAAACAGTCCAGTTAATTAAAGGGTACTCCCTCAACCCCTACTACTTATTTCATTAGTGACTTGATTCGAAACATACTGTAAAACTGGTTCAGAATTGGACGCTTATATAGAGTATTAGGTTATAATATACTGTCTGCTTTCATACCAGTATGTATTGCAGTTCCCAGGCACTGTCTCTTCCGATAAGACTGCTAAGATAAGAAATGTATATTGACATCGTTAAATTCTACACTTGTATCCAGAGCCTTTTTGAAAACTTGACTGGTGGAGTGAACCACAGAGTTGTTATAATATGCAAAATGAAGTGCAGGTGTGGATCAAAGGTTTAAAAACTTGGATTTTATCCTGTGGGTTGTTGTCTTCGAACTCTACTCCACCAACTTCGATCTCAGTAGGAAAACTGCATCGTAAGCCCTTCAAAGGCATACTAACGTTAGTACGTTCAGGATCAAGTAACTGGAAACTGTTAGTTACGTGTCTAAAATAACTGTGGAAAGTGGATCGGATATTTTTCCACTACTAAATGACTTCAAGGAATCCATACTTACATGCACTTCGAATTTTTGTTTGATTTTCAACAGTTCTCACAGCCAGCAGATGGATGATGTAGTTTTGGGCCCCAGAATCAGACTTACACTGACCAATGCACCTTTATCTGAGTTAGAAAAAGAAATTATTAAAGTGTAAACAAACTCATATAACAACTATTACAAGTAAGCACAAGACGATAATAACAACCGATCTCGAAAGAAGAACGAAAATATTTCAGCGAAGAGTCTCTTCCGTACGATTTCATTTTCAAAGCTGTACAATTGCAAATTTATACACTTTCCTAGTGTAAGTATTTGATAATTAAGAACGGTTAGCCTAAGTATGGCAACACAAGTAGTGTCAATCATGTAAGCTGTCATTAAAATCAAAAACCAAACAATGATGAGTACTGAATATTGATCAAAATAATTTTGGACAAGAAGTTTCGTAACATGACGACATAATTGGCAACAGAATTGTGATCAGGCAAAACATAGCAACAAGAATCAGTGGCAAGTCACTGAATAAGTGAATAATGTCAACATAGAAAAACGAGAAGAAAAAAGTGGGGCGGGAGGTTGAGAAGATTTCAATGACTGAAAACTAAGACCATGAAAGGAGAAGGGATTGGACAATCTGCTTTTGCGTACACAGTTCACTCTTTTCCATATGAATGGCAAGAGCTTCAACAATGCACAGAATACGAGGATATACAGCCTTGGGAAGGTTTCTTTTCACTTTGTAGATGACTTTGAATGAGAAGGTTCTTGAGATAGCTTGATTCGTGTTCATGATGTGTTCAATTATAGCACTCCTCATCGCTCCATTGTTACCTCTTTGTAACCATGAGGGAGAGTGCTCTTCAATCCTTCTCGATAACCGTCGCATCAAACGACCTATATAGCTGGTTCCACACGAGAAGGTGAATTGATATATGCACATAGAAGTGGTTAGATGTGAAAGTTTCTCCTTTGAATTGTTAGATATCGTTGGACGACAAGAGAATACTAGTCTCAACGTTGTTGCAAGAATATTCTACTTGAAGCGTTTGATCTCCTCTTTTTTTGAGTGTCAGCGGTAGAATCACCTTTGAAGTTTAGATTCATATACAGTGTCTTTTTGGCACTATGGTAAGGTTCTCTTTTTGAGACTTAGGCTTAATATTTCTGCCTATGAAGGGTGGTGCGAATCCATTTTCAATCAGGATGTTCCTTAGAACAGAAATTTTATCTTGTAACACATTGGGACTGGAGATCCATCTAATACGAGTGGCAAGAGATACAATCAGGTTTCGCTTATAACTCATAGGGACTCAGCTATTAAAGTTTATCAGTTGACCATTCTACATTGATTTTCTGTGAATTTATCTACCTAACCTTCCGTCAGCTGTTCTTGTTAGCTGTACATCAAGAAAGTGAATTTTGGATCTATCTTCGACCTCAAGGATGAATCTAATTGCTGAATGGCAGTTGCTGAATATTTATAGAACATGATCCAAATCATATTGATGATAACAGATAATAAAAGTATCGTCCATGTGCTTTTTGTACAGCTGAAAACCTTCAATCATTGATTTCAAGAGTCCGTTCTCTAAACTGGCCATAAAGCAGTCTGCTAGTATTGGGCTCAGTGGGGATCACCGTGGCGATCTCATCTTTCTGTTTATAAATCACGTCGTTAAATATGAACTGAAGGTTGAATGTGTATCTAAGTGGCAATTCCCTAAGGTGGGAGGTCGGTATCCCAACAGTTGTGTTGTTGATGAAAGCGACTCAACATCAAGTGATACCGTACATTTTTTAGATACGTCTTCGTCTCCTATGCAGTTCACAAATTTAAAAGTATCACTTAGAGAGTGGATGGCGGTTTATCTTCTAACAGGCTCTAGAATTTTGGCTAGCAACTTCGTGATTGGACGGTAAGGAGATTTAGGCATAACTAGAGTCAGTTGAACAGGTAGACTGACCCTGCAGATTTTCGGTAATCCGTAAAGTCGTGGAATTGTGGAGCCTGTTGGTTTGATGCATTTGCAGAGATCACTGGTTATCAGCTGATCATTAAGTTGTTGTTGAATCAGTTCCATCTAATTAGCTTGTTAGCAGGTTTGTAGAATTTGTTTTTGTCCCAGAGTAGAGCCACTGTTTTGTCAATATAGACACTTCTGTCCTGTATGACCACACCTGCACCCTTGTCCGGACTTGTTATTATTTCGTTTTATTCCACAACTTCTAATCAGCTGCAAAACGGTGTGCAACTGAAATGGTTATAAAGTAAAATAACATTACATACTTTGACTTTAGAAGACTATCATGGCGTTCTAAATTGTGCGCAAGTACGAAGTACAAAAGATCACAAATGATCATGGAAATGGATTGCTAATTTATTTTTGTTCAAAGAGAACAATCTTGAAGTGAAAGGAGGGGATGGAGGAGGATTGCAAGAGAATAAGTGAGAGATACTTACAATGCGTAATACCTAAGCGAATTGAAGTTTTCAAGACAGAAGTCCTTACGGTCAGTTAATATCATTATTTGAGTTAGAAAAAATTGTTCATACGGTTAGAATAAAACCACCAATAATGACAGTATCGAAACACACCATGGAGGGGAAAGCTGTATCGAAATCTCTTTATGCAAAGATTCATTTGATCAAGATTTTATAATAACAGCTTCTGTAAAACTATGCAGACAGAAATCAAAAGTTGATCATAAGTTCTATAAAGCAGTTTCTATGCCGCCAAATTATATCAGTGGCGATTCTCCATGTCTAATCAACTACGGTTCAAGTATTTCTTCGGTGGATAGAAGAAGCATTGATTCAATACTCAGTTATTCTTTTATCATGGCTATCACGAATCCGATAATTTTGGTAGGTGGATGGTGAAAAAAAGCATTAAGTGCATAAGTTAACATTGGTCTAAGAGCTTATGAACCTTACAATTTTCGATAGTTTTAATGCATATAAATTGAATACAGAAGCTCATCACTTATATATTTCCCAACTCAACGTTTTTTGAAGATTGTGATAATAACTCACGGGAGTGGTGATGCTACATCGTTGAATGTTTCAATAACACACGAATTTCTTTTGTTAAGCTCTACGCTGAAATTCGTAAACATTTTGTGACCCATCAAATGGGAATACTCTCTATTTGTAATCCCTGGCATGTAGAGGATACAATACAGATTAAACTTATGGAATTTTTGTTTTTGATGACTACGCTTTGTAACCTATTTGACTATGAGTCTTTAGTATAAGCTTTTTTTGTAGACATCAGAATTATTTTCAGTTACAGCATAGTCAACTGGTGGAAATGAGAAAAGTCTACATGACCAGCAGATTAACAAGTTTAGTGAGTAGACTGAAAATCACGACATAATACGTTAACACTGTCGTTACACTGGGTGGGATTAACCAATTTAACCTGGAAACGTCCTCATCTTCAACATACTTTCATATGATATCTGATTACTAATGTTAAGGAATGTTAGATAAGGATAAGTTGGTCCTACTACTCTTAAACACACATTTTCGAGGTTCAGCAGTTTATTTTGAGCTATAACTGACGATTACTTCAGTTCCTAATATTAGTCTTTAAAGTGGATCTTGAAGGGATAGAGAATATTTGTAGCGAAGGATTTTAGTGGTATTGTGTCCTCTGGGCTGGATGGTTTAATCGTGAAGGTTTCATCATCATTCTAGACATCATCAGCACAAACTTCAGAAAGACGTGAGTAATGGGTTTTTCTCCATAAGAGGCTTAGAAGCCTGCCCTGATGATCTTGTATGTGATTAGTGGTTTCTGCTAGAATCTTATCATTGTCTCCATATTAGTTTGGATTAGTTGACTTGCTGACATGAACTTTGACCTTCTTTCTGTTTTTTCTGCTTCATAGTTGAACCACCTAGCTCAGAAGACGTAACATTGCCAAAAGTGAAGATTATCTTTGTTATGAAATCATCTATTGTTCATCGTAAAGTCTGAAAAAAAAATCACTCACTTTTACGGAAGATGAAGTAAGATAATGAATTGTAGAAAATTGTCATGAGATTTTAATTATTTTCTACTCAAACTTAATATAGTTTAAAAGGGATAGCGTCATTGGTGGTAAATATGCGTATGAAATCTTCCTCAAAAATTCATCATAATCTGCCGATAAAAATTAATTTTTCGATTGACTACTTATACCAGTTGAGTATACTTCCAATGAGTAAGTCTCTTATTAAATCAAAAAGAGGTTCCGTATTCGTATTCCTTATATAAGTATAAACATTCCCATATTATTCTCTTGTTGATTACTGGCAAATGAATACAAGGCATGCTTTTACCCCCGCTTGAAACTCGTTAAAGGGTTATATCTACCTTACCAAGCCCTAGAAATCGAACCAAGCATACATCTCTTAAAACTACAGAGCGAATTCTTTGATCACATGCATTACCAGGAAACTTAAGGCGTTATCAAACTATCCTTTCAAATAGTCCCTATGCCAACAGAGACTATTCGATTAGTTAAGCTTAGTGAAATAACTGAGTGAGGAGTTTCAAATATCAATATATAAGTAGCTTTGTGAATAGTTCGTATATTTCTGTAACTATTTAAATATAAAATATGCTAGCTTTTCTATCATTTAAAAGAGGCATTATAGAGCTTCGCAAATCATAATAAGGTGTTTTGAACCATACTTTAGTGGCACTCACAACCATAGCAACAGTATATGACTGGCAATTTCAGGGCTTTAGTAACTTTTGGCGTAATTTATACTAGTTACCATATAGTCAGCCAGCTAGTATGTTGCGTATGTCACAGGTCGTAACCGCAACCGCGATCAGCTAATTCATGTATGTGAAATGAAATTTACTGCGCTGTAGCTTGCAGAGAAATTCAGGAATCTAGAGGTCGAACAATTCGATTCAGTGAAACAACGGAGAATTATAAGCATATCAGCAAGTAGTGATCACTAATGCCCGATGAACAAGATCTGGGTATTGTTCCCCAGTGGCCTAGAGGACATGCTGTGGTATTAGAAGCGATGGGTAAGAAGTTTGAGTCTCAGTGGGAAGTACACCACTCACTGGAGTGCAGGTACATCAAGCTGACCAGTCCCAAATAGGACGAAACGCGCTTCATAAATTTCACTGCTAAACACAACCAATTAAATAAACCTTCAGGTAGTATCGAAACATCCTCATATAAGCCCACATGTTTATGGGAGTCAAGCAATTCGACCCAGTAAAAAGACTGCGAATTATAGACATATCAACAGTAATAGTTTACTTTTATGTGAGCTTCCACGTTACTGCATATATTCCTTTGCTAAGATGAATCAAAATTGAATCGAAAAAATGAAGCTATGACTGCTGCAAAACGTTTTCTGCTCATATACTTATTTAATGTTATAGGTTGATTAACAGGAAAACTCGTATTCTGCTTTCATACTTTTCTTAATAGTTACTGAAGTGACCGAGTAAAAATAAGGGGAAATATACAAACAGTGCTAACGCGATGAGACATTTGGATTGGATATGAATGGTGATTATACTCCCTCAGCATCTTATACTTTACAGAGACACGAAAATAACAGCGACGAAAACTTACCTATGACTGTAAGGTAAACACTTAATTCGCTAAAAATACATCATTCATATGCAGTTTTGATGAACATATAAAATTACAAGGTCAATGGTTAAAAACCTTACTCTTATTGGTTAACTGCAGGACAAATTGTCCAATAGGGTTTGTTCTGACAACATAGGTGACATGAAACAAACACTGAAATACAAAACTTTTACTTTAGAGACCGATATCTTAAAAATGTTGATTTTTATTCAGACTGCTTTCTGTCAGTCATCAGCAAAGCAAATACAAAGCCTTCAAGGAACATTAGCCTTGCTCTCAAGTATGTATGGTCCATATAAGTATACATCAGAAATGCTCGGACAAGCTAAACCACTTATTGGAAAGTTACGGCTGAAAGTATATTCCTAGTTAAAATTTAATAGCTGGTAAACGAGTGTGTGAGCATAAAACTGAGGAAACGAGCAGTTTCTATGACCATCGTTTTTATAAACCAGTTGACTATCATATTCAGAGAGTAACTCTATTTACTTAGAAATTCCAGCCATATTAACCACAGTACATGTTCATGTTAATTCTGTGCGAAATTTAAAAGTGAACTGCTTTTGAAGTCAATTTATCCAAGAATACTTTACAGAAAATATAAGATTATACCTTGACTAGTTACTGGAAGTTTAACAACTTCATGTTTTCTAGTCTTTGAACTATGCGCTGAATGACGTCAGTTTGAGTTGTCGGAATGACTACACTTCGCTCAGATACAACGTAATGATGAGTTAATATTCATCGTAGACCGACATCAGTTGAAGAAGGAGTGGGAACCTGAGGGAAGTGGACATCCGTTTCCTATAGTATGGGACTCTTCAACAGTGCGCACCCATGACCCTACCCTCTAGGGGTCAAACCCACGACTTTTAGGTTCCGTAACCAGCACGTTGTCATTGAGCCGCTGGGTCGGAATCCAGTGGTCCATATTTTCAACTTCTGTCAGTTGAAAAACATAGCGCAACCATCACCCTGACAGGCTCGTGGGTGAGCACTGCTGAGGAGTCCCATACTAGGATGAAACTGCTGTCCAGTGCTCTCAGATTCCTATTGTTCCTCCAACTGATGTCGGTCTACGATGAGTACTAACTCAAAAATATTTCTAATTCCCCACAACCCCCTCATAATGATGAGTACTAAGAGGCAAGAAAGCTAAATCAAGCAGGTCTTTCAGCCAACTGAATTCAGCCACCAACTAATGACGTGAAACTGTGGTTCAAATAACCAAGAAGGAGAGCTATAGAATTACTCATATCGTTGGTATAAATTTAGGATTGTCAAATTCATCTTGGTAACTAGTAATGGAATGCTGAATATACGTTTCATCCTATGTAGAACCCGTCAGAAAGATGAACTTGCATCTCAGAGAGTGATATTGTTCCCGCTGAGACTCGAAACCACTTCCCATCGATTTAAACGCCAAAGCGTTATCCACTAGGTCACTGGGGTACGATAAGCACCTCTTGTGCAACGGGTATCAGTTGGTGTTTGTTGTTACTTGTAATTTTCTGTTACTATGCTTCGCCGCATTACTCAATCTCTGATGGCAGATAGGCTATTAATTTGATCTATAAGCACGCAGTAAATAAATAAATCAGATTAATTACATCTAGCTATAAAAGAGAAAAAAAGACTAACTGCTGATGCGAATGCAAACGTAACATAAATAAAATTTACCTGTTAGCAGTGACTTGCGAATTGTTGTGTTTTTCTCCCCTGAATAAATGATTGATGCGTTTAAATCTTCATAAAAATGAGTATGAATTATGAATGCTTTATTCAAAAGTATTCGAAGCACTTTTGTTGCACCCAAGAATATAATTTCGTCAATTGATTGATTACTTTTCACGCGTTACTCTTTGTTGATATGATTATAGTTCTCCGTTGTTTTACTGGATCGAATTGTTTGACTCCTATAGGTATCTGGGCTTATATGAAGGAGCTTCGATACTGCCTGAATATTTGTTACGATAATTTACTTCATTGTGACTAACAATCAAATCTATGATGTGCTTTTCGTTCTATTTGGGACTGGTCAGCCTGATGTACTTGCACTCCAGTGAGTGATATACTTCCCACTGAGACTCAAACTTCTTACCCATCGCTTCAAACACTGAGGCGTTATCCACTACATCTCTGGAATACGATGGCCATTAGAATGAAAACTACAAGATATGAATGTACTGAAACCCGAGTTGTTGAGCAACGAAGAGAATCCTTATCTGTTTTAGGATACAACTAAGTGTATAGTGATTCTTGACTTTCAATATGTCTCTTCGTGACATGTGAACCTCCTCACCTAAATAAAACGTGCCAATCAATGAATTGCCAGACACTATCTGGTGCGAAGAAAAGATAAAGAAGTCCATTGTACAATTTACAGTTCAATCAAAATATGCTAAAAATCAGCTGAAAGGCTTGCAAACAGGAGAAGATATCATGGCGAATAATTAATAGGTTAGTTTTAAATATATGTGGTACAGATGTGTTCTGTGTAATAATAGCCAACTGTCAAACTGCTCACGTAGATAACCGTCAAGAAAAATTTTCAATATACACTAAGTCTGGTAGACTTCTCGTTAGATCTTAAACTGAACTACACATCATCATTATCAATGTCAACATAGGACTGGGCAACAAAGAGGAACTGTTCAAATTACCACACCGCATACCACTACACCAAATAACGAAGATAAAAGGTGAAGGAAGGAAAGGAAATTGACTAAAAGAAATAGAAGGTAGTAAAAGAGAGGAAAGAAGAATGGTAATTAGAACGGAAATAATGTGCACATACAACTCTGTTACTGAGACCGATTCTCAATCGTGTCACTAAGAGTCTTAAACCACCAGTTTCTGTTATAAAGTGGAATCCAACCCTCTAGTCTACATCACCCTACGTGGCTCAGACCAACAGTTATGGACCTCATTCACTCATGTCATGTTTCAGTCTGGTCTATATGATTATTTTTCCGGCCTGAACGTACTTCAGTCAATATCACGTGATGAGGCAAACGGTGACTAAGCATGCTTAACACATGTCCTGGCCAACCACCTCAGTCGATGAAGGTTCAAAACCGCATCAGCTGACTTACCTCTCTTCACTAAAACTCTATGCCCTACTTTTTGCGTTACTCATGTGGTGATACTATGAAACACGGTCTGTGCCACGAAGGTAGCGGTGTTCAAACATCTGAAGCCTTCTCATGTCCTCTACCTTTAATGGTCATGTTTCAAAGCCATGCAGTAGAACACAGCGAACTACAGCCCAGTACACTCATAAGACCATATAACACGACACTTTACTGATATTATGAAATTTAATAATTAGCATATTAGACCGGAAATATGCATGGGAACTATTTCTATTTATAGTCAAAATATTTCTGGAAATATCGAAACTATCCACAAAAGTTCATAAATTCAAAGATGATTGATCGAAAGCATTTCATATAATCTCTTTATTATATGTTGATAAACTTATCAAAATCACCCCTGTCATGCAGGTTATTCATGATAAGAGCTATACAACACTTACTCATAAATCGAATCGAAATAAATTCATTAAAAAGTGCATTTTCTACCTTTGACCTTAATGTATAATCAATGGTGATAACATTTTAATTTTGTCTATGTGTGATACCAGTGCTTCCTTTGATTGTGTAAACGTTTGATAACTTGTACAAGTGACCTGTATTCGTAAATTATCAGGAATATGGGTAACATATTAGCTAGAGTAGAAAGTATATAAAAATTTAGGCTCAATGTCTGATGAGTAAATTCCTAAGGAGTCTCCATTATTTCTTCCAGTTTCAACTCTCCTCCATGCCTATTTTTAAATGAATCCAAGAAATGGTTCTTCATAAAATCGCAAAATATGGTCGAATAACATACTTTTTGGAGACATCACTATATTAATCGTCATTATTGTAGAACTATAAAAAGGGCCATTTAAGAACTCGTAACATCTCCTTATGCATTATTACGATAAATGATGTTAAAATATGCAGCTCATTGATGCACGTAGTGTCATTTTACTTCTAGGAAATTCGATAACTTGAATTTGAGGATATTTATTATATATTATTTATCCTTTGTCGTTATTTCACTCTCTTCTCTGCTATCTTCTTAACCTGGCTCCACGGCTACCCACAAGCTCCTATTTCTTTCTCACACCATCTCCCTATGTCACCCTCACCTCGGACGTCTAACTTGTCGTTTCCCATTTGGCTTCCACTAAACAGCCTGGTCTGGCCTGACGCATGATGTCCCCAGTTAATCTTCTCAGTGTATGCCCAATTCATCTCCACTTTCGCCTGCATATTCGTTGGGTGGTAGGCTCTTGGTTGGTTGCTTGTTGTTAATTCCTATTATTCTGGCCATCCATCTGATCTTCATTATCGAGCTGCTGCTGATGTTTGTAGTTTGTTGAAAATGCTTTTCGTAACGCGCCAAGTCTTTCAACCATCACATAGAAGCACTCACTTAACTGACATTAATGTCAAAAATCCTAATCTTGTTTACGTTTTATGCTGAGTGGAGTGGAGTGCAGTGCAGTAGATCTCCACACTGACTTCATATTGATGAAGGAAGGCCTGTCTTTCTGTCTTTCCGATGCTGGCTTTGACGTCCTCATCTGTGCCGTCTGTAGTTGAAACGATGCTACCTAGGTAGGTGAACTTGAAGATATTCATTGTCATAACCTTTTCGAATAACGGTGTTGCAATAAATCTGTTTACTTTATGCATTTGAATCGCTCGATAGCTTTGAACAAAGTAAGAAGGAATAGATTTGTAGAATAAAGTGATATTATTTTGAAGTCTGAGGAGATTTTATTGATCGCTTCTGTGGTCATATTCCTCAGCTGAATACGGTGTAAATTTACAATAGTCATTCTTGCTTGGCACACATGATATCAAATTTTAGGTTGTTTAGTCCTGAGTGTTGACAGAATCCTACCGATGATATTTGCAATGTGACCATCAAGTTATTAGGCTCAGCGTCGCAGTACATATCACTAGGTGATAGTTAGTTGGAAGAAGTCAGTAGGAAGCCGTGATCCACCTAGCTTTTGTGCTTCCTGGTACACGTCAGCAAAGTGCATCTGCAACCCAACGGAAGTGATGTCCCGCCTCGGGTTCGGACCCGAGGCACCAAGTTCTGGAGTCAGCGGCTTTACCACTGAGCTATTTGTGTCATGATTGACATCCTCTAGGACTGGGTTACATGTATTGATGTATCGATAGTATTCTGTCTGCACTCAGGACTAGACAACATTAAATTGGTTTCTCTAGCGTGACCAATCAATGCATGCATACCAGTCCCAAAAGAAGTCAATCGCCGCCAGAATAGCTCAGTGATAAAGTCGCTGACTCCAATACTGAGTGGTGCGGGTTCGAATCCCGGGTGGGACATCAGTTCTGCCGAGATTACAGATACGCTTTGCTGACGAGTGCTTCCAACTGACTAACATCTACACATGATATCCTTCCGCAACATGGTTTCCACTTCTAAGTCTTCCTTCCGAGATTGGATGATGAACTGGATTTTGGTAAATAATCACACTGTATCGCGAAGTGACAGAAGTAGGAAACTATGGACCATTGAACTCTGACTCAGTGACAGAATGGGTAACTCACATACCACGAAACCTGGAGGTCATTAGTTTGATCCCTGTTGTGGATGTGTGCTCCTGAAGAGTCTCATTCTAAGACGAAGCGGCTTCCCAGTGCTCACATGTTTTCAGTAGTTCTCTAATAGATGTCACTCCATAGTGAATACCTCTAAAGGCCACCCAAACACACCTTCGGTTAACCAATCAGGTTTCTTAATTCCGGATGGATAGATAGTTTTTTCATCAAATTGAGAAAAATGATTACCGATTTTACTATTGTTAGGATGGCCTTTAAAGTTTCTCACTTTAAAAATGATGAAGCACGTCCACTTATTATATATTTCACATGAGAACTTTTAGATAAGTATTTCTTCTTAAATATATGAACATAAGTGAGCAAATGTTTTGGCTAAACACTCTCTTAAGCAACTTGTGACTGAGCAGAACTAACCTACGGAATGGCAACGTGGATATCAAGTGCCTCAACAATATCATGTGTTAGAAATGAAGGTTTCCTGCTTTGTAAAGTATCTGTTGTTTCGCTACTTTATGCTAATAATGTAATGATAATTTTCTAGGTGTTGATTAGAAGTGGAATTTGGGATGCGTGTTTGGTCCCACTTAGAACTAATCAGCTAGATTTACCTACACTCCAGTGAGTGATGTATTTTCCCACTGCGAATCGAACCTAGCATCCATCGTTTCAAACCCCAAGACGTTATGCTCTAGACCACTGAGGTTTGAGAACCATGTGTTGTGCAACAAGTATCAGTTATGATGATTTGTTGGTACTTTTACCTTTATGTTACTACTCTGGATTAAACTGATCAACTTTTGTTAGCGTATGAGCCTCCATGCTTCTATGCGGGAGTATTGAGGAATCCGTATGACAGCCGATATTCCAACGTAGATTAATGAGTTCGATCCAGAAATAACAAGTTAAAATTATAAGTATCAATAAGCAAAATAATGATGAACTATAAATAGAAACATCCAAGTTTATCTATGATAACTCAATCGAAGTTCTCCCGGATAGTTAAATTTTAGGAAAATAAAACGACAGTGTAAGGTATGTTACGTGTAACAGGCGTATGAGATATTGGTTGAAGTTATCATTGACATATTAGACTGGTAACCTCATCTTGAAAGCTGACCATGAGTATAAGCGTTTTAAATATTCTCTTCTTGATTATTGTCATCAGAATCTCAACATTAAAATGAGGATTTATCAACACCTAACGAACCAGTATAAAGAAGAAATTAGGTAACTAAGATGCAATGCAGATTTTTTAATAACTCGTCTTGACATAAGTGAAGGTTGGGTTTTAATAAACTGAAAAGTCATATTCAAATTGTAAACTACTACTGTACCTAAGTTCTGCTAGCTACCTTAGTAAAAAAAGTGCATCGGTGAAATGTCACGTCTACTATCATACAGTAGTAAATCTTCTAAACCTGACAACAAGAAAACTAAAGAAGTAACTTTTCCAAAAACAACTAGGTGAAGTTTTAAGAAGGAGAATTAAAAATGATCACTTATTCAGTGAAGATCTACACAAACGAATCAGACAGAAAAGCTCAATATTATCACTTTTTTATAGGCTATTCAATGCATACAAAGCTGTTATCCTCGTTGACACGGTCCTGAATATATCTAGGTCTACCTATTGAACAATTGCGGAACTATTGATCAAATCCCTTTATAGTGTAAGAAGGTGAATTCTTACTTCAACCGAATAGAAGACATAAGTTTTCCTCAAAAGTTTGTGTTCAAGTTAAGAAAAAGCAGGTTGCTTTTCATGCAAATAAAGGACAGGTAACAGCTTAGTTATTAGGTTAAAAAGTGTATACATAAGAGGATCATTTTTGAGATGTAGAAAACCAGTACACAGAAAACTGATGTAAAATGATCGGTTGACGAGTTTATACAAATAGGCACCAACTCATTGCATTGGAAAGATAATCAGATTCCTTACTTCTGATATCCGACATATTTATGTCCCTCACTTTCATGAATCACATATACAAAACACTAAGCCACAACCATGAAGACGAAATCCAAACTTGGTGTCACAGAAAGTGCTGTGTGTGAATTCATCTTGAAAGGCAATTAAGCTGTTATTAGTCCTGTAGAGGATATTCCTCACAGAACCATAGAGAACAGTGTCTTCAGGTTACTCATAGCTTTCTAACAACCTTAATGAGAAGCTCTCTCAGCTGGCCATCTCCGGGTGTACACACCAGTTCACCTACTCCAATGGGACTAAGTATGTTGGTTTTTCAATTTTCATCTTTTTCGAAAGCTCTGCGGAATATTTCTTGACATACTTCTCGTTAGATGATGTCTACAAACGAAGAATAGATTCACTTGCATTGTTGAAACATTCATCATTTACTTGAAGAACTCACAGTTTTCCAAACACAAGATATTAACTCATCTCCTTCTCACTTTATGCTTTATGTCTTTGTCTGCCGGCACCATCAATTCGTTACCTTTCTATCTTATTCCCTATGGGGGCTAACGTATGATCACTTATTCCGTCTTCACTACTGAATTTACATGTATCAAGAACTTAGTAATGTGTTCCAATTTCAGTACTGTAAATGTGTTATCTACGTATTGAAACCATACCTTTGGAGTAGGGTTAAATATTTAAAGAGTTATCTGTTCCGCAAATATGTGTGCAATGATAGGAGATACTGATGATCCTATGGCAACCTCTTCAGTCCGTTTCGCATATTTTATTTTGAAACTTAAAAACTAAAGACGTCTAACACAATCGTACTCCGAGCATGGTTTCCTCGAACGGCAACTTAATCCCATGAGTAAGCTCATAAGCATCTTTAAGCTCACTTCTGATGCCTCCAGAGATAGTCCAATTGATATTTTCGTGTCAAAACTAACCAACTAACTGACCTTAAGAAAATAATTTTTCTTTCTGGACTTGAGCATAATAACGGGGGACTGTTTTATTTAATAAGTTTCTTGACGGCTGCTTACAGCCTAAAATATCAAAATATTAAAATTACAACGAAAACTAACACACATCAGTTCATCGGAAATAGTTTCGTGCAGTAGATGAAACCAGTACGGTGTTGCGAGAGGCCACAGAATCGAGTCTGACAAGGGTAGAAAAGAATGCGAAATATCATCCTCATATATATATATATATATATATATATATATATATATATATATATATGAGAGAGAGAGAAAGAGAGAGAGCAGTTGAAAATCCTCGAAAAGTGGATGAAAGGGGCAAAAAATAACCTGAAACTACGAAATTTTGGTTAGGTAAGTAAATGAATGATAAGATAAGGTATATGAAATGTAGTTGCTAGTCAGTGTAGAGCACCCAAAGTGTACTGATTAGTCACCCGTGACCAAACAATGTATGTAACCTAGTCCTACAGGAACTCAGTCGCAATCCGAATAGGTGAGTAGTAACGGCGCTGACTATAACAATGGGTGGTACGCGGTTCCAATCTCGGGCGGGACATCAGATCCATCGAGGTTGCAGATAAGCTTTACTGATGAGCACCAACAAGCACAAAACCTGAGTCAAGCAGGGCTTCCTGCCGATTCCCTACAACCAACGAAACAAACGTCGTGTGACAAAAATAAAGTTGAAATTTTAGATATACATTCAGTCATAAAACAATATAGTCAAATAACAGCAAAAGAGACATCAGAAATTAGATTACCAAACTAGAAAGAAACTGACAGCAACTGCCTTTCGAACAGATAAATGAGGCTGCATATGTTTTATAGCTAAAGCTTGAACAAACCTTAAAAGATTTGATCCATTCCACCTGTTCATTATCTTGAAAGCGGTTCAATATTCTACACTGTAACTGCCAAGGTGAATATGTGAACTGATTTTGTGACATGTAACATAGAAGAAAAGAACATTTAAGGGAAATGCTTTCTCTACATAATCTTCAATTTTCAATGTTCATGCTCAGTTATGTGGTGTATACATTAATTGTACTTAAAAAGTGGGAAAACTGAAGGTCACTAAGGCTTTAAACTTCATGACGGAATGAGTAATTTCATATTATTATTGTCTGTTATTTCAACAGCCCATTGTATTGCATTAAGCTTGCAATTATTTCAATGAAAGCCACATACTAATAAAAGAATTCAAGGGAATAAATAAACAAAGATTGAAGAATGAAAGATAAATTATTAATCTATTCCCGGCGGAAACAACATCATTCACTGGGAGACAGGTACATACAGATGACGAGTCCCAAATAGGACGAAATGCGCATCCTGGATTCCACTGCTAGCCACTGCCCATCAATACTATTCCCAGAATAGTTTAGAAGGATAACTATCATCTAAAACTGCCAAGAACTATATGTTCACTTCAGTTATGTAGTTAAGTAGAAAAACAAGAAGGGAAATTCAAGAAGAAGAAAGCTGTTCATTTACACAATAAAAAGTTTCGATTATTTTGTCTTACAACTATCAACAAATATTCTTTGTTCAGCCTTCTTCATTGAGTTTTCTTTCTTTATACTGATAATCCCAATGGTCATAGTTTCCCACTGAAGTTTTACCTGTTCTGGTGCATTTCCAAACTCTTACAACTATGTTTACCTATACCGAGAAGTCACATTTATTAACATGGTTATCTGGAGCTTTCAGACGTACTTACTGATACATGATGACCATCTGATGAGGGAATATTTAAGGCAAAGCTGAAACGTTTTGCATACACTCACACAGGCTGCTTTTAACTGTCAAAGATTTAATGCGTAACACTTCATTTTCTTTGAATACGAAGAAGTGCTTCAGGTTTGTGCGTTCTTGCACGGACGTCATACAAATTTATAACTATTAATTTCCATCCATTATTTTAAATGATGATGTATGATGCTCACGAAGACTTTAGATGGAATATTAACAATTATTCAATTGATCATGAACAGAGTTGGTACTGAGACTGGATAATGGTAATTTTGAAAAAATTTACTGAAATTTATCGAAAATTTCCCGTTGACAAATTGGATTAAATTGTTCAACTTTTGTTGACAGATGGGCTTCTGTGGAGACGCCTCGACACTGCTAGGTATTCATGACGTTGATTTTCATCTTAGTGACTAGTAGTGACATCCAGGGTACGCATCTCATCCATTTTAGGATTCATCGACTAGCTCTGCCTGGGCCCCAGTATTCACAGTTTCAAACGAATGTCACTCTTTGTCTTGCCTTTGCTTTACTGGACCGAATTGCTCGATCTCTGTTGCACAAAAGATGGTTCTCATGTCTCATTGACCCAGTGGATAACGCTTTGGTTTTTGGGCTGATGGGTACTAGATTTAAATCTCAGTGGAAACAGCGTAACTCACTGGAGTGGAGGAGGATTCAGCTGGTGAACGTCAAATGGGACGTAACCCTCATCCTCGGTTCCAATTCTAACCACCCAGTAAAACACAACCGCCATCTTATAAATATTTGAAAGAAGTTGGGTTTTGGTGATATGAAAAGTGAAATTTCATTTATTTTCACCAATGAAAATACCGGATTTCGCTAACATCTTGATGGTCTCCTAACTTTCATATTTGTTCTTGGAAGCTACATTATAAGGCTAGGTGACTTCAATATCAGTTTACACGCAATTCTGAAACGATATATGACAGCAGAACTCAGGCACTAAGGTATAGTGTAGTTCCACTTTGTGTTTGTTTGATATAGAGCGTAGGAAATCAGTATTATTTACCTCGATGACTTTCCAAGCATAAATTATTTTGCATTATCACATCAAAGGGATCAGAATACCTTCCAATTTTGCCTCTATAGTTGTATTGCCTTCTATTCCGAATCGAGGCATTACTCATTTTATTTGTAGACTGGTCTTACTAATTGTCTGTCGACTGTTCTTTCTAGGGAAGAACAGTTTAATCTTTATGGTCAGTTGTATGTTCTTCTTGTCTTATTGTCGTTTATAAATTGTTGTAGGGACATGAAAACTTATTTGCAGGCTAAAAGCGAGAGTATGAGTAAATTGTATTTTGTGATTTCACAGCATTAAAATGATACCCCCGAATAACTTACATCATCTGGATATTTTATTTTTAAACACGAGTTATTTTATTTGAAATTTTATTGATATAAACTGTTTTACAATTTAACGGGTTCAGTACTGAATGTAAGTAATTTTTCATGTTATGTAATTCTAATACTAAATATTTACTATATAAGCAGTTCTATGTCTTTTTGTATAATATTTGGATCTGATAAATAATTCTTATCAAAAAGGCAAGAAGTAGAATCAGACAGCCACTATCTATGTTTATCCTTTACATTTCGACTTAAGTCACTGAAGATATTAGCAACTTCAAGAAATAAGTACAACACATTCAAAAGATTTTTACACAGACTTTAGAAGGTGTAGGATACATGAGACAGCGTCGTTAGTATACCTTATTACTCTGAACAATGATCTCTGTTTGAAGATGGTATCATATAGTGGTAGTAACAAACCAACTTATAAGTAGTGTTACTATGCTTCATCCCTAACTTCAGATTATAGTTATTCAAGATTTTATTTTTGCTTAGATCTCAATCCTTTTGACTGTTTCAATATTTATTAAATGTTTATCTAAATTAAGTTAAATTACTGTGAAAAAGAAGGATGGATGCAGTGTTGGTGTAAATAGCTGATGGAATAACGCATGGAATTAAGTCAGTACCACACCCAACGAAAGTTAGACCACCGCTACTGGTATGCATAATTACTTATCATTATTGCTATGCAAAATATGTATCGCATATTTTCTTCATCTCATTCTATTAGAATGTAAATTAGAAGTTTTTCAATACAATGAAAGGTTCACACGAATACTTAGTTCATTGATAATTCAGATCAAAGTTTTCAAATGTGTTTAGTAATGCCGTGTAAACCTTTCCCAGTTCTTAACCGATCTAATCACTGCATATCATTATTCCGACAAATAATCATTTCAGAATACTTAACAATATGATGTTTTTCTTTCACATACCCATTTCTGGCATTTTAACACTTTTACAAGTTTAACTAGCCTAATTGTTGTTTAGTTATATTTTTTATACTTACCATAATCAATTCTATCATACTGTGTCGCTGGTTGAAGTATTTCTCTTCTTCTTTCACATTTCGGACTCTGAAATTAGCTTTGTGAACTACCATCACAGAATTCATGCTCACTCTTCTGTGACCATTCCCATCCCCACTACAGCAACAATCATCTTAGTGTGTAGGTGTACATCCATCCATCCATCCATCCACGCGTTTACTAGGCTTGATTGAAAAATAAACGATAACACAAATGAACTCAAGTATGAAAGTACTAATTGTACTATAAAGTTTTATCATTGTATAGCAATAGTCTGGTTGAAAGTTATTTTTTCAGAAAACTTACGATAGGCAGATAGTACTGACTGCCCTTTCCTTTTGCCTGTCCTTGAACGCTTATTGAAGCCTTTCGGAGACCCTCATCAATTCGCATACAAAAGCAGAAACAGCACTCTGGATGCCACCACTACCACATATCACAATACTGCCCATAATCTCCATAGAAATGCCAATTGTCTTTCTAGACTTTACTTCGGCATTTGATTCTGTATTAACACCTCTTTTACTGGACAAGCTACACGCTACTAATAGTGACTTTTGGATAATCAGCTAACTGTATTCCTATTTCTCTGAGTGGAAACAATATACTGTTCACAATGAGAGGCACTCTACCTCATTGTTTACTGTGACTGGTGTTCCCCCCCCCAAGGTGTCGTTGTTTTACCCTGTCTTTTCTTTTTCTTTCTGCATGACTTACCACCTTCAGCTAGCATCAATTTTATCAAATATGCTGACTACCTAACAGTTCCCATACCTGTATTCTTTCCAGTTGTCTGTTCCCAACTGAATGATTTCCTATAGATTGTTAGACGATGGTCTTTCGTAAATGGTTTTATGCTTAATTCCTCAAAATGTCAGACTATAAACTTTATTTTCAGACGCGAACATAACCCATCTAAACTGCTTAATTCTCACGATTCTTGTTCTATTCACAGATGTGCATTAGAGAGTGTTACAAGTGTGATTTACCTCGGTGTGTGTTTTTCTTCAAAATTTTCTTCATCCTCCCATATCTCAATAATTTGCAAAAGAGTTCTCCGCTCAACTTTCTATATTACGAAGCTGAGAGTATCTGGTATAACTCTGCCTCTCTTCTTGTGTTTTACGGACCCCTTCATCTTGACAATTCCCCTGTGTTGTTATATTTTATTCCTTCCCAGATTGCTGAACAAATACTATTTTTTATTGCATAGAACTTTGAAGATTGTCAGCAGAAGTGCTGGTGTACCTCTAAACCTCAGAGTTAAAACACTTGTGGGCAAACATATTAACTCATGTAAGCATCTGGCAGGTGTTATTTTATCAGCTGACCAACATCCTCTTCAATCAAATCTCTCTGCATTTTGCTCATTTGGAAACAGCGGCAGCAAGTAAATAAGACTATATACATGTACTACAAAATATAAAATCTCTACAATATAGTATTTAGCTCATCTTGTGTGCGACGAAGAAAATATTTCAAATGAACTATCCAATCAACTTCTGTTTTGAAAGTAAACTAATTGATAATGAAGGTGTTAGTATTTACGTATTATGAGTCTAATTGTTAATATGACTGTCTATCTAAATTGACTGTGCATTTTCAAGAAAGTTGTAGATAGAGCGAATCTTCTTATCTTTTATGTGTAATCTCTTCTCATTTCATTTTGCTATGTATGCATGTAAATTGTTTTGTCCAACTGATGCTATATGATGTGCTGAAAGTTCTGTACAACATTCCCGAAATATCTTTCAGAGTAAAACGATTATTATTATTATAAGATTAACAAAAGTGGTATTTTGAAGCTGGTCGTTCCAAAACTTCACAGTTCCACTTTTCAAAACTTTTGAATTCTTACAGAAAATGATAATCATAACTAATTTTGAGTTAGTGTTCATCAAGGGCTGACATCAGTTGGAGAACCAGTGAAAACCTGGGAGCAGTGAATATCTGTTTCTTCCTTGTATAGGACTCTTCAGCGGTACTCATCCAAGCCCTAGCTACGGATCGAACTCAGGACCTTCACATTTCACAGCGAACGAGTTAATCGTTCAGCCACTTATTATTTAAGAACAGCCTGTTTATATACCTTTTCAGAATTCTCAGCCTATATTATTGCGAATTTCTACCATTTACCCTCAAGTAAAATGGAAAATGAGTAACAATTACGATAGAAATGCTTGTTGAATAAGGCCTAATTGGTTTTTCAAATCTATCTGTACAGACATCAAGACTTTTGAGCAGGTCACTTGTTTGCTGTGATAACAAGCAAGACGAAAACTGTGACTAAACAGAATGCTCATTAAGGCATAAAAGAACAGTAGTTAGTTACTTATTTGGTCTTCATTACAGTCAGCATTTGACTACTACTCCTGTCAATGGTCTTCACACCATTCCTTATTTTGTTTCCCAGCAGTCAGGTTAATAATAATAAGAAAGAATAGGTTATTATGTCACGAAATATGTAGGATGACTGATTTGCAATTGATTTACAAATCGAATAGTCGATGTTGACTTTTCTCATAGATGAATAGTTAGTCAACTACCTAACTGTGGGGTCAACAGGAAATCATCCTGTCAGCCACGATCACAAGTTGTGATCCCTAAAACAAAAGCGTCATGAACTAGAGAAAGATACTACTACTGGTTAGAAATCCCTCAGACTGATCTATAGGTCTCGTCAGCTGGAGCAGTGTGATTTAAACACCGAACGGCTGTTTTACTAGTACCGGGTCGCATTTATCGGTGGTGTACCTGGTGTACTGAGATTCAAATGAGAGCTAAATTTGTCCGGGTACACCATTGGCGAAACTTACAGAACAGTCTGAGTTTATGACTATTCAAACTTTTCAGTAGTATATTTGTAGAAGTATGGCCTGGATTTTACCTGACACTCTCAGCTGTTTTTTAAGTTGCACAAAAGATTTTCTTCGAAATTAACTAAACATAGGAGCATGAAAGAAAGATTAAAAAAACTATTTCACGAAGAAAGCAAGTAATTTCATTCATTTCTCTCTAACAATCATACCAGTATTAAAATAATCATTTGATTGACAAAACTTTCGTCTATGTCTGAGGTCGAAATTATTGGCCTGATATGTAGGAAAAATAAGTTTAAGACCTTCTAAAAACGATTACATCTTAAGGTTAGGCTAAAAATCATTCATTGTTTCTTTTGATAAATTTGAACAAAGAAAGTACAAAAACATTTACAGAATAAAGTGCATACATTTCATTTTACCCTTTCTTATTTGCTGGAAACAGCTAAAAACTGTGAAAGTTATCATGATCAACAAATAAATACTTTTAAGATGGTATTCTTCATGAACTAAGATCAGTTGCGCAACCATCGAAAACCTGTGTGGGTATATTGATTTATCGCTGCAGAGTAACAATTCTTATGTTATCTAGTCCTAAGTGTTAACAAAATGCTGTCGGTCATTTTGCAATATGGCCACCCAGCTAAGAGGTTTATCATCTCGGTGCACTTTGATGAATGTTGGTTGGTTGGAGAAGTTCTGTTTGACCTAGGTTTAATGCTTGTTGACACTCGTCAGCAAGGCGTATCTGTAACCTCGGTGGGACTGATATCTCCTGTGAGTTTCAAACCTGTGTTATCCAATGCTTCAGTCACAGATGTTACCACTGAGCTATTCGGGTCGTGAGTGATTTCCTGGAAGACTAGACGAGAGTTTGAATCTCAAAGGGGATATCATTTCTCGCGAGGTTGGAGACAAACCTTGCTAATGATTGCCGATAGTCACGAAACCTAGGTCCAAGGCTTCCTGCCTATTTATCCCAACCGACTAACATATTATGTGACTCCTCGAAAGTATGCACTCACAACTCTGTCAGGAATAGAACTAATAACCTTCAGGTTTCACGAAGAACGCATTAAACATTCAACTGCTGCCTGGTAACTTAGCATGAATATCCGCCAAAGTCCTTAGTTGGCATCCGCTTCATTTCGGACTGGTTCGCCATATTGGTCATCGCTTCCCATTAAAACTTCAGTATGCCCATTTTTAAGCATGCCACTAATAAGCGCTATACACTAATCTAGTATGAGGTTTATATGGATCTTATTTACTTCAAGGTAGTATTCATCACATATTCATCAACATAATTTAATTGCTTCACACAAAGACCAAGTTCAAAATTCACAGTGCACCAACAATTCAAGGAAATACCAAGATAAAATAACAGTGAAAAGAAACCAAATTCATTCTTTATATAGATATATTACATGATGCAATGTTCTGGAGTTATGAAAAATGAAAGGATTTGCGTAACGAATTCATACATTGGAAAGTTAAGAATGAATTTTGATCCCTGAATTAAAACCATAAGGTAACTGAGAAAAAGATGAAATATAGATTGTATAACAAAGTCAAAGTACAGTTACGAAGGTAATTTGAAGTTATCCATAGTGTCTTATTGAAGAAAGAGGTCAGGTAATAATCGTTCAACTTCACTTTCTTCTGTCAATCAAAGTAGATTAGCTCTTGTCTGTATACTGATAATTTTGAAGGTAAGATCTGCTTCAAGTGTTTTTCATCTGTCCATAAAGAATCTAGCGATTTCACTTGTAAAAAACTTTTTTTTCTTTAGGGCGTAAGCGTTCAAGAGCATGTTCAGAAAATCTTAGTAGCTTAGTAGAAGCGTTTCACAACATACCTTTAATTCTTTTTCCAAATCATACTGACACTTTGTCACCCTTTAGTACAAGATGGATGAAAACCAGTTTCTTTTTAACGATTTTAGGTCTAGACTTCAGTTTCTCAAATTTTCTGTATTACATGATAAACTTCCTGGAGTGTGCATTTGTGATAAAGATTTTTTTCAGTGATCTTGATAGGTAATGGCCTTATTCCACTGAAAAGACTCTTCTCCAGACTCCGCTTGTAATTTATAACACAAAAGGTATGGTAATTCACGTATTGACCGACCCATTTATATTTCCTGTAGACATTAGGTATTTTACTCATGTGTGTTGTTTAAAAAGCTAAACTGATTATCATGGTCATAGTTTTTTTTGTAAACCTGATGTTAGAATAATTTTGATCCAGCTTCCTGAAATACTGGGATTTATTATTCAAATGAGTGCAAACAACAAACATGTGATCAGTATACCCGCAGTAATAGGCAGTCTTGTGAATCTATGACTTCAGATATCTTTCTTCTATGTTAGCCATGAAGATGTCCACGAAGACTGTACCTAATGGCGAATCCATCTGCTAGTAGAATTGGTTGTCGAAATGGTACTGAACACTCTTTGTATTGAGTTTTCATAGTTTTATTGTTTCAATTTTTACCAGAATGCGAAGTATGAACTGTTTACATACGATTCCATTTGTCTCATCCACAAGTATATTCGTGAACAATGAACAAACAGTATACGATACCAAGAATTAAAGGGAGTTTTGAAACGTACCTCCAACTTAATATACAAATTCACATGTACATGGAATTACACTGGATGAATGGGAAGAAGGGTTTGTAGCCGCATGTCTAAGCTTATTCCGAAGAATTTGTGCATAATATGTAGAAGGGTTTTCATCAGAGTAATTGTTCGTCACCTTATTGAAAGTGAACATGAAGATGGCATTCTCAAATCGTTTGAAGTAATTATTAAACAAGCGAATTTCAATGTGTTGCATTTCAGTGAAGCGGTAACCATTAGGCGATTACAATAGAACTGAATTGTTCAAAAAGTAGCAGTGTAATCAGTCTGTGTCTACCACAGCAAGACCTTTCGTCTAGTTAGCATTCATTGTGGATTGACATCGATTGGAGGAACAATAAAAACATAGGAGCACTGGACAACTGTTTCATCCTGGTACGGTGCCCCTCAGGAGTGCACACTCATTACTCCGCCCCATCAGGGACAGAACCAGAACCTTCAAGTTCCGTGGCCACTACGTAACCACTGAGCCAATGGGTTGGAATCCACTGGTTCATATTTCCAACTTCTGTCAGTTCACGACATAGAGCGACCACTACCCGATGTCGTCATCGAGTATTTGTCCTCACGGTCAATAGGTTTCCCCCACCGATCATTATGGACTGATATCAGCTGTTGGAACATTGGTGGCCGTGAGGACAAATACTCAACAATGACATTGGGTGATGATGGTGCTATTTCGTGAACTGACAGAGGTTAAAAATGTGGACTATTGGATTCCGAAGCATTGGCTAAATGGTAAAGTGCTGGTCACTGAACCTGAAGGTTCTAGATTCGATCCCCGTATGGTCAGGGTCATGGGTGTGGGCTGTTGAGGAGTCTTAAGGTAGGACGAAACAGCTGTATGGTGCCCCCAGATTTCCAATGTTCCTCCGATTGATGTCAGTTCATGATGAATACCAACTTGGAAAATCACTAAATCTCCACAAATATGCAAAAAGACTTCTGTGTCGTTGACAGTCATCGTACTTGTTATGTATCATTATCGATTCATACTTATTTTTTGTTATTCCACTTCACTCCCTTGACCTGATTGTCTCAATTCTAATCAATTTATTTTATTAGCTGAAGTAAATTTTTTCTTAATACTGAGAATACGTTTGTCTCTATCCTACTTTCTTATCCAAATTCCACTCTAGAATATTCATCTAATCCTTCTATATACTGACAAAATTATCAAACGTTCAGAAAAACCTTGTTTTTGATTTTCTAGACAGTCTGGGATTATATTAAAACTTACATAAACTTACCATTAGTCTATATAAACTATGATCAAGATTTGATTGAATAGTATGGCAAATATTGGGCACTGAGTAAAAGGTTGACATAGTTAATATAGTTTGTATTAGTGTAAGTCACAGCGTGTTTAAAATCAAGTAATTTTAACGTTTCACACAGAAGTCTGGTCGGAGCTTCTTTAGGGAAATAATCGAAATTCAAATATCAAGGATATATAACTGAATCCAAAGACGTGTATTTAATCTCCTTGTTCAGTCTTCTTCGTATGGTCGCTGTCTTCCTAAAATATTGATACTGCGGGATGATTGAAAGTGAATTGAAAATTAGGACTGTTATGAGATTCAAGCCAATGACCATGGGGTCACCGGCCCAGTGCTCTACCAACTGAGCTACGAGGTCTAACTGCTGATCAGATTTTTATTTCATTTCAATCATCAAAGATTTCGCCCGACTACCATATGAATTCGTGACATGTTACTACCCCTTGATTGTACTCACACTGACTGTCCAGTCAGGACTTCTCATCCCAGTTTACTGTATTAGAGAAGTGAAATAAAATTCTGGTCACCAGTGGAGTCTCTTAGCTCAGCTGATAGAGAACCGAGCCGGTAATCCAATGGCCGCTGTTTCGAATCCCTCCATGGTCCAAATTTTCATTTCACCTTCATTCATCACGTAGTATCAATAAAAGTTTGCCAAACCACGGCCATCTCAGATAGTCAGAATGACAATTTCTAAAACATGACATCTAATCATTCAGTGTGAAAATGTATGTCTCTTGTTATATGGTTAACGTGTGTGTGTGTGTGTTACCATTCATATTCTCCTCGATTGTAAATATACAAGAAGGGTCACAGGTGAAATTAAAGTTCTTGCAAATTTATTTACTCACTTCGTGTCTTCAGTTGTGTCAAATAAGTGTTATCTTCCCTTCAAGCCCGAAAACTTCCTAGCAAAAAATTGATTCAAGTATGCAAATATTTGTATATACTGATATAAAAATTGTTTTATGCTGTAAGCAGCTGTTGAGAAACCCAAAAACTGTAGACTTTGTTATTTTATCTTATGAGATTGTTTCTAATGGGATAGATCAAGTCATGGAGAAAGGAAAATAAGGAAAACTGAAATTAAAGAATTATGCAGATGACGTAATCTGACACCTTTATTTATCTTAATTACCAGGGTATTAATTCAAAAATGAATAAGTCTTTGAAACAATTGGATTTAAGAACATACTTTTAATTCCAAAAATAAATAAAATATCTCTATAAGAGGTTTTGTCAAAAGTTTTGCTCAAACTTTACCATTTATTGCTAAATGGGAAATGAGAAAAAACTGCATATCTCTGTGTAACTGAACTTCATGGAAGAAGCTGATAGGAAATGCAAAACTTCAGCCATTGTCATAGTACAATTACTGTCGAAAATAATTCATATATAGACTAGGAACTCTGTGTTGGATTAATTTGAATTAGATTTATTTATTTATTAGAATACAAATACGGTGCATCAAGGGCACCAAGTAATGCTCCATATAAAACAGTATAACAACTACTTGAAGACATAAATGATGGGAAGTGGATAAGTAAGAAAGCAAAACAATAAGAATAGCAAAGGCAATCTAGTAAGGTACATTCAAAACGAAATGTTCATTACTTTTCAGCAGCAGAATATAGGAGGAAGCTACAGCATGAACACTACTGGATTCGATTCTTAACCGTATCTAATATCGTCTCAAGTCACTGAGTCGCTTGATCTCTCCGACCCCAACCAGAGGGTTGTGATGCACCAATAGATGGTAACCTGATACAACTATCCCCCATTTCATGATGCCAAGTCATACACTGACCACCCTTCCACTTCTTCAGTCCAGTCCCAGTCCCAGGGCCAACAAACAATGAACGATATGGAAGTCATTGGAATGACATGCTTAACACATGTCCAAGCCACCGAAGCCGGTATTTCCAGATAACTTCACTTACTGAATGATGATTCACATCATACCCAAACACACGCTGTCGTAACTCAGAATTACTTACACGGTGTTGCCATTGGATACGAGCAATCCTACGGAGACAATGATGATCGAACACAGAGTCGTCGCATATTCTCAGCTCGAAGAGACCAGGTTTCACAGGCGTAGGGCAGAACTGCTCTCACCGAAGTACTGTAAACCCGACCTTTTACTGTCAGACTAACGTCGCAGTGGCGCTAAAGGTGGCCTAGACTGACGTGTGTCACACCACCTTTCCATATGCAGCTGAAAATGCCACCACTCACACCTCTACCATCACTACACACAACAACTCAGATACACGAACTTCTCGATTACTTCCAACGGCTCACCACCAAGGGCGAGCGCAGGCACAGACTCCTGCTAATCTTACAAAGGTACTTTGAACTTTAACGGTGTGCGGCACATATCAGACTAACGAAGGAAAATATTCAGTTACATCTTCATTTTCTATCACTGACCACTTAATAGAAGAACTTACTAGAGAGATGCATTCATTTATTTTAGTTAGTAACCGTTGATTATGTAAAATCAACAAACACAAAATTCTTAACTACGGGAAGGTGGAAACTCATTGGCTCAGCCAGCTGTCAGAGGGATAGAAGGAAATTCGGCTGCATAGTGTTAGTCATAAATACTTTTTAGTTGAAGTTGTAGCATTTAGGCGAACACTAGGAATGGAATACGGGTAAATGAAAATACTAATGTCAGGTGTTATAATCAGCAAAAGGTTAACGAAGCCCATTTAAATTCAACGAACTTTGGAAACTACTCAGGCATGAGAAATATCAATCTGGACAGTGTCATTTGTGAGTCATTCATATACTGACCATTCTCTTTGAAGATATACCACTTCATCCAGATCAGCCAGCCAGCCAACCAGTAATTCCACTTCACGAATAAGCAGATATATTTCGTCAATTCAACTTTAGTTGATTTATTAAACATATCACACAGGAAAACAGTATCATTTAATGGATTACGTTTCGGACACAGTTCATTATCTTAGGCCATACATATAAAGAAAACTCAACAACCTAGTCCTAATTTCCTCGCCTCCATTGTCGTATGAGTGGTAGAATTTTCCATATATATTGTAGCGTCACACACTCCCCCAAAATCAATAGCCTATGGTTTGACGACTTTCGACACTGATGCTGACCTTGATAGTTTAACTGGACTCGCTAAGCTGAAGGCACCCGGTCAAGCATCCTCGCCATTTGGCACGCTGTCGTGTTACATTGCACTGCTCGTATTCGACTCCCTAGCCAGTTAGTTGGAACGCATCGGTATCTTGGCACAACCATCCAAATATACTATTCCATCCGACTACGCTATCGTGTTCTTCCTTGGTCTCGTACTCGTGGGTATATAACAAGTTCGAATAGTTAGTGATTAGTCTTTGCGTCTGTCAAGTTCGCATCAGGACAAATCCTAAAATATGGAACAGGTGCTGAGTCATTCTTGCTGTATATATTAGGTTTCCCTTTCATTCTGCAATCCAACATTGCTAATTCTCTTTGACTATTTTCTAACTCCCAGGTGAACTGGATTGCGTTGACTACTGAATTTACATATGTGAAGAAACTATGTATGTGCTCCGATTTCATCACTGTAAACGTGTCGTCTACATACCAAAACCATACTTTTGGAGCCATACTAAATGCTTCCACAGTCATCCGTTCTTAAACGTCCACAGATGTCAGCCACCTTGAGGGATGTTAGTGATTCCATGGCGATTCCTTCTGTCTGTATATTTTATTTGGAAACTTAAAGATTGTGTGGGTTAGGCTAAGCTGTACTCCCAACGTGATAAAATCTATTGGTACCTTAATTCATAGTGTAAGCTTATGGTCATTGCTGATGTCATTTCTGAGTGCTTCCAGGGTCATGTCAGTCGTTATGTTAGTATACAAACTGACTACATCAAAACTAACCACTTTTTTCACCGTCATCTAAAAGTGTCATCTAATCTAAATTTGGAAAAATGCTGTACCGTAGCTATACATACAATCACATACAACCACACAACAGGATGAGATAAAGTGAAAATCCTTAAAGCTGACCTAATGGGTGGAGACAGAGATTGATAACTGAGTCTTGGTTTATTCAATCAACATCTAATATATACAGCAAGAATGACTCAGCACCTGTTCCATATTTTAGGATTTGTCCTGATGCGAACTTGACAGACGCAAAGACTAATCACTAACTATTCGAACTTGTTATATACCCACGAGTACGAGACCAAGGAAGAACACGATAGCGTAGTCGGATGGAATAGTATATTTGGATGGTTGTGCCAAGATACCGATGCGTTCCAACTAACTGGCTAGGGAGTCGAATACGAGCAGTGCAATGTAACACGACAGCGTGCCAAATGGCGAGGATGCTTGACCGGGTGCCTTCAGCTTAGCGAGTCCAGTTAAACTATCAAGGTCAGCATCAGTGTCGAAAGTCGTCAAACCATAGGCTATTGATTTTGGGGGAGTGTGTGACGCTACAATATATATGGAAAATTCTACCACTCATACGACAATGGAGGCGAGGAAATTAGGACTAGGTTGTTGAGTTTTCTTTATATGTATGGCCTAAGATAATGAACTGTGTCCGAAACGTAATCCATTAAATGATACTGTTTTCCTGTGTGATATGTTTAATAAATCAACTAAAGTTGAATTGACGAAATATATCTGCTTATTCGTGAAGTGGAATTACTGGTTGGCTGGCTGGCTGATCTGGATGAAGTGGTATATCTTCAAAGAGAATGGTCAGTATATGAATGACTCACAAATGACACTGCCCGGATTGACATTTCTCACGACTGAGTAGTTTTTCAACTACCCAAGCGTTAGAAACCAACCAGCCAAGATTATAATGTGTGATCTCTGACTACTCAGCTATAAAGAACACCAGAGTTGATCCTACATTTGGTAAATCATTTGTGAGTTGGTACGTATTTAAATTAAATGATTTTCTACTTTCCCTAAAAAATGTTCCCCTGGGTCTATTCTACTCATAAGATGATTCCAACGTATGTGAACTTAGCTATTAAGGTAACTATTAATCTATTATATCTAGACTTCAGTTAAGCATCTTAACACCTTTACCCTCTAATACTACTTGTTTGTTTGTACTGCCACATTAAGTAGGCACCAGAATTTATTCATTCACTCATAGGCGGTACAGTTCAAACACTAGTGCCTGTTTTTTATAGGGTGTATATTTTGGAAAGTTTTCCAGAGTGAACGGCATTATATGTGGTAAAGTGAACATTCCATTTCTGTTTTGATTGCCTACATGTTTAATTCTTTTCAAGTTTTGTTGAATTATGAATTAGGATAAAAGTGTTCCATATAATTTATTCTCTTACTTTATTCTATTTTAAAAATAAGCAAAATGATGCTCTCGTTTATCCGATACTTTTTTATATAAGGATGTGTCTTCCTGGAAAAGCTTAGCGTATGGGCCTGAAACTTCTGAATAGAGACCGATCAATTCGGTTACTGGAAGGCTGGTACAACCGGTTAACGAAACGCACGTCGCCGATTCTACTGCTAGCTACTATCCATATTTGTTAGCATATCATTTTCCATTCCTCTACGATTAAGTCATACAACACTTTGTGAACCATCTTTGTGATTCTCTTCCTTCATTGAGCTGTAATCATATTTCTATACTACTACCACATTATAGTTCACTTTGTGTTTATTGGAAGATTTTATAGTCTGACTTGTTCCCTGTATTGGTTGTTTATATCATGAACTTTGTCATTCATCTCTGTTCCCACATATATGTAACGATGTTTAAGTTTGAAGGATTTACTTAGTGTAAAGTTCACTTATGAAATCAATCAAATGTGTTATACTTGACACTAACAGATAGCTTACTGTACACAATTTTAAATTCAATGTGTATGTGAAAGATGTAGAACACACGGAATGAATACGATTCACATCTCATAATGTTTGCTGTTCTTGCTTCACAAAATTTCATACATGGGGAACTAAATGCATGAAACTTATTTATTTATTTGGTTAATGAGTTAGTCAGTTGATTAGTTGCCAATGTGCAGTTGAACGTTTCTAATTATTTCATGGTAGATTTAACACCAGGAAGTTTTTAAAGCATTTTTCAATGAAGTTTTCCACCCTAGTTTGTTATTCATAGAATCATGACGGTGAAACTTCAGTATGAAGTTAGTGCTGAAGATATTATCTAGAAAGACGATGAAAGCTCCAGGAGTAAATAACTCATCCAACTCAATCAAAACCATTCACCTGGGCTATAAATACTCTCCACCAGGGGGTTATTACTGTTGTTTCATTCCCAAGTGTTCATTCATGCATAAAGTTGAGCTATGCGCACAAATAACAACATAACAGGGTAAAAAACATCAGCTCATATCTGTCGATTCGTTGTTTATTGGCTATATTAAGCAATAACAGTCAAGTAAAATGTTACTTAAGAGTAAATCATCAAAGTACCTAGGGTTATCATCGCAAGGAATTTTTCAGACACCTGAACCACTTAACTACGTATTCTTTCTCTACCTCTCAGTAAAAATTCAGCAGGCAACTGTCTAGATTTATTTTCGAAGTACATCATCACACTTGCTGTTACTTTTCAACATGAGTATGACGAAAAGCATTCTGA
Source organism: Heterobilharzia americana (assembly GCA_944470555.2). Taxonomy (NCBI): domain Eukaryota; kingdom Metazoa; phylum Platyhelminthes; class Trematoda; order Strigeidida; family Schistosomatidae; genus Heterobilharzia; species Heterobilharzia americana. Next base: position 68,292,416 of record OX104129.1, on the reverse strand, counting down.
AGAGTGTAGAAAATTGTCACATATAGGTTGATAAGTATAACTGATGTAAATGTTCTCTACTATATGCCTAATATAAGCATGGCTTGCCACGGAACCTGAAGGTCACGAGTTCGATTTCTGGTTGGATCATGAGTGTACACTGCTGGGGTGCCCGAAACTAGGACAAAACATCTGTTCAGTACTCCCACATACTCGATAGTTCTCCAACTAGTGTCAGTCTTTGATAAATACGAAATCGGTACTAGGTGATGGTTGGAGGTGAAATGAAAATTTGAACCGCGGCCGGATTCGAACCAGCGACCATTGGCTTTCCGGCCTGATACTCTACTAACTGAGCTATGAGGTCACTAAATTGAATTCGATAGTGACTTTCATGTGCGAAAGGGAGTCAGTGAATCTTAACTCAAGGTTATGGTAATATTTCAGCCTAACTGAATGATATGATAATTCCAAGTTTTTTCTTGATGAGTCCACTCCAATCTAACTGAACTCCTTATCATTTTCAACGGTATCTTGAATTCTGAGGAATTGCTGATGAATTTTCATCCAATATATGACGTAACAAGTTTTACCTTGCATCGTGTGTTGCAATTTTTTGAATCTTCCTCATAAATTTCTTTATTATCTCTGATCATCCTAGTACAAGTTCCTGATTCTACTACGTTGCACTAAACATCAACTTTTGTGTATATTTTCAGTGAAAAAAGCCAAATTTTGATTTTATTAACTTATTACATACTTTAGACTGGTTGTAGATGAACAGAATATTACAAATATATTTTAAATAGTTTTATTATTACAGTCTATTTGATGGCTAGCAGGTCAATACAGGCCATGTGTCTCATCCTGTTTGGGACTGGTTAGTTGAATTTAACTGAAATCTAGTGGGTGCTTTTATACTTATCAGGACTCTAAATCGATGCCTATTACTTCAAACGTCAAAGTGTTATCCACAATTAAGAACCAGCAATACTTTGATTACAGTTTGAAGTTCAGTGGCTTTCCAACTGATACCATTCTGTGATGGATACAACCTTCAAAATAAAATTCCCATTCACTTCAAAATACATTATTGTATCATGCTCCTACATGTCTGTCCTAAAATTCTAATGAGAAGTCGTGACTGGTGGTGTCAACCAGTAGTTGGGAGTGAAGCGGATGTCAACTGAAGACGTTAGGTGACCGTCGCACCATATGGCGAAATGAGAGAAGTTGGAAAGTGTGAACTACTGAAGTGTGACTCAGTGGCTGGGTCGTGAGTGTCTACTGCTGAAGAATCCCATATTAGGACGAAACAGCTCGTTAGTGCTACCAGGTTTTCAATGGTCCTCCAACACTATCCCAATAATTTTATTATTATTTCAGTGACTGATTTTAGATACATAGTGGGTTTTTTGAAATTGAAAAAAGGTATTAAGAAGAAATATCGGTTAGTAATGTCATCCAAGAGGCATATTTCTGCCTAATTGAGACTCATCACTTCAGTGAACCTAGCACTCATAACTAAAAAGCTCAGAGTGAAATGGAATGAATTTATCGGTTATACAGTGATATCCATACAATAGCATATATGCCGATAATGGGCGATCAATTTGATGCAAACTAATCAACAACAAATCACAATAGAAGAGAAAGGTAGTCAGTACTGCACTGATCAATTCGTACTTACCACCAGCCACTTTATTTACCAGTAAAATATTATTAAAATAACAGAATTCTGGGTTGAAAAGAATTATGGTTAGTCAGCTGATGATCTCTGAAATAATGATTTGTAAATATGTACTATAATATCAGTAGTAATAAAACAACCAGATAGGATCAAATTCCAAGTAAATTATTTATTATGGACAGCAAAACACTGAACTTCGCATGAATTTGATGATTATTAATCAGAAGAAAAATGGTTTCTAGAATCAAACGAAAAATTCCACCATCCCGCTTTTATTACTTTTATTTAACTGATTTTATACCCAATACCTCGATGGTAGCATGCTGGCCACGGAACCTGTAGGTCCTGGGTTCGATCCTTGGTGGATTCACGGGTGGGTATTGCTGAGGAGTCCTATAACGGGACGAAATAGCTGTCCAATGCTCCAAGGTTTCCAATCTTCAGCTGATGTCAGTCCATGATGAATTTCAACCTTAAATCAATTAATAAATCTCCACAAACCACCAGATAGAGTTAATCTAGTGCTTATTGGTGACTAGCTTCAAGAGGTGATTCCCGAAATTCCAATGAGAAGTCGTGACCGGTGGGGCTAGCCTAATGGTCGTGAGGACAGTTACTCAACGACGACATTGGATGAAGGTCATGCAGTATTGTGAACCGACGGAGGTAGGAAATATGGACCACTGGATTCTGACCCATTAGCTCAACTATAATATGTTGTCCACGGAACCTGAAGGTTCTGGATTCGATCCCTGGTGGGGTGGAGTCATGGGTACGCACTGCTGAAGAGCCCCATACTAGAACAAAACAGCTGTTCAGAACTCCCGGATTTTCAGTGTTCCTCTAACTGATATCAGTTCATGATGAACCTGAACCTGAAATTAATCTTAGATAGTCTGAAGTAGACAATGTTCTACTGATCCATAGTAATGTTGATTAGTAAATGACAATGAGAGCTATGAATTAGATTTCCTCCTGTTTGGTGCTGATAAACTAGATGTTTATGTTCTGGAGTGACTGATGTTGTTTCCAATGAGGCTGAAACCCAATAAGTATTACTTTGAACTTCAGATTGTTATCCACTTGCCAACTAAGTTACAACATCCACTCTTTGCATAAGCGGTTTACTTTTGATATTACAGTTTTCAGTTATCTGTTGCTAAGTGAAACATATTGTTTGACTACTACAGGTGTATGAAGTAGTATATCGATGCCTGAAGCTTACCGCTGATTTTAGGAGCTGGTCAATTTGTTTTATTTAGCCACAACATTTTCTTGTTCAACCATGAACCAATATGTCAAATAAAGGCTCACATACTACTAGACTTTTACTTTAGGTGTAAAACTTTTGAAGTAGATTGACTAGAAGCACTGCTTATAGGTTTCCAGTTCGTTGAAATTCTTCAACAACGTGTATCCGAATCAGTGAAAAAACTCGTGTCACTTCCATTTATCAGACTTGTATCATTCAGCATTTATATCAAAGACATGACTATGAAGCCATTTAGTTCATTAATCATTTCCACATGACCAGAAAAGGAACAAGAATTTATAGCTGGATTGTAACTAGTTGTGCTGTTCGGTTTTAAGTGAAAATACTTTACTGATTATTTTCATGTTAGAGACCTGTTAGCTGTCCTGTTTAAGCTTAACTTGTCAATTTTTTCATGGTTGTTGCAAAAAAACAATCCTTTCCCGTTCAAATAAATTCTCGTCATATTTCCCCTATTGATAACTTTCTTTACCATGTTGAAAACAATCTACCGTAAAATGTTTCAGCAGTGATAGGATAGCCATTATTAACGCACGATTTAACTTCTACAAGTTCATTCTGGAAACTTATTCTTTTTCACCATAACCTTTTTTTAAATTAACTGAAGGGGATGTATACAAACACTTGTATCTTTGAAATGCCGTGAAATTAGTAAAGTTCACTTCTCTATGGAAAACAAAATCTATTAAATTATTCCTTTTAGGCGACAGTTATTTCTTGATTACAGAATCGCATTTTATAACCATGGAAATATGAATGGAAAGGATTCTAGATAACGACAGCCAATCAGCTTCAAGTGTGCACTTACCAATCAGGATCGAGTATGTAAAGGCTAACGTAATTATGAAGACAAATGGTTTTTTTACAATCTGTAAATGTTTTACATAAGAAATAAATGTATTTGCATTTCCAATACGTTTATCCTCTTCAAAAGCATACCATTATCCATATTGCCACTGATACATATAAGACTATATCACATCCCATAGAATATCACGAGGCCTTGTGTTCTTGTCATAGGTCTTCGTAACTTTCATCGATGATTCGACATGTTCTCAACGTTGTCAGATGAACAATGAGCATCTTATGGGCAACAAGCTCACGCTGTAACCTATTTAAGATAACGGCATATACAATTTTCAAGCATCTGTGTATAGTAGCCTCCGATTCTACCCTTTTTATATAACTAGTAGGATAGATTCTTCTGATCTATCATTTGTCCACTGAAAAACTCCTTCCTTTGTATTTCTATCTTATATACTAAGAATTATTGGTTTTCCAGGTCATATGTATGTAACTTATTCAGTCCTGTCCAAGTAATCTTCCTGGGTTATATTCAAGTTTGGTATGTTAGGTATGCAGTTTTTGCAACACCATATTCATAATTTAAACTTCTTGCAAACAGTCCAACTCTCTGCAGATAACCGACAATGTAATCTTCATCATGTTATATCAACAGCTTAAGCAAAGTCATGAACATAGTAAACGGACGTAAAGAAATGACCTTGGTGTATATCGTCTGCAATCTGATTGGTTTACCGACAATAAAGTTTGGTGCTGCCGAATTCTATTCAATAATTCTTGAATAAATGACTTCATATTCTGATACATTTAAAGATTAAATAAAGACTTTTTACAAGTAGGAATTCTTATCCTTATGATATCATTCCTAATCATTTCACGTGACTACATACTTCACTAAAGGCTTTAACGCTGGATGTAACTTTCCTCTGATTTAACATTTCTAAGCTACTTCAGGATTACTAATAAATCAAAGAAGAAAACGCGTCTTACGGCTCCCATTTTTATGAAAGATCAATAAATTCAGCTGTTGCTTTCTTAACTAGTTACACCTGATTTGAATAAAAGGAAGAAAAGTCCATAAAACTGCAGTTGGCGTGAAGGAAAACGTAGTTATGGTTTGATATGGTTGTTGGTAATTAAATTTAGGTTTCTATGCCCTACGAAGGCTTAATTTATCCATCTAAACAGATTACAGAAAGAATAATGTTCAAGATACTTAGGCAGATAATCTATATTCGTAGTAAGAAGGAAAATTTTTACTAGCCTTACTCACGTAACGGTTTATTTTGTGTGGGATTTTATGATATATAGTTTTCCTCTCTGTTCTAAGCTGAACAACTCTGAGTTTTATTAAATATTTACTGCGTCTATAGCTATTATTACTATAGTTTTTTGATGTTATACCTTGTGAATCTAACAAGGCATGGCTATCGTGACTCAGTAGCCAAATGGATACCGCCTTATCTTTTGAAGCGTTCAGTCCTTTGTTCGAGCCGCAATGGGACAACACCACTCACAGGGAGGCAGATACATCCAGATAACAAGTATCAAATAGGACAGAATGTCCGTTCTGGATTTCATTACTAGCCACTGGCCATTATTATTACTTTCAAAAATTCCGCACATTTCGTTTATGATTTGTATAAATTACTAAATAAGTTCTTGTCTGTTTATTTGTTACGTCACTTTTTTTCAGTCAATTAGGGGGTTTACTTCAGTTGCTTTCCACTTCTTTCGTACTTTATAAATAAAGATCCATGATCTTAAATGAGGTAGTAATTATACTCTGACATTAGAGTTAGTGCGTATCTAAGTGAGTATGTAAGTAAACTACTGTTGCAAATAATCGTGAAAACGCTTACCCTTCCTTTTCAGTTTTGAAAGGTTTGGAGAGATTTACTGATTTTCAACTGGTATTCATCACGGGGTGACATGAGTTTCAGAATTATTGAAGATCTGCTAGCATTGAACAGCCGTTTCATCTCAGTATGAGACTGCACAGCAGTACTCACCATGCCAGGAATCATACCCAACACCTTCAGGTTTCACAGAGAGCACGTTACCATTGATCCACTGAGTAGTAATTCAATAGTCAACAGTCTCCACGATATAGCGCGACGTTCATTCAATACCATCGAAGAGTAGTTATCGTTAGTTCCCGCTTCCTTCTTCTTCCCAGTGTTTAAGTGATAACGTTCTCACCATAAACCCTAAAAGCACTTGTTTCGATACCTTGCGAAGTGATGGGTATGCACTGCTCAGGAGTCGTATACTAGGAAAAAACTAGCTGTCCAGTGCTCCTAGATCTCTAATACTTCTTCAACTGATGTCACGTCGTGGTGAATACTAAGCACAAATCTCCTCCCATTCTTTATAAGTCTGCAAAAGCTACTTACAAAAAATCAGATCCATTCAAATGAAAAATAATCAGGTGTTTTTGTTCATAGGAACAGAACTGACAGCTCTAGAGAATCTTCAGAGCGTTTTCTATCCAAACGCATCCGCAAACACTATCTTACACAGCTGCCTAAAAGAAAGTGGAAAGTGTTTTACACCCCTATTCTTAACCATCTAGTTAACCCTCGTCACTCTGCCCACCAGAATCTTTCTTCAGAGTCATTTTTAAAGTTAAACATGCTGAAGGAAATGAGTAATACTTAGGGATTCTCCAGTTCAAGTTTGATGACTACGTTTAAAATTCATACATCCAATCTCTAACTTTTACATTGGTCATAATCTTCTGAAGACATTTTACCTATATAATTTTGTTTATCATCATTATTATATTCAGCTGCTTACTATCACCGATGGTCTTCCTGATTGCGGTCCACTGGATTATGCAAGAAACTGTGTCAAGCGAGCAGAGGGACACACACTGGCTGAACCGATGAAAAGAACCCTAGAAGATTTGGATTTAAACGATGATAATTCGTGTCTAATGACCTATGTCGCACAAACTGGAAGATCTATAGACGAAAAATGACAAGTTGACAAAATAGGCAGCGAAGGAAGACGGAACTTCCTTCAGGTGAGCGTAGAGAATACAGAGGTGATGAAGACATTCAACCATCACTACCAACAACCAGCGACGGTCACCATCAACGAAAGGAATCTGAGGGAAGTTGTCTTTTTCATCTAAACCTCTACCTGGGCGGCATCGTTTCAACTAGAGGCGACGGCGGCGGCACAGATGAGGATGTCAAAGCCAGGATCGAAAAGATTGAAAGACAGGCGTTCCTTCATTAAAGTGAAATCAGTGTGGAGATCAGTGCACTGCACTGCACTCAGAATAAAGCGTGAACAAAATCTGTCAAGTCAGTGCTTCTACGTGATGTTTGAGAGGCTTGGCTCGTTACGAATAGCATTTCCAACAAACCGAAGACATGCATCACATCGATAGCTGCCGCCTGCGCTCACTAGATACTGACACTGAAGATCAGATGGCCGGAAAGAATAAGCAACAAAGAACTCTGGCTGACTACGAACCAACCAAGAACCCATAATCCAACAAATATACAGAAGAAGAAAGTGGAGATGTATTGGACTGGACTGGACATAGACTGAGAAGATGGTTTGGGGACATCACACGTCAGGTCAGACCAGGTCGTTGAGTGGAAGCCAAATGGGAAGCGACGAGTTGAGTGTGTGAGGCGAGGGTGACATGGGTGAGATCATGTGAGGAAGAAATAAAAGCTTCGGCGCAGTCGTGGAGCCAGGTTAAGAAGACTGCAGAGAAGAGAGTGAAATGGCGATGTGCTGCTGAAGCCGTATGTTTTACTAGGAACCGAAAGGACAAATAAAAACAATTATTTTTACTTTCAGCCCTTCTCTTACTCAGTAATTTTCTTGCCTGTTCTATCTAAAAGTTTATGTTGCGTTCGAATATGCTTCTCTTTTTCACAAAGTTAGTCTTGAGGATATATAGATCTTGGTGACTAGCAGAGAAATCCAGGACGCATGTTTCGTCCTGTTCGGGATTCGTCAGTTGGATGTACCTCCACCCCAGTGAGTGATATATTTTCCCACTGAGACTCGAACCCAGTACCGATCGCTTATCCATTAGGCCATTAGAACGCGATAGTCGTCTCTTGTGCAACGGATATCAGTAGTTGTTATGATATTTGTAATTTCCTATTGCAACGCAGGGCTGAATTGCTCGACCTCTGTTAGCAGATGAGCTCCTACGCATATGCCTCGATACTGCCGGATATTCTTAAGGATATTTTTCAGCCTGGTCATGAAACTTCTATGACGACAAAATATCAGAGCTCAGATGACATCAAATCTTCATCATCCTCATCCCGACCTATAACTGTACCCTATCACTTAAAACCTTTCAGTTACTCTGAAATTACCTTCCAGATATCACCTTGTAATCCAATTAAAAAATTTTGATGAATACTTGTTGATACATCAATCATTAATGGACATATATTTTTTTGTTGTAACTATAGATATGAATATACGGCTGGGGAGAATGGTTTATCGAAAAGGAAATTTTCTTCGCTGAATTGCCTGTTGCTAATTTTCCATGTTCTTATTTCCTCTTCGTAGGGTTCTATTTATCACGGACTGACATCTGATAAAGAATCATTGGGAACCTGTGAGCATTGGACAGTTAGTTTGTCCTTGTATAGGACTATTATGCAAAAAACACCTACCACTAGTCCAGGGATTGAACACAGGACAGCAGGTTTCATGACGAATACCTTAACCATTTGGCCACTGGATCGAAGCTCAATGGTTCACAGTTTCCAGCTTCTCTCAATTCGCCATATAGTGCGACGGTCACCTAACGTCTTCAGTTGACATCCGCTTCACTTCCAACTACTGGTTGACACCACCGGTCACGACTTCTCATTAGAATTTCAGGACAGACATGTAGGAGAACCTCACTAATGAGCATTATACAGTAATGTATTTTGAAGTGAATGGGAATTTTATTTTGAAGGTTGTCTTCATCACAGAATGGTATCAGTTGGAAAGCCATTGAAAAGGTGGTAACACCTTAAGAATAAAATTCTCATAGACCTCAAGGTATATTACTTTTTGATCACTAATATCTTGGACAACGGATAGCCTAAAATTGTTTTTCTATCGTGATAAACTAATACTGTCTACAACTTGTTGATAACAATTTTCATGGAAGTCAGGGAAAAGATCCCATTTAGATCATTCATATTCGTGATAAATGAGTTTAGAAGTACCACCTATTCGGTGTACTTTAAGTTATCCATTATCCGAAATGAAAGAAACTCAGTAGAAAATAATAATAAAAATAGAGGTCGAACAATTCGACCTAATAAAACAACGGAGGATTACAAGTACATCAATAAACAGTACTAAATAATACCCGTTGTAGAAGAAGTGGCTATCGTGCCTTCATGGCCTGATGGATAACGCCTTGGCGTTTGAAGCGACGGGTACGAGGTTCGAGTCCCAGTGGGAACAACATCGCTGGGGTGCAGGTACATCCAGCTGATGAGTCCCAAATAGGACGAAACGCGCGTCCTACATTGTTCTGCTAACCACAACCAAGCAAATTACCATAATTAGCATTCAGACAACATTGAAGTATCCGCATAGGAGCCCATATGTTAACAGAGGTCGAAAAATTCGATCCAATAAAACAATGGAGAATTGAAGAGAGGTACTGACAAAAAGCAGACTGGTAAATCAGTGGAAAAATGATTTCGTGCAATCAACTGAAAGTGACGTTATAGTAGATTTCATTACATTCAGTACTTGAACTGACAGATGTAATAGTTCAAAGTCTCAGCTAGATGAATATAAAGTTGAATGGATCACAAAAGTATTCCTTGGGTTTTTGTCGATTACGGAGGTGGTAACTCAATTAACAGAAACAACTACACCAACAACAACCCAGTTACAGCTCTAAATATGTTGTGTAAGCTAGTTTCAAAGTGAAGTTCATAAAAACAGTTTGAAAACTGGGAACGGTATAACCGACAACCTTTACAAGGAGATCAGATCCACTACATAGCCGGAACTAAAAGGAGAAATCCAACCTCCGCATGGAATATGCAGAACGTACTGAAGGGATGAGAAAAACTTCCACATTGAGGAGTATAAGAAAAAGAGTCTTAATGAGTGTCAAGACGAATACGAGTTCCTTGAAATTTCATCATACCACATTTATCCAGCTCAGTTTCACTAACTCTTATAAACTGACTAATAATTTATCGCCATTTGAAGCTAATGGGGATTTTATTTTTACGACAGTATTCATCAAGGATTAAAATCAGTTAGAGAATTACTGAAAACCTCAGAGTAATGGACAGTTATTTTGTCCTAGTCTGGGGCTCCTTAGCAGCATACATTCACCACTCTGTCAGGGCATGAATTCAGGACTCAGGAAGTGGGAAACTGCGGACCATTGAACTTCAAACCAATGACTGAAGGGTAGATGCACTCATTGAGAGACTTGAAGACCCCCGGTTAGGTTTCTGGTGAGGTCATGGGTGCATACTGCTGAGGAGTCCCACCCAAGGACGAAACGGATGTTCACTGTTTTCAAGTTTTCAGTGGTTCTTTATAATAGATACCTGATTTCCCATTGGATTTTCAACTTTGCCAAGATTCATGTATTAAAACTGTTAGTGAAAGGAATCTGATTATACTAATACCATAGATCCTGGCGATTTTCACTTTAGAAGTCTAATAAAAGACAACGAAAGGTGATTTGTGAACACATATCCAGAAGTTCAATCAATACAACTAAACTTAACCTATACTTTTCCAAATGCAAACATATATTCCTCGAAATCATTTTACGAATAATACAATTAATTGCAGAGAATAAATGTAGTAAGTACAATACCAAAAACTTCATTTTTTATGTTATGCTTTTGTAGTGACATCAGATTTGCAACCTGAAATTCAGTAGAATTTTAAGCTTCTATGTAAATTAGTCTATAGACAACATACATGTACATATCAACGACAACTGCTATCAGATGTATCAGCTTAGAATCATGCTGAGTTATAAAAAAAACATAATTGAATGATAAATTACTTTCTTCACAACTCATTACATCAATCGGTGATAAAATGTTTGTTGGTTGGATATATATTGCTTCATTTTATGACGTTCTCTTTATTACTCAACGTCTTAGACGTTATTAAAATGCATTGAATAATGGACAAAGAATTCAAACAATTCTTGAGAGGAACCAAAGATCACTGTAGGAACTCACAAAAGCATAAAAACTGCATCCTTCAGTTTGAGAAATTTAAAAAGATAACTGTTATATGTTTTTATTTTAACATTCAAGGAAGAATGATACACCTCTGTACTTACTCAACTTTTCTCCGTCTATTGGTCAGCGAATAGTAACTAATCTTCGTTCCCAGTCTCAGATTTTCAAGAATAACCGAAGTCTGCAATAAGTTAGAGAGTTAGCTACTAAGTTGACTTACGCGAAACTGCTATACATCAACGGAGGTCCTGGACCTAACTAAGTTATGTACTCGTTAACACTCACCAGAAACGAAGATTTAGAAATTTCCTTGGTAATCTGAGTGTACATCACTATGTGTTGAAATCGAAGATCATATATTCGGCTATTCATACCGAAGCTAACTCTTATATAAGCGGTTTATGTAAGCAACTTACTCAGCAAATGATGGATGCTAATATCTTCGACGTCAAAGTTCTAGGCATCGTGTCAACAAACGCTTAACATTGACACCAAAATATCCTTTCATTATACTGAAAGTTTACATTCATTTTGCACTTTTAAAGAGCAGTAATAAATAGTAGAACAAATATGAACATATAATTCTAATTCAAGTTTCTTTACTTGTGATAAAACGTTTGACATAATTTTGGTGTTTTCATCGCCTAAAAACGTGTCAAGAATAGACCAGTTAGACTGGTAACACAATTAAGCCAATGACTGGTACACAAAACATAGTCAATCTGGTACAGGAATGCCAAAAAAGCAGAGAGATCACGTGTAGACTTCACCTGAGAAGAAAGCTACACCTTTTACATGTGGTTTCATGATATTTACTGCCTGATGTTCCATTACTTATTAGTTGGAGCAGAATTTCGACACATGACACCATGGTAGAAAGAAACTCAAGTGTTCAAAACACAAAATCAATATTATCAATCGAGTTAAAAAAGAACACCATGTCTAAAATCCAGTCAATCATTCTATTCACATACAATAAAGAACATTAATGCTTTCTCTTCTTGTTTCCTCTACCTTATAGTCTAAACTATTCAAAACTTAACGTAATGAAGGTGAAGCGAGTGACTTTAAAGACTTCATCCTAACAACTGCTGAGTAATATTTCAGGTTGGCATTCATCGTAGACTGACATCAGTTGGAGGAACAATGGAAACCCGGGAGCAATGGACAGCTGTTTCGTCCTAGTATGGGACTCCTCAGCAGTGCGTACCCATGAACCCGCCAGGGATCAAATCCGATACCTTCAGGTTCCGTGGCCAGCACGTTACCATTGAGCCACTGGGTTGGAATCCAGTAAACTAATTAGAGTTCTGTATTTTATAAAAAACTGCCTTTCTAGTTGAAATAAAAAACCAGTCGAGTATTTCCTTCTTTGCTAGGGTGGCCTTAACTACCACGTTAAACGTTATTATTTATTGATAAGTGTAATTTCCCGTTGTCACTCTAGATTGAATTGACCGACATATGTTGGTATAAGAGCTTCTGTGCGGACACCTCGTCACTACCTGATTGCTCACTATGTTACAAGGCACTCGATGATGGCTAGCAGTTGAATCTAAGAGTTACAGTGAGGATATTATCACTCAAAAGAGTGCATGTTAACCTAGCTGATGACTTCCGAAAAGGATGAAACTCACTTCCCGGATTCCACTGATAGCCATCAGCAAACACATCACAACATAGAATATTGGTTTATCCAGATGGTGAAATATATAAATAGACTTCATAGTAAGTGTCACGTAACTAGGATAAAATGCATACAGTTTTTTGAATACCATAATATATCTGTCATTTTGATGTATGGCATGCAGTAATAAAATATTATTTACTTGATAACGTTCCGAGCACAAAATATCTACGCTCACAATCATATCAAAAATATCCCATGGCACATTCCACGTCTGAATTCCATAGTAATATCGCCTCAATAGGATTTGTTTTCATTAGCAGTAGGAAAAAATTTTCGTCAGTTGACTCCATGAATAGACAACACCTAAAGTTGATGAGATTAAAAGAACTACTGACTTCAGAATGGTTAAATCATGTCAGTCACTAAGAAACATAGTTGACTAGGTGACATAATCGAAAATCGATTACAACCTTCAGTAGTAACAACTAGTTGAATGAGATACAAGATAGAATTAAGATAGGCTATATTTTCCAATACAAAATATAGGTTTATAAAAATTTTTATATGAGCATTTAAATCTGAGTATTTGCCAATAACTGTTTGATGTAGATTATTTATCAGCAAGTTAGTAAATTATTTATTTTGATTTAACTAGTGACATTAGAAAAGTTGGGGAACAAGAATAGAAGTTCACGTGTCTTTCCCTTTCTCGAATGGTTTTCCTTAGGTAATTTACTTTCTTGTACCTGTCTTCCACCTTGATTTTCCTCTCGACCCATCTACTCCCTTCCTTTTTTATACACTTACCTTTATTGTGTAGTATAAACAATAGTTTTTAGAATTGTATGAGTTTAATATGAAAAAATCTATTCTGTGGGAAAAGAAAAATATACAGAAATGTACTTTTATCAGTATTGTTTTGCTTCTATATAATTATTCAAAAAACTGTAGTGGATAACACTCTGGCGTTTGAAGCAATCGCTCCCGAGTCCGAATCCCAGTGGGAACAACATCACTCACTGGGAAGCAGGTACATCCGACTGACGAGTCCCAAATAGGGCGAAATGCGCATCCTGGATTCCACTGCTAGCCACTATCCATCATTACTATCGTAAAACTTGGGAACTGTGGTAGAATTTAATTCCACATTATATTTGTCAATTTAATTTATAACATGCAGTCATAAAATATTATTTACTTGGTAACGTTCCGAGCACAAATCATCACTGCTCACAATCATATCAATAATATCACACAGCACTTTCCATATCTCATTTCTATAGTTATGTCACCTCATTATGATTTGTTTTTATTAGCAGTACACTTTTCCATACCTCGGCTACTGCTGTTGCGTCATTTCTATTGCATATGTTGGGTGTTGATTCGATGAACAAAGATTTTGTACTCAGTCTCCACCTGATTATATTGGACTTAATTACAGTGGCTTTATCCTAGCCATTCTATTTTATGTGGTTGTGTGTGTGTTAATGCATGCACTGTAAGAGATGAGTGTTTTTCAAGATTATTGATCTTATCTTAAGGGTAATACGATTACGAATAACAGCGACAACACAAGGGAAAAGGAGTTCATAGCCTCCATTATGTTACCCAATAAGGTAGGAACATCCGAAACTTTACATAGAATGCTCAACAAGACTGGAATTAGGATGCCATTTAAACCTACAAACTCACTCATAGATAAGCTTTGTCACCTGGCTTAAGCATCGAATAGAACCAATTAAGCAAAATAATCTAATCGATCAAATTCCATGTAATCTCTGTGAGGTCAAATACATAGGCCAAATTAGACGATCCGGGTCAGTTAGAATAGTCGAACACTGAAAACTTACCTGAATATAGAATGATAGACCCAAATAAGATCAATAATCTTGAAAAACACTCATCTCTTACAGTGCATGCATTAACACACACACAACCACATAAAATAGAATGGCTAGGATAAAGCCACTGTAATTAAGTCCAATATAATCAGGTGGAGACTGAGTACAAAATCTTTGTTCATCGAATCAACACCCAACATATGCAATAGAAATGACGCAACAGCAGTAGCCGAGGTATGGAAAAGTGTACTGCTAATAAAAACAAATCATAATGAGGTGACATAACTATAGAAATGAGATATGGAAAGTGCTGTGTGATATTATTGATATGATTGTGAGCAGTGATGATTTGTGCTCGGAACGTTACCAAGTAAATAATATTTTATGACTGCATGTTATAAATTAAATTGACAAATATAATGTGGAATTAAATTCTACCACAGTTCCCAAGTTTTACGATAGTAATGATGGATAGTGGCTAGCAGTGGAATCCAGGATGCGCATTTCGCCCTATTTGGGACTCGTCAGTCGGATGTACCTGCTTCCCAGTGAGTGATGTTGTTCCCACTGGGATTCGGACTCGGGAGCGATTGCTTCAAACGCCAGAGTGTTATCCACTACAGTTTTTTGAATAATTATATAGAAGCAAAACAATACTGATAAAAGTACATTTCTGTATATTTTTCTTTTCCCACAGAATAGATTTTTTCATATTAAACTCATACAATTCTAAAAACTATTGTTTATACTACACAATAAAGGTAAGTGTATAAAAAAGGAAGGGAGTAGATGGGTCGAGAGGAAAATCAAGGTGGAAGACAGGTACAAGAAAGTAAATTACCTAAGGAAAACCATTCGAGAAAGGGAAAGACACGTGAACTTCTATTCTTGTTCCCCAACTTTTCTAATGTCACTAGTTAAATCAAAATGAATATTTTACTAACTTGCTGATAAATAATCTACATCAAACAGTTATTGGCAAATACTCAGATTTAAATGCTCATATAAAAATTTTTATAAACCTATATTTTGTATTGGAAAATATAGCCTATCTTAATTCTATCTTGTATCTCATTCAACTAGTTGTTACTACTGAAGGTTGTAATCGATTTTCGATTATGTCACCTAGTCAACTATGTTTCTTAGTGACTGACATGATTTAACCATTCTGAAGTCAGTAGTTCTTTTAATCTCATCAACTTTAGGTGTTGTCTATTCATGGAGTCAACAGATGATAACGCCTTTCAGAAGTTTTTAACCCCCACAGTTTAACTATCTTGTCTCAGAGACTTGATCCCTGAATACTAGTTTGTTTTAATGTGTGCTTGGGATAGATTTCTCGTCTCTTATGTTTTTTTCTACTTTTTGTTCACTATTTAGATGATGGGGTGGTTCAAGCTTACAGTTTCGCTTAAGTAATTGTTGATCTGTGAGCCTAAATTGAAACTGCGCTACTTCATGATTTTTCAACTAATAGGTAGGTGCTACTAATCTTCGTAGTAGAGAGGTTTAAATGTCACCGGGAACATTAGTTTCCTTGAAGTTGCAGATACGCCTTGTTGACTAGTGCCGACTAGTAAGAAATTTTATTTCAGTAGGGCCATATGATCGCTAGTATTCAGTAAGCACTCAGGATGAAAAAAAGTGACCAATCAACATAAGTGAATGCAGTGTTGTCAGAAAATATGACTAATGGAACGTCTTAAAACTCTAACCTGGATAAAGATTTCGGGTGTGTTTCTCCCAACATAACACAAATGATCCAGCTAGAACCATTTTTTGAGGTGAATAGCATCTTATCATTCTGTAATGTTGTCGTCTTCCTACTGATCTTTAGAAAGTCTACGAAGCACCCATAAAAGAAGATAGAGTATTAGTCTGCCACAGGTTACTTTAAAGTTCCTGGTCACTGTTGCACTTTTCACTGAATGGTAAGTAATTTCCAACTGTAGCAGCAGATGTATTGTACTCCGTATTCACTGGATGCCTTGAAAATTATTAGTACATCTAAAGCTAAGAACTTCTGTGTTTTCCGAAGTTAGAGAAACATCAGACTGATGAAATATCTAAAATTCTTGGGAATATATCGACGCAGTAACAAAGTTTCTGTGTGTAATTTAGTCGATATGACGAATAAAGTTCATGTACTAGGAATTATGAACGTACCAAAATTCACGTAAAATACGTCAAAAGTAAGCGTAAACTGTTTCCTTCTCTGAGATCTTTCAGTTGGGGTATCTAGAAGTGAGGTGCAGGACTCGCATTTCATCCTATCTGGGACTCATCAGCAGAGCGTGCCTGTATCCTAGAGAGTGACTTTGTTCTGGTTAAGACTCAAACTCAGTGCCAACCAGTTCAAACGCCAATGAGGTATACACTAGGTGAATCCTGTATTCTGGTGATAGCCACCACCAAGCTAATTAAAACATAATGAGTAATCACATGGTATTGAGGCATCCGCATAGGAGTTCATCTGTTAACAGAGGTTGACCAGTTTACCCCAGAATAGGAACAGGAAATCACAATTATCAATAAATGATAATGCTATTTTATAATAGTGTCATTCTGTCTACCTTTCCAAGTTGCTTGGAACTATGAACACTCTATTTGCTTTTTTAAACTATCGCAACACTGCGGTGACTACTTACGGTACAATAGTCAATATTATTAGGCTTAGTTACAAGTAATGATGGAGTTTTAACGCTTTAATCTACAACTTAGGCCACAAAGCTAAGAGACTGGTAGTTTTGACAATTTTTGATTGACATCAAGCAGCTGACAGTAACCAACAGGGAATTATCGATCTAATTTCCATATTTGTTAGTATGTCAGCAAGATGGATCTGCAACCTTTGAGGAATTTACGCTGACTCATACATCTCAATCCATTTCAAACAGCACTACACCATGCATCCTTTGGACCAGAAAACATAACACTGACAACTTCTTGATGATCATTCATCAGTTGCAATTCAAATGATTCATTCAATTTTAGGGGTTCTGAGGATTTAATGATTTCAAGTTAGCACTCATCATGGACTAACACCAGTTGCAGAAACGTTGGAAACCTAAGAGGACTGAACCGCAATCTAGTCCTACTTTGCGACCCATGACCCCGGTTCTACAGGGATCGAAACCAGGACCTTCAGGTTCCGTGGCCAGCACGTTACCGTTGACCCAATGGGTCGTAATCCAGTGGTTCATATTTCCAACTTCTATCAGTTCACAATAACGCGACCATCCCCCAGTGTCATTGCTGAGTATTTGTCTTCATGGCTATAAGGTTTGCCCCACCGGTCACGACTTGTCGTTGGAACTTAAATAATCACTTCCCCAAGCTGGTAAGCTTTCTATATGCTTCAAGCGTAGATTACTAAGGCCTGTCAGTTTTATCAAAATTGCAGACAAACTTTACTTAAGGGTGCTAATCAGCATAAGACCATGTCAAACAAGATTCCCTACTGTTCACTTTCAAAAAGCGTTGAAATGGATACATCTTTGTCTTTTTCGGATCATACGAATCATATTAATTTCTCTAGCTTCTTTCATTATTCGATTCGGAGGTTTGTAGGGATATTTTTATGGATTGCAGGTTGGTATTCATCACAGACTAATATCAACTGAAGAACCACTGGAAACCTGGGGACACTGGACAGCCTCATTAGTCATGACTTATTAGAACTTCGGGAATTTTATCTTGAAGTAAGTCAGTAATAATCTCTTGATAGTAATCCAACCTAATTGGCATTCTCTAGAATGTCTACAACAAAAGTGATTGCATCATATTATTACATGCATATTCTATCAGTCATTCAAACTTTCTCTATGGAGCAATGAATCAAATCACACATAACAATTTACTCTTGAGCACGTGGAATATGTTACACGATGGGTGGATATGTTTTAACAGGTATTGCATACACACATTCTGTCTTAAAAACATCTTTCTTGACATTTTCGCAGGTTGTATACGTTGACTAAACGAAGATTTCTTTTCACAAAGTGAGATTATGATAATTTACTTGATGTTGGCTAGCAGCCTAATTCAGGACTTACGTTTCGTCTTGTTTGTGACTCATCAGCTAAATGTACCTCTACTCTTGTGAGTGATGATGTTTTAAATGGGAACCCATATTGCCGGCGGGGATAGATCAGTTTGATTCAGTATAGCAACAGGGAATTACGGGTATCAATAAATATGTTATGGTCTTATGTATATTTACCTGATAATAAGATTATTTATACTGGGTGGTGATTGAAGGTGGGATGAAAATCTGAACCTCGGCCGGATTCGAACCAGCGACCATGGTTATCTCAGATAGTCAAATGATGGCAGGATTATTGTAAAATGCTTTCATCGTGCCAACGTTTTCGAAAATGTATCAGACATGAAGGTAGTATCGATAAGATGAATAGTATCAAACAAAAGTGATTAAAGTATCTTCTTTTTAAGAAGAACAAACCTGAAAGCTTGGAGAACACTAAACAATTAACATCCTCATCTGGACTTATGAATTTTTTCTGCTATATTAATGCGTCAATGTTCTGCATTTCACTTTTTTTGGATATGTCTAACGAACCTTAACCAGTGTTCAAAAAATAAATATCAGATGAATATTCTACGTATCGTCCTTTAAAGAATAATAAAATACTACAGTTTTTACCATTCTCTTTCTGAATCAATAAATAAGTATTATTAGATGACTGTTTTTTGAAGGATACCCTGAGTTCATGGTGACAGGCAGTGACCTGTGAAGTTGACCAAGTTGAAAGTGTGGATGATTGCCCACTGACATACGAAATTAACCTGTTGCACGCTGCATCACAAATCAATGCAAATTAAAAAACTGGGCCACTGAAGTTTAACCCACCTGCCAAATGGTAAATTACTCTCCTTGAGACTTGATGATCCTAGTGTCAGTCATTCATGAAGTTGTGACTAGGCCGTGGAGAGTCCTTAACTGGAATGAAATAGATGTTGACTGATCTGCTGTTTACTGAACAAATTCAGCTTTCTGAGTTGAATTAGTCCAGATAAATCACTGGTGAGCTGCTCTTCAAGCGGTTGGAACGACCATCCAATGTTTAGATTAGCATCAGCAACAAAGGACCAGGCATTAATGTGCAACGGTCCAAGTTCTCACACCTCACATCACCACATCAAGTGACAAGCCAATGAAATGAAAGGTGAAGAAAGAAAAATCAATCAAAGGAAGTAGAAGTAGAAGGTAGTAAAAGAGACGAAGGAGAAACAGAAAAATGCTGTGATCAAGTATAGCAGTTAGGATGAGGATAATGTATGTGCATCCGCACTACTGATATAGGCTCTGAGCTGTATCACCTGGAGTTTTCAACCACTGCTTTCTCTAGTCCCTTGGACCCCAAACGGCTAGTCTGCATGGCCCTACATGACTCAAACAGACAGTCAACAACTTCATGCATTAATGCCGTGTTTCAGCCTGGGGGCTATGAGACACTTTCTAGCCTAAATCTACTTCAGCTGGCATTGTGTGACGAGGCAGGCAGTGACCACGTAATACATATCCCAGCCAGCCATCTCAATCGATGAAGGTTCACAACAGCACCAACTGTCTTGCCTTTTCTGCCTAAAACTCTACATCTGACTTATGCATTACTCACATGGTTACACCACGAAACATACATAACCTATACTATGATGTCAGTGTTTAGATCACTGTGATCTGACTGACTAGTGAAATCTAGAGATCAGTGTGAGTGATTTCTGACTACTCAAGTAATTCACTAGCAGTGTATTTGGCTAGTTCATGACACTTTTGAATCAAAGATCACACGCTGCGGTCTTGGCTGGCAGGGTAGTTTCCAACGAAAACTCTATTTATAATACAGCTAGGCAGTTGAGTAACTAATCAGCTATGAGAATCGTGCATTTGTTAATCATATACAATTTGATAAGAACAATAAGCGAGCTGCAGTTATCCTCTTAGGTATTTACTAAAAAGAAGAAGAAATATGAACTATCAGCATGACGACATTGGATGTAGGTTGCGATATATCGCGAACTGGTAGAAGTAGGAAATGTGAACCACTGGATTCCAACCCAGTGGCTCAATGGTAAAGTACTGGCCATAGAACTTGAAGGTTCTGGGTTCGGTTCATAGAGAGTCGGGTTCATGAGTGCGCACTTCTGAGGAGCCCCATACTAGCATGGTACAGCTGTCCAGTGCTCCTAGGTTCCCAGTCTTCCTCCAATCTCCAACCTAAAGTCAATTAATAAACCTCCACAAACCTCCGGATATTAGTATATAAGTATACAAGTGAAATCTATTTTCCGCTTTATATTATGCTCACAGTTATAGGATAATTAACTTATTATGCGCTTATATGAGAATTTCACACCATCTAAAATTAGTAGAACAGCGAAATGAAGATACATTCGGCTGATGAGTTCACAATAAAACGAAATATACATGTTGAACTTCTCGATAGAATTAATATCAAAATAAATTTCAAGGCAATATCATAATGAACATTTAGTGAGTCTTAATACTTAGAAGACCAAGCTGAAGGGTTCAAAAGTTAAAAATGTTAAAATATTAAAAATTTCCACTATTCAGATATATAAGCTGACAGTATTGTTTTCAATTAACTCTCATCACATTTATACGCTAATGTATATAAATTTTCTCATATATATATATATATAAAAACATTAAACCAATCATGTTTTATGTATGAGATTTATTATGTTAGCATAAAACATGATATGAGGTAATTGAAAACAGCATTATTTGCTTATAAGTCTTTATTTAGTCAATGTCACGCACTTTATCCAAGGTTACATTTATTAATGTGAATATATTATAATAAATAGTGGAAAATTTCAAGTTATATTCTTTTGGATATCATCGAATTCGTATCAAAATATAATAAAACCATCTATCACTTTTGGTTTATTTTGTACACGATAGGAAGTGAAAACAATTCACCTAAGAATCATGATTCAACTTTCGTCTAGAAATATTTCTATTGAGGTCTATTCAAAGTTTTCACTGAAATATCTATTTCATTCATTATAAAACGTTTTTTAGTAGCTGGTTTCAATGTTTGTTTGGTTTTGGGTCTTATTTGTGTATCATTTTGACTTTCCGAGATAGCCGTGATTTAGTAGACCAGTACTGATACTGAGTGATGATTTAAGGCGAAATGAAAATTTGGACCATATCTAAATTCCAACCAGCAGCTACCACATTTCCTGCTCGATGTTCTACCAACTGAGCTACAAGGTCCGAATTCTGACTAGACTTTTACCTCACTTCAATCACCATGGGTTTTGCCCGACTATCATGTGGATTCGTGATGCATTACTACCACTTGATCATATTCATACTGGCTGCCTAATCAGGACTTCTGTCCCTGGTCGAAATCAGATAGTTGAAATGATAATCAATATGATACTCCCTCTCTATAATTCAGATAGATTTCTATAAGGATGAGAAGTCCTGATTAGGCAGCCAGCTTGAATACGACCAAGTAGTAGTAACGTATTACGAATTCACATAACAGTCGGGCAAAACCCATGGTGATTGAAGTGAAATCAAATTCTGGTGAGCAGTCGGACTTCATAACTTAGTTGGTACAGCATCGGGCAGGAAACGCGGTGGCCGATGGTTCGAATCCGGCTGCGATCCAAGTTTCCATTTCACCTCTGATCATCACCTAGTATCATTACTAGTCTGCCAAGCCATGAACATTTTATTTGTGTGCAAAATAAATATACCATCTGGATTTTTGTCTTCACAGTGGCATAATTTTAATAATCACAGTGATTTGAGGAAATTATTCCGCTTCAAGGAAATTACAATCTTATTTCATTACTTGATACTTCTACTAGAAATATGTTGATTACTTACTCACGTCAGTGACTAGTAGTGGAATCCCAGATGTGCGTTTCCTCCCATTAAATATTCATCAAGTGAATGTGCCTGCACTTGTTTAATAATATGTTGGTGACTTCTGTCTTCAGAGTTTCCTTGAGAAAAAAGGTTCAGCTAGATTTTTCGCTTTCTAGTTATATTCACAGTTCGGAATCAGTTATAATTCAAATTTACCTTCATTTCTAGCTTTTATTTTGTTACGAGATAAGAATCTCATTCTGTATAACTTGATGGCGTTGTATTCCTTAGATCATTAGTTATACGAAGTGTAACAGCTTTCCGTTCTACTTCTGACTAAGCCTTAAATGTGAATAGTCTCTGTAGCATTTAGTGAAATCAATGTGGAGATCTGCTCCACTTCAATCCACTCAGCATAAGGCGTCAACAAGTTGCGGATTTTCAACACCAATGTCAAGTCAGTGCTTCTATATGGTTCAGAAACTTGGCGCATTACGAAAAGCATTCCCAGCAAACTACAGATATACATCATCGACAGCTGCCGCCGCCTATGCTCACTCGATACTGAAGATCAGATGGATGGCCAGAACAATAAGAATAAGCAACAAGGAACTCATTATGGCTGGCCTGACAACGAATCAGCCAGGAACCTATCGCCCAAAAAAATATGCAGGGTCGAGCATACACTGAGGAAATCATTCGGGGACATCACACAGCAGACCAGACCAGGCTGTCGAGTGGGACTCGCATGGGAAATGACGAACTGGGCGTCCGAGGGTGACATGGAGGAGATCTTGTTAGGAAGAAATGAAAGCTTCTGGGAAATGGTGGAGCCAGGTTAAGAAGACTGCAGAGAAGAAAGTGAAATGGAGACGTGTTACTGAAGCCGTATGTTTCACTAGGAACCCAAAGGACAAATAATAATAATAGTAATTTAATGAAATGGAAAGAAATGTTCAGTCACAAATTTGTTTCTGGAACTGTTCAACTGAGTCTTTTAATTTATTCAAAATAAACTTGAAATAATACCATCTACTATTGAATTGATTTGAATAAGAAAGATTACACGTGTAAAAAATAGGGAATTGGATAAATTGTGCGGCATCTCTAATCACAGATTACAATAGACTGAACTGTCCAACATTTTTGAAGAAGCAATCACCTTTTAGTGTAATATCTAATTTATGAACGCCTAAAATCAGTTCAAATATTCACCAAATATTATAGGAGAATAAAAGATTACTATATTAAGCTTGTGTTTAATGCACCGATGGTATAGTTTTAGTTAACGATTTCTCTGTTGTAGAGTGTAAGAAACGATCTATTTTGTATTTTTGATTTTAAAAAAAGTACATGAAAACAATGACATATCAGAAGAGAAATAAGCCTAACCAGTAGGAACAAACTTTTTTAGTATGGAGATAAAAATATAATAACTAGAATCTTTGAATATCTTAATCTTGATTTACAACGGAATAATTAAAAGTGAACTAATAATTCCTGTACTCCAGTGGAATAGTGTGCAATGTTTTGGCGTTTGAAGCGGTGAGTATTACCTTCCAGTCTCAGTGTGAACAACATCAGTCATTGGAGTGCAGCTGAAGAGTCCCAAAATAAGGTGAAACGCACCTCTTGGATTCCACTGGTAGCTACCAAATAGACTACAATTCGTTAAGAGTGTTGTTACATTCTTGAACAGTTTATTTTATACCTTAATGTATACCTTAGGAAAAGACAGGACGTGGTTGCAACAGAAAGAAATTTTTCTTTTAAACCAAGTCATTTACTAGGCTTTACATTCGTAAATATATGTTACAGTGGACAAAGCGTTCCAGAATTATTTCCGGTTAGGGACAAAATATATTGAATAGCTAAAGGAAGGTAATTAATACACATTTGGGTTGAGAGTGGGAATATAGACAAAGGATTATGAAATTAAATGTAATTATGTAATACAGGATGAATGGACAGCAAAGTAGGAAAATGAACGAAAATAAGACTGTGATCATGTAATGCAGGTTAAATCTATGAAAATAAATAAGGTATGAAGGAAATACATGTACAGTTACGTAATACAAAATGAATCTATGACAGCCAAGGCTTTATGATGGCCGTGGCAAAGATAAAGATTGGACGTATCTTTTTTGGAGGCATAATGCTGGTTTGAACTTCTGGATCGTTAGTGCTTCAGATATAGACAAAAACCTTGATCTTATTCCCTTCGAGTGGTTTGATCAAACCTTGTAGAGAATTCTGAATGAGTTCTCAAAAGAAGCTAAGTGGTCTAAGTTCACGAGGTGTTCTGTTACTGAACTGTAGATACATTTCCGTTCTCAGTTTGCTAGCCAGGCTGAGTAGTGTTCGGAGGACACATTTTACAAGTGAAGGCATGGTATATCTGTGAAACGATACGATATGGTATAAAAATGTATACTTAAATAAAGTTTGGGGTAGGAAGATCAAATATTCAGCTTTGGAGTGGATGTAAATATAATCAAATCCCGCATAATAAAAGCATATAAGCTAGTTAATTGGGTGTTAAGATTAATCTTATTATGCTTTTCCTTTTAATGACCTAAATTTAGTTATACAAAAAGCGAAAATCAACATATTTTCACTAATTATGCTTGTTAAAGGAGAATAAATCATAATTAATATCTTGATTTCCACTTTTTCTTATATATTAGGACATAAGTATGCCCTAAATATTCATAAAAGCAACTTGATTCAGAGCTTTCGCTCATATATTTAACGTCATTATCGATTGTAAGCTAATTCTTTTCATTATTACTGAGACTAAGATAGTTGTGATTTCGTCGACTGGTATTATTGATACCGAATGACGATTGAAGATGAAAGGAAGACTTGATTTTCCGTAGGATTCAAATTGATGGCCCCCTATGATACATCCCAGCGGTCCACTAGCCTAACTACGAAACCAAGTTGGGCACATTCAACCTTTTTACATCGAATTAACATAACAGAAATGTTATATCACTCACTACATATATATCGGCAGAAAACGCTTGGAATTATCAAGCTTAAAATCCAATTCAAAATCTGTAACCGTTTGAAAGTGTTTTTTTAATTATGCAGAATTTTCTAACATTTGCTTTTGAACTTTCGTCGTTGACTTAACCGGATTGGTAGGCCACTATTGGCATATAGATTCCTATGCGGATACTTCGATACTGCTAGTGTTTTTAAGTTCTTGACACGATTGATGAATAGAAGTCAGCAGTAGAATCCGAAACACGCGTTTCGTCCAATTTAGGACTAATCAACTGGATGTGCCTGCTTCCCAGTTGGTGTTTTGCCCACTAAGATTCGTTTAGACAGACGCACACTTAATAACTTCCTGATTGAAAATGGACTCACACCACCCTTCATAGGCAGAAATATTAAGCCTAAGTCTCAAAAAGAGAACCTTACCATAGTGCCAAAAAGACACTGTATATGAATCTAAACTTCAAAGGTGATTCTACCGCTGACACTCAAAAAAAGAGGAGATCAAACGCTTCAAGTAGAATATTCTTGCAACAACGTTGAGACTAGTATTCTCTTGTCGTCCAACGATATCTAACAATTCAAAGGAGAAACTTTCACATCTAACCACTTCTATGTGCATATATCAATTCACCTTCTCGTGTGGAACCAGCTATATAGGTCGTTTGATGCGACGGTTATCGAGAAGGATTGAAGAGCACTCTCCCTCATAGTTACAAAGAGGTAACAATGGAGCGATGAGGAGTGCTATAATTGAACACATCATGAACACGAATCAAGCTATCTCAAGAACCTTCTCATTCAAAGTCATCTACAAAGTGAAAAGAAACCTTCCCAAGGCTGTATATCCTCGTATTCTGTGCATTGTTGAAGCTCTTGCCATTCATATGGAAAAGAGTGAACTGTGTACGCAAAAGCAGATTGTCCAATCCCTTCTCCTTTCATGGTCTTAGTTTTCAGTCATTGAAATCTTCTCAACCTCCCGCCCCACTTTTTTCTTCTCGTTTTTCTATGTTGACATTATTCACTTATTCAGTGACTTGCTACTGATTCTTGCTGCTATGTTTTGCCTGATCACAATTCTGTTGCCAATTATGTCGTCATGTTACGAAACTTCTTGTCCAAAATTATTTTGACCAATATTCAGTACTCATCATTATTTGGTTTTTGATTTTAATGACAGCTTACATGATTGACACAATTTGTGTTGTCATGCTTTGAGAAAACCTCACCTGGTTGGGCATAGGGCTACCAACCCTACCCAGGAAAACCAATCCAATGGCTGAAGAAACTTCGAAGCACAAAGAAATTATAAAAAACAAACTTATTCCTCGCTGGAATCGGAGGGACGAAATGACGCCGGTCGGTGAAAACCTTCGAAAAGCCAGTCGGCCGATGTTTCTGATCTCTCCCTCGATGAAAGCGAAAGTAAGGATGGGGATATGGAATGTCCGTACCATGTATGAACCTAACAAGGCTGCCAACATTGCAAAAGAGATGAGGAGGTATGGCATAGAAGTGATTGGAATCTGTGAAGAATCAGCAGATGAAATGCAAGTGGGCTCTCCAAACTGTCAAATGGAGATTCATTAATCTACTCCAATATTGTCACCCAGACGACAATCACGAGCACACTGAGTTTTCGAGTGACTATCATGATATCCCCAACAGCATCAAAGGCTCTCTCTCTCATGCACTGCGAACCAATCTCCTCCTACACGATCACGCTCATGATAGCAAGATGCATTCAACTCACAAGGAAGGAAAGTCACAATCATTCAATACTATGCTACGCTACGCTACGCACCTACAAATAATGCAGATGAAGAGAAGAAGGAGGAATTCTACAGACAACTGCAATCAGTAATGGACAAGACTCCACCACAGTTGGCCACATCAAAATTCATTTTAATGGGTGGGGTGATATGAATGTGAAACTGGCAGGAGCGGACAACACAGGAAGAGAAGTCATGCATCATGGGTGGAGAAACACTCGGTGAAATGAGGAATGAGAATGGAGAACCGTTTGCAGTCTTCTGCGCATATAATGGTTTGGTGATTGGAGGCTAGGCAGTGTGTACAAACACAATGATATTCACAAAGCGACATGAACTTCAACAGATAGACACAATGAAAATCAGATCGACTTGATCTGAATGTGAAGAAAGTGGAGACGCAGCCTACTGGACACGAGATGAGATCAAGAATGGGAGTAGACGTAGGTAGTTCACACCACTGACTATCTAGTGCAAGGAATTTAACTTCAAAATCAAGTTGAAACTCTCCAAACAAGCTGGTGATAGGCCAAGGCTGAAGTTGAGCGCCCAGAACAGAAACTGAACTAGAGGACGAAGCTACAAAGGATATCTCTACATCAGTCATGAGGACAAAATGGGAGACATTAAGCAACATCCCCCAGGGGAACCTGTGTGGAAAAACACTGAGACTCTTTGAAAGGGATGTGGAAATAAACCTGTGCAATTGTGTTTCGAAGGGAGGAAAAACAAGACAGGGAATCGATCTCGATGGAAACATGGAAGCTGATATAGCGCGGAGAGGAACACCCGACCGATAGCTGCTACCTTGACGTGGTGGTCGGGCTTGCATATCACAATGACCCAACGAGCTATGCTGGTGGAACGCTTGTTCCCTCGAGGTCCTACCATACCAGAAAGGTCTGTTGGGTAGTGGTTAGACGAAAAGCAGTTACCGTTATAGTGTAAATTGCTACACTATGATGGGGGTCTGAGGGCGAAGTCGTACTGCTGCTAGCTGGATGGGGTGTGACAGCAGTAAGGTGTTTCCCTTGGATGACCAGCAGTGCCAAGCTGATGCTGCCTTCTCAGTGGAAGGGGGGGTTAGAAAAGGTCGGCCCCAAAAATAACACACTCCACCACGCCCCACGGTCTGCCGGGCCGGCGGTGTTGGTTCACTTGTCGTTTCCTTTCGCTCATCCGGCCCCAAAAATACAAAAATTCAAAATAATCATACTCAAAAGGCTGGGTGTGACAGGCCTCAAGCAGATGTCCGATGGGCTCTGCGGTCACACAAATCTCTTTCAGGTACCTTAAGAAGAAATAGCCTTCCACGGTGTGGGCAGCCGGGAAGTGTCAACCGCCCTCACAACTCTGTCAGCACCCAAGTTTCTTCTGACTGCTATCCTCCTCCTCCATCATTACCTTCTAATCTTCCTTCACGTCTCTTAATTAATGATGCTGCATCATCTTCAATTTCTCCTACCTCTGCAGCCTTCGACAACGATCTGAGTCCACAGAACAGCGTCCCTGGTCTCCTTAAACCACGCTCCAAATTACATATTGGAGCCTTCAATGTCCGCACCCTCCGTCAAATTGGCCAACAGGCTTCGTTGGCAAAGACTCTAGCAACTCGAGGCATGGATGTGTGCTGTGTTTGTGAGACACGCATACAGGACCCAAGTGTGGTTATTCACCTGACCTCTCCTGACCAATCTGGTGAATCTGCAAAATTCACCCTTCGAGTTTCTGGAGATTCGATAGCTAGCTCTCGTGGTCTTGCAGGTGTAGGTATAGCATTAAGCACCAGGGCAGAAAACTCACTACTAGACTGGATCCCAGTTGATAGTCGCCTCTGCGCTATGAGGCTGAACGGCACAGTGAGAACTAAAAGGAATAGTGAGACTCGCCGTTGTCTCTTTGTAATCTCTGCTTACGCACCCACTGACTGTAGTTCGGATGAAGTGAAGGACGAGTTCTACCATAAACTGTCTAACCTCCTCTCGAAAGCCAAACGTTCGGACGTAGTGGTTGTTGCAGGTGACCTCAACGCACAGGTGGGTAGACTGAGTGAGGCAGAAAGGCACTTAGGTGGCACTTTCGGAATCCCAGCTGAACGTACAGATAACGGTGATCGCCTATTACAACTATGCTCAGATAACCGCCTATTTTTAGCCAGCACAAATTTCAGACATAAAGAAAGGCACTGTCTGACCTGGCGTCCACCGAGCTCGACTCAGCGATGGACACAGATAGACCACATTGCTATTAGTCATCGCTGGAGAGGATCGGTGGAAGACTGCCGCTCCTTCTGGAGTACGTGTTTGGACAGCGATCATGCGTTGGTCCGAGCACGTATATGCCTGCGTCTCAATGGACGTAGAAAAAATTTGGCAACAAAACCACTACGAGTTCTGCTGGACAACGAAAACACCAAAGCCGTGTTCAGTGAGAAGTTGGCTAGGCAGTTATCGGAACAAAAGACTGTCACTCATCCAGAAGAAGCTTGGTGCCATCTTCAGTCTACTGTAAAAGCAGCACTGGAGACTGTAGCCGACTCCAAGATAATGGCTAAAAAGAGCCAGTGGATATCAGCAGCTTCTTCCAAACTAATGGATGCACGTGAATGCATCCCTGCAGGCTCTGAGTACAATGAAGAGCGAGCGCAACTTAAAAATAAACTGACGAAAAGTCTGCGCAACGATCGTGAACAGTGGTGGGCAGCAAAGGCTAAAGAGATGGAAAAGGCAGCGGCGATCGGTAACAGTAGACAGTTATTTAGACTTATTAAGGAGACTGGGGGGAAATGGTCAACAACAGTTAGTGAGGTTATAGCGGAGAAGGACGGATCGGCGATTCACTCGCAGGGAAGGCGACTGGGACGATGGGCAGAACACTTTGAGGAACAGTTTAACTGGCCTCCAGCCACCATTGCGCTGCCCGCTATCCAGTCGGACCCTGAATGGGACATAGAGACAGGTCCCCCAACACTAGAAGAAGTTGAGAAAGCGGTAGGTAGCCTGAAACGGGGAAGGGCAGCAGGACCAGACGGACTACCTGCTGAGGTATACAAGAATGGTGGTAGAGTTCTCTTAGTCAGGCTAACGGAAGTGTTAGCCAGTATATGGGAATCAAATACGATCCCCTCCGACTGGTCTAAGTCACTCATCATCCCAGTCTTCAAGAAAGGCGAGAAGTCCTCTTGTGATAACCACAGAGGAATCAGCCTGACAAACATAGTGTCTAAGATCCTAAGTTCTATAATTCTCCGACGCCTGAGTGGAGCTCGGGAACAGCAAGCCCGAGAAAACCAGGCAGGCTTTAGACCTGGCCGTGGATGTATCGACCAAATATTCACACTGCGCCAGGTCCTGGAACATAGGCATGCTTACAGACGCCCGACAATAGCTGTATTTCTCGACCTGAAGGCGGCATTTGACTCCGTTGATCGAGAAGTCTTATGGCAGTGTCTGTCACTGAAAGGCGTGCCTAGTAAGTACATCACCTTATTGAAAGCTCTCTACTCGAACACTTGTGGGCATGTTAGAGCCTATGGTGAGTTGTCCAGGGAGCTATACTCATCAAGTGGTGTCCGTCAAGGATGCCCACTATCCCCATTCTTATTTAATTTTATCATAGATATTCTTATGGAGGTTTCCCTCTCGTCACCTAATTACAAAGACGTTGACCGGATCACAGGTGAATTTTCCTTAGATCTAGAATATGCAGATGACATAGTCCTGTTAGGTGAAGACGCTGACAAGATGCAGAGTCTTCTGAACACTTTGAGTGGGAATTTGAGAATGTTTGGGATGCGATTTTCACCACCCAAATGCAAATTTTTGCTCCAGGACTGGTCTTCAGCGGTACCGCGGTTAACAATAGAGAGTGAAGTGGTTGAGTGTGTTGACCACTTCACTTACCTGGGAAGTAGGATCAACCCGGTGGGTTAGTTGCCGATGAGATTTCTGCACGGATACAAAAGGCTCGATTGGCTTTTGCCAATTTGCGCCACCTATGGCGCCGCCGTGATATTCGTTTGTCTATTAAGGGTCGCGTGTACTGCACAGCAGTCCGCTCTGTTCTACTGTATGGCTGTGAAACATGGCCATTGAAAGTGGAAGACATGAGAAGGTTACAGGTATTTGACCACCGTTGCCTTCGTAGTATAGGACGTATTCCGTGGTGTCACCATGTGAGTAATGCAGAAGTTAGGTGTAGAGTTTTAGGGAGAAGAGGTAAGTCAGTCGACGAGGTTGTGAACCTTCATCGACTGAGATGGTTGGGACACGTACTACGTATGCCTAGTCACCGATTGCCTCGTCACACAATGTTGGCTGAGGTGGGTTCAGGCTGGAAAAAGGCCCGAGGTGGCCAGACTAAAACATGGCACCAATGTATGAAGTCTCTGACTGTTGGTTTAAGCCATGTAGGACGATGCAGACTAGGTGGTTGGGGTCCACGGGACAAGAGGAACCAGTGGTTGGAGACCCTAGGTGATATGGCTCAGAACCGAAGTCAGTGGCGCAGATGTATACACACATTATCCTCATCTTAACAACGCTATACCGAATCTCACTATTTTGTCACTCCTCTTTCCTTTCTTCTCGTACTTTATATTTCTTTTGACTGCATTCACTTATCTTCATCCTTCACCTCACTACCTTTTACTTGATGTGCTGATATGAGGTGTGGCAACTCGGACCGTTACGCAGTAATGCCTGGTCCTATGTTGATAATGATGATGATGATGATGGAGAGGAACATAGTGAAGCAGATGATGCAGTGCAGTGCAGTGTCGGGATGAACGACAAAAAGAGGAACTGAGTACAACGTATAAAACACCACACTGGACAAAAAAGTGAAGAGTGCACTCAAAGACGGAAGACACTTCTATGACACATTGGAAAGTGAGGCAGAACAGGCTGCAGGTTGTCCCATGGGTTCCTGGTGGAACATGGGGCTTCAGTAGCACGTCTCCATTTCACTCTCTCCTCTGTGGTCTTTTCAACACGGCTCCACCAATGCACACAAGCTTCCATTTCCTCTTCACACGATCTCACCCATGTCACCCTCTCCCCACACACCCAAATCGTCGTTTCCATTCGGCCTCCACTGCAGAGTTAGTCGGGCGCGTGGTATCCCCAAACCATCTTCTCAGTCTATGTCCAGTCCACTCCAGTCCAGTCCAATACATCTCCATTTTATTCTTCTGCATATTTGTTGGACGACGGGTTCTTGGTTGGTTCATTGCCAGCCACAGTGAGTTCCTTGTTGCTTATTCTCATTATTCTGGCCAACGGATCTCATCTTCACTATTGAGTGAGTGTAGGCGGCACCAGCTGTTGATGTGATGTATGTGTGCAGTTTGTTGGAAATCCTTTTCATAAATCGCCTCCAAGTCTATCAACCATCACATAGAAGCACTGACTTCACTGATATTGGTGTTGAAAATTCGGATGTTGTTGACGCCTTATGCTGAGTGGAGTGGAGTGGAGTGGAGTGCAGTAGATCTCCACACTGATTTCAGATTGATGAATGCCTGTCTTACTGTCTTTCCGATGCTGACTTTGACGTCGTGATCTGTGCCGTTACTGTCTGTAGTTGAGAGGATGCTGCCTCCGAGGTAGGCGGGTAGGTAGATGAAAGAGACAACTCCCTTTAGGTTTCTCCTGTTGATGCTGATTGAAGCTTGTTGCTTTTGTTGTTGATGGTTGGTTGGTTGGTTGGGTGTTTGGTTGGGTGTCTTCATCACCTCTGTCTTCTCTAAATTCACTTGAAATCTCATCTTCCCTCTCTTACCCTTCTGCCAACTCGTTGATTTCCGTCTGTAGATCTTCGAGCTTGTGTGACATAAGTCATCAGACATAAATCATCATGGTTGGCGAAATCCAAATCCTGTAGGTTATTTTCATCGGTGCAGTCAGTGTATGCACCTCTACTCGCTCGTCACAGTTTGTTGCACGATCCAGTCCAGTCAAGTCCAGTCCGGTCCAGTCCAGTGGACCGCAATCAGGAATATGGTTGGTGATAGTAGGTGGCAGCCTTGTCTTACTCTTGTCTTCACTTCAAACGAATCATTACTGAGCTTTCCATGGTGAATCAGTTGACATGTGGTGTCGTCATATAGCATATAGTTGTTGAATGAGGTTGATAAATGTTTGTGGCACACAAACGGTAGTGCTGATGCAGCTGCCCGCCCAATTATTTCTCAGTTGACGTCATGGAAGGCCTTTTCAAAGTCGATGAAGTTGAGACGATATAGAAAGAGAAATTAGTTTGTTTGCAACGTGTGATATATTAGTACATTGCACTTCAAACAATCTGGTCATACTTAAACACCTATTTACCAAACGTGTTCATATGTATTGTTACAAAGGATCAATGACTTTAGAAAGTACGATTGTTATAGAGAAGTTTTTTGATGATGAAAAGGAGAAAATCTACTTTAAAGCTTCATAGACTTTCATAACTTTATTTCAACTATTGTCAGTTCACGTAACGACAAGTAGTTTGCACTAAACTGCCTTGAAGTAAGATGAAAAAGCCACTCAGTGATTTCTAGTCTTCATGAATTGTCCAGACTGTCTCATATTCAGATCAGATAGGCTGTCAAAATCTCTTGAATAATTATAATGAATTCAGATGAGTTGAACGATCCTACTGTCTGAGTTGAATAGATCAGAGTACACTTCTGCTGAGTTCTACCCCAAAAGAAAGAAACAGCTGTTCGGTGCTTAGATGACCGTGACCTGTCTAGACGAGAATGCTGGCCGGTCTAAAACTACTCTGATTATATTTATATATATATAAGTAGTATTCATCATGGACTGACATCAGTTGGGGAACCATTGAAAATCTGGCAGCACTGAACAGCTGATGAATACTACTTCTAAATTAAAAATCCCCATTCATCTCAAAAATATATACATATATATAGTAAGAGAGGGAGAGAGAGTGGTAACTAGTAAAGAAATGACAACACTTTCTAATGGATAATGTCAAGTACTTATGCAACACTATGAAGAAGAAATGGAAGGAGCAACACTGAAAGTTATTGAGAAATTCAATCAAATGCTGAATGACATCCACTCAGGATCTACATCCACAAGTCCTCAGACTTTGAAAACGGCGCTGAACAAATACTTCAGTGATGGATAAAGTGAAGCTGAAATTGACTTCAGGAAGCCTGATAATATAGATCACGTTACATTGGTAGATGAGCATGACACACATCACGCGAAAATACATGATACGGACATCACATCAGATTATGTTGCTGAAAACCACGAAGCACTTGTCCACAATTTGCAACATGATTAAAAATGTTTGGTGCGATCCGACCTTTCTAAAACCAAACCACGAAATATATTTCCAAGAACAGTCCTCAAGGAGTGCCATTGCAAGCCTAGGCATCATTGTCGACAATTACACGGATACTCAGTGGGATAAAAGCCCATGAAATGAGGTAGTTGCTTTGCACGATAGTGTATTACTAATTAAAAAAACTATGTCCATGCTAGTAAGGGGACACCAGGATCATCTGCAAGCCAATCTGTCTTCAGGCATCACATCCATTAGGAAGTGAAGAACCCTGAATCCATGCAAATTCACAGGTCGCTTACAGTGCATCAGGCGGTCAGAAGCACATCATCGCGGTGGTATGCTGTGATGTTCACTATGGCAAGCTATTGCATAACGAAGTAACTTACCAATTAAATGAACCACTCCAAGATTACCTAGGCTCAAAATGGATACAAGATCTTAGGCTATCATTTTCAACGACGAAGCTTAACTGCAGCCAGAAGCGAAAGAGTATGACCTGCTCAAGCGACTCAATGCATACTTCAGTGGACACCTCGACAAACTCCATAGAACTTATAAAATACTAGTTTAAAGAACAGCATATGAACAGAGATCTCCAGAAAAGCACCATGGGTGACTTTGAATAATGCTTATGTGGAACAGCCTTTAGGATTGTCGCTGTTTAGCATATCAGTTGTTCATGCGTTAACCGAACACTAAGTGAACTTGGTCTACTGAAGTTGACTGATCTGTGTAACCGTTTCAATGTTAAAAATGTCACAATAACGATTAAATGCATGCAATCGGAACCCAAAGGACAAATAATGATGATAATAAAATAATCGGCTGACGTGACTTGACCGTTTCTGAAAAATCAGTGGCGAACAACGTTGTGATTCGGTATCTAAAGTTATTAGTGATGTTTTCATGCGTACTTATCAATCTGTTTTTCGAAAGTGGAGAGGAGAAGGTTCACTTAACACTGTTATTCAAAATGTCAGCAAATCATTCCCCTCATTATCAGCCTTTATGGATTCAATTCAGTTACCTCAAACAATGTCACAAAACAGATTTGGCAGTTCATTAAAGAATGATTTGTAGTGATCCAGTAAAAGGTTACCAATCAGTCAAAAGATACCACTGTACTGTCCATTTGAAGTGGGAAGGGTTATAGTGTGATATAAGATTACCAAAATCTTCATAAGAAGCCATAAATCCTTGAAGACTGTTACAATCAATCGCTTTGGGAAGAAGCACATGAACCAGTGTCTAAATATATTGGTTGAAGAGCTAAATACCAATAAGATATCCAAATACAGAAAGGCCTGGAAATACCCAAGGTCATATGCATATAAAGCCATGTATTTTGTGTATATTTTTGACGTCGTAATGCACTTTCTGTTATATTATTGGCTCTTCCACTTATCAGGAAAACTGAACAACCATTAGGAGAGGGAAACTGAAGGTTATTATCCAAGCGTATATATATATATATATATATATATATATATATATATACTTGCTGTTCTTCGTAAATTGTTAGTATTGCATATAATGTACAACATTTCTTTCAGCTTTTGTTAACAAAGAAGAGTTATTTCAGCGTAGGCTACCTGAATGTATAAGCTATTGAGCCCAAATCACAGAATAAGATACCCTTTATGGTAGTTCTGCATTTAAAAA
Source organism: Heterobilharzia americana (assembly GCA_944470555.2). NCBI lineage: Eukaryota > Metazoa > Platyhelminthes > Trematoda > Strigeidida > Schistosomatidae > Heterobilharzia > Heterobilharzia americana. The sequence goes on along the minus strand of OX104129.1, from coordinate 68,256,358 downwards.
CGACTAGATAGATCGCTGAAGAGAATCTTCACGAAGAAAAATCAATGGACAGGACGATAAACACACTTCTTTAGTTTCATTCCCCTCCAACACAAACGAAATCTAGTAAAGACCTTCAGTTGCAGAGTGAGAGCTGTATATGGACAAAGAGTTGAGAATCTCGCAAAACAAGTAAGCTGAAAATATGTACCCAGATAACTTTGTAACAAGCACATATTGACCAGAAGTAAAAAAGAAATGAATATCAACTGTGAACAAAAACGATTTACTAGGATAGGGAGTGGAGTGGTGGAATGTGTCTACCACTTGACTTACTCGGGGATCGCCTTAGCCTGAACTGATTGGTTGCTAACGAAATCTCAACTCGGATACACAAAGTCTGTTTGCCATTCGTTAACTTCCATCATCTGTAGCGCCAGAGAGATACCTGACTACCTATCGAAGGACGAGTATACCGGTCCACTCACTTAGAAATAGGCTTTGTAGGTTAAAAGATCCTAATTACCCAATTAAACAGAATAATTTAGTTTACCAGATCCCTTACAACGATTATGAGGTCAAATACATAGGTCAAAGTAGTCGACCAGGGGCAATTAGGCTATCCGAGCACAAAAACCTAGCTAGGTTGAAACTGCTACATCTTAGCAAGATAAAGAATTTAGAAGTTAGATGTTAAGCCGTAGCCATGCACGCGATTACACATAACCACACAATAGGATGAGACAGGGTGAAAATCCTTAAAACTAACATGTCAGGGTGGAGGGAGAGATTGATAAGTGAATCTTTGTTTTTCGAATCAACACCTAGTACATGCAACAGGAATGACTCAGCACCTGTTCCGGATATATGGAAAATCCTACTACCCATATCACTAAGGCGGCGAGGAAATTTGGACTATACAAAGGATATCTCAAATTTGTGTAGTTATCTTGACATGATTATAGACAATAAATTATGTCCAAAACATAATCGAATAAACAATACTGTTACACTGTGTGATAAATCTAATAAATCAATAAAAATGGAATTACATTCTACCACAGTGCACAAGTTTTACTCTTATATTAATCAACCACAGTCCGTTCTGTCCTGTTATACACCTGAGAGACATAGCCGGTAAAAGTAGAAAACATGAGGCGATTACAGAGGTTTGATCATACGTGTCTTTGCACCATTGCTCGTGTTTGGTGGGATCACCGTGTGAGTAAAGATGAGGCCAACCAAAGGATACTAGGCAAGATGGGCAAGTCGATTAATGAGGTTTTGAAACTTTACCGACTGAGGTGGCTTGCACATGTTGATTCAACGCCTACATCAACGTGCTATACTAGGAGAGGCTGGATTAGGTTGAAAGACGATTCAGACTGGTCAGATCAAGACCTAGAACGAGTCAATGAAGTCGCTGATTATTGGTTTGTGTGGGAGGATGTAGACTACCTGGCTGGGGTCTTTGAGATGACAGGAGTCAGTGGTTGATGACTCTTCGTCAAATGGCTAGGAATTGGCTGAAATGGTGCAGATTTATTCACTTCTTGACGTCTTCTAAACTGTTAATATCCGCACTAATCGTTATCTTCAAGCTGCTTACACAACTTTTACCCCTTTGACATCACTCTTACTCTATCCACCTGTTCTTTGTGAACTACTGTGAAGTGTAGAAAGTTTAGCCGAAGCACCTGTATGCGAGATTCTAAGTTGATTCTCTCTTTCTACGGTTGGTAATCGATACTGAATTTTACTTGGTTGTTTTAAGAAACTTGCTGATGAATTTCAGAGCAGTTTTTATCATAAACTAACGTCAGCTGAAAGCTATTGAAAAGTGGAAGCAATGAGTAGTTTTCTCACTTTATTTTGAGGTTTCTTAGTAATGCGCACCCATTACTCCGTGAGAGAATAAGCCTCTGACCGTCAATTCTCATAGTAGTAGGCAATTTACAGTCCAGCTAGTCCATTTGAATCCAGCAGTCTGTTCACTTACGATATGGTCTGATCATGATCCAGTGTAATCAGTAAGCATTCTTCCTGATTCCTGAGTTGACTGACTAGAAATCAATGTTTCACATCAGAACTTTGGAATATTTTATCTGCCCAACTCAGAGCAAGTTATTAAGGCATATATTTTTCTTATTTAGAAAATGACAGTGATCAAAAGTGAAGTAGACTATCATTCCGTTGAAATGATGATCCTTAGTTTGCATAAGTTGTCAAAAGGGGACTGTAGAATTCTACCTCTATGGTCAAAGGACAACAGATTCATCAAGAATCGGTTTCTATTACAGAGCTTACAGAGACATGGGTGTATACAGGTGTAGGTTGTTCTGTACTGTCTGCTATGCTAGTACTTAAAGTCAGAAAGAAATTGATGACAAAAGGCAGTTTCTCTCCTAAGGTTTACTTAGATATTTAATAACTGAAGTAGTCTAACAAAGACAACCTATGAGTACAATTATATAGTCTAATATCATTACAGCTTTATGCAGTAAAGTGGACATTATCTTGATGATAAGTGAACAGTTTGATACGCCGAATACCTTTTTTGTTCAGGCTCACGGTTACTTCACTCATTTTACCAAGCATTTCACGCTTAACTGTAATCATAATCCACAGATGTTGTGGTTAACGATCAAGATTTTCGGGACGTAGGCTATTCTCCGAGTAAAATCACAACCTTCTGTCGTCACTAAAAGGCTATTACTATTCACCTTCAGTTCATTTATTCTCAGACGCCTTTTTATTCAGAGTATTGGTAGAACTGATGCCCAACAAAATCCGTTGCGTGACTGACTGTTTATGTTATTATATTTTCATTGTCTGTATATACGGTCTGAATCTTTTACTGCCTTGAATTTTGACATTTTCTGATGTTTCTCCAATAACCAATCAGTATACTTAGGGAAGTTCTACAGAAGATCATCTGAAACCCGAAAATCCCAGTGGTAAGATCTATGACTGAAACACTGAATGATATGAGTTCAAAACTCAAAGAAGACAATATTAGTTTCTTCGAGGTTGTAGATTTTCGGCTGCCGACTGATCTGACTATTAGTCCTCTGGAAAACTCTATGACATTGCTTACAGTCCTTCTATCTAAGATTTACATATTTTCCAATTGAATTTGATATTAACAACAGTCCATATAGAGTGACTGTAGCGAAGACTTAGTGTGATTCTTAATCACCATTGCAAAATAGAGGTGAATTAGTAGTAGTAGTAGTATTTCATTTATTGTTATTGTTTCACAACGATAACATTTTTTTAATCTTTTTTCATCCTGTTGAACAAATTTAACTTTATTGTGATAAAAATTACTAATGTTCTTGTTTACATACATACTTCATAGATTTTATTACCAGTATGTATGAGAGAAATGGAATCAGAGAAGCTCATTTAAAAGACGAAACATTTTGTAGCATATTTACATCAGCGAAATTCGCTTTCATACCAACAATTAAAAAGGAGAATAAAAAAGGAGATGACAGAATACTTTACAATTCTCACTATATATAACCTTCAACTAACTAAAGAACCTCATATTTTATCGGATACAAGATGGACTATTCTACTAGTTACAGAAATGTGGCGCCTTTTTGAAAGAAATATTTACTTATTGAAGAAACAATTGACTAAAATAGATAAGATAATAATGAAACAAACAAACAATAGTCTCTTTGTGATCGTGTTTCCACTAAAAGATGACCATATTCTATTTATACGTTTTCAATACTATTGAAAAAAGTTAGGCGTCATTAACAAGTTTTAAAATCATGATATAGTAGGGTAATGGCTATTAATCGATAAGATTCAACTAAATCTAATATTGAACGTTTCAAGTAGACGGCATATTTACAGAAACTGACCAATAACCAGGTTGACTCATTCTGTTTTCCGAGCGTTAACAGTTCATAGAGTAATTTACATGAAAAGTAGGATTTGCACTGAATATATAAATATGATAGAAATAAGTACTTTTATTTCAGATAATATTTTTGATTCTTTATGAAATCCTAAGTGGGATATTTCAACAAGTTTACCCCTTGTCCAATATTCTCAAATCAAATAATTATACTCATCTTGATGTCAGTTCATGATGAATACCAACTTGAAAAACCACTAAATTCAATTAATTTAGTGCTTATTGGTGACTACCTTCGAGAGGTGATTTCCGAAGTTCCAATGAGAAGTCCTGACCGGTGGGTCGAATCTAGTGGGCATGAGGAAAAATACTCAACAATGACATTGGGTGATGATCGCGCTTTGTCAAGAAATGAAAAGAGTTGGAAGTATGAACCATTCACTTCTGACCCAGTGGCTCAGTGGCAACGCACCGACAGCAGAACCTAAAGGCCCTGGGTTCGACCCCTGGCGGGTAGAATCATAAATGTGCACTGCTGACGAGTTTCAAGGTTGGAAGGACTAGATAGCTATTCGGTGCTCCCAGGTTTCCAATGTTCCTCCAACTGATATCAGTTCATGATGAATACCAACTTGGAAAACATCACATAAGTAAGGCAGTTAAATAATGCCAATAATAGCAGTATGATGATCAATAATACATAAGTTATGGGCTAGTTTGTGAGCACGTTATTGCACATGGGAAGGAGGTGAGTAGAAAAGCACCTGTGAGTTTGGCAGTGGGGATTCATCCAGCAAGTAGGAAAACTTGCATTTTCAGCTAAGTATTACTGTAATAGCAATATAACACACCGTTGTGTGCTTAAGAACCCATTGTCATATATGATGATATTTTCTGGTAATTTTGTTGTTACTCAAGCAGACCACCAATTATTCCATATATACTTCCATCATTGGTGTAAGCAAACATGATACATGAAGCTGAGTCAAAAGGTTTATTTTTATTAGGACCATTTAGTTAAAAGGATAGTTATGTAGTGCAAACTTACCTCAGATATCAGAGTATATAAAGCAGAAAATTCGTTCATATCATTTGCCTGATCAATTTTTTAATGAGACAGGTCTTGAGATTCTACTTTATTCGATGGTTCTAAATACAAATAGATTTAATGACAACACCTAACAGTTTCATCTGTAATATACATATCATTGAATTCTTCCAGCAAATTCGATAATACATGTAAACTTTTCTCATGATTATCCTTCTATAATCCAAATAAGTTATACCTGAAGCACTTTTAAACATGAACTGAAATCAGTTGAAGAACCTGTAAAAACGGGGGACGACTTTGTTGTTGTTTACTCCTAGTTCGATAAATCTCAGCATGGAACAAACACGATATCATATGAGGACATAAGCATAGAAACCTCAGGTGTAGTGGTAACTAAGGCTTTCACTAAAGAAATAATCCATAAAGATTCATGATTAAAACTAGTATAAGAACAATCATTCTCAGCCAAACCAACATATAACATCATATATGGTTTACATCATCCATCAGAACAACTCCTTACCTTCCAATCAGTTGAAAACTAGGAACCATCTTCTAAATATGTGAAAAACATTAATCAGATTATAAGTTTCAAAGTTTCATGCCTATCAACATCATAATCGACATTAATAAAGTAGGCAAGATTAAATCTATAAAGTTTCGGTTTAATCACAGATTCTGACCATGGTTTGTTCTTATCATGAATTCGGTAAGTAGGTGAATTCATCCCTGCAATGGTATACGATAAAGCTGTAAAGCCCTAAGCGCCGCCTGACATCCGTTGACCAAGTTCATATTGGGGCCATTATTCACTTAATGATGCAACACTCAAGTAACTTGTTTTAAGCTTTGTTAGTAGAAATCAGTCAGACGGTTAACACAACAGGTTTACAATGCAAATTCATTTCTAAAGCTTCAACTATCAAGAGGGTTGATTTGGAATGAAAAGTTGATCTCAGTACCAGGTACTTTTTCCGGTTGAAACAAAAGATTTGTTCAAATCATCGATTGACCTCTATGTCTGGATCAAATAAATTTTATTCAGTAGTTACTGCAATTTTAGACTCCATGAAATGTATTCTTTGGCGAGTTGAAACCAAAATACAACATATTAAATGACAGATAATCAGTGGATTGGATTGGCACAGGCTTACAGAAGGTACGAATCAACTGGAGATTCTTTGTACAAATTTCTAAACCACAAAACTTCATTTCAATGAAAACATTTCTTGGAAAGAAGTTGAAGCAAACACAAAAAAACAACTGAGTAAAACAGATTGTTTGCAAAATCTTTCAGTCAGTTTCTCGTCAACTCCACCTAAACTCAAGTATTTTACAAACAAATTACAGTTGAATATTTAAAACAATTAATCTTATTGATAGAAAGAATGTTGATTGAACAGGTAGAACTGTGACCTATGGAGAAGTCAATTTAGAAGTGAATGAATCAAATCAACTCAAATCGGAATACTCTCAAAAACCACTTACACTTACATAAAGTAGACAATGAGTCATGTCAATCATGTGAGAGACAATGATACTGATCGACCACCCAAATCTCAGAAGGTGCACTGGAGTTTGAAACAATGACCTGTCATTTGAAAATCAATTGTCTACGTCAATGACCTACACCTCCGTTGCAGAAGTGGAAATAAGTATTGAAAGATATGCGTCGAGATGAGATTCTTCAGGGTTCGAATGAGAAGTCGGGACCAAGAGGGTTGAACCAAGTTGGAAAACTACATTCAATGTAGGTCGCACAGTGTCACAAACCGACAACACTACAATTCCGACTCAGTGAGTCAATCGTAGCCTGCTGACGCAAGACATGAAGGTCCTAGATTCAATCACTGAAAAGTGCCATATTGGGATGAAACGTGTCCAGTCCTCCTACACTTCAACAGATCTCAAAATGGTGTCTGCCCGTGATGAATACAAACTTGTAATCAATTGATCAATCACTAAATAACCTATTAATTCAGTTGCGAACTGTTACGAGATGTGAGGTGTTGATCACTCACCCGATTGAGATTCACATCGGAACGCTCGAACTTTCATCCAGCTGTAAAGCAAAGGAGAAAAGTGTTGCAGGAGTGAGAAATTCAGAAGAAATGTGAACACCTTTCCCCCTCCTCCTCACTTATACATTCAAACATCCTGTCAACTGACGTCACTCCGCAATGAGAATGGCACTCAGTCCACATCACTTCATTCATCTATTCATTTCATCTCAACAGGTTACGGATAGTTTGACAGAATAGGGCGGGATGTAAGGTCACCGGTTGTGATCTATATTCATTCGCAAACAGTATTTCTGTGAGAGTAGTATTGACAGAGAGAGAGAAAGGAAGAAAGAAAAAAAGAGAGGATTTTTTGTGTTTTCTCTCACCTTTGAATAATTTGATCAGTGGACATACTCTGGTTACATGTGAGATGTATAGTGGTTAGTAGTGGGGTTCATGATTCACGTGTCATCGTATTTTGGGAGTGGTCATGCATGCCTGACATGAAGGTGAAATTAGTAAGCTACAGCCAATTTACTTCATACGTTTAACTACGTATCTTTTGATTATTTCTTCAAGGTTGAGACATCTGTGTGATGATTAAAATGAAACAAGAGATTGAATAAATTAGCATACTGACGTTAAACAACATCAATTATACATTGCATAGTAAGTGAGATTATATTAAACAGTGAGTACTTACGGCAGACATTACTGGATCATCTGTCTGACTGTGTTATATATCCACTTACGGTCAGTCGATTCGGTTAGACAAATATACTTACAGTATTTCTAAAATATCGTTGACCAATGTAAAATATGCTTTAATGATGGATAGCGGCTAACAGTAGGATCCACGATGCGCATTTCCTCTTATTTGTGACTCTTCAGCTTGATATACTTGTCGCCCAGTGAGTGGTATTGTCCCCACCGGGACTCGAACTCGGGACTGGTCGCTTCAAACGTCAGACCGCTTTCCATCGGACCACCGACCGGCGATATACACTTCTTGTACAACAGGTACAGCTTTTATCATTGTTGCTTGTATTATCCCGTAGTTGACTAGATCGAAATGATCTCTCTGCTAGCCGCTAACCACCATTAACACATAAGTGAAACACAGGCGATATCGAGACATACTCGCAGGAGCCCATATGCCAATAGAGACCGATCAATTTGGTCCAATCAACGACGGGATAATAAAAGAAACAACATCAACATGTACTTTGGTTATTTGTATTGTTTGAAATATCCATGGTAAGTTTGGAAGGTTGTAAATGTTTGTGCCTTATTCATGATAGTCATTCTGATTATAGGTAAGTTAGAGAAAGATTGAAATAGTGAGATTGTTCCCGACCAACACTTACTGAAATAACTAACTAGTTAAACATAAAAGTTATATCTTTGGTATAAGTTAATTAATTGCATCAGAAAATATTGACTTATGTTATCAATAACTTCTGATGAACTGAAAGCCAAAAAACGTCACTTTGTTTGTTTTAACCACGTCATCATATTCCGTACTAATTGTCTTATGAATAGTTTCGCACGTGATAAATCTAGACATCTCTTTAAATTTTAGTTGAAAGCCTCATTGTTTTAATGCGTGGATAGATTCTTCAATCATTATAGTAACGATCACTTTGAAAAACCGAATCATATAGGATACAAAGAATCCAAAATCCTTAGCTTTCTGGTTGGATTTAATAACGAGTAGTGTACTCAGTTGTCTTCAAAATGAACGTTTTACAGTAAATCATTACCTCGTATCATTTTAAATGCATAGGAATCAAGTTAAAGACGATAACAAGTGACCTGATCATTTCCCCCATGATATCTACTTGATAATTTTATTGTAAATATCACGAATGTTGTAGGTTTTCTGAAATTTTGGCTAGTAAGTTTATTTTTTCTTGTATAAACCTGAAAATTATGACTATTTCATATGTTATAGATTGATTCATAATCTCAAGAAGTGTTCGTAAATGATTAAAACTTGTTGAAATATCAGCAAGAAAATATAATTGATGAAGTGATATCACATCTAGGTATGTCGCTAGTGCCTTCATTATATACAATGACTTAATATATGCGTATTGTGTGTTCCAAATCTTCAGAAATGTAAACTGACTCAACAGTTAAAAATCAACATAATGTCACGTTCGACTTTCTAGATACTGTTTTTTATAGTATACTTGAAAGGTTTACTTATGGAATTCTAGGGGTTTCTGTTCAGTCACTTGTACGCAAGGAATAGTTAAGTGGAGCTATTACAAGGGGTGACAAAAAAATGAAATACACTGAGCAACCTTGTGCACGTTCTTGCAGTACGCAGTGATCTACGTCTATCGTATCACATAAGCCGATCAATACATCGGTACAGCCGAATAATGTCAGGCATGCATGACCACTCCCAAAATACGATGACACGTGAATCATGAACCCCACTACTAACCACTATACATCTCACATGTAACCAGAGTATGTCCACTGATCAAATTATTCAAAGGTGAGAGAAAACACAAAAAATCCTCTCTTTTTTTCTTTCTTCCTTTCTCTCTCTCTGTCAATACTACTCTCACAGAAATACTGTTTGCGAATGAATATAGATCACAACCGGTGACCTTACATCCCGCCCTATTCTGTCAAACTATCCGTAAACAGGTTTCCTTGAAATTCTCACTTTGTAAAAATATCTTTAGTGCAGTTGATAAAAGCTACGTGAACACCAGAAGACAAAAATCAACTTAAGATATTCAAGGGTTCATATACATTCTATATTTCAATTCTGAACCAGCAAAGAGGTTGTAGTTTCCATGTTTTTGTTTAACATTTGACCCTACTTACCATTGCTTAACGATACAACGACACTGTAAAGCTTTAGTTATATCAGTGTTAGTAGTTATTTTCGTAAAATTGTTTGGTTTATTAAGTACGTACATGTGAACTATTGAATTGTGATGCAGTGGCTCAATGGCAACATACTTGCCATGAAACATAGAGGTTCGGGGTTCGAACCCTGGCAAAGTTTAGCTGTGCATTGCTAAGGAGTCCTGTGCTAGGATGAAATAGCTGTTGAGTGCTTTCAGATCCTCTTAGTGATATCAGTCTGTGATGGATATCAAGTTGACACTGGAATCTGGCCTTGAAATTCTGCTATCATATGTATCCAAATGGGATTTCTGAAAAAATAGATACAGTTTTCTGTGAACACTATGAAATATGAAGGTTGCTTTGTAAGGCAGAACGAAAACCTGTTCAAAGTTATTTCTTAACTAATCGTGTTTTATGGCAGTTTATCAGCAGAATAGCAGTTAAAGATTACAATAAAAAAGAGTATTTTCAGCACAAAATGATATAATTTTATGTCGAATGTCAGGTGTTCAGCTGGTTGTCACTCACATGCTACTTGGACCATGATTCACTCCTATTCCATTGGATTCTGTGTATGAGTTGGTCATTGAGATTGACAGAAGTTCATCGATCGAGTTTTAAATTGTGGTCACGAAGCTGAGGGGTGCAACACTGCAGTGTTACTTCATTGTCTGAGTACAACATCATTCGCCGAGGTGCAGTCACATCCAGCTGAAGAGTCATAAGTGGGACGAAATGCACCTTCTGGATTCCCTTGCTAACCACACCCAGGCAACTTATAACATAAGTGAATAAGCCTTGAACACACAAGCTTAACATGTATTTAAGTTGATACTAGGTGATGATTGAAGGTGAAATGAAAATTTGAACCGCAGTCGGACTCCAACCAGCGACTACCGGGTTTCCTACCCAATGTTTACTAGCTGGGCTACAAATCCCAACTGCTCACCAAATTTTTATCTCACTTCAATCACTATAGGTTTTGTCCGACTACCATGTACATTTGTGATGCGTTACCACTGCTTGATCGTACCCACACTGGCTGCCTAATCAGGATTTCTCCTCCCAATCGAAATGTAACTAAATTAGAAAGGGGGAGCATCACATTGATAATCGTTTTGACTGTCTGAGATAGCCATAGTTTGGCAGACTGGTATTGATATGGGGTGATGATTGAAGGTGAAGTGAAAAGTTGGACCTTCAGTCATCACCCAGCAACAATACTAGCCTGCCAAACTACGGCTATCTCAGATAGTCAAATGATCAACATATTTAAGTTCTTTTAAAATCAGTTTGTGAGTTGAAAATATAGAATGAAAGATATGAATTCTGTGCAACTCAATATCAATGTATAAGAAAGGGAAATGAATGCATACAATTATAGAGTTTTAACCAATTAAGTCAGACCTTTTTGTAAAGATATTCCCTCTTAAATTAAGAAAAAAGACTTGAATATGGTCTCCTTCAAAAGGAATAAATAAAAACCACCAATCAGCAACTACATACTGACATATCTTATTCACTTAACAAACCGAAATTTTAAAAGTTACTGAATAAATCGAATACCTTTACGTCTACATATTTAACAATACGGAAGGAAACAGCCAATCTGTTACATCAACAGGCCATGATAGTAAAGCTGACTTATCAAGAGAAGTCTTATCATAACAACCAAGTGTTTTTGAACACATGAAAGAGGTGTAAACTCTCTTATACCTAGATCTTCTACAAACCTAAGTATGTACCCTCAATATGGTGTGTAGAATGATTTCTGAAGGATGTACGTAATTCAAACTTGTAACCAATTTCAAAGGTGCTTTGAGCTACAGACGGTGTACATCAGTTACGACATTTGAACTCTGAGATCCCACTTGACTGAGTTTATCAGTTCACCTATAAACTTGGTCACATATAAATGAAAAGAACACACAAGTAAGGCCCAAAAAGCACATCATAAAACGGTTGCAACAATAAATGATATCGAATGATGCTGCTGACTCAAGCAATAGACATTCGTCTTCTTATCACGAAAACAGGCAACAAGGTTGAATTGTATTCATCTCTCAAAAATCTATTTTCACAACATACAGAGGGTATATAGTTGGGTTTGTTGACGCTTTAGCTATAAAGGAGTTTAGACCTCTTCCACGTATTCGAAAGCAATTGTTTTTTACACTAAGACTTCTCTTGGTAAGTCAGCTTTATTATTTAAGCTCATTTAATAGTTATCTTATGCTTTCCATTGGTGACTTAACCCGTACACAGACATGTTGACCCTATATTTTATCAAGCATTTTCTAAAGTCATTGATCCTTTGTAACAATACATATGAACACGTTTGGCAAATAGGTGTTTAAGTGTGACCACATTGTTTGAAGTGCAATGTACCAATACATCACACGTTGCAAACAAACTAATTTCTCTTTCTATATCGTCTCAACTTCATCGACTTTGAAAAGGCCTTCCATGACGTCGACCGAGAAATAATTGGGCAGGCAGCTGCATCAGCACTACCGTTTGTGTGCCACAAACATTTATCAACCTCATTCAACAACTATATGCTATATGATGACGCCACATGTCAACTGATTCACCATGGAAAGCTCAGTAATGATTCGTTTGAAGTGAAGACAAGAGTAAGACAAGGCTGCCACCTACTATCACCAACCATATTCCTGATTGCGGTCCACTGGACTGGACTGGATCGTGCAACAAACTGTGACGAGCGAGTAGAGGTGCATACACTGACTGCACCGATGAAAATAACCTACAGGATTTGGATTTCGCCAACCATGATGATTTATGTCTGATGACTTATGTCACACAAGCTCGAAGATCTACAGACGGAAATCAACGAGTTGGCAGAAGGGTCAGAGAGGGAAGATGAGATTTCAAGTGAATTTAGAGAAGACAGAGGTGATGAAGACACCCAACCAAACACCCAACCAACCAACCAACCATCAACAACAAAAGCAACAAGCTTCAATCAGCATCAACAGGAGAAACCTAAAGGGAGTTGTCTCTTTCATCTACCTACCCGCCTACCTCGGAGGCAGCATCCTCTCAACTACAGACAGTAACGGCACAGATCACGACGTCAAAGTCAGCATCGGAAAGACAGTAAGACAGGCATTCATCAATCTGAAATCAGTGTGGAGATCTACTGCACTCCACTCCACTCCACTCCACTCAGCATAAGGCGTCAACAACATCCGAATTTTCAACACCAATATCAGTGAAGTCAGTGCTTCTATGTGATGGTTGATAGACTTGGAGGCGATTTATGAAAAGGATTTCCAACAAACTGCACACATACATCACATCAACAGCTGGTGCCGCCTACACTCACTCAATAGTGAAGATGAGATCCGTTGGCCAGAATAATGAGAATAAGCAACAAGGAACTCACTGTGGCTGGCAATGAACCAACCAAGAACCCGTCGTCCAACAAATATGCAGAAGAATAAAATGGAGATGTATTGGACTGGACTGGAGTGGACTGGACATAGACTGAGAAGATGGTTTGGGGATACCACGCGCCCGACTAACTCTGCAGTGGAAGCCGAATGGAAACGACGATTTGGGTGTGTGGGGAGAGGGTGGCATGGGTGAGATCGTGTGAAGAGGAAATGGAAGCTTGTGGGCAGGCAGTAATGGAGCCAGGTTAAGAAGACACCGGAGAATGGAGTGAGATGGAGACGTGCTACTGAAGCCCTATGTTCCACTAGGTACCCAAGGAACAAATAATAAATTTCGTCTCAATTTATGAGGAGGACTGATACATAAATTCCTTGTGAGCCTTTATACGTGACAGTAAATTTCTCTTATTTCTTCTTAATCAAGCTTGGGTACATACATGGATATGATATGTACTGTGTTCGGGATTATCCCGGACTGATAGACGGGATCAACGTAGAACCTCTCACACAAGTGCATCGGCTTAGCTTGCCACGCTTCACAATAGTGCACAAAGAACAGGTGGATAAAAAAGACGGTTATCAAAGTAGACAAAGTTGTGTGAGAGAACAAGCAGTTTGAAGATGACAGTTAGTGCAAATATTCAAGTCCTAGAAGATGTCAAATGGTGAATACATCTGTGCAATTTCGACTGACTTTCAGCTTTGTCACCAAGAGTTCTCAACCACTGATTTCTGTCATCTCGCTGAGCCCAACCAGTCAGTCAGCATCGCCCTATATGGCACAGACCAACAACTAGGGAGTTCATCGACTGGTACCACGTCTTAGTCTGACTACCCTGAACCCTCTTCCAACACAATCCAACTTCCTCACCAGCACGGCACGGCACGTCGAGGTAGGCGGTTGATCAGCATGCGCAGTACATTTCCAAGTCACCTCAGCTGATGAAGGTCCCCAATCTTATTTAATGAACTGCTTATCTGGCCTAATAATCTTTATCTCCCCTCAACACTGCTGACACAAGGATGTCACCAAACGACAGCAAGATAGTGTCCATCATCCTGAACAAAGGATACCAGTGACACCTACGGTAATAGTTAGGAAAGTAGAATACAAAACGCATGGTCTTAGAATTTATTGTTAATAATGCTTCCCCACGTAAAAGATAAACAGAGTCAGTTCACATAGGAATTTAGTACTGGAACATGGGATGTTTGCAGAAACAGTTAAATTAAAATTTTTGGGATGGAGCTAAGGTTGATTGGTTTAGGTGTTTGACTTTCAACTGATGGGCCACGGGTTCAAACCCCACTCAACATACCGAGGTTTTTCATCCTTCTCAAGACTAATCAATGGAGTGTACATGCATTTTTTTTCGATTCCACCTGAAACCTAAACTCATCAATTAGATGACTATTATCCACCAAGCTAACTAAGTATAATCGCCCCTTATTGACACCCAGCTGATGAGTGTCAAATGGAACTTGATTCGTTTCTGAAACTCCACTATGTGCTATAAACAAGTGAAAATATGAAGTCAAAAGTCATACAGCTAGCTGATTGTAGATCGATCACTAACAATTAAAGATACTTCAGTAATTGAAAAAGTTGGTCAACATTTGAGTTCGTTTGCATTACATTCAAAGAAACATCAGAAAATAGAATAAACGTTTTGCAAATCACCTAGCTATTAAGTCTGGCTAAATAATCCTGAATTTTGACATAGGTGAAGACCACTGAATGAGTTTGATCACTTAGTGAGAATAACTTAGCCAACTTCTTATTATCAGTAAGTAATCAATATATAAAAGCATTGGGAAAGACTTTCGCAACTTACGACCCTTTTTCTCTGGCTTTATCATGAGTATTAATTTAACTTTCTACATGTATATCAATCCTAGGTGACTTTAGCATATGTTGCACATCCCAAGCCACTGTCAACCACGATGTGCCATGCTACTGAAAGTTCTGTTAGGTTGGAATAAGGTTCAGGGTGGTCAGATCAAGATGTGGTATTAGTCGATGAGGTCGCTGACTACTGGTCTGAGCCGTGTAGAGAAGTGCAGACTACCTAGTTGGGGTCATCAAGATAATAAGAATCACTGGTTGAGGATTCTTCATGAAATGGCTGAAAATTGATCATAACGGCATAGATTTATTCACTTTCTCATCTAAATTTCGAACATTCCCACCAACCATCTTCCAAATTCTCCCTCCTCTCATAAACTTATCGATTTTGATATCTCCTTCTTCTCTACCCATTTGTTCTTTGTATACTACCATAAAGTGTTACAACTTGGACCGATGCACCTGTCTGCAAGGTTCTACGGTGCTTTCCTCTGCCTGTGTATCTTTTTGATATAAACCATATGGAAAAAAGCAAGTACAGTAATTCTTCCCAAGGGAAAAAAAGATTAATTCTCATTTCTGCTGTACATTTTTTAATAAAGTTCATTTTGAAAATTGGAAGAATAAGCGCAGTACTTACCTGTATCAACTGCTGTGGTAGAAAATTGCGAAAGGATTATAGCATATGCTAGATATTTTGAATTATTTGTCAAGAAGCCGTAGACTTTAATTTGATGCTTGCAAGCACTCTTTAGTTAGACGGATCTTAGAGACTAAGGGGTCCAGATCCATGTCACTCAGTCTGAAGTATGATCAACAAGTTATTCAAGCTTCAATCGACAGGTTAGTTCATTCTCTTGTTTCAAAGTTGACAGCTTTCTAATGTAGCTGTCTCAAATGTATCTATTGAAGCAGGTTTCATTTCACAATCGGTCATCGTTTCAATGCAAACATTTTAACAACACATGTAAATGAACAAATTAGGTCTCATCAGCGTTAATTTGGATGAGATAAGTATGCGTTAGCTGCTTTGAGGCAATTGGCAGGAAGCCCTGCTCGGCCTAGGTTTCGTGCTTGTTGGAACTCGTGAGGAAGACGTAGGTGCAACTTTAACGGAGGTGATGTCCCGCCTGAAACTCGAATCCGCGTCACCTAGTGTTGCAGTCAGCGACTTTACCACTGAGCTATTCCTGTAAGCGTGAGTTACATGTATTGATGTATAGATAGGATTCGGTCTGCACTCAGGAGTAGACAATATGAAATTGGTTCCTCTCCCAAGTATTTCAGCAAAGAGTCTCTTTTCAGTGATTTCATTCTCCAAGCTACACGATGGCTAATTTATGATTTTCATTATTTTGTTAGGGTTTCATAGTTGAAAGTGGTTTGTCAGACATTTCAACAAAAGTAGTGTCAATACATGAACTTTCATTGAAATCGAAACTGAAATGAATAGTAAGGATTAATTAGAATGTGATTCGAGTTGTATAAAGATTGTTAAGTTTTGATAAAAAGTCTTATAACTTGACAAATTATTTGGAAACTGAATTGTGGCCAGAAAGAGTATAGGAACAAGAATGAACAGTAAATTACTTAAGAAATGAACAGCATAAAAAAGAAAGAAGTGATTTTGAAGATTGAAAATGAAGACCATGAAAAGCTCATACGAAGCTCAGATTTCTCTATTTGAATGGTAAGAACTTCAGTGATGCATAGAATACGAAGACACAGCCTTTGGGAGATTTCTTTCTACTCTAGAAAACTACTTTGAACGAAGAGGTTCGTGAGATAGGGCGACCCGTGTTCATGATACGTTCAACCATTGCACTTCTAATGTATTCATTGCTGTCTCTTTGTAACCTCGCAGGATAGTGCTTCTCAACTCTTTACCATAACGGTCGCATCAAACGAAATACAAATACTTGGCTCCACAAGAGCAGGTGAACTGACACGGTATCAAATCAAATCTTTTGCCACGTGCATTAGACGAATCTGAAGTTGCGATGTATTAGAAGAGGAAATTTCTGTTGTAAGGAACATTCTGGATTTCCATCACTCTTCATAGATAAAAGTACCAAGCCAAAACCTCCAAAAGAGAAACCCGCCACTATTCCAAAAAGGATGCTACATTTGAATCTAAACTTCAAAGGTAATACTATCACTGACATTTTAAAGATAAGGGGAATCAAACTAAGGAGAAAATTACTTGCATCAACGCTGAGACTACTCTTTTTCTGTCACTGAAATATTTTTAACAACCTGAAGGACAAACTTTCGCACCTGATCACTTCTAAGTGTGTATATCGATGATCTATTCATAAGAGACAATCACTTACTGTATCTGAATCACACTATAATCACTGAGTGTTTCTTATAATCTGTCAGTTGCTGATAGGTATGAAATAATCTGCCCCTTATCACAATGGCTACACAGCCGTGTCTACTAGTTAGTATCAGTGTATATCTAACTTAATTATTAACGATCAATGACAGCTTGGTAACTGACAAGGCTATCTCAGAGAGATAAGGTTGGCAAACTGATTTATGGATATCAGAATCTAACTATCAGTTTATAGAGTTCAGGGTTGCTAGTCATAAGGTTACTAGTTAGATCTTTGTCACCAAACAACTTTTTCGTACACTTTCATATCAATCAGTCAGTTAACCGAAGCTTCCCAAAAAAGGAACTGATAATCTTTCTTTTGCTAAGTTACCGGAAAAACCTGACAGAAACCCATCAGTAGAACACCAACACTTATCGAGAGGTAGATAGAAATACCTTTGATGGATATTAGTTAATTGAAGGAAATCTTTACGAAGCTCTGGACCTAGGTTTCATGGTTGTTGGCACTCTGCACTCTGATGTCCCCTGTGAGATTCGAACCTGTCTCACCCAGTGTTGCAGTCAGTGACATTACCGCTGAGCTATTCGGGCCACGACTGATCTCCTGTAGGATTGAATTACATATATTGACAAGTAACTGGAGGGTAACCAACTTCATATTGTCTAGTCTTAAGTGCAGACCGAATTCTATCGATTAGTTTGCATTATGGTCACCATTGAGACTCAACATAGTGGTGGAATGTGATAGATGGTAGGCTTCCTAGCTTGGTGGCCACATTCCAAAAATGGTTGACAGTATTCGATCCGCACTCAGGACTGGATAACATAAGTTTGGTTGCTCTCCAGTGACTAGTCAATGTAGAAATGTCTGTTTAATGAGTCCTTAACAGAATGAAATATGTCTCCTGAATTCCGCGACTGGTCATTATGGTTTGCTACCATGAAATTAATGCTAAAAATGAAGTAAACTGGCGTGAAGTTGTAAGAAAGTTAACCAATTTCATCTCTATGATTACGTGATGAAGAGTCAATTTAAACCTGACAGATCAGATTAAACAGTACATCGCCTGATCATTTCCAAAGTTCATATTTCTATCTAAAAATAAAACGTTAATAAAACATTTGATGCATACATAATTCATACATCATTATACTTTGATCATGTAAGAAATTTTGTTTAACACTGAAGAAGATATCTGATTAAATACTTCAATCGAAACCAGTTGGATCTACGTATTAAGACAGTTGAGAGCAAGAGGAATAGGCCTAAAGAAATTGAAGTTTAAGCCAAATGGAAAACCAATTGTTTTCACATGATGACGTACAGTTTCTTTCATAGTGTAACAACACGTATGTAATACTGCAGACACTAGAAGAAAAAACTATCTGAATGTAATACGTGGCCTAATAATTCATTAAAACTGTCATCCATAATATTTATAAAGTTAGATATTCCTTACGAATACTGTTTTTATCCCTCAAGTTTTCAGATGACAATCAGTCAAAGTATATATCTTTTCTCCACTGTCTTCAAGATAGACGACTTGAATATGGCTTTGAGAAAGCATGTCTGGAAAATAAATTCGCGCAGTTGAAATGCGCAGATATTTCTTCTCAATTGTCAGAGACAAACAGTAGCAGATTTATGTCTCACTGACTAAAATACTCGAATTTCAATCGGTGAATTATAATATCTAATTCTGCTTACAATACCTGGCTGACTGACAAAATCAACGTAGAATCTCGTACACAAGTGCACTTTCTCAACCTACCACACTTCACTCTAGTACACACAAAAAACTGGTGGAGAGAATAAGGATGATATCAAAGTAGATAAAGTAGTATGAGACAATAAACAATCTGAAGATGAAGGTTAGTGCGAATATTCAAGCTTTAAAAATCAAGGAGTGAATATATCTCCTCCTCTGTGACCGATTGTAAGCCAATTGACCCAGTGTCCCCAACCACTGATTCATTTCCTGGACCCCAACCAAGTAGTCTACATCTCCCCATACAGATCAGACCAACAATCAGGGACTGCATACACTGGCGCCACCTCTTGGTCTGGCCGCCTTGAACCTTCTTCCAACCTGATCCAGCTTCCCCTAACATGGGACGTTAAGGTAGACGGTGGCTCGGTATGTACGACTCATGTCCAAACCATTTCAGTTGACTAAGGTTCACAACCCAGTTAATCGGCTTGCTTTTCTTGCCTAGTACTTTTCACCTGACCTCAACACTGCTGATATGGTGATTCCACCGAATGTGGGGAATGCCAAGAAGACATGTAAGATGAAAACCGTGTAACCGCTTCATGTTTTCTACTTTTACCGGCCATATCTCATAGCCGTACAACAGGACACAATAGACTACAATACAGTATACTCGTCCTTTGATAAACAGTGGGATAACTCGCCAGATTCATAGATAAGGCAAGTTGGCAAATGTGAAATGGGCCTTCTGTATCCAAGGTGAGATTTTGTCAGCAACTTGCCGGTTCCAGCTGATGCAACTCCCCAAATAAGTGAAGTGGTCGATACATTCCACCATCTTACATTTGACAGGTGCTAAGCTCATGTCAAAATAACCAAGATTTCTGCTCAAGGTGAACGGAAGAACCTACTTTTTCAGCGTCTTTACCAAGTAGGACAATATCGTCTGCATATTTCCAGTCAACCAGATGGCCTCCAGGGAGTAATCCAACCAATTCCTGGGAAGTCAAACGTACCAGAGGTTATGTCAATTAGTACGTCTATGATGAAGTTAAACAGGAACGGTGACAGTGGATATCCTTAGATTTGGAGGGCCAGGGAACATCACTGGTTATTAAACAATGGATGTGACCTACAACCTAGTGTATGAATTATCTCCTGGTTGTTGCGTTAGAGTACACAATGCTTTTCACACTTGTCATCATATCCAATAAGCTAAAATAATCAGAAATCATTAGAGTCTTAAGTACTGAGCATTTTTATAAATGATGTTTTACAAATCATAATTCTCATAACTTACGAGTCCTAGTAATACACTTAACGAATAACTGGAATTTCTGATGATGAATATTGATAAATGTGGTAGATACTAGGAATCAATCACCAGTAAGTGCTGAAACAACCGGGTTTCCTACTCATTGTCATTTATCAACAAGGCGAAACTGAAACCATGAGGAAACTGATTTTTCCTCGCTTATTCAATACTGTCTCACTCAATGTGATGAACTCATAAACTTCACCACTAAGCTATTCTGGCCATGACTGATCCCATGTATAACTGGATTAAGTACACAATTTGGTCATCAGCGGGTAGCCCGTGTAACA
Source organism: Heterobilharzia americana (assembly GCA_944470555.2). Classification (NCBI taxonomy): domain Eukaryota; kingdom Metazoa; phylum Platyhelminthes; class Trematoda; order Strigeidida; family Schistosomatidae; genus Heterobilharzia; species Heterobilharzia americana. Next base: position 68,235,654 of record OX104129.1, on the reverse strand, counting down.
GCTGTCTATTTCATACCGCTTAGCGTTGATGGAAGATTATCAATCGAGTTTTACAATGAGGTCACTAAGCTGATGAGTGTGACTTTGCGATGCGATGTCTTCTAGAGGTAGTGGGTGAGAGAACATTGAATCTAAGTTTGGCCCATTTTGGTAAGGTACAAAACGTGACTTTATACATTACAGCATACTAAACCTAGTGTGCACTCCAAAATGATCAATAGGTTAGGGTTGAGATTTCAAGCGATACGGTGTTCGCCAACACGTAGTAAGAAGCAAAAGTTGCTACTTCTTAATAGAAGACCCGTAGTAATCTTTTTTTAAAATTCTTCTTAAGTTAAACTTAAAAAGTAGGCTCAGATTCTAATGATCATATTTAAATTGAACGTACACTTACTGTGATACTTCTGAAAGGAAATATTTCTTAACAACCAGTAGCAACGTTCTAATCATAGGTGTTTTAGTAGCATCCCTCGTGTTTGGTGGAATCAGCATGTGAGCAATTTTGAGGTCTGGCGAACGGTACTACGCAGGTTATGAACCTTAGTCGAATGAAATGGATTAAACATGTACTGCACATACCCACCCACCACCTACCTCGACATCCCATGTTAAGGGAAGTTGGACTAACTCGGGAGCGGCTTCAGACAAAGAGGTGGCACTAGTGTATGAAGTCCCTAACTTTTGGTTTGAGCCGTGTGATGAGATGTAGATTACTTGGTTTCGGTCCAGGAAATGAAGGAAATCAGTGGTTGAGGACACTAGGTGGATTGGCTTAAAATCAGCAACAGAGGTGGCGATAACTTCACTCCTTAACATCTAAAGCTTGAATATTTGCACCAATCATTATCTTCAAATTGCTTATTCTCTCACACTACTTTATCTACCTTGATATCACTCTTTGTGTATCCACTTTCTCTTTGCATGCTAGTGTGAAGTATGGCAAGCTGATCCAATGCACCTGTGTGTGAGGTTCTACGCTGAATTTATCTGTCTATACTTATCAGATAGTAGACCGATATCACCACATTCTTTTAAATAAAGTCTCACGATATTAGTGTATAGTGATTATATGATCCCATATTGCAAAGCCATAAAATATTGGTCACTTTTTTTGGCAGATAAGCAGACACTTACACATAAGTACACACAAAGACTAGCATGATCTCACTAATTACGTGTTATATTCCACAATTTATCTGTTTATCGATTAGAAGAGTGGCAGACACATGCTATTCTCATCAGTTTATCACTTTTGTTTTATATACACTTATAAGATTGAATAATATATCAGAAATGTTTTGTGCAAATATATATCGAAAGTTGGTTAAAAACTGTTTTGTCTAAGCCTGAGACAGGCAAAAAAGTAATACAATGTGACTGAGATGAACAAATAAACAAAAATTGTTTAACAATAAAGTTGAATGTTGACATAAATTTACAACAACAGATAACTATAATATGGAATGAAAGAAAAGAATAGATTTCAATAAATTAAATATTCCCATTTAGATATTTAGAAAAAGACTGATTAAGCAAAGAAATCATATTCCTTTTCAATTAGGTCTTCATCTTTGTCTCTACGCTAAGAACGGCATAGAAATAGATAGTCTAATCTCCACATTGAAAGAACTACTTCTGAAGTATACGATGAACGTACAATTCCTTTTTCAATAATGAAGTCTACAGGTAGTCTGATGGTGTAGCTATGGGGTCACCTCTTATCAGGTTTTTTTTTCTAGTAAAACTAGAGAATCATCCACTGAACAAAACTATTAGCTATTTAAAGTTATATTGTCGTTACATGGATGATAATTTTTTTAATTCTCAGAAGTGAGATTGATAAGAATGCTGTTCTGAATAAGTTCAATAGTATTCATCCAGCAATAAACTTCGCAATAGAGGAGGAGGAAAATGACAGTATCCCATTTCTTGATGTTCTACTGATAAGAAGGTTAGATGGAACTCTGAAACAAAGTGTATATAGAAAACCAACATCAGCAGGTCAATACACGCACTTCTTTAGTACCATGCTCCTCCAATACAAAAAGAACTTGACGAAATGCCTAGCAGACCATGCCAATGTTATTTGCTCAGATGATGATGAGCTACCATCCGTGACCTGTTTAGTAGGAATGGCTACGGAGACAAGTTTGTAACTAAGCATATGAATATTACGAGGGTTAAGACAAGAACTCCAACAGCTCCTAAGAAGCAAATCTTCTTGAAGCTAAAATTCAAGAGTGACATTGTCAATGAGATCATTGTACAACGCATAAAAAGAGTCTTGCACAAAGCGTTCCCAGCCGCTAAGTTATTTCCCATCTTCTACAACCACACAATTCTAGGTACGAGAAATGAAAAAACTGCTCGATTCTGCCACTCCCATCTGCACTTATCAATTCAACTGCTCCTGTGGAGCTAATTACGTTAGGCAGACACTGAGGCAGTCCCATCAACGAATTTCTCACCACCACCCATTATGATTGACCAAGGGACAAATTAGAACAATAAACAGCTCCATACTTGCACACACAGTTCACACACGACATCAAGTGGACACTAAAAAAGCTTTCAAAATCATTTATCAGATTCCAATTAATTTACCACACTGATTACGCACTCGCTTACTTCACACAGCAGAGGCGACTGTAAGCCACCTTTACAAACCTAACCTTTGTATTCAAAAGAAGTTTATCCGATCACTTTCACTACCGTGGCCGTCAACATGATGTAACTTCTAGGATTACTATGTAAACCAATTCCTCTTCATGTTTCTATCACTATTCATTTGTTTTCTTATCATTACGTAGTCGCTCATTGTTAATGACTGAGCACTCACCAGAAATCACTCCACTTACTTACGAATAGCCTGCTCCATTCTCCAATTTTGATAACTCTATTGATTATTTACATCATTATTTCTAAAACGTCACTACGTGATTGGTAATTTGAATAAGTTGTAAAACTATATGTTAGTTTAGAGCCGAAGATGAAGACCTAGTTGGAAAGAAATATATTTCTTCGCTGGCTCAATCAGCCTTTTTCTAAAAGAAAAGATTATTGATGCAGTAAGGCCAAGTAGCTTTGACGACTTGTAGCAGAACAACCAAGAGATATTCTTCACGAAAACTCATAAGTTTCACTTCATGAAAAACGAAGAGAGCAAAATTAAAATCTTGGCCATGGAAGAATCCGAACCAGCGACCGGTCCGGTCCCCTACCAACTGAGCTGTGAGACTTGGCTGTCGGCCAGATTTTAGTTTCATTTCAATCATCAAGCCTTTTACCCGACTGTCATACGAATTCATAATACCTTACTATCGTTTGATCGTACTCATACTCAATACAAGTCTACCATCAAACTGCAGCTATCTCAGATAGTCAAACTGATAATTCAATTGATGTCAAAAGGGATGATGATTTTTAGATGTATAGCAGAAAAGATGTTGATAGCTACAAGATAAATTTAATCTATACACTACCTGCTAATTAGATGCATTGGACAATGAACGTACCGTAGAGATAGGTGATGACGCAGCAAGACATAGTAATAAGTACTTCAAATAAGCAACGTGTGACTCAATAGGCTACCCATTCACCTAGCAACTAGTGGATGTCACTGTACAAATCTATCATTTCATTAAATACTGAATGGGCAAAAAGCACAGATCTCAAGCTAGGATAAAACAAAACCAACACTAAAAGTACTTGAAAGTTTAGGCCGATAAACTACCCAATGGTATGGAATACCTGCCGATAAGTGCATTCCATGCTTACTGATCAAAATGCCATTTCGGAGATGTCTTTATCAAACAAGAAGGTGTATAATTTGCCCCAAATTATACATAATAATTACAAACAGTAAAGTGTAGTATATTTCAGTGTAAATGAATAGCTTACTATGCTCAACAGAGTGTTGCTGATAATTTTCCTGTTCAGTTTGGAGATGTAATCCAATGTAAACTAGGCAGTCGAAAGATCATAACTTCAAAGTTGCCTCTCCTTAAATGATACCAAGCAACTAATTACCTATCGTTCACAATTACACAATAATTATAATTTGTAATTTAAAATGTGGAATGTTAATTAGTTATCAGTTCATCCATCCATCCAATCAACATAGGACCAGGCATTACCGTGTAACGGCCCAACTTGCCACAGCTCATATCACTACATCAAGTAAAAAGGCAGTGAAGCGGAAGATGAAGAAAAGAAAATTCAGCCAAAAGGAATATAAAGTACTAAAAGAGAGAAAGGAAGAATGAGAAAATGGTGAGACTCGGTATAGTCTTAAGATGAGGATAATGTGTGTATACATCTGCGCCACTGACAGCGCTTCTCAGCCATATCACCTAGAGTCAGTATCCAACTACTGATTTCTCTTGTCCTACGGACTCCAACCGACTGGTCTGCATCCCTCCACATGGCTTAAACCAACAGTGAAATACTTCATACATTAGTGCCATGTTTTAGTCTGGCCGCCTCGAGCCTTTTTCCAGCCTGAACCTACTTTGGCCTACATTGTGTGACGAGGCAGACGGCGACTAGGCATACGTAACACGTGTCCCAACCACCCCAGTCGAAAAAGGTTCACAACCTCATCAACTGATTTACCTCTTCTTTTTAAAACTCTACTCCTGTCTTTTGTGTTACTCACGTGGTGACACCACGGAAAACGGTCTATACTACAAAGGCAACAATGGTCAAACACCTGAAGCCATCTCTTAGTTATCAATTAGATCATAGGAACTGACTAAACTTTCTTTCAGGACAGTTATGCTTATTGTCTGAAGGCTAATGATACTCAGAGAAAGATGGTTGACAGTTAACTGCCTAGGCTAACAAGTCATAGCTCAAAATCAGCTGCCAATAACCAGCATTTTGCCAATGAAGCTTCACGTGGTGTAACTGACATCAATGGTCATTATTCTGTTTAGATAGTGTGTGAAATGAGTAATTTTGAGTATAATGTTAATTAATCTGTTCATTTGTTATTTTTTTAATCTAGAGTGCCATTATTAAGCTTAAATGGCAACGCGCTGGATACTAGCTTCAAATTCGATCACATTGAATGGAACGAAATTTGAATTTGTTACCTTGCCATCTGAAGTTCAAGTATCGAACGACATCGTTAAAGTATTTCAAAAAAAATCTAAAAGAATTCGAAGCAGATTTTCTCCAGATGAATCTCTTCCATGCACTGTTCTTACCTTGTTTAAAATCAATCGTTATAGGCGCCAAACACTTCACTTGAAATTATTGATTCATGGAAATCAAAGATAATAATAAACTTCACTGAAGTTGTTTTATATGATTATTTACACACTAAAAGAACCGTATACACTGAGTATTGTTTGAAATACACTTTTTTTTAGATTACTGACAAACGTTTAATTTGATTTCGCCACTGAAAGCATAATTATATATACTACTGGACAATTTGAGTAGTAAAAAACTACCCAGGTTGATCTGTAGGTTTTATCTGATAGCCAAATCAGACTGATGTAAACACCGGAGGACAGTTTCGCTTGTTTGAAGCTGAGTGCATCAGAAAAAATTCAAATAACAGAACGTAAATGTTCAGATCACTTGAACTTGGTTCGCTGACCTGGATGGACCAGTATATCCTTAAATAGGATTATAGATTTGCAAATGATTTACAAATTTTACAGTTCACGATGAAATTCCGCATAGCTGAATAGTTTTCAACGAGAACCCTGTTGACATCACAGTTGGGAAGTTGAAAAACTACTCAGCTGTAAGAAATGTCAACGTGGAGTGTACAATTTAAAAAATCATTTGCAAACTGATCATTTGATTTAAACTATAGAGTTCTGTCCATTACTGCTAACTACCAACCCAAAGGGGCTGGTTGCTGACGAAATCTCAGCTCGGCTAAAAAAGGCCCATTTTACATTTCTATCTGGAAGTTTGTGGAAATTTATTAATTGATTTCAGGTTGGAATTCATCATAGACTGACAGTTGCAGGAAGACTGGAAACCTGGGAGAACTGCACAGCTGTTTCGTCCTAGGATGGGACTCCTCAGCAGTACTCACTCACGATCCCACCAGGGGTCAACGGCAACGTGCTGTTCGCCGAACCTGAAGGTCCTGGGTTCGGCCCCCATAGAGTCGGGGTCGAGTTGGGTGGATATTCCTGAGGAGTCTCAAACTAGGACGGAACGGCTGTCCAGTGATCCCAGGTTTCCAATGTTCCTCCAACTGATGTCAATCCATGATGAATACCAGCTTGAAATCAATAAATCCCCACAACCCCCCAATATGAATTAAAATAATGAAGGCAAAGATAACACTATCAAAAATGTCATTTACAGGGAGATGCATGAAAGGAAAAAAGCAACACGTAATGTAATCTAAAGGTATTAACTGTCTACCTATCCCCGGATTATCTAACTTGAATATTCTTGTAAATATTTACCAAATCAATAGTGATAATCTCTACTGAGATGGATTTCGCCTATTTGTTTTGCATACTAATTAACTCAATCGATTATTTTTCAAATTTTCTGCTGTTCATCATCATCTGCTTTTTATCATTCGTATAAGCGGCATTGTATCTGCTAGTCAGGACACGAAACTCAACAATAACAACAACAAGCACCAATCACCATCAACGGGAGAAACCTAAAGGGAGTTGTCTCTTTCATCTACCTACCCGCCTACCTCGGAGGCAGCATCCTCTCAACTACAGACAGTAACGGCACAGATCACGACGTCAAAGTCAGCATCGGAAAGACAGTAAGACAGGCATTCATCAATCTGAAATCAGTGTGGAGATCTACTGCACTCCACTCCACTCCACTCCACTCAGCATAAGGCGTCAACAACATCCGAATTTTCAACACCAATATCAGTGAAGTCAGTGCTTCTATGTGATGGTTGATAGACTTGGAGGCGATTTATGAAAAGGATTTCCAACAAACTGCACACATACATCACATCAACAGCTGGTACCGCCTACACTCACTCAATAGTGAAGATGAGATCCGTTGGCCAGAATAATGAGAATAAGCAACAAGGAACTCACTGTGGCTGGCAATGAACCAACCAAGAATGCATCGTTCAACAAATATGCAGAAGAATAAAATGGAGATGTATTGGACTGGACTGGACATAGACTGAGAAGATGGTTTGGGGACATCACACATCAGGTCAGACCAGGTGGTTGAGTGGAAGCCAAATGGGAAACGACGAGTTGGACGTCCGAGACAAGGATGACATGGGTGAGGAAGAAATGAAAGCTTGTGGGCAGGCAGTAATGAAGCCAGGTTAAGAAGACACCAGAGAATAGAGTGAGATGGAGACGTGCTACTGAAGCCCTACGTTCCACTAGGAACCCAAGGGACAAATAATAAAATCATAATCTAGGGATTGTCAAATTATAATATCCCATCTGGTCATTCCAGGCGTTCATTAGCCTGAAACCAGTGTGGAGATCTTTTGCACTCAGCATGTGGAACAAGATACGGATTTTCAACACCAACGTCAAGTCAGTGCTCTTGTATGGCTCAGAGACTTGGCGCGTCACGAAAGGCATTTCCAATAAACTACAGACATTCATCAACAACTGCTTACGCTCGCTGCTGAAGATCAGATGGCCAGAAAAAATAAGCAACAAGGAACTCTGGGAACGAACCAACCAAGAACCTATCACGCAACAAATATGCAGGAAGAAGTGGAGATGGATTGGCCATGCACTGAGAAGGCCGACTGAAGACATCACGCGTCAGGCCAGTTGCTCGAGTGGAATCCCCATGGGAAGCGACGAGTTGGACGTCCGAGGGTGACATGGAGGAGGTCATGCGAGGAGGAAATGAGAGCTTCTGGGCTGTCGTGGAACCAGGTTCAAAAGATCTCAGAGAACAGAGGTCACTGGAGGCGTGCTACTGAAGCCCTATGTTCCACTAGGAACCCAAGGGACTAATAATAATAATAATAATCTGGTCATTCACCCTCACGCCTAACACTAGAAATCAATGGGAATAATATAGAATTGCAAGTTTGGATTTTCTGCAAATAAACAACTCATGCGGAAAAAAGATTTTTTCGTAAGTACACTGCATTTTGAGTTGATTCTGTTCAGGTCATCGTATTGCCAAGGCAAATAATTCCCCGAAATCAATAGCGTAAAGTTAAACAAAACTCAACATTGATACTGACTATCATAGTTCCAACGGAATGGCTAAGGTGAATGCACATAGTGAAGAATTCACACTATGTGACAGGCTATCATGTTAGGTTGGGTTGCTGGTATGCAATTCTCTAGCCATTTAGTCAAAGCTTCAAGCTATTTTGGCATGGTTTATCAAATTATACTATTTCTACTTGGTAACGCTGTTGTGTACTTTCTTGGTCCCGTACTCCTGGGTATTCTACAAGTACGAAGAATTAGACGTTGATTTCAGGTTGGTATTCATCACGGACTGACATCAGTTGGAGAAATATTGAAAACTTGAGAGCTCTGGACTCCAGTTTCATCTCAGTATGGGATTTCTTAGCAGTGCATACCCAGGAACCATGAGGTTCCGCAGCCAGCACGTTACAGTTCAGTCAATGGGTTGGAATCTAATGGTCCACATTTCCTACTAGGATGAAACAGCTATCCGGTGCTGCCAGGTTTCCAATGTTTCTCCAAGTGACGTCAATCTATGATGAATATGTCAACATGAAATCAATAAATAAATCCCCACTAACCTCTGCATCTGTCGAAATCGCGTAGGTACAAATCTTACAGTAACATAAAATTCAGCTCGAAGGATCTAAGACCACCAAAAGCAACTTTCTGAGCTACAACTAATCTCCACTCTATCTTATATTTACTATACACAATACTGTTAAAGGGAGGTGATACTGATTGATGATTGAATGTGAAATGAAAATTTGGACCGCGGCCACATTCGAACCAGGAACCACCGAGTTTCCGGTCTGATGCTCTACTAACTGAGCTACGAAGCCCGACTACTCACCAGATTTTCATTTCACTTCAATCACCAAAGGTTTTGCCGGACTACCATGTGAATTCGTGACGCGTTACCACTGCTTGGTCTTACTGATACTGGCTGCCTAATCAGGACTTCTGATTCCAGTCCAAATGTAACTGAATTAGAGAGGGGGGCATCATGTTGATTATCATTTTGACTATCTGAGATAGCCATAGTTCGGCAGACTGGTATTGATACGGGGTGATGATTGAAGGTGAAATGAAAATTTAGACCGTGTTCGGATTTGAATCAGCCACCACCGAGTTTTCAGTCCGACTTTGTTAACTGAGCTACAGTAGCGTAGTTTGAGGCTAATGGAGATTCTATTTTAAAGGTTGCATTTATCATGGACTAATATCAGTTAGGGAACCACTGAAAACCTAGGAACACTGGACAGCTGCTTCGTCCTAGTATGGGAATCTGAAGTAGTGAGCATCCACGAACCCGCCAGGGTCCGGAACCCAGGACCTGCAGATTTCTTGTGAGAAGTCGTGACTAATGAAGTCAACCAGCCATCGGAACTAAAGTGAATACCAATTGAAGACGTTGGTAGATAGTCGCGTTACGTCGCGAATTGACAGAAGTAAGAAACTGTGAACCATTCAACAAATCATTATCATTACATCCGGTCAAAAACAAAAAAGGTTTTCCTTCACTGAACTATTTTTTCTATGATTTAATAAGTATGTTCAGTAGGACGTTGTTTTACTCACGTCATTTTTCTCTTCCACTGGTTTGGATTCTTACTCGTCGCTTGGAAAAAAAAACTACAGCATCACTCATTATAACCCATCTATGTTGGCGTATTGAGCTGATAAGTCGCCTGACTGACGAAATACTACCTGAAAATCCTAACGTTATACAACAAGTCCACTTATCTTCACGATATAACCAGTTCTATACCTTCATGAGTCTCTTTGAGTGACAAAAAACATTACTGCGTACGGATATCACATAAATAACGCGTAGTATATGTTCGAAAATTTAGACAAACCAGCGCTTTAAGATGACATCAAACTGATGGCAAACATTTGCTTGAATATTCTGGTAATCTTATTCCTTTTCTAGCTTTAGTTTTCGTTGATAGAACTTTCATCTTCAATCCTGGTGTCATATTCTACACTGGTTAACATTAAAGTGAGGCTGCTACATTTCTTAAATGCATAAATAGGGTTAGTCTTAAATGAAGATAACTCTAGCAGAGATTGAACACCCCATTTCTTTCGGATTAGTCTATTCATAACAGCCCAGTCTTTTACTACTTCCATTATTTCTTGCCCTCAATTCACACAAATGCCACAATGTTGCAGATGGATAAAGGTTAGCCAAAAGTTAATTTTGTTACTTCAAACTGACCTTTCGCAGTCCCTCTTTTTTTATAACTTCATTCAATGAGAGGAATCTGAGAATGAAATATGGTACTGAAGTAGAGAACAACTAGGAAGAAATCATTTCAGGAGCAAAAACAAACTTCTGGATCTAGCAGTCATAACACTATACAGCATATAAAAATGAAAAGGAGATACTAAAAGATTTGAATATTTCCATCGTCAAACGCAAATAGTTATTTGGTCAGCATCTCAGTAATCATATATCGCTAATATGTTACAGTCCGATGAATACTGCCCCTCTTTTGAATCTCATTTATTCATCGCATAAACTATGCAGATTGTAGCGCTACTTGGGAACCCAAAGTGGACCTATCGCTCGGTGGTTTAAGATGACTATCAGCCAGTAGGTCACAGGTTCAAACCCCACTCCACCTACCGAGGTTTGAGCAGTCAGGTAATATCATTAATCACACACTCAGATAATAGGTGTGGCTCATTGCCTACTTCACGAATATGCACAAGGTTACTGAAGGGAACCCAAAACAAGGAATCAGTTATTCTCTTAACCACTGACACAGAAACCAAATATACAAGATATTAGAACCACATCATGAACCGCATTCTCATGATAGCTGATAAGAAGTAAGAATTCATGCATCCACTGTCCCCTCAGGATCTTGAAATCTACCACAGATGGACACGTTTTTATCTGCTACTCCCTTTAGGTGATAATTGCACTTCTCCCTAATTATTGTCATTATGAATTTTGTAACTGTGTGTGTGTATTATTCCCATAATTATATTATTTTTAGGTAAAATGCAGAATGAATTCAAAGCGACAGATGTGAGACTGAAGTTTTGTCCCTTCTGACAATGAGAAATAGCTACTCCAAGTGAACGCAGCAAAGTTTCTGTTGTCAAAGCTGCAATACGTACCGCTACACTAGTCTTATGATTTGCTAATTTTTCGCTATATTAGGACAATGGATTTAGGATTAGCATAGATATCTTATTCCTTTATGTTACACAGTATGTGTATCACAAGTAATGTCCGATATTCTCAATTTATTAAGGCTTGCCTTAGGTGTTCTTCTAGCAGTGATTTTGACTTTCTTAAATCTTTCAGGGATTGGTATTCTACAAGAAGATCCAGAACTCAACCGGCGATGATGTCCCTCGTCATAGAGACTCTGATAAAGCTTTTCAGCTTAATCTGGTTGATGGTAGATGAAATATACAGATTGTTTGAGTAGTATCGTCCAAGTAGTTGTACAGCATTGGGATTAAAGGCAAAGAATTCTCTCTCTTATGTAGTGAAATTACCGTGTAAACAATATGGAGCTTAGATAACTAAGCGAGACAAATCAGTTATGGACTTCTACCGAGTTTTATCTAAGGTAGTAGTGAAATTAAAGGCTGGAAATGGTCAGACCAAAAATGACAACAGTTAATTAGGTCCCTAATGTTCATCTGAATAGTGTACGCATGGACCACTAAGTGATTAATATAGAATTCAGGCGTTAAGCCTCAGATAAATAAGTTAGTGGCTGAGGTTGTGAACCTTCATTGACTCAGGTGACTGGGGCATGTTTCATGCGTCTGGTTACCTCTGGTACGCAACGGGTGGTGAATGGAGGCTAGCTTGGAAGCAAAGTGAATGCCGGCCAGGTTAAAACAGTCTATGCATTTTTATCTGAACCATGCAGGAAAATCTAGACTTCTAGGACGGGGTTCGCACAATAGATGTAAAACATGAATTGAGACTTTGGGCTCAAGATTGATCACAATAGCGCGATGCATTTATACATTACCTTTGTCAAGACCCTTCTTTTACACTTCGTTAGTTTTAGCCCCTTTGTCTTCTGTTATATGGCTTTCTACTTTTGACTTCATGATTTCTATTTCTTTGTCCCCCATCTCGATTTGCTGATGTAAGGTGTGGCAATTTAGAACGTTACACAGTATTTTCAGGTTAGATACACTAGTATGGATAATACTGAGGTTTGATCTGTTAAAGAAGGCGAGCATAAATTATCTGTGGGATCCAGATGAGGAATGTATTTATACCTCAGTAGTGTAGTTCATACTAAACGCTTCAGTAAACTCCATACATACTTGTAATTGGATTACCATGTGAAAGCAAACTACTTACCCAGTTCTCAGCCAACTTATCGAAATCACTGTGATTTATTCTAAGATATTCTGCGAAAAAAGATGCATAACTAAAGACAAGAAAGTTGGTTACAGAGATATTTTGATCAGTTCAATTCATCACTCGGTGATTATAACCAATGCAAATACAATACAAAAGTATAATGTTAACTACCAATTTTACTATAAATGATAACGAAGTAACCCAACTTACTAAATAAGCGCTAGTTCCTAAAATAGACAAGAAGTTAAGACTACAGGGCATAGACAAACGACGCTACCCAATGATTCAATCTAGAGAAGATAGTGTGAGTCTGGATTCATGACCCAGTGATTTAGTGAAGCATCAGTTACTAATAAGTCTCACTTAATGAAGTCATCATAATAATGTTGACTGTTGAGAACCTAGTAATGTTAACAATATCAGAAGTGAATACAACTCTGAACAAGGATACTTATATATAACAGTAAGTCTTATAACATTCCCTAAGCGAATTTGTTGAGTATATCCCCTGTGGTTTGAAAACAAAATAACAATCATAACAATAATAATAATAATAGTCACTACAGGTACATCTGCTACAGGTAGATGGGACGAAATTCAGCATCTGTCTTACCAATCAAAAGTTGACAAACAGTAACGAAAGAAAAACAATTCAGGAAGGCATACGTAAGTTAATCCAGGGGTAGAAACATGCTATCCCTTAGTCAGTTAATGTTAACATTGGACCTGTCGAAAGGTCCGAGCTTTTGTTCTCTATATCTCCATGAGGCTACTAGCTACTTAATTTTATGAAGTATGCAGGTTACTGATGATGGAACAGTCTTAGCAAAGTGAACATAGATTTGATAATCTTTATTTATACAAGCATCTTTATGAGTTTACTAAGGAAAAGACTATATGATGCGATAGTTGGCAATAAAGTATGGTACATACAATGAAGATATGGCACCTATAGTTACGAAATACAATGTTTGAAGAATATTGTACAATGTTGAATAACAGTAAAAGTTAAAAGTAAAAGTGTCTGTACATCAATTAACACTCGACAGAAGCGAATGGTGAGAATCCCTGGAGATGTCATACTTCATACACTAGTTAGGGTAAAAATGAATGTGAAATCTCTAAGAGCTGATCAATAGTAGTCTGGTGACCATTTCAGAAAAATGAAATGATACCCAAATATGTAACGCATCTCCATGAAGTTGGTGAGCTTTTGTTCCTTGATAGCTGTACACTCAAAATAGACTACCAAACTATTCATACACAGTGAGGTAACAGTTTATGAAAATCCATCACATAAGAATCAATGAGAAATTCATTTGTCTTTCAGTTTGGAGTTCCTTGGAGGAGTGGCAGGCCATCCAGAATTCAGCGATCCAAAATTAAACTTCTTCTTGTCTGCGGGCTTCAGTATCTAAACGCAGAGATAAGGAAAACCACAAACTTCTTACCTGGAATGAACAAGTTAGAGTCTCATCAACGGACATCATAGCTCCAGCATTATCGAACTCCCCACAATAATTAGGTGCTGAAAACAAAGTCACAAGCTGACGCTTGGCAAAAAATTCATAACCATCCTCTACAACCTGTAAATTTAAAGTCAAACTCAAATTCTAATTTAACCTGGTGAGCTCTGCAAATCAGATCGAGTTCATGATTATGAAGGAATTTGGTGACAATATCAGCTCCGAATGTGTAACTCACACCACGGTCGTTTTCTCCCCAGCCAGCAATATCTTTATCAGGGTCAGACCAGAGAAGGTCACACAGTAAACCTTGTTCGGGAACATCAGTCGGGCGCATAATCCTGCGAATTTGTTCCATGGAATGGAGATCAGGAGAGAGACCTTAGCGAACTAAGAGATTCATATAACAACCTACCACCATGACAGCAAAAAATTTTCTCGTCTACAATAGCAACTATCGGTAAACAGTTGAAACAATCAGTGAAGGTTTTCCATAACTTTATGTTGTACCTTCGCTTACCTACACGTAAAATTCAAAGGTTTTTGAAAATCTGCTTACATTCATCATAAAATCCGTATATACGATTAATAGAAGCACATTCATGGTTTCCACGCAAAAGAAAAAAGTTTTCAGGGTATTTTATTTTGTAAGCCAGTAAGAGACATATAGTTTCCAAAGATTGTTTCCCTCGGTCAACGTAATCACCCAGAAAAAGGTAGTTGGCATCAGGAGGAAAGCCACCATACTCAAACAAACGCAGCAGATCATAATATTGACCATGAATGTCTCCACATATTTTTAACGGTGCTTCCAGTTCCAACAAAATCGGCTGTCGAAGGAAAATTTCCCTTGACTTTAAGGCCAAACCTCTAATTTCACCTTCAGTCAATTGTACATTTTTTCCTGGACGAGACCCACGGACTAACAAGTTAAGAGTAACGTGATAGATCAAGAAAAGTTAAAAGAATACCTTCCAGAAGCCTCGATATCAAACTATCAATGTTTAACTTGTCCGGTTCGGCCATATATCAACAGGACGACTAACCTTCAAAAACGACCTTTCAAATATCTAGTCTAATTAAACTAACCTGATTTCTACAAGTCAGAGGGCCATAGATGAGATTGAGTAACTGATGCAACTTTATCCAGTGATTCCTTGAAAAAATTATTTCAGAAACCAGGGACTCAAAATTTCCTTAGTCATGCAGTAAAAATAAATGGCCCAAGCAGTTGCAGGCAGAAGAGAATAAAGATGGATCAACACTTGGCGTTTAGGATAAGGAAACCGCACTAGATGTGAGTGAGCTACCACCCAATATCTAGTATACAATATATGACTAAGGAGCTTGTGTAAACCAGTCGATTTCTCTATGCTCTCATATTGATCATGCACAGCGGTTCCAGTTCCTTGGCTGATTCCAGTACAGTAGATCCAGCCACTCACCTGTTGTAGCTCTGGTGTGTAGAACAGGAGGTTGATTGTTGGTTAGTTTGTTTGGGACTGTGACACGGTCAGATTCCATGGTATGTGTCTGAAGTATGTGTCAAGTCAACATTTATAGGATTCATATGAAGTAGCCCGGACCACTTCTGCAAGAAACGTGTCGGGAGATTTAACAACTCATAGAGATTGGGAGCTACGCTTGATATCCAACCTGCTATGTCCTAGGCTTAGATTCTGTACCCCCTGTGAGGTTGGTGTTACCACTAAGATTCGAAAAGTGACAGAGTGGGTATCCAGAGATGTTCAAGATGTTGTGAGCCATTGACAGGTCTGCTGTTAGTTTTCTGTATTCCAGAGGATGTAGATCAAGCGTGACCGGTCGTTCTTCGTTCACCTCAGACCAACGTCCACCGATGGATCCGCTCGACCGTCTCTAGGTACATTCTGGACTTAATTTATCCTTCTGTTGAGAGGGTAGGAGACTACAGTTCCGTACTGTGGGTGAGGCCGTATGAAGGTGTTGAGAATGTGGTCAAAACTTCTGCGGTCGAATTGGCTGAAAATTGCTCGAGTGGACAAAGGTGCTCTCTTAAGTTTATCATTTGAGTCTGTGGGATACAGGGTAGAAAGTATCAGCACCCCAGCAAGTTAGCAGCTCTGGAGGCTGAACTACCGCTTGTTGTCGATGGACAACTATTCAATTCTCCTATCACGAATCTAACATAAGAGAACCCAGTATACAGGCATCATCAAACTGATAATGTTTCAGACATTTTTTGACCCAGAGGAACGGCGGTTGTCATCAAGGCTCTTCGGTAACTAAACTGGTTGTTGGCTACCGCAGATGGTAGCTGACTGCAGTTCACTATCATTTGCATGGCCAGAGGTGCTACCATTCTGTAAAGCCGCGATAAAGGTGAATTTGTAGAGGATTCCACAAAGTAGATTAGTAGTGGAACGCTAGAAGGCGTTCATTTACTTAAGGCAGTGATATACACGTTAAGCATTTCGACTGTTCGATGTCATCAAACTCGTATGCCACCTCCTCTACACCTTCTCCCTTGTTCTTTGGATTAGCACAACCCTGAATGGCAGCGTTATAGCTATGACTGACGTTATTACCGTCCACATTCTTAAAAGAAGGATAGGGGAACGAAACTGGTTCACCAACCGCGAATTCCCTCTCTTTATCTCCCGTTTCCTTAGTCGGTCCGTACCGTTGTGAAACAAGTATTGTATTACCGGAGCAATCTCATTGGTTGCGGTAGACTCGCTATGGATGCAGTGTCTCTGGTATTTGAAAATAGCTCCTATGGAGAATAATGAATATGCCGTTCATGCAGCGAGAGATTTTGGCATGAACTGTATGTTCCTTCAGCTACAACAGATCATCGGATGTGGAGCCGCAGACCCAGATTCACACATATACGCACTCAGACGGCCATTATGTTCCCCTGGATGGGTGTTCCTATGGCGGTCCCGATATCCTTCATCGGATCCTGAGCTATCCTGTGCTTTCCCTCCAGTAGAATTGTCGGCTAACCTCTCGTCATGTTCCCACACACGATGACGTTGCGAATGGCATCTAAGGATGTTAACCTTGGTTCTGTCACGCATTCAACTGTTTTCTGGCAATGGACAATCGCCATGATCCGTGGCAACCTCTTCTTTTTAAATAAGACTGTCGAAAATGGTCCGCAATCACAATGCGACACATTATCTAGCAGAGAAAGTCAAGTTATTAGATGACCAACGTTCACTGATCCAACTGTGAGGCTAGGTCTCTTCCGTCAAGATAGAAGCACCGGATGGACTGAGAGCCGGAGGAATGGGGATGTGGTGCAAAGTTACCTGTAAAATACAAACGTAACTCTCAGACATCCTTCATCATTTGACGATGCAATATTGGCCTGTGCATTCTCATTATATTGCAAAGTTCAGCCGCGGAAAGGGCAACGACTTGAATTCAAGCTCACGCAAGTTTTTGCATCTGCGGTTCTCAGTTTGTCTACCAACCGATTTCGGAGAATCATCGCGTACAGCCACTGGAAAGATGCTGCCTGTACCATCCAGGTTATCAGCGACACTAACATTTTCATCAAGACTACCTGAGATTCAAGGATACAGGGTGATATTTATATCTCCTGAGGCTCAGGGTGCTCAAGCAGGAAAGTGATAAACAGCAAACAAAGTTCAGCTGTGGATGTGAAGTAACGGAAATTGAAACAACACTTGTAGGTCGAAAAGGAAAGATTACACAAGAGCCTAAAGCGAATAAACGGTTTCCGGAAATTCTCATCAGGTCCTACAACCAAGTTAACGAGTTATTCAGCAACTATTTGATACAAAAACGGTTGATTCAACTATGGTATAAGAATCAAAAGTTAAAAATGAAGGAGATAATTAAAACAAAGCAGCGGAAACTTCTGTTGTGAATCGTTGTTGGGATGCGAGTAGATCTTATGTGCACGTGCCTGAGTTAAATAAAACTAGTGTCGCATAGGGACCAGAAGCAACAAATTTCGCGCGAAGTCATGGGCCTGCAGGTATACATATTTCCAATCATTTGTCCCGCTTACGAACAAAAGGAAGCTAATCTTAACTCTAATGTTTCCAGTCAGTAAGATTTGTGTGTAGCCGACACTTTGAACGGCGAAGTAGGAACGATAGGGAACCCCTTACACAAGAATGGCCATCCAGAGAAGTTTGTGAGGAGTGTAACGGTGAAAATAGCCGAAGATTAGCACCTTTAAATGACACCAAAGACACGATTGCTTCTTACTTCGGTGTTAGAAGGAGACAGGTGTAGAAACACACGCTGAAAATCAGAGATCTGACGGAAGAAACCCTGCTTGTTGCCAAAGCACGTCTGAAACCTACCACTCACTGTAGGACTCAGGTACGGTTGAACGATAGGCTACTGAATATGGTTGCATTTGTGCGCATTTATAAACTTGACCACACCCGTAAAAATAGTTACATAGCCGGAAAGGCTGACCAACCCCACCACGGCCTCACTGAAAGCCGTCTAGCCTGTTTGGGTGGAGAAACGGTGAAATACATCAAAAGCTCAAAGCTTACTCACCTGGCAGACACTGAGCATATGATCGACATAACCTCAGTATTTGTCACTCTTTACAAAGCGCCGTCACGACAATCTGAATTTGTGCGCCACTGGCTGGCAATCGTCACAAAAGCCATAGTCATTAAAACTCTCAAACCAAATTTATGTATTCAGATGTTTGTCCGTTCCCTTCCCTCCCGTGCCCTTCAACTTCAACCCAGATACAATTACACTAAATTCCTCTGCGGCCGCCCGGATAGATGTAAATGTAAATATTATCTCTGTTTGTGTTCTTAAAATCATTTTATCTTTCGCTCTTAGTTTCATTCTTGATTAAAAATCTTAGCGTTTCATTGTCTAATCGAAAGCGACAATTCTGTTATCCCCTCTATTCCTACATACACGCTTCACACACCTAAACGACTGACCACCGAGATTCTATTCTTCTTATTATCGGCTTTTGTTTCGTCTTTCAATCAACACGACGAAATTCAATTGACCATACTTGCATCAAGTTACAATAATAACATTTTGCAATTGTGATTGTTAAGGTCTTCAAGAATTTATCGAAAAAGTATATTCGCTTTAAACTTTTTCCTGATTTCCAAGGGTAACCGGACTCGGTTATCCAACAACATCTAACACCAGTAGTATTATTAGAGGAAACTTGTAGTTTTTGAGTTCTCACCTCGAATTCTTGATGATTTCTTCCTTTGTTTGGTTGTACTCCCCTGGTGATTGCAGAATTCATATATATATATATATATATATATATATATATATATATATATTTCATACAACATAGGTTACAAGAATACAAACACTTCACTTACTTGTGCTTTCATGTCCGCTCCCTTTTCAGTATCAACCTGATGAGACTTTGAGCATTCATTTGATCAAAAAGTATCAACTTACTGAAAACCCTACTTCGCACGTAATATTGGAAACTTTTGTTAAAATTCTTCAATTAACTTACCCCGATTTCCGATTTTTGAACAGCTTCACAATCAACTCACCTACTTGCCAATACCCTAAGCGTCACCACATGCGAAACCCCAAACACAATAACTGTTCTCCAATTTGTGGTCCGCCATAAATGCGGTGGAAATCTGGATTAACGATTAAATCTGAGGGATCACCTCACCTAGTGACTCTAGAGGCAACATATCCACATTGATGCCGTGCAAAAGACTTTTCTGTTATTTTATCTCAGACGAACCAATCTAATAGAAGACAGCTAACAGCCAGTATATCTCCCTGGCAATGCTGCATGCTCCGTTGTGAAATCTATGAAGTTTTACACATGTGCAGATGACCAACATTGAACGACGGTTCCTCTAGTGTTTAGTTATTTGCACCACAATAAATATTTTCAGCGTTATCAATCAATTGCTGAAAATGATAACATCTGGAGAGTTGGAACTGTGTGAACCTGAAAAATATTCACCTGGACTGAATGATTATGTGCATACTTACTGCTGAATGTGTTTTGATTTGTTCTTATAATGTATTCAAAAACATTGAACACTCATTTTGCTTGACTTCATTCAATTTGCTTGTACAACCATATTTAACCACTTGCTTCGATTAATGTTACAATTGTATCTTGTTTTTGGATAGAAACTGCAGTAGCCGTTAAAACTGCAGGTTTTTAACCAAGTTTTGTACACATATTTTGTTGTAAAGAACAGTTTTCGCAGGATTCACTTGCTGTTTGAATATACATTCGCTTTTTGGCAACCAGTTGTTTTGGATTTAGTCGCTTCTCACTTGGGTTTTGGGAACTCCGAAAATTCGTATCTTCGCTACGTGCTACTCAATGGATTTGGCGTAACACTTACCCATTCCTGAAAACAGTAAAGTAAGTTCTTCTTGGTCAATAAAGCCATGAATATAAGAGTTCCTGTCAAAATAGACGTTTATCTGACGAAACATTGAATTTTGCCGATCAGTCAATCATGTAGACCGCTCCTAACACAAACACCGAATATTCAGCGGATTTGATGCCACTTCAGTGCGAAAAAAGAATTGTGAGTAGGAACGATCCAGACTCGAAACAATGTGTATGCACTATAAATAGATATTTTCCTGTTCTTTTCATGACTTTCAGACACTTGGTATCTCGATAGAGTTTAATGTCCTACCTTCTCTACCATTCAGGACAGCCCAAATCTTGCAGATGTTTCTACCATTACCACATTGATGACGCCCTAAAACCGACTTCTCCCATGTTAAATTCATAACTCGAGAATAAATATTTATTTATTTATTTGCCTTCTCTATCGGCATTGTCACACCGGCTCAGACTTAGGTGAGGGAATTTTCTTAAGGTGGCAACTTGTCCCACAGATATATTCGTCACAAAGTTAGACCATCGATTTCACTTACCACTTCCCAAGGACTCACTGATGAAGTGGTAACTACTATTGCAGCAGGCAGTTGGATTTCACTGTTAGACGCTACGGCTACTTTCAGTAAATCTAAATCAGCTGCAGATGTCATTCAACCAATTCTTGACATATCACCACTTGGGACTCAGTTACGCTACCAGAAAATCCCGACTATGAAACAGTAAAAACCCCCAGTAGTCAGCTGCATTGCCAAAGAAGTGATAAAACGAATTGGAATCCTTGCTTCTTTTTTACCTGCTGCTTCCTTTCTTCCCGTCGCAGGACACTTCTAACTGTGAGCTTGGTCATAGTCGAGAATAAATTACCCAAGAAACAAACCTTGGATGGAACTACCCTTTTCTGGTTCGATCCCCGCTGCGTTTACAATGGCTGACGACAAAAAACAGAGAATATCCATTGGACTACAAATTCGTAACTGCCAAAACCTGGAATTTATCCACCACGAAAGTGACCAGGAAAGTCTGACGCTTACCTGCTACAGGGCTGCCATAATTATTTAAGATCCCGGGCAAGGTGGTCTGGACGTACATTCGATGTACCCAAACAAACTTATTAACTTTCGTTGCTTGAGATAAAAAGTGGAGATATTCGGCTCGGCCCCATGATATTCAGCAAGATTATAGATCTTTGATGTGGAGTTGTGCAGGAATGCATGGAATATATAGTTTCAGAATCAACATAATCCAACAAATAAACAACTTACATATATCTCTTCATGAACTTTTCACCAATAGTCTTACGTAAAATGTACGGAGTGCAACAATGAAAGTATTGACTTCAAGCTTCATTTCCCATCTGGCAACACATATGGTGTTCAAATACATGCCTTAGTTCCCTTATTAATTTGAAGGCAGTACTTCCAAATGTTCGCCTCACCAGTTTTTGCACACTCATACCGTCCGCATGTTTCATTTCGTTAACATCTAACACTTGTGTCGTCTATTGACTGAATAGGTGGGGATGGAGATTACCTGCCCTAAAGAAACATTTAATTTACATGTAAATCTATATTCAACTATAAAAGAGTGTGTCTGCAAGTGAAGGCATAATAGGAATCATTATAGCCTGTTCTACATATTTTGAAGAACGCATGGAAATTAAAGGTCTTCACTCAACTTACAGAACATGAAGACAGGAGCCCTCAGAAAGATGCATTTTTGTCGGAGGAATCTTGTATTGCGTGCCACTTGGAACTCTTCGACAATGTAATTAACAAGTAGAGGTGAAGGAAAGGTGGCTGTCTCGCTTCAGTTTTAGCCGGAACAGGCAGAATGGGAAGTTAACCAGATATGTGAGGATGTAGACACGCATTAGAGATTCGTACTGGAAGAAATCATGGATTCCATCGGCCAGTCTCATCCATTTTCTCTGCCGAAGTGCTACAAGTCATGGAGCGTTATCAGCAGCTGCACTTGTAGACCGCCTGGGTTACAAGAGACACTGATGGGCCAAGCACAAAGGGAATGGTGTCAAATACACATACAGACTATTTAAACCGACAGGAGACATGCATGAGAGCACTGAGGGTGGACCGGTGGCAGGATCCAGTTAGGCTCACGAATATATCAGTCTCTAAAGCGAGAAGTCTATTCCACTATGCTTCATCGTTCCAACAGGCTGAAGCTGGTGTCTCTCAATGGGCTGACTAGTAGCCACACCGAAGCAGCTGGACTCGTGGTTGATAAGTATCTGCACGCATTATCATCATCGACCGCGAACTCAGGAGTTTGCGGTTATCCCAACAGCGAGGTGGGACCGTCGGTCCTTGACTTAAGCGTCGAGCTAGCACAGCACAAACCGCTACTGCTCACAAAGACGCCCCTCTGGGATCAGACATGATTAGCACTGCAGTTTTGGTTAAGCCTTTAGGTGACCAGTTCAGGGATTCCCCAAGTCGATGGAAGGCGCACAATCCCTGGAAGTTGGAACACGCAAAGCTGATCTTCAAGGGAGGTCAACGAAGTAACCCGTGGAAATACACACCAGTGGCACACCTATACATGCCTTCCAAATTAGTAAGATGGCTAACCCATGTTGGACTGAGAAACCACTTTGCGGTAACCGAATTCTCTACGCTCCAACAACACGGATTTGGAAAAGAGCACTGTCGCACCACCGACCAGCTCATGGGAGCCAACACATGGATCAGTATTGTCAGCCATCCAGGAGGAGTTGATGGCATTGTTCCAAACGTTTCTAGGGTGCTTGATTGTTTCAATTACGACTGCCTTATTGCTAGATTGAATTTAATCGGTATCGGACCATAGCTCATTGACTATTTGTCCTCACGTCTACAAGGTCGTCTATATTTAGAGTTTGAGTTGGTGTCCCTACATCTGAGGAAATAGAAAGTCCAAGCGGAGTCAGTGCTGGGGGCTTTTCCACTTTTAATGCACAAAAAGCGACTTGCATCAGGGCTTTCTTTTGAAATCCTTCATTCAGGTCATGAGGCGAAACTGTGGAGAGAAGTGTGGTGGACCTTAAGGAAATGTTGAGCGAACCAGAGTACCAAGTTGATCATAACTGGCTAAAATGGGTGTGGTGATGCACAAATATGAAAATTTACGCGTTATAACACAAAACAGCAACACTAGTGTTACAGAGAATAGTTGGTTACTCAAATGTTACCGCTTCAGGGCTGTCCATTACAATTCAGTATGCTCCGACGTTATTTCAGAAGGCGCTCCGGAGCCAATGTTGGTTGGCCTGATTTTCATGATATTTGGAAGTAGGATGGGAGATCCTGTAAATCATTTCCATTGTTTCCATAACCATCTTGTCTGGTCGTCCTGAGGATCTGAAATTTAACGTTTTTTGTCTCTTGTTAGTTGACCGATCGGATCACTGTTAATATATTTCTTGAACACCAGGCTTCCGAAAATTTCCTGACATTCTTTGTATTTACTCTATCTCGAATTCTCATATTTTTCAAGTCGAACTCATGTTTACAGTTTCCTAAAGGCATCGATATGAGCAAAGGTGTCGTGATGCTTCACTACTAGTTGGTGTTCATGTAGACGGATTCCAGAAGGGCGACCACTCTGTCCGATATGGTGTTTTAGTAATAGTAATAATAATTCACTTTATTCCGAACAATTTGTGGTACAATTTGGAATTCTCAGCGTAACATATATCGCAATAACAGCAAAATATAAGTATATACATACTACTTTGCAGCCTCTCGAATTGTTTTATTACAAAAATTTAAGTTATGTGAAGAAAAGAAAATTTTGCATTGTAAATTAAATTATTGAAATGAGATTTTTAACTGCCACAAAGTTGATGTGTGATCTCTGTTCTAACACTTTTCCTCACAAAATATGCGTGCCAGGTAAGGTATAGTCAAATTCTTATACTTAGCTGTACGAGTATACAGTCTTATGTAGTTTCTCTTTGTCCTCCCTGAGATGCATGGAGAGAGATGTAAATGAGGTGGATGCTCACTGTCAGTTAAAGTTTCTGTAGCTAGTAGCTTACAGGAATTTACGTGTCGATCAACTACAGTGTTAATCACTTGAGCCAGAGACCACCACTCCCATTGCTGACGGTCTTCAAGGCCCTACGCAACATAACATAGTCCTCTTTAAGAAGACCAGGAAAGATTAATGGGGAACAATATAGAAGACTAGGAAAAATGCAGGAGTTAATAAATTGTAAAAGAAGCAGTTGAGTTATACCAGAAAGCCTCAATTTCTTTACGTAATAATTTAAACGAAAGATTTTTTTACAAGTCAACAAAATATGGGACGACCAACAAAGGTCAGAAGTAAAACCCAACCCAAGACAGTTCACACTCGATTTATTTCCTGCATAAATACCATCGACGCAGCAGACGCCATGAGATTTAAGCGGCTCACATAAGTCTTGTTTGCGCCTGAGGCTAAAATTAACGGTCTGACATTTAGAGGGGTTTAGTTTGAGACCATTTGAGAGAGATTATTTACCAACTTCAGACAAGAATTCATTTAATTTCGAGCAATCCAAAGAAGGGTTTACTGGAATAGAAATCGTCAGGTCGTCAGCATACTTGATAAAAGTAGTTTCAACAGAATAAGGCAATTCGTGCAAAAAAGGGAAAAGAGAAAAGGAGAAAGTACAGCACCTTGAGGCACACCAGCTTCAGTAAGCAATGAAGTAGAGCGCATCCCTTTATGGATAGTGAGTGTACCGTTTCCTTTCAGAAAAATAAGAATGCAGCCATTTTGTAACCCATGGATCAGTGTGAGCTATGGCAAGCTTATTTAACAAAAGTGGTCTAGGAACAGAGTCAAAGACTGATGAGTAATCCAAAAAGGCACAACTCACATACTTAACACCTTTGTCGAGACTAGAAACAATAGTATGACGCAAGACAGTGGTTGCATCTAAAGTACTCCTCTGGTGTTTGTAAGCAAACTGTTTTGGATCTCTGAAGGCCACCAATGAAGGCTGAATAACAAGGAGAAGTAATTTCTCCACTGTCTCCAGAAAAGGGGAGGTTATAACGATAGGTTGAAAAGTAATATCTGATCCAGAAGATGGCTTAGGCATAGGTAAAATTTTTATCTGCTTCCAAGCAGTGGGTATTATGTTTTTAGAAAGCGATATATTGAAGATATCTGTAAGTGGACGACACAGAATATCTGCACATTTTCTAAATGTGATACAAGAAACACCACCAGGACCTAATCCTTGGGGGGGGATTCAAAGACTTTAGACATTTAAATACATCATTTGTATTGAAACCTGGAAAGCGGCTATCCACTTGATTTCGCACATCTTTTTATTATCATTATTAGTCCCTTGGGTTCCTAATGGAACATAGGGCTTCAGTAGCACGTCTCCAGTGAACTCTGTTCTCTGAAATCCTTTCAACCTGGCTCCACGACAGCCCGTAACCTCTCGTTTCTTCCTCGCACGATCTCCTCCATGTCACCCTCACCTTGGACACCCAACTCGTCGCTTCCCATGGGGATTCCACTCGAGCAACTGGCCTGACGCGTGATGTCTTCAGTCGGCCTTCTCAGTGCATGCCCAATCCATCCCCACTTCCTTCCAATGCATATTTGTTGCGTGATAGGTTCTTGGTTGGTTCGTTCCCAGAGTTCCTTGTTGCTCATTCTTTCCGGCAATCCATCTGATCTTCAGTAGCGAGCGTAAGCGGTTGTTGATGAATGTCCGTAGTTTATTGGAAATCACTTTCGTGACGCCCCAAGTCTCTGAACCATACAGAAGCACTGACTTGACTGACATTGGTGTTGAAAATCTGGATCTTGTTCAGGCTTTATGCTGAGTGCAGAAGATCTCCACACTAGTTTCAGGCTAATGAACGCCTGTCTTGCTGTCTTTTCCGATTCTGACTTTGACATCCTCGTCTGTGCCACCTGTAGTTGAAACAGTGCTTCTTAGATAGGTAAGGGAGGTTACTTCCTTTAAGTTTCTCTCGTTGATGGTGACTGGGGTTTGTTGTTATTGGTGGTGTTGTTGGTGCGGTATCTTCATCACTTCTGTCTTCTATATATTCGCTTGAAGTCCCGTCTTCGCTGCCTTGCCTCTTCTGTCAGCTTGTTAATTTTTGCCTGTAGATCTTCAAGTTTATGTGACATCAGGACAAGTCATCGGTGAAATCCAAATCTTCTAGGTTCTTTTCTGCAGTCCAGCCAGCGTATACCCCTCTTCTCACAGCTCCCTACTGTTTCCTGCATGATCCAGTCCTGTTGACCACAATCAGGAATATCATGGGGTACAGTAGGCAACCTTGTTTCACTCCTGTCTCCACTTCACTTCAAAAGCATCACTGAGCTTCCCATTGTGAATTACTTGGCTGGCATGTGGCATCTTCATATAGTTATTGACTGAGGCTGATAAAGGTTTACGGTATTCTGTAGTATTGAAGCAGTTTCCAGATTACCTCTCAGTCGACGCTGTCAAAGGCCGGCCTTCTCAAAATCGATGACGTTGGGGTAGAGGGTCGACTGCCATTCTATACTTTGTTCTGTGATGATGCGAAGTGTTGCAATTTGGTCGGCACATGATTTGTACCTCCTGAATCGGGCCAGCCTGTTCGGATGGTAGTTGAGAATTTAGCGCATCCTTTAGTCTCTCCAGGATGATGCGGCTTAAGATTTTGCTTGCTTTATGTGGACAGGAGAGTGATTCCGCGTCAGTCCCTGCAAACACTGGGGTCTCCCTTCTTCGGGAGTTTCACAAGGTAACCCTTCTTCCAATCCAACGACAGGTACCTTCCCTTCCTTCCACACCTTCTGCAATAGTGGTGTGAGCATGTCAACTGTTGTCTCTGCGTCTGTTCTCGGTGCTTCTGGTGGGATCCCATCTGGTCCTGCTGCCTTCTCGCATTTCAGTAGCTTTATGGCGTTCAGGACTTCCACTTTCGTTGGAGGATTTATGTTCACTTGTAGTTCAGCGGCTGGGCTGTAGGTGGTATTTCTGGACGGAGTGAAGGTGGTGGTGGTCGATTCAAGAGCTTCTTGAAGTGATCGGCCCATTGTTTCCTTTGTTTCTCTTTTGTCGTAATTAAATTCCCGCCATCATCTTTTACTGGTTTCGTTGGGTTGATCTCTTCCCTGCCAGATAGTAACCTGGTTATTTGATGAAATGTCGTCAGGTCTCTCTTACCTGCAGCCTGATCTGCTTCACTTGCCAGTGTTTTGTAGAAGTGTCTTTCGTCTTTGCGCGCACTCTTCTTCACTTCTTGTTCCAGTGTTTTATGCATTGTACTCAGTTCCTCTGGTCGTTGAGCATCCTTGCACTGGTTTATCTTCTGCTTCACCATCCTCCTCTCCTCTATCATCTTCCATGTATCCATCGAGATCCATTCCTTGTCTTCTTTCTTCTTCCTTCCTAATATGACTGTGCAGGTTTCTTTCCACATCTCTTTCTAAACACTTTCAGCGTTCCTCCACACAGGTTTCTTCAGGGGTGTTCCTCGATATCTCCCATTTTGTCTTGATGCCTGGCTGCCGTGAAGATTTCCTTTGCAGTTTCGTGCTTCACTTTAGTTTCTGAGTGCTGTACTTGAACTGTGGTCTATCACCAGCTTCCTTGAAGGTTTTCAACTTGATTTGGAAGGTTCTTTGCACTAGATAGTGGTCTGAACCTACATCTGCTCCTCTTCTTCACCTTGTGTCAAGTAGACTGCGTCTCCATTTTCTTGAGATTGAGATAAAGTCTATCTGATTTTTAGTGTGTCCACCTGGTGAAATCGAATCTGTGTCGCTTTGTGGATACCCTTTTGCCTGAACACACTGCCTCACCTTCAATCACCAAATCGTTGAATGCACAGAATTCTGCAAACAATTCTCCATTCTCGTTCATCACCTCACCGAGCGCTTCTCGACCCATGGTTAGTTCTCTTCCTGTGTTATCCCCTCCCAGTCACGTAGCCCATTAGAATTTTGATATTGCTAACTGAGGTCTTGTCCAGTGTTGATTGAAGTTGTCTGTAGAATTCCTCCTTTTTCTCTTGCTCTGCATTATTTGTAGGTGCATAGCACTGTATGATTGTGACCTTCCTTCCTTTTGAGTTGAACCTTGCTGTCATGATCCTGCAGGAGGAGATTGGTTCCCATTGCATGAGAGCCTTCGATGCTCTTGGCGACATCATGATAGCCACTCGAAAACTCAGTGTGCTGGTGGTTGTCCTCTGGGTGAAAACATCGGAGTAGATTATTGATTCTTTAGTTGACAGTTTGGAGAGTCCACTCCCATTCCATCTGCTTTCATCAATTCCTAACACTTCAATGTGATACCTTTCCATCTCTTTTGCAATCTGAGCAGGCTTGGTGTGTTCAAACATGGTGCGGACATTCAACGTTCCCACATTTACTTTCGCTTTCATCGAGGGAGAGAAGACACATCGGCTAATCAACTTTCTGAAGGCTTTCACCAACTGGCGCCATTTCGCCTCCCCAATTCCAGCGAGGAATAATTTTGCTATTATTTTTCATATTCCCTCTGTGCTTTGAAGTTTCTTTAGCGGTCACATTTGATTTACGAGGTAGGGTTGCTAGCCGTATGCCCAACCTTCCCTGTTTACTCGGGTTTAGGACCGGCCAGTAACTAGTGAACTAGTTAACCAGGCGAGGTTAGTGATGGGCAGTGGCTAGCAGCGGAATCCACTATGCGCATTTCGTCCTATTCGGGAGTCGTCAGTTGGATGTACCTACCTCCCAGGGAGTGATATTGTTCCTGCCGGATATCAAACTCAGGAGCGATCGCTTCAAACGCCACAGCGTTATCCACTATACCACCGAGCACATCAGGAAGGGTGAAATTAGCTCGCCGATGTATAAATGACTTGTTTAACGCGCAGACATCCGAACGAGTTTGTGTTGTCATATGTTTTCTTACCAGTAAGCTCTTTAAATAATTTCTATGTATTAGAAGAGTCCTTACACGATAAGAACTTCTCGTCGTATATAGTATTCAGACGTTGTATTTCAGACTTAATTAGGTAGTTAAGCCTTTTAGCGCCAGGGTGATCTCTTTCCTTATACAACCTTTCCTTTCCTCTCCGAAGCCTCTTCAGATGAGGAGAGGAAAGTCCGTCAAATCTCATGTAAATTGTTTCAGTAGGGCAGCAGATAGCGAGAATGAATCTGAGATAGCTTGCGATATTGGTAATAGTGTTGTCCAAAACTTCATCAGTAAATATATCCCAGTCCGTTTCTATTAGCATGCTTCTCAAACGTAATATATTTTCTTGTGAATAGCATCTGTATTGAACTTTCCTTGAAAGGTATGCTAAAGCTTTCTTCCATAATTTTCCGTACACTTTAGGCAAAACACGAACGGTACAGTGGTTGGAATTAAGCAGTGGAGCCCGTTTGCCGGCTTCATATATGACAGGTTCATTTGTAAATGCAAAGTCTAAGGTGTTGTCAAGACGAGTGGAAAAGTTAACCATATTTTTATGACCCAATGATAATAGAAAACTATAGCCACATGAGTTAAAATCGCCACAGATAATAGACGAGGAGTGTCCCAGAACCAGGGCAGCAAATTCGGTGAATTTATCAGCAAAAGTTGACAAATCTGAGAAACTGCAATCAGGTGTGACATACATGTTTGCGATACATATGTATTTGTATTTGCTGAAATGTTAGTACTAATAAATGCTGCTACACCACCACCACATTTCTTCGAAAAGCTTCGATCTTGTCGAAATAATTTTAAACTATCTAAGCAGACTAAATCATTATCATACAGATTATGAAGCCATGTTTCCTGCAGCATTATTACACCCGTGTTTCGATAAATATTTGTGGACAAGAGTGACTGGAGATAATCAACTTTATTCGGCAACGACCTGCAGTTTGTGCTAAGTATTTCCGGAATGGTCATTTGATCTATGGTCATACGCTTCACGGCTCGCTGCCATCCACAGTGGTGCTTCTTCTTAAATTTCCTATCAATTTGCGAAGCGATAGGCTGCAATGATTTTAAAAACGTGAGAGAATATACAATACGATCGGTTGACATAATGAAACGATTAGAACAATATAGAAATAAGAAATTTGATGCAATATACTTGATTGTAGAAAACGGTAGCCCAGAGTTCAAGCAGGCCGCTTTCTGCGGTTTGACTTGTACATAACGTTTGGTTAGTCTCCCCATGCTACGATACCTTCTGGCCCACACATCAGGAAGTGAAGGGGGTTTTTGGGCCCATAAAATGCGGCCATCCTGAAAGGCTTCAATGATCTAGGCGTGACTCTTAAAATATTCTTTTCATAGCGTAGAACGATCCGTTTGTTGGTTTTGACGTTGATTTCTTGGCTGACGGCGAATTGTGTGGGCATCTTTTGTTGACATACATCACGGACCTACATCAGTTGAAGAAACAACGGAAACCTAGAAGGACTGAACAGCTACCTTGTCCTAGCATGGGATTTCCCAGCAGTGCGCGCCCATTACCCATTACGAGTACCCTGCCACCACACCGGGTCATGGTCACGCTATATCGTGAACAGACAGAAGTGGGAAATATAGGCCAACGGATTCCAACCGGGCAGCTCAACGGTTACGTGCTGGCCACGGAATCTGAAAATCCTAGGTTCAACCACCGGTGAAGCCATGGGTGTGCAATGTTGCAATGCCCCGTACTAGGAGAAGGCGGCCGTCCAATCTTCCCAGGTTTTCACTGTCTCTCCAACTGATATCAGTCCACGATGAACACCAAGTCGAAGTCATCAACTCCCCACATACCTGCTAGATGCATCATATGGATATCTGTTCTTCTGGAAGATAGTTGTCAACCAGTTTTCCTCTCTACTTTACAGGGTTGCTGTTCTACGGTGCGTTTTGGCTCTTTTGAACAATGTTTTTATACGACTTGTCTTATTTGATTTGTGTTGGTATTATGGTTGAGGATTTGATTCTCATAAGTTGGCTTTCTGTGCACTCCTGTTCCCATTATCCCTGAAGCTGTTCTGGTGATCACAACATCTAAAATTGCAAGTTTTTTGTTTGATCCTCCTACAATTGTGAATTTGATATTGTCAAAAATGTTCCTGATTAATTTGCAAGCGTTTTTAATTCGCTTCTTGCAGTAGTGACAAGCGTGTCACTTACATAGCGGATCCAAATTTGTGGCTGATCAATGACAATACAGCAGTTTCCAATCTCAGCATTATCGCTTCTGCAATTAGTTCTGCTATGGGCGATCACAATGATGTTCGTCCCCTCCGCTTGCAGTTTGTCGTTGAACTGAAATGTGTTATGTGTCATAAATCAATTAGTTTCATCGGACTAGAACTTCACAACTGTATGTGTTGCGAGGGGTGTGTATCATCACTGAGGTGAAGATTCATTGTGTCCTCAGCCATTTTAGGATGTAGTAATCTTTTTCTTGGCCACTGAGGTGGGCCCTTTGACACCTGGGATTGTAACGACGATCTTTTTTCTCTCAGTTTCTGAACAGTTCCTGGCTGGTTAGTTGAGTTCTGTTCTGCACCCTCCTGGTCAAAGGTGCGATTACTTGTCATATTTCCTGTTGGGTCTCATGGTTTAGTTTCAGCGATGGCTCTAGTGAAGCAAAGAGCTTGACTTTGAAGCACCTCTCGCATAGCAAGTTGATCCCTTCCGAAGAAGTTCCCTGGATTTGGTCGGGGATTGTTTGAGAAAGTTGGCTACACAGTCATTGCTTTCTTCTACACTAAATGCTTGTGGTTTCGAAACCTTGGCAGCACTTTATCAAAGAATGCTCCTTCCATATTCTTTCTGTTGTCTGCTTGACTTATCGATCGCAGTTGTAAACGTTGTCCAGTGTTCCGTTGTGGGTATCATGTGCAGCTTTCTTTTCTGCACTTCTATCGCCTGCTGATATTTTCGAATCCTATTATAAGCACCGGTGATCATTAGCAGTGCCACATCGTTTCCCTTCCGCCGGACTACTGATGGGTTATCCGTGTCGGATACAAGTTTGTAGAACATATTTGAGGAGATACTTGTGTAGAAACAACAGTTGTCCTCTTGAGGGGGCCTGCCTCCCGAAGATGTTTTCCCGTTTCCGAACAGCGAGGAGCACTTAAGGCAGTAGACTGGCAATTATCCCTGAAAAATTCAAGGCTGTACACTAAGAATGTGGTTCATGTTACGCACACGGCCCAAGCTTCCTCGAACTGGAGTCTATGCTTGGGTGAGAATTCGAGCTTTTCAAACCTTTTAGACTTCCCAATTCGAGGAAGTGGTAGTTAGTAAATCTTGGGGGAATTTTCGGACAGTTCGACCGCAGAAGTTTTGACCACATTCTCAACACCTTCATACGGCCTCACCCACAGTACGGAACTGTAGTCTCCTACCCTCTCAACAGAAGGATAAATTAAGTCTAGAATGTACCTAGAGACGGTCGAGCGGATCCATCGGTGGACGTTGGTCTGAGGTGAACGAAGAACGACCGGTCACGCTTGATCTACATCCTCTGGAATACAGAAAACTAACAGCAGACCTGTCAATGGCTCACAACATCTTGAACATCTCTGGATACCCACTCTGTCACTTTTCGAATCTTAGTGGTAACACCAACCTCACAGGGGGTACAGAATCTAAGCCTAGGACATAGCAGGTTGGATATCAAGCGTAGCTCCCAATCTCTATAAGTTGTTAATCTCCCGACACGTTTCTTGCAGAAGTGGTCCGGGCTACTTCATATGAATCCTATAAATGTTGACTTAACACATAATTAAGATTTGGGTGGTAGCTTGCTCTAAATAAGCCTGGTTTTGATATTTAACCGCCAAAACCTCTGGAACTAGTGACTGGCAGATCCGAGACGCGGAAGTGAGCTAGATAAAAACATCTTTTTTTCCCTGTGGAAATCATTGGAACCATCTGAACCATTTTACGTATTTTGAAAATGCGCTTTAAGCTCTCGACTTATATTGCGCTCTATTCGAACCTTCTCTCAGTCGTGGTATTTAACGTCTCTCTACTACTGCGAGAACTTTGTCATTCACACATTTTGTTATGCAATTTCCACTAATGAGGACTATCTGAAACTTACTAAGAAGTTATTTTTCTAATTATAGTCATGAAAATTGACAGAAAAAAGATAATCAATAGGTGTGGTTATGATCAGAATGAATGCATGCTGCTCGCGAAACACCTATCAGCATGTCCAGACAATAAGCTGATATCAGAATTGAAGCGAATAAACGTTTGGAACTATGGAAAATGTGAACTTGGTCTCTGGGCTGATGTGTTGGACCGACTAGATGCGATTTTAGAGAATGCGGTTACGAAAACAGGAAAGTGGATGCTTCGTCTTGATGCTCCAGGAAACTCTACTCTTGTTGATGATGTGGTTACCATTTTGGAGTTCACAGGGCACTTGATCGAGCACAGTATATATCGCTACTTGTATGGTTCGTGGTCGCATATTCTTGCATTGTTTGGTTCTTCCAATCTCGACGTTCTTCTTGCTGTTCTCGGATTGTCCTACAACTTCAGGTAACTGTTATTCAGATTTTCTTATTGTATCAGCAAACGGAGCAATTACTTCATCAGACTAGATCCCAAAAACAAACAAATGATTCTTGACCGCCTAGTCTCTATTGCTGAGGTGAGTTTTAGTAGTCTTGGTAACTGTTTATTAGACTTGGGGCGGTGCTGAAAATGGATTTGGGCTTGCAGCCTGTTGTGATCCAAAGCATGTAAGCCTCGAATTTATCTTGTAATTTTTTTTAGTTCCCAGAAACTGCCGGAAATGTCTATTTTGAGTACAGACCAGAGCCCCCTGCTGGCAGTTCGTCGGCTCAGAATTCTGTAGGCTCAAACGAGAAGACATCACCTTCAAGCACTGGCGGAACTATTATTCTTCAGGCCCTTCATCGTAGGAATCAGTCACCATCTGAGATAATGGAGGAGTTACTGACGCAACACCAAGTGCCTGTATCTCAACAGATGGCTCTGTTCTCTCGAGTTCGGCTAGCAACCTACTTTGCTGAGCCAGCGCAACGACATAAGTGTATACGTGCCAGACTTCAAGCATTATCTATCTTGTGTAAGTCAGATTATTTTCGTAATAAGGCTCGGTTTGTTATGCCAGGAGCACCTAATTTGGTTCGTATCCAAGTACCCAACTATCTATGACTAAGAACATTGAAGAATGCTGTTTTTATACTTAAAAAATCCCATAATTTTATAAGTCTGTTGACATCAACAACTTAAACTTCCCGACTCGGTGTTCTAATGTTTCTTATCCAAGTTGAAGGTACGTGATAAAAGCGATATAGTAGAATAAAGTTGGAAATTCCTAAAACTGTTGTAGATACCCTAAAGCTATTACGATTGATGTCTAACCTTTGGTCTTTATCGTTCTAAGTATACCCACTCATAAGTTTATTCATATCCTAAAAGTAACAAATTTACAGGCGAATACCATATCTTAGCGTAGGTTCTCGTGTTTTCCAGCAATGAAGCCATAAAGATAGGTGGACGCCAATGCAAGCTAAGGTATTAACGGTTTGAATTGGATCCCTCATATTAGTTAAGGAACATATCAAGCAGGAAAATAAATGATTGTAATAATAAGATTTGGAATCCCTAATAGTTGACAGGTGTGGAGATCTTCTGCACTCAGCATGCGGAACAAGATACGGATTTTCAACACCAACGTCAAGTCAGTGCTCTTGTATGGTTCAGAGACTTGGCGCGTCACGAAAGGCATTCCCAATAAACTACAGACATTCATCAACAACTGCTTACGCTCGCTACTGGAGATCAGATGGCCAGAAAAAATAAGCAACAAGGAACTCTGGGAACGAACCAACCAAGAACCTATCACGCAACAAATATGCAGGAAGAAGTGGAGATGGATTGGCCATGCACTGAGAAGGCCGACTGAAGACATCACGCGTCAGGCCAGTTGCTCGAGTGGAATCCCCATGGGAAGCGACGAGTTGGGTGTCCAAGGTGAGGGTGACATGGAGGAGATCGTGTGAGGAGGAAATGAGAGCTTCTGGGCTGTCGTGGGACCAGGTTCAAAAGATCTCAGAGAACAGAGGTCACTGGAGACGTGCTACTGAAGCCCTATGTTCCACTAGGAACCCAAGGGACTAATAATAAAAAATAATAATAATAGTTGACAGATGGAAAGCATGTTTGCAGTTCACAGGGTACGATTTACAGCTTTTTGATTATATAAGACCAAAGAAATAATGCGCTTTGATCATTGTATTTTTTACCCAGTAGGTTGACGTACTTAGTCCATAGGAATCTGCAGCCAAACTTCGGTCCCATTAAGTTGATGGCGTTACCTATTGAGTGCTAAATATTTAGTTTTTCATAAGCTTATGAAGATAATGGGGTACTGTGTCACTGGAAATTCCTATTCGTGTAGCTCATTTGAAAACTTTGGCGTGGCACAGAAAACAAGGAAGCTAAATCTCGTTTGGATAAGTATTTATGGAAATGTTCTAAATCTGTGATGGAATATCCACATTCGATGCTTGTCATAACGAAGACTGAGACTTCTTTTTCGGCTTTATTACTTAATGATTCTCAGCATATTTTACTGTCATGATTATTCTTATATGAATTAAACTTGATGCATTCTATTTTTTCAAAGCATACACTTTTGAAGTCGATGAACGACATTTATATCCCAGCCTGCTGGACGAACTTGTAGAAGTACTTGGTTTGCCAGATGATCAATATATGGGGATCAAAGCATGTGCTCTCCGAACAATGACTGCTATAGTTAATTCTCATCGATTGGGTATAAAGTAAGTTAAATAACCACTGCCTCAAGAACTGCTTTGTTTATTCGCCTAGTGAAATAACATATGCACCTGTAATGCGCATTCTCTCTTAGGATAAGCGGGTATGGTTTTTCATCTGACTCCACTTGTAAGAACATGGAGTCACTTACAAGGTAAATTGGGTATGAAATCCGGTAAATTATAAGGTTGTGGCTCGCGTGTTTAGGCATTTAACTTTCAATCAAGCCAGAACTCTATAAAACCTACGGAAGTTTAGTTGACCAGGTGGTATTAGTGCTTGCATAAGAAGTTTGTCTGCCTGCCGATTGCAGACTCGCTCGATTTATATTGAGCACCGCGTGAGATCTTTAGATGCAAACGTTCAAACCTTCAGATAAGTTGTTCCAAACAAATAAAGAAGTTAAGTGCATTTAAAGGTGTAGTTCATCTGCAGGAGAGTTTGGATAAGGGAAAACGATTGACGACTGTAAATAAACCGAGAAAGCAAACCACAGAGTGCTAGCCACAAGTCTGGTCCCAGTCCTAGAAATAGCTCAAAGTACTTGCTGGTTAGTTCTTCTTTGAAAGAATTGAATTTTTCTACTTAGAATTTGATAAAGTAGTGAGATTCCATAATGATGTGAGCCTATCGTATGAAACCTATCAGTTTTTCTCGCTATCGGTTTCACACCCACAAATAAGTATCAGCATGAATTGCTGTTATTATCATGATAAGCATGTGTAAGCTTCAGATGCTTGGGTTTAGTTGTAATTGCATGCTGGTTCAAGTTGCCACGTTTTATGTCAGTCTAATAAGGAAAGGCGAGCAAAATCAAGGGAGAACCTCGCACTTAATTTGCCACACTTCACAGAAGCATGCAAAGAAAAGTGGTTAGAAAAAGACTGATGTCAAAGTATAAAAAGGTGTTTGAGAGGAGAAAGAATTTTAAAATGAAGTACTCATGCTTCGGAAGATGTCAAATAGTGAACACAAAGTACGGCAATCCTCCATCGGTCCTCTTCAAGTATAGCTGTCAGCAATCTGATCTATTTGTGTCCATCATCTGTTTAATGTCGGTGAACGCCATGTGAGATAGTGTCTCTCTGTATGCTTGAGGTTAACGCTGACCACAAACAAGTGATTGTCAGAATAGAATTGCAGTAGACGATTACCGTTGTAGGTTCGTCGGCATGGGATTTGGTAGATGCTGCTCAGATATCTTTCCGATTGGCTCAGATTTCTTACTTAAGCATCCAAGTCGCCTGCTGTTATGCCTATTTCTGAACGCTTTGCTTTCTATAGCAAAATTGACAGCTTTTGTTGGAATTTATCCTTTTCATCATTCGAACGGCAGTAGTTGAGTGCGTCGTTGGGGATTACATATAGGGATTGGCGAGTCTCACCCTTCACAGTTCTTATGAATCTATTCAATCAGATGGCTGTCGAATGGTATCCAGTTGGGGTATGCACTTTCTTTCCGAGTACTTAGTGTTATGCTTGCACGAATGAGTCCACGAGAGCTAGCCATTGAGTCCCCATATATTGATAAGGTATATTTTAAAGATTCACTGCAATGGCTAGGTGAGGTCAAGTGGGTAACCAGACTTGGGTCCTGTATACGTGTCCCAGAGACAGCATACATACATAGCTAGAGATTGCAGAATTTTGGCGAGCGATGCCTGCTGTCTGAGTTGGCATAAGGTTCGGGATTTGAAAGGTGCAATATGAAGTCGACGACAGGGTCATAAGAAACTAGAAGTAGTGTTTTATCTGCAATAGGCTAAGGAAGTAGTTAGAGGCATAGTATTGGTGTCAAGAGGTGAAGACAAAAGACGTAACAGGTAAGAAGAATGGGTTATGCTTAATGACTGGGTCTTGTATACTGCTGGAAGCGTGAGAGTGGTCGACGCTTCCCCTTTGCTTTTTCAGGTTGCCTCGAAGAGGAAAAGGAGAACTTTTGTGTGACTGCAGAATTCATGGGACATCTGCTTGAGACCTGTCACACAGCATGTTTCAGATTGTTGGTATACGATTTGATTGTTCTAATACCGGGTAGAAAAAGCCCATACTGCCGGCACTGGAAGACCATGTGGCAGGGAGCAGTGGTATTTTTGGGGCGGACCTTTTCTAACCTTCCGTTCCCTACTAAGGAGACAGCACCAGCATGGTACTGCTTGTCTTCCACTGAAAATACCTTCCTGCTATTTCGCCTCATCCAGCTAGCAGCGGGACTTTGCCCTCGAACTACCATCATAGCGTAGCAATTTATACTATAGCGGTAACTGCTTTTCATCTTACCACTATTTGAACAGACCTTTCTGGCGTGGTAGGACCTCAAATAAAAAGCGATCCACCCAGTATATACCTCGTTGAGTAATTTGGATGTGCAATCCCGACCATGACGTGAAGGTAGCAGCAACCAGTTGACAAGCAGTAGTAGAAACAAGGATGTAAAAGTAGAATTGCCACTTATAAAGAAAGGTAATGGGAAAAACACATTGGGGTAAGAAGTACAGCTGTAAAGTTAGATGTCTAAGGTTGGAAAAATAAAGTATGAATGCTTCTGGATTACTGTGATGGGTTCCTAGTCATATTGTCTTGTGTTGAAACAATTTTCCCAGGTTGTATGTATCTGAGTTAATTGAGTGAAATAACGTCGGATGCAGGAGGCTACTCCACTGACCAAAGTTATCTAACGTTTGAACAGCACAACAATCAATTCTTGTTTTTTGTATTATTCTTTCCGTTTGTTACTAGTTGGGGTTCACTGGTCGGGTCTACTGGACTATCCAGTTATCATGGTGTTTTGCCTAATCTGACCAGAAAGTGGATCCAAGGCCTTGTAGATGGTTCGATTAAA
The DNA here is from genome assembly GCA_944470555.2 of Heterobilharzia americana. Lineage (NCBI taxonomy): Eukaryota > Metazoa > Platyhelminthes > Trematoda > Strigeidida > Schistosomatidae > Heterobilharzia > Heterobilharzia americana. Next base: position 68,196,718 of record OX104129.1, on the reverse strand, counting down.
GCTCCAGCCGGAAGCACAAATCAGCATTTCACAACTGCTTTACTGTCTTTCTTATACCATCTAGCTTGTTATGAAGAAAACGTTGGTCCAGGTAAGTGAATTCGTTATATTCTCTGTTATTTGGATTTTAGGTATTACACAGAGCACAACGCTTAGTTCTAGCGGTATTCTGGACACTATGATGCAGCTTATTTCCTGGCACACACCACACAATGATTACTTGAGTTATGTCACAAGGGCAGTTCGTGTGACTGATCAAATCCTTATGAGTATTTCATCAAGTCGTCAACATGTCGTCAGTATTTTGGTTGATCGGTTAGACTACGAGGTTGAAGTGGTTCTTCAGGGTGATGTAAGTACTTCGCATACGTTCATTTTTATTTTGGATTTGGAGTTTCGTGGGGATTTATTAATTTCAGGTTGGTATCCATCATGAACTGACACTGGTTGGAGAAACATTGTAAACCTGGGAGCACTGGACAGCTGTTTTTTCCCAGTGTGGGACTTCGAAAGTGCGCACCTACGACCCTGCCAGAGCTACATGAAATGTTTATAATTTTCGAGTATGTACTTTCACGCCCATTTTCAAGTGGGATGGTATTAGAAGTGCTTCTAGAGACAATTCTGACCCAATAATTCTGCTTAGAATGTAGTAGTAGTATAGTGGGCGTTGCTGATAACAACGGATATAAGTAGTATATATCGAGAGGGTCGCAGGAATCCTAGAGAATTACCGGCAGTGGGTAAGGTTTCTGCCAAGAGCAACGCAGGGGACAACATAGGCGTATTACAGGGGATGTTGCTGATAAGTGTATGAAGAGCCAGTCAAGAGCAAATCGAGACAGGAACGGAGAGGAAACAAAGACGTTTGCAAATGGCTGCGTTAGTGCAAGGAGTACTATATGTAACCACTACCATTCCAATTGTTCGTAATAAACATTCTCTCGTCGAGTTGTCTTCTGTTTCTTCAGTAGTAGTAGTGAGTTGTTGGTAGAACTTTTGACGAGTGGATAATGGGACAGGTCAGTAAGTAAGTAGTGTAGAGATAAGTCTTCGACGATAGTAGGTATGTTCAATCAACCGGGTAAGATAAAGGTTGGAAATAATTCCACTAATTGGCTTCAAGTTGCACCACTAAACCTGACAGCTGAGAATAATTGAAGTTCTATGGGTCCTTTAGCAATGTGTTTTGTGTGGGAGTATCACTAGTTAAAAGATTTCTATGTTAGATGCATAATTTTAGGTAGGGATTGGGTAGGATAAGCTAAAATAGCTTTGATGATTCATTGGTTGAGACATAAACTTAGCGTGTCTAGTCACTGAGTTGAACAAAGGTACAATAAAGTGAAGCCTATAAAAAACCAAATAGCAATACCACATTCTCATAGATACATTTACCCAATAGGGTCATTAAGCTTGAAAATTCCCAAACGACGTGATACTGGATATTTGTTTAACTGATGTCCGTAGTCTTTGTCTAAGCTTCTAATACATTACTAAATATTTGTTTTCTAATATCTCAGTTGTTCCCATTTCACCTGTAAAACTTCATACCTTTTCACGAAATTGCTGCTGAAAAGCTTAACAATTTAAACTTGCTGAACTATTGTTCTGGGGTTCTTCGCCCACGCCTATCCTACGTTACTTTTTGATAACTACTCGTTCGACGACTACACTAAATGGTAGTTTTATTTTCCAGTAGTTATTGATCATGTAGTGCCTAATGTGAGTAACAGTACGCATATGTTGTGCTTGATCAGATTTTCAAGTTATTTTCTCGTCGGCTGAATTTTACATTCACAATATCTCATTGTTTTGTTCATCAACATCCTCCCGTCATTCCTTTATTGAAGCATCTTTATTAATTAATAACTAATGTATACTACTGTTTTATGCACTGTCACACTTTCGATTTGAAGACTCAACTTCTTTTTATTCATGAAGCTTTAAACAGTCAAGATTTTTGAACTTGTAACTGTCCAAAGATTTCTTGGTATATCTAATAAGATGCAAGTCCTTGTCTTTTGTTGAAATACAGGATTCTTTCTTCGATAACAAAACTCATCCCATTTATTAGCATATGCTTATTAACTGATAGAAGTATTCTGTTAGTTATAACAACTAGGTAAACAGTATATCATATACCTCATTGATACACATCTATGTACTCTTCCCAGTGTTCAGTTATCTTTTCACTTCCCAAAACATTTCAGCCTAGTCTGTCTTAAACTGATCGTTTGTGTTTTGGTAATCTGTATTTATCCAGCAGAAGTTAAACGTTCCTGATGTTGAACAAACCTTGAATACACAGCGCTCTGGACTCATGAAATCGATTCTCAATCTTCTCAAACGTCTTTGTTTGGATGCAGAATGGGGGGAGGTATTGCACTCAGTTATGGATGAGAACTTACCGTCGGTTCTGCGTCGAATTTTCCTCAATAGTTCCAGTCATTTCACTCCACATCTGTCACTTTTTGCTATGGAAACAATTACCAACTATCTGTACACATACCCATCTCGCATTTCAGCCATGCAGGTAGGTGACACTATTTGTCACAGCTTACTTGTTTTTCAGGTTTTGCTGATAAGGTCATTTATTTAAATCTGGTTCAGATACATTTTCTATTGATTTTGGTTCTAACTCTTCAGAATCATTAGAGGATAAAGTGACTTAGTTTCTTAAACCTATTTTCCAGAGAATCACTATTAATAAATCCCTAAAATTGAATTTCATTTCATGGCTATTTGCTCCTTTGGGGATATTATTTATCAGCTTAAGCGTATCACTGTCAAGCAGTGGGATCTTGGTTCTGATCCCATTCCACTTATATTGACCTTGACAATCGGATAGTATAATAAACCGTCAGACAATAAGCGTGGCTCATTGTATTACATTTTCTATTTATCCTCCGTTAAGGACTAGATTGCGCTTTTGAATACTATCCCTTTTTTCAGATTCAGTGTTTCTTTTCTTGAAGAATACACTTTCATATCATTCAAGTTTACATGTAGGGACTACATTTAAGACTCACTGTAGGTATTTAATACATAACTCATCGTTGTAAAAGGTTTTTTTCTGTTAAGTAGTTTTAAAATAATTCAGAATATTAACTTCAGTCGAAGTGCTACATTGCGTTGAACACGTAGAGATTAATGTTTCAAACTATCTTTTAGGTGTAGTAGTAGTCTGCCATTTAAACCAACGTGACTGGACTTAATATGCCTCCCGTTTTGTAAAGATTGAGTTTTCAAGTCTCATGTTTAGAAATAGAATCTAAAACACTTAGGGTAGTGAGCTTTATAGACCTATGCAGCGGGGAGTCAACTATATTACGTGATGATCCGTATATAACACGCCATCTGCTATCTCTTTACTCACCGTTTTCTCAGTATGTTGTTTAGATAGAACAGTTAATTTGTTACGCGAAGAGTCATTTTAAGTGTTCCACAAAAAATACCTGGTAGCATCTCCCTTAAATCTTCACGATATCCAGAAAGTACAGAAACGAAAATAAAATGTAGTAATGAAGCGAATCGCACTCAGCAGCCGTCTGTAGATTCGTGCAGTAGACAATGAGCCTCACCTATTGTGTGAGGGCTAGTAATACTACCTTGCTGTCCTAACCTCTGTAGGTGGGGCGGGATTCAAGCCCGTAACCCACTGGTCGATAGTCATCTCTCTAAACCACTGAGCCACAAATCCATACGGAAAATGTAAATAGAAAGATAAGCATGAGCATACACTTTTCGGCCGTAAAAACTGTCTCCAGCACATTGAAATGAGTATTTCTGCGTACGGCTCGGAAACATGTTGCTGCAATTATACAACCAACAGTTAGTGTTGGTCGCTTATTTGGATACTATTTTATACTGTCCAATATAAAAGGGAGTTCAGTGCTTCTCACTTGTCGGAAGAGTTTCAAATTTTTCGACATAATATACGCTACTGTCAAGCTGAAGTTCATCTCAAAATTATCATTAATTTATGTATAGAAAAATTTATTTGGTTTCTGATCATGTTTTTTGTTAAAATACACATATTTCCTTGCCTAGATAGACATTGTTTCTTAAAGTCCGCGTCGCGTAGGGGTGATTATAAGGGTTACCTAGAAAAAGTTAGCCAACTGGTAGTCAGTTTACAATGGGAAATAATCACATGGTAGTTAAGAGAAACAATCTACTGTGACTAGTAATAGAGGTTAGTTCCCCTTTTGTAAACGTCACCACAGCCGCAGCAACTTTTTTGTTTAGGAAATTTGTATAGACGTTTTGATATTACTAAGCTGAATGAAGCAGCTGAGTACTTACAAAGAACCTCCAAAATTAATCGAAAAACAACTATAAAATAGAGAATACGAGAGAGGCTAATCAGTTGTGTAATTATATTTACTAGTCTGTGAGATGAAATTTAAACTAGTCACTAAGGAAATTATTACTAAGACCATGTTCATTTCTGTTAGATCAGCTTTTATCATGACTTCTCAACCTTTCATAACCATAGTTTTGAAGTGACGTTTCGTTTCATATTACTGCATATCCGGTAAAATTCAGAAAGATCTAGACTTTACATAATTCAGTGGCCAACGTGATTATCATGCATCTATTACTAGAATATAAAAGCACTAACATTCTCGTCTTTCCTTGAAACAATTTTCTCTAAAGTAGTAGTACTACTTAATCCATATTAGATTAGTCTATTTTATGTAGCACACAGTGGTTTATCAAGTAGACTGATCTGATGTTGAGTTATATTCTACCACAGGGCCTAGATTATATTCTTACATTAATACATCTTCATCTTATTGACTGAATTGTTTCCTGACAGTCACTTTAAACAAAAGTCGGGTAAGGGTTCTGTTAGTCTAGAGTACCTGTCTGATTCCTTAGCCGATTAAAAAAGATTATCTTAGAGGTGTTCCTTGAGCGATCACTATTCTTTTAAATCAACCTGTTTTCTAATTCTCACAAGTTTTTGTCTCAGGTTATTTCCCGGAAAACATTCTTTTAAGTAGTAGTATTTATCAGAATAAATCATTGGTGTAAAGATAGGACCAGCATCGTGAAATGATGTGAATGGTGTCGTCGCTTCAGTAAATAAAAATAATTGGCAATTTACAGTCAGATATGGATATTTTCACTTCATTAGTGTGTTTTCTTATTACATTTGTCTTTAATAAAAAGCCGTTTACCTTTTTTCGGAGTATTTTAGAACTTAGACTAGCATTTAGCACATACTACACTGTATTTAGTAAACAAACCGTCCCCCTAAACAAATCAAATTTATTACATCGTTATGGAACCAATCTTCTCCATCGGGAGTACACCTTGTGATGATAATGAGTTCACTACCAAATCACATTACTGTTGTCGTACAGTATGTAGTATGTATGATTTAGTGGTGGAAATTTACAGCATTGTCTATGTTGTTAATAATGCGCTAAACCGAACGGATTTCTTTTTGTCGATTTCTTAGAATTTATATAGTAAACTGGTCATTGCAAATATTTCAATTTGATCTATCAATCAGAGTAGATTAACTCATGGCGTATTCCTAGATGTACATCTGAGTTGTAACAGCATGTGTTCTTCTTGTCGAACAAGTGCACATCTCTATGTTTATATATGAATTTTGCGAACTATTTGGGCGACAGCAGTAGTTGCAACGGCAGAAACAGTAATAGAAGTATAACTGGGAAAGCCTTAGCCTTCTCTTCAAGAAAATACATAATCTATATTGATTTTAAATAGAATCTCATGAAGCTAAATAACTTGAATCATTTTGTTTTGTTGTTCTGCTTATTTTATCGCTTTTCTCATGTCTCACAGGTATATGCACACGATGCGTGTTAGCTGTTTGCTTATATCACATGACAAATGTGGTATTCATTGAGTTATTAATAAGTAATCTTATTATTGTATGAGTACTACTACTTTTGGTGTGCATCTCTGTTCGTCTTTCATCACCACCTACCTATGCTGACTGATTAGTTGTAATTGGTGTGCATGTGGAAATGGACGCTTATCTTGTGTTGTGAATCGATTTTATAACTTATCATGTTTATAGACTTCTCCAGATACCTGTGTTTCATAGACTGGCGGTTGAGGGGTGGTAATTAAAGTTAAAACGGAAAACCTGCCCACCGGCAGGATTAGAATCAGCGACTTGCCGTCACCCAAATTTTCACTCCGACTTCAACAAACGCCGCCTACGTTACAGTGTCTTACGACCTAGTTGGAAGCATTAACTTTAGCATGTATGCAGTCCAGTTAATATAATTGTGGTATCAGTTTTTCTCCTGATTCCACATCAATCAAACCATATTTGTTATCGGATAGCGCTAAAATATTTTACTATTCTCGTGGTTATAACCAGTGTTTATCATATGTAATGTATTCATGGTGCCTGTTATTAATGCATCTGAAGACTTCTAATATAATTCCAGCTGGAATTTTTTCAAGGTGTAATATATGTATCTGAAATATCTGTGAAAGTATATTGCTGTTAATACAAGTTGGTTCAAAACTTTTTTACAGGATAAAAATATTACAACAGATATTTTGAAGGCTTTAACTGAACAACCATTACCTCAAAACCGTGACTTTCTTGTACAACTACCAGCTTTGCTGAATACTTTGGCTCTAAATTCTCGAGGTATTGAAGCTATTCTGTCAAGTGGTGTAATTGGGCGGTATCTGAACACTTTGGTTTCACCAGAATATCTTTCAACCATGAAAACGAAACGTGTTCGTGATTTTATGTCACAAATTCCGTATGATATGCACTGCAACTCAGGTCAAAATTTATCTAACAGTCTCACAGCCAGTCAGATGAGTAATGCTGTCCACGAACTACTTCGGTCGCATGCGGAGCTCAAACCTGTTGTTTCTAAATATGCCATCTCTGTGAGTTGTAGTTTGAACAGTTCACTGATACGTTTGTGTGCTATAAATTAATGAATCAGTCAACATCAATGTCTTATTCTCCTGATCTTTTTCTTATCTTTAAGCTCTCAGTTTCGTCTCAGTATCATAGCATGCGGTTATTCAGTTTTGTAAGGAGGAAAAACTTTCATCACTAGTCGTCCTATCTTGTAGCAGGCATTGTTAACCGAATGTCAGTTATATTTAGCCATGTGCATAAGTCATTACTGTCATACTCCCATTTCACATACTTTGCCTAGGATGAATAAAATCAAAGGGTAAAAGGTCGGTATCAGAAGCTTCCTATATGAATATCATTACTAGCTTACACTTTAATGCTCTCCTAATAGATTCACCCTTTGACTATATGTGACAGAGCGACGAAAAACTATACACAGGAGTGATCCAACCCTCAATGTCCTCAAATTTTTACAAATTAGTATAGATTTTGCATCATATGTTATGGATTTATTTTATTGTTAATCTCCTTACTCAAGGGAATTAATTGTCTTGATTGATGAGGCTTATTCGATCGTTGAAATAAGCGCATTTTGTCAGGGAAGCTCGAAATCCATAAGCAGTCCTTTTAAGATCTCCAGTTTCTCCCCTTAGAAGAAAATAGAAGCAGTCACTTTACTCTAAAGTTAATCAGTTCTTACATGTGACACTTTAATATCAGGGATCTGGATGGCTTTGTCAGTCTTATACTAGATTGTCGTATATATAAAAACTCTGTACAGTTATACAGCCAGATAAATCAGTCGGTGAGCATACTTACTGTTTTTCTTCTGTTTCATCTGTTCTACCTAGGAAAATGATGTAGAAAAATGTGTATTTCCTTCCCCATTCCTAAACTCTAGATAAATAATCCACAGCAATATGACTGAGAGAAAACTTCCAACCTTTTAAACTCTGATGCAAAGTTCTATGTTATTCGTTCCACGAACTAGCAGATCGATGAGGAAATGAATCAGTTCAACTTGCCAAACTTTGCAGCAGTATGCAAAGAAGAAATAGATAGAAAAAGAGGGACAAAAAGGTAGTCAAAAATGAATGGGAGATGAATGACAATAAATTACGGAAGATTACTGAGTGTTCAAGAATTCGAAGATGACAAAAACTGCATACATGTGCCACGGTAACCGATTGTGCGCAACATCAATCGTAGTCTCCGACCAGCAATTCATAACATCTTTAGAATCCCAGCCCGTACTTGCGTGCATCACTCCGACTAACAACCATAAACGCTATAAACTGGTGTCTTGTCTTAATTTATCTGTCTTAGCCTTCTTTCAACCCAGTCTTACTTAAGCTAACATCGGTTGTTGAGGCCGTTAATCTTACATCATTCAAAACACATTTTCAAACCACACCTCAGTTAGTGAAGGTTTATAACTTCATAGGTTGACACACCATCTTCGTCTGGTACTCTGAACCTAACTTTAAGATTGCTCACATAGTCATTCTTCTTAGTGTCACCGCGTCTGCAACTTAGACGTCAGGTGTAGATTTTTAGACAGAGAAAGAAAGTCGTTTAATGAGGTTATGAACCTTCATCAACCCAGGTGACTGAGACATATGTTCCGCATGCCTAGTCACGGTTCGCCTCATCCCAGAATGTTGAACGGAGTGGATTCAGACCGAAACAAGGTTAGAAGTGACTAGACTAAAACGTAGCATCAGTCCATGAAGTCCTTTGACTAATGGTGTTAGTCGTGTAAAAAAATATAGACTTCCGGCTTGCAATCCGTGTGACAACAGAAACCAGTGGTTAGAGACTGTGAGAACATGGGTGAAAATCGACCTCAGGGGCACAGATGTATCCACACATTCTCTCCACCTTAGTCGTCATACTGAATTCGGTATTTTCCTATTCCTCTCTCTTTTACTACTTTTGACCTCTTTCTTCTTTGCTTCTTTATCCCTCATCTTATTGCTTCCTCGCTTGATGTGGTGGTATGAGGTGTGGCAACTTGAACCGTTATGTTGTAATGCTTGATCCCACTTTAATACTGTCTGTTATGGTAATTCTACCACGCACGAAAGACTTAGAAAGACCAAGGTAGGACCTCATAGAATTGTATCGGTCCAAGCTACCACAGCTCACAGCAGCATGCAAAGAATAAGTAGGTAGAAGGAAAATGATATCGAAGTGCATACGTTTATGGGGGAAGGAAGAATTTGAAGATGAAGGTTAGTAAAAAATTTCATGCCTGCACCAATGCGACAAATTTTCGACCATTTCACCAAGACTCTTCAGCACCGAATTCTATCGTCTGGGGGGACCTTAACCAGGCAATCTACGTCTCTATGCATAACATGGCTCAGTCCAGCAGTCATAAACTTTGCACACTGGTGCCACATCTTGATGTGACCACCTTGAGCCTTCTTTCAACCTGGTGCAATTTACCCTAACATTACCCGTCCAGATAGGTGGTGGCTTGGCATGCGTAACACGGTATCCAAGCCACCTCACTCAGTGTAGGTTCACAACCCCACTGATTGACTTTTCTTCCTCACCTAGTATTCTTTGGATAACTTTGACATTGTTAAGATGGTGATTCCATCATACGTGAGCGAGACTACAAAGACATCTGTGTTCGAAACCGTTTGATCTCTTCATGTCTTCATTTTTCGATGGCAATGTTTCACAAGCGTATAACAGGATAGAACGGACTGCAGCGCAGTATAGTCGTCCTTTAACAGATGATGCGAGCCTCAAATATGGAACAGTCTCTGTATCTGAGTTGAGATTACGTCAACAACCAACCGGTTCGGGTTCAGACAACTTCCCAAGTGAGTAAAGTGGTCAACGGATCCCACCAGTTCTCTTCCTATCATTAAACTGAAAGTACTTGCAGAGCAATCCTGAAACATCATCTTACACTTGACGGGTGCCAAATACATACCAAACAGACAGATTTTCGCTGAGGTGTTCAGAATACTTTGCATTTTGTCAACATCACCTAACGGGATAATGTCATCTGCGTATTCCAAGTCAAAGAGTTCTCTTCAGGTAGTAGATCAGTTTCTGTGGAGTCAGAAATGCCTAAGCAGGAAGGTTGATGACAGGGCATCTCTTACCGACGCCATTGGTTTTCATGAATTCAGATGACAACTTTCCATAATCCGTTGCGTGACTGCATGAGTTCGAGTAGAGGGCTTTTATAAGCATCATATACTTGCTCGCCACTTCCTTCACACACACTGCCACAACACCTCACGGTCTACAGTCAAATGCCGCCTTCGGCACAAAAATATGGTAAGTATCGGCTATTGGTTGGTAAGTTTACCTGTGTTCCAGAACCTGTCGGAGGGAGAAAATATGATCAATTCACCCTCGTCCAGCTCAGTCTGAAACTTGTCTGGTTTTCTGGAGTTCGCTTTTCTCAAGCTCCAGTTGGTTGTCGGATAACTATGGATTCTGGGGTCTTGACCACGCTCTTAATTAGACTGATTCCTCTATGATTGTTACAAGACGATTTGTCTTCTTTTTCGTAGACAGGAATGATCAATGAAGTAGATTAGTGTGATGGAACTGCCTCTGATTCCCATACGTTTCCCAATACCTAGGTGTATTTTAATCAGTTTCTTACCTCCACCATTGAAAACGGGTGAAAAACCACCAGACTCTGGGAATTTACACTGTTGCGAGTTTGAAACGTCTTAGTGCATGAGAATCATACAGCGATTGTAACCGCAATACACCGTTTTTCCTGTACGGTTTTTCTGGCTTCACAGTTTTCTGTCCTCACTACACATATTTCCTGTTCACTTGTTTGCTTTTATCAGTGCATGAGACTTATCTGTATCTGTATCTGACCATTATGTCACTTATATAGTTTTCTTGATCAGTCTTGACGAAAATCTTTTTCCAGTATCATACAGTGTAGAATTGCAAGTAGTCTAACTAGTTTATAATGTTTCATGTTCCCACTCCCTGTAGTCTCCGTACAAAACTTCATTAGTCGAACGCATTTTACTAAATAAGGATACAATAAATTAAACATAGTATTACATTCTTTTTTCTTAGTGTTTACGTCATGTTGTGGCTCTTGGGAAGACACCAGCGACGCTAGTATCAGAAAACGCGTCATTTAACTCTAGTTATTCCGAAATGTCAGCTTCTACTCGAAATGCTGACGGTTCCAGCATACTTACGTCGGTAGATATCAGCGAAACAGCTCGTGGTATGCAAAGATCGTCAGCGAGTACCAGCCAGTCAATTGCAGAAGCACCATTGAGTATGAGTAATATCCAGCATTCTGTTAATGTCACTGAAGAGGATGTGGTAATGTTATCTGGTGGTGAGGATGAAGAGGATGACTATAACAGTGATATTGACGGTAACCAAGATAGACAAACAAATACACGTTCTGCAAATGTCCAAGTTGAAACTATTGTTTCTAGAGACGCAATACCTATAACTAGCATGGAACCATCTGCTGAATGCAGAAGATTGTCAGTCACAGAAGATACTTCTAGCGCTGTTTCTTCAGAGGCTCCTTCAGTTCCTCCTAATTTATTTCTGTTGGACTTCATGTTGAATATGGTAAGTCATGACTATTATTGTAGATGTATTTACTGGAAAAATCCTCCCATTATTTATTGTAAGATACGTCTGGTCACCTTCCTTTTCTGTAATACTTTAGAAATATGTGTATTCTGTAATATCAGTTTGCACTTTGTTTTAAAATTTCCCCTGTAGAAAAAAATTACCTTTACACATACAGCAGCCTTGGAAACTACTTGTGTGCATACCATAGCTTAAATTTAAATTGTATGCTGTAAAGTAGTCAAATAAATCACCTCAAAAGTCTATAAACATATCTTGAACCATTTACTTCAGACATCATGGCTCCCTTGAGTTTGAACAGTGCAACAGCAAAGACTATTGAATAACAGGATGAGCTCATTTTATTTCATGACCTTTCATCAGCTGCAAACAGCCTATAATCGAACATTTTACCCAAAAAGAGACTGGTCAATCGTTATTTACCCTGAAAACTTTATATGATTTTTTTCAAATGTATGTATGTAGTCTTCATTTTTTTCGATTGCGTCATCTCTTCATCAATTACTTACTGACTGTCTTGGTTGCATTGTGTTCTCTGATCTGCTTCTTTTAATCATGGAGCTTTCATCATCCTTCTAGACGACGTCAGCACTAACTTCAGTATGAAGTGAGCTGACTGGTAATCACTCGACCAGACGTTTTCCCAGTTTTTCCATGCGATTCCGTAACCTACTAGCTCTTTAATAAACCCTTTTTTATACTCTTATTTGTTTGTTGTTCCGCCCCCTTTCCACAGCTCCAGGATTTTTCCCCCTTTTAGATATAAGTTACCATCGGTCTTGACTAAGGTTTGTAATTATTAATCCTATTTCCCTTGACTCATTATCCGATTATTAATCCTAGATTTCAAATCACTTATTTCTCTATGTTGTGTCATTATTACTACTAGTACTTAGTTTCAGTTGTCGGTCGTTTGGAACTGATGAAAGGTCATGAAATGAAATGAGCTCATTTTAATTCAGCAAATGTCTTTGTCCTCGCATTGTTTGAATTTGTCAAGGGAACTAGTGTATGGTATTCCTTGAATTTGTTACGATGCGTTTCGTTATTTCGTACAAATGTGAAATTTCTCTTTTCTGATACAATACACAGTGGAATAGTGATAATGTTAGTGGTAATAATAATGATATTGGATGTTAGGGAGACTTGTACAATATTTATTTCGAAAGGTTCATGATACCAATACTTCAGTTGTAAAAGACATTAACCTAATGATCTGCTAGTTCAAATCTTGATCCCTATACCCCGTTTCATACAACTGAGTAGAATCAATCACACATAGTCGGTATGTTTCAACCTAGTACACAAGTTTTTATATAATCGTTTAACTTCATTCAGGAAAAATTAGTTTTTAATAAGACTTGAACGCTCATCGCACTTAATTATTCTTTGAGGCGGATTGTTTTGAGGTTATCCATGATGTTAGTAAGCCATTATCTAATGAATTCGTTTGTGGTTTCATGAAGCAACATTATTAGAGGTTAACAAAGAAGAACTGGTTAGCATTCACCACTGAACTGTTAAAGGTTTAACAGAGAGTGGATACTTTTTGACTATTCAGTGACTATGGTAATTTACTTGGTTGTGGCTAGCAGAAGATTCCAATCCAACGGGGAATTATACGCATATCCATAAGTAGTAATAACTTATGCCCGTTATACAAGAGGTGGCTATCGTGCCTCCGTGGCCTGGTGGATAATGCCTTGGCGTTTGAAGCGATGGGTACGAGGTTCGAGTTCCAGTGGGAACAACATCACTCACTGGGGTGCAGATACATCCAGCCGAGGAGTCCCAAATAGGGCGAAATGCACATCCCAGATTCTTCTGCTAGCCACAACCAAGTAAATTATCACACTTAAAAACCAGGCAACATCGAGGCATCCGCATAGGAGCCCATATGTCGATAGAGGTCGAACACTTCGATCCAGTAAAACAACGGAGAATTACAAGCATATCCATAAATAGTAAGTATTAGTGACTATTACTGAATGTTCACCAACTCATGAATTCTTCCATTTCAAGCACCTCGTACCATGAGTTTACATATGCCACTAGTCATTAAACAAACATCTGTAAGAGTAGGTTGAGAGACATTGAGAAGGTAAAAACTAAGAGCGGAGTGAATATTATTCATAGTGGGATAACTTTCATTCTTTTCTTAAACTCTTAGCCGTCGTCATCGCTCACTTGGTGATTCAAGCAAAATGTCATCAGAACTTGTAAGTTTTAGGCCTTAGATGGTGGCGGCTGTGTCTAGCATACGTAAAATGAAAAGTAACTTTTGTACATTTTACCATGGTAACGATGTGAACAAACGAAATGTTATTTTTGTGTTCAGAAACTGTCTTTTAAGGCTTGTACTCTTTGTACCGCCTGTCGAGTGAAAGTAAATGTCTTAGTCCAGTTCACGGTTATGTTCTTTTTAAGAGAGCTCCTGCAAACTTCACTTATGATTTGAAAGCGACTTAAAAAGTTCGTTGTTAGCACTCTCTTTAATGCATGCTTGAATGGCAACGTATCCTGTAGGTTCAGCATGGATACAGGAAACACCAGCCTATCGATTTCTGTCACTTTCTCCCAGCGATACACAATGAGTAGTGCATTGTTGGACAGAATAATTTATTTCAGTTACCATATTGCATTCTGATCGAAAAATGGTGCCTAGAAATGGGAATTAAAGCCTTACATCAGCTACCAAATAAAAACTGGATCCTGTTTACTGAACCTGCTGGATGTTTCTCTTTGACCCAGATTTATGCTTGACAATTTAGCTGGGGGTTGAAATGGTAATTACTGATTAGACTCCACTTGATGGTCATTTGTATACTGTTCAGTTAAGTTACTCTATAAGAAGACGGGACAATTAGAAACGGGAGTCGTTATATATTTGTGCGTAATATTATTTGGTTTCTGCGCCAAATGCAACGTAACGCCCACCTAGAATACTTGTAGTTCAGCGTAAATAGGATTCGAATACAACCTCGAGCATAGTTTTTATGAGTGCGCAAATACATCACATAATCTTCGTCTTCTAATAGCGTTATCGAAATTTTATGAGTGTATTTATATTCTAGTTAGTCATTCGATTGTGTACATTGACTATTAAAGAGATTCACTGATTATTTGACCTACCATTTCAACTTTAGTGTAAATTTCTGGAGAAACCGTTAGTGTTTGTATCACATAGTACACAGACAATGTGCCCACAGTTTGTCAGTCAAGGAGGTTTACAAGTTCTATGTGATTTAATTCGTATGCCTGGTTTGCCGTATGATTTTCCTGTTTCTGCAACTTGTGCTTCATTGTGCAAAATTTTCGAAGATTTAGCGAATTCTGTTGACCTAACTGATGTAACTAAACCTTTATTCCAGGTGAGTGTCTCTTTTTTTCGTATATAAAATGTTTTTTTTCCATCTTTATCTACTTTTTACTAGTTCACAAATATTACCGCCAGTTTTTACTAGTTGACCTTAGCGCAAATTTCATTCGTATGAGGTTCAAATAAAATAATCAGAGGTAGAAGCATGTTTTACTCTGCATTCTGCATCCCATTTCTAACTGTTGTTTTACGTATTCAAACCGGTTTCCATATGCGGAAATTAAAATAACCAACTGGTGTAAATAACCGTTATTCAGTGGGTGTAACTCAATCCATTATGTAACCTACAAGCTATTTCTTGGCTACAATTTGTTTTAATTTCATGTCAGTTATTAACTGAGCAACTTGAGGCATGTAAAGTATTCATGTTACTCGCAAAATAGAAAAACTGTAGATTTTAGTCATGAGTTCTCATGCAATTTTACCAATATGTTCATGAATTTATTATATAGTCATTTTCAAACAATTTCATACTTCTCTAAACCCAAAAGAATCGGATACTTTAACGTTTTCTGGCAGCCAAAAGGGATAATTGTATGTTAGAAGAATGTCACTCACTAGGCTGTATATCTAGTTGCTATTTAGTACGATCTGGACATAAATTTGTTCAAGAAAAGTAAACTTTGCTGATTATCTTATTTATTGCACTTCATAGGTTTAACGTGAGATAACTATGATATTTTTTGATATACTTTGGTTGCAGTACATTTTATATCTACAGAATCATTACTTGAATAAAGGGAAATCCCCATTACTACTCTCATTGATATACAACATAGTTGAGGTCTTTGCTTTATGTGGAAGACATTGTTTCAGTTCTTCCTATTTCTTGCGTTTTCTCTTGATAATCAAATTGGTCATGAATCAAATACTCTAATTTCTTATTCAGTTCACTAAATTTGTTCGCAGATACAAAGTTATCGCATCTTTATAAAGATCTCTTGCATGAATCAGGTACTAAATCCTAACTATACAGTAGGGTTTGAACGATGGTTAACAGATTTTTAACGTGCATTATTGTGCGTAATCTTACTTGGGGTTAACTGAGGCTGGTAAAACCTATTTTAAGGTTCATGAACAACTATGTTTTCACCTTCATGAGCAACTTAAATTTAATCTGAACGTATTTTATTTTATTCATCTTGGCGACTAACAGTGGAATCCAGGATGCGCGTTTCGTCTTGTTTGGGACTCGTCAGCTGGATATGCTTGCACCCCAGTAAGTGGTATTGTTCTCACAGGGACTCGAACTTAGTCCTCACCGCTTCAAACGTCAAGACGTTATCCACTGGGCCACTCGGACACGATAGTCACCTCTTGTGCAATAGATATCAGCTGTTGATATGATACTTGTAAATCCCCGTTATTTTATGTTTGATTAGTGAAAAACGGAACAACACTATTTCAAACATTAATTTTTTCTATACTCTTTCTTTTTTATTAAGTGTTTGGAGATCTCATTGGATAAGCTTTCTGCACTGCATAATTCTAATTATCCAATGGGTTCTATACTTCTACGTGAATATTTATCTGGCGAACATGAAGTGCTGCACGAATTGGTAATATTGGCTTCGGTTATCTGCATTTTGGTACAGATGATTCAGCATATTAAAACTGTATTTCATGTATCATTAGCTAGTATTTGGTTAGCTCAGAACTACTTGAAGATATTAGGGTAAGCTAAAGTTTGATTCAGAAGATTATTTTCTAAGAGTGATTTTTCACTTTATGAAACGGTCATACGAGGAGATATATGCAAACAAAATACTACGTGATCTCACTATATCAGACTGACTTGTCAGAATTCACATCATTCTGTGAATGAAGTTCTTTTTATGTACGGTTTTAGTTCAGTTATAGTCTGGGCTTCTAAATGCTTCGTTCAGAACTTTAGTCCTCTTATCTCGGCATGATCGATTGGTAACTGTTCCTTCAGTCTAAAGACTGAACTACCAGCCTACTGATTGCTTGCATACATTATTGTTTTAGACAGAAATAAGCAGTCACATATGAAAAAGATGTCAAGACGACTAAATAACTACGATACAACCATCAGTCGGTCCAGAATAATTTGAAGATCAGTATAAAACCGATAAACCCTCGCCAGTGGGATATAAAACTGCAATTCTATCCTTTATGATACAAACATCAGCACTAAGTAATACAAAATGGAATTAATGATATCAGCGGTCATAAAAAGCTTCTAGACAAAAGGGAATAAGAATTATGATAGGATTTTCAAGTTCCAGGTCAGAATCTAACGAGAATACATCTAGGTCACTAAGGTTGATTTTAAGCTATATCTCCTAAAGTTTGTAACCATCTATTTTAGTTGTATTATGGAAGCTGTCCAAGAAATCTGGCTTTCTCAACCCAGTTTAGATCAACAGTCACTTCATGAGTCGTTTGCACGTCTTTATGAGTTTATCCTCACCCTACTCTCACCAAGTTAGAATGGCTGCTTTGAAAACACAACAAGTTTACCTCCTGAGGATTCATGACCTTACCTGCTTTACCTAATACTCTGTATCTAGCGTCTGCACTGTTCACATCCAAAAGAAATGAAAGTTATGATTTCACCTGATAAGTTAGTTGTATAACATGAGCAGTTTAATCAGTAGTACTAACTCCTGTTTGTTTTCCCTATTCTCGTTGCCATGAAATCGATTTGTCATGTCCCTGTCGTAAAATCCCTCTTGAATTTCTCTCCGTACATTTGTAAGGAAGCACGTGTGTATTACATTGCTGAAAGAATAGTCTTAATGTTTCCCCTCCTATGTTATTTATTGAAGTACCCTTTTATGAGACGAATTAAAGTGCTGATGTGCTCTAGATGCAGTAAAGTTCATTTAAAAAAGACTGTCGTTTTCATACTCTACATTTGCTGAGGTAGTCTCTTGTGAAGAAATCAACCTGTGCAGTCTGATGAGGTGGGAGCCTTCTATGAGTATGTCTATAATGCGATTGACTATAAATAAGGTGGACATCCTTAATGAATACCACTCAACGTACATAACTCACCCGACACCTCACCATAGGCTCTAACACACCCATGATTGTTCCAGTATGGATCTTTCAACAGAGTGGTGTATTTAACATTCATTTCAATGAGAGACATTACCATAAGGCCTCTTGATAGACAGAGTCAAATGTCATCATCAGGTCAAGAAATGCAGACAGCGTCAGTTGTGGTGAATATATCTGTGCTCCAAGACCTAGCGGTATATGAAGATCTGGTCACCATACTTTTCATCAGGTTTAAAAACTGACTGGTTTCCTCGAGCATGCTGTTCACGAGTTGTGATTATGTGTCTGATGGCTGTAAAACCTAGAATCTTAAACAATGTTCGTCAAGGTGATTTTCTGGTCACCTCTCCTTTTTTGAAGACTGGGACAACCAGCAGTCGAGACCAGTCAAAGGGGATCATATCTGATCCCTCCATTTGGCACGTGATGATTCACTTAATATAATTAACGATTTTAGACCTCCATCTTTAAATGCTTCTTGTGCAGGTCCATCAAACATACACTCCTTTGTTTTAAGTTACTGGGAGCCTCATTGTTCTAGAAACCTGCAAGAATCCATTATTTCAAATAAATGCATTATGATCTATCAGTCCTTACTAACATTTTTCCAGCACAAATAACGTTGTCGCGTTCAGATAACCATCTAACGAGCTTCATCGTCAAGCTAGCCTTGGAATGGTTTTGCAGTTGTGATCTTCCCATATCCACTTAAGCTTATACAAATTTGCGCTCGGACCAACCTTTGTTTACTGCACATACTGCAAGTTCTCCATAAAGTGTCTGCTTTACACCAACTTTCTCCAGCGATAACTGATAGTAATATCGTCTATGAGTCCACTGTTGCCAACCGGTATCGGCAATTGACTTTCAGTAGGTGTACTGCATATTTGCACTCCACTCTATCTATCAAGACTTAGACAGCTAAGTAGTATCATTAGCCCTAATAAAATAAGTGTAACTTTCTGCCTAGTAAATCAACATACGCGTCTTGGTTGAACATTTTTTGCATGTCAACCGTCAAGTTAAAGTCGATGGACAGCACGTTAGACGGTGTCTCTCTTACGTATGAAATCTGTGTTGAATGGTGGTTGTATGAGCACAGTTTTAGTATTTGATCGTCATTACCTTTTTGTTTAGCTTGAATTTTGAAAGTATCACTTAACTGCCGTCCTGCCTGACTTGCCCATCCTAGTATCTTAAACAAAAGTTGTGTGCAAAGTTGATTTGTCTTCCTGTTATTAATATATCTTCACATGATCTGATTACTATCCGGTAGTGAGTGAGTGATACCTGGTTGTACATACAGAAAGTAATGAATAATGTCTGGAGATGTACTATTTTTGAAACAGACAAAATTAATGTGTAATCTCGCACACAAGTGCATCAGCTCAAGTTGTCACACTTCCCGGTAGTACACAAAGAACAAGTGAATAGAAAAAGAGTGATATTACAGTAGACGAAGTTGTGTGACAGAATAAGCAATTCTAAGACAACGGTCAGTGCAAATATTCAAGCTTTAGAAAACGTCAAGGAGTGAATACATCTGATTCCCAGCCAAGTCACCAAGAGTCGTCAACCACTGATTCCTGTCATGTTGGGGACCTCAGTCGGGTAGTCTACGTCTCCTCACATGGCTCAGACCAACAATCAGGAACTTTATCGACTGGTTCTACTTAATTTCACCATCCTGAACCCTTTCCCAACCTAATCCAACATCTCCTAGCATAGCACGTCGAAGTCATATCATTTTAGACACCTCAAACGTTGCAATGTACTTGGATTCTAGCAAGTAATTTGTTGACAGCAAATCAAAAAAAATGTAAGAAGAACGAGAATATTCGCACAAAATACTGTGATTAAAGATCAGAGTTCTTAACATGATCCTTCTTGATTAAGGTCAATATCCTACAAGTGAATGTCTACTAATAGCTTATCTTCAGATCTAATGAAATCATCTTCGTCTAAGCCATTTCTGCATCCTGCTTTTTACACAATGAGTACAATTTTTTAAACATTATGAATCATCTTCGTTACCTTAGCATCTATAACTAACAGTGAAAGATTGAAAATTTTCAGTGAACTCAGAAATGAGGTGCATATTTATACAGTAGGCAATGTGTTATAATTGTTTTGTGAGGCCTAATGATTGAGTGGTTTTAAAGGTCGCCCCAACAACTGATGTAACAACCAATCATGTTTCTCTGTTCTATGAAAAATGGTCTTCTCAGACAATACCGCAACCTGATTGGTTATTTTGTCAGTTGTTAGGGTGGCCTTCAAAGTCACTCCTAATGATCTACGTTGCCGCTCAGACCGTGGTAGGGAGTGGGTGGGGAGGGTTGGGCCTATGGCCCACTAGTTGGAAATCAGTTGCGTAGATCAGTGAGCTACAGCTGCATAATATTGGTATAAACGGCGCACCAACTTTCTCATCATGTTACTCTTTATTTAGCTGTATTTAATTGGCATATAGTGAGTGTGTATTTGTTGAGTCGACTTTTCACTGTCGGTCATGTATATGTAGCCTCATATAAACCTTAAAGATATTAACACTATACTGTCTAATCATTATTTCATGCCTTCTCTGCATTTATAGCCGGCTATATTTAGGAGTTTCTTGGGAGGCGGGGATTATTTTAAAAGTTCTATTTGGCGACAAAGATATAGTTGAGTCTGATATGTTAGATGGATTAAAAATATCTCAAAATTTCCAACCACAGCAATCTTCAGATCCTGGTACACAAAGCAAAGTCCCAACTGAACCAATACCTCGGTTCGTCGAAGCTTTGCACATGTATTCTCTTATCAAACAGTCAATTTCATCTGCTTCTGATGGTCAAACTACCTTTATACATAAACATCCAGGTTGGTTACTATTGTATAACCATTTAATCCATATAAATATTTATATTTTACAGATTTCATTGTAGTTAAGTAGAAGTATTTCGTTAACAAGTATCCATCATGACTTATCAATAATATTTACTTGTATTTTAGAACTTGTAAAACCACTCAACCGGATATTACACGTCACGGCGTTTCTTATCAATTCTGTCACGGAATTATTTACTGCCCTTGGTAGATTCTTCTCAAATCGTGCACAAGTGAATTACAGACGTCGTCGAGCTTCACTATTTTCAAGTGATGCTATTCCACAAGAAATGAAAGCTCCTGCTTTAGCTCAAGTTGCAGATATTCTTTCAGCTACATACGCATGGGAACCAGCTTCGAGTAGTCGTAGTCATCGAGCAGCTGCATCCTTAAATTATGCTATTCGTTATGCTTCTATTCGACTGACTAATCTGCTACTTCATGATTCTATCCAAAGGGATTCCGATTTAGGAATGGTTAGTGCCTTTTACAAGCTTAATGGAATAAATCTTTACTTCGGGTGAGTTTTGTTATTATAAAATTATTAATATGTATTAAATATACTTCCACATGAACACTTACTTAGCTTCAATTGGTATGGTAAAAAGGTTAAAATTATTATTATTATTGACCAAAAAAGTCAAAGAGACATCACATATATTCGTGTCCCGCTTGCTAGTAGTCATTAAAACGACATATTGGCAATCTGCTTGACATTAATACACTATCTGTGTAATCACACCAAACAAGAACGCTGAAAAGGTATCTGGCTTTCATTAATATTGTTTATACACACGCTTTGAATGAGCACCAAACAATTCAGGGAAACTTGACTCTGAATTCCGGTAAATAATATCACTAAACTCAATGAGTTAAAATATACGTGACAGTTTTTAGTGTGTCTGTAACTTCTCGTAATGACCACTATGAGCAGGGGTTGTGAGGATTAACACTCGTTAGTAAAGCATAGTCTGAATTGTGTGTTGTGGTATAGACCATTTAACTCACTGAAGTTTTGAAGGTTGTTTTAAACCTAGAACACCCTTACAAGTCGGTATTCATTACAATTTATAAGGGAGAAAATAAGGTATAATTATACTCCAGTGCAGGTTTCTGTACTAGGCTATGGATCGGACTTACTGTCGGAATGCTCTTCATATTTCGGTTGCCCAGGTCATAGTAGGTGAAGCGGGGTTTGAACGTGTTGATATCTCCTCCATGGAAGAAGGGAGACCTTCCTTTGATAAAAACGAAAGAATCACCTTGACTAACATAATGGCATTCGAAGATTGCATATAATTCCGTTGCCTAAGAGGTATTGTGACAGTTTTTGACTGTTAAGTGAGTGCTGAGCAAGTATATCATTTTGTTTAAAGCTCTCTAAGCAACCATATTAAAGGCTCGTGAGGGACTATCTTCTGAGGTAACCAGAGTTGTCTACTGTTAATGTTCTTATTTAACTTTATTATAAATGTGCTGATGGATATAACTCTTGAGGATCTCCAATTTCTCTGAAACAGATTTGCTATACACAGGGCAGCTGATTCACCTTGAGTACGCTGACAGCAATTCCGTTGAACAAAGAACTAGACAAAATATAAAGTTTTAGGAACGCGAATCTCATGATATTTGACATATTTTGCAACTATCGAGTATGTATTAGAATGCAACAACCGATTCCTGGATTCGAGATGTTGACTCAATTTTAGTTAACTAATTATTAACTAAACGCGTTTAGCATCTACATTATCTCTACTACTGTAAGACTTGATCGTCTAAGATTTTAGATTTATAAAGATTATAGGTTTTGGATTATGGTTGCATACATAGCATTATTGTTGTTTAGTGGGACCACATTGTACATTCTTGAAGTTGGGCTCGAAGAAAGGCAAGTTATTAGTTGCAGACACTCCTCAATGAGATAACTTTAAATTGATCACACTAATACAGATTTATTCATTCCATCCCCTTACCTTAAGTAGTTTTAACATGTTACCGATCTTCAAATCTATTTATTCGCTCCGTCATATCATTTTCGTCTCAATACTATACTGTTACTGTTCATTTTCTTATTCTGTACCGTTACGAAGTGTAACACCAACGGACACACTTCCTTGAAAGGTTCTGTATTGACCATGACCATCTATCGATCCAAAACCCAAATGTTCTTTAATAGTGAATGCATCTGCACCTTCCTGTTGAGCACTTTTTATTTTGTGATGAGCTTCGTACAAATATGGGCCTATAGTTCCTGAATATTTGTAATGCCATAAAGTCGTTTTAACCTTGGGCATTCAACTAGACTTCTTCATGTCCATCACTATCTAGATTCTGTGTTTACTCTGTTTCGTTCTTTCCTTGTACTCTATGCCTAGTAACGATTTTTATTTCCCATCTGTAACAGGTTATTTCGTCAGTTGATCAGTTTTGATTTAAATGATCCGTGTATTCGAAGTAAGTTTGTTATATTGTTGTACTGTATGGGTATTTCACGCAATTTTTTTTTTGATCGAATCTAATTTCATTTCACTTAGTGTTAATGCATCTATTCATTTTCCACACTGGATTTCACCTTATGTAACTGCTCCATACATTTTATACACCCGTAAATTTGTCCCTTCTGGCTATATACCAGTGAACATAACACGTAGACTATTTTTAACGTATTATTATTATTGTTAGAACATGAACATCGAACACCAAGGGCACCAAGAAATGCAACACACAAAATAATATAACAACATTATGAAAACACAAAGAGAAAAGAAGCGGATTTAAAAAAACTCAATGTGACAATAGAATGATTCGGAAGCCAGTTCAGTAAGATACATTAAGAACAAAACATTCATTACCTTTCAACAGCAGAAGATAGAGGGAAGCTACAACATGACCACCACTAGTTTCGATTCTCAGACATATTTGATAACGTCTCAAGTCACCGAGTTGCATGGTCTCTCCGATCCCACCCACAGAGTTGTGGTACACCAACCAACAGATGCTAACCTGATACAACTATCCTTCATCCCACGATGCTACATCATACACTGAACACCCCTTCGCTTCTCCCATCCAGTTCCAGGGTTAGCAAACAATAAACGGTGTAGAAGCCGTTGGGACAACATGCTTAACAAATGTGTATCAGTCTATATTTAGTTTCGGTTCACTCATTATTCTACTCAGAGCCTACAGGGGTGCGTTCACGTGCATCCATTAATTCACAACAAGCTACTGATATCCACTGGTTCCTTTCAACCACTCTTTGAAAGTCGGGTACAGTTTCAACGCTAGTTTTACAGCACATTGGAGATGGCACCAAGATTCTTCTGGATGACTGACCGTCTTCTGTTTCGATGACTACCTAGCCAGTTTCTCACTGAAAGCCGCATTAGTGCTCTCATTGCCGAGCTGCACTCGTAATGGTCTTGTTGCTGAAGTTTTTCTATGTCCATTGAGACGCAGACATATATGCGCTTGAACCAACACGTGGTCGCAACCCGAACCCGTGTTTCAGAAAGAGAGTGACAGCCAGTTTTCAACCGACCATCCCCAGCGATGACTGATGATAACGTGGTCTACCTGTGTCCATCAGTGAGTTGAGCTCAGTGGATGCCACGTCAGATAATGTCCATCTTTATGTCTGAATTTTGTTCCAGCTAGAAATAAACTTTTAACTGAGCACACTTGTAGTAGGCGATCACCGTTATCTGTTCGTTCAGCCTGGATTCCCAAAGTGCCACCTAATTGCCTTGATACCTGAATCAGTCTACCCACTTGTGCATGGAAATCACCTGCAACAACAACCGCGTCTGAACGTTTAGCTTTCAGAGGGAGGCTTGACAGTTTTCGGTAGAACTCATACTTGACTTAATCCGAACTGCAGTCAGTGGGTGCGTAAGCAAGGATTACAAAGAGACAATGAATGGCGAGTTCCACTATTCCTTTTAGTTCTCATTGTGCTGTTTAGCTGGACAGCGCATAGGCGACCATCAACTGGGATCCAGTCTGTTGGTGAGCTTTCTGCCCTAATGGTTAATGCTATGCCGACACCTACAAGACTGTGAGACGTAGCTGTCGAATCTGCAGAAACTCAGACAGTGAATTTTGCAGATTGAACATATAGGCTGGGAGAGGTTAAGTGAATAACCACACTTGGGTCCTGTATGTGTGTATCACAGACACAGCAAACATCCACAGCCTGAGTTTTGACCAATTTGACCGAAGATGTGGACATTGAAGGCTCCAATGTGTAATTTGGAGCATGGTTTAAGGAAACCAAGGATGCTGCTGTTCTGTGGACTCATTATTGTCGAAAACTGCAGAGGTCGAAGAAATTAAACATGATGTAGGATTGTGAACTGAGGGGAGATTAGAAGGTAAGGATTTGGAAGATGGATAATGGTCTTAGGGAACTTGAGTGCTGATAGAGTTGTGAGGGCTGTTGACACTTCCCGGCTGCCCGCATCATGGAAGACTAGGTCTTCTTGGGGTGCCTGAAAAAGGTTCACCTGGCTTTGAGCCAACTTGTGCCATTCTTGGCGCTTCCGTGATAGTGGACTACCTGTCAATAACCGAATATACTCTGCTGTTGTTCACTCTTTTCTTCTACATGCTGTGAAACATGGCTACAGAAGGGGAAGGACATCAGAAACTTTTATATGTTCGATAACTGTCGACTTCATACCATGTATTATGTGCATCAAGGGACCAACACGTTAGCAATGCAGAAGTCTAGCATAGAGTTTACATAGAAGAGAAGCCTCGACTAAAGGGTTTGCGAACCGACACCGATTGAGGTCGTTGAGATTTGTGTTACGCATACCTAATCACCGTTTGCTTATTCGCAAAATGTCAGCTGAAGTAGGTTCAGGTTGGAAAAAGGTGGTAGGTGGCTAGAAATGGTGTTAGCCTACTTTGGTGACCCATCTTGACTGTTATTTGATTGCATCATCTGTTACCAACCTAAGATGATTATTTCTTCACCCTTATTGTCATACACTACAGTATACATAACAATACAAGGCTTCGACGCGATAGGACTAACGACAGAAAAATGACTTCTCAAGATGATATTCAGCTGACACCCGAAACAGAAAATGGAATTGAAAGTATATTTATTTCACCCGAATCATCCTTATAACTGAAAGTTCGATTGACTTTAAAGGCCACCCTAACAACTGATAAGACAGCCAATCAGATTCCTTTATTTTGTGAAAAAGTACTTTTCTGGAAGAAATACGAAAGCCTGATTGGTCACTTTGGCAGTTGCTAAGGTGGCCTTTAAAGCCTCCTGAAAGTTCAGTCGTTTAATATACTCTTAGTTGGCCTTGTCTAAGTAATACAAAATAGCATAATTAAAGGGTAAAATGAATCTATTATGGTTTAGTTATCTTAAACCACGGTAGAAATAAGTGACATTGCATGGAACAAAAAAGACGCGAAAATAAGGCCTAAATTGTACAATGAGATAATAAATACATGAGTTATTTTTTTTAGGGATTGGCAGCTCTAACATATATTTACTCTGTCGTCATCTGTTCATGTCGATTGTTTTTTAACTGAACTCAATATTTTGCTTATTTATCGTATGACCTACTTACGGAGTCGTATAGTTAAGTCATTACTTTTATTCGAGAAACTTCCATGAGATTATATACATAATTATGACCATTTGTTAACTCTCCCTGATTTTGCCGTTATCGTCTGTCTTAAAACTATGACTATTTCTGTGCGTCTTAACCACTGACAGATATTTTGTTTTCTTTGAATGAATGAAAGTAAATTTTGGGAGATTAGTGGGGATTTTATTGTTAAGTTAGTATTTATCACGGACTGGCATCAGTTGAAGAAACATCGGAAACCTGGGAGCACCAGACATCTGTTTCGTCCTAGTACGGGACTCCTTAGCAGTACACACCCATGACCCAGCTAGGGATCGTGCTTGAAACCTTCAGGTTTCATGTCGAACATGTTAACCATTCAGCCACTGAGTCGGAGTTCACTGATTCACAGTTTTCTACTCCTATCAATTCGTGATAGGAGAATCGATCTCAGGGGCGCAGATGTATCCACACATTATCTCCACCTTAATCATCATATTGAATTCAGTATTTTCTTATTCTTCCTCTCTCTTTTACTACTTTTGACTTCTTTATTTCTTTATCCCTCATCTTATTGCTTTCTCGCTTGATGTGGTGATATGAGGTGTTGGAACTTGGATCGTTATGTTGTAATACTTGTTCCTATATTGATGTGGATAATGCTGTTGTAAAGTTTGACAACTTGGACCGGTGAATTATCGCAGTAGAGTCTACTTTTCTTTTTGCCTTTGTGACTACTTTCAGTCAACGAAGTTTTATTCTCCGTGTAAATCAACATACTAATTAGCTTACATTTCGAATGTCTTTCATAAACAACTGTCATTTACATCCCAAATACTGTAAGATTTGTATACAGTATTAATTCATGTATATGTATTTTTTCACATTTGATTACAGAACCATTATCTATTGTCTTAGAAGAATGGCTTGTATGTGCTGACCGTATGAGTAATGCCAACTTTTGCGCTGCAATCAGTCCGGACACTTCACGAACAAATGATGGTGATGTGAATACTGTTAGTGTGGCTAAGATTACTGAACGCGTTCATCAGTGCATGCTTCCTGCCCTTTCACAATTATGCTCTCGCACGGATTTGCAGGTAATATTGACAGTATACCATTCTACTTTCTATTAATCCTGTGTATAAACAGTATTCTTTGCTTTACTATAGAAGAAATATTTCAGAAGAGTTAGTAGCTTAGTGTATGCAGTAGATACACGTTTGTTTTAAGGGTTAGGCTTAAATTATTCAGTTCAATGAAGATTGCCTTGAATATATGAGTTCATTGCTCGACAAATGAAACAGTTAACTTCACCGTATTAATTACTGAAGGTGATAGTTGTGTCCATTGTTTGACACAGACTTACGATAAGGGATATTGTCTGTATTTTTTCACAGAAAGGTTATTAACCATTAAGGTTATGTGAAAAAGATGATATTTAGACCTTTAATTGAAGATTTGGGCAATTTAGTGTACTCAGTCACTCCCCGTCTCCATTTTGCTGATTTCAGTCCAATGTTAAAACTCTCAGTTATGGCAGGGTTGTATTTTATTCAGAGAAATGTCAACTAGAGTTAATCTCATGAGGAAAAATATTTGTTTGTTTGTTTCCTGTTTAATACCGATGAACAATAAGTATTTGATATAATATGGTAACACGTGATCGTTGCAGCTCTTTTACAAAGTAGTGTATTTTCGTTCTCTTTATATTTCCACTTTGTTTTTTTAAAGGATTTACTCAGTCGCCGGGCTATTGAACATTTGCTTAGTATGCTGGTTACAGTTGTGCCGCGTATCTTTAAAAGTAAACAACTCACAACAGATTCTGAATCATCAAATTCTCTTCCTCCATCTGGTAGTGTAAGTTTATATATTATAATTCTTGTCATCTTAACATGGTTTTTGTTACTCATAGTAACTTTACCGACTACAACATATATGTCTCACCTCCTTTAAGTTAATCATACTATTCCGTAATTCACTAGTAAACCAAACTCATTTGTCAAAGATAAGTCTCTATCATGTTCTGAAGCAAAAGACATATCATAAAATTTATTTCCACCAATTTATTGTTTGGTAGATGAGAGTTTAGGTAACTCAAAGTCTTACCCATTCCTGTAATTATGTCCCCCCTTTTTCATATGGTTCACAGTTATTCTTACTTTGAATACTGTACTTGCTTTAGTCAGTTAGTTATTCAAGTCTCAAAACTTTTGGTTCTGACACAAGTCAAGGTTTCTATCCTATATAATCATTTAACGTCCTTACCACATAGTGCTCATATTTTTGTCCCAATCATAACAGATCATGTGTAAACAGAATTACTGGACATTGGGAGATTGAACCTGCCTTTTAATCTGTTTATAAAACTGCAAAATTGCAATTTTTACACGTGAATCATCTGACTAACAAAATCAACATAGAGAACCCTGTCACACAAGTCCATCGACTCAAGGTACCACAGTAATACACAAGAAATAGGTGGCTAGTAAAAGAGTGGTATCAAAGTAGATAATGTAGTGTGAGAGAATAAATAATCTGAAGGTAACGGATATTGCGAATATTCAAGCCTGAGGAGATGTCAAGGAGTTATTGCGTCTTCGCCGTTGTGACCAATTTCCTACCATGTCACCAAGAGTCAGTTCTCAACCACTAATTCTTATCGTCTCGGGGACCCCAAATAGGCAGTCTGAATCTCCCCACCAACAGTGAGAAACTTTATCAGCTGGTGCCAGGTCTTTGTTTGGTCCTAATCCAACTTCCCCTAGCATGAGACGTCGAAGTAGACAGCTGATTGGTATGTACAGTACATGTTCGAGCCATCTCAGTTGACTGAGGCTCACAACCTTATCAATCGACTTGCTTGTCTTATCTAGTACCCCTCGCAGACCTCAACAGTGGTGAAATGGGGATTCCACCAAACCCTGTAACCGCTTCATGTCTTCTACTTGAATCGTGGATCATCTATAAAATTATTTTGATGTCTTATGATGATTTTCATAATTTGATGGACTTGACTGTCATTTCCTTTGAGTATCTTAAGTAATAAGTGTATTCCCTACTGAGAAATCTAACATAAATTAGTCACTGAAAAGTACTTGAGATGATTTTAAAGTTTCTTTTTACTATTCCAATTGTTTTTGTTTATGATTGATAACTCCGTTCTTTTTATAAAATAGAATTCATAATTACATGACTTTTCAGACTAGGCAGTAAGTCGATTCCAAATTGTCATCAAAATACAATTGTTTGTTTGTATGAGTTACGGCTAATTGTGAATAGTTCAATTATCAAGACTTGTTTATTGTCGATTCCATTATCTTTGTCACAAATTGCTTGTATGATTTCCAAATAAGCTTGTATAAAGAAACTAGTGGATAGATCAACGTGAAGAGTTTGGCGGTCCGAGCCGCCAACCTTTCCTACAGTGCATAATGAAAATGAGCAGACGTAAAAATATAAAAGGGAGTTAATATCAATAAAATACCTAGCGTTTCAAAGGTGATCGGAAGTAAGTACATTTACAGCATTATTTTTGATTTCAAGCCAGTTCGGAGAGTCGCCAATCACTGATTCCTTGTACATCTCGAGGACCTTGACCAAGCAACGTACACTTTTATTCACAGTTTAAACAATCACTGAGTAATTTTATGAACTGGCCTCATGTTTTGCTTTGATCAACCTTTGTGCTCTATCGACTTATCTTTAACTAATATTATACATCAAGATATATATTGGTTGAACTACATATGTACTATCCAATTGTTTGAAGATGTTTCATAAGTCCATTAACTGACTTCTTTGCTCAACACTTCTCATCTGACTTCATAGTGGTTCTTTCAGTGATATGCTGATATGACAATATATTTTCTTATACATACTGTTTGAAACATTTTTTAGACGATTACCTTAAGTCATGATAAGTCAGGTACATGGAAGTATTGCGCGTATTGTACTCTATACCAGTACCTCCATATTGCAACTTACGTTAGAAGACTGAGTTTTTCAACGACTAAAAACATTTTAAAATATATAATCATATTCATAAGGCGATTAGTGTCCGTGTGTGCACCAATAAAGTGCAAAGTACTCTTACAAAATTGGTGGCAACTTGTGCATGTGCTCACCCTTGGTGGTAAGCCGTTGGAAGTAATTGAAAAGTTCGTGTATCTAGGTAGTTGTGTGTAGTGCTGGGGATGTGAGTGGTGGAATGTTCAACCGCATATCGGAAGCCAGAGTTGCACAAAAAAATCTGGACCACCTTTGTCGCCGTCGCGACATTAGTCTGTCCGTGAAATCTTGGGTTTACACCACTTGAGTGCGAGCAGTTCTGCCCTATGCTTGTGAAACCTAGCCTCTCTGAGTCGAGGATATGCAACTACTTATATGTGTTCGATCATAGTTGTCTCCGTAGGATTGCTCGTATCTGTTTATCACAACATGTCAGTAATTCTGAGGTACGATAATATGTGGTTGGGCATGATGCATCTCATCATTCAGTAAGTGAAGTCATTTGGAAACACCAGCTTCGGTGGCTAGGACACATTTGTTAAGCATGTTGTCCCAACGGCTTCCATAGCGTTCATTATTTGCTGAATGGAAGTGGGGGGGTGTTCAGTGTATGATGTAGCATCGTGGGATGAAGGATAGTTGTATCAGGTTAGCATCTGTTGGTTGGTGTACCACGACTCTGTGGGTGGGATCGGAGAGACCATGCAACTCGGTGACTTGAGACGTTATCAAATGTGTCTGAGGATCGAAACTAGTGGTGGTCATGTTGTAGCTTCCCTCTATCTTCTGCTGCTGAAAGGTAATGAATGTTTTGTTCTTAATGTATCTTACTGAACTGGCTTCTGAATCATTCTATTGTCACATTGAGTTTTTTTAAATCCGCTTCTTTTCTCTTTGTGTTTTCATAATGTTGTTATACTATTTTGTGTGTTGCATTTCTTGGTGCCCTTGGTGTACTATATTTGTGTTCTAATAGTAATAACTAATCATATTCAATATTTTTTTTGTCTAAAAATCTTCTACCTAGTGGGATAAGAGTTCTGATAATAATGAAAGTCAAAATAATCAACTGCTTGCTGAAAATATTCAAGAAGAAGCTTCTTGTACACAGCCTTCCATTGAGTTTGATCCACAACTGGAAGTTCGAGATATCAATCAAAGTGATGCTGATCGATTATCGGAATTACATGTAGAATCTGGTGAACAGAATGAATCATTTTTACACAATACCAATACACCTTTACAGGTATGCAATTATTGTGCAGTCTTTTTTTGGATGACATTGGTATTTTTAAGCTTTTTTTTGGGAGGAATAATGTCAAATTTGTTATATTGTATTCAAAATTTTTGTAGGTTATTTCATACTGTTGTAGAATATGAGTGATGTTTTTATAGTAGAAACACTGTTGTTCAAATTTCTAATTACCCAGATAAATCAAGGAGTAAATGGGTTTTTTCCGTCGATTGATTCAGCTACACTTCTTTGAGATCTCAAGATTTACTTATCACTTGTTTAATGGTTGCGTTGGGGTTCATCTCTGTTGTTGTGACCTAAAGTCTTGAGCACACATCTGTTGAGTTGCACTCATTAGTTGATTTACCCAGTAATGGTATCGTTCATTATGAGCACGTAGGATTGTACTCTCCTATCCTTTATTAACTACTAAAGTATTAGTTCTTGAAACAGAGACGTCACTTAGTACTGTTAGTACAGGAAATGTAACCCCATTGTCATTATAAAACATCTTTTGATTTACTTGTTGTAGCAATGTCTACCAACTAACACTGATACTGCTGCAGTTAGTCAGGATCCATTGGTTACGTCTCAGGTTATCGATCAAAGATCGTGTCAATCACAACCAACAAGTCGTATAACTGTTGATGCGGATTCAGACTATTCAGTCAATGCTCCTGAAGTTATGGAATCTCAAGATTCAAATTCCGCTGCTGATGATGATGGTATACGTGACCCTGAAGCTGTACAGCTGATGGAAGAAATGGGTTTTGCTCGGGATTTAGCTATAGTTGCTTTAGAGGTAGGCTGCAGTGTTTCGTCATTATAATAAGACGGTTTATCTATTCATTTTCTCTTCCCATCGATTTTCATAACTCTTATCTTGCTTTATGAGAATGCTTTGTTGCTAACGCATTTCTTTATTTTCGTTTCCAGCAAACAGGATGGAATGCCAATGAAGCTGTGAACCTTGTAATAGCAACTTCTCCAGGTGATTTAATGAGAAATGCGAATCTATCTTTAATTCCTGGCTTAAGAAGAGGAAGAACATCCCGTAGAGCTCAACATCGTCACACAACCGGCACAGAAGAAACTAGTGTGGTAAATGAACCAACTTTGTCAGCTGATGCAGATATTCCAAGGATTCAGTCTGATGCCTATGAACACATCACAGAATTTATTAACAATGTAATATATAATAATCAACCTTGTTTTTTTTGTTTATTATGTTAACCTATTGAGATGAATGGGGATTTTTAATCTAGAGGTAGTGTTCATCATGGACTGACATCAGTTGGGGAACCATTGAAAATCTGGAAGCACTAGACAGCTGTTTCGTCCTAGTATGGGACTCAGTAGTACGCATCCACGATCCGGCTGGAGATCGAACTCAAGACCTTCAGGTTTCACGGCGAACGCGTTAACCGTTCAGCCAATAAGTCGGTTATCATTGGTTCACAGTTTCCAACTTTTGTCAATTGACGATATAGCGCGAATATCACCAACTATGCCAACTGAAGACTTTAGGTGATTCCCCAACTGATGTCAGTCCGTGATGAATACTACCTCTATGTCATGTTTACAATTATTTATTACTTCCTTGGTCGTTATCTTGATGAATTACCCATTCAAACTACCCTCCCTTATTTGTGCTTATGGAATAGTCCCGTTTCCTGCGAAGACTAGTTCTGATACCAATTTTCTTCTATTCCTTGTTGTTGAACAGCTATAAATAAGAACTGAACCTACAAGATTTTACATTGGTTCAAGTTATCATAATTCGTGCTAGGGAAGTGAATAGAATTCAAAGGGATGAAAATAATGTTCTCGAAATGTATGAAGAAATTGGGATATGTTTCAAGAAACGAAATACTTCCATTAATAAAAATATCAGGGTTTATAATGAGAATAGCACCTGGTTATATACCTGCATCAGTGCTATCGAATCAGAGCAATATTCACCGAAATTTACAGTTATCGATTTAAATTCTCATATAAAAAAACCAACAATTATGGAATTCATGTGTGTGTGTGTGTTTTGATATATCAACAGTATGGCTTCGTGTTTCCTACTTCTGTTTAGTATTTGGCTGTTGAAATGGTATAATAAAGGTTACACTAAGTTTGAAAGTGTGTTCATACTGTAAGAACTTAGTGTTTAATTCATTTGCAACAATGAATCCATTAAAGGTTGCGTCACATTGGTCTAGATAGCTGGTACTCAACCAGTGAATTAGATCTTGTATTACTCACCGAATTATATGCATTTCATTTTTAAGTGGATTTATATATATTATTTGAATATGATTGAAATATTTTATGAATACTGCTAATATCTTGTGTGTAGGATACTGCGAAGTTTTGGGAAAAATCAGGGGGTTTTCAAGTTGTATGGACCATTATAACTTCACCAGTATATCAGTTTATAAATTCCTCTCGTTGAAAACACTATAGTTGTGGATCATTGGTCTCGAAAGTTGACTTCCCATCAATGAGTCTCGAGTTCGAACACCTCTCTACCTACCAAGGTTCAGGGAACTGGGTACTATCACAACCCCTCACATAATAGATGTGGTTCATCTCCCCTACTGCACGAATGTGCTCAAGGTTACTGAATGGATTTCGAAGCATTAAGCCGGTTTTTCAGCAACTAGACTGTTTTGCATTTGATTGACTCTAAACAGTACCGTACTATTAATATCATATTTTATCTTTTTGACTCTAAATCCAGTTTAATACCGATGAACGACTGGGATCACTGATCACCGTAGAATGTCCTACCATAACGGGTAGTGAAATCACTTTGCCATCATGCAGTAATGACCCTCAGAATGTAAAACGGTCTGTGCCACCTAAATTTCCAGTGGTAATGTTAGAGCCATTCAACGAAAAGTCATATAATGAAGCCCGTGAATCTCTCAAACAAAATGTCTTCAAAACATGCTATGCTATTGCTAAACGTCATCATTCAGATCAGGTAAGATTTTTTTTGGTGTGTATAAAAAGAATTACTCTCCCAATGAACTGCGGCTCATATTATCTCTTATCAAATCATCTTTGGAATAGTTGTAAAAGATATTTCGTTCCAGTTATAATAGGAATAGAGTTTTATAACACCGTTTATTTCCTGTACGGAAATAGCTGTGTATGCATGACTTCATATGAGTAAGGAGTAAAACAGTGCTGCTCGTTGTTGAGTTTCACCTTTCAGTAAAAACCTTAAAATACATTTGTGGTTTCGATGCTAACCGGTAATCAGTATCTTATTATCGATTGATTAACTTTTAAGACTGCAAATATTTGATTCGTCCAGGAGTAGTTTCCATGTGAAATCAAGCTTAATGTTGACGTAGTTAGTATACTGATAAAGGGGACCACTCAGCTTTAGACGACAACACGGTAAAATTTTTGATGATTGAAATAAGAGTAAAATCTCAACGTTAGCATTTAAGTTGTTTACCGGGTGACTTTATTTAGAGGCCACCCTAGCAACTGTTAAGATAGCCAATTACGTCTCTGTATTTCATGAAAAACTCACTCTAGCCGTAACATGATTGGTTATTTCAGTAGTTGTTAGGGCGGCCTTTAAAATCAACTCGTTTACCTCACTGAGTTGGTGGAGAGATTTAACCGATCGACTTATAGACTTCTGTTTCAAATCTGAAGTTTTCTTTTATATTGAATTATTAAAAAAGTATCTGTACACATATATTATAGTTTAATCCATTTATTTATTGTCTCTTTTTGTTTTTATAATTGCCATACTTTTAGATTTTGCATCAAATTGCAGAATTATTCCTATCCAGTGGTGAACATGAACGGTACATCAATGAATTATTTGCTGTAGTAACATCCAGCCTAATGTCAAACCTCGATATTTCACCTACACTTGTCAGCAGTAAAACTTCCATTGAGTTTCTCAGTGAAAATCAAGAGCTTACAAATCATAAGAAAGAGTATCAAACTGTTGGATTACATTTACTTGCTCTCTTATTCACAAGATGTCCATCAGTCTGTGCTTGTCTAGCTTGGAATCATAAACTGCCAAGTGTTCTGGTTCAGTTTATTTCACAATCTGACATTGTTGGTAAATCGGTAGTATTGGATAGTAGTAGTGGCACCAGTAGTCTGTATGAACACATGGATGTGGATGAAGGTGAACAAAGTTCATCTCATTATTTAACTTCTATTTCGCAACAAGATTATTATAAAACATTGACTTTGGTATTTCTAGTTCTGGATCAGTATGAAAGAAGTATTCAGGTATGTCAATGTTCAAGGATTTCGTACTTATTTTGTACTCCGCTGTCATTCGTTTTGATATAATGATGTATGATCACTCAGTAGTCGTAGACTGATATTCAATTTCTGTTGCCAATTGTCCTATTGAAACTGTATACTCTGTTTAGTAGACCAGTGGCTATATAACCTCTTATGCACTAGACTTTAAATCACATTCACTATATAAATATTACTGACTTTGACTAGTTGCTAATTATCAGCAGACCGAGGAGGATTCGAACCTCATAATCCACATATGAGAATTCTAGTACCTGAGCCAATAATTCACACAACCTAACGTGAAATGAACTTGCTAACTTGGGGTAGTGGTTGTTTCATTAAAAGAAAAAGAATTTCGTCCTGTACACCATTCTGTAATGTGGACACGATTGATGTTGACATTGATGTATGGTGGGATTAGCATTTGTGCGCATGTTCCTTTAGCTTTCCAAAGCTCATCCTGTGAGGTGAGTTCAAAGGTCACCCTAGCAACTGGTGAAGCAACCAATCACGTTCTTCTATCCTATGAAAAATTATCTTCCCCGCCAAAATATCGCAACCTGATTGGTTATTTTTGGCAGTTGTTAGGGCTGGTCTTTAA
Source organism: Heterobilharzia americana (assembly GCA_944470555.2). Taxonomy (NCBI): domain Eukaryota; kingdom Metazoa; phylum Platyhelminthes; class Trematoda; order Strigeidida; family Schistosomatidae; genus Heterobilharzia; species Heterobilharzia americana. The sequence continues at coordinate 68,160,217 of OX104129.1, read as the reverse complement.
AGTCGTCTCATCCTCTTGATAAAGGTGTTTGTAATTAAAAATTTCTCAAATCCACCCCACTTTCGCTCGTCATAAGCGCATGTAGTAAGCTTACTGTTGCCATTGCTAACTACCTTTTGATGACTTGGTTGGATGTTATGTACCTGGTTGTGAACCACACACGGACTTACTATGCCAGCACTTGTGATATACTATCCGCTTACCAAGTCGGAGTCAGTAGATTAGGATTTTAACCTGCCAAGCCCACTGCTGGAAAGCCGACTGCTTAAATCAACAAGTCACTTCTCCATATGTGAATAGTTAACAAACAGTCCAACTAATTACTAACAACAAACTAAAAAGCAACATCCCATTTTTATCTTGTCAATAAAGTTCACTAGCTATTTCCTCCTGGCTTACGTGATGTGAAGTTCATTTGTTCCAATAAAATTTGTCATTAAAAAAAAGCAATAGGATTTATGAAGCGATTCTTAGAACTATTGTGCAATGTAATGTAATCAAATGATTATGACAAGTTGACCGAAACATCTTTTGATCAATTTAGGTATGAACGATAGAATGATTCATCTGGGGATACACATATGCTTTACCGCGTAGGAATAAAGTTTTACAGATATTGGGACTGTGTAAAATAATTCAAGAAATGCTGTTGAACCAAATCCATAACGAGGTCTTGACTACATACCGCTAGGACGAAACAACTAGCTGTCTTATGCTCTCCTATATTGAGTAGTTCTTCAGTACACAACAACCCCTAGTGATAAAGTTTTTTTGAATTAACCGCTTGAATAGGTGAAAATATAGTTATATTCAATCTACCTATCCAAGGCTAAACATGTCACCAGGTTGCGTAACCCAAGTCTCATCATTATCATTTCGAGTCATTGATCAAACAGTCGTACCACTTATAATGACATTTGATTAGAAAATTTTTCTTAAATCAATCTTAATAGTGATACTTTCGATACTGATTATATATTCATCGACCGGCAATTAAAGCATACAGCTACAGACATTATCACAGACTGAAATGTAAATCATCGTACCGTTTATAAATTCTTTAACCCGAGTGTGATAGTGAACCTTTTGGTCATTGGCAAATCAAAGATCGTGTATCTCAAAACCCTACGCTAATTGATTCTTAGTGAAATAAAACTTAATTAGCAAAGATATTACGGTAGACTTAAGACATGGTGACATTTATAACCGGATTGTTTCGTATGAGGATTAGTAGTTACTGGCCGAAGACGTAGTGTAACGTATAATTTATTCATGTTATATATACTTAGATTCGTATAATGGTTGTTAATCTTCTTTTTGTACGTATTATAGGCTATGCGTTTACGCCAGGAAACCACTAAACTTTACGCTTCATGTAATAATTGGCATTGGTTCGATAATCAAGCCATGCTTTGGCATCCATATGCTGAGGAAAATATGCAAGCTATCGACAAATGTTTCCACAAAGGTGATTTATGCGCATCTTGTGATATTAATCGACGACCATACACTGTTGAATTTCCAACAATGACACAAGTAAATCTGATCAGTATGCACAGGCGTCCAGTACTTCTTTTTCCAACAATCTTTACTGATTCAGAATCACCAAATTCATCCACACAAAGTAAGAGTGATGTCACAAAGTTTTTATAGTGTTGTATCCTGCGTCTTTATGTTTCCTTATATGACATTCTTGCATTTATGTGTCCTTGGTTCGCAAAATGTTCATTGCGCCTTAATTATTAATTTTTTCTTTAATCATATACCACTAACCATTCAGCCACTTCTCTATCTAATAAAGTTAGGCAAGCTTTCGAACAGTATTCAAATAAAATGATTCCTTATAATACGAAACTCGCAATGACCTATGGTTATTTGGTGTATCGTTGAATTAATAGATGATGATCATCTAACTTTGTTTTGACTATGCTTTACAGTGTTATAAATCTCCATATATCTCATCTGATTTGATATTCTCAAGTCATTTCGATTATATATATATATATATATATATATATATATATATATATATATATATATATATATACTAGGCTGCAGTCTGTTCTGTCCTGTCATACAGATGTGAAGCGACTACAGGGTTTTGATCACAGGTGTCTTCATAACATTGCTCACGTTTGGTAGAATCATCGTGTGAGCAATGTTGAGGTCATGTTAACGGTACTAGGCAAGACAGGCAAGTTGAATCATGAGGTTGCGAAGCTTATTCGATTGGAATGGCTTGGATATGTAATGTACATACCGAGCCACCGTCTACCTCGATGAGCCATGGTAGCAAAAGTTCCGTTAGGTTGGAAGGAGGCTCAGGGTGACCAGATAAAGACCTGGTTCTAGTCGATGGAGTCCTTTACTGTTGACCTGAGTCGTGTGGAGTAATGTAGACTGCCTGGTTCAGGATCATCGAGATGAAAGGATTCAGGTCGAGGACTGAATCTTGCTGACTTGGCCTGGAATCCGTCGAAATAGCGATGTATTCACTTCTTGAATATTCACACTTTCCCTTACCTTCAGATTGCTTGTTCTTTCACACTGCATTATCCACTTTGATATCACTCTTATTCTATCTACCTGTTCTTTATAAACTACTGTGAAGTGTGGCAACTTAAGTCGATGCACTTTGAGAGGGTTCTCCATTGACTTTGTTTTTCTCTCTGTGTATCCATCTTAAGTTTAAATGCCATCAGCCAGACGTCTTAAATTTGGACATACATTTAAGATGTAAAACTGAATATTAGCGTTTCGATACAGAGTTGAAAACTCTCACTGTTTTACTCAGTACTAGCATTGCATAATAACAAATGCGTTTCATTTTCATCTCTGCTCTAGTTTATACTACTATTATTATTATTTATCCCTTGGGTTCCGAGTAAAACATAGGGCTTCAGTAGCACGTCTCCATTGCACTCTGTTCTCTGCAGTCTTTTAAACCTAGCTCCACCACTGCCCACAAGCTTTCATTTCTTCCTCATACGATCTCCTCCATGTCACCCTGACCTCGGACGCCCAACTCGTCGTTTCCCACTTGGGTTCCATTCGAGGACCTGGCCTGACACATAACGTCCCCAAACCGTCTTCTCAGTGTATCCACAATCCATTCCAATTCATCTCCACTTTCTTCTTCTGCATATTTGTTGAGCGAAGGGTTCTTGGTTGGTTCGTTATCAGGCAGAGTGAGTTCCTTGTTGCTTATTCTTAGTATGCTGGCCATCCATCTGATCTTCAGTATCGAGTGAGCATAGGCGGTGGCAGCTGTCGATGATGTATATCTGTAGTTTGTTGGAAATGCTTTCCGTAATGCACCAAGTCTCTCACTCACCACACAGAAGCACTGACTTACTTCATAGAATTAGTGCTAAAAATGTGTATGTTGTTCACGCTTTATGCTGGTCGCAGTGCAGAGCATTCGATCTCTTCATTGATTTCAGAGTAATGAAAACCTGTCTTGTTGTCTTTCCGATCTTGACTTTGAAGTCCTCATCTGTGCTGCCTGTAGTTGAAACGATGCTGCGTAGGTGAGTGGGTAGGCGAAAGAGACAACTTCCTTTAGGTTTCTCCCGTTGATGGTGTTTGTTGTTGTGGTTGTTGGGTATCTTCATCACCTCTCTACGTTCACTTGAAGTCCCATCTTCGCTGCCTCTTCTAGTTTGTGCGACATTAGACATAAGTCATCATTGGCAAAATCCAAACCTCCTAGGGTCTTTTCGTCGACCCAGCGTATGCCCCTCTCCTCCCTCCTCACAGTTTGTTGCATTATCCAGTCGACCACAATCATAAAGATCATCGGTGATAGTAGCCTTGTCTTACTCCTGTGTTCACTTCAAAGGCGTCACTGAGCTTTCCATTATCAATCACTTGTTATGTAGCATCCTAGTATATCATAACACATAGGTGTTCAATAAGGTTGATAAATGTTGATGCTCCGCAGTGTTGAAGCAGTCTCCAAATTACTTCTCGGTTGACGCTGTAGAAGACATTTTCAAAATTGATGAAGTTTAGGTGAAGAGTTGACTGTCATTCTATACTCTGTTCTATGATAATGCGTAGCGTTGCAATTTGAGCCGCACATGATTTGTTTTTCCTGAATCCAGCCTGTTCCAGTCGTAGTTTTGAATGCAGAGCATCTTTTAACCTCTCTAGGATGATGCGGCTTTATATCTTACGTGGAGTGGACAGGAGCATGATTCCGCAGCAGTTCTTGCGAAGACTTAGGTCTCCCTTCTTTTGGAGTTTGACAAGATGTCCCTTCTTCCGATCGATGAAAAAGTGCCTTTCCTTCTTTCCTTGCAAACCTTCTGCAATAGCGGTGTGAGCGTGTTTGCTGTTGTCTCTGGGTCTGTTTTCAGATCTTCTAGGGGAATCCCATCTGGTCCTGCTGCTTTGCCAGATTTCAGCAACTTTATGGCATTCAGGACTCCACTCCTACTTCTGCTTGGGGGCTTAAGTCCACTGGTAGTTCTGTGGCTTGGCTGCTGGTGGTATTTCTGGACGAGTTGCAGTTGTTGTCGTTGTTGCTGGTGGTCGATTCAAGAGTTTTCTGCAGTGGTCAGCCTATTGTTTCCTTTGTTTCTCCTCTTTGGTAACTAGGTTTCATCCACTATCTCTCACTGGTTTCGTCTGCATTGATCTCTTCCTTCCCAGATAATAACCTGGTTATCTGATATAGTGTTATCAGGTCTCTCCAGCAGCCTGCAGCCTATTCTGCTTCACTTGCCAGTGTGTCATATAAGTATCTTTTGTCTTTTCGTGCACTCTTCTTCACTTCTTTGTCCAGTGTAGTGTTTTATAGGCTCTGTTCAGTTCGTGTTTTCGTTGTTCATCCCTGCACTGCTTCATATCCTGCTTCACCATCTTCCTGTCCCTCATCTATCAGCTTCCGTGTGTCCGTCGAGATCCATTCCTTGTCTTCTTTCTTCTTCCTTCCTAATATGACTGTGCAGGTTTCTTTCCACATCTCTTTCAAAGATTTCCAGTGTTCTTCCACACAGGTTTCTTCAGGGATGTTGCTCAATGTCTCGCATTTTGTTCTGATGACATCTGACATGATGTCCTTTGTAGCTTCGTCCTTCAGTTCAGTTTCTGTTCTGGGTGTTTGTTCAACTTGAACTGTTGTCTATCACTAACTTCTTTGAAGGCTTTCAACTTTCTTTTGAAGTTAGGTTCCTTGGACTAGATAGTGAGTGATCTGTACCTACATCTGCTCCTCTTAATATATCTTATCAAGGTAGTTCTACAGTAGGTTAGGTAAGCATGACTAGAAACAAAGTAACATGAAGTATTTGAACCTTTTGTCATACCTATTTCAATTGGAAACACCGCTTGAATTCATTCGAACAGCCGTTGCAGATGTATTGAGTCACTTTGTGGGACTTATGAGCTGTGCATCAAATGATTTGTTACCAACTTTATCTACTTAATTTCATTGTTAACCCATCTTCCTTCTTGTTCACGCTTGTTTATTTGTATCGCATCTGTGTAATAAATTATTCCATCGAAGAAACTAATGAAGGTGAACGTCTATTACTGTCATTCCTGTGATCTCATCATGAATACTTGTTGAGTTTATAGTAATAATAGTAGCATACTACTTTCATTACGTGTTTTACCATTATTGGATATTTTTTCGTTTCATTTATACCAGAGAGAGAGAGAGAGAGCATAGTTCGCCACCGCACAAAAATAAACTTAGTCGTTATTTTGTTTCCTCTTGTTAGCTTGAATCGATGTACAATCGTTGTAGATTCAGTGCTATTTAGTATTCTTTCTTCAGCTCTCAATGTTGCGGTATACAAACAAGTTTCTGTGTCTCAGAACTTCTTTTTACCGAACCACTATACTTTTTCTAATGTGTGTTCTTTTTTTTTATACTTCCTATCACCACATGTCCTAAAAAAATCAGTCGGTTCAATTCAAAACTTAATTTATTCACATATTGCATCATTGACATCTATAACTGTGAGTGTTTTTGAAGACGATTCTGTTGGTGATATTAAATCTTCAAAAATGAATTCTTAATGCCTAAACTCATAAAATCTGTGTGATAGAAATTCGAATTTATTTTTTAAATCTTTTTTTCGCCTTACATCTATTGCTTTTTCTGTTTACCTCAATCACACACCCAGGAGCTGTGCACCTAATTTCATACTTTTCTTTTTGGTTCAATGCTATCGTCTTCTTTGTGCTAGCCGAGTAAGTTGTGGAGTATCGTAATTCATGCCTTCAGTATCGAGATTAAGCGTCCGTCGTAATCTACTGTATCTCCAAGTCTCATCAGATTCGATTTTGTAGCAATTCAAAAGTGAAATGTTTTATTTTTTTTGTTCATGCCTTATTCTGTACACACTGAATGATAGAAAATGTAGTTATTCAATGTGAACTGTGTATTTTGACTACAAGACAATATAGACTGTTAGATTGTTGTTCATCATCATTATCACTAGTGTTCGTCATTCTAAAAATTGGATTCGTCCTATTTACCTGAGTGTTTGTGACAATCATTTCAATGTTGTCCTACTAATTGTAATGATATTTGTAATTTCCCGTTGCTATACAGTGCCGAAACACTCAAACTTTGTTTGCAGATGGGCTCCCATGTGTCGTGCCTCGATACTGCCGGATATTCATGATGTTATATTGATCTTGGTGACTCATTCTTACTTGCTACTCTTATATTAAACAGCTTATCTGGTTTTCTATTAGTGAACGATATAAATTTCACATATTTTGTTGAATAACTAACTCAAATTCTTTTTTGAATACTATGCTGAATAACATGCATTCAAATCATTGTTATTTACACCTTTATTTTGTTAAATATCATATTTTTAGTGTCAGCCTATGAATTGAATCTGATAAACACAGAAATACCTGAATGTTTAAATCCAATCGAACGTTCAAAGTTATGTCATGCATTGTTGAACCACTTTCGTGCATTCAAAAAGGCATCATCTTTAGGATCAGATAATTTGACAATAGAAAAGCTTCCCTTAGGTCAATCACCGCTTCCATCAGATTGTTTAAATGCTATGTTCAGATTGCTTCTACGTTTATGCTTTACAAGTCATGAGAATGCAGATGAAATAGCTGAAGCTGACTTCTTGACCACACTGTTTTCCTATCCACATGCTCAAGAGTTTTCGGCTGAATTTTCAGCTTTTGTCGGTGCTCTTATATCTGAAGTGAGTTTTGTTTGTAAGAAATTGGTGTAATTACCTGCCTGATACAATCTTCCCTACTCTCTCTCTCTCTCTTTCTGTATGTGTGTGTGAATTACTGTGCTATCGTTTATTTTATTATATTTGGTAATGAATGTCAACCGAGTCTAGGATTGTTATTTTTGCTCAACACTTTTGACTCAACATTAGGTTACTCTTCATCTTACCTAGTATTGAGATCACTTCTGAAGCTAGAACGATTGTCACAGTCCCATTAAACACGAAGCTGAGTTACTTTAATTGACTTATGCACAACTAATATCAGTGAGTTTTATTTCTTATTTTTTCGGTAGACAGATTCACACTTGATGATGTCTTTTAGGATATGAATCGACCTTAGTGGAAATCATATGAATGCTCTATCAGTCTTGATAAATTTATATTGTGCCTATATATATGAGCAACTGCCTGTCTTCTTTACCTTCAAGGTTTTTGATGATACTAATACAACTGAGCGAATAATGAAAGAAATTTTAATTAAAATGTCAAAATATGGTGTACCCAATGTGTTCATGGGGATTGATGCTGGTCCAAGAGCATGCCGAGATTTGTTTTACCTGTTGAGTTTGTGTGCCCCATTATTTGCAAAGGATCAACAGCGTGCTCTTAAACTTGCAACGGAAACTTTCAATTTATCCCTGCCTGAAACTAATGTGGAAAGTGAGTGTAATGTGGGTTTACAAATATCTTGAATACAATAAAACCACTCTGTTTATTTGATAAATATCTATCTTATATGTTCGGTATAGTCATTATCAATTTATCACGTAGTTGGAAGTTTTTAATGCCACTTCTTCATTCACTCTTCTCTGTGTGTCTCACTGACTGCGGTAACTGATAGACAGGTCAAGTGTGCCTTGTAGTTGTTTACCCCCAGCGAATGTTGTTAATTGAAGTAGTTGTTGTGTAAGAGAATAAAATGTGAGCGTAATGTGACATAATTCCATATTAAACCGTTTCATTTAGTGTGGTACATAGGGAGACAATGTTGTTTCCTGATTTCTGATTACATTTTGTTATCAAAAACAGAATCCAAATCAATGAACAGTTCTATTTCGAGACATATTGTTGTGACAAGATCACGCAACACCTTTACACCAATCATTCTGTTTTAGGTGTGCATTTAGACTATAATCTTTCAGAGGGATTTCGATTACACCTTCGTTGTAAAGCAAAAGCTATGGCTATTCGTATACAGAATCCTAAACTTTATGTATCATGCAATCTCTTGCTTAATTATTTCTTTTCCAACTTATCTTCATTCCCTTTGTTTCAGCTCAACCTTACTAGATCTAATTTCTCCCACTTTTTGTGTATAATATTCTTATTCTCCAACCCCATCTTATTAAAAATAAGCACTTGTAAGCTAGCTGTATTCGTCATTGTATGTCTGAAATTCTTTGTTATGTTAGATTGATTTACTATCTCATACATCATGCCAATTTTAACACCTGAAGAGTTCTCTTCCACACTCGTAAAATAATAATGGAAACGGGTTATCTGAACCCTCTTTTTTATTGATATTCCATCCAGTAGAAACTCAAACTCGAGGGTTGCCAAAGTATGCTTTATCGATTGATACAGTTGAAGCTTGAAATTCTTCATAATGATTTAACAACTATTCTCTTTAGTGCTGTTGTTTGTATTATCCAGTCATTGATTGGACCGAACTGATCGGTCTCTATTGACATACGGGCTCCTGCACGGGTGCCTCGATATTACCTGTGCTTTAATTATATATTATTGATGGATATCGAGGCGCCCACAGGAGCCCATATGGCAATAGAGACCGATCAATTCGGTCCAATCAACGACGGGATAATACAAACAACAACACGTCGCACAAGAAGTGACTATCGTGGCTCTGTGGTCTAGTGGATAACGCTCTGGCATTTGAAGCGATCGGTCCCGAAGTCAAATCCCAGTGGGGAGAACATCACTCACTGGGAGGTAGGTATATCCAGCTGACGTGTCCCAAATAGGACGGAACTTGCGTTCTGAATTCCACTGTTCATCAATAATTTTCCCTTTAGTGTTTACGTGCTTTTCACTTATAAATTTACGACTTTTTATTTGTAGATAAGATTTTTCCAAAATCTTATATTGTTGAAGAGACTACTAGTCCTGCTTCTGATCGACCTTCAATTATATCATTTCCACTTAGTAGTCGACAAAAGCATCTACTTACTCAATTGATGGATTTAATTATGTGTTCGAATTGGAAATCGAAATCGAACTATCATTTCAATGCTACAATTGGTGTCCCATATCTTGAAGTAAGTTGATAGAATATTGACTTATTCACATAGCCATAAAAATTGTTGAGGATATTATGATGTTCATCAAGTATTATAATATTCCAGAAGATTTGATCACTAAAATCATGATATTCATTTTTTGTTGACATAATATTAAGCATTTTAGTCGTTGTATGATACACACCGTTTTGTACGTCGTTTTCAATTCATGCTTATTTCATATGATTCATATGAACGGAGTGAAATAGCTCACTTCTTTGGAATAAATTAATTGAAAAGGTTTGTCATTGTTGTTATCCAGTAGTATATATGATTGACCTGAACGCTAATCCTTAGTTTATCACCACTCAGATGCTTACCATTCACAATTACTTCAAGGTAATTAAGTTTTCTTAAGCTGTATAGTGGTATCTTTTTGTCTTATATTCTCGTCATGGATACAAAAGAAAATTTCTTGATTTTCGTTTACTTGTGCCATATATGAAACTGTCGTGACATCCGATTGTCTATTCAGTATTTAGTGCACTGAGCTACAGTTCACTCTGTTCTGCTGTGTATGTTAGAGATAGAAGATACGAGAAGGTTTCAGGTGTACCATATTCTGTGTCGTCGTTCTACCACTTCAGTAACACAGAAGTCACCTGTCCAGTTTTAGGGAGGAGACGAAAGTTAATTGATGAGATTTCGAATCTTCATTGACGGAGGTGGCTGAGATATGCATTGCGTATGCCTAACCACCATCTGCTCCACCGATTGATTAGGTTGTTAGTCTTAGTCGACTGAAATGGCACGGAGATGTACTGCGCATACTGAGCCATCGCTTACTTCGATGTGCCATGCTAGGGAAGCGGGATTACGTTGGAAGAGGGTTCAGGATGACCGGACCAAGAAATAGCTCCAGTCGATGAACTTCCTGACTGTTGGTCCGAGCCATATCATTTAGGAAAGTGTAGAGTGCCTGGATGGAGTCCCCAAGACTATAGGAATCAGTGGTTGAGAACTCTTGGTGAATTGGCTGAAACTCTTCTAAACCTTGAATATTCGCATTAACCTTTGTCTTCTCTCACACAACTTTGTCTACTTTGGCGTCAGTCTTTTTCTGTCCACCTGTTTTTTGTGTGTACTACTGTGAAGTATGGCAACTTGAGCCGATGTATCTGTTCGCGAGGTTCTACGTTGATTTTGTCAATCATTCAAACAGTCATCGCTCAATGTTGTTTGTAGTCGGTTCCTTATAGAAAAAGGTTAGAGGTGGTCAGACTAAAGCGTAGCATCAGTTTATGGGGTCTTCGACTGCTGATCGGAGTTGTATATAAAAATGTAGGCTTCTCGGTTGCGATCCACTCATAGAAACCAGTGGTTGGAGACTAGGTAATATGGGTCACAATCGATGTCAGTGGTGCAGACGGGTCCAAACCTTATCTTTATCTTAGTCCTCGTACTTGATTTCATTGTTGTTTCATTCCATCCTGCTTCCTTTTGATTGATTTCGTCCATTGTTGACTGTTTTTTTCTTATTTCTCTATCTTTTATCTGAGCACATTCTCGCTTGATGTGTTGATGAGGTGTGAAAGCTTGAACCGTTACGTAGTACTGTCAGGCTCTACGCTGATATTGTCTATCTGTCTGGATAGGTTGGATTGTCTCAGCAATATTTAGCTGCTTACAAGTCATAATAATACGTTATCCGGAAAAATAATTAGAATAACTCCCTTATGATTATGCAGAAAGCGGCGTTCATGATATAAGATAAATAGCGCCTTAAAATACTATTGATTTTCTTACTTATTAAGCGCACTACATATTCTGCAATTATTTTGCTGAAATAAGAAAGTCTAATGCTTTTATTCTGTATGAACCTGGTCACCCGTTGCACATTTGTGCAGCAGGCGATGAGGCACACACGTACTATGGAGGGCTAGTGTTACTACCTGGCTTCCCAAACCTTGGTTGGTGGAGCGGAGCTTGAATCTATGACCCAATAGTGGATAAATCTCTATTCTTATTCATGATAATTTACAACTTTGAAAGATATGTTATTTTTTTCTTTCCATCTACAGGATATAGATGCACGTGGAGATGATGCTTTCACTTCACTGGCTACAGGTGGTCCAACATCAGTAACCACTATATCTCCAGCTTCGAGTACAACGGCTGTCACTTGGGTTAGCAATACTACAACTGGGCAGTCTGCAAGTACATGTGGTCGTCAAGACCAAGGATTAACAGAAAATGCTACAACTAATCCATCAACTCAAATCGATTCCGCTAAGCAACAGACTGGCTATGTAGTTCTTGGCAAGTTAGATGCTATGCGGTACTTGATTGATTTAGTCGGCTCTTACAAATCTGTTGCTGAATTTGTTGCAATGTATAAACACAAACATTCCACGGAACATGCTCCTATGGGAAAATTAAGCACTGATATATCAAAGTATTCTTTTCTGTCATATCTATTTAGTCATCAGTTAAATGATTCTGGAACAACAGAAGTTACAATGTCATTGTTGGAAAATTTAATTCTAATCAGCTGTGAATCCATTCAAAGTGTTATAATTGGTGAATTCAAGGCATCACTTGGTCGGATTGCAGCTAAATATCCACCACTTTCTTCATCTGAAGACATCAGACCAGAAGTTGTGCCATCCACGAAAAACAATCGAATTGCTTCTCATATGATGTTTTTAATGCGAATACTGTCATTACCGTCTCAACTGATCAATCGCGTTTTACGATTATTGTACAAGCGAAGAGTTCCAGCAGATATTGCGAAACTGATAGCTATAGTTGACTGCAACCTGCCTAACACACAATGTACAATCAGTATCATGTTACGTGCTTTAGAAAGTCTGACTTTAGTCGATCGTCAATACGCCAAATTTAATTCTCAACCTAAACGAACCGTGAATAACACTATTGGACGACAATTGAACACTGCATCAGCGACTAATGCCGAGTCTGGTGACGTAGAAATGAGATCTGTCAGTGTTACGCAAGCGAACTCAGTTAACATTGATTCTATGTCTCAAAGTGCTATGCACCATGGGTTAACATCATCCGATCAAAGAATAGATACTTCCATCGGTGGGAATTCAGTTCACATGTCAACCGTGATTCCTATAACGGAAACGGATCAAGCTGCAAATAGAGATTTTGAGACTGATTCTGACGATGACGACGATGATGAGGACGATAATGATGTTACTATGTTGGATCAACAAGAGTTTTCACACCCAGTACGAAGTGTAAATTCAGCATTTAATAGATCCAACTTGATTTTATCTAGCACGTCACAAGGTAGCACTTCCACCAGTCTTAATCGTGTTCTTAGTGACGTTTTGGCTGCACAGGCGGATATGGTTATCGGCTCTGATAATCAAAATGATAACCTGCGTCAACCTTGGCACAGCGTAGCCAACTCAGATCAAGAGGCTAGATCAGTCATATTTGTCTATGATGATGAAGACGAAGGAAGTTCCGGTCAGGGCGCTGAAGGTAATAATAGCCAAGAGGAGGATGATGATGATGAAGTTCTGGGAGAAGACGAAGATGAAGACGATGAAAATGATGATGATGACGATGACGACGAACAGGATGATGACGACGCTGAGAATGATCCTGATGTTGAAGGTGATGACGGTGATGTTGATATTAGTGGTGAAGATGAAGAGGTTGCGTTTGTACTCAGCAGAAGTCGCAGGCATGATAACCGAATTCGACCTTCTGGTCTATCTAGTCCACGTCGTCGTCGACTGGATGCTTCTATCTCTCTTACCGTTTCTACAAGTCGGGCTAACAATGACCGTGATCAGAATCCTGAACCTCATGATGATGATGATGGTAACGTGCATGATGAAACTGCTGATATCGTACTTCATGATGACACTCGTGTTGAGGATGATGGTAGCTTCGACGATGAGGATATCGATACCTATGGAAGGGATGATGACGATACTACTAGAGATGACGTGACGATCATCTTACCCGATGTGCCTGGCGTCATCTTCCGTCCCGAGAATCGTGGACCTCGTGGAAGCAATTCAGTCGCCGCTGTGGTTGAAGAAACACTGCGTCGAGTTGTCGCACCCCCTTTGAATGTTATCTCATCCAATGGTCTTAGAGATTTTGGGACGAATAGTTTATCAACTGTAAATGTCAACCAGTCAAGGGGTACTTCTGGCAACTGGGATTTACTTTTCCCAGGTTTTACAAGTTTAATAGCTGGTGATGGCCCTAGACACAGCGCTGTTGACACTGGCAACAGTTTACCGACGAGCACTACCATTTTTCGTTTTGGTCCCGAGACATCAGTATATGTAACTGGAAGTAGTAGTTCTAATCGTTTTGGTTCGTCAGGCGTGAATTTTGTTTCTTCCGTAGCAAATAGTCTATCTGGTCCTACTAGTGCTCAATCTCAAGTATTACCAGCTGCAACATTGGCTAATCAACATCCATTACTTCAGGTTTGTTTATTTTTCTCACTCATCGTTCCTTTTGCAAAAAAAATCTTAATAGTACTTTCTTTTAAATCAACGTAGCATGTAACATCGTGATTTAACAGAAAAGATGATCAAATTTACAGGGTATGGTCTCATTATTGACGTTACTACTGTGTAGAAACTACGATTGCTGTTAACTTGGCTTTCTCAGTCAAGTTTGAGTTTCTTGACACATTAGATGGCTTGTGGATGTCGACGAAAAGTTTTAGTTCATTATTATTTATTTACTTTGATTGTTTTAACTTTTAGGTAAAGCGCATATCAGAATTAGGTTTTATTAATCATCAGTATATATATGCATGTAATAAATTCTTCAGTTGTTTTTGAACTACATCCGGATGTGAATCATACTGTTTTTCTGAATATTTTCATGATTTTAGGCGCCAACTACTGTGGGGCCTAATGTAGGCCCAACGACAAATATTACAGCTACTGGAATGCCTAATCGTAATACAGTCTCCAGTAGTATTAATGGTTTACGTTTAACTCATCGCCCCCTAATTACGAATACTTTAGCGACGTCATCAGCAAATCGTGTATTTGCTGTTTTACCTCCGATACCTCAACACCATGTTCCACCGCATTATGGCACTCGTCATCGAATTGCAGGCGTGACTGGATCTCATCTTTCTTCAGGTGTTGGTGGTTTGCGTCATCATACATCATTCAATCGACTTTATAATACAGAACCTGAACCAGATAGTATTGGTTCATGTGGTTCCAGCAATTACTCTCGAAGCCAAACTGTCAGTGATGCCCGAGATAACCGATCGGGACCAGAAGCCAACGCGTTAGTATGGACAATGCTAACAAGTCTTGCTGAAGACCAACCGTCTCCTGTTAATTCTGCTTTGGCTGCTGCTATTTTTTCCCGATTTCTTTCACAAGGACAAAGCAGAAGTCAGCAAGGAATAATGGATGTCGGTTCTAGAGGGTTAAGTCATGGACAGCTAACTCCTTATGCAGGCTATGCCTTACCACCACATTATCGACGATGGACTAACCTTTCTCGAATGTTGTTTGGTCATGAAATTATGGATCTTATTCTACTTAGTCGTTATCATGTTTATAAAGTACTCGAGCAGAAACGTCGTGATACTTACATCCTGCGCATCGCAGGAAATGCAGTTGTCAGTTTACCTGTAGTTACTAGCTCACCAAATGAACCATCAGTTACGACTCCAGCACTCGCATCCAATAGTAAACCTACTACTGAGTCTACTGAAACTTCTGTGACGTTCACCACTCCACTCGTTACTTGCGTGTTAACTTCAGAAAATCCTAGTAATAACCAAGACCCTTCAGCAGAATCAGTTGTTACAACAGATGATGCAACTCTTCAGGTGCAATTAAATTCGGACATTACATGTGCTAGTGAGACTTCTGAAATGACGACAAATTGTGAGATGCCTAGTGCATCTGATATGGGTGAGTCTAGTTTTCCATATGATGATATTTGAATTATTGGATTAGGGTGTGTTCTCATTCAAAAATCAGTTTTCTGTTCGCTAAAAAAGATTATTTACTAAAATAGATTGGCTTGATAAAATTAGTCTACCTCAACCACAATAGTTGTAAATTTGTAGTTTCATTAATCGCATGACTTCAGACTTCATCAATGCCACGTGAGCCAATTGGTTATTGAGTCCTTATTTTTACTGGCGGATTTCTTAGTTAAATTTTAGCTATGGTGTGACCATTTTTAAGTGTATCAACAGGACATTTCTATGTAATAGTTTTTTTTACGCGGATTGTCAAGCATGAGATAACCGATATATAAACATTATCCGTGAACTGTAAATCAGGAAACGTGAACAGATCCAATCATAAATGCATTACTAAAGAAGTCACGCTTCGTCACCTGTGGTTCATATGTAACAACACTTTTTCCTAGCTATATTCCTCGAAAGGACGACGGTCTCCATTTTCTCGATCAAAATACCATGCAACAACATTAAAAACGGTTTGTCGTCTGTGGAGCTCTGCAACTCATTAATTAGCTTAGGCTCTTGACTTTCCACCTGTGAGTTAAGTAGTAAAACTGCACTGATTCTGTTGGGGTTTCGGAGACCTGGTCATCATCATAGGATAAGTATTGTTCATTTCTCAATCAAAAACACGACCGTGATCACTAAGTTACGCATATACAGTCATCAGATGTTTTTTGGAGTGCTTGTATCGAGTACTCAACTGATCGCTGCTACATTGACGTCGGTGACCGGGTATGCATGTTACTATGACCCAACGAGCTACATTGATAGGAACTGTTGTTCCTTGAGGTCCTATCATGCCAGAAAGGTCCGTTCGATAGTGGTAAGAAGAAAAGCAGCTACTGTTATTGTGTAAATTGCTACTCTCTGACGGTATTCTGACGATGAAGTCGTACTGCTGCTAGCTGGATGGGGGTGTGACAGCAAAATCAAACTGATGGTGGGTTCCCGGTGGGAACGGGAAGGGTTATAAAAAGGTTGCCTCTCAGAATGCTACACTCCTCCCTGCCTTACAGTTTTCCGTTACCAGTGGCCTGATTTTTACCATCCGACATTAGAACATTCCTCGAAAAGGGAAGTGCCAACCTGTTCAGTACAAAAGATCCAATCATCAAAAATAACGTTTCCTCCTTACTCTTGTCACGTCCTTTGTCTTCCCCCTTCTAACATCAGTGTTAGGCCTCATACAACTTCCTTGACCTATCAATCTCCAAGCATTACAAAACGAAACACTACTAGTTTCCTATGACCCTGTCGTCGATTTCATACCGCACACATTAGGTGAGGTTGACAAGTGGAAAATCAAATGACTTTAAACGAATAGCCCTACTACTTATGACTAATCGTTCTCGGCGTTGCTCACTTTTCCATCGTTTTCAATTTCTACCCTTTACGATTACTCAAATCAAGTATTCATACATCATGTAGTATAAATTCCTTTTTTGAACTAATATAAGCTAGATGTAAAGTAATCTAGCATCCCATTTTAATTTTTAACTCTTGAATTGTTAATACCATTTCAGCTGCTCAGAGCGAATCTGGACCAACTACAGGTGCAGAGAATATCTCCAACCTTGCAGCATCTAGTGCACCAACGAGACCACTTGTATTGACTGATGAAGAAACTATCCAATCATTGGTTGAAGGTGGAATGGATCCATCATTTTTAGATGCTCTACCTGAAGAAATGAGGCAAGAAGTAATCGCTGATCATCGTTATGCGAGACAAGTGCAACAGCAGATTAATTCAATGTCTTTACCAGAGCATATTAATTCAGAATGGTTGACTGGACTTCCACCACATATTCAAGAAGAAGTAACTTTTTAATTTTTTACAGTATATGTAATCGTATTGATGCGTTATTGGTGGGTAGCCAAGTGTTTTGCCTTCAATATCGTTATGGAACTTAACATTACTTGTGTAATGGCCAGTGTTGTGAACTGCATCTTGCATTAGTATATGAAATACAAAACAACAAGATGAAGGACAGACAAAACAGTAGCACTGCATATTAACCACTGCAATTACCTATTTTCTTTCATCACTAACATTCTCCCACCATCTGTCTTAGTCATTACTGCTCAACTAACTTTAAGGTATTATGTTTGCTCTCATTGGTTATCAGTTGAAGATAATTTTTCATATTCAAACAAATAGGTGAATGAGAAAAAATATTTTTTTGTCATCAGCTTACTGCTCAGGTTGTGTGACTTATGTTATCTGTAATTAAGTTAGGTTAGGGGGAGCAAGATGCCTCAAGCAACAGTGTGACCTTTTTATACAGTATCTTTATTTCTTCTAAAGATAGATGCATATAAGTGATAGCGTCGAAATGTAACAGTCGATGAGTCGAAACCAAATTTCTCAGGGAAATTTTTATCGAAATAAATGGTCATTGAAAAGGATAGTATTGAATTCGTAGCGACAGATGATCGTAATTAAAGTACACATAACTTCCAATTACCTATATGTGTATTTAGTATTATTGCTTGTATTATACCGTCGTTCATTGGACCGAATTGATCGGTCTCTATTGGCATATGGACTCCTGTGTGGGTGCCTCGATATTACCTGTGTTTCAATTATAGTACTGACGAATAGTGGCTAACAATGGAATCCACGATGCTCATTTCGTCCTATTTGGGACACGTCAGCTAGATGTACCTACCTCCTAGTGAGTGATGTTCTCCCCACTGGGATTTGACTTCAGGACCGATCGCTTCAAATGCCAGAGCGTCATCCACTAGACCACAGAGCCAAGATAGTCACTTCTTGTGTGACGGGTATAGTTTTTAGTGTTGTTGTTTGTATTATCCCGTCGTTGGTTGGACCGAATCCTTGATTCCACTGCTAGCCACTATCCATCAATACCATGTATTTATTTCCCAGTGTGTATGTATGGATAAGTCCAGTCAAACAATGTCTGAGAAGTAGTACTTTATTTAAGTAAATTGTATTTATTTAATGAGTACAGTGAATGAATGAATCTGATGAGTTTTTTTAAATCGAAATGAGGTGATTGGGAGATGTGTGCAACTAGCATAATACAGCTATTCCATCAATTATCTGTCCTAAACATCAGTATTCGTAAACCTACAAGCATTAATCTGATTTTTCAGTCTGCACATACATATTTCACACATCTAAACTTCAATCAATATCCTTTGGTTTGAGTAGTTATTCTTTGACATTTAACCTCTCATGATGCATAGGGTTTACAACCGGAATCACAAAGCTTTACATGCATTGTGAACTGGTATAACTGTGACTAGACAATACAGTATTACTTTTACAAATTTTCTGTTGCCGACTGTGGTAATGAAAATACATATTTCATACTATCCACCAAGTTGTGTATTGTAATCATTGTCCACATGCTTCTACCGATCATAAAACCATTATGGTTACTAGCTTGATATGAAATACCTGAAAGCTTGAAGTGTTTTTGTAAATTAACTCAAAGAATAATCAACTTCACTGTTCATATCTGTGACCATTAACTGATTTTATTTCAGGTCTTGGCACAATTTCGACAAGAACAGCAACAACGCCAGCCTTCTGCCCAACCTGCAGCTGAATCGGGTGATAGTAATCCAAGTGAACAGTCTGCTCAACCTGCATCTGTCCCAAGTGCTACTGATAGTAATACAGCCTTTCTCGTTTCTTTGCCACCTTCAGTACTTCGTGAAGTGTTAGCAGATATGGAGGAGTCGCAGTTTGAAACTCTCCCACAATACTTAGTCGTTGAAGCGCACAGACTACGTCGTGAACACGAAGAACGTTTTGCGCGTGCAGTTCGAAGTGGCATTTTATCCCATTCGAATGACTCAAGACCTGATCGTGAGCACTTTTTCTGTAAACCTGTCAAAGTTAGCGACTGATGTTAGTTTTCTAGCCTAGAAGGAGTCAAGTATAACTATGTTGAGCTTGAAATTTCGCTACGAATGCCTGTAGATTCCATTCCTAATCATGTTGTATACATTTTAGTTCACTGTGTTCATGTGGAACAAGAGGAAGAAATATAACAGAAATGTCATTCGCTCCAGCTGTGTAGCATACATAACAACGTTTGAAGTCACAAAGTTGCGGTTTCTTCTTTCTTGCCCATATAAACCTAATAAACCAACAGAATTTTCCTTCATTCAACTGCTCTTCGAAATAGTCTTATCACATCTCACCTGTGTGTCAGTGGTTTAAGGGGTGACTATCAACCATTGGGTCATGGGTTTGAACCCCGCTCTATTTGCTGAAGTTTAGACACCCAGGTAGTATCACTAGCTCTCACATAATATGTGTGGGTTATTACCTGCAGCAAGCACGTGCACAAGGTGGCTGAGTGCATTCACAAAATCGGACGCGTTATTACTATGATATACAGTGTTTTAAGATGACATTACTAATTCAGTATTTCTCCGTCATACATGAATGGACTTTATTCGACCCCTTTAACAGTTATGTATTGCATCCAGTGTACGCAAGTAATTATATAGAGACAGCAATAGTTTTATTTATATAGTATGGTTGAATCTTCCTTACTCGTATGACTGAAGCCTAAAAACGTGGGAACTGCTGTCTTTAGTGTTGTGCTTCCTCTTTCTAATAAGCAAGTAAACCTAATGACGCCGTCGGTGCTCTAGTTAGGTCTAAGTTTTGTATTCTATTGTTTCTCGTCTCTATACTTCTACCTGGATATATGGAATTTGAGTGTTCAACGCTGTAGATAACCATGAATAGATTACTGACAACCTTGAAAATTCTTATTTAGGATTCAGAAGTATACACTAGTTTCTTGTTCTGCTTACTATTACTATTGTACCACAGATCATTAGGCTAGAATGGATTTAAGAGGTCGACAACTCTGACTCTATTAATGAACATGATATTTCGAGTAAGTCAGTAATAATATGAGGAGTGAGTGTATCTGACTTGTATTATTTAAGTTTACGAATCAACTACTTCTGTTATCATGTGAGTTGAGTTTTGGTAATGAATGGTTGGAAGCAGCAGTTAGTGATTTTCTTCCAGATTGTTTTAACTAATATCTAACGTTAGTGCTAGCTATAGGAATTATGCCGTATGCCTTGCCTACTATGGACATTCTCTTAGGCTGAAAGTTTTTGGGAAGAAGCCGTATATCGCGGGTCTACCAACTCCATCATACTCATAAACAATGCCGGATAGTAAACTTTTAATCCTTCGACTTTCCATTGGAAGTGAAAATGGTGCACATGTGGTCTAATTAGTGCTAGTAAACACTAGACAGATAAAGATAAAATCAACGTAGAACCTCACACACACGTACATCGGTTCAAGCTGCCACACTTCATAGTAGTGTACAAATAACAACGGGACAAGAAAGACATATCAAAGTTGAAAAAGGTGTGTCGGAAGAGGGAAAATTTAAAAATTAAGGTTGATCAAAGCATTTAAGCTTTGGAAAATGTCAAAGACTGCCATCGTGATTGATTTCCAGCAGTGTCACCAAGAGTCCCCAACGAGACAGTCTACACCCTGCATGGCTCATACCAACAGTCATAGACTTCATAGACTGATGTGACGTCTTGGCTTGAGTACTCTGAGTCCTCTTCCAATCCAGTCCGACTTCAGCTAACATTACAGATCGAGGTAGACGATGGCTTGGCATGCACAACTTGTGTTCATCAAGGCTGACAATTCACAACCTCACCTACTGAATTGGCTTCTTTGTCTAGTACCTTTCGCATGGCGTCGACATTGCTAATATAGTGATTCCGCCATGCATACGTGAGCAGTGCTGTGAAGACACCTATGGTCCAAAACTTGTAGTTTCTTCATATCTTCTGCTTTCAGTGGCCATGTCTCACAGCTTAATAATTGGACACAACAAACTGTAAAGCAGCATACTTGTCCTGACCAGTCGACCCCACAGATGACGCAAGTTGTCGAATGCCAAACATGCTTTCTACGTCCGATCTGAGATCTCGTCAGCAAGTAACCCGTTTGCTCTGATCCAACTCCCCAAGCTTCACTAGGGAAATCTGTAGAGCAGTTACCAGGACAAATTCATTGCTACCTGTTCTGATAATTAAATTTATCATCGGAATGCAGTACAATCATCTTGATAACAATAGTGAATCATAAATAACTCTTTTACTAGATCATATCAAACAAGTGTGTGTATGTGTGTGTGTGTGTGTGTGATAAAAAGGCTAGTCTGAAGCGGTCTTAGTTTGAAAATAGTTGTCTAGATATCTTTAAGGCGCTTAACAGTTTGACGTACATGATATATAACCATAACAGTAATATTCAGCTTCTGAATATGCAATAAACGAAGTATGTAGTGAATTGTCATTCCTTTGAAGTTTAGACTTATTGACTTTCTTAAGATAGGATTCGACAGTTTTTATCTCGAAAAGATTTCTTTTTACAGATATTTGGCGTAATTTCACTACTGCCTCTGGATTAATCGGTGGACATGGACGTTGGGATGTTCGATTTCATTCGATTAATCAATTTCTTCGGCATCTTAATACTCTCGAAGGTCCATTAAATTTGAATAATTCATTAGCTGTACGTTCAATGTCTGGTTTCTGTAGTCGTGAACTAGTAGATCATGAAGGATTGACGTGTATTGTTGTACTTCTTGTAGCTAGTTCAACATGCTCTCATCAAAGAACAAATATAGTACCAACAATAAAGAAAGTAAGTGATATACACTTTTCTTGCCTCTGTTCATGTTATTTTACTCAGATTTTAACTTTTGGTTTAGGTCTAGTCACCGTATATCCATCTTCTCACAGCTCCTCACGGTTTGCTGCATGACCAAGTCGACCACAAACGGAAAGATGGTCGGTGATAGTAGGCGGTAGCCTTGTCTTACTCCTGTGTTCACTTCAAAGACGTCACTGAGCTTTCCATTGTCAACCACTTGGCATGTGGTGTCTTCATATAGCTGTTGAATGAGGTTGATAAAGGTTTGTGGCACTCAAACCGTAGTGTTGAAGCAGCAGTTGGGAATATCCTTGTGCTTATACACACTGCCTCCAATCACCAAATCGTTGAATGCGCACAAATCTGCAAACGGTTCTCCATTCTCATTTCACCGAGTGCTTCTTGACTCGCGATGAGTTCTCTTCTTGTGTTGTCCGCTCCTCGCAGTTTGGCATTCATGTCAGCCCACCCATTAGAATTTTGATGTGGCCACCTAGATGGAGTCTTGTCCATTACTGATTGCAGTTGTCTATAGAATTCCTCCTTCTTCTCTTCATCTGCATTATTTATAGGTGCGTAGCGTAAACATTATGTGGTTGTAACTTTCTTCCATTTTGATTTGAATCTTGCTGTCATGGTTCTGATCCTTGAAGTGATTGGTTCCCAGTGCTTGAGAGAGAGCCTCGATGCTGTTGGGAGAGGGACATCATGATAGCCACTCTCTAACTCAGTGTGCTTGTGGTTTTCCTCTAGGTGACAACAACGTAGTTGATTAATGACTCTCCAATTGACAGTTTGGAGAGTCCACTTCCATTCCATCTGCTGATTCCTAGCACTTCTATGCCACATCTCATCTCTTTTGCAATCTGGGCAGCCTTGCTAGGTTCAAACATTGTGCGGACATTCCATGTCCCCATGTTTACTTTCGCTTTGATCGAGAGAGAGAAAACACATCGGCCAATTGACTTCCCGAAGGTTTTCACCAACTGGCTTCATTTCGTCTCTCCGATTCCAGCAAGTAATAAGTTTAGTTTTATGCTTTATATTTTGTTTATGCTTTCAAGTTTCTTTAGCGGTTAAATTGGTTTTCTGGCGTAGGGTTGGTAGCCGTATGACTCACCTTCCCTCTTTATCCGTTCTTAGGACCGGCTAGTAACTAGTGAACTAGTTACCTAGGCGAGGTGAATATTCCTTATACTTATGACGATGTCTATCACTGAAAGGCGTGCCGAGTAAGTGCATCACCTTATTAAAGTCTCTGTACTCGAACACTTGTGAACGTGTTAGAGCCTATGGTGAGATGTCCGGGGAGCTGTACTCGTCGAGCGGTGTCCGTCAAGGATGCCCACTGTCTCCATTCTTAGTCAATTTTATTATAGATTTCCTTATAGAGGTCTCGCTGTCGTCACCTAACTTCACAGAGGTTGACCCAGTCGCAGCAGAATTTTCGTTAGACCTAGAATACTCAGATGATATAGCCTTGTTAGGTGAGGATGCTTACAAGATGCAGTCTTGTGAACACTTTTTGTGGCAATTTGAGAATGCTTAGGGTGCGTTTTTCACCACCCAAATGCCAAGTGTTGCTCCAGGATTAGTCTTCAACGGTGCCCCACCGCGGCTAACAATAAAGAGTGTAGTGGTTGAGTGTGTAAACCACTTCACTTACCTGGAAAGTAGGATCAACCCTGTTGCGTTGATCGGTGGCCGATGAAATCTCTGCAAGGATACAAAAGGCTCAGCCGGCTTTTGCCAACTTACACCACCTACGGCGCCCCCATGATATCCGATTGTCTATTAAAGGTCGCGTGTACTACACAGCAGTCCGCTCTGTTCTACTCCGTGGTTGTGAAACATGACCATTGCAAGTGGAAGACATGAGAAGGCTGGCTTCAAGTGTTTGACCACCGTTGCCTTCATAGTATAAGCCGTATTCCATGGTGTCACCACGTGAGTAACGCAGAAATCAAATGTAGAATTTTAGGGAGAAAAAGTGGTAAGTCAGTTGACACGGTTGTGAACCTTCATGGACTGAGATGGCTGACTGGAACATGTGTTACGTCTATCTAGTCGCCATCTGCCTCGTCACACAATGTTGGCCGGAGTAGGTTCAGGTTGGAAAAAGGCTCTAGGCTGAAAGACTGAAACATGGCATCAATGTGTATGAAATGTTTGAGTGTCGGTTTGAGCCATGTGGGCCAATGTAGACTATCTCGTTGAGGTCCGTGAGAGAAGAGAAACCAGTGATTGGATACTGAGTCTAGGTGATATGACTGAGAAGCGCTGTCAGTGACGCAGATGTATACACACATTATCCTCATGTTAAATACGCTATACGGAATGTAACCATTTTCTTATTCTTCCTTTCTCTCATTTGCTACTTTATATTTCTTTTGACTAATTTTTCTTTTCTTCATCTTGCGCGCCTCACTGCCTTTTTGCTTGATGTAGTGATATGAGTTGTGGCAAGTTGGACCGTTACACAGTAATACCCGATCGGTCCTATGTTGATGATGTTGCGCAACTGGATACAACTCGGGGTCAAAAGGTTAAACAAGAATCAATTCATTATTCGCTTTTTAATTTTTCAACTAGCAAGTGAAAACCAATTCAAGGTCAAATGAAAATTTACTTTCCACAGTGTTTGATGCCGAGTACAACGAAAATGTCTGTATTTGCAGACATCAGAACGATTACTGCACCGGGGGGCGCAAATTTGTGGAGTAGAAATAAGTTTTCCTTCCTGGCTCGTAAGAATATGGTGGAGAATGATTGATTGATTTTTCAGTAATTATGAACCTGACGCTATCTCCCAACAGACTTTATGATGAATAATGTTTTAATTTTATGTGTGAAGTTCCGTAGATATAATCCTTAACAATGGAAACAAATTTCATTCCCAGCGTATATTTGTGAACTGAACGATGCGTATGATATTGTTCGTTGTAAGGCCACAGTGATTACGAATCGACAATCAGTTGGCCAACTTCAAAATGGAACCGATAATTAAGAATATGTCATTTGATTTTCAGTGTCGCAGTCAGCTACACCACCATTGAGCTTTTCGGGCCGCGACTGATTTCCTGTGCAACACTGATTAGTCATTAGAGTGCAACCAATCTTATACCATGTAGTCTTGAGTACTGACCGAATCCTATCAGTCATTTTGCAATGTGACCACCAAGCTATAAGGGTCACCACCGCAGTTTACTTTGATATATTTTGGTTGGAGGCAATCGGTAGGAAGTCCTGGACATAGGTTTCGTGATAAATTATCTATGGAATTCGGCCTGCACTCAGTACTCGACAATCTGAGACTGGTTACCCCTCAGTGATCGGTCAATCAATGTATCTAGTCCAGTCCTGCGGGATGTTAGTCGCGACCCGGATAGCTCAATGGTAATATCGCTTACTGCGACTCTGGGTGACACGGGTTTGAATTTCAGAGGGGACATCACTTCCCTCGAGGTTGCAGATACCCGTTCGTAACGAAAGCCAACAAACACGAAACCTAGGTCAAGCAAGGCTTCCTGGCAATCACCTCCAATCAATTGGCATCCATTGAAGTATGCTGCGATGCTGAACCTCTAGTCGGGTGGCCACACTGCTAAATGGTCGATAAAATTCGGTCAGGACTTGACAACATGAGATTGGTTGCTCTCAAGTGATCAATCAATATAAATTTATCTCTAGATGAGACTATCTTCGAACACTTGAACATTTTGTGTTCATTCTTTGGAAAATTTTGTTTTAGTTACCTGTATGCAAAAATGATCATCGAATAACAGGTTCACTTTTTTTGTTCATGATGTTTCAAAGTTATATGCTAGTTAACAGTACAGTTCGAACTCTCTAGTCAGATAAATGTTAGTCACGATATAATTGGTCTATTTTCTTTTAAGTCATTGCTATACCTGTTGTAGGTTCTTTCTGTTAACACATTATAGTTAAAGCAGTATACAATTTTTAAAATATTTCAATCACTTTCAAATATATTGTGATAATTCTTTGTATGACTGATGTTTTCGTTTGAATCTGATAGATTAGTTTCTCATGCCAACTTTATTTTTCAGGTTCTGCGTAATCTATCGTGTCATTCTAGTACAAGAAACTGGATTGTCAATACACTGATATCCTTGTTCAACGGATTGTCTGAAAAGCCGCCTAACTTACAATCGAGTGTTTCCGGATCTTCAGCATGTGTAGATGATTATGTGCCTGTTGCTAGTTCAAGTTCACGTGGTCTACTTTTTCCAGGCATTACTTCATATGAGAGTGAATTAGAATATTCACCCAAATCTGGATCTAACAACACATTGTTCCAAACTGGATTCGAAGCTGCTTTAGGTTGTTGGGTTAGAATTTTTCACCCAGTTTCTCAAAGCTTAAGTACTTCATCTAACCACTTACAAAATGATGTACACACTGGGAGACCTACCCATTGTAAAGACCCTAATTCAGTTGTACCTGTCCGATATATTATACACCCACAAGGAGCGGTTCATGTAGCAGGTGTTCTTCTTGAAACATTGAATGAACTAACTCGTGCGTTCCCATCACATTTTTATCCATCAGAGGTCTCTCACGCATCAGAAGTAGTTGGAGACTCGAAATTATCTTCTTCTGAGACCTCCCAGACCACTGACAGTAAGTGCACCTTTTAGTTTACTATTGTCGATAGTCTTCATCACACGCTATTTAATTCTCTCCTTCAGACTTCGAACATTTTCTAACTATGTGAACTTGGCAACTTTGTTTTGTTTCGTACAACAAACTATTTACCCACCAGGGTATTAAACCATTGTTTTTTCGAACTTGGGGGTTTGTGGAGACTTAAAGATATTTTAAGTTGGTTTTCATCACGAACTGACATCAGTTGGAGGAACACAGGAGCACTGGACAGCTGTTTCTTCCCACTAGCATGGGACTCTTCAGCAGTGCGCACCCGCAATCTTCAGGGGCCGTGGCCAGCACGTTACCATTGCATGGATTGTCGTACATGTCGTTTTTGATACAGGATCGCACTGCCTTGCGTTTACTACCTGTAGTGGAAGAAAGTCCTCTGATAAAGCAGTATAAATCCACTGCTCACATGCATCTACAGAATTTCGATGTAAAGCCATAAAGAAATATGGTTGGATATCTATTATTAGTAGTAATAGCACTAATGTATAAACTTCTCATTGCACATGAATTTCATCCAATTCATTTTCGTTTCATCGTAGCATTTTCTTTCTTCTTCGATTTTTTTAATGTGTCATTTTGACTTTAAACAACTTGTACCAAGGCATTGTGATGATAAGTTTTTTTGTAATTAGTTCTCGACCATTGGTATGGATGCTACTGCTAAGTGTAGCAACTTGAACGGACTCACCTCCATATCAGTTTCTACATTGGTTTGTCTGTCTATTTCTAAAAGATGGATACATAAATGAATGAAAGTAGCGTACTGTCTACATCTTTCAGTTTACAATGTTTGTTGATAACTACTATAAAATTGCTTCTTTTTTATATGAAAAAAAACAAACAACAGTTGCCTCCACATCATTCTGGGATATATTCAGTCGACTTTCCCAGTCTTATATGACAGCGATCACTAGTGGATCTACAACACGTTGTGTAGTTCGACGAACAAGAATTCCCTCGAGAAAAAGACCAATTTCAACTTCTGACAAACAAACAAATGATCTACCAATGGAATCAACATCGTCGAAAACGTTCACTAATTTATGTCCTACTGCTCACTTACCTGCTGAAACACCACATTCAGGTAGGTGGACTGAATATTTCGCCTAAATAAGTCAGTGATGAATTATGGTTTTACTGATAGATTTATGCGTTGGTAGCACACCTTCGATCTATTTTGATATCAGTCTTTTTTTGTTCACTTGTTATTACTTGTGGCAACTTGAAATGATGTACTTCTTTGCGAGGTTCTACACTGATTTTGTTGCATGACACTATGTGGATCGTTTATTGTATATATTTTACAAACTGACATGTATGATAATAGAATCTAGCAGATAGTACACGACTTTTGTAACTTGTAGTGAAGGGTAAATCCTATCTCACAATGGCTAGTTACATTCATATTTAGGAGTTATAAAAACTGATGCATTTATTCCTAAGATAATACCCAATGTTAGCATAAGCTTCCAAACATATTGTAGTATCTTAGCCCGTATAAACGCAGATTTATCAACATATTCAGCTCAAGAAGCATTTGTGTTGTACTTTTCCTCGCTAAATGTGTACTTCCAAATTCAATCCAGTCGCTTTCTTTGTCATTCCAGATATCATTGAGCTAAAGTGGTTGCGATTGGATTTTAATTTATAGCCAAATGGAGAAGGCAATCAAACTAATCATAGACTAGCAACTCAGCATTCACAGTTTTTATCTAATTGGTTGGTCTGGAGGAATTATTTTCAACCAGTGCGTCACGGGTTCGAAACCTCTTACTGAGGTTTATTTAGGCTACCAGGCAGTATCATTAACCTTCTCAAAATACGTATCATTCACTGCCTCTAGCACGAATATGCACAAGGTTACTGTGTGCATTTCGGCGTTTCTGAGACTCACTCTGATCGACTGTTATAATAATATATTTCTGTTGCCCAATGTTTAATAAATATGGCCAATCTCTTTGATCACTTTAAGTCTCTTGCATGTCATCAAGAGTCTTCAACAAGTGTTTCCTTGAGCCCCAGGAACCCCAACCAAGCTGTCTGTAAGACTCAAACTAACAGTAAGGAACTTCATTGACTGGTGCCAAGTCTTGGTCTGATCACCCTGAGTCTTCTTCGAACCTAATCCATATTCTTCTAGCATGACGCGCCGAAGTAGGCGGTTAGTCGGCGTATGCATTACTACGTCCAACCCATCTCAATCCATCAAGGTTCATAACCTTTAGCCTGAAGAAACTTACTGTGGACAGGATGCTTGTAACTCTTATTACATAATACGCTCCAAATATCCTTTTAAATTTGCTTTTGTGATTGCTCTCTGCTTCATGTTCACATTTCACTTGACTGCTAATACTTTTACTGTTTGTTTGCATTGGTATTACTTCTTGTATCTTCTTATCTTTACTAAATTTAGCTGTAACAGCAGACAGTTTCGAAAGTGAATCTACAAAAGAAGTAAGTGATGCTAGACAAAATGTTTCAAAGTCAACAACCAACTGTTTCACCGCTTTATCTGAATTACTTTGTCATCAACTGTTACATGATCGTCCAGTGAATCAAGAACGCCTGATAACAATTCTTGCTGGAATAGTGAAAGATTTTCTGCTTAGCCGATCACATTCCGGTTTATCGGTTGCACAGGCTTCAACTCATCCAACCAGTCTAGTCACACCTACCACTGTCTTGGATAATTCATCAAATCAACAGGTATGTAAATGTTGTTTATTATCCAATCACTAATTCCTCTAAGTAATAATACGGAACTGCATGTTGTTATCTATTTTCAGACACTAATTGTAAGTTCTTTATCTAGAGTTCATTACACTGTGCACGTAGGTTAAAAGAAATTTCCAACATCCTAGCGTAGCGATAATGTTAAACAATCGTTTAAATGATATGCCGGAGATTTTCACTTCATTCATTTTTGCTTACAAATGCTCTAAAATGAGTTACATTTCTTCAATATCATTGTGTTTTTGCGCGAAATACTTACGTTATTCATGCCTTATAAGATGAATTTACGAGCATCCCCGCCTAAATCTTATCATCCTTTCCGTACCCTTCATTGTTTTTGTATAAAAGTCTTGTGATACCCATTGCATGATTCAATAAACCGAGTCAGTAAAGCAAATCTACTTTAGTTTATTTCATTAAGACTGTTAAGTAATTGGGTACATTCCACAAACTACCAAGTAACATGTATTACTATTATTTATTTCTCTTGGGTTCCTAGTGGAAAATAGGACTTTAGTAGCGCATCGCCATTTCACTCTTTTCTCTGCAGTCTTTTGAACCTAGCTCCACGATTGCCCACAAGCTTTCATTTCTTCCTCACACCACCTCCTCCCTCTCACCCTCGGCTCGGATGCCCAACTCGTCGTTTCCTCTTTGGATTCTACTCTAGGGCCTGGCCTGGTGTGTGATGTCCCCGAATGGTTTTCGCAGTGTATGTCCAATCCAATCCATCTCCAATTCCTTCTGCACATTAGTTTGGCGATAGGTCATTGGTTGGTTTGTTGCCAGGCCAGAGTTCCTTGTTGCTTATTCTTATTATTCTGGCCATCTGATCTTCAGTGTCGAGTGAGCGTAGGCGGCGGTAGCTGTTGATAATGTATGTCTGCAGTTTGTTGGAAATGCTTTTCATAACGCGCCAATTCTCTCAACCACCATACAGAAGCGCTGACTTACTTGACAGAATTAGTGTTGAAAATCCCGATCTTGTTGTTTGTGCCAAGTGGAGTGCATTAGATCTTCACATTGATTTCAGATTAATGAAAGAACACCTGTTTTGCTGTCTTTCCGATCCTGACTTTGACATCCCGGTCTGTGCCGCCACCTGTAGTTGAGAGGATGCTGCTGCCTAGGTGGTAGGTAAAAGAGGCAACTTCCTTTAGGTTTCTCCTGTTGATGGTAATTGGTGCTTGTTGTTGGTGGTAACGGTGGCCGGGTACTTTCATCATCTCTGTCTTCTCTACGTTCACCTAGAAGTCCTGTCTTCCTTCGCTGCGTCCCCTCGTCACTTTTGCCAACTCGTTAGTTTTCGCATGTAGATCTTCGAGCAACATAGTTGACATGATTTTATGTAGTCAGTTGACTACCTTTTTTTAAAGATCCTTCAAAGTGAATTTCTACTTGCTCAATATTATTAGTGACTTGACAGCGGATATGTATATTCATATTTTCGGGTTGTTCAGATCATGACGTGTCTGATGAAATAAGTGAATAATGCTGGTTGCTATCTGTTTCTTGATTATTGATCGGTTTACTGTAATCTTGCAAAAAAACAACTTGCCTTTAAATTTACTGAGACCGTAATCCAACACACAATCCGTGTCTATAGACTTGAAATTTTATCCGACTTCTGCGTCTATTTTAATATCTGGCGTTTTATTTATTGTTTTTCATTATTTCGGTCGTTGCGTTCGAATTACTGACTTCTCTCTCTGTGTCTCCTAATATCTAGAATCCTGCTGACAGTTCTGTACAAACTTCTGTTGAACCACCATCAGCTTCATCTGCAACAGAAAATATTCCCACTACATCCGTTCCAGAAACCCAATCTGCTACTTCCACATCGCCGGTCTCGACTACCGCTTCACTACCGAAGAACTTAATAAATCCTTTGAGACCACAAGTTATTGAAACTTTATGTCAACTTGTTTTAGCCCCTAAATTTACTGAAAATGCTCGAGTTATGACTTCTCAATTGATTACTGACCTGGCACAGGCGAATCAAGTCATGAAAGAATCAATTCTTCGCTTACTGTGTATTACAGCGGGACAGTTGATTTCAAAAATATCTATTCAGTTGCAGGTAATACCATGCGTTCATTGATTTCTATTCTTTATTTCGAATGTTTTATTTTCATCGATGATATGAGAACCTATACTACTTTTGATCTGTGCATATTTATTAAGGATAGATTCCATGACTTATCTGTCCGAAATGATGAAGTACGGTCATTGGTAAGCTTAAGTCGATTACCTAGCATTCATGTAAACACAAGTGTGATGTGTGCATGAAAGAGAGTGGGATAATAATAATAGTATAGTAAAGCCTTTCTCTATATGATGCTATATCACTCAAACCAATCCCTGTAAAGTCAGATGTATCTAAGGTTATGTCCATCTATAACGAAATTTAGCAGTAACAGTGGTCATCCCTGACGGACACCACCAGTTATCAGTTTTGATGATAACTCACCATAATCTCTTGCATGGTTGTGTGAGTTGGTTTAGAGAGCTTCGATAAGCGTTACATACACCTGCTCAGTACTCCTTTCATAGTCACACCACTACAACACCTTATGGTCGACAGAGGTACATGCTGCCTTCAGGTCAAGAAATAAGGTAAGTACCCCTGTGTTTCAGGACCTGTCGGAGGGTAAAAGTATGATCGATGCACCCTTGTCTGGATCTGTCTCGAATCTACCTGCCTGGTTTTCTCGAGTTCTCTGTTCTTAAGCTCCAGTTAGTCGTCCGATGACAATTGATTCTAGAGTCTTGGACACATTATTAGTCAAGCCAGTTCTCCTACGGTTGTCAAAGGTTTCTCCCCATTGTTATTGACTGGGATGATCAGTGAAGTACACCAGTCTCATAGCACTTCCTCTCCCAAATGCTAACTAGTACTTCCGTTACTCTGCTTAGTGATTTCCATTCTATATCCTTAAAAAACATCAGGTTACAAACTGTCAGGTCGTGCTGCTTTACATTAATCATTTCAGCTGAGGAACAATCTTCTCAACTTTGAGGAGAGTTAGAGGACCGACATTCACATCCCATTCAGGTTCTTACCGGGTGTTAGACAACTGAAGTGTTAGTATGCGTCAGTTAAACTAAGCTTAAAGTATTTGACCCAACTTTCTAACCATTATGTTGTTAGCATTTATCTGGTCTCATCCTTTTCTGTGATGATCGCAGTAATCATTGTTTTCTTCTTGGCAGCATACTTAATAGGTCTAAATGATTGCCGGGTATTGCGAGGGCTGTTAGTCAACTCATGTTTAAGCTTCAGGCAGGTGCTTCAGGAATAAAGTTAATCCTAAAAGGATAGCTTGTGGCTATATTATCCATGTGTATCCATCCATCTTTGATTCGACTTCATCGAACTTAATCGAAGCTGTGCAAGCCCTTATGCTTGAAGTTAGAGCTCACCAGAAGCAATCGATTGTCGAGGCAAAATTGTAAAAAAGTTCTTTGTTATCGGTTCGTTTGAATGGAATATCATAGATACCTGCAAGATGTCATTACGGGTGACTCAGCTTTCCTACCATGAAGTTGGATTCACGTGCTTCTATGACTGTACATGAACGTTTTGATTCATGTGACAAAATTGGCTACTTTTTGTAGAGTTCATCCTTTATGTCATCTGAACTGCAGTCGACGGTGGGTAGGTTGTGTAGATCAGAAATAGGTATCGGTGATTGTCACAATTTCTCATAGCCCTTTCATGTGCATCCAGTCACACAGAACACAGATGGATGTTGACTTCAGAAATAGGAAATAGTTTACCAATTTTGGACTGACTTTTTCTAATCCTCCTTTCTCCCTAAGGATAATACTGCTGATTATCAATGGGAAACACTTTACTGCTGTCACACCATTTTAGCCAGCCCTTGAACACCCCCACCCCGTTATAACGTAGCTTTCTGTGTTGCGACGATAAGTGCTTTTTGTCTTGGCACTTTCTAACAGACCTTTCTGTCATGATAGGACGCCAAGAAGCAATCATTTCAGCTAGTGTATCTCATTGGTTGGTTGTGTTATGTAAGCCCCACCACCACGTCAAGTTAGTAGCTATCAGTTTTGAGATGACTCTGTTGACTATTGTGACAATTTTAACCTTTAAAAATCAGTTATGCGTTGATTTTCGTAAATAACAGTTTGTATCGGAATAGATGTTTCAGATATAACTGGATTGTTTCTTCTTTCTCTGTCTGAAGATTACAGTGTCAAGTGTTTATTGCTGAAAGAACCCACTAGATAGTTATTGGAAAATGTTTGTAATTTTTTCTTCGATCAACTCATTCTGTTTTCTATCAGAGCAAGCAGATGGAATACTTCTCAATACAACATCCAGTTGATGTAGCCTGTTATCTAACTGTAACTATGTTTACAATGGCAAACAGTAGTGGTAAAGAATAATTTGTAATTATAAGCCTATACTTCAAATCTATCTGTTTATAGGAAGTATCATAAATTCTCGTCTTATAAGTGTTAGTGTCACGCCGCATATTTCCTACTAACTCTGTGTATTCTGCTAATCACTTTACTTACTACCGTACATTTTTCCAAAGTTGTTCGCAACAAGTAGCAGCTGCAGAATATGTTTCACCCCTAGTTTTTATTAACCGCGTGAAAAGTTTCTTTTCATTCTTACACATACTTAGGATTTGGTGTATGTTTCTTTTTTTTAATCGCTAATATTAATGTATCTCATGTTTTTGTCCGTTACTATTTATGTTTTTTTGTATAGAGTCTTATCATCGAAGTTGATAAACGCTTGAAAGATAAAGTTCTTGAATCACCACCTCCAAAGAAATGTCAAATTAAGCCATCTTCTTCTCGTTATCCACCAGAAATAAGTCGTATCTCTTCCTATGATATACTGCCAGATCGCTTTGGTACTCCTGGACAAATGGTAGTTGTGTCAGGTGATTCACATTCTCAGGCTGCTACTAAATTTTCTGACTTACAATTAACTTCATCTGAAGTTTTTACATGTCCTAACAATGATCAATGTCGTCTTCGTGGTATATTGGGTTTAATGCTGCGTATTGCTGCTGGTGATAGTTCACTAGTTAGTTCAAATCCAATCCCTGTATCATCAGATGATCTTCTAAGCTCTGTGCCTGGTGTGAGTGAATTTTGGAATCATTTATACCAAGCATTTGAAAAATTACAAGCGTTAAATGATCAGAATGCTGTTTTGTTATTACAACCTCTACTTGAAGTATTTTGTTTAGCTCATATCCATTTAGTAAAAGATACTATACTTCTTCGTCAACGTCCAACAAACAATCGATCCAATCGTACTAATTCATGTTCTACTGGTGCATCAAGCCTCATTGATATGGTACCTTTATTGCATATGTGTGTGGAGTCTCCAACTCAGTCAGAACTTGATTCAAACAGAGCTTCAACCACTGATCATCTTGCTCACTTATATTTCGATCTAGGTGGTCCTTTATCTCCAAGTGGTATCACTGCAGAAGAAGATGAAGGATTTACTACGGAATGTCCAGGGACTAGTTGTACAGCTTCTTCCCAAAATTCTTTTTCTCGAAATCCTATAATTCACTTTGCAGATAAATATCGTCGTGGATTAAGTCAGGTATTACGTCAACACGGAGCAAATATAGGCGAGTCTCCTTTTGCTGTATTTTTAGCATATCCTAGAGTGCTTGATTTTGATGTCAAACGCCGTTTCTTCCGACAACAACTTCAAGCTTTGTCCAGTCGCTCAACTTCTAGCAACAGATATGATGATGAACCCATTACAGTGTCAAGAGAACGAATTTTTGAAGATAGTTATTCTAGACTTCATAGAAGATCTTTGAATGAATGGAAGCATAAGTTTGTTATTCGTTTCCAAAGTGAGTTTCTTTTAACTGTATTCCTATATTTATTTGTCACTGCAACCTTTGATATCTTTGGTGTGTATATGTATGGTTCGTCGGTTCAATATGTCATCTTTCTTCTGATTATTATCACTTTGCAAAGAATTTCTGTGGTCGACTCATAGGGAATGATCTACTTATCAAAAAGATACAACTCATTAACTCGATAGAGGTCTATATGCTTAACTGACGATGAAACGATGTGTGACAATTCATAATACTAACTAGTCATGCGGGGTGGAGTGTAGATAGATAGGTTAGGATAGGATAGATTTATGATTAAGGGAACACTTAACTGATGTGACTGAGTTGAAAATATTATTCCTAAGCATTACATGAGTTAATACGAGAATCCCTGGTCGCTTGAACTACAGAATAATCAGTGTTGAATTAAAATGGAAGATTATGTTCTTACTTACCGAATCTTAGAATGCAATATTCATTGTTAAATATTCCAAAAGTGAATAGATATGTATGTTCTTCGGTATTATTCACTAACTGAATCCAGTTGGTAGCAAAAATTGTTCCAACTCGTTTTACTGCAACTAACGCTGATGGTATAACCCTGTTACTATGAAAATGTTAACGCTACGTTTATGTGTTGTTCAGTGTTTCATATTCAATGAATAGTTGATTACCCGTAGATTTGACTGCAACTTATGTTTATTTTCAAATTAAGTCGCTATGAAATTATCAGTTCTAATGTTAAACTTAGGATACTAGACAATGGGGATGGATCAGTCAGTCGATGTGGTTGTTAACTTTCATCGATTCAAGTGGATAGGACATGTGTTGTGTACTTTTATGCCTCGTTTAACCTTAATTTAGTGATATAACATTTGCAGTTAAATTTTACATAATCATATCTCAGGTGGTGATTTTATTCTGGTTAGACTTTCATAGGTTTTATGTTGGAATTATGCCACTTAGCCGACCCACTTGTATGCGTGGTCCTAATGTTGATCTTACCCGCTTACGCAACCTATGGCGCCGCCATGATATCCGATTGTCTAAGTCAGTTGACACGGTTGTGAACCTTCATGGACTGAGATGGCTGACTGGAGAACATGTGTTACGTCTATCTAGTCGCCGTCTGCCTCATCACACAATGTTGGCCGGAGTAGGCTCAGGTTGGAAAAAGGCTCTAGGCTGAAAGACTGAAACATGGCATCAATGTGTATGAAGTGTTTGAGCCATGTGGGCCAATGTAGACTATCTCGTTGAGGTCCGTGGGAGAAGAGAAACCAGTGATTGGATACTGAGTCTAGGTGATATGACTGAGAAGCGCTGTCAGTGGCGCAGATGTATACACACATTATCCTCATGTTAAACACGCTATACGGAATGTAACCATTTTCTTATTCTTCCTTTCTCTCTTTTGGTACTTTATATTTCTCTTGACTGAATTTTCTTTTCTCCATCTTGCGCCTCACTGCCTTTTTGCTTGATGTACTGATATGAGCTGTGGCAATTGGGGCTGATACGTAGTAATGGGTGGTCCTATGTTGATTTGGATGGATGATGGATTGAATGCTGATTTTGTCAGCCAGTCATACTACAGATATTGACGAATTATCCACTCGGCTAATATCAAATAAAGTTTTTATATTTTCTAACAGAGTGCTGGTTAAATTATAACACATAATTTGTTATATTCTCATGAGTATTAACTAATTTTTACTATTTAATCTTTTTTTTTCAATATCTTAGATGAAGAAGGTCAAGATGCTGGTGGCCCACTAAGGGAATGGTTTTTATTAATGAGTCGAGAGATATTCAATCCAAACTATTGTCTTTTCCGTGTCTCTCCTGCAGATCGAGTGACATACACAATTAATCCAAGTTCATATATCAACAGTAATCATTTATCTTATTTCAAATTTGTTGGACGCTTTATTGCTAAGGCTATCCATGATAACAAATTGTTGGAATGTTACTTTACACGAGCATTTTATAAGCATATTTTGGGAGTACCTGTCAAGTAAGATTTTTTTAAAATATTTTCTTTGTACCATACTACTGTTTAAGTATATTTAGATAAGAGAATCAAAACCTTCAGTTATAGAGCTGTTTATCGCTGAATGCTTCTTTTTACCCTCAAATGCCGAACCTCTTAAATCGATCTCCTAATCGTATGTCTCATGATGATTCGTATATTATGATATCGAGGAGCTGTGGGTCACAGGTTTTCAACTCCGCTCCATCTACTGACGTCTAGGCAGTCAGGTAGTTTCACTAGCCTTCACATCATAGATATGGCTCATCGCTTGTTCTACACAGGTGGTTTTTGTGAATACATTTGGAATTTTACTTTCACATTATCATACATCCGACTTACAGGTCGGTGTTTTCGCTGTTATCTCAAATCATCTCTCTGTCTTGTAAGTTGTACAATCAGACAAAACTCTCCATTCCATATTAGATTTGTTTATTCGATTTATAACACACAATGATCCAGTATTATTTACTTGATGACGTTTCGAGCATGAATTATCATTGCTCATAATCATATCAATGTAATCACATTCCTTTCGATATCTGAGTTTTATTGTCGTACAGTTATCCTTGATCTCCACAGTCCTCAAGTTTCAGGAGAAAATATATAGATAAACAGTGGGATCATCAATATCCCCATTCGTAGTAGATATATTTATAGATAGTTGGGAAAACCTGGTTTTACGAACGT
Source organism: Heterobilharzia americana (assembly GCA_944470555.2). Classification (NCBI taxonomy): domain Eukaryota; kingdom Metazoa; phylum Platyhelminthes; class Trematoda; order Strigeidida; family Schistosomatidae; genus Heterobilharzia; species Heterobilharzia americana. Next base: position 68,122,060 of record OX104129.1, on the reverse strand, counting down.
ATAATCCAGATATGGTGATGATATGTGGATGAAATTTACTGTGTTGAAATCGGAACATATCGACAGTTTCCTCACATATATAAACTAAGTAGTGGACCTAATCCAATTCACATACAAGGTAGAAAATGGACAAGGAGAATTGCCTATGTTGGATTGCAGGATAAAACGAAGAATAGACGGTGGTTTGGATACTACTGTCTACATGAAACCGACACATTTTAACAGGTACCTAGACTTCAGGTCATCTCATCCAGTGTCAAATGTCTAAATGCTGTAGCTGAAAAACTGACAAGTCAGCGCAAAGACCTGAACAAGGGATTGGAGCATATAAAACAAGCTCTAACAGTTAATAATTATCCTCTAGAGTTTATTCAGAAATTTGTACGAACACATGAGAAACAAAATAATAAAAGTAACACAAATAGAAAGGACTTCAAAACCTCCTTTGTGTTATCCAATAAAGAAAGAACATCAGAAACTTCACGTAGGATCCTCAGCAAGACTGGAGCTAGGGTGGCATTTAAACCTACAAACTCATTCAGAGATAAGGTTTGTCGGCTTAAGGATGCGATAGATCCGAATAGGCAAAATAATGGAATGTACCAAGTTTTATGCAATGACTGTGATGTCAAGTACATAGGTCAGAATAGCCGGTCGGGGTGAGTTAGATTAGCGCAACATAAGAATTGAGCTAAATATAGAATGATAGACCCGAATAGGATCAATAATCTAGAAAAAAGGACTCGGTTATTGCAATGTTTACAATAATACAAAAACACAATAGGGTGGGTGGGATAACACTACTATACTCAAGTCCAATATAATTAGGTGGAGATTGAGAGAGAGAGATTACAGAATCTTTGTCCATCGAATCAACCAACACCCAACACATGTAATAGAAATGGTCCAACATCTATACCAGAGATATGGAAAATTTTACGACTGAGAAAAGCAAAGAATGTGAGCTGATAAGACTGAAAGTTATGTCAAAAATAGTGTGATTACTGATGAAAGTCACCAGATATGAGTCTTTGCTTCCCAACTTCCTAACAAAAATTAACTTTTTTTTATACAGAGTATCATACCATCCAACACTTGATTAGTGAACGTTGATTAGCACTACAAACTAAAGTTTTCTACATTGAATACTGTTTGATGACTGTATCTTGAGTTGTTTTCATTGATAAATGCATGATCTTCAATGCAGTGTGTAGTACAGTACTCTGTCCGTTAACCTTACTGAGAAGATCAGCTTTATTTCGGCACTGAAGTCTTAACAGCTGCATGGATAGTCCAACTCTGCAGTGATTCATATTTACTATCCGAAGAATTTGGCGATTACTGAGTATATCTCTTAAGGAATAGACGTCCTGTCGAGAAGACAGATAGTAGAGATACACCTTTCTTAGGAATATCAACAAGTATTCAATCCACATTTTATAACTTCCTTCATTCAGACAATCCTTTTTTTTACAGACGATGATAATTGTTTACGCCTAACTTCTGAATGACATACTTTTTCCAAAAACATTATTAAAATAATGTCAATATTTTTTTTTATTGAAAGAAATGTTGATCTATACACTGGGCGTCATTATTTCTTATTCACTTTGTACATTAAAATTATACAATTACTGATTAACTATTTATTGTAGCATATTTAAATCAAGTCAAATGAAACTAGTTTATTTTCAATAAATGAAGAATATTATTTATCTGATATTTCTGACTCATTAAGTCTTCTTTTATATTCTTACATCCATTCATGTTTCATCTCTTATTCAAGTTATCACTTTTCTTCTTTTTCTTTACCTTTTCTCCCCGTTTTGAATTCAGATGTTCTGATCTAGAAAGTGAAGATTATGAATTCTTCAAGGGATTGGAATTTCTCCTGAGTCATAATGTATCAGATTTGGGTTATGAATTAACCTTTAGTACTGAGGTTTGTTATTATAACGGACAATGGTTAACTTGTTTTAGTATACGATATATATATGAATCTAGTTAGTTATTTTGTGTAAGTAGACAGTTTATTGTGATAGAATTGGAATCTACCATCGATAACCCGGAGGTTGTTGGTTCGAATCTTGTTGTAGCTCAGATTTTCATTTCACTTTCAATCATCATCTAGTATATACATAATTTTTGCTGGTTTTGTTCATAAATCTTGTTGATATTGAGTCTGAATGCTGAAAAATCACATCTCTTTGTCAAATGTCCATTTGTATGTTGTGCATATTGGCTTAAGGTCGTATCCAATTCCGTGGATATAAGTTTCTGCAAGCGAGAGATTTGTATCCATAGCGTAAAGGTTGGTAATCGGAAGCTTAAGTGAATAAACTGAAGCTCTTTATCTTGATTTATGTGAATCTCATCTATCACTTTTATCTGCAAAGTAGTATAAAGACAACTACCCTTTGAACATTACATCGGATTGCTTGACACGTCATTGTGTAGCTGCAATAATATTGCCATAACTTTCATTATGGTAATATTAGTTATTTGATAAGTGAAGCTGTAGCTCATTTAGTTTAGACAGGTTGATTTTCAACCAGCGACTCATGGGTTCAAACTCTGCCCCACCTACTGAGATTTGACTAGCTAGGTAGTATCATTATGAATTACCCCTCATACAATGGGTGTGTCTCGTTGCCTACTGTATGAATGTGAACAAGACTACTGAACTCATTACAATTTATCATGGGTCACAAATTTGAACCTGTTCAGATTGCAATACTTATTGACAACATAGAGTGTAACACAGGTGGGGGGGGGACAGCAGAGACAAACTGGACATAGAATATATTGTATTCTCATCTTTGATAATTGTATTGGAAGCTAACTAATTTGAGAAAGATATTACTCACTTTTTTTTCCAACCTACCCTATTATTATTCACATTTCGACAATTGAGTCGTTTTATTGACCAATACTCAATATAACGTTAGCTGGAATAAACACTAACCATAGTAATTAGATGCGTATGATAGTTTAGCCTTGATATCTCTTATTATCATTATACTTTTCAGATAAATGAATTTGGTAAAACAGATACTCGTGATCTGATTGAAAATGGTCGTAATGTTCCAGTTACTGAAAGTAATAAAAAAGAGTATGTTCGTCTAGTTTGTCAAGAACGTATGACAGGTGCTATTCGTCAACAGTTGGATGCTTTCTTAAGTGGTTTCTATGATATTATTCCAAAAAGAATGATCAGTATATTTAATGAACAAGAATTAGAACTTCTCATCAGTGGTTTGCCAAACATTGATATCTCTGATTTAAAGATGAATACAACTTATTCAAAATATCAGCCTAATTCACCACAAATTGAATGGTTTTGGCAAGCTCTTGAATCATTTGATCAAGAAGATTTAGCACGTTTCCTTCAGTTTGTAACGGGGACTAGTAAGGTCCCTCTGGGAGGATTCACAAATTTAGAAGGAATGCATGGTCCTACTAAATTTCAGATTAGTCGAGCAGCGATTTCAAGTACTAGTCACTTACCTTCTGCACATACTTGGTGAGTGTTGTTTAATGTTATTTTTTTCTTTTTGGCATTTGTCATAATTCATGCGTCTGGAAGTTGGTTAGAAAACCAGTTGAATTGTGTCGCTCATAGTCTTCAGTCTGCTTTGAGAAGTTATTGTTCACTCCCTCTCGTTGCTGACAGCTCTGATATATCGTTACTTAGACTATCTTGCGCTCCAGTGACCTACTACATAACACCTTGGCCTTTTGAAGCGATACGCACTGGGTTCGAGTCTCATCGTGGTACAGCTACATCTAGTGAGTCCCAATGGAACGAAATGCTAGTTCTGGATTTCATTGGTAGCCACCAAACAGATTATGGCATAATGCGTAATCGGGCTGTATTGAGACATCCGCATAGGAGCTCATCTACCAACAGAGGTCGTGCAATTCGACCCAGCAGATCAATGGGGGAGATTACAAATATCAAACAACTTATTTTTAAGTTTCATCCATTTGATATGACTTCTAAGTCTTCGTTTTTGCTATCTAAAAGTTCTTATAGCCATTCAGAAGAGCTATTCCGTTTATATTTCTTCAGTTGCTTATACTTCATACTTTGTTTGACATTAACTGAAATGAGTTATCAGTTAGCAATTCGTAAAACTAAGGCTGCTTCGTAAATTGTTGGACTCGCTTTCGTACTCCGGTGCTGAAGAAGTCACCTGCTGGTATGATTATGCCCGTACAGATGTTAGCCATGACCGTTAAAAGTAGATGACATGAGACGGTTGCAGGGTTTTGATCATAGCATTGCTCACGTTCGGTGGAATCACCGTGTGAGCTATATTGACGTCAGAAAAATACTAGGCAAAAAAGCAAGTCGATTGATGAAGTTGTGAACCTCAGTCGACTGAGATGACTCTAACATGTACTGTACATCAATGTGCCATACTAGGGCAAGTTGGATTAGGTTGGAAGCGGGTTCAGGGTGACCAGACTAAGACGTGGCACCAATCGATGAAGTCTCTTACTGTTGGCCTGAGTCGTGTTAGATGTAGACTGCCTAGCTGGGATCCTCGAGAGGAAAGCAATTAGTAGTTAAGAATTCTTAGTGATATCACAGGAAATTAGTCATAATGGCGCAGATGTATTCACTCCTTGACATCTTCTAAAGCTTGAATATTCACACTAACCATTATCTTCAGATTGTTTATTCTCTCATACTACATTATCCACTTTGACGTCACTCCTTTTCGATCCACCTGTTCTTTGTATACTACTGTAAAGTGTGCAAACTTGTGTGCAATATTCTACGCTGATTTTTTTCAGTTAGTCAGTCAGTGATGGTTACACCTGTATCTATTACTTTTGGGAGTGTATTTGACAATTCACAGTGTAAATTTTCCCTTAAACTATTCTAAATTTCAGTCAACTTATGTTGCTGATGAATAACATGAAAACGTATCTTTTGATTTCACAGTGATTAAACTTGTTGTATAAAGTCATGTAATTAAATGGTATAGAGACTAGTGTCAAATTAGATTCAGTTATTAAGTATGCTTTTCAGTCAACACTTCGCACTGAAGAATAATATCATGTTTCTTGTTATCTTTTATTTTATTGACGGTTATTTAGAGTTAACTGCATTATATTGTAATGGTAAATTAGTTTGATAAATTTACAGTTTTCAAATGTCAGCTGAGTGAATCTGCTTATAATCATTAACAATTTTAACATATTTTTTTCACTAGATATTCATTCTTTATTCATTGCTTACTTTCACATTCCAGCTTTAACACGCTTGTATTACCAGCATATGAGAATTATGAACAGTTAAGATCGAGACTATTGATGGCTATACGTGAATGCAGTGAAGGCTATGGAATGGCTTAATTGAAATACACAAAACAACAACTTCATTATACTTGTTGTCTGTGTGTGTGTGTATGTTTATCATCACTCCTCTTTCTACCTATTATGTGTTATCCCACTTTTAAGCGTGAAAAGAAAAAACCGGCAGCTGCCTGGCTTTACTGTGATGTAATATCATGATAGTGCTATGTATATGGTAAAGAGAGGTGATGTTAATGAATTATTGACAGTACTATTACGAATTGCTCCAATCTATTTCAGTATATATCTACATCTCTGTTACTTCTCTTAGATTTTTTTTGTTCACTAACTCTATTAAAATTCTTATTTCGAACCACTTTTTGATATTACATTAAACTATGCTCATTTTCATAAATTTACTACAGGAAGTACACAACATCACATTCTATAAACTTAGTTACAACAGTATCCTAACCATCTGTTACACACTGTTTAATTCCCTGTATTCTTTCTCATGTAAAGCTGTTGTGTGTTTGTTTTTCTATACTTTGTTCAATGAGTGAATAGTTGAAGAAATGATTATTTGAAACGAGAAAAATGAATGATACCACACAGAATCCTCTTCTACACACTCATATAAAGGTGAGTTTATTTTCTTCTGTTTTGTTCTCTCTTCTTCTGTCTCTTTTCTATACACATATAAACATTTCTCTTTCTGAGGATCTCCATTTTTCTAACATTTTTTCCAAATGTGCGCATTGTTTCGACTTTTTTTTTGGTTTTGATTTTTAAATTAACTAAGTATTTTCGTTCATGAAGTTGGTAATGTGTAGTAAATTTTTAATGCATCTTGTCAGATTTCTTTTCTGATATCTATATTTCTTTCAATTTCAGTTCAAAGTATAAGAATTTCCGTATTATAGTGAAATCACAAAGGAGTATTGTTGTGGTGATTCTTAGTTTTGTGTAAACGTTCACAGAGTAGTGTGTACCTGACACTTTTCGACACGTAATTCAGGTCATCATAATTCTCTATCATTCAAACTGATCGTTCATAATCCTAGCGTTTGCTGGAATTACAGTGTGAACAATGTTGAGGTCAGACGAAGAGCACTAGGCAAAATAAGCAAGTCGATTGATGAGGTTGTGAACCTTCACTGTTGGAGCTGGCTTGAACGTGTGTTGCGCATGCCGAGTCACTCTCTACCTCGAAGTGCCATGATAGAAGAAGTTGGATTACAGGTTCGTATTCATCATGAACTGACATCAGCTGGAGAAACATTGGGAGCACTGGACAGCTGTTTTGTTCTAGTATGGGACTCCTCAGTAGTGCGCGCCCATAGCCCCGCCAAGGGTCGAACCGAAGACCTTCAGGTTCCGTGTCCAGCACGTTACTATTGAGCCAGTGGTTCGGGATCCAATGGTCCATATTTATTTTTGTTAGTTCACGAGTAACTGTCCTCATGTTTGACTTGACCGATGGTAACGCGATGACCACGGAACCTGAAGGTCCTCGATCCGACCGAGCCCTAGTTGAGGTCACGGGTGTGCACTGCTGAGGGAGTCCCATACTAGGAAGAAACAGCTGTCAAGTGCCTCCAGGTTTCCAACATATTTCCAACTGATATCGGCCCATGATGAATACTAACCTGTAGTCAATAGGTAGGCCCCCACAAACCTCTAAATTGAAGTTGGATTTGGTCAGAAACGAGTTCAGCTCGAGACGTGACACCAGTTGATGAGGTCTCTGACTGTTGACCTGATTCGTACGGGGAGATGTAGACTGTCTCTCATAGGTCCCTGAGACGAAAGGATTCAGTGACTGAGAACTCTTGGTGATATGACTATAAATCGGTCAGAATGGCGCAGATGTATTCACTCTTTGACGTCTAAAGTTTGAATATTTGCACTAAGCTTTATATTTAAACTACTTGTCCTCTCAAACTACTTTTATATCACTATTTTTCGACCCACTTATTCTTCGTATGCTACTGTGAAGGTTCGGTGCGAATTTTGTCTGTCTGTAGTTTATGAGTACACAATAAGATAACTGGTTATAAAGTAGCACCAGTATGTATTTGACTAGCCCGATTGATAGTGACTTCTTGGTATGACTTGAAGAAAGATTGATATACGTACTTGCTGAACAGATGAATCACTGGTTAAAGTGTGTTTACGGAATTTGAGAAACGAACGATCTTTAGTGATTGTACATACAAGGTAAGCAAGCGAATAGAAAAGGCATCTTAACTCGTAAATGACGTAGCGACTTTATATTAGATTTTGGAACTATTTTCATTACTTCTGTAGGAATGTTTAAACCACTTTACTCCATACATAAAACTAAACTAGAAATTGCAGTCAAAACATCCTCTAGTAAATTTTATCGTTTCACTGTATGATTCATAATAAGAGAAGTATAATGGAATTATACTTCACCACAATGCTCCAATTCTACTCTTTTATAAATCTGATTTATTTTAGAGTGGAGTGATTTTATATCATCTTAAAAGCAGAGAGAGGCAACAAGATAATTATATTGAAGTAGTATAGTGAGTGAAGTGGGAGTGTATCACAACTGTATATTTATATACTCGTCGTTTACGTTTGATTCTTTGTATTATTAATTGCTGCGTTACTTTACCTGTCTTTCAGCCAGCTGAAACTCACGTTGTTAATTATCTAGCATCCCAAAACCTTAAGCTTACTGGACAAGTAGATACACCTGCTTTTATTCAGATTCAGCTTCTGAATTTTCGCGCACCAAATAATCTTCATTTTAATGTTATCGTCATGATTATTTACAGTAAAGTGTACTTTGTATACAATATATGCTGACCGGAAGTTTTATAGTATTTCTGAAGATACCTTGTTGCTAATCTAAAGAGATACCGACTGAACAGCCAGTGGGGTATGACCGTTACTCACCTTAAGACAATGGCCTACTGCTATTTTTGCTTCGCTGTAAGAACTAGGAACTTCGGGAGATGAGAAAACGCTAATGGGTTTGGATGCATCAACACACTAAGGCTGGCTCTAAACTCAATAAGGATTAAAACTTACTGAAATGCAGAGTGGATTAGGTCCTACACAATAGTTGTTGGCAGAGGAAGTTTAACGGTTATAAGACATGGCGATGGTCGGTAATAACAGATAGTTGTTGGGATTTAGAAAACACATGGTAAGATCCTTTGTCCGTAAGCCTATCCCAAAGGAATATAAATTAGTTACTCATCAAAAATATAAGTGACTATTTAGTTGCCCATTATCTAGTCGGAACTTAAATGTGGAGCTGTCATAGAGCCTTCAAATCTAACTAATAGGGAAAAGAAATTGGCCCACTGTAAACGTCAGTCAATCCTGGTGATTTAAAATCAGAGGCTTGTGAGGATTTATTGCTTTCAAGGTGGTATTTTATCACGGATTAACATCGGTTGGAGAACCATTGCAAACCAGGGGGCACTGGGCAGCTGTTACGTCGCCAAGCAGGTCACGACTTCTCGTTAAGACTTAGAAATCCATCTGAACGCATGTCGCTAATGAGCTCTGGGCAGTATTTCAGTTCTGCAGGTTTGTTGGCATTCGTTCATTTCAAGGTAGTATTCGTCGATTGTTAATATCAGTTAGAGGTTCTGGACCAATGGCTGTGCTGCTTTGACATCGTAGTCGGGCTTGAATTTCACAATGACCCGACGAGCTATGCTGGTGGGACGCTTGTTCCCTCGAGGTTTCATCATACCAGAAAGGTTTATTGGATTGTAGTAAGATGAAAAGCAGATACCGTTGTAGTGTATATTGCTACGATGTGGTCGGGGGTTCGAGGGCGAAGTCGTACTGCTGCTAGCTAGGTGGAGTATGACAACACTGAGGTGCTACGCCTGCGCTCCCCTTTCAACGGAAGGGGAGTTCAAAAAGAATGGCCACTAAAATAACACACTCCACCATAGCCCACAGTCTCCCGGTCCCGGCGATATAGGTGTTTTGTCTATCCAGCGTTAAAACAACCAAGCCTAAAAACAATCCACAGAAGACTGTGGCAGGCTTCAAGCAGGTGTTCCATGAGCTGAGGCCGCACAAATATTTTTCTCTTACAGGTACCTTAAGAAGACAACCTTCCACAGTGTGGGCAGCCGGAAGTGTAAACCGCCCCAAGTTACTTCAGACCTTCCACGTCCCTTACCTTCTAATCTCCCCTCGGTTAACAATCCTACATCATGTTTAATTTCTTCGACCTCTGCAGTTTTCGACAATAATGAGTCCACAGAACAGCAGCATCCTTGGTTTCCTTAAACCATGCTCCAAATTACACATTGGAGCCTTCAATGTCCACATCTTCGGTCAAATTGGTCAAAACTCAGGCTGTGGATGTTTGCTGTGTCTTTGAGACACACATACAGGACCCAATTGTGGTTATTCACTTAACCTCTCCCAGCCTATATGTTCAATCTGCAAAATTCACTGTCTGAGTTTCTGCAGACTCGATGGCTGCTTCTCACGGTCTTGTAGGTGTCGGCATAGCATTAACCATTAGGGCAGAAAGCTCACCAACAGACTGGATCCCAGTTGATGGTCGCCTATGCGCTGTCCAGCTAAACAGCACAATGAGAACTAAAAGGAATAGTGGAACTCGCCATTCATTGTCTCTTTGTAATCCTTGCTTACGCACCCACTGACTGCAGTTCGGATTAAGTGGAGTAGGAGTTCTACCGAAAACTGTCTAGCCTCCCTCTGAAAGCTAAACGTTCAGACGTGGTTGTTGTTGCAGGTGATTTCCATGCACAAGTGGGTAGACTGATTCAGGTATCAAGGCAATTAGGTGGCACTTTGGGAATCCAGGCTGAACGAACAGATAACGGTGATCGCCTACTGCAAGTGTGCTCAGTTAAAAGTTTATTTCTAGCTGGAACAAAATTCAGACATAAAGATGGACATTATCTGACGTGGCATCCACTGAGCTCAACTCACTGATGGACACAGGTAGACCACGTTATCATCAGTCATCGCTGGGGATGGTCGGTTGAAAACTGGCTGTCACTCTCTTTCTGAAACACGGGTTCGGGTTGCGACCACGTGTTGGTTCAAGCGCATATATGTCTGCGTCTCAATGGACATAGAAAAACTTCAGCAACAAGACCATTACGAGTGCAGCTCGGCAATGAGAGCACTAATGTGGCTTTCAGTGAGAAACTAGTTAGGCAGTTATCGGAACAGGAGACGGTCAGTCATCCAGAAGAATCTTGGTGCCATCTCCAGTGTGCCATGAAAACAGCGTTGAAGACCATACCTGATTATCAAAGAGTCATGAACATAGGACCGACGAGGCATTACTATGTAACGGTCCAACTTGCCACAACTCATATCACTACATCGAGTAAAAAGGCAGTGAGGCGCAAGATGGAGAAAAGAAAATTCAGTCAAGAGAAATATAAAGTACCAAAAGAGAGAAAGGAAGAATAAGAAAATGGTTACATTCCGTATAGCGTATTTAACATGAGGATAATGTGTGTATACATCTGCGTCACTGACAGCGCTTCTCAGTCATATCACCTAGACTCAGTATCCAACCATTGGTTTCTCTTCTCCCACGGACCTCAACGAGATAGTCTACATTGGCCCACATGGCTCAAACACTTCATACACATTGATGCCATGTTTCAGTCTTTCAGCCTAGAGCCTTTTTCCAACCTGAACCTACTCCGGCCAACATTGTGTGATGAGGCAGATGGCGACTAGATAGACGTAACATGTTCCAGTCGGCCATCTCAGTCCATGAAGGTTCACAACCGTGTCAACTGACTTACCACTTTTTCTCCCTAAAACTCTACATTTGATTTCTGCGTTACTCACGTGGTGACACCATGGAATACGGCTTATACTACGAAGACTACGGTGGTCAAACACTTGAAGCCTGTCCTCTCATGTCTTCCACTTGCAATGGTCATGTTTCACAACCATAGAGTAGAACAGAGCGGACTGCTGTGTAGTACACGCGACCTTTAATAGACAATCGGATATCACGGCGGCGCCACAGGTGACTCTCGAAGAGTGATGCCAAGTTGATTATGCCTTACCTATGAGAAAGGGTGGGCTCAGCATCGAATCAATCAATCAATATCAACATAGGACCAGGGATTACTGCATAACGGTCCGAGTTGCCACAGCTCATATCAGTACATCAAGTAGATAGGTAGTGAGGCGAAGGATGAAGATAAGGAAATTCAGTCAGAAGAAATATAAAGTACGAGAAGAAAAAAAGGAAGAATGACAAAATGGTGAGATTCGGTATAGCGTCGTTAAGATGAGGATAATATATGCGGGGATAAATCTACGCCACTGACTTCGGCTCTGGGCCATATAACCTAGAGTCTCCAACCCTGGCTCTTGTCCCGTGGACCCCAACCACCTAGTCTGCATCGCCGCACATGGCTCAAACCAACAGTCAGAGACTTCATGTATTGGTGCGATGTTCTAGTGTGGCCACCTCGGGCCTTTTTCCAGTTTGGACCTACTTCGACCAACATTGTGTGACGAGGCAATCGGCGACCAGGTATACGTAATGCGTGTCCCAACCAGCCATCTCAATCGATGAAGGTTCACAACCTCGTCAACTGATTTACCTCTAATCCTTAAAACTCTATACCTGACTTCTGCATTACTCACGTGGTGTGGTTGCACCACGAAATACGGCGGCCTATACTACGAAGTCAACGGTGGTCAAACACTTGGAGCCTGTCCTCTCATGTCTTCCACTTTCAATGGCCATGTTTCACAGCCATAGAGTAGAACAGATCGGACTGCTGAGCAGTACACGCGACCCTTAATAGACAAACGGATATCACGGCGGCGCCATAGGTTGTGTGAGTTGGCAAAAGCCAATCGAGTCTTTTGTAGAGAGATTAGTGTAGAGATTCCATCGGTCATTGAGGTAGCCACCAGGGGTGATCCTACTTCGCAGGTAAGTGAAGTGGTCGACGCACTCAACCACTTCACTCTCTACTGTTAGCCGCGGCACCGCTGAAGACGAATGTTGGAGAAAAAACTTGCATTTGGGTCGAGAGTAGTGTACAACAACTCTTACGTTCTAGTATGCGACTTTTCGGCAGTATACATCACTAGTGAATGTGCTACGGAGTCGTGAGAATAAATACTCAACAATTGCGTTAGATAAAGATCGTACTATATCGTATATGGATTGACAGAAGTAGATAAGTGTGGATCACTGAATTTCGACCTAGTGGCTGATTAAATGGGGTAACGTGTCCCTTAGAGAAATTTGAAAGTTCTCACATACTGTCCGTCTAGTGCTTCCAGATTTTTAATGCTTTCCCAATTGATGTCAGTCCTTCATGAATACTATCAACTTGAGATCAATCCAGTCCCTACAAACCTTCAAATAAAACTTTTGCCTAGAATGTAAACAACTCTCGACTCAACATTAACCTAATTAATGTAAACAAAATTATATTTTTATACAAAATCAGCATCGAAATCAAGTTAGGACCAGGCGTTACTGCTTAACGGTCCAAGTTCCCACATCTCATACCACCACATCAAGTAACGAGGCAATAAAATAGAAAATGAAGAAAAATCGGTTAAAAGAAGTTGAGAGTAGCAAAAGAGAGGAAAGGTAGACATGAAGGGAGATCATAAGGTGGATAGTGGTCTGAGGAAACTTAAGGGCTGACATAGCTAGGAGGGTAGTTGACAATTCCCAGAGACTCATACCGTGGAGGGCTAAATCTTCTTCGGGCACCTGAATGGGGAAAAGATTTGTGATAGAAGAATCCATAGGATATTTGTTTGAGGCCGGTCATGTACAGCCTTTTTGGTGCCACTACAGTTAGCCTGCATTACAGATGTGGTCGGACATATGTCCTGTGTTTTAGGATTACCACTGATGACTGACCTAGGCCATCATAATATATTATCTCTTTGCTTAAGAACATTTTTGTCTAACCACGATCCAACAGACTTTTCTTGTATGGTTGAACTTAAAAAGTAGTACATCCCGCGGCATTTCGGTGCTAACAGTATGGTTTCACATTGGATCTTTCAACTTGGTATGTGTGAGGATGGTTATTAAATTGACTCACCTGACCAGTGCACTAGCTACTATCCATCAATAATATAATCTCCAACGCACTAAAAACACCTGCTTAGTAGTGAGAAAGTTGAAATCCTGACTCTGAACTAGTCTCACACTAGATAATAAAGGTACCTTTTGACTGTGATAATCACGCACTCATGCTGAACTGTCACGAACGATACCAGACTTGGATACATCGGCACCAATCTGGTCGATTTTAGGCAATGCTGTCTAAATTCTGCGTGTTAAGAAAAGTGGTGTTGGATGACACTATCGACGCTGTTACATGTCATCTGAAATTTCATTTTGATATTTGTTGCCCAGCTGAAATACTTTTTCTACAGTATCATAGACATTCTCCGCAAATAAAGAGACTACGAAGATAAAAAGTAAAACTATGTAAAGCGAATGATAATACTGACGTCAGATTAGATCTGAAATAAGGCGTCTACATATAGTATATAAACAAAAGATTATGTCATGTAATAACCCTTCTAGTATAAAGAGACTGGTCAAAGACCTTGCTGGTGGAAGGATATTCAGTAATGAAGCCTACAAGTGTTATTTTATCTATTTCTTCACCCACAATAGGTGCTAATTTTCTTAAATCCAATGAAACAGAGGTACTCAAATCCTGAAAACTACTAGAGGCCTCACATAGCTGAGGACCAGACGGCATGCCAAGTGTTCTATTTAGCAAATGTGCTGACATTTTATGTTATATTCACAAACATTTTTATTGAGTTTTCCCAAGAATGACACACCAATCACCTGGAAGGAAATCATAATAGTCCCGGTACCGAAGTCTATATCTTCCCAAGCAAGTATGAGATTTTGACTAGCCACAGTAACCTGCTTGTTTTTAAAATGGAAAATTTGTTAATACTTGTGCTTTAGATCCTGTTAGAGGTTTTCGGTGATCCAAATCAGCTTGTCTATAAACTCAGGAGTACTTTAGATACTGCAGCTGTTCATCAATCTGGACAAAAGTTGTATGTTAAACATCCCTTGTAGATTACACTTCTCCTATATTGCGTAAGATTTTGAAGGATGTCAGTGGAGCTAGTGTTACACTATTGACCGTACTAAAAAACTCGGATGTCGAAAGACATCTTAACTTTTGTTAACAGCTGGCTACACATATTTAATCTGATGACAAGCATCCGAACCTTTATTTGTCTGTCCTCAAAAAGGCAGAAAGGAAGTACATTACTCTATGCACTTAAAACTGCATACAACCATAGCTTATTTAGCTTGTATATTGTGTGAAAGCCCAATAGCGAAAAGTTTTTATAAATCCATTGTCATTACGTATTTAAACAATAATATTATCATCCATGATCTATTTGTAAACCATATTACTATTATTATTAATGTTTGAAAAATGTTGCACAGTGAGTAAATTTTGCAATATTACAATCTGAGAGCTCTGTAATGTAAGAATTAGCCTGACGAAAATAGTATCCAGGATTCTAGGTTCTACAATCATTCGATGTCCGAGTGGAACCCAGAAACGGCAAACCCGAGAAAACCAGGTGTGCTTCAAATCTGACTGTGGATGTATCGAACAAATACTCACACTCCGCCAGGTTCTGGAACACATGGACACTTACCGACGCTGGCTACATTTCTTGACCTTAAGGTGACATTGAACTCCGTCAATCGAGAGGTTTTATGGTAATATATCTCACTGAAAGGTTTACCAGATGAGTAGACCACTGTTGAGGGCTCTTTACTTGAACACCTGTGGGCGTGTTAGAGCCTATGGTGAATTGTTTACATTAAGTGGTATCCGTTACGTATGTCCGCCCTTTCCATTACTATTCAACTTTATCATAGATGTACTTATGAAGGTCTACCTTTTGTAGTGTGGTTTCACTAGGATTGATCTTATCACAGGAGAATTCCTTAAATGTTGAGTACGCAGATGATACATTCCTGTTACGTGAATATGAGAGGCTGACGAGATGATGGGTGGCAATCTGGGAATGTTTGGGATGTGTTGATCAACACATAAATGCAAATTATTGCTCTAGGACTAGTTTTCAGAGATGCCCTGTCTAACAGTAGAGAGTGAAGCAGTTGATTGCCTTGACCACTTAACTTACTTGAGAAGTTTGATCAGCACTAGTGGGTCAGTGACCGGCGAAATCTCTGCATGGATACACGAGGTTCGACTGGCTTTCGACAACTTACGCCATTTATGACGCCGCCGTTATATCCAACTGTTTATTAAAGGTCGATTTTAATGCTATGCAGTTTGTTCTGTTATACTACATGGTTGTGAAAAATGGGCATTAAAGGTAAAGGACATGAGAAGGCTTCAGGTGTTCGATCACCGTTGCCTTCGTAGAACAAACCGTGTTCTGGTGTCACTACAATAGTAACGTACAATTCAGGCGTAGTTTTAGGAAGGAGAGGGAAATCAGTTGACAAGGTTATGAACCTTTATAGGCCGAGGTGGCTAGTACATATGTTACGCATGCTTAGTCACTGTCTGCCTCGCCTCACAATGTTAGCTGAAGTTGGTTCAGGCAGCAAAAGGTTCGGGGTGGCAGGACTAAAACATGATATCACTGCATGAGGTCGTCGACTTTTGACCTGAGCTACCTAGGGAGATGTGAACTCGCCGGTCGGGGTCCACAACAGAAGCTAGTGGTTACAGACAAGGTGACATGGCTCAGAATCAACCTCATTGGTGATGTATCCACACACTACCTTCATCTCAATCGTCACAATGAATTCAGTATTTTCTTGTTCCTCTTTTCTCTCTTTTACTTCCTGCTGCTGTCGACCGACTCTTTATTTCTCTATCTTACATCTTGGTGCTTACTTGCTTGATGTGTTGATACGAGGCATGGCAACTTGGACCGTCACACAGTAATGTCTGGTCCTACGTTGATATAGATGATGATCTATAATGTAAGTAAAGCATACTTCGGAACATAGCAAACACTTTATTGTTACTACTAAACAGAACAGGATGGAAGGCATAACATCCAAAGTGTGATTTGTTCATGTTACGCCATACCGTTATTATAGAAAGTACACACGCCACCTCAAAAACAATCTCCTTATATTTCACCTAAGCTTGATTTTCAGAACAGACGGTACAATAAGTAACAGAAAACCAACTAACAAGTTTTCTTTTCTTTTAAGAATACATTCTTGCGGCTTTTTCAGTATATATTTGTACCTGATACACTAACATAAAATTATAAACTATTCAAAAAAGCGAATTTCACCGTTGCCTGGATTTTTTCTTTTTCCCCGTTTGTGAAGGGCTGCTGTAACTGGAGAAATTCTTGCCAACTTGCGAAAACTGATTACTTGGAAACCCATCAGCCAAGAAATTAGGAGACGATTGATTGTAGTGTCCACTCATATGTGTGTTAGTCGGAGGTACATTAGGAACCCCTGTAAAAGTTAAAAGTCAGAATCATCTTAAAACATCAAAAGTGTAACCGTTTCAAAATAAGATCAGAACACTGAGGATATTCTTAGCGTACTTATTGATGATAGACTTTTATATGTGAAGGATTTTCATCCGTTTAATCATAAGATGAATTTACTAAAAGATGGAATTAAAGACATGCAAATATGAACAAGTACCAGGTGAGAAACTAAATTTCATATTAGACCAGCCTATTTGATATAACATACAGTGGTATAGTATTACTTACTAGATAACGTTCCGAACACAATTTATTGATAATATTCATCTCCCCTTGATATCACTGTTTTACTTCTTTTAATGCACTTAGCAACCTTGTGTACATTCATGCAGTAGACAATGAGCTACACCGATTGTGTGGGGACTATTAGTACTATCTGGCTTCTCGAATCTCGGTAGGTAGAGCGAGGCTCGAACCCGTAGCCCAATGGTTGAGTCATCTTTCTTAACCAATGAGCCACAGCTCTACACTGCCTTATCTGATGTGAATTACATTTTACCACTATGCTCAAACGTGATAATCACAGAAAAACTCAATGTTCCCACCAAGAACGGTGAAAACTTGGCATGGAGAACTTCGTATCTAACTAAAGATGTGGGTTATTCGAATAGGTCACCTACATCCGTAACTGTAGTAAGAATAAATGATACTATCATATCGCTTAACGCTAGGGAAAAAGTTTTAGTAAGGGTGAAGCTGTGTCTTACTGATCTGCGTAAGCAATTTTCAACTAGTGGGTCATGAGTTGGAACCTTCCGAACCTAACGGAGTTTGCGCTGTCAGGCGGCCAAATTGGCCGTTGAGTAACAGATGGCTTACAGATTAGGGAACAGATGTGCACATGACAGCTCAGTTACACCTTTTCGAGTGAAAACATTCTCCCTTGAACTTGCAATATTGACAGTTTCACTTAAAGTACCATTTCACAACTTTCTTAATACTTATAGTAATCTAAGGATTTGGAATACATTTCTTATTTCGTGAATGTAAATCGTTTCCTTAGGAGTGGTGCGAAATGACGTTTCTTCGAACAACAGAGAACGAAATCGGTACTTACGTTGACCATCTATTTCCTCTTATAAGTTGCACACGAACACAGTTGTACTGTACAGTTTGATAATGATGTCGTTGAGAAATATTTGTTCGCTGATATATATCTTATTATTTTTATTCATAATTATGTAGTCTGAAAATATTGTACGAGTAGATTTGTTGAAATATTACACAGAGGATTACATAATGTATCGAAAATAGTCTTGAATGAAGTGATTACTATTTTAAAAATAGTAACATGACCGTTGACAGCGAAGTAACTGACTAACTGAACTACATGATTTTTTGACTACAAAACTTTAAAGGGTATCTACCTGTGGCTGACCATACATAACATCGTATGGGATAATCTCTAGGACCTATCTGCTAATTATCATGATACGAAGGCCAGCAACAAAAACACAGTCTTCGAGTGTTACATCAAGTAACCTTCAGTTACCCCCGTGTTTATTGGTTCCCAATTACTACCTATATTGCCTTTACTTTGTCTTTGTCAGTTGAATTTTTGTAAGTCTCCACTTTTAATCTACTACCACTCAAGTTCTGAATTGTGGTAAGTTGGATCACGGATTGTCTGGTGCTGAAATGATAGAAAAGATTTATAGCTGAGGATGATGGCGATTTGTTCTCTGAGCTTTGATATTTTTTCATGAACGTCTCACCACTAAACTTAGTGACATCTTCGTTGTCTGATGCAGTTTACACATTTTATACTGATTTTTTTAGTATTCATGTAGTGTATACCTTAGTGAGTTATGCTTTGATAAAAATAAAAAAAACAGGGAAGTATGTCTGAACGCAGATTTGCCAACCTACGTGAACATAGAGGTAATAATGAACGACGCATTAGCTTACTACACCAAATGTCCAAAGGAAAGGAACATAGTTCTCCTCATTATTACCACAGAAACAAGATTGTCGGAATTAAGAAGTCCACTTCAAATGGGGTTGTGATACGTTGAGTTAGAATCAAATTCTGACCCGGCCCTGCTCATTTGCAGAGCACTTGGAAATCACATAACCTCATTAAGCTTTATACAACAGGTGTAACTTGGAGCCTTTTAAAGACCACAGGGCTGGTGGACCAAAATTCACAAGCCCTCCCAGCCAGCATAAGCATGGAGCCCAGCAGTACCGCATGACAATCCAATTGCCACTTAGCATGTCAAGGTAGGAGGTAACCAGACGAAATAATAAGGAAATTCAAAGACAGTAGAAAGTCGTAGACATGAGCAATGCGACAATAAGATTAGGCAGGACAGTTACTCACAATGAATCGGAAAAACGAGTTCCACTGACCGAGCAACCGATATAGTGAGGGTCAACAACTCTAAATCCGTTGACAGTTACTGACTAATATTATGATACTAACTAGGCTTAATATAGAATTAAAACCTGGGCAGTGGTCCATTTCAATTCCATTTTACTTTGTTTATTAGAAATATCATACAGTGAAACAGTATCACTGTGTGACATTTCTAATAAAGACAAAAACAGAATAACTAGACTCGTATTTTGCACAACTAGAGGATAACACTCCAATATTACACCATATCTTTCAATGATAAGGACCTAGTCTGAATGAGTTTACCCTGAATGTATGACAAGAGACTATAGAATCTGTAAAATGTACGATATTATTTTATTTACAAGGAATCTAATTAGGACACTGACATATCTAAGCGCTTACCAGATTCATTTTCATTCTGCGAATTCAAAGACTATAAGAAAGGGTAAAATGCTGCGTACTGAGCCTACCGAAACTGAAGTCACTGAAGATCTTGAAAAAAGACGATCAGAATCACGAAATTTCCTAGCACGTTTATCTCCAAAAGTCCTAGAAATAAAATATTTAAATTACCAGTGATCGTGGAGTTCGACGTGTTAGACATCAAGTATCGGTCCCAACCCTTGATAATGTTCCCGTATGGTGCTGTGTCGTCAAGATAACTACCTTCAAACAGGTATATCTGACGTTCTAATGCAGCAAGTGTTTCCTAAGATTTGATATCTAGTCCCATATAGTATGTTTCATTTACTGTTAGGCTTTTCCGTTGCCTGAGTAGGTCAAAAAGCTCTGACTTGATGTCCAAAACGTTGGGTTTGTGATTTGACTGGGGTCTCATAATTTCATACTATCCTGTCCTCCACACTTCGAAACGAGCGCTGTGTTTGAATGTGCAATGCCTATGCTACTGAATTAGGAAAAACCGAAAGAGTTACACACTATTCGGACCTTATTCCTGATTAAAATTATCAGTGGCATGTAAAAATGTCATAAAACTCTACTGGTTCATGTCATAGGAAGAAGAGGATTTCCCTTCTGTTTAATAGTTGCAGATAAGCCCTCAAGAATAAACAACAGATAGATGCCAGAAAAAAGCTGTTGAAAAAATATCCGATATTACATTTCACTGGAATGAAATGCATCAACCGCTCCCGATACAGTAAGACAGATCTATGCTGGGATGCAACCCAACGGTTTAACAATTAGTGTAGTTCAACGATAATATCCGATACATTAGCCTAGTTGTAATAAACTGGCTGAAAGTCTATCCGTTGGGGCAACTGCTACGACGGAGAATTCTCGAACGCTTTCGGTAATACCCTGGTGTGAACTTGACAGACACGGAGGCCAGTCACTAATTGTTCGAACTTGTTATATACCCACAAATACGAGACCAAGAAAGAACATAATAGCGTGGTCGGATGGACTAGTATATTTGCGAGTTCGTGCCAGGATGCCGATGCGTTCCAACTGACTGGCTAGAGGGTCGATTACGAGCAGTGCAGTGTGACACGACAGTGTGCCAAGCTGTGAGGATGCTTCACCGGGTGCCCTCAGCTTAACGAGCCCGGTAAAACTATAAAGGTGAGCATCAATGTTGAATCTTGTCGAAACCTAGGCTATAAACTCTGGATGCTGCAACGCTACAGATCACTCCCCCTTGCAGTAAATACCCAGTGGTTTCTCCACTGGTAAAACTCTTCCGGTGGGCTCATTGCGAGAAGTGGCCCCTGGTTGTCTGAACTTGTTCTAGGGTGTCATGGCGAATGAAAAATAAAATACGATACATCGGATTGCACGTCGATCGCGACCACCAGTGTCGTTTGACGTTCCGTTCAGTGTTCGTTGCATCTGGAATATAAATGAAAGTCTTTAATACCATGAAAACGTCATCAACTAGCAATACTATTAGGACAACCAGCATTTCGCATTATCTGAGTTAAATCTTCCTCACGAACTGCAGTCCATAAGTAGCATTTGTATACATACGAGTGCACAGCTTGAGAATAAATACGTTGAAAAGTCCTACTAATAGAGAAGACGTTAGGTTTTTACTTCTCGCTGGTATTGGCTTCGGGTTCTCACAAATTGGACTGGGGTGGTAAATAGCCTCCCAAAAGTCGTTGCCTAGGGTTAGATGATATTCAAAAGTGAGGCTAACATTCATAGTTATAAAAGACTAGTTAAACCAAAGGCATGTGGTCAAACATCCACGCCATTCGGCACATTGTCATGTTGCTTCGTGTCGCGCGCATGCTATCATCTAGCCATTTACCCAAAGCGTTCCGGTATTTTGGTCCGCTATTGTGTTTTTCCCCAATCTCGCACTCTGGTGTTCTACAGGTAGGAGGAGTTAGTGGCTGTTCTCCGCCTCCGATAATATCGAGAAAAGACGGTTCCCGAATGCTAGGACTACGTATTTATGAAATTTTCGAAAATTGGCGTAGAGGAAATGTGCGTACGTTCAGCAATATCATTAGCACACAACTGAGGCCAAATCAAGCAGGTCAAGACTTTCAAAGTGTGTTAGCTTGCGTTGATGGCTGTAAAAGGACGTCAGGCCCCAACTTACCTCCTCTACAGTACTGTAGCGTCACACACTTCTTCAGAATCAACTGCCCAGGGTTCGATCAGATTCAACATTGATGCTCACCTTTATAGTTTTACCGGGCTCGTTAAGCTGAGGGCACCCGGTGAAGCATCCTCACAGCTTGGCACACTGTCGTGTCACACTGCACTGCTCGTAATCGACCCTCTAGCCAGTCAGTTGGAACGCATCGGCATCCTGGCACGAACTCGCAAATATACTAGTCCATCCGACCACGCTATTATGTTCTTTCTTGGTTTCATATTTGTGGGTATATAACAAGTTCGAACAATTAGTGATTGGCCTTCGTGTCTGTCAGGTTCACATTAGGACGATTCCTAAACTGGCGAGCCTTACTTGATGACAAATCCTAACCAAGAACAAATCCTAAATTGGTGATCCTGTTCCGTGTTTTTTTACCTGTATATTGTTTTCATTTTGATAACCTTTATATACCCACAAACAACTCCTCCCCACGTCTGACCATACTCCGAAGCTTGTCCATACAAAGCCGACGACGAATACTATCCAACTCGTGTCATACTGGCCACACGATGCAGAAACATGGTTTCCGTAAGCCGAGGCAGATTTTCGAGAACAAGGAGTCCCAGATCCTCATTTTCGATTTCTCGCTGTCACGCGTTCACTACCACGGGAATTAAACAGGTAGGTTACAGCGCATACGTTTAGTCCTGAAGTAAATGATCCTTATGCACTTCTCATAGCTGCACTACTGAAAAAAGTGATCCCGCAGATCACCAGTGCCTGGACGAATTAATTCGTAACATCGAGCTAAGCAGCAACTCAGCCACTGAATTCCTCGCACGCACGTGGGAAGTTATGGGTATACGAACGTCCGATAGTGGCCTTTTCTGAAAACTGTTTCTCTCGAAACTACCACGACCGGTGCAAACCGTGTGAGTGACACTCCAGTAGGTTCCACTCGATGACCTGGCAGCCTCAGCAGACAAAATACTGGAGATCTCTAGCAGACCCGTCTCCAACGTATATTCTGTCTGGGATAAACCCGAGAGCCAAGGTTCAGAAGTTACCAAACTGTGCAACTCATTTAACCAGCTGCTACGGACTCGAAGCCCCAGGTTACGTAGCACGTCACGTAAACATGTCTCAGCCCATCGCAGCGACTAGCGTGGTTGTCTAAAACCAGACCCAACAGGGTGGAAGACCCTATATGGTGCTGGTTTCACAATACCTACGGAGATGAAGCCAGAAAATGCCGGAAGCCATGCAGTTTCAACATGGACGCAAACTCGGGAAACTGTCCTGCCGCTACGCGTTCACGGCAACCGTAGCCAACGGAAGCAGCCATCTGCTTTACGTAGCCGATAGAGAGAAGAAAGCCCGCTATCTCGTCGACACCGGCGCAGAAGTCAGCGTTCTTTCAGCACCCACGAAGGAGCGCCATCATGATCCATCTTTGAATCCCCATGCAGCTAACGCCGAGGCGATCGCAACATTTGGGAAACGGTGTGCCTACCTCAACTCTTGTTTACGTAAACCCATTCACTGGATTTTCCCCCTGGCTGACGTTTCTATGCCCATCATTGGCATGGATACGCTATCACGATCTACTTGTGGATGCTCGTCGTCGACGACTGATAGATAACAACACGAAGTTATCTATTGGTGGCGCCACCGACGTAGGTTTGAATTTAGCCATCGTTAGAACTAAACAATCGGGCGACGTGTCCTATCAAGCAGTGTTACGGAAACACCCAGAGTTACAACAACCGGCACACACTCTTCCGGGCATAACCGGCAACGTTATGCATCACGTCGCAACCACAGGTCCACCTGTCGCATCCAAAGCATGACGTCCAGCTCCTGATAAGCTCAAAACAGCGAAAAGTAAATATGGACACATCCTCGAACCGAGCATTATCAAACCTTCAGGTAGCTTCTGGGCATCACAGTCACACATGGTTTCCAAAAAGGATAGTGACGGCTGGTGTCCAACCGGCGATTACAGACGGCTTAACGCCAGAACAACACCGGACTGCCACCTGTTACCTCATGTTCATGGCTTGACTGCGACGTTATGCAGAATGGACATATTCTCCAAAATCGATCTGGTCAAAAGCGTATAACCAGATGCCTATGGCGGCCAAAGATGTCGCGAAACCAGCCATTATTACTCCTTTTGGACTGTTTGAATTCCTGCACATGCCATTCGGTCTACGGAATGCAGCACAAACATTCCAACGCTTTATGGATGATGTCTTCCGTGGTTTGAATTTTGTTCACGTCTACATCGGTGACTGTCTAATTGCGAGTTCAGATACGGGAAACTTACCTTAAACATTTGGACCTCGTATTCAAAAGACTAAAAAACATAGCATCACAGCAAACTTGCAAAAGTGCGAAATAGGAGTTGATTCACTCAGCTTCCTTGGGCACACCACTGACAACAAAGGTGTGTACCCATTGTGAGATAAAGTGGAGGCTATCATGACCTATCCAGAGCCGACCAGTGGGAGGCAGCTCCGCACTTTCAACGGCCTGGTAAGTAATTACCGAAGGTTTATCCCCAACTATGCCCCTGTCATGAGTCACTTACAGATCTGCTTCGAGGGACTAAGAAGTGTGTGACTCCAGACAACGCGGCTAGACTTGCTCTCTCTGGAGTCAAGGAGGCCATTTCGAACGCAGTCATGCTTATGTATCACGATCCCTATGCTCCTTTGAGTATCGCTGTTGGTGCATCTGACTCAGTAATCGGAGCAGTTTTACAGCAGTTGACTGACGACCAGTGGCAATCTTTATCCTTCTTCTCGAGGCGGCCTCAGGAGGCGGAAACAAGATACGGTACATTTGGTGGGAAACTCTGGGCTACGTGCTGTTCCGCACGCGATTCTTGACATTTGGTACAGAGCCGTGGCTTCAATATTTCCACAGGCTACAAGCCGTTAATCTTCTCTCTTGGCCCGGCATCGGGCAAATACTCCCCTCCGGGTCGCAACAACTGGATTGTATTCCCCAGTTCACGTCAGATACCTGCCACACTTCCGGGTAAATAACTTTGTGGCTGGCGCACTATCTCGAATGGCCTCGATAGACGGCGTCGAAGGCGTTGGTCCCGTTGAACTAGCCGGTGTCAAAAAGAAGGCCTTGAGCTGCATTATGAGTCGTCGTCCACAACTCTCAAGTTACAACTGTCCCTAGTAGGATCAGGTAAGGGTACAGTTTTATGCGGTGCCTCTGCTGGCCAACCACGCCAAATAGCTCCGAAGAGATATCGACGCGACGTCTTCAACACGTCGCACAAACTATCCCACCCAGGTGAACGAGCCACTATCAGGCTTATCGTGCAACGTTTCTGCTGGCCGGGAATGAACAAGGACGCTAAGGAGTGGGCCCAACCACGCTTAGCTTGTTAGAAGTGCAAGGTCACACTACACACGAAAAGCCCTTTGGATTCTTTTCTGGCCCCAGACATGCATTCCGACCACGTCCATGAAGATATTGTAGGACCTCTGCCAGAATCCAACCGATGCACCCACCTTTTCATACGCGTGGATCGTTTTACGAGATGGCTAGCAGCGGTACCTACTAGGGGTATTACTACTGAAACTGTCGCTCGCTCAATAGAATGATGTCTTCGTTCATCCCGCTCTGCAGAAGACATCACGCGCGTTCATCCGCCACGATGCCGTTCGTCGACCACTTGAACCACCTTACGATGGACCACCCAAAGTGGTCGAGTGGAATGAGAAATTCTATATAATTGACCGAAACGGATGCGACGATACTGTCAGTATCGGTCGTTTGAAACCAGCTTATTCTGAAGGCAACCCCATCATAAGTGGCGCTTCAGCTCATTACAGCCGACCGGCAGGTGGCCCAATTATGGAAATTCTTGACGATGTGCCTGGTAATGCACAGCTACAACAACCGCCGGCGAGACGAAAACACGATCGGTTCTAACCGTCGGGTTCCCAGAGTATCTAAAGACATGTCCCACCAAGTGGTGTCAGTTAAAATGTGCTAACCACTTTTTGATTCTAAATCTTTTTCGGGGCGGCGCTTTTTTATCTACTTGGAATGCGAAAACTCTCCTACGTTTTACCCTTTTGTATCAATTTTTCACTACCACACAATGAAACGTTTTCCGAAAACAAAGTCGAAATGAGCATAATATCTATTTTTGACATATTTGTGCGCAAATGTTCCCCATTTTTACGAAACGTGGTACTAAAGACTTTCTGGCATAACTCAACTGCTTCTTTTACAATTTATCAATTCCTGCATTTTACCTATTCCTTCTCTCTTTTGTTCCTCATCAATCTTTCCTGGTCTTCTTAAAGAGGACTATGTTATGTTGCGTAGGGCTTTGAAGACCGTCAGCAATGTGAGTGGTGGTCTCTGGCTCAAGTGGTTAACACTGTAGTTGATCGACACGTAAATTCCTGTAAGCTGCTAGCTACAGAAACTTTAACTGACAGTGAGCATCCACCTCATTTACATCTCTCTCCATGCATCTCCTCAGGGAGGACAAAGAGAAACTACATAAGACTGTATACTCGTACAGCTAAGTATAAGAATTTGACTATACCTTACCTTGCAAGCATATTTTGTGAGGAAGTGTTAGAACAGAAATCACACATCAACTTTGTGGCAGTTAAAAATCTTATTTCAATAATTTAACTTACAATGCAAAATTTTCTCTTCTTCACATAACTTAAATTTTTATGATAAAACAATTCGAGAGACTGCAAAGTAATATGTATATACTTGTATTTTGTTGCTATTGCGATATATGTTACGCTGAGAATTCCAAATTGTACCACAAATTGTTTGGAGTAAAGTAAATTATTATTATTATCCAGGATACACCATTCGAAAAGCGTTCTTGAAAACCAAGAAAGCTGAATTTTATTGAGACTTCTTGTCTAAGGATTCAGCGAATGAACACCTGATTCTTCAATTTTGGCATAGTATTTTTATCACAGCAATATTGCATGTTGTGAGTTTTTCCGAGCATTTGAATGAAGGACTTGACCTTGAACGCTGAAGATATTTGGGCGCTAGTAGTGGTTTGTAAGTTCCCACGAATTTTTATCCTTAGTTCTTCATTCTTGTGGTATTTCCTAGTGGATTTTTTTAGGCAGATCTTTTTGTTATCCATATATTTTGAACATGCCAGTGTTTCAGTTTCAGCTCGCTTACTTACAGGTCTGTTAAGGTTGAAGCTTCGACCGATATGTACTTATTTCCTAGGACGAAATCATTTTAGGTGACTCAATAATTCTGAACGTTGTTTTTTATTCCCGAACGCATTAACTTTCGCGGTTTGAGTAGTTAGAGTGTCAATATCCCAAATGGCAGCATCACTGACGTGAATATTATGTCATCTACGCCTTCCTCAGCTTACCCTACGACCATTGCTGGTGGTCTAGCCTATCCAAACACTATTTGCCTGCAAACTATTCTGCCGGCTTCACACTGGAGCTTTCAAACTCCGAAGCTTATGCTGAATCTGCCTAGTCCTCATTCGCTAAAACTATATAATCTGGATCTATGGATGTGTTCTGTTATCCTGAGACGTGCACATAGGATCTCCATATGTTTATACACTTGATCTAAAGCTGTGGCTTATTGGTATAAGCACCTGATTTTCGATCGAAGGGTCACGGGTTCAAACCCAGCTGTACCTACTGTGGTTCGCGTATCCAAGTGGTATCATTAGCTTTCACACAATAGGTGTGACTCATTGCATATTGCACGAATGTGCACAGGGTTGCTGGGTAGATTTGGGTTGAGGACAGTGTGACAAATCTTAATAATTCAGTTGTTGAATCCGATGACTACTTCCTATTGACCAGGTTATGTTTTAATGTTAAGTCGAAAATCGAAATGCACTCAGCAGCCTTGTGCACATTCGTACATTATACAATGAGCCGCATCCCTTGTGTGACGGCTACGATACTGACTTTGGGTTTGAACTCGTGACCCACTGGTTGACAGTCATGAATCATACACCAACGAACCACAGTTCCACATAACAAAGCGGGAAATGCATTAATTAACCTAAAAGCAGTATTTAGTAGTCTGTGCCCAGTTTACCTGGGGTGATGTTTAAGAACTAAAAAGGACCGTGATATGTCGGTGCTTACTTTTAACCTTCCGTCCACAAGCTCATCGACTGTCGTTTGAGTGATGCAAAAGATATGTTTTACCAAAAGCTGAAAGTTTTGCAACACAGTGTGGTACTTTCAGTTATAGGCATGTTAGTCTCCGACTATGAAGCTCACGTAGTATGGCTGACGCAGTATAAATGGCATCTTGATGGCTTTTTCGAAATTTCATACCGACTAACTGACAATTATTTGTTCTTGGCGAGCACGAACTGCATGTAGCGCCATCCACCATAAATTATTTAGTACAAATAAATATCCATGTGACCCATCGTTCGAGAGGATCAATGGGTTCCTGGTCTTTTAGGAGCACTTGGTTTAAATTTGATCATACAGTAATCTGTATACGTCTCTGTTTATTCACTTACACTACTTTACCTACTTTGATATCACTTCTTTTCTATACTCCTGTTCTTACTTTACTATTGTGAAGTGTGGCAACTGGAGACGATGCACCTGTTTGCGAGGTCATGCGTCGATTTTGTCTGTCTGTCTGTCTCTGCACCTTAAGGAATGTGGTCAGTCAGCAATAGCACGGGATCTGATTATACTGAGTAACAGTTTGAGTTTCTACGCCTGTGTTCCAAACTACATGTTGCAACTCCCAATGTCCATACTCTCTGTCATATCAACCAACACGTTTCACTAGCCAAAATCTCTGGCATCTCGGACCACGGATGCGTGCTGTGTTAGCAATACACGCTACAGGACCCAAGTGCGATTATTCAGTTTGTTTCACTAACCCAGTATGGCGAATTAAGGCCTATTACAGTGCTCAAGTTTTACTCTTACATTAAGGAACCAGGCAGGTTTCAAACCTAGATATTGGTGTGTTGACCACATTCTTTCAGTCAAACGGGTTTTGGAACACTGGCATGTTTACTAGTGCCCAACATTTATTGTTTCCTAACCAGTAGTGTTCGCCACTGATGTTCACTCTTCCTAACTAGCTTTATTATGAGTGTGCTGACAGGTATGACTCTGTCTACCTTTAACGCCTCAGTGATTGACTTACTGCATTGAGAATGTGTAATTGATATAGTTTACTCAGGTCACTAAGTGCAGTTTTCTGAACACTTTGTACAAAATTCAAATAACTTGGTGTGCGTTTTACCTCTATAGGATGTAAGATAGTCCTCAGATAACCGTTCATTTCTAGTTGTCACAAACTTCAGACATAAAAATGATATTGTCTGACGTGGCATCCACTGAGCTCAACTCACCGATGGGCAGAGATAGACCACACTACTACCAGTCCGTTGGAGAGGACCGGTGGCGGATTGTCGCCCTTTCTGGAGTACAGTGTTCGGGTAGCGACCACGCGTTGGTTCCAGTGCACATATGTCTGCGTCTCAGTTGACGTAGGAAAACTTTAGCAACAAGACCATTACAAGTGTAGCTGGACAATGAGAGCACTAATGCGGCTTTCAGTGAGAAATTGTCCTTGCAGTTATCGGGACAGAAGACTATCAATCATCCAGAAGAATCTTGGTGCCATCTCCAGTGTGCTATGAAAACAGCGTTGAAGACCGTGCCCGACTCTCAGAGAGTGGTTGAAAGGAACCAGTGGATATCAGCAGCTTCTTGTGAATTAGTGGATGCACGCGAACCCATCCCTATAGACTTCGGGTATGGTGAAGAGTGAACCCAAATCAGACCTAGACTGACAAACAGTCTACGCAATGACCACGAACGGTGGTGGACTGCAAAGGCTGAAAAGATGAAAATGCATCAGGGATAGGTAACAGTAGACAATTATTTATACGTCTTAAGGAAACTAGGGCAGAAAGGTCAACGGTTAATGGAACTAGAGCGGAGAAGGATGAGTTTGCAATTCACCTGAGGTGGAGACGACTGGAACGATGGGCAGAATACTTTGAGAAGCAGTCCAACTAGCCTCCAGCTAATATTGCGTCACCCGCCACCCAATCGGATCTCGAATGGAACATTGAGATAAGCCCCTCAACACCTGCAGACATTGAAAAAGCGGTAGGTAACTTGAAACGAGGAAGGGCAACAGGGCCAAACGGACTGGTTCCTGAGGTATATAAGCAGGTTGGTAGTGTTTTTAGTCAAGCTAACTAAGGTGGTAGCTGGTGTGTGGGTGTCAAGTATGATCCCTTCTGACTGACCTCAATCACTGATTATCCCTGTCTTCAAGGAAGGTGAGAAGTCCTCTTGTGACAACCACAGAGCAATCAGCCTAAGATTCCAGGTTCTGTGATCATTAGACGCCTGAGTGGAGTTCGGGAATAACAAACTCGAGAAAACCAGATAGGCTTTAAACCTGACCGTGAGTGTATCGACCAAATATTCACACTCCACCAAGTTTTGCAACACAGGGACGCTTACAGACCCCGACAATAGCTGTATTTTTGCACCCAAAGGCGGTGTTCGACCCCGTTGATCGAGAATTCTTATGACACTTTCTCACCGAGAGGAGTACCGAGGAAATACACCACTCTATCGAAGGCTCTTTACTCGAAAACTTGTGGGCGTGTTAGAGTCTGTGGTGAGATGTCGGGCGAGCTGTGTTTCGAGTAGTGTCCGTCACGGATGTCCACTCTTCCCATTCCTACTCAGTTTTGTCATAGATGTTCTTATGGAGGTCTCTCGTCATCTGACCACACAGAGATTGACCTAATCACAGGAGAATTTTTGATAGACGTAGAATACGCAGGTGACATAGTCCTCTTAGATGAAGACGCTGACAAGTTGCAGAGTCTTGTGGACACATTGAGCAGCAATTTGAGAATGTTTGGGATGCGTTTTTCCACCACCCAAATGAAAAATTTTGCTCCAGGACTGATTTTCAGTGGTGCCCCGACTAACAACAGAGAATGAAATGGTTGAGTGCGTGGAGCACTTCACTTACCTGGGAAGTCGGATCAGTCCACGTGGCTCAGTGGCCGACGTTATCTCTGAACGCATACAAAAGACTAGGTTAGCTTTCGCCAACTTACCCCATCTGTAGCGCCGCCGCATTATCTGATTGTTGATTAAGGTTTGAGTGTACTGTACTGTAGTCCACTCTGTTCTACTCTAAGACTGTGAAACATGGTCATTAAAGGCAGGAGACATGAGAAGGCTTCAGGTGTTTGACCACCGTCGTCTTCGTAGTATAAGCCGTTTCGTGGTATCACCACATGAGTAACGCAGGAGTTAGGTATAGAGTTTTAGTAAGGAGAGGAAAGTCAGTTGATGCAGTTTTAAACCTTCATCGATTCAGATGGTTGAGACATATGTTACGTATACCTAGCCACCGTCATCTTCATTGCACAATGTTGGTCGAAGTAGGTCCAGGCTATAAAAAACCTCGGGACGGCCAGACTAAAACATGGCATCAATGCATGAAGTCCTTGACTGTTGGTTTGAGCCATGTGGGGCGATGCAGGCTAGTCTCTTGGGGCCCGCGGGTCAAGATAAATCAGTGGTTGGAGACTCTAGGTGATGTATAATGGATGAGAATCATCGTCAGTGAGTCAGATGTATACACATTATCCTCATCTTAACTGCTATACTTAATCTCATCGTTTCCTCATTCCCCCTTCCTATCTTTTAGTACTTGCTTCTTTCTACCGATTTTCTTTCTTTACCTTTCATCTCATTGCCTTGTTACTTGATGTCCTGATATGAAGTGTGACAACTTGGACTGCTATGCAGTAATGCCGTGGTCCTATGTTGATTTTGATGATGATGATGATGTATCGGCTGATTTCATTTTCAGACTACGTGTGATGAAGTACAAGCAAGGAAATAATAGAATTATCGATTGCTCTGTACGATCAATGAACTCCGAGACGAAGACAAATGGTACTGTTCGAGGAAACAATATCAAACAAATGAGTTTTACCGACTTTTTAGCCAGTTTGAAGAATCCTACATGTACTGATGGAGTGTGTAATTTAAACTCTAGTAATCAACACACATTGCGAGATCAATCAACGACCTTACAGACATTGACAGATGTATCACAAAATGCTAGTAGCGTTAGCGTTTCTACGACTGAAATTTCGTCTGATACTTCTATATATGGTCCAAAAGTGGACTTTTCATTTTCTTGGGGTTCTGAGTACTCCTCGCAGCATACCTCTAGTCTATTTACAAAAACACTAGATTACTCAACTTGTTCAGGAAAGCAGTCATATTTCTCTGTTTTGAACCAGTTTATGCACCAAATGGAACAGGTAACTTGGTATTATGCGATGAGATGATTTTCTAGAGAATGATGGATTTTTACGTCTCAGAAGTTAAAGATCATGACATCTGCCTTAAGAAAATCACAACTGATTACCCGAACTTTCCGATTTCTAAATGTTTTCAAGATTATCAATCTTATCTTTCTGGGTCTTCCAGAACAGCCCAATTTCAACCTGGTAAGCAGTGCATTAAAAAATTTTTTAAATGAACATATTGTTTGTCCGTCTGGTTTCTTGATCGATAAATAGAACTTTCGATAAAGTAAAAGCAGTTAAGTGCGATAACAATAGTTGTGGAACAGGCGGATAAAAAATTGATAATCTTTCGTCAATTTGGTTTCAGTAAATTCGCTTGAGTAATCTGATATTTCTGTTATCCTTTCTTATGCTAAAACTGTGGCTCTTTGGTTTAAGGAGATTACTGTTAACCAGTGGGTCGTTTGTTCGAACAACGTCCCACCTACTGACATTTTGGCAGCCAAGTAGTATCATGAACTCTTGCACAATGGGTGTGGCTCATCGCCTACTGCACGCATATGCACAAATTTAGTGAGTGGGTTTTCGACTTCTTTCTAATGTCCTACTCCATATCTATAAAGCATGGACTTAAAACGTGGAGGATTTAAGAAAACTCCAGTAATCATTGCTGGTGTATAACTGAAACATTACGTTGGCAAAGTAGCAGTTAGGGTTGGAGTTTACGTAAGGGAGTTGTAAATTTGCATCATTTGAAACAAGTGGTATGTATGTTGCATGTGTTAAGCCACTGTGTATCTCCCGAACACTAAAGTCATCTGAAGTAGGATTTTACGAAAACGTTAATAGAATCCAGACCGTACGCATCACCAATCCTTGACGTTTTTGACTGTTGTTTTCAATGTGTTGGCTTCTTGGTTGGTATCCTCTAAACAATTGAAACCGCTGGCTCTAAGAGTCTAAGTTATATAACTGAGAATTAGTTGGAGTGACATAGACTGCTTCTCACTCTCATCTAATTTGTGATATCACATATTCTAGTCCTCTTTATCACATTCTGTCTTTATCTTACCACTTTATATTACTGTGAATATTATTCTTATTCCTCTTGTTAATTTTTAATGATAGGGAATGAAATGGTGAAATGTTTCGACCACTTCACTTACTTGGGAAGTTGGATCAGCTTTAACGGGCTGGTTGCCGACTAAATTTCAGCTCGGATATAGAAGGCCCGTTTGGCATTTGCCAACTTCCGCCATCTTTGGTGCCTACTGCCTAGATATTCAACTATCTATCAGAGTACGAGTATACTACGTTGCAGTCCGTTCTGTTCTGTTACACAACTGAGACATGGTCGTTAAAAGTAGAAGATATGAAGTGATTACAGGGTTTCATCATACGTGTCTTCGTAACATTGCTCGCGTTTGGTGGAATCACTGTGTCAGCTGAGTTGAATTTAGATGAGGGATATTAGGCAAGAAAGGCAAGTTGATTGATAAGGTTGTGAATCTTCGTCGACCGAGATGGTTTGAACACATGTTGCATATGCCGAGCCACCGTCTACCTCTACGTGTTATGCTGGCGACGAAGTTGGATTATGTTGTAAGAGGGTTCAGCGTGGCCGGATGAAGACATCTCGCCAGTTGATGAAGTCTTTTACTGTTGGCCATAACCCTGTGGGGGGATATAGACTGCCTGACAGGGATTCCCAAGACGAAAGGAATCAGCTGTTGGGGGCTCTTAATGACACGACTGAAGATCAGTCACAAATGTATTCATTTTTCGACATCTAAAGTTTCAGTATTTGTACTATCCGTTATCTCCAGATTGTTTATTCTCTCATACTACTTTATCTACTTTGACATCACTCCTTTTCTATCCACCTGTTCTTTGTTTACTACTGTGAAGTGTGACAACTTGAGCTGATGCACCTGTGTGCGAGGTTCTACGTTAATTTTGTTTGTGTGTTAATTTCTATCTTAGCGTAAGTGTGGCTACTGGGACTTTCTCAGTAATGTCAATTCCTGTATGGATTAACCTTATGATTCAGAGTTCTATTATTATTACATAAATCGATGTAGGGAAATTGAAATTCTCACTGCTTACTAAAATGTAACCAGCTGCAATTTTTATGTACCCTTTGACTTTTATTGGTTTTCACACAAAGCTTAAACTTGTTTTTATGTTTGTTTTTCCATGATGTATAGTTAAAAATGAATGTCAATTGTGGGTTGACAAGTACACGCCTACAAGTTGTTCTGCTTTTTAAATACTTGTCCTGGGATAATAAAACTGCGCCATTGGTTGGAGAAATGGAGAAATAAAAATTCCAAAGGAGATTATTTACCGAAGAAGTCATTGTGTAAAACTTCGAAGAAGAAATCAAGAAAAAGTAAGTTATTACTTTTAACTCATAAGTAATTAGTCTTTGCTTTTCATAAATTTTTGGATTGGCCTTTTTCCTCTACTTTGATGAGCCAGTGGCTCCATGTATGCAACCACCATGTAAACAGTTCTAAGTTACGATGGTGTGTATCTGAATGTAATGAGTGGATTTGTCCCTAAACACTGATTTCAGTCGCTTGTACATGTGTTACAAATGTTATCTCAATGACCTTCATGATATTCGTTGCTTTCCAACTCTATGACTGGTTGGAAGAAGTAGAAAGTTGGTTAATGTATGTCGTGGTGACGTGGGATAAATTATGTTTGGTTAGTATCTCTTAGTGTCTCAAGGCTTTTCATATGAAGTCCAAGAGGTCATGCGACTCAATGACAGGAGTTATCAGATGTTGTTCCTTCCTAAAACTAATGAGAATCATGCTGTAACTCTATTGTTTCTTTTGTTAATGGTTCTCATGTTATGGTAGTCAGGTTAGAAGTTGTATCATCGGAGAAACTTGAAAATGAGGCCAAGTCAAGATAGTATCACCAACTGTTAATCTGATTCATGTAGGAAGTCAAACATTGTATGGATGGTATGACCAATGCAGTAAAAATTGATAGTTGGGAAAGTTAAGTAATACTGTTGAAAATCGGTCGAGTTTGTATGGATAATTCATTCATTCATTCATTCATTCATTCATTCATTCATTCATTCATTCATTCATTCATTCATTCATTCTCCTCCTCCTCCTCTTCCAAATCCTAAACTTTCTAGTGCACTGTCTACCAAATCCAACGGAGTACACTTTTATACTGGTTACTTTTTGGATTTCGTTTTCTTTGTTAACTTTGGCATCATAAAGCAGATGAAAAGGTTATGCTTAGTTACCACATTGTCATGATATTCTTAGATAACAAGACACCCCCCATCGAGTGATAAAAAAAAGAAGATATAACTCAGCAAAGAAAATTTTCTTTTCCGACGATGTCACCTCCTAGAGTTGTACAATCGTATTTATATATATCATAAATATATAACAGTCTATTATTAAGCGATAGTGTGTAGTTGTATCATTAAGTTAGTACTAAAAAGCCGAAATCAAGGACGAGAAGTAGTTGCGTAATGGTCTTTTAGATTGTGAAAATAATAAGGAATGTAAGG
This sequence comes from Heterobilharzia americana, assembly GCA_944470555.2. Classification (NCBI taxonomy): domain Eukaryota; kingdom Metazoa; phylum Platyhelminthes; class Trematoda; order Strigeidida; family Schistosomatidae; genus Heterobilharzia; species Heterobilharzia americana. The sequence continues at coordinate 68,086,407 of OX104129.1, read as the reverse complement.
AGTTTGATAAAGCGAAAATCGTTGGTACATGTGAAATGCGATGGTTGAGTATCCATTCGATAGATACAAAGAGGGTGAAGAATAAGACAAGGCTCTTAATGAAGGTGATAATAGTAAACTAGCTAATTATAATGAAGTCGAAAATACTGTGGTAAGTGAGATAAGAGATTGAACATACTTCTTCTGTACGCAGAGATCAGGCTTGAATTGATGAATTGCCAATGCTTTTGCTATGAACGACTGCTGAAAGCTCACTCCTTTTAAATTATCTCCTTCGACTCTGTGAATGATGCGGAAGCAAGATTCTGGTGGAGTTATTTACGTGTCCAGAGTTGGCCAAATGTTTATGAATTGAACTGTCAACTGATTTACATTCTCCCCATGACAACCACCGGAACAAGTAGGTTTGTAGACATACATTGAAGTGGACATAAAGCAGCAACCTATCCTTAAGATATTCCAAAACCAATTGGTAACTGGAGGTGATCTGTAGCTTGACAGAGAATATCTTCTTCAGAGACTTGGATAACCGATTTTTCAGACTCTCTGGTGCTATATCACCTTTGAAACCAATGCTCATAAATAAGGTTTTCTTTTGGAGATATGAGTACTTCCTTCGTATTCCAAGTCTTCTTCAATAAATCTGGATGGGTATCCATTTTGTATGAGAATTTCCCGTATTCTGTCCAATTCATCGTCGATAGTATCATTTGTACAAATCGTTCGAATTCTTGATGACAAATAATGAATCAGATTTCTTTTTCTGCCTACAGGCACCCAGCTATGAAAACTTAGGTGTAATCTATCCCATGTTTACTTCCTATAGGTCGATCTTTGAAGAGATCGATCATACATGTCTTCGTAGCATTGCTGGCGTCTGGTGGGATCACTGTGTGAGCAATATTGAGATCAGGTGAAGGATATTATGCAAGATAGGCAAGTCGATTGATAAGGTTGCTAAACTTCGTCAACTGAGATGGTCTCGTCATGTGGTGCTCATGCCCAGCCAACCCCTACCTTGACGTGCCACGCTAGTGGGGAAGTTGGATTATTTTGTGAGAGGGTTTAGGGTGGTCAGAAGAATATGTCGCACCAGTCGATGAAGTCCGACTGTTGGTCACAGTCGTGTTACGAGGTGTAGACTGCCTGGTTGATGTCCTCAAGACGAAAGGCATTAGTGGTTGAGAACTGACTCTTGGTGACATGGCTGAAAATCAGTCACAATAGCACAGATACATTCATCCCTCGACATCTTCGCACTAACGTCTATCTTCAGATTGTTTATTCTCTCACACTACTTCGTCTACTTTGACATCACTCCTTTTGTATCTATCTGTTCTTTGTATACTACTGTGGAGTGTGGTAACTTGAGCGGATAACACCTATCTGCGAGGTTTTACGTTGATTTTATCAATCAGTCGATCTGTGAAGAGAGAGACAAATTTATTACTTGCCTTATTCTACATAGTACAACATGGTGCACCTTTATTGACTCTTTTTACCTATCCTTTAGTCAATGTATGTACATGTTTGCGATATTCGTTTCTCTCCTGTTCGTTTTTTTCAGCGATCTTTCTAAGCAATAACCTGTATAATGAAACACTTTAGACATTAAAACTTATGACACTTGTAATTTCCCGTTGCTCTACAGAGCCGAATTGCTCGACCTCTATTGGCAGATTGGCTCCTATGTGGATGCTTCGAGCAATTTGGCGCTGTATTGCAATAGAAAGTTACATGTATCATAACAACTAACTGATACTCAGTGCATAGGAGGTGGCTTACTGGATAACGCTCTAGCGTTTGAAGCGATAAGTACTGTGTTCAAGCCTCAATGGGGACAACATCACTCCGCACTAGGGTGGAGGTACATCTAGCTGATGAGTCCCAAGTAGGACGAAACATGCATCCTGGATTCTTCTACTAGTCACCAAGATCAATATATAAAACCTCATGATTTTTAACTGGTCTATAAACACAAGTATATTACTCTAGTTACTCGTAGCGTTTATTTCACTATTTTATGAAATTTTGATTTATATAATATTAACGAAACTGCCTTGTATATTTTTCTTTCGAAGAAAGACTACAAACTGATTTAAACAGTTCTAGTGATGATGATTTTATTGTCGAATGTTCAGCGGGTAAACGTCAAAAATATAACTTTCCTTATACCGGTCCAAATGAAAAGAAAAATGAAACCTTTGAAACCAATTATTTACCCATTGGTTACAATAAAAATGAAATCGATTACTCCGACATAATCAGTTCAGAAGATGATTGTTCACCAACAACTAGTGATGATGATGATAATAATAATGATAATGGAGGCGATGATTATGATGATGTTGGAAAGAAAAAACGTTCACATTCAAATTGGCAATCAAAAGCTTTTCTATTAGTAGGACCACATGGAACAGGAAAATCTTCACTAATTTATGCTTTAGCTAAAGATTTAGATTTTAAGGTAACTTTAATTATTGATTAATCTATATTTATAGGTGTTTGAATTGAACCCATCAACAAGACGTTCTGGTAAAGATATTACATCACAATTTCAGAGTGCATTGAATTCACATCATGTTGCTAAAGATAATCTATCTACCAGTTTTAGTACATTTCAAATGATAAGTAAATCTTTTTCAATTCTTTTTAATAATATTTTTATTTTCAAGTGTCATCATCTTCAATTAAAAATAAGCCAAAATCATCAATATGTAGGTCTGCAGTGGATTTTTTTAAACCATTATCTCAAAATACTGTTAATAACAATAAGAAAGTTAATAATTCTACAAAAGGTATACTCTAATATTCACTATCTACTTATTCAATCTATTCTTCTTTTAGATTCAGACAGTTTAAATCTAAATTGTAATTCAATTGTATTATTTGATGAGGTAATTACTAATAGTAAACTTGTACATTATTGGATTTTGAATATTATTCAATTAAGTTATCTAACTGTAAAGCCTTGTTATACAACAAATTTATTATTATTTGTCCTTGGGTTCCTAATGAAACATAGGACTTCAGTAGCACGTCTCCAGTGCATTCTGTTCTCTGCAAACTTTTGAACCTGGCTCCATGACAGCCCAGAAGCTCTCGTTTCTTCCTCGTATGACCTTCTCCATGTCACCCTCGGATGCCCAACTCGTCGCTTCCCATCGGGGTTCCACTCTACGGCCTGGCCTGCCGCGTGATGTCCCCAGTCAGCCTTCTCAGTGTTTACCCAATGCATCTCCACTTTCTTCTGCATGTTTGTTGAGCGATAAGTTCTTGGTTGGTTCGTTGACAGCCAGCCAGAGTTCCTTGTTGCTTATTCTTTCTGGCAATCCATCTGATCTTCAGCAGCAAGCCAGCGTAGGCAGTTGTTGATGAATATCTGTAGTTTGTTGGAAATTTTTTTTGTAACGCGCCAAGTCTCTGAGCCATACAGAAGCAGTGACTTGACGTTGGTGTTGAAAACCCGGATCTTGTTCCACAGTTGTGCAACAGATAAAACTTATTGATTTTTACTTGTTGATGATTGAAGATGAAGTGAAAATTTAGACTGTGACCGAATTCGAACCAGCGACCATCAGGTTTCCGGTCCGATGCTCTACCAACTGAGCTACCAGGTTCGACTGCTGACCAGATTTTTATTTCACTTCACTTTTCCCGATTACTATGTGAATTCGTGATAAATACTATAATGAGTATGATGCTCTCCTCCTCTCTAATTCAGTTAGACTTGGATTGGGATGAAAAGTCCTGACTAGGCAGCCAGTGTTAATACGATCAGGCGGTAGTAACATGTCACGAATTCATACAGTAGTCGGGAAAAACCCATGGTGATTGAAGTGAAATAAAAATCTGAGCAGCAGTCGGACCTCGTAGCTCAGTTGGTAGAGCATCGGGCCAGAAACCCAGTGACCGCTGGTTCGAATCCGACCGCGGTCCAGATTTTCATTTCACCTCCGGTCGTCACCCAGTATAAATACAAGTCTGCCAAACCACACCTATCTCAAATAGTCAAACGATAATTATTAATTTGTCTCAATCTTTATTCTCTCAGGTATGTAAAAAAAAACAACGAAACTAATGAACCTGTAACAGATGCTAATCAGTGTGCTTTATTAGTAATATCAATAATAAAATCTGGTAACTGACACTGACTGTCAAAATCAACGTAGAACCGCGCACACAGGTGTGTCGGCTGAAGTTGTTACACTATACAGTAGTATACGAAGAACAGGTGGGTGGGAAAAAAGTGACATCAAAGTAGACGAAGTAGTATGAGAGAATAAACAGTCTGAAGATAAAGGTTAGTGCGAATATTCAAGCTTTAGAAGATATAAAGGAATGAATGCATCTGTAATATTGTGACTGATTTTCAGCCATGTCACCAAGGGTCAGTTCTCAACTACTAATTCCTTTCCTCTCGAGAATCCTCGTCTTGGTCAGGCTCCCTTAAACCGTCTTCCAACATAATCCAACTTCGTCGCCAGCATAACACGTAGAGGTAGACGGTGGCTCGGCATATGCAACATGTGTTCAAACCATCTCGGTCGACGAAGATTCACAACCTTATCAACCAACTTGCCTTTCTTGCCTAATATCCCTCATCTAAATTCAACTCAGCTGACACGGTGATTCCACCAAACGCGAGCAATGTTACGAAGACACGTATGATGAAACCCTGTAATCACTTCATATCCTCTACTTTTAACGACCATGTCTCAGTTGTGTAACAGAACAGAACGGACTGCAACGTAAGTATACTCGTCCACTGCTCGGTAGACGGATATCTCGCCATTTGTTGTTAGAGATGACGCAAATATCAAAGGGACCTTCTGTATCTGGTCTAAGATTTCATCAGCAAGCAGCCCGTTCCAACTGATAAAACTCCTTAAGTAAGCGAAGCTGTCGAAAAATTCCACGACTTCACTCTTTATCATTAAACTGGGAGTACTTCTGGTAGACCAGTCCTGGAGAATCATCTTGCTGTCGACAAGTACCAAACGCATATAAAGGAAATCCAAAGAATGCTATCTGTGCATTAAGTCTCTGACTGTTTATCTGAGCTATACAGGGAAATGTAGACTTCCCAGTTGGCATCAGTATCACACCTGAAACTAGGATGTGGAGACTCTGGATGATATACCTGAGAGTTGATCTCAATAGTGCAGATCTATCCACACATTATCTTCATCTGCATCTTCATACTGAATTTCAGGATTATCTCATTCCTCAAATGGTCTCTAGTTAAACCCTTATAAATGTCAAACTGTTAACTTTAGTCTCGTGAGTAAACAAGACTTGTGTGAGCTGTTTAAGTCTCATGACGCCTGTTACATTGATGGCATTTGTGCAGAAAGTAAATCGAGTGTTAACCATCTTGGGTTGAGTTTTACTTCTGATGTTTATTAGTCATCTCATATCTTGTTGACTTGAAAAATATCTTTCATTTATTTTATTACATAAAGAAACTGAGGCTGTATGGTTTAACTCAGTCTCTACTTTTACAATTTATTAATTGCTGCATTTTACCTATTCTTCTCTATTATTCTCCGCTGATCTTTCCTGGTCCACTGAGAAAGGACTATGTTATATTGTGTAGAGCTTTGAAAGGCATCAGTCAGTAGGGTGAGTGGTGTACCCCTGACCTAAATGATTAACACTTACAGCTGACAGACATTTAAATTCCAGAAAACAACCAGCTGCTGTAACTTTAACTGACAGTGAGCATCCAGTTCATTCACAGCTCTGTCCTTGCATTTCCTCAGAGAGGGCAAGCAGAAACCACACAAGACTGTATGCTTGTACAGGTGAGTACAAGAATTCGACTGTACCTTACATAGCACGCATATTATGTGAGGAAAAAAGTTTTAGAACAGATCTCACATATCAACTTTGTAACAGTTAACAATCTCATTTCAATAATTTAACTAACAATGTAAAATGTTCTCGTTTTTAATACTCTTTACATTACTTAAATTTTTATGATAACACAATTCGAAATTTTGTTAAGTATATACATTCATATATTTTGTTGTTGTTGCAATATATCATGCTGAGAATTTTAAATTGTATCACAAATTGTTTGGAATAAAGTGAATTACTTTCATTATTATTAACTCTCTGACAACTTTCTACCACTTCTGAAAGTTTTCATTGCCCTTAACATCGATGTATTCTCGCTTGATGGAGTAATTTGAGGTGTGACAGACAAATTGGACTGTCCCACAATAATGCTGGGTGATGGTGAGATATTCATGACAAAATATCGAAGCAAACTAAGTGGATGTATGATAACATGCTTAGCGTGAAACCTGACATTCCTAGGCTGGATCCTTCGTGGGGACGTGGGTGTGCACTGTGAACGAGTCCCAGACTAGAGTACGAAACAGCTATCCATTGCTCTCAGTTTCCTAATGGTACTCCAAATGATGTCAGTCCGTGATCAAAAAATGCCCGGGAATTTGTGTAGCTGTAGTTCATCAATTTAGAAACTCGACTTTCAATCAATGGGTCAAAGGTTCAAATCTCGCTTTACTTACCGAGGTGTAAGCAGTCAGTTAGGTATTATTAGCCCTCATACAGTGGGGGTATCTGATTGCAGATTGCACGAAGGTGTACGAAGGTGGTTTACTAAGTTGCATTTCAAAATTTTCTGGGATAGTATATTGAGGAGCTTAATACTTGGTACTGTTTGTAAGAATTACATGTGCAGAGTAAGATTCTGTTTGTGTATACAGTTGAAAGTGGTGATTGTCAAGTGTTTACAGTACTTTTTTAATTCCATCTGTTACTAACTGAGAGTGTAAAATTATCTGTATTACCAAGGATTCAGGGATGGTAGATAGCGTTGTCTGAAATATTACGCTTTCGACACTCAGTGTATCCATAGAAAATCTAACAAAAGGATATTTTAAAACACTACGTTACTTATACATTGTAATTTCTTTAAGCATTTAACAATTGCACCTTTTCGAGGGTGTTGTGGGAATTTAGAAATATTTTCAAGTTAGTATTCATAGTAGACTGACATCAGTTCCTCCAACTGATGTCAGTCTACGATGGGAAGTCGTGACCAGTGAGGCTAGCCTGATGGTCGTGAGGACAGTTACTCAACGATTATATTGGGTCGTGGTTGTGTTATGTCGTGAACTGACACACGATTAGGAAATATGAACTGGGTTCCGACCCAGTGGCTCAATGGTAACATGCCGGCCACGGAACATGAAGGTCCTGGGTTCGATCCCTCGCTGGGTCGTGGATGCGCACTACTGAGGAGTCCCATACTAGGACGAAACGCCTGTCCAGTACTCCCAGATTTCCATTGTTCCTCCAACTGATGTCAGTCTACGATGAATACTAACATGAAAATCGCACCTTTCGCTTATCTGTGTTTTTTATTACTTTGTCAGTGTATATATATGCGTGTTTCATGTGATTTCTCTATCATTTCAGGTGGATGTACTTTTTGAAAGTGATCGAGGCTTTTGGTCTGGTCTGAGTAATTTACTCCAATTAGCTCGCCGTCCGGTTGTACTTACTGCATCAGATACTTCGATAATTCACAATCTGCCTATCCCAGTTTATGTTTGTCATACAATCTCACCTCCATTAGTTAGTGTACTTTTATGCATTTTAGACTTTAAGCTTTTTTATTCGCTAGTAAAATGTTTACTTAGTAGATCATTTCCAGGTAGTAGGAAATTATGAAGTTTTTTCTCTTCAAGCTTGATGTCTGTATTATCTTTCTAATTTTACGGGGAAATCCCACATATGACCTATTGTGTTAGAACTAACTCTGAAACATTTAAGAATCCCAGGATCTACTGTCATCATATGTATGCACCACATGTATTTCTATCCTTAGGACCTACACCTACATGACTGCGTTAGCTAGCCAATCGAATCTCTGGAAGTTTGAAGAAGGGGGGATTTCGCAATTTTTTTTAATTGGTCACGTGAGGTTGACTAAGCAACCACAGTTGAGTTCTTTTAGCGTGTCTTGCGAACAGCACACGTCCATGACCTGGGATACTAGAGCTTTGGCTAGCTAAGCGTGTTGGCCGATTTGGTGGAAAGTGTGGACATTGAAAACTTCTATGTGTAGTTTGGAACGCTTCTCCCGGAGACCGAAGATGTTACTCGGTGAACTCCAATCGTTATCGAGAGCTGCAGAGCTGTAAGAAATCAAACCTGGTGTAGGAATGTTGACTGGGAGACATGAAGAAAGATAAGAGGATAGATAGACAAAATTGATGTAACACCTGGCACATAAGTGCACGGGTTCAAGTTGCCACACTTCACGAAACACGCAAGGAAGAAGTGGGTGGAAAAAGACTGACATCAAAGTGAATAGTGGTGTTGGTGTATGGGGGAAGAACGGAATTGAAAATCCTGACTGATGAAGATATTCAAGCTTTAGAAGACATCAACGAGTCAATACACCTGCACCATTATGATCGATTTTTAACCATTTAAGCAGGAATCTTCAACCACTGATTCCTATTTTTTCGGGGACTGCAGGCAGGCAGGTAGCGTGCACACCTACACACGGTTGAGATCAACAGTCAGAGACTCCATGGACTGGTTCCACGTCTTGGTATGATGTGGGCTTCTTCCAACACATTCTAACTTCTAGCATTGGACGTTGTGATAGGTGTTGACAGACTGCGCAGCATGTCCAAGTCACCTCAGTCACTCAAGGCTCGTAACCTCATCGACTTAGCTGCCTGCATTGCCTAGAACGTTTCGCCTAACCTCGACATTGCTCTTATGTTGATTCCACCATAAGTGAGCAGGGCTACAAAGATATTTGTGTCTGAAAACTTGTGGTCTCTTCATGTCTTCCACTTTTAACAGCCATGTCCCACAGCCGTATAACAAGACACAACGGACTACAGAGCATTATACCATTCCTTTAACAGGTAATCGAATATCTCGCCAGTCGGCTCCTCAGATGATGCAAGTTGGCAAATCCCAAACGGGCCTTCTGTATCCAAGCTTAGATTTCGTCAGCAACTAGCTGGTTAGGGCTGATATAACTTTCTAAGTGAATGAAGTGGTCTCCGCATTCAACCACTTAACTCCTTTTCATTAAATTGGGAGTACTTCCGGACCAATCGTGGAGCATCTTACGTTTAACAGGTGCGAAACGCATGCCAAATATATTCAGGGTTCTTTTCAATCCGTTCAAAAGAGCCTGCATTTTGTCAGCGCCTTCACCTAGCAGAACATATCGTCTGTATATTCTTAGTAAGCCAGATGACTTCCGGGGAGTAGATCATTCCCTATTAAGTGAGAGATATCTAAGGTTTTGTCTATTAGTACATCTATTACGAGGTTAAGCACAAATGGTCATAGTGGGTATCTCTGACGGACATCATTAGTTGTCGTCAATTCACTTCACTTCAAAGGCATCACTGAGTTTCCCATTATCAATCACATGACATGTAGCATCCTCATATAGCATAGCATATAGTTGTTGAATGAGGTAGATAAATCACTTGTTTTGTTAATAGTAATGTCTGCTTTATTTGTCTGGCCATAGTTTTTTTGTTGTTGTCCTTCAAGTAAACTTTTTCACCATTTTTTCTTTTGTATTAGTCAGATATTGGTTGAATATGCATTTAGATTCTATTTTTAGTTCAATCTGTATCATTTAGTTTGCATGTTGTTTTTTTAGGGGTGCGTGGGTGTTATGTAGCTCATTCGCTTAATAACTTAACTCTCGAGCCAAGTCGTTGGAGCTCAAATCACACTTCACCTACTTCATTCGACCTAGGTAATCGGGTAGTAATAGTATCATAAGCCTTCATACAACAAGTGTGACTGGTAGCTTAGTATATAGAGCTGTACCAATTTGAGTTGCATAATCGGATATCGTTTGTTGTATTCCTATGTAGTTTTATGTGTTAAGATATCATTTCTGATTATAGACTAATTGTATACTTTATTCTTACTTTTTTTTATCAAAGGATTTAGTTATCCCATACATTCGTATGATTTCCTTGGCTGAAGGATATGATTTAGATGTACAGACTGCTAATTCACTTGTAAAGAGTATCAGATCTTCTAATCTAACCTTCAATGAACTTTCCACTGAATATTGTGATCTTCGACGACTTATTAATGAATTACAATGGTTTTCTGTCAGTTCTCCTAAATGTAGAAAGGATGGTGATCTCCAAAATGATGTAAGTGGTTTGTTATCTTCTCTGTGGTTGAACTTCTATATAAACAATAACGATAGTGGACTGATAAATGATTTATACTGGGTGATGATTAAAAGTGAAGTGGAAATTTAGACTGTGGCTGGATTCTAACCAGTGACACCGGGTTTTCAACCCAACGCTCTATCAACCGAGCTACGAGGTCAAAGTATCGGGCCGGAAATCCAGCAGTCACTGGTTCGAATCCGGCCGCGGTCCAAATTTTCATTACACCTTCAATCATCACCCAGTATAAATACTAGTCTGCCAAACTACAGCTATCTCGGATAGTCAAATAACGATAAATGATTCTTTCTGAAACTTTGGTGCATTAGTTCCGGTACTCTACTTTCACAACTAATGATTCGTTATTTCAAACTTAGGGTACCGCCCCAGAAGTGTTTAGACGGTTGGGTAGTTTTGTGCCTCATAACATAGAGCACAAATGGATGCATGATTGATGTTACATTACACTGGATTCATTTTCATTATGGATTTCATCAACTATGAAGTGATTTATTCAATCTTTGGGCTCCATCAATTCCAAATTTGATGTGTTGTGTGTGAACTAAACTTGATGTATTTATTACGGTATGGTAACGTAAAACTTGCTGCTTGTATTATCCTGTCCTGGAATGGACTGAATTGGTCGGTCTCTATTGGTAATGGGCTCCTGCGCGGATGCCTCAATATTGCCTGTCGTTTCAATTTCTTTATTATTGATGGAGGGTGACTAGCAGTGGAATCCAGGACGTACGTTTCATCCTATTTGGGACTCACTCATCGGCTCGATGTACCTGCATCGTGTTCCTTTTAGAACTGGAAGCCGAAACCGATCACTTCAAACTCCAAAATGTTATCCACTAAGCCACCGAGTCATGATAACCACTTGCTGTGCGACAGGTTCGAGTCTTAGTGGGAACAACATCTCTCACTATAAGCCAGGTGCATCCAGCCGACGAGTCCTAAATAGAACAAAACTCACGCCCTGAACTCCGCTGCTAGCTACCATCCATCACTTAGAAGTTAAACATCCTTGAGTTGTTACTAACTTGATGAAATTTTAGGGTTGTGCATCATTTTCGATACGATGATTTCTAAAAATGGAGAAATTTATAAAACCAGGGAGTGCAACTTCATTACTTCTAGGGATACTTTTGTTTTACCTTCACTCATGAATCGACACCCTTTTCAAAACATAGTAATGTCAAAGCTTCCTCCAGTTTGTTGTAAGTAAAAAAGATAGACCGATTACAACGGAACTTGACAGAAAAGTACACAAATCCAAGTTGCCACACATTGCAACAGCACAGAAAGAAGAAATGAAATCTGTGAGGTAAGTAAAGACTTGTCTGCTTTTGAAATTAGTGTATTGTAGCTTTTGAATCTACCTACATTGACTGGTCACCGGAAAGCTACCACTTTCATATTGTCTAGTCCTGAGTGCTCACCGAATTCTATCGATTATTCTGCAGTGTGGTCACCAAGCTCGGAAACTGTCCATTTTGGTGCACTTTAATAGATGTTAATTAGTTAGAGGCTATCTGCAGGAAATCCTGGGCCTGGCCACAACACAAGATGATCAATAGGATTCGATCAGCACTTAGGACTAGACAGTATGAAGTTGGTTACTCCCCTGTGACCAATAAATCGCAGCCGGAGTCTCCTAGTGATAACGTACACAGGCACATGGGCTCGACTTGCTACACTTCACAGTAATATATAAAGAACAGGTGGATCGAATAAGAGTGATATCAAGTTCAGTAAAGTTGTGAAACAGTTAACAGTTTGACAATAACAGTTAATGCAAATATTCAACCCTTGGAAGATGTCGAAGAGTAAATGTATCTACGCCACTGTGATCGATTTTCAGCCCATGTTAAAAAGTGTCGGTCCTTAATCACTGATTCTTATCATCTTGGCGATCCCAACCAGGCAGTCTGCTTCTCCCCACATGGCTCAGATCAACAGTAAGAGACTTCATTGACTAGTTTCATATCTTGGTATGGCTAACCTGAATCCTTCCTCAACCTTATCCAACATCCTATTTGTTGATATACTTGTAATTCTCGGTTGTTATACAGGATCGAATTGTTTTACCTCTATTAGCATATGGGCTCCTATGCGGAAGCCTCGATATTGCCTGATTATTGATTATGATAATTAACTTGATTGTGGCTAACAGAAGGATGCAGGACGCGCGTTTCATCCTGTTTGGGATTCACTCATCAGCTGCCTCTTAGTCAGTGATGCTATTCCCACTAAAGCTTGAACCCAGAAAGAACCGATGGCTTCAAACGCCGAACTGTTATCCACTAGGCCACTTGTTTGCGACGGGCGTAGTTTTCTTGTTCATAACCAATAACATGAAACTAAACTTTAAAGGTAACGAAACTTACTAGTGATTACGTAAGTGAGTGTTTTAGATATCAAACAAACTTCTGCGTTAGAAGAAAGCAAATTATTAATCTGCATACCACTATGCGTTTAGTCATAAAGTTTAACATGTCTGTTCAATTTATTTAAATTTTCACAAGATTTTATTGAACTGCTTATATGTAATATATGTAATATAACTATTTCGCTATACATTTTTCTAGCCATCCATTGTAAAAGAATTTCTTTACGATCCACTGATTTGGGTTGAAAGAATTTGTCCGAGTGTTTGCAGTTTAACTGGACACTGTAACACTATTGTCAAACAATCAGTCAATTCTGAATCTTTCAGGAATGATGATTTATACGATTTATTCACAACAGAAGCTGTTGATGACAATTCTGTGCCTATGGTTAGTTCATATATAAACATCATTATTACATAACGGTTCAAATAAACTTTAGTGTTGGCCAATTACGTTCAAGTATGTACTGGCCAATCACAATCGAGAATATGAAGGACAAAGTGGTTATTAAGGAAAACGGTACTTTACTAATAATTTATAGATCTATTTCACATGAGAAATAAAAAAATAAGTAGCTTTTCATTAGGTTTATTATCTTTGAAACGATACGAGTGTATATATTGCCACTCATGCATATGAGACCATAACATTATCCCCTTGTGATCTTAAGGGTCTTAGAATCCATTTGAGATGACTCCTTACGTTTTCAACATTGTTTGTATGTACTCCAGTTGTAAACAACAACTTGATGGGAGAAATCCATACTAGACGGACGTAATGAATGAGTTTCACCTCAGTATCCTTAACCCGATTGGTTATCTCCAAGGTCACCCATCACTAAAGTTTGCTTGAACCACATAACATTGTCTTTTTCTATATGGTTTTCAACTTTAACTCACTCTATTGGACGTTTTTCAGTCATACATGTTTAAATGTGTTTTTTTAAGATTTCACGATTTCTGTGTGACAACTTGGAGTTGTGAATGTATATACCTTTTAGACTGTCAACTTCTCTGCATTTCAGTAACTTTAGTTTTAATGCACATCGAACAGCTTGGTGTGTGAAGGTCACAATTCAGATAAACATCGACACATCAAAAGTATGCGTGTTATGAAATTCTATACAAGTGACTAGGAGTATTGTTTTAAAAGATGGGAGATATTATTCCGTAGACACTAACTGTACAGATGGAAATCATACTAACATTAAGACTGGTAATTATTGAAAGAAAAGCATGAACAAGCCTGATTAGCTGATTGTGATAATAAACAACTTTTGTGAATGACGAACTACCACTTTCCTGTATATATATATATATATATCGAATACTTAGTTGACGTTTCCAAGTTGGTATTCATCATGAACTGACATCAGTTGGAAGAACATTGGAAACCTGGGGGCACTGGATGACTGTTTCGTCCTAGTATGAGACCCCTCAGCAGTGCGCACCCATGACCCTGCATTCGAAGGATCGAACCCGCGACCTTCAGGTTCCGTAGACATCACGTTACTATTAAGCCACTGGGGCAGAATCCAATGGTCCATATTCCCGACTCCACTCATCCAATGTCATCGTTGAGTATTTATCCTCATGTCCACCAGGTTTACCCCACTGGTCACGACTTCTCATTGAAACTTCAGGAATCACCTCTAGAAGCTATGATGTCAGTCCATGATGAATTCCAACTTGAAATGAATACCTCCCCCACAAACCCCCAAATTGGATTAACGTTTTGTTTTAAATTTTATAAATGGCGCATAAGTTACTTATGTACACTTTAACTGGGTCACCTCTGTCTGTTGCGTGATATTGTTACTATGCGAAGTTGTAAAAATGACCGATAATAATTAATGCTTGATAGTCGAGAATCGAGACGATTCAACCCGAGTGATTCTCAGAGAGAAATCAAAAGACTGGTAATCATCTGAGTTTACTGTACTCGAACTAACTGAAAACGTTTATTCGTAAAAGCTGGATCCTATCTATCCAGTTTACAGTAACCTTGAAAGAAAAAGAAATAATTAGTACATTTAAAGAGACAGGAGTGAAATCAATCAGAACACTAGTGGGTTATATGAAATCTAACCCACTTGCGGGGAAAAGATGATGGTAGTTTGGTGTTCTCTGAGCTCAAGTTTACAAGAAAACCACACACACACATACACACAGACCAGATATTGAACTACAACACCAATCATCCTGCATTCCATAAGAAATGTTGTGTACAAACATTATTCCCAGTGCTAAAGCACCAAGGAAAACCGAATAAAAATACCTGTACAAAGAATTCAAAGTCAATGATTATCTACTCAACTTTATCAAAAAGTGTTTATCAGTCGGAGAGAGGACAAGGCAAATAATTCAAATCAATAGGCACGTTATACTACCCTACACCAAACATATCTCAGAAACAGTTAACCGATTGCTTCATTTTTTCGAAATCAGAGTAGCTCACAAATCAACGAAATCACTACACAGCATGTTGTGCAAACCAAAGGATCCATTACCAAAAGAAGACAGGACTCCTTAGTTGTTTCAATCCATTCAGACAATCATGATCACAAATTCGACTAAGAGAATGTGGAAATTCTCTAAAGAGCAGGTTCGAAAGTTGCAAGAGAATTTCTCGAATTATGGCATCCATTCGAAATACCAATCAACAGACATGTGGATATAGAGCCAATCTACTTCAGAAGAAAACAGTCATCTATCAACCAAGGGCAAATTAACCGAACAAATCAATAGTGATACACAGTGTGACAACAACAAACAGCAACAAAGAATATCTAATGTCATGACTGAAGTAAATTTAAGGTCAACTTACAATTGGACAATATCCAAGGCTAATAAAAACACTATCTAAACAATCGTGTAATATTGGATTATGCTTCACTTCTTTATGAAGTTAGTGGTGAAGATGTCACTTAGCCCAGTGATGAAGCGCTACACAGTAAAACATCAAAGGTCAGAGAATTATTATTGTCTGTTACTTGGGTTCCTAGTGGAACATAGGGCTTCAGTTGCATGTCTCCACTTCACTCTGTTCTCTGTAGTCTTTTGAACCTGGCTTCACCACTGCCTACAAGCTTTCATTTATTTCTCACAAAATCTCCTCCATGTCACACTCGGACGTCCAACACGTCCTTTCTCCTTTATGTTCCACTCAACGGCCTGGTGCGTGGTGTTTCCGGATGGTTTTCTCAGTGTATGCCCGATCCATCTCCACTTTCTCCTTCTGCATATCTGTTGGACGATACCTTCTTGGTTGGTTTGTCGCCAGCCAGCCAGAGTTCCTTGTTGCTTATTCTTATTATTCTGGCCATATGATCTTCAGTATCGAGTGGGCGTAGGTGGCGGCAACTGTTGATGTGATGTATGTCTGTAGTTTGTTGGAAATGCTTTTCGTGACGCTCCAAGTTTCCGAGAATACCAAACTAAAATTACAGTCTTTGTTTTTGACAAACTTTTATGCGACTTTTTCACTATTCAGTATAAAATGAATTATCCCAACAGTTATGAAAATGTATATTTTTGTAGAATGCTATCACACTTCAGAATATTTTTGCATCATGTGGGTGAAGAAAAGTAACTTTTAATACTTTCCACCTTCAGAAGGATCTAACTTATTTCTCAGATTTTAGGTAGTGGGTGAAAACAGTAAAGATGGATCCGCACAGGAGCTTAAATGCCAACAGAGATCGATCAATGACGGTATAACACAAGCAATAACACTAATGGGTGAAAATGTTTCATCATTTCTCACACGTATTTTCCCACCTTTCATAGTTTTTAACTGATATCTATTACTTTTTCTAAGATGAATAAGGATTTTTAATTAAGAGGTACTATTCATCACGGAATGACATCAGTTGGAGGTACCATTGAAAACCTGGGAGCACTGGACAGCTGTTTCGTCCTAGTACGGGACTCCTCAGTAGTATGCACCAAAGACCCAGCTATGGATCGAACTCAGGACTTTTAGGTTTCATGGCGAACGCGTTAACCATTCAGCCACAAATCAGATGCCGTGACCTACAGGATCAACTAGTTAAAAGGGAAGCGCATAACAACTGAAGATCTTGAGCGGTAGCCACCCTATATTGACAGGACTTGGCAACTGTGAACTACTAAACTCTGACCCAGTAGCTGAATGGTTAACACGTTCACCGTGAAACCTGAAGGTCCCAAGTCCAATCCCTAGCCGGGTCGTGGATGCTTACTGCTGAAGAGTCACACACTAGGACGAAACAGCTATCTAATGCTCTCAGGTTCTCAATGGCTTACCAAATGATTTCAGTTCATTATGAATACTACCTTTATACAATTAATGTTTACTGGAATTCAGTTCAAAATAATTGACTATCTACACGATTATACAGTATAGACAATGCTAAAAGGTGATAGTTTAATAAAACAATCGGGAAGTGTTTATGAGAGTTGGATGAAACAAACTAAGGAAGACAATTCGAAGAATAATAACTTGATAGAATTTTAATCATGTTGGGTAAAAAAATCGGTTAAGAAAATTTGCCAAAATTATTTTAGATTATAGTGATGAAAGGATATCTACAGTATGGAATTAGAAAATTAGATTACCCGAGGTAGGATGTGAAGGAATTTGTGCATCCTGAATAGGCAGTTGTAGCAGTAACCTTTGCTTTTTTTTCAACACATAACTCTGGTTTTTTGATCCTGATGGCTACTGTTTCTGCAGTGCAAAGGATCTTAAGCCGAATACCTTTTGGCAAGTTGATGGAAACGCGGTACAGAATGGAAAAAAGATTGATGCATATCAATCTTTGGGTTCGTTTCAACTAAGTGTGCTAATATGCAGCTGGTAATGGTGTTTAACATACCTTTACTTAACCATGCTGGGAGGTGTTAGTGAGCACTGAAAATTAAATTCCTAGACCAGTAGCCGACGTAACTAACTCCAAAGGAGCAGTCGAACTGATAAACATAACAGGGAGAGACCGGTCTAAGCAATTCATCTTTCAGTCTAAATGTAACTACTAGCCGTGTGGAAAACATGATCTGTAATTTGCTAACATTAAAAGTTCTCTAAACTGATCTGCTTAGTTTGTGAATTGATATCTCACTGAGCACGTCACCTCTAAATTGTACTCGTATGTATAACGCTTTACTGTCACCTGTTAGAACATCCTTTCGTGCCATTTTTAACAAATTCTCTTACCCGTTTTCTTCCCTGACATCAATGGCATTCTATTAAGCTATCATTCTTTAAATCATCTTTCTTAATTTGTTTCATCCAACTCTCATAAACACTTCCCGATTGTTTTATTAAACTATCAACTTTTAGCATTATCTATACTGTATAATCGTTTAGATAATCAATTATTTTGAACTGAATTCCAGTAACAATGAGAATCTGAACTACAGCTGGATCCGAACCAGTAACCGCCAGGTTCCCGACCCGATGCTCTGCCAACTGAGCTACGAGGTCTGACTGCTGACCAGATTTCTATTTCATTTCAATCACCATAAGTTTTTGCTGATTACCATGTGAATTCGTGACGTATTACTATTGCCTGATCGTTTTTACACTGGTCAGCAGTCGGACCTCGTAGCTCAGTTGATAGAGCATCGGACCGCAAACCCAGTGGTCGCTGGTTCGAATCCGGACGTGGTCGAAATCTTCATTTCACCTCCGACCGTCACTCAGTATAAATACTAGTTTACCAAACTACGAATATTTCAGATAGTCATATGATAATTAGTGAAATCATTAATATCCACAAGACTTTTCTAATTGACTTACTCAACTGTATAACATTGTTAACAAATGGATAAGTGAAATCTCGATATTGTTAACACATAATTTCTCAATATATATACATATAAAACTGTAGGACTTGAAGAAAAAGAAGAAATTATCGAAAAGAATATTCTTTGTTCACTCAAATAGCTTTTGAATTATACTGGGAATTTTTTAATGTTATGTATTAGTATACAAAAAAGGAAAGGTACTTGACGATTGGAAGAAGGACTAACTTGTCAAAATCCCAAAGAAGGGACACCTAAGTCTATGCAAGAGCTGGCGTGAAATCATGCTCTGTTCCTGTCCATCCCAAGGAAAAACTTCTCTGCACTCAAAATTACGACCGGAACAGGCTGGCTGGCTGGCTTCAGGAAAAACAATCGTATGCGGATCAAATCACAACTCTACGCTACGCATCATCATAGAACAGAGCATAGAATGCCAGTCAACTGGATCTTTACATGAACTTCATTGATTTTGAAAACGCCTTCGACAGCGTCGATCGAGAAGTAAATTGGCAGGCAACTGCTTGAACACTACGGTTTTAGTGCCACAAACTTTTACCAACCTGATTCAACAGCTCTATACTATGCTATATGAGGAGGCTACATGCCATGTGATTGACAATGGGAAGCTGAGTGAAGACAGGAAGGAGTAAGACAAGGTTGCCATCTACAATCATCACCTATGATTTTCCTGATTGTGGTTGAGAGGATTGGACTGGATGATGCAACAGACAACTCTGATGAGCTGTGAGAAGATGGGGATGGGCTGGTTGGACCGAAGAAAAGACCATAGAAGATTTGGATTTCACCGATGATGATTCATGTCTGATGTCTTATGTCGCACAAACTCGAAGATTTACAGGTGAAAACCAACAAGTTGGTAGAAGAGGCGAGGCGAGTCTAGGTGAGGCAGTGAAGGAAGATGGGACTTGCTTCAGGTGAACGTAGAGAAGACAGAGGTGATGAAGATACTCAACCGTCAACAGCAACAACAACAACAACAAACACCAATCACCATCAACTGGAGAGAGAAATGTAAAGGAAGTTGTCTCTTTCACCTACCCACCTACATAGACAGCATCATTTCAACTACAGGCGAAGGCGGCGGTGGGGGCGGCGGCAGCACATATGAGCATGTCAAAGCAGTCAGACTCGGAAAGACAGTAACACAGGCCTTCCTTCATTGATCCGAAATAATCAGTGTGGAGATCTACTGCACTGCACAACACTGTACTGTACTGCACTCAACATACAGCGTGAACAGCATCCAGATTTCCAAAATTAATGTGAGTCAAATGAGTCAGTGCATCTGTGTGATGATTGAGAGACTTGACTGCGCATCATGAGAAGCATTTCCAACAAACTGCAAACACACATCACATCAACAGCTGCCACCACCCACGCTCACTCAATACTGACACTGAAGATCAGATGAGATGGCGATAAGAATAAGAGTAAGCAAGAAGGAAGCCACTGTGACTGACTGGCTGGCTGGCTGGCTGACAGGCTGGTAACGAGCTAACTGAGAATCTATCATCCAACAAATATGCAGAATAAGAGAGTGGAGATGGATGGGATTGAACTGGAAATAGACTGAGTAGATGGTGTGTTGACAGATATCATGTGTGAGGCCAGAACTGGCCGGGTCATGTCAGGTCGCCGAGTGGACGCCAAATGGAGAATGACGAGTTGGGTGTGTGGGCCGAGGGTGACGTGGGTGACGTGGAGGAAATCGTATGAGAAAAAAATGAAAGCTTATAGAGGGTCGTAGAGGCAGGCTGAAAAGACTCTAGAGGAGTGAAATGAAGACGTGTTACTGAAGCCGTATGTTCCACTAGGAACACAAAGGATTTATAAAATAAAACAAATGTATTAATATACTTGGGCATTAGTATGGAATATGGTTGCACTTGCATTGTTTTACTTTGACAGACTTACAGTTGTATATATATATATGTATATATATATATATATATATATATATATATATATATATATATATATATATAACGGGTTAGAGTTGTGTTTTTATAATTGTAATGTCAGGCAGACATAATGAATGTAGGTCGTCGTACGGAAGTGCATGGGTTTAGTTTACCATACTTCACAATAGTATAAAAAGAAAAAGTGGATTAAAAAAGAGTGATATCAAAGTAAACAAAAAAGATATGAGGAGGAGGAAGGAGGTGAAGTAAGAGAAAAAAAATTTAATTGTAGTATAAATCAGTTGTTCCAATTTTTATGTACGTTACACAAATTCACAAATGTATAAACTACTTATACTACATTTGTTACCCAATAGCAACAATAAAAACTGATCTTCAAATTCTTATTTCCTGTTGCATATTGAATTGACCGACATATTTCGAGTACAATATAATGGTAATAATAACGATAATGATAACAATCGCTTTATTTCAAACATGTATGATACATTACGGAATTCTATTAGGTAATATTTCAATATATTCGTTTCCTGTAAAATATAAATTTAAAAAGAGATAAGTTTTGCATCTGAATAGGGTTAATAATAATAACAGTATTGTAGGTACTAAAGGGAAATGCTTAGCTGGTGTTACATTAGCGTTTTATCTGTACTTGGCGATGAATACAAAATTGAGTGTAATTACGGTGGTGGTAGTTCAGTCAGCTAGTACAAAAATACTCCATTCGATATAGGAATCCTAGGAATAGTACTTTACTGTATTTGTTTAGCACTTATAAGTCGATTTCCATCGGGATTAACGTTTTTTTCTGTTTCATTCTCAGCTTTAAAAATGACAGTTTGAAAACATTTTAAAAAGCTGTGAGAGTGCGTAATACGTCTAGAAGATATGTTTAAAAGATTAAAACAAACTGAAAAGGGAAGGATTTGATGAAATATATGTTTGGTAAAGAAACTGTTTAGTAGTCAAAGGTTTAAGCAAATCGCCTACTATAACTGAAAAAAAAATAGAACCTACTTTTCCTTCCCAATGATAAACAATAAACAAAGATGTTTTTGTTACTGGGTGGTGATTAAAGGTGAAATGAAGATCTGCACCACGTCAGGATTCAGACAATAGTTGGGTCTCGTAGTCTAGTTGGTAGAGCACCGAGCCGGAAACCAAGTGGTCACTGGTTCGAATCCTACCTCGACCTAGATCTTCATTTCACCTTCAAACATCACTCAGCAACACTGATACAAGTCAACCAAACCGCGGCTACCTCAGATAGGTAAACTGATAAACAATGTTTTTATTTATTCATTAGACTTTAAGGTAACTCTTCTGAATCGATTGAGTTAATGTCATCTTTGTAATACGAATGTTCATACACTGGCATACAGGTATTAGACATTCATCTGCGTTTAAATAAGGATGAGCATTTCTGGTAAAGAGTAAAGCGTACATAGTTGATGCCATTGATAACTACCATTGTTTCTATATCCTTATTTATTACAGTAATCATAAGCATAATAGCATATGACACTGAAATTCTTCTATCATGTTTACTAGACTTCTGAAGTTGTGACTAAGAAAGTAGTTGAATCAAGTTATGTACATGGCGCTCAAGACAAAAAACAAAACTCCCTGTTAATCGAGTCTACTTTCAAGGCTTTGCAAACAATGAGTGAAAATCTTTCCTTCTGGGATATCTGTCAATCGGGTGTCAATCGAGCGTCTTTATTGTCAATTGTTAATTCACTTAGTCAAATGATTGAAATAACAAGGATGATAACACCATCAATACTGGAATCAAATGAAGGTAACAACACTAAACCACCTAGCACAGATTCATCTGTTAGCATCAATTCAAGATCGTCTGCTCATGGAGGAGGATGTATGAAAGGCTTGATTAACTTACCGACTGAACACTGGGGGCCAATTATCGCATTTGATCATCTGAACGATGAATTTTTCAATGTCTTCTGGGTACAACTTCTACTGAATTATAGTCAAAGTAATCTTGAACAAATTGAGAATAATTTAATCGCTTCCAACCTTTCTCATATAAATAATCCGATCAGACTAGATATAGTCCTGAAATCATTTGATTCGTAAGTTAACATCTGTTCATTTTTCAAATAATATTCTTGTTTCCTTGCAAAAGGCATCATTTAACCCGTAGTCAATGGATCATGTATTCAGATCTAGTTCCACTTACCTGGGTATGAACAGCTAGACAGCATCACTAACCTCATAGAACGTTTTCCTCGTACTGAGTTGTATCTTTATAACAATTGTTGATATCGTCATTTTCAATGTTTATCAACTATACTTTAATAGAATCTCTGTGAAGTTATACTTCTTGTAGAAGATCACTAAGATAATAGGACTTCATGCTGTTTCTTTGAGCTACTGTATTATAATTAATAAGATATTAAAAGTATAGAACCGAACTGTATAGTCGTTGCGGTAATTCTTAGTAATTAGGAAGTTAGATGTAGAGTTTTGGCAAAATAAGTAAGCCAGTTAGTGAAACAGTAAGCCTTCATCGGCCGAAGCGACTCAGATATATGTTATACCCTGTTATACAATGTTAACTGGAAAAAGGTAAGATGTCATCAAACTAAAACATATTATTCATTTATGAAGCTCCTCATCATTGATCTAAGTTGTATAGAAGAATTTAGACTTCCCAGTTGAAGTCCATGTGACAGTAGGAACCGGTGGTTGGAGACTCTGGATGACATGGTTCAAAATTGATCTTAGTGATGCATATCCATTCCACACATTATCTTCTTCTTAATCGTCATACTGAATTTCAGTATTGTCTCATTTCTCCTTCTGTTTTAGTGCTCATTCTCGTTTAATATGCTGATGTGAGATGCAACTAATTAAACCGTTACACAGTATTGTGAGATTCAATGCTGCCACTGATTTATTGTATAAAAGGAGTACTTGATGAATTATTACTTTCCATTGATATACTTGTAATTCTCTTTTGTTTTATTGGATCGAATTGTTCGACCTCTATTGGCACATGGGCTCCTATGTGTATGCCTCGATATTGCCCGAATGTTAATTATGGTAATTAGCTTGGTTGTGGCTAGCAGAAGAATCCAGGACGCGCGTTTCGTCCTATTTGGGACTCTTCAGCCGGATGTACCTGCATACCAGGGAGTGATGCTGTTCCCACTGAGACTCGAAAGCAGTACCAATCGCTTCAAACGCCGAGGCGTTATCCACTCTGCCACGGAGTCACAATAGCCACTCTTCGTACAACGGGTAGTAGTCATTACTATTTGTTGATATACTTGTAATTCTCCGCTGTTTGATGAGCTTTTAGATGTGGTTTATGCTTCGGTAGTTTATATACTATATAAATTATCTGTGGGAGCTTTGGTTCATTGGTTTACACGGATGAACTTCAACCAATGGGTTACGGTTCGAGTCCCGCTCCACCTATCGGGGTTTTGGGCAGCCAGGTATTAGTATCATTAGCCCTCACACATGAGATGTGGATCATTGCTTATTGCGTTTATGTGAACAAAGTTACCGAGTACATTTTAATTTCGACTCGATAGGTCATATTGTTTGCTAACTCTAAAAGAGGACTTTACTTCTCCAGGTTTATTGATAAATGTGTAAAGTGATGAACCGGGATATATTATTCATTGAACAATTTTAATAAAAGCTTTATTCTTGTAAATTAACAAACCGAGAAACAACAAGTATGAAAGTAGTTGACACTTCCCGGTTATCCACATCGTGGAAAGGTGATTCTTTTTCTTCTCAGTCCTAACAAATTCGATGCATGACTACCAGACCCAAGGTGATCCTACACCATATTTACGTGTTTCAGTGCACACCGGAAATAAATTTATACCTATATATGGTGTAACTAATGATATTAATGTTGTTGCTTGTATTATCTCGTCGTTAAGTGGACCGAATCTATCGGTCTTTATTGAACAACATCGCTCATTGGAAGGCAGTTACATCCAGCTGACGAGTCCCGAATAGGCCGAAACGCGCATCCTGGATTCCACTGCTAGCTACTATCCATCATTAACTATTGATATTTTCCGATTAAGGAATCTATTACGCGGTGGTATATTTTATGCTGGTGAATACAGACCATATTTCCCTTTATTTCTAAGCTTAAATTATAAAACTCTTGTCTGTTAAGTTGTATTTGTCAAATGATAAATTCCATTGAAATTCATTACCATTTGCTTTCAAATAATAATTTTTATTTAGAAGTCAAATAGTTTCCTGGTCAAAATGTATATCGGATTTAAATCGTTGTGGAGTGGGTGCAAATCGCTGTGATCAGTTGAAATCGATTGTTTGTGACTACATCCCAATTTTGCGTACATTAACCTCTGGTGAACACTCCAGACAGGCGGTTTCCACTAAAAGACGGTATGTTCCTTGCTGATAAACGGTCATATGTTTGTACTATTAAATAGTACCAATGAGATATTGTACCGAACTTTGAAAAAAATTGAAGTGGTCAACAACATATATTTCACTTCAAGTAATTAGTCTCAATAATGTTCCTAATAGATGTATGCATATATATAGGTTCATAGTCATCCGACGCCTAAATGGGACTTGAGAACAACAAACTCGAGTAACCCATGTGGGTTTCGTACTTGGATGATGGTGCATCGATGAGTTTTTCAGGTCCTGGAATACAGACACACTTACCAGCGGTGGACACTCCGTATTTCTTGACTTGAAGACAGCATTTGATTCTGTTGACTGTAATGTATTGCGGCAGTGTCTGACCGTTAAAGGAATATCCATCAAGTATCAAAGCTATCTAGTCGAACTTATGTAACCGCGTAAGGCCGTATCCACAGTTGTCATCTGAATAGACAACAACCAACGGTGTCCGCCAAAGATGCCCATGGTTACCGTTCATGTTCAACTTTGTCATAGATCTACTAAGGAATATCATCTTAGGTACCTCTGGCTCCGGAGGGCATGTGCTTGACTCAGAGTACGAAGATAGCATTGTTCTGGTAGGTGAAAACGCTGACAGAATACAGGCTCTTCTGAAGGTGTTGAGCAGAAATCTCAGTATACTTTACATGCGTTTCGCACCTGTCAAATGTAATTTGATGTCTCATGATCAGTCTACAACTGCTCCTAGTTTAAGGATGAAAAGCTAAGTGGTGGAATGTGTCGACTACTTTACCTACTTAGGGAGTGGCACTAGCCCGAACAGGCTGGTTGCTGACAAAATCTCTGATTGAATATCGAATACCGAAGGTCTGTTCGGCATTTGCCAACTTCCATCAACTCTAAAACCGGCTTGTGAGATATCTGCCTATCTGTTAAAGAATGAGTATACAACGCTACAGTTCATTCTGTCTTGTTGCGCAGCTGTGAGACATGGACATTGAAAACGGAAGTTATGAAGTGTTTACAGATTTCTGACTACAGGTGTCTTCCTATGATTGTTCGCGTATGGTTGACATTGTCATGTTACGAATGTTGAGGTCAGGTGAAGGGTACTAGCTGAGAAAGGAAAGTAAGTCGATGAGGTGGTGAACCTTCATTGAGTGAGGCGGGTTAAATATGTGTTACGCATGGTGACCCACTGCTTACCTCGACAAACTATGCTACGAGAAGTTGGGATTGGGTAGCAAGAAAGCTTTAGGTGAACAGACTAAGATGTGGCATCAATCCATCGAGTCTATAACTGTCAGTTTGAGCCATCGTTTAAGAAGTGTGGAGTATCTGGTTGGGGTCTTCAAGACCATAGGAATCAGTGGTTGAAGGCTTTTGTTAAAATGGCTAGACATCTGTCTTTGTGGGGTGAATGTATTCACTCTGATAATTTCCCAATGATTACTATACTGAATCTAATTGGTCGTCTTATTTTGACTTATGGACTTCTTGAACAGATGCCTAAACATTTCCCCAAGTTTTATGTCAATTTTATTCCACTGACAGCAGCTAGTGGTGTGATTCTGGACGGGCATTTCTTCTTGTTTGAGACTCATCATCTAGGTGTACTTGCATCCTAGTGAGTAAAAATGTTACCACTGAGAGTTTAATCCAGCACATCACTTCACAGCATTATTCACCAGGCTACGGAATCACAAAGGCCACTCACGAGTCTCAGTGGAACAACATCACTTACTGAGGTACAGTTGGCAAGTCTCAAATTGGACAAAACTTGCATCATGGATCCCTGTCATTTTTTTCACCAGACACTCTGTAAACCTGTGTTTTCACTATCCGTGACGGAAATCAACTTTGATGAACTCATACTTTTTAGTTAGATGAATAATTAATGACATCAAAGTGACTGAATTCCACTATATCAACTTCAAACTGATGAACATCGTTTTCTGCATTCAAGCAGTGTGTGCGAATTCGACTGTATCTTCGAAATCATTAGCAAAATGTATGTGAAATTACACGGAAGCTAATGCTCTGTCGGTGATTTATACCTACGTCCTTCCCTGTTGAAGTCAGTGACTTAACCACCAAGTTATTCAGATCATGACTGACCCATATAGAAGTAGATTATGCCTACAAATTGGTCACCAGTAGGTGTAATTGACGTAAGTGTTTAGTCCTTAGTGCTGCGGCACTGACCGAAGTTTATCGGTCTATTCGATGAGTGTCAACAATGACGAAACATTAGTCCAAGGCTTCCTCACAGCCGACCCGCACTGTCTAAATCGCCCATGGTGTTGCGTTCCTTAGCTAAATGACCGTATTAAAAACCTTAGTTTGTTACTGAATACTGACAACTAGACAGGTACATGTGTTACCCACCAGTGCGTAGTTAAAATTTAGGAAGATATATGTTCTGTGAGTTTCCCTCAAAATATATAAATATGATACTGATCGTCTGCGATTCCGCTTCCCGGATCGAACATCTGATTGTAGCACTCGCTATCCACATTATGCAGTGGAGCAGTAACATTTCTGTCTACTGTTTATTGTTTCACTTTGTGAGTTACTTTTTTTCAGTATCATTCATTTTAGTCGGTTAGCTATATTACGATCTAGGAAGTGTCGCTCGTCGGTTTAGTGAATTGACTTTCAAGCAATGAATCACGGGTTCGAACCCCACTCCGCCTGCCGAAGTTTGGGTAGCCAGGAAGTAGTATCATTAACCCTCACAAAACAGATGTAGTTTATTGCCTACTGCACGAATGTATAAAAGGCTGCTGAGTGCATCTCTCTCCGATTCGATGTTACCGAACTCTACTCAGTACACGTACGTGTATATGGTAATTGATATATATTTGTGCCATACATCTGGAAACTGCGGATTTTCTAAATAGATGTTTATAAAATCCCAAGAGAAAGACAACCAAGTCAACTTAGGATCTCGCTTCAAGTTACTATGTGTCACACCATCACGCATAAAGGAGGTGAACAGAAGAAGAGTGATATTAAACTTAACAAAGGTGTATCTACTGACTTGCCTTTTTTTGCCTAATAATTTGCACCTAACCTTAGTATGGCTTACATGAAGATTCTACCACACACAAACACCGATACTCAGATACCTTTTGTCAGTAACTTACAATTTCTTAATATCTGCTTTCGATGATCATATCTGACAGCCATACAATAGGACAGGGAAAACTGCTTTGCTTTGATAGGCTGTCGAGTGTTTCACAGACTCTATAAGTTGCCAAGTATCAGACGGACCTTTAGAAATTGAGCTAAATATTCATCAGCAACGAACTTGTTTGGGCTGATACCATTTTACAAATATAGAAGAAAAGCTGAAGTGCACTCAACAGCCATAAGCACTTTCGCGCAGGGCTAAGGAAGCTATCCGGTTGCTGAGACCCTCGGTAAGTGGAGCAGTGTTTGAACCCATGAGTTACTGGTTAAAAGTCGAGCACCTAGGCCAATGAGCCATAGCTCCATCGTCCCATATATGTGAAGTGGTCAACACGTTCCACCACTTTCTTCTCTATCCATAAGTGATGAGTTGATGCAAGGTAGTTGTGACACATTATCTTACATTTGATAGGCGCAAAGCGCGTGCTAAATATTCTCAAATTTCTAATCATGCCATTCAGAAGACTACGCACTGTCAACTCATTGTTTTCACGCCGTAAGTTGACCAGGTGCTTTCTTGGGAGTAAGTCAATATCCAAGAAGTTGGCAGTATGTAGATTTATGTTCATCAACACATCTATAACAGTGTTGTATAGTTGAATACTTTGGCTGATATCACTGGTTGTCGTCGCTTTGAACGACAACTTTCCACACGCTGTGACATGGTTACATGAGTTGAAGTTAAGAGCCGTGATTAGAATAATATACTTACTTGTTACCCACTTTGTAGTCAGACATATGTAAAATACATTTTTGAGTAGACGAACTCGAATGTGACTTAGAAGCCAAGTCTTCATTTGCTCCAAATCCTAAATATCGATTTCTATCATTTCTCTCCTCAAATGTTTTCTATTATAATTCATAACCCCTTGAAAACTGGTTTATACCAAATCCGTCATCTATTTTCATATTGTTCTTTTCCTTTTCCTGCCTAGATTTTTGCATTATTTCGATCGAATATCACTGTTCCTTTGTTCATCTACTCGTAAATTTTTGGTTGAATCACATTTCTCATGAATGAATAATCTTGAAGAGATTTACAACTATTTTTCAATATCTATGTACAGAATTCTTACCATTCTTCTTGCTGTATAAATGGGGTGTATTTTTAAAAAGGATGTATTTGTGTCCATATATACATGCATAGCTTCTTCTTTTCTCTGGCTGTCCGATGATATGTGCTTCACTTTGCTTTATTTATTTAATGTTTTTATATAAGTGTTACATATTCCTCATAGAAGTTATCGATGTGTGTGTTTATTTGGCATACTTGACAGACAAATTACTCTCCTATTCATTACCTTTACTCATTAAATGCAAATATATATATATATATATATATATATATATATATATATATATACTGATCACTTTTTATTCCTTCACTGGTACAGAGATTTCTCGATATGATTTTAATTTGTATGTTTTTTCTATCAAAAAAAAATATGATACTTACATGTGGACTTTGAGTACGGATAGAGTTGTTAGGATGGCTGCTCACACCGTGGAAGGCTGTTTATTCTTAAGGTATTTCGAAAAAAAAGAAGGGTTAGTGCTTAATTGTAGAGCCCAAGAGATATCTACTTGAGACCAGTCACATATGACCTTGATAAATCCAAAGTCGACTATGAATCTTGATGAAAAGATTATGCGAAACTATTTACACTTCATTGGGACAAGTAGATGTGAAAATGTATTTGATCTGTTCAGAACATGTCTGATAAGTGTCGGCTTATCAGGGACCTAGATAAATTAATTGCATTTTGTTAGTCCTTAGTTTGTGAGCTATCTACCCCAGTGCCTAATGCTATGCCGACACCTGCAAGACCGCGAGAACTAACCATCGAATCTCTAGAAACTCGAAGGGTGGATTTCGCGGATTCACCATATTGGCCGGGAGAGGTTAAGTAAATAACCACTCTTGGGCTCTTATGTGTGTCTTACAGACACAGCCTGAGTTTTGACCAATGAAGTTTGTTGGCTAATTTGACGGAGAGTGCGGACATCGAATGCTCCAGTGTGTAATTTGAAATGTGATTTAAGATAACAAGGATGCTGTTCTGTGGACTTGGATCGTTGTCAAAAGCCCCAGAGCTGGAGGTAACTATAGATGATTTAGGATTGTTAACAGAGATTTGAAGAAAGATTAAAAGGTAAGGATGAGGAAGGTGGATAGTGGTCTTAGAGAACTTGAGCGCTGATAGAGTCGTGAGGGCGGTTGACACTCCCCGGCTGCCCATACCGTGGAAGGCTAGATCTTTTTGAGGTAACTCAAAAGGAGGGCAAGTGCGTGACCTCAGAGCCTATAAGCACCTGCTTGAGGCCGACCACGCACGGTCTTTTTGATGCCACGATAGTTGGTCTGTATTATAGAAGATGTGGTTGGACATAGGTCATGTGGTTTTGAATCACCACTGATCTAAGCCACCATAATGCATCATTTCTTCGTTTAAGAACACCTTAAGGGTAAGGATAACTTCTTTTTGTCTAACCACTATCCAAATGACCTTTATGGTATGGTAAGAACCTCGAGCAGATAAGCATTCCACCAGCATAGTTCGTTGGGTCATCGTGATATGCGAGCCCGACCACCACGTCAAGGTGGCGGCTTTCAGTGACTCTCATATCATAGTTTTCTAACTTCCCTCAGAAGAACCATCGAATTCGACCAGTTCTACGGTAAACACCGGAAACTCATTCCCGTATCGCAGAACCACTAGCGTCATATGAAGGCAATGAGCAAGACTTCCGCGAACGCTTTCTTACATTAGAGTGATTCTAGAGAACGATTGAGTATTTTCGGGGTCATACATTTTAAACTGAGCGTAGTGATAAGCAAAGGTTACCTGCGTTTAAACATAACGATAAAAGTTGCAATAATAACTGATCAGTACAAAAATTCTAGTTCACTCATTACCGTATGTTAAGTAAGGTAGATTCGACAATAGAGTAATTCATCCCATTTGGAATTCGTCATGGATTGACATCAGTTGGAAGAACATTGGAAACCTGGGAGCAGTGGACAGCTGTCTTATCCTAGTGCGGAACTCCCCAACAGTGCACACTCGTGACCCCACCCCTCCATATATTGAATCCAGTACCTTCAGGTTCTGTGGCCAACATGTTACCATCGAGCTACTGGGTCGGAATCCAACCGTTCACATTTCCTACCTAAAGTCAATTAATAAACCTCCAGGTAGAATTAATCTAGCACTGATTGGTGACTAGCTACGAGAGGTGATTCCTGGAGTTCCAATAAGAAGTCGAGTCAACCAAGTCGAATATGAGGACACTTACTCAACGACAACATTGGATGTAGTTCACGCTAAATCCTGAACTCAGAAGTAGGAAATGCAGACGACTGGATTCCGACCCAGTAGCTCAATGATAACATGTTGGCCACAGAACCTGAAGGTACTGGATTCAATATATGGAGGGGTGGGGTCACGAGTGCGCACTGCTGGGGAGTTCCGCACTAGGACAGGGCAGCTGTCCACTGCTCCCAGGTTTCCAATGTTCTTCCAACTGATATCAGTCTATGATGAATACCAACCTAAAATAAACTCACAAACTTCCAGACAGAACTCATCCCATTATTTAGGCATTCACAAGTCTACTTTGCAAATACTCACTACTACATTTTCTATGCATACACTATTGATTGTATTTATAAAACTGGTGAAATTTCAGTACACAAATTAGTAACAAGATACCACTGGAATACATCGACAAATAAAGTCAGTCTGTTCTGAATCATTTTATGTCAGTACCATGTAAAACTTCGAACTCCAAAAGAAGGGCGACTTAAGTCATTGCAAAAACTGGGTCGGAATCATGTTCTGTTCCTGTCCACCCCAAGGAAAATATTAAGTCGCACCATCCTGGAGAGACTAAAAAATCCTCTGCACTCAAAATTACGACCGGAACAGGCTGGCTGGCTGGCTTCAGGAAAAACAATCATATGCGGATCAAATCACAACTCTACGCTATGCATCATCATAGAACAGAGCATAGAATGCCAGTTAACTGGATCTTTACATGAACTTCATTGATTTTGAAAACGCCTTCGACAGCGTCGATCGAGAAGTAAATTGGCAGGCAACTGCTTGAACACTACGGTTTTAGTGCCACAAACTTTTACCAACCTGATTCAACAGCTCTATACTATGCTATATGAGGAGGCTACATGCCATGTGATTGACAATGGGAAGCTGAGTGAAGACAGGAAGGAGTAAGACAAGGTTGCCATCTACAATCATCACCTATGATTTTCCTGATTGTGGTTGAGAGGATTGGACTGGATGATGCAACAGACAACTCTGATGAGCTGTGAGAAGATGGGGATGGGCTGGTTGGACCGAAGAAAAGACCATAGAAAATTTGGATTTCACCGATGATGATTCATGTCTGATGTCTTATGTCGCACAAACTCGAAGATTTACAGGTGAAAACCAACAAGTTGGTAGAAGAGGCGAGGCGAGTCTAGGTGAGGCAGTGAAGGAAGATGGGACTTGCTTCAGGTGAACGTAGAGAAGACGGAGGTGATGAAGATACTCAACCGTCAACAGCAACAACAACAACAACAAACACCAATCATCATCAACTGGAGAGAGAAATGTAAAGGAAGTTGTCTCTTTCACCTACCCACCTACATAGACAGCATCATTTCAACTACAGGCGAAGGCAGCGGTGGGGGCGGCGGCAGCACATATGAGCATGTCAAAGCAGTCAGACTCGGAAAGACAGTAACACAGGCCTTCCTTCATTGATCCGAAATAATCAGTGTGGAGATCTACTCCACTGCACTACACTGCACAACACTGTACTGTACTGTACTGCACTCAGCACACAGCGTGAACAGCATCCAGATTTCCAACACTAATGTGAGTCAAATGAGTCAGTGCATCTGTGTGATGATTGAGAGACTTGACTGCGCATCATGAGAAGCATTTCCAACAAACTGCAAACATTCTGTGAGAGATATGAATGCTTGTGGGTAGTGGTAGAGGCAGGTTGGAAGGACTGGAGATAACAGAGTGAAATGGTGGCGTGCTAGTGAAGCTGTATGCTCCACAAAGAACTCAAACGAGAAATAATAATAGAATGATCGATATCATAGTTGTTCAGACGGATTATCCACGTACACATAGGTTCTGAGGAAAGTACATGTGAGACATCATTTTCGTTTTTCAGACTGGATGATGTGACAGAATATGTGAGTTTGGAGACTGAATTCTCGATTAATTCAGATTCGTCAACGTTTGTTTGACTTCCATACGCTTTAGTACTGCACCAACAGATGATCCTTCTGTGTATCAGGAGTGCATACACCATTGAATTAATAACAATCACTTGATGTTCATCAATGTTGACCGACTGTCAGAACAACATCTTCTTGGTTTCCTTATCAGTCTTGTAGAGATTCAGTTATGACTGAGGTAGCTTAGTCGCAATACGCCTCAAACTGTGCTCTTAATCAAGACACGTTTTTGAATCGTTAATATAGTTAGTTAGTTATCGGAAAATTACTCATTCTAGTAGAAAGTTTGAAGTAACAGAAGGGAGCTTATTCAACAAGCTTCTGATATTCCTCCTCAATTGCTCAGCAGTAAAATAATGCTAACAGGCACCCAACTGAATATCCATACTTCATACTATAAATTAGAGATAATTGTAAGACATGATGAAGGAAATTGAAACCGACTATGTTACTTCCTGGCACATACATATATCATACGTGTAATGGGGTGACATCTGAAGGTATCCAAAAACACAAATTGATTCATTCTTCAAGATGGATATCCTGAAGTTTTAATGATGAGAAAGCATGGCTTGTGGGATAAACCAGTTGGGAGTGAAACCAATACCCACTGAAGACCTTGATGAATAGTCGCACTACATCGCGAATTGACAAGAGGAAGAAAGTGTGAGTCATTGATGTTTGGTCCTGTGGCTGGATGTTTAAAAGGTTCTGCATGAGACCTGAAGACCATTAGTTCGTTCCCTTGTGAGTTGATAAGTGAATGCTACTGAGGAGTCGCACACTAGAAAGAAACAGTTGTGCAGTAAGTATTCCAAGACCTTCAATCATTTGTGGTGAATAGTACCTTGAAAGAAATCCTTCTCTCACACGAACTTGATGCAAAAAGTGATGCATTCAGTACTGATGATGAGAGTTGGAGGAAGTCATCTTTGTCAGAGGTATGTTGACTCTTGGTTCAGATCCTTACCTACAATGCTGTAAGGATTAATTGTTGCAGTTTAATTTGTCACTCAGCGATAACACATTCAGCTAACCAATATTATCCTGTATGATGATAACTATTTGTTCATCGAACTTATCAATAACAACAAGAATGATATAACTCAAGAATTACATGCATCGGTTTGTCATTCTTATATGATTATAATATGATGGTTTTTTGTATATATGCTTGAACATGTTAAGATGAAGAATGTTTCACGTACATCCAACTGTTCACCTGAAGTTTATATATCACTTTTAGATAACTGGATTATACTTATTTCCACTTTATAATAATAAGTTAATACGTCAATTTATTGCCATAGATAATGAATTAAGTATACTGTTCAAGTCAAAGGAATTTCATCAAAGCTGTGTGGAATATACTACTGACTGAGTGGAACGGATAGCTCCAAACCTCTTACACTGATCAGTGGTGCTAGTTAGCTAGATCAAGGTGATGTAAACACCGGATAGCTAGTTACCTCTTTTGTGACAAAGTACAGCAGATTAATTCAGTTCAGGGAGTTGAATTGATCAAATTATTTGGCTACCTACTTAAACTGGCTAGTCATGACTAAAACCGACAGATTAAGTGGGTTTGTAGTGTTTATTGGTTTAGGCAGTGGATCGCAGTTTTGAGTACTACTGTGCAAACTCCCCGCTCGACGCAGGTTTTGTGCTTGTTGGTACTGGTCAACGAGGCGTACATGCAACGTCATCAGAACTGATGTCCTGCCTGAAATTGGAACGCACAACACCTAGTTTTGTAGTCAGCGACGTCACTACCGAGCTATTTGGACCGCTCGCTGACTACAACACTGGGTGATGTGGGTTCGAATCTTACAAGAAATATCGGTTCCTTGGAAGTTGTAGATTCCCCTTGGCGAAACAGTTATCCCTGCCGGTCTGCCTCCAATCAACTAACAAAGCTACCTTTACTGAAAACTAAAATTGAACAGTACTGCATTATCGTTTCTGAATTCGCTGTTATTGTAAAATTAAGAATTTTCGACTATTTGAGCACACTTAATATCTGTTAGTTATTGCTTTATATCACCTACTAGTAGTGGACACGCGCAGTAGCCAGAGTACCGATAATAAAGAAACCGTTAAGTATCAATCATTCGCATAATGATAAGACCAAACTGCTAACAATGAAACTGGAATCAAGATTACCTTAGCAAATGAATCTCTGAACTTAGCTTTCAGATTTGTTAGACTGGATTCCTGGCGATGAACGATCCACTTCCTACTGAGAACCAAGTCTTCTTGCTTTGTTTCAACTGTATCATATTGCTTACTTTATCATCATAATATCGATTGTCTGCAGTCATCACCATTGCAGGTAGAGCACTAGTGTCTACAGGAATGCATATGAATTTAAAATACTTCTGATAAGTATATCTAAGATATTGAATTCATCTTGGTGACTAGCACTGGAATAGATGGCGCGTGTCTAGTTCTATTTCAGACCCTTCAACTGGATGTACCTGCACCTTAGTGAGTGGTTTTCTTTCCAGTACCCATTGCTTTAAACAATAAAGTTTTATGTTCTAGACCATTGGAGCACAAGAGCCACCTCATGTGGATACCATCTTGGTAGTTACAGCAACGGGTACTACATTCGAGTCTCAACGAGAGCAGCATCACTCACTGAAGTGCAGATACACTCAGCTGATGAATCCTAACTGGGACAAAACTCATATCCTGGATTTCAATGCTAGTCAACAAGATGAATACAATACAATGAATATATATTGCCGTATCGAGGCATCCGTATAAGAACCCGTAGGTCAACAGAGGTCGAACAACTCGACCCTGTATAGCAGCAAGAAATTACATGTTAAACAACAAATATATTTACCATTACATCAAATTTTTAGACAGTGAAAGAGAGAGAGAGAGTGTGACAGATTGGTTAAAATACACGAAGAAACTCACTACAGTAAACCCATCAAATAATCCATTTAGTCTAATTTAAGTAGTATACAGTTTTCAATATAATATTTATCATTAATTATATCAATTCATTTGTCATACCGACAACAGTATGTCGATGTGATCTAATTAAACGATAATTACGTGGTTGATATTTTACATTGAGTAGATGAGATCGTTTTGAATTATAGAATTTATTACCACTAACAAGTGCAGCTATCTCTTCTTTACTACTTGAATTAAGATGAGATAATTTTTCTTGTTTCATTTGATATAATGCTAATAACCAGTCTGGTTTTTTATCTTCTAAACTTATAGAACGTTTTATTCGTCTTGAATTCAGTAAATGTTCAAATGTTTCATCTGCTTCTGTGACACTAGAAGAACGTTGTTTCTTAGGATTCATTTGTATTTCTGTTGAAGTTTGATTAGTATTTAACAATTTTGAAGTAGACCCAAATACATCATCACAATCAGGCTTTGATTTTTCATCAATATTCATATTTTTACAGGTTAATGCAGCAAGTAATGTATCTTCATCAGATGGTACACCTAATGAACGTAATCTTAACCAAAATGGATAGTCTAAATTCTCTTCTATATCTTCATGAGAACGTAATCGACGACGAGAATTATGAATTTCTAAATCCATTGAATTCTGTTTCATTTGTTTTGTTCGCCTAATATCTGAAATTATACTTTCATTAGCTGATAATTTTGGTGATAATTCCTCAATTAAAGATGGTGTAAAACTAGATTCTGAAAATCTTCTAGTAAATTGTGAACGTTGAAAATCAAGTTGTCTACAAACTCTATTTTGTGCTTTAATTAAACGATTATGATTTAATTGAAGTTTACGATCTTCAAGCTCTTGAAGTACTTTTAAACGTCGAGCTTTATGTTGATTAGAAGCATACGATAATGAAGTTGTTTGAAGCTTTTCTGTATTCTGTGATATATCCATTTTGTATATGTGTGTACGTATCACCGTTCTATCATGATTCTCAATCACTTTATAGACACTAAGTCATGAAATATATATCATATATTAAACGAATGTTTTTTTCTGTTTTCAAACTAAATTCTGATTGGTTTGAGGGATTCATTTTGGTGCCTGGATTATGAACCTTATTTAGGTTTCCATAATTACACGTATACACATAGCTTTATTGATTTGCCCTTGGATAAAACTTGGTAACGTTGTATCAGACGTTGAGTAAAGAGGGGAGGCTGTATTTCTGTACTAGTGATAACAGACGGTGAATGCTGATTAGCTGATATACTTACGTGTAATGCAGAGAGAGAAAAGAAAATGCAAATATAAACTTGAAAGCCTATCATCATGTTTTGTTAAACATGTGAAACATGTGAAAAACAATCACATAAAAAGAAAAACAAAAGAACATTGTAAAAACTCGGTCAAATAGCCTCTAGGAATTGTCCTTGCACGAACTTAACAGACGTAGAACACAATCACTAATCATTTATACGAATACGAGACCAAAGAAGAACACAATAGCGTATATTTGCAAGGTCGTGCCAAACTACTGATGGGTTTGACTAGCTGGCTAGAGGATCCATTACGAGCAGTGCAACGATGCATGTAATTCTTGAGTTATATCATTCTTGTTGTTATTGATAAGTTCGATGAACAAATAGTTATCATCATTCAGGATAATATTGGTTAGCTGAATGTGTTATCGCTGAGTGACAAATTAAACTGCAACAATTAATCCTTACAGCATTGTAGGTAAGGATCTGAACCAAGAGTCAACATACCTCTGACAAAGATGACTTCCTCCAACTCTCATCATCAGTACTGAATGCATCACTTTTTGCATCAAGTTCGTGTGAGAAAAGGATTTCTTTCAAGGTACTATTCACCACAAATGATTGAAGGTCTTGGAATACTTACTGCACAACTGTTTCTTTCTAGTGTGGGACTCCTCAGTAGCACGCACTTACCAACTCACAAGGGAACGAACTAATGGTCTTCAGGTCTCATGGAGAACCTTTTAAACATCCAGCCACAGGACCAAACATCAATGACTCACACTTTCTTCCTCTTGTCAATTCGCGATGTAGTGCGACTATTCATCAAGGTCTTCAGTGGGTATTGGCTTCACTCTCAACTGGTTTATCCCACAGGTCATGCTTTCTCCTCGTTAAAACTTCAGGATATCCATCTTGAAGAATGAATCAATTCGAGTTTTTGGATACCTTCAGATGTCATCCCATTAAATGTATGATATATGTATGTGCCAGGAAGTAACATAGTCGGTTTCAATTTCCTTCATCATGTCTTACAATTATCTCTAATTTATAGTATGAAGTATGGATATTCAGTTGGGTGCCTGTTAGCATTATTTTACTGCTGAGCAATTGAGGAGGAATATCAGAAGCTTGCTGAATAAGCTCCCTTCTGTTACTTCAAACTTTCTACTAGAATGAGTAATTTTCCGATAACTAACTAACTATATTAACGATTCAAAAACGTGTCTTGATTAAGAGCACAGTTTGAGACGTATTGCGACTAAGCTACCTCAGTCATAACTGAATCTCTACAAGACTGATAAGGAAACCAAGAAGATGTTGTTCTGACAGTCGGTCAACATTGATGAACATCAAGTGATTGTTATTAATTCAATGGTGTATGCACTCCTGATACACAGAAGGATCATCTGTTGGTGCAGTACTAAAGCGTATGGAAGTCAAACAAACGTTGACGAATCTGAATTAATCGAGAATTCAGTCTCCAAACTCACATATTCTGTCACATCATCCAGTCTGAAAAACGAAAATGATGTCTCACATGTACTTTCCTCAGAACCTATGTGTACGTGGATAATCCGTCTGAACAACTATGATATCGATCATTCTATTATTATTTCTCGTTTGAGTTCTTTGTGGAGCATACAGCTTCACTAGCACGCCACCATTTCACTCTGTTCTCTCCAGTCTTTCCAACCTGTCTCTACCACTACCCACAAGCATTCATCTCTTCCTCACAGAATGTTTGCAGTTTGTTGGAAATGCTTCTCATGATGCGCAGTCAAGTTTCTCAATCATCACACAGATGCACTGACTCATTTGACTCACATTAGTGTTGGAAATCTGGATGCTGTTCACGCTGTATGCTGAGTGCAGTACAGTACAGTACAGTGCTATGCAGTGCAGTGTAGTACAGTGTTGTGCAGTGCACTGCAGTGGAGTAGATCTCCACACTGATTATTTCGGATCAATGAAGGAAGGCCTGTGTTACTGTCTTTCCGAGTCTGACTGCTTTGACATGCTCAACTGTGTTGCCGCCGCCCCCACCGCTGCCTTCGCCTGTAGTTGAAATGATGCTGTCTATGTAGGTGGGTAGGTGAAAGAGACAACTTCCTTTACATTTCTCTCTCCAGTTGATGGTGATTGGTGTTTGTTGTTGTTGTTGTTGCTGTTGACGGTTGAGTATCTTCATCACCTCCGTCTTCTCTACGTTCACCTGAAGCAAGTCCCATCTTCCTTCACTGCCTCACCTAGACTCGCCTCGCCTCTTCTACCAACTTGTTGGTTTTCGCCCATAGATCTTCGAGTTTGTGCGACATAACACATTAGACATGAATCATCATCGGTGAAATCGAAATCTTCTATGGTCTTTTCTTCGGTCCAACCAGCCCATCCCCATCTTCTCACAGCTCCTCAAAGTTGTCTGTTACATGATCCAATGCATGCCATCAATGCTTATAGGAATCAACGCTGGTTATATATATATATATATATATATATATATATATATAATTCATCTTATACTGTTTTTTTCTACTTGTGTCATCCCGGCCTAGTATATTAGAACCAATAGCAATAGAGAGAAATATTTTGTATTATTCGTCGACTTTTCGATGTTGCTAGGAATATCCTTTTGAAGATCCTTTTCATAGTTGAACCAAAATTCTCGACTTGATTTTTTTTCCACCATACTTGTGCAAATAAAAGAATACTCTCTAACCGTTTTGCTTATTCACCCACCTGATGTTTTTTACATGTTTCTACTTAATTGGACTATCGTCATTTCACAACCTTCTGTACCAAAACTTGAATATTAACGTAATTACTTGATGTTAGATCCATACTGGTGAATGGGATTTTTTATCAAGATTGAAACGCTGAGGAATAATACGAAATACTTGTTTATTTTGTTATTTGTTCTAATATACTACGCCGGGATTACACGTGTAAATGTACACCTTATACGATGAACCATACTAACCCGTAGCCCAAGTTTTTCCATACCATTAAGTTA
The DNA here is from genome assembly GCA_944470555.2 of Heterobilharzia americana. Classification (NCBI taxonomy): domain Eukaryota; kingdom Metazoa; phylum Platyhelminthes; class Trematoda; order Strigeidida; family Schistosomatidae; genus Heterobilharzia; species Heterobilharzia americana. The sequence continues at coordinate 68,046,011 of OX104129.1, read as the reverse complement.
ATTATTGGTCAGGATACTTTCAAAGGTGTATACTTTTCCGCACCTATTATCTTCTAAATAAAGGGTGAATACTTTGTTATAATTCTCAAAAATTATATTCATCCCTTATTCTTAGAAGTAAAGTTCAACCACTTTTATAAACTCTAACAACGAGCAGTTGAAGAAATGTGATGAAGTTTAGTGCCTCGAATCTAACATCTGCCTACCCTCATCGCCATGTTTAATCGTCCTCTTATAACCATTATGCGCTGAATAAACATCTATAATTTTGTTTTTAGTTGTTATTCATCGTAGACTGACATCAGTTGGAGGAATAAACGAGACCTGGGAGCACTGGACAGCTTTGTTCCTCCAACTGATGTCAGCCTATGATGAATAACAGCTTGAAATATTTCCAAATCTCCACAACTCCTTCAAAATATAATTTTGTTGTTGTGAAGGTTAAATCTGTCGTACAATTTACCTCGATTCCGTGATTGTGCAACCGCCTTCTTACATCTTTATGCGTTCTACCTTATACTACTTGTTATTAGCTAGTAGTGTCATCTAAACAATATTTTATTGCGTTGTATTTTCATCAAGTATCTGAAACTCATTACAACTTCACCTTCATTTTGCCTGTTTTATTTACTTTTCTGTGATGCATTCTCTACTTCTTACCTGAACGTGTTACTCACCGTTTTGTGAAAACATGTTGTACATGCTACTGTTGGAATTCTTGTTTATATCTCATCTGGGTCATACTATCATGGGGGTAGTGAAGTCTGTACAGGTAAATTGTGGTTGTGTGACACAAGTTCTAATTACTTTTCATATGCAATGTATTGGTTACTCCTTTATGGAGTGATAAGGACAAGGAAACTTCAAGGTTCAAGATTTTGATCTGATCACTCCTTATTGTGGCTATATATAAATAGTATTAATTCTCTGATCAATATTAGCTTCTTGATTTTGACGTTAACTGAACTTGAAATGGGATTTTTCAAGTCTACAGCTGATAACCTGGTTATTTTTGCCGTTTGTTGATATAAGTAGTGTGTGGAGGTTAACAATTTGTCATACTAAGTCAAGGTTCCTATTTCAGTTTTACTGTTGTATATGTGACAAATTTTCAGGGGATTGCATGGATTAGAGATAGTTAACTGATATTCATGTGATTTCTGTTCTAAGATAAGACATTACACAAATTAGTACATTCTTAGAATCCACGGATTTAGCCTTACTATTCACAAATAACCTCTATCATTCATTCACTTAGATGTCTGTCAGTACTGCATTCTGTGTATTCAAGACAAAAATTGCAGTCATCCTCTGATCTCTAGAGTACTGTTGACACTTTATACAAGTCTTTCTTTTTATCAAGTTGAATAAGGCAGTGAGAACAAGAATAGTACCGTTAGAATGTGCGCATTTTGTGGATTCGCCCTAGTTGATTGAGATGAAAGGTAACAAAGAACTAGGTTGACAGAAACTGATGGAGATATTGTTGAGCAATACGCTGAATACAACTTAGAATGTGAGAGTGCTTTGAAGTAAATCGGAAAATAAAGTGAAAGAAAGGAGAGGGTCATGAGGTCATGAAATTTTACATTTGCAAATTTAGGAGTTTATTATACCCAAGATAAGGCAAGACTGGCAATAGTATCTTTCTAAATACATAGATCAACCCCAAGCCTTTTAATTGCATCTAGTCCAGCAAACAGCGAAATTGTGGGTCTCAGTTGTGAATTGATCACTTTGAACGATTTAGATACGCCAACTTTATTTCTAATATCAAGTAAATGTCAAGCAGTCGCTGTATTTAAACCCTATAGATCTTTAGGACTCAAATTCTTCAGGATTCGTTTAGAAATCCCAACAAGGGCACTTCTCTTCATTCTCCCGATGTTTGTGCTCTGGCACGTCAGTACTGTTGGAGGCAACAAGAATTGGGAACTTGTCCACTTTTGATTGTCTCAATGAACAATTAGTCTGACACACTCAGACTATCTTGATGGCTGGATAAGACTTTCCAGTGAAGCACTCAGTCTATTATTCATTCATATGACGACTTTACCACCTTTTGAAGGCAAGATGTAGATACACGAGCTCCTTGTCAACTGTACTTTACTTCATTCCTTTCCTTCCTTCTCCTACCGTACTTATCAATGAGCTTCTCTGGATAAGCACCTTCGCATATGTCTTTTCGATCAACGTATGTGGGACTTTTTCTGTGTGTATGTAGCCATCCTAAAAATGGTGAAAAATTACGTCATAGTAAATTAAGTAGGATGAATATAAGTCTGGAAGTAAAAGTACTTAATCCTCAATGTAATAAATATCTATTAACCTTTTATCATGCTTACTCAACAGTGATGTTAGCTTATACCGATTGTAGAGTAATACTGTGCACAATCCCCTCCCAATGCTTTGGGATATTCATTCTATCATTAGATAAGTAGTTGACCTTTGAGTAGTATTAACAACTTCATCAATTTCGGTCAACCTAATTCTTTATCACCTTCCATCTTAATAGAATTATTCTTGTTGATTTATCAAAATGCGTTGCATAACGCATTTTTGCACTATAAACATTAGACTCTATAAATTGTAAATCAGTTAAGGAGAATCTACAAAACATATACATACCAATTCTGCTACTATTGTTCTTATTGGTGCATTCAAACTCTTGATTAAAATAATGTTTCCTTAACGTTAGGTAATCAAAATGTAACACTATTTCATGTAAAACAAATTATAGTCACTGAAAGTTGATAGGACAAGAAAAGGTGACTTGACAAAATAAAGATATATAGACAACCTTGGTTATGTGTTTTATAGTAGCTTTCCTTCTTCTCCGAACTCTTCAGTTAGATGCACCTGGAATGAATTTAAGATGTTCTTACAGAGTTTCTCATCTAGCACCCTTAACTTCAAATATCAGAGTACTATCCCTTAGTCTTCTGAGTTATGATAATAAATATTCAGCTAAAGGCGATTTTGAAACAACCACATTATTTGGGTTCCTAGTAGAACATAGGGTTTAGTAGCATGTCACGATTTCACCCTGTTCTCTACAGTGTTTGTAACCTTGGTCTATGACTACCCATAGGCTTTCGAAGGTCTTTTCAAAGTCGATGAAGTTGAGGTAAAGAGCCAGTTGAATGGCATTCTATGCACTGTTCTGTGATGATGTGTCGCCCTTCTTTGGGAGTGTGACAGGGTGGCCCTTCTTACACTCGGCTAGTACCTTTGCTTCCAAACCTTCTGGAATAGTGGTGTGAGCACGTCCACTGTTGTCTCTCCAGTAACTCTGGAGGAATTCCATCTGGTCCTCCTGCTTTCCCGGTTTTCAGTGACTTCATGGTGTTCAGGACTTCATTTCTGCTTTCGTCAGTGTGCTTGTGTTCACTGATAGTTCTGTGGCTGGGTTGCTGGTGGTATTTCTGCACGAGTTGCAGTTGGTGGTGGTCAATTCAAGAGCTTTTTGATGTGGTCAGCCCATCGTTTCCTTTGTTTCTCCTCTTTGGTAACTAGATTTACTTCACTATCTTTCATTGGTTACATCTGAGTTGATCTCTTTCCTCCCAGAAAGTAACCTGGTTATTTGATATAATGTTGTCAGGTCTCTGTCCTACCAGCAGCCTACTCTGCTTCACTTGCCAATGTGATGTAGAGGTGTGTTTGTGTTTGCGTGCACTCTTCTCCACTTCTCTGTCCACTGTAGTGTTTTATATGTTGTGTTCAGTTCCTCCTTTCATTGTTCATCCCTACACTGCACTGCACTGTACTGGTTCTACTTCCGCTTCGCCATCTTCCTCTCCCTCATCTATCAGCTTCCATGTGTCCATCGAGATCCATTCATTGTCTTGCTTCTTCTTTCTTCCTAGTACGTTTATGCAGGTTTCCTTCCACGTCGCTTTCACAGAGTTCCAAAGTTCTTCCACGCAAGTTTCTTCAGGGATGTTGCTTAATGTCTACCATTTTTCATCAGAAGCTGAACATTTCACTTATGTATATGAGTGATGAAAACTATCAAACACTTCAGATAACAGGTAAATGATATGATATTTGTATTATGACGAAAATGAACAATCTTGATTTTAAACTTGTAATGGCAAACTTTTACTAGCGTAGGTATGGAAATACCTGCAAACTGAAGAATCTACTTTTCTCTAGCATTCAAACTAACCTTGCGTTAAAGAAAAGCGTATCAAAAAGATTTTAACTGTTCAAGAGTATTAATTTAGTCGCTTATCAGAATGTAAGTACTTGCTTGACCAAAATGAAACATAAACTGAAAGTAGATTCGAATAATTTTACTTTACAGAAGGATTTCGACGAAAGAAACCGAATGTACTAATGATCATTTTACTACACAGAGTTGAATAAGAGTCAGTTATGGAAAGTGTAGAACCAGTTACCCCTCTTTAGAAAAAGATCATATGTATCACATATGAAGACAATCGGTTTGTGCTATATACCCCTAATTTTGCATAGCTTTCACCTCCTGTTCTTCCCATGACCTTAAAATGACCTACATGACTATTTTCAGACTGTTACTTATTTTTCATCTTTATCCTCTCAAGGCTGAACTCATTGCTTGTTAGCTATTTTTACTTAAATATGGATTTAGTGTTTCTCAAGGTCATTTAGAAATGCATATATTCAGCACCTCTGTCTACTGTATTGACTATCGTTGAGACAGTAAAAAACTCTCCGTCAACGGTCTGTCTTTGCACGTCAGTGGTGTTGTTGTGGTGGTGGTGGTTGACGTTCTGATTTGGCTTAGAGTCGATTCGTTTGTGCATTAGGTTCTTATCGGCTCGCAGGCTGTTAGGTCGTACTACCGGTCAAAGTCCAGTGAAGACCAAAAGAGTCTTCAAATGTTCAGGGAAATATTTCGACCATACCATACGACAACAGATTTTGAAACGCTCTCGTGAATACTCTCTAGCTCGTCTGAATGAGAAGGAGAGAGTGGAGATATACCTTCATCCTTGTAATACACCAGTTATTGATCTCAGGACACTTACCATCTTTTGATAAATCCTTCAAAATTTTGTATAAAGTTCAACCAAACCATCTGGAAGGAGTAAATTTAAGACAGCTGGACATAACTTGAGCACTCGCAACTCAAAAAATGAAACCATCATTTTGCGTTTTAAAGAGTTATAAACAATGCCCTTCTTTGTTATCCCCGTCGTAAAAGACTGGTCACACTCTGTCCGGAAGTCACTATAGAATGTTCTGTCGTTTCCATTGTGTATTCACAGATGCACAGCTTAGAGAACGACTTCCTTGGAAAATGATTTTTTCCGCTGCAATCGTCTACTCTCTTTTCTTTAATGAAATGACTTTATTTCGGTACATAAATGAAAACTTCAATATAAATGTAGAACTTGGACACTACAGGGGGGAATTTAATTCCATTTTGGATTTGTTTATTTGATGTAAAGCGCATTATGATACAGTATTATTTACTGGATGACGTTTCGAGTATAAATTATCTCTCATAAACATATTAATGTAATCACACAACTTTTGACATCCGGTTTTTGTTAGTCCTATTATGGTAGGCGTTGCTGATAAGAATGGATGCAAGTAGTATATCTTGAGAGGGTGGCGAAACCATAGGAAATTACGAGCAACGGGTAAGGATTCTGCCCAGAGAAACACAAGAGACAACGCAGGCGTATTCAGAACAAATTAAGGGAGAAGCAGAAGAGGAAATGAAGCACATTTTGCAAATGACTGTCTTAGTGCAGTGTACCATATTTAACGAGCACTGTTCCATATGCTAATGGTAAACATTCCTTCCTTCATTTCCGTCTTCTCACTTCCTTCACTATTACCTTATATCCATCGCTTTCGCAGTAGTAAATTCTTTCACATCTCCAGTATTGGTATGGTATCATTCCTGTGACGTGTTGGGTGTCGGTTCGATGATATGACTGTGAGCGATAAATTCTGAACACGTCATCCAGTAAATAGTACTGTGTGCTATATCAAATAAACAAATCTAATGTGGAATTAGTAAAAACTCGAAACGGAACCGTATATCAAAAAAATGCGTTTGCATTTGATAAAAGCCTACAATTTATGAGGCTTTCAATAGGGATTGATATAGAACAGCTATGATTTGAGAATGTTTAGGATGTGCTTTCCACAATTTGAATGCAAATTGTTGCTCCAGTACTGGTCTTCAGCGAAGTCCTGACTAACAACAGAGAGTGAAGCCGTTGAGTGTGTAGGACATTTCACTTACCTAGGAAGCCGGACCAACTCAGGTGGCTCAGCAGCCGACAAAATCTCTACATGATTACAAAAGCCCTGGATCAATTTCGCCAACCTACGCCATTTGTGGCACCACCATAATATCCGATTGTCTCTTAAGGGTTGAGTGTACTATGCTGCAGTCTACTCTGTTCTACTCTATGGCTGTGAAACATGGCCATTAAATGTAGAAGACATGAGAAGGCTTCAGGTGTTTGACCACTGTTGCCTTCGTAACGTAGACCGTTTCACGGTGTCACCACGTGAATAAAGCACAAGTCAGGGGTAGAGTTTTAGTGAGAAGAGGAAAGTCAGTTGATGTGGTTGTAAACGTTCATCGACTGAGGTGGTTGGGACATGTATTATGTATATCTAACCACCATCTGCCTCGTCACTCAATGTTCGTCGAAGTAGGTTCAGGCTGATAAAAGGCTCGGGTGGGGAGCAGACTAAAATATGGTATCAGTGGATGAGGTCCTTGACTGTTCATTTGAGCTGTGTAGGGAGATCCAGACCAGCCGGTTAAGGGTTCACATTAAAACAGAAAATAGTGGTTGAAGACTCTAGGGGATACAACTCAGAACTGATGTCATTGGTGCAGATGTATGCACACAATATCTTTATTTTAACCGCTATACTTAATCACATCATTTTCTTATTCTTTCTTCCTGTCTTTCACTACTTTCTACCACTTCTAACTAGTTCTTTTTTATTTCTTTAACTTTCATCCAAATACTTTCTCACTTGATGTGGGGATATGAGGTGTGGCAGGCAACTTCGACTACTATGCTGTAATTCCCGGTCTTATGTTGATAATAATGATGGTGATAATGAATTTGGCAAAAGCCAATAATTTAAAGGGTTTTCAAACGGGGCTAAGTTAGAATAGTTGATAACTGGGTTTTTCGGTGTAAATCAAAGACTATCTATTGTAGAGACACGTGGACTGAACCGAAACCATTACAGCTTTTTCATCTTTAAAGCTATACAGTCACAAATGTAAACATTTTTTTCTAATATAAGGATTTGATGGTTAAAAACAGTTTGTCAAGCATGCCAGGCAACACAAATAGTGTCAATAAATGAGCTATCATTAAAATTTATAAAAAAACCTAAAAACTGACTACTGAATATTAATCAAAATAAGCTTGGACAAGAAGTGTCTTGACATGACGACATAATTGGCAAATGAATTCTGATCAAGCAGAGCATAGCAACAAGAATGAATAGCATATTACTTAAGTGAATAGTGTGAAAAAAGAAGAATGAAAAGAAAGGGGGAGGGGTAGAGAAGATTTCAAGGACTTGAAAACTAAGACTATGAAAACAGAAAGGGTTGAACAATTTTCTTTCGCGTATACAGTTCAGGTTTCACCATATGGATGACAATAGCTTCGGTGATGCAGAGAATACGAAAACATATGGCCATTGGAAGGTTTCTTTTCACTGTATAGATGACTTTGAACAGGGAGGTTCTTGTGATAGTGTGATTTGTGCTCATGATGTGTTCAGTTATAGTACTCCTTATCGCTCTATTGCTACCTTTTTGTAACCACGCGGGATAGCGTTCTTGAACTCTTTTGGATAACAGTCACATCGACCGTCTTATATGCCTGGCTCCACAAGAGCAAGGGTTAAGAGAGAATTCAAAGCCTCTGCTGTGTTACCATACAAGGAAGGCACCTCAGAAGCACTACGAAGAATTCTCAATAAGGCTGGGATTAAAGTGGCATTCAAACCAACAAACTCACTTAGAAACAAGCTTTGTATGTTAAAAGATCCTATCGATGCAATTAAGCAAAATAATCTGGTTTACCAGATTCCTTGCAATGATTGCGAGATCAAGTACATGGGTCAAAGCAGTCGACCAGGGTCGATTAGAATAACAGAGCACAAAAACTTAGCTAAATCAAGATCAGTAGATCCTAATAAGATAGGAAATCTAGAAAAAAACTCAGTTATAGTTCTGCATGCGGTGACACACAACCACACAGTAGGGTGAGATAGGGTGACAGTTTTGAAAACTAACTTAGCTGGGTGGAGGGAGAGATTGATAACCGAATCTTTGTTTATCGAATCAACACCAAACACATGCAGCAATCGAAATGATGCTGCACCTGTCCCAGATATATGGAAAATTCTGCTACTCTTGTCATCACAGAGAAGGAGGGAAAATTAGGAATATATAAAGACTGTCTCGAAGTTGTGGAGTTACCTGATGTGAATATGGACAATAAATTATGTCCGAAACGTTATCCAGTAAATACTACTATTTCACTGTGATATTTTGAATAAATAGATTAAAATGGAATTACACTCGACCACAGTGTCCAAGTTTTATGCTTATATTAATTCTACATTCATTTCAGGCCGTGTTTGTAGTTAAGGTAAGGCTGCGAAAGAAATAACCCTGCACTCAATTTATCCTACAAATCTTGTTTCTTTTAGTTTGAAGAAAAATGATCAAGGGAACATATTGTATGAACATAATTCACTCTTCAGACGATAATATGAAAGAAAGAATATTAAGATTGTAGACAAAATCAATACAATATATATAAACATCATGTGTATGTTTGCTTTGTGATTGTGTACGTATAACTCTGCCTTGGATACACACATAAATCTCTACGCATACACCTATTCATAATAAAGGGAATGAATGCAGAATAAAGGTAATGGATATTTACTTCAAACAAGAGAGGAATTACACTGATGATGAATAGTATCAGGTATTTAAATTATCATTTTTATGCCCATTTATTAATGATTCATTTCAAAGTAAACTTATATGAATCAAAAAAATTTCATAATCATATAAATAATTGACTTAACTGACTAGAAAACGATAAAATTTTCTGAGTTTAATAGGGATTTTATTCATTATGAAAAGGTGGGTTCAAGTTCAGAACCTTCAGGTTTCATTGAGAACGCCATAACCATTCATCGGAGTCATGGGTACATACAACTATAGAGCCCCACATTAACAAGAAACAGCTGTCCAGTCCTCTGAAGATTTCAATGACTATCAGCCATGATCTTCCTGATTGGGGTTGACTGGATTGGACTGGATGATGCAACAAACAAGTGTATGAAGATGGATATACGCTATTTGACCGATGAAAAGATCATAGTATATTTGGATTTCACTGATCATTGTTTGTGTCTAATGTCTTGTCGCACAAATTTGAAGATCTATAGGCGAAAAGTAACAAGTTGGCAAAAGAGGCGTCGCAGTGAAGGATGATGGGACTTCCTTCAGGTGAACGTAGAGAAGACAGAGGTGATGAAGATACCTAACTAATCACCATCAACTGGAGAGAGAAATGTAAAGGAAGTTGTCCCTTTCACCTACCCACCTACATAGACAACATCGTTTCAACTACAGGCGAAGGCGGCGGCGACAGTGGCAGCACATATGAACATGTCAAAGCAGTCAAACTCGGAAAGACAGTAACACAGGCCTTCCTTCATTGATCCGAAATAATCAGTGTGGAGATCTACTCCACTGCACTACACTGCACTGTACTGCACTGCACTGCACAACACTGTACTGTACTGCACTCAACATACAGCGTGAACAGCATCCAGATTTTCAAAATTAATGTCAGTCAAATGAGTCAGTGCTTCTATGTGATGATTGAGAAACTTGACTGCGCATCATGAGAAGCATTTCCAACAAACTGCAAACACACATCACACCAACAGCTGCCACCACCCACGCTCATTCGATACTGACACTGAAGATCAGATGAGATGGCGATAAGAATAAGAGTAAGCAAGAAGGAAGTCACTGTGACTGACTGACTGGCTGGCATGCTGGCTGACAGGCTGGCAATGAGCTAACTGAGAATCTATCATCCAACAAATATGCAGAATAAGAGAGTGGAGATGGATGGGATTGAACTGGAAATAGACTGAGTAGATGGTGTGTTGACAGATATCACGTGTGAGGCCAGAACTGGCCAGGCCATACTAGGTCGTCAAGTGGAAGCCGAATGGGAAACAACCAGTTGGACATGTGAGCCGAGGGTGACGTGGAGGAGAATGTGTGAGGAAGAGATGAAAGCTTGTGGGTAGTGGTAGAGGCAGGTTGGAAAGACTGGAGATAACAGAGTGAAATGGTGGCGTGCTAGTGAAACTGTATGTTCCATTGGGAACCCAAAGGACAAGTAATTATAGCAATGGTAATGGTGTCCATTAATTACATGCTTCGAGACGGATATCCCGAAATTCGTATGAGAAGGCATGATCTGTATAGTCGACCAACCAGAAACGAAGTAGATGCTAGCTGAAGACCTAGGATAATAGTGGTGGTAAATCACGAATTGAATCACCCAGTGACTGAATGGTGTGTCCATGTGCCTGAAGGTCGTGGGTTCAGTCCTGCTTACAAGTCCCATATTGGGATGAAAAAGTGTGCAGTGCTCCCAGGATTTCGATGCTTCTCTAACTGATGTCAGTTCATGATGAAAAGCAACCTAAAACCAATAAATAAATTCCTAGGAACGTCAAAATCGATATGTTAACACTCAAAATCAAAGTTAAATACAACAGATCGACACACGTTTACGCAGTTTCTAGTGAACATTAATCAACTAATGTCTTTTGTGTAAGCGCTCCCATTTATTCGGCATAAAACTGCTGAGAAGAGCCATTGGACACGGAATACCAACTGTTTTAATAAAGTAAATTATGCTTATTAAATTTCTGCCAAGAATTTTGTACATAACTGCGTAGTAAAGTTCACGACAAAATATCGAAGGTCGGAGAATATCAAACTGTTGTCGCATCTCATCTTATTTGACATATATAACGATTACATTTAAGAAGAAATTCGAGCTAATAGATTGCGAATGAATTTATGGTGACATACAAATGGCGATTTTACTTCTCTTCTGTGTAATTCACTTCTTGATGGATGGTAAAATAATTTACTGAAATACCTGACGACTACACGAATGGCGAAAAACATTAAAGACAGATAGCGGCCAGCTGTAAAATCCACGATGCACGCTTCGTCTCATTTGAGAATCACTGGTCATCTGGACGTACCTTCAACTTAATGAGTGATTTCGTTCTCATTGAGACTCGAGCCCCGTATCGAACGCTTCAGCCACCGTTTGTATAACAGATATCAACTATTATTTACTGATACTCGCAATTTCGCATTGTTATAATAAATCAAATTCTTCTATCTCTGTAGGTAGACAACCTCCCATTGAGATTCCTCAATTATTATTATATTATTGTTAGTCCCTTGGGTTCCTATTGGAACATACCGATTCAGTAGCACGTCGCCATTACACTCTCTTCGCTGAAATCTTTTCAACCTGGCTCCACGACAGCCCACTACCTCTCATTTCCTCCTCCAACCATCTCCTCCATGTCACCCTCACCTTGGACACCCAACTCGTCGCTTCCCATCTGGATTCAACTCAACGACCTGGCCTGACGCCTGATGTCCACAGTCGGCCTTCTCACTGTATGCACAGTCCAATCCATCTCCACTCTCTTCTCCTAAATATTTGTTGAGCAATGGGTTCTTGGTTGATTCGTTGTCAAGCCAGCCAGAGTTCCTTGTTGTTTAGTCTTTCTGACAATCCATCTGATCTTCAGTAACGAGTCAACGTAGGTGGCAGCTGTTGATGACTGTGTGTAGTTTATTGGAAATCCCTTTCGTAACACACCAAGTCTCTCAACCATGCAGGAGAACTGACTTGACTGACGTTGGTGTTGAAAATCCGGATCTTGTTCCCCATGCTGAGTGCAGAAGATCTCCACACTGGTTTCAGACTAATGAAAACCTGTCTTGCTGTCTTTTCCGATTCTGACTTTGACATCCTCGTCTATGCCACCACTGAAATCTGTAGTTGGAACAGTGCTACCTACATAGGTGAAGGAGGCTACTGGTGGCGGTGGTGGTGGTCGATTCAAGAGCTACTTGAAGTGGTCTGCACATCGTTTGCTTTGTTTCTCTTCTTTCGTAATTAGATTCCCGTCATCATCTCTTATTGCTTTCATCTGTGTTGTTCTCTTCCTTCCCAGATACTAACCTGGTTATTTCATACAATGTGGGGAGGTCTCTCCTACCTCTCTCCTACCTACAGCCTGTCTCTTCTCCTTCACTTCCCAGTGTGTCGTGGAAGTGTCTTTCGTCTTTCCAACCACACTCTTCTCTTCTTCACTTCTTTGTCCAGTCTACTGTTTTACACACTGTACTCAGATCCCCTTCTCGTTGTGCATCCTTGCACTGCACTCCTTTATCTTCTGCTTCACCATCATCCTCACCTCACCCTATCACATTACATTTCTCCATCGAGATACATTCCTCATCTCCTTCCCTCTTCTTACTTCCTTCCTAATACAACTGTGCAGGTTTCTTTCCACATCTCTTTCAAACACTTCCAGTGTTCTTACATACAGGTTCCTTCACGGATGTTCTTCGATATCTCCCATTTCGTCTTAATGGCTGGCTGTCGTGAAGATTTCCTTTGGAGTTTCGTCCTTCAGTTCAGTTTCTGTTCTGGGTGTTCTACTTCAACTCTGTCTGGTCTATCATCACCAGCTCCCTTGAATTGAAGGCTTTCAACTTGGTTTTTCAGGTAGGTTCCTTGCACTAGACAATGAGTCGTCTGAACATACATCTGCTCCTCTTCTTCACCTTGTGTCAAGTAGACTGACTGCGTGCGTCTACACTTTATTCACATTCACATGAAGTCGATCTGATTTTCAGTGTAGTGTGTCCATCTGGTGTCTGGTGAAATGAAATCGATGTCGCTCGCTTTGTGGATATCCTTGTGCTTGAGCACAGTGTCTGACTCCAATCACCAGATCGTTGAATGCACAGAATTCTGCAAACAATTCTCCATTCTCGTTCATCACCTCACCTATTGCTTCTCGACCCATGATGGATGAGTTCTCTTCCTGTGTTGTCTGCTCTTCGCAGTTTGGCATTCATGTCACTCCACCCATTAGAATTTTGATATTTCCAACTGAGGTGGTGTTTTGTCCAGTGTTGCATGCAGTTGTCTGTAGAATTTCTCCTCCTTCTCTTGCTCTGCATAATTTTTAGGTGCGTAGCATAGCATGGCGTAGCGTAGCATTGTATGATTGTGACTTTCCTTCCTTTTGAGTTGAACGAGATTCTTCAATACCGCCCGAATATTAATCATGTTTAAGTTTACTTTATAACGTAGTGGGATTCTGAAGGCTTGTTTCGTTCCATCTGGATCTTCTCAGCCGGATGTGCTTGCACACCGGTGAGTGATTATGTTCCCATTAAGACTCGAGACTAGTACTTATCGTTTCAGGCGACTTAGTCACGATAGTCATTTCTTGGTTGATGGATATACCATAAGTTTAAAAGCCATAACATCAAAGTTAGAGTATGGAAAAGTTGAAAATCGTCACTACAGAAACTGATTTCTTGAAGTTAATCACATTCATCTGTGTTGTACAAACTTGGTTACAATAAAGACGACTCTCTTTTTATCGTTGACAAACAACAAGTCTATTTTACGAATTTATATAGTGTAATTAGAAGATGAAGTTTATTTGGAGAATGTGTTATGTAGTTACGCAATACATTTCGAACAATCTGTTCATATTTTCATTTTTCATTTCATTATCAACATTACTGCGTAACGGTCCGAGTTTCCATACATCATTTCAGTTCATCAAGTGGGAAGGTAGTGAGGTGAGGGATGAAGATAAGTGAATGCAGTCAAAAGAAATACAAAGTACGAGAAGAAAGGAAAGAGGAGTGACAAAATGGTGAGATTCGGTATAGCGTTGTTAGGATGAGGATAATGTGTGTATACATCTGCGCCACTCACATCGGTTCTGAGCCATATCACATAGGGTCTCCAACCACTGGTTCCTCTTGTTCCGTGGACCCCAACCACCTAGTCTGCATCGTCCTACATGGCTTAAACCAACAGTCAGAGACTTCATACATTGGTGCCATGTTTTAGTCTGGCCACCTCGGGCCTTTTTCCATCCTGGACCCACCTCAGCCAACATAGTGTGACGAGGCAATCGGTGACCAGACATAGGCATACGTAGTACGTGTCTCAACCATCTCAGTCGATGAAGGTTCACAACCTCGTCAACTGACTTACCTCTTCTCCCCAAAACTCTACACCTAACTTCTGCATTACTCACATGGTGACACCACGGAATACGTCCTATACTACGAAGGCAACAGTGGTCAAACATGAGAGAGAGCCTTCGATGCTGTTGGCAGGAGGACATCATGATAGCCACTCGAAAACTCAGTGTGCTGTGCTCGTGGTTGTCGTTTGGGTGACAATTTCGGAGTAGATTATTCACACTGCTCTCCAGTTGACAGTTTCCAGAGTCCACTCCCATTCCATCTGCTTTCGCAAATTCCTATCACTTCAATGTGATACCTTCTCATCTCGTTTACAATCTGGGCTGCCCTACCAGTTGGGTTCAAACATCGTGTGGACATTCCATGTCCCCACATTTACTTTCGCTTTCATGGAGGAAGAGAAGACACATCGGCCATGCCAACTGGCTTCCCGTAGGCAGGCTTTCACCAGTTGGCGTCATTTCGCCCCTCCGATTCCAGTGAGGAATAATTTTGTTATTATTTTTTATATTTTGTTTGTGCTTTGAAGTTTGTTTAGCAGTTAGATTTGTTTTACGGGGTAGGGTTGCTAGCCCTTTGCCCAACCTTGCCTGTTTACCCGGGCTTCGGACCGGCTAGTAACTGGTGAACTAGTTAACCAGACGAGGTTGGATTGTGCTATGAAAACACTAAACTCTGTGTCTAACAACTACATAGTGAATTGATGCTGTAGATGAGTTTTATTCTGTTTTAAAGCCTATTTGGTAGCTAGTAGTGGAATCCTGGATGTGTGTTTTGTCCACTTTGGAGTTCATCAGTTAAATATACCTATACCCAAGTGAGTGATGTTGTTCCTACTGAAACTGGAATCCAGTACTAATTGCTTTAAATGCCACAGTGTTATCCACTACACCGATGTTTTCCTTATAAAGTACGAGTTTTATACCTGAAATGTAGAAAAATGACTAAATATATTCAACACCTGTGGTTAAATTATCCAAGTGATTTGTGAACTAATTAAGATACATATTACTAGAAAAAATCAGCTGTGGACATGATACAGTCTAATGATCAAATCACTTACAATGACGAATTGTTCAGTTAGGCAGTCAACTCCTCTCTAATTATATGGTTGTGACATAATGGTTGTTTTCCACAATGACTGGTATTCATCTTATATCATCGTAATCCATGTGTTATTTGTTCATAAAGATTGAATACTTAATGTTTCAGGTTGATATTCGTCATGGGCTGACATCAGTTAGAGGAACCTTAGGAACCTGGGAGTACTGGACAGCTGTTATCCCATAGTGTGGGACTCCTCAGCAGTGCGCACCAGTCAGCCCGCCAGAGATCAAACCCATGACCTTCAGGTTCCCCTGCCAACATGTTACCACCGAGCCAGTGTGTTGGTATCCAGTGATCCATATTTCCTACTTCCATTAGTCCATGATATAGCGCGATTATCAACCAATGTCATCTTTGAGTATTTGTCTTCATGTCCACCAGGTTTGCCCCACCGTTCACGACTTCTCATTGGAACTTCAGGAATCTCCTCTCAAAGCTAGTCACCAATGAGTGCAGCTGCCCAGTGCTCAACTGACCAACTGAATGAAATGAGAAATCAGACTACTGAATTTGGGGGTTTGTGGGGATTTAGTGATTTTTCAAGTCAGTATTCATCATGAACTGATATCATTTGGGGGTACATTCGAAACCTGAGAGCACGGGACAGGTGTTACGTCCTAGTATGGGGCTTCTCAGCAGTGTGTGAAAATATGGACGATTGGATTCCGACACGGTGTTGGCTCAATGGTAACGTCCTGACCACGGAACCTGGAGGTCCTGAGTTCGATCTCTTGAAGAGTCATGGGTGCGCACTGCTAGAGTCCCATACCAGAAAGAAACGGCTTTCCTGTGCTCTCATGTTCCCTATGTTCCTTCAAAGGATGTCAGTTGATGATGAATACTGACTTGAAATCAATAAATCCCCACAAACTCCCAAACTGACTTAGTGTTTCATCAATCTTCTGGTATGCAATATACTTTAAATGCAGAAAAGTAGCTGTAATTTTCTTCATGACGTTAGTTTTAACCGTTCGATGGGTGAAAACTAAAAAAACAGCTGTCTTTACAAGCACATAGTACTATATTTCTTTCGCTTCATACCTCTGTGTGTAGTTTAAAAGAATTTGTTAAGTGTGGAGGCATAGATTTTTAGGTAATATATAGTGCAGCTGGCTGAAGTGACATGACCCTTGAGACTGACACATATTTGATGTCAATATTCATCAACTGTCTGTGTGATCCACTAAACTGATACACCTTTCATTTTCGCAGGATAAGTGATGATCCTATTATTTTTAAATCGACCGGTTATGAAGAACAACCAGTTTTATACTGCTCAGTACTAAGTGCTGACCGAATTCTATCAATCATTTTATAACTGAGCGATGACTGAAAGTGGACTGCGGTGGGATTCGAACCGACGAACACTGGATTTCCGGCTTGGTAATCTATTAATTGACCTTCGAGGTTGCATCTTACTGAGCCGGAAACCCGGTAGTCGCTGGTTCAAATCCAACCACAGTCCAAATTTTCACTTCACCTTCAATCATCACCCAGTATAAATACTAGTGTGTCAAACGATGGCTATCTCTGAGAGTCAAAATGATTATCATTTTGAATTTTGGCCACCAAACTAGCAGATTCATCATGATGGTACACTTTTGATTGATTTTATTTACTTCTGTTTTATTTTTGAATCAGAACCATACCAGTTTTACAGGCGAGATCAGGTATATGTTATACATAATTGTCAATATAGATTGTCAGTTCTAGTAAAATCAAGCAAGATACAATGAATTCCATATTAGATTTGTTTGTTTGACTTATAACACACAGTGATATAGTGTAATTCACTGGATGACGACGTTTCCAGCACAAATTGTCACCGCTCATAATCATATAAATTTAACCAAACCACTTTCGACATTTGATTTTTACAGTCCTGTCACCTCATGTTCTTTGTTTTTATTAGTAGTAAAATTTTCCATATCCATGGTATAGGTGTTGTTACCTCTATTACATGTGTTGCATGTTGATTCGATGAACAAAGATTCAGTGATCAGTCTCTCTCTCTCTCCCCACCTAATTATATTGAACTGACGTACAGTGGTTTTATCGCACCCACCCTATTGTGTGTGCATTGCAATAGCCCAGTTGCCTTCTAGATCATTGATCTTATTGGGGTCTGTCATTCTATATTTAGCTAACTTTCTACGTCTCACTATTCTAATCGACCCCAACTGGCTAGTTTCACTTATGTTCTTGACCTCACTCACAGTCATTACATGGAATTTGATAGATTAGATTATTTTGCATAATTGGTCCCATTGGATCCTTAATGCAGCCGACGAGACTTATATATGAGTGAGTTTGTAGGTTTCAATCTCACCCTAATTCGAGTTTTGTTGAAGATCTTACGTAAAGCTTCTAGTGTACCTTCCTTATAATATGATTATTATTATTAGCGCGTCTCTATTCCACTTTGTTCTCGGCAAACTTTTGAACCTGGTTCCACCACTGCCCACAAGCTCCTCCTCACACAATCTCCTCCATGTCACCCTCACCTCGGACGCACAACTCGTCGTTCCCCATCTGGGTTCCACTCGAGTGCCTGGCATGTGATGTCTCTGAATGGTCTTCTCACTGTATGCCCAATCCATCTCCACTTCCTTCCAGTGCATATTTGTTGAGCGATAGGTTCGTGGTTCCTTATAGGGTAACACAAAGGTGACTGTGAACTCGTTTCTACTTGTGTTGTAGCTACTATTCGTACTCGTGTTACTGTTATTATTTCACTTCTTGTGTGTTCGTGCGAATTTCTTAATAAACCGTGGGGGATAATTATTAACTTTTAGTGCATCTTTTATGTGTTACAGTTCCTTTTTTAGGTCCTTCCACTGACTAGTGAGTTTTCGAGCTCTATTATTTGGACATTTGACAAGTTAAAGATACTGTATCACTATGCTATGTGTCAAATAAAGAAATCTAATATGGAATTTAGCTCTACCACAGTCCCCAAGTTTTACACTTATATTAAGATACAATGAAGCATGACAAATGTTCGAATCAATGTAAATGAAAAGAAAACCCTTCGAAGTTATACACCAGAAAGTTAAGTCATAAAAATTTTAATAAAAGTGAAGACAAGTAATCACTCTAAAATACATTGATATCATACTAGGCGAGATTTGTTTTATTCAATAGTGTGACACGCTCAATTGAACATATACGTTGAAGAAAGGTGAGTTTAGCTGTGGGATAGTAATCGTTAAAAACAGACATAAAGGCTGAAGAATATTAATTGAGTTGGTATTTTATGAAGTAAAAGACTCACAGTTGCTAGTAAACTACAGGATTTTAATACATGGAAAGCTTATCAACTTTTTACCCCTAGGTGAGTTTACCACTATGATGTAAAACAGTGATTTCTTCATTTATCGCCTGAAGTTAAGGAAAGTACTAAGATTGTTGATATTTGTAGAGTGAAGTAGAACTTCGATAACAAACGAAATTCTCTATTTCCTATTGTATCATTTTCAAGACAGGAGTGTCCTGTGATCTCTATGTTTGCATTCAAAGTAGTACCTTTAAAACAAAAGAAGGTAAAGGAGCACCAAGAGGAGGCCGTGACAACTTATAAAAACCAATTGTTGAAGATAATATCTTTTCAAGCTCAAGCAGGTTTGCTGATATCTTTTACTGAGAAGTGTAATGGCTTCATTCGTATAAGCCACATTGCTAATATGTACAAGGTATTCATGAACCTGAGTCTTTTTCTTACAAAAGTGCGCAGTTGAGATGGACTAACCATGGTTGGGCAAGTATGAAGTGTTCGAGTGATATGTAAATATTAGTGTTCAGATAATTTGAAAGAAAAGTAGAGCATCAATCATGCACCGATATCAGTTAGAAGAACACTGGAAACCTGGAAACAATGAACAGCTGTCTCGTCTTATGATGGAACTCCTCAGCAATGCGCACCTATGACTACGCCAGGGATCGTATCAACTACGGCCACCACGTTACCATTGAACCACTGGGTAGGAATCCCATGATTCATATTTCCTACTCCTGTCAGTTCACGATATAGCCCGACCTTCATCCAAAGCCGTTGTTCAGTAACTGTCCTCAGCGTCATAAACAAAGCTCATCATTCATGTAGTCAAGTTTTTCAATGGTATATTTTGTTAGTTCATGACACCTTTTTCTCACAGATCATATCCTAAAATCATGGTTTGATGGTTTCCAGCGAAAACCCTGCTGACACAACAGCTGGCCAACTGGAAAACTAATCAGCTGTGAAAATCTGATTGGACTGTGAAAACTTTAAATCATTTGCAAACTGAGCATCCAATTATTATTATTATTATTATTATTATTATTATTATTATTATTATTATTATTTGTCCCTTGGGTTCCTAGTGAAACATACCGATTCATTGGCACGTCTCCATTCCACTTCGTTCTCGGCAAACTTTTGAACCTGGCTCCACCACTGCCCACAAGCTCTAATTTCTTCCTCACACTATCTCCTCCATGTCACCCTCACCTCGAACGCACAACTCGTCGTTTCCCCTTTGGATTCCACTTGAGAACCTGGCATGTGATGTCTCCGAATGGTTTTCTCACTGTATGCCCAATCCATCTCCACTTTCTTCTCCTGCACATTTGTTGGGCGATAGCTTCTTGGTTGGTTGGTTGTTTCGTTGCCAGTCGAAAGTTTCTTGTTGCTTATTCTTTCTGGCCATCTGACCTTCAGTATCAAGTGAGCAGAGACAGCAGCTGTTGATGTGATGTATGTCTGTAGTTTCTTGGAAATGCTTTTCATAACGCGCCAAGTTTCTGAACCATATAGCAGCACTGACTTCACATTAGTGTTGAAAATCCGGATCTCCTTCTTTATGCTGAGTTGAGTAGATCTCTACACTGATTATTTCAGATTCATGAAGGAAGGCCTGCGTTGCTGTCATACCGAATCTGGCTTTGAGATCCTTATGTGTGCTGCCGCCTGTAGTTGAAACGATGCTGCCTAGGAAGGTGAAAGAGTATCCAATTAAAAAAGATTAATTTTATGTATTGGTGACAAACACTTAGAAATATATCATGTTTACGGAAAAGCTCCCATGAAGATCTGAACTTATTTTATAGCCTTAAACGAACAACTAATTCAACAGATGTCCTTATTCATGATGGTAACTAGCAGTAGAATTCAGAATGCTTATTTCGTCCCATTTGAGACTCGTCAGCCAGACATGCTTGCACCTTTGTGAATGCTGTTATTCCCACTGAGATCCGAACCCCTTAAGGATAATGCTTTGGTAATTGAAGCGATACGAGGTTCGAGTTTCAGTGGCAGCAACATCACCCACTGGGATGTAGGTACATCCAGCTGACGACTCGTAGGCTTAGCGAAACGCGGGTGTTGGATTCCTCTGCAAGTCACTAACATGAATACAACATAATGAATATTCAGCAGTATTGAGGCATCTGCCTAGAAACCCATCTGCAACAGAGGTCCAGCAACTCAACACTGTATAACAATGGGTAATTAAAAGTATCAAACAAAAACAGATGTCTTGTTCAGATGGTTGATATGCGAGATCACAAGTATGCTAGACTCCTTCGATTTTTAGCGTATGATCACCGGATACACAGAGACATTATCAACACGGAAGATGGTACTACTGCATAATGGCTACATTTATATCACAATCTCGTCAATTAGATAGAAAAAATGATCAACCTCAATCCGAACAAAGACTAAAGTGTGTAAATGTTTTACAAGTGTTCTTAATCCATTGAGGAAGGCAAAATTTTACGTTTAACTTGAATTTTGTCTAACTTTAGGTTTTGAGATCATCAGGGGACGTTCTGTTTTTTACAGTCATCTAGTTAGATGGAGCGAACTGTTACATATCACGCGGTATCATTGGTAAACAACTGGATTTCATGGTGATGACAAAGAAGACGTATATCGGTAAAACCAGTAGCGATTTTAGAATCTGTGCTCAGGTTTCATCGGTTGCTGACCCACTACGGCTGATCCATCTTCTTAGACAAGTGAACTGATCAACTCGCTCAACCACTTCCATACATACCATTAGAGGTGGCACTAATGCAGAACAGTCCTGATGCGTCTTTTTACCTTCGGTTGGTGGAAACATAATTTCAAATGCTCTTAAATTGCCACTGAAGGTATCTAGAATATTCTGAATCCTATCATCTGATAACAAGTTGCTGTTAACTGAAGAAATTAAGGTGTAATTAATTTGTATATAGAACAGAATGAAATGCTTCATCTTGTACAAAATATCTTTCTATTAGTCCAAAACCAGCTCAATGTTTCTTCATCTCTAGGAGAAAAATCATTAAATTCCTGGGTTTTCTTTGCATCTGTCTGCCTTCTACACGACTGATTGACTGTACATTTGGTACTAGTGGCGAACGTTTCATCAAAAACTGCTTTATCCTTAATGACGAATATATTCAGAAAGAATTTAAACATTATGGCTTCACTACCTTGTATTTGTCTTACTTGTTCTCCATTTCTGAAGTATTTAACAGTTTTACTGATTACATCACGGTGAAAAAAGGTCTGAACTGCAACTGAATGAACCATAACTATTTATTGATATCCTTGTAATTTTCCGTCGTTTTTATTGGATCGAATTGTTTGACGTCAATTGGCATAAGGGCTCCTACGTGGATGCCTGGATACTGCCTAAGTAATAATATACGATGATCAACTTAGTTGTAGCTAGCAGAAGAAGCCAGGACGCATGTTTCTTTTTATTTGGGACTCATCAGCCACAACTAGACAGATTACCACGATTAAAATTCAGGCAATATCGAGGCATCCGCATAGGAGCCCATATGCTAATAGAGGTTGAACGATTCGATCCAATAAAAACAACGAAGAATTACAAGCATATCAATAAATAGTTATAACTAATGCCCGTTGTACAAGAAGTGGCTAGGGTTCCTTAGTGGCATGGTGGATAACCCCTTGGAGTTTCAAAAGACGGGTATAAGGTTCGAGTCTCAGTAGGAACAACACCACTGACTGGGGGACAGGTACATTCAGCTGACAAGTCTGAAATGGGACAAAACGTGCGTCCTGAATTCTTCTGCTAACCACAACCAAACAAATTACAATGAATAAATTATACGCTCCAAAAATCTTCATGAAGACAAATATGAACATGAGAACAAATAGTTCAGCGAAAAGAATATTTTTGATGATTTCATTCGTTAAGCTGTACAATCGCATTTATACGAAATTCTTCTGAGTTAGAATGTGCAATTCTTTTCATGTATGAAAGCACTTCGTTAAACATAGCAACAAGCAAGGTGATACACATTAAAAATTGAAATATCATTTTCATTCTAAAATAAAATGATTAAGAATATTGAAAAGTAATCGAAAGGCACAGTAATAAGCGAAGTTAAACCTGTTATGATGATTTATTTGGCTATGGCTAGCAAAAGAATCCACGACAAGCGTTTCGTTCCATTTAAGACTCGCCAGACGGACGTATATACGCCCCAGTGAGTGATGTTTTACCTAATGAGACTCAAACCTTGTACCCATCTCTTCGAACGCCAAAGTGTTATCCGGGCAGCATCAAGGTATCCGCATAGGAGCCCATATGCTGACAGAGGTCAAACAGATCGATCCAGCATAACAACGGTGAACTATAAGTATATCACTAAGTAGTTATAACAAAGTTAAGTGGTTATGACCTGAAAATGCATGGTTACTAAGATAAGTTGGTATTACTCAGGATATAGAAATTTAGTAAATGTGATTAAGTTTGAATAACGAGTTGAATAACATATCAGAATGTTCACTGAATGAACTGCTGATCAAAGTGGGTATAGAAGAAAGAATAGTTGATAATGTGCAAGAACTGGAAAGAATGAAAGAGTTAGGAGGAGATGAGGGAGGTTTTGAAACGTTAAAGATGATAACCATGAAAGAAGCAAGGGTTGACCAAGTATCTTTTTTGCATGAAAGCTCTGTCAGTAATACAAAGGAGGTAGATATGCACTGACTTTGACAAGTTTCTTTCTACTTTGTAAATAACTTTGAAAGAATCGGTTGTTCAGATTGAATAACCAGTGTCGATTCAGTGTTTCATTATCGCGCTTCATATACATCGGCTGTTACCTCTTTGTAGCCACGCAAGATAGTGTTCTTGAACCTTTTTGGAAAGGATCTACGTCAAACAACCGATATACCTAGCTCAGTAGGAGCAAGTGAACTGATAAGAGCACATAGAGGTGGTCAGATATAAGATCTTGTCTTTAAGGCTTTTGCTAAATAAATGGTGACTAGTGAAAGTCGTTGAAAAGAATGTTATCTTCAAGGAAATCTAAATCCTTCTTCTTACAATGTCAGCAATTAGATCACCTGTGAAGTCAAGGCTCATATGTAACATCCTTTTCAATGAGGAAATTGAGTCATGTCTGGAGGGTTTTAGCTCGACTTTTTCTATACATATGGTCCAAGGTGGATATCCGTTTTCGATCACTATGTTTTTTCTTAGAATTTTTATCTCCTCAAAAAGAAAACACAAAGCAAATTGTACATTCTGTCCAAAAATAGCATATTAATGTGATTGTACAACATAATGAATAAATTAAAATAACTACACCTTGAATCCCTCCCAAAGCTTAGGTCCTGATGGTGTTTCTAGTATTATATTTAGAAAATGTGCAGATATTCTGTGTCATCCACTTACAGATATCTTCAATGTGTCGTTCTCGAAAAACGTAATACCCACTGTTTGGAAGCAGATAAAAATTGTACCTATGCCTAAGCCATCTTCTGGATCAGATGTTACCTTTCCACCCATCACAATAACTTCCCTTTTTCTGAAGACAGTGGAGAAATTACTTCTCCTTGTGATTGAGCCTTCATTGATGGCCTTCAGAGATCCAAAACAGTTTGCTTACAAACACCAGAGGAGTAATTTAGATGCAACCACTGTCTTGCATCATAATATTGTTTCTAGTCTCGACAAAGGTGTTAAGTATTTGAGTTGTGCCTTTTTGGATTACTCATCAGCCTTTGACTCTGTTCCTAGACCACTTTTGTTAAATAAGCTTGCC
The DNA here is from genome assembly GCA_944470555.2 of Heterobilharzia americana. NCBI lineage: Eukaryota > Metazoa > Platyhelminthes > Trematoda > Strigeidida > Schistosomatidae > Heterobilharzia > Heterobilharzia americana. The sequence continues at coordinate 68,021,479 of OX104129.1, read as the reverse complement.
ATAGCTCACACTGATCCATGGGTTACAAAATGTCTGCATTCTTATTTTTCTGAAAGGAAACAGTACACTATTCATAAAGGGATGCGCTCCACTTCATTGCTTACTGAAGCTGGTGTGCCTCAAGGTGCTGTACTTTCTCCTTTTCTCTTTTCCTTTTTTTACATGACGCCTTATCCTGTTGAAACTAATTTTATCAAGTATGCTGACGACCTGACGATTTCTATTCCAGTAAACTCTTCTTTGGATTGCTCGAAATTAAATGAATTCTTGTCTGAAGTTGGTAAATGGTCTCTCTCAAATGGCCTCGAAATAAATCCCTCTAAATGTCAGACTGTTAATTTTAGCCTGATGAGTAAACAAGACTTATGTGAGCTGCTTGAATCTCATGACGCCTGCTGCATCAATGGTATTTCTGCAGAAATTAAATCGAGTGTGAACTATCTTGGGTTGGGTTTTACTTGTGACCTTTGTTGGTCGTCCCATATTTTGTTGACTTGTAAAAAAATCTTTCGTTTAAATTATTACGTAAAGAAATTGAGGCTTTCTGGTATAACTCAACTGCTTCTTTTACAATTTATTAACTCCTGCATTTTACCTATACTTCTGTATTGTTCCCCATTAATCTTTCCTGGTCTTCTTAAAAAGGACTATGTTATGTTGCGTAGGGCCTTGAAGACCGTCAGCAGGGTGAGTGGTGTGTCTCTGGCTCAATTGATTAACACTGTAGTTGATCGACATATAAATTCTTGCAAGCTACTAGCTACAGAAATTTTAACTGACAGTGAGCATCCACTTCATTTACAGCTCTCTCCATATATTTCCTCAGGGAGGACAAGGAGAAACTACATAAGACTGTATGCTCGTACAGCTAAGTATAAGAGTTTGACTGTACCTTACCTTGCATGCATATTTTGTGAGGAAAAAGTGTTAGAACAGAAATCACACATCAACTTTGTAACAGTTAACAATCTCATTTCAATAATTCAACTAACAATGTAAAATTTTCTCGTTTTTAATATTCTTCACATAACTTAAATTTTTATAATAAAACAATTCGAAATTTTGTAAAGGAGTATATATGTCTACATATATTTTGTTGTTACAATATATCATGCTCAGAATACCAAATTGTATCACAAATTATCTGGAATAAAGTAAATTATTATTATTATTATTACTATTATTATTATACCTTTACTCTTCTTATGGTAACAGTTAAGATGATTTTAAGTTTAATCGTCTGAGTTATAAATTTTTTTCATGAATAATAACAAGACATGTATCAGCAAAGAAGAAGGAATACTTCATTCCAGTGACTTCATTATCAAGCTGTATAGTCATGTTTATACTGGGTAGAATGACATAATTACACTAAAAAGTTGCTTAGTCAACACATAAAACTTCTAGTGACTGGAGTGAAATAAAAATGTGGCCAGCAGTTGGAACCAGTAGTTTAGTTGATAGAGAATGGACCCGCTTACAACGTTCAATATAGTGGTCAATGGTTCAAATCCGGCCGCGTTCCAAATTTACATTTCATTTTCAATCATCACCAAGTGTAAATATACAAAATGTACAATTGGTGTTGGTGATGGGATATGTTCATGTGGAAGAAATAGAAAGTGGGTAACTGAATAAAGAAACTAAATGATAACAAGTGAGATAAGGCATAAGTACTGTCAAAGAAGTGTAAAATGATGATAATAAAAGAGAAGTGTACTAAAGTGAGATTTACAAGCGAAAACTAACAAGTTGACAGAAGAGGCGACGCAGGGCAGCGTAGGAAGACGGGACCTCAAGTGAATATAGAGAAGACAGAGGTGATGAAGATACCCAACCAACAACACCATCAACAACAACAAACTCCAGTCACCATGAACGGGAGAAACTTAAAGGAAGTAGCCTCCTTCACCTATCTAGGTAGCACTGTTCCAACTACAGATTTCAGTGGTGGCACAGACGAGGATGTCAAAGTCAGAATCGGAAAAGCAAGACAGGCTTTCATTAGTCTGAAACCAGTGTGGAGATCCACTGCACTGCATTCACCATGTAGAACAACATCCAGATTTTCAACGCCAACCTCAGTCAAGTCAGTGCTATTGTATGGTTGAGAGACTTGCCGATGCGTTACGAAAGGGATTTCCAACAAACTACACACAGTCATCAACAACTGCCACCTACACTGACTCGTTACTGAAGATCAGATGGATTGTCAGAAAGAATAAGCAACAAGGAACTCTGGCTGGCTTGACGACGAACCAGCCAAGAACCCATTGCTCAACAAATATGCAGTGTAAGGAAGTGGAGATGGATTGGGATAGGCATACAGTGAGAAGGCCGACTGGAGACATCACGTGCCAGGCCAGGTCGTCGAGTGGAAGTCAGATGGGAAGCGACGAGTTGGGCTTTTGAGGTGAAGGTGACATGGAGGAGATGGTTGGAGGAGGAAATGAGATGTTGTGGGCTGTTGTGGAGCCAGGTTCAAAAGATTGCTGCGAAGAGAGTGTAATGGCGACGTGCTACTGAATCTGTATGTTCCACTAGGAACCCAAGGGACAAATAATAAATAAATACCAAAGTGAATTAAAATAAAATTGACACAACAACCAAAAATGAATTGTTAAGGTCAAGGTAGAGAAAGTGGTTTCACAAAACTTTTTTGAATTTAATGTTTCAGTTTTTTTTCATGAATATCTAATGCTTCAGCTATGCATAAATGACAAAAACGTATACCTTTAGAGTAATTCAATTTAAATTTGTAAATTACCTTAAAGGATGAGTCTTTAAGAGCTGAACAACCCAACTCTGCTAAGTGTTCACATTTGAATGAAGTTGTTTTACTTTGCTCGCCATTGAATAATGTTCAGTAACGTGTTTTCAATGCGCCCACTTACAAGGTTCAATATAGTCAGCTTCACAGGAGCATGTCAATTTGTAGATATACGTAGATGTGGATATAAATAGTAGATTATCCTTCATGCATTGTCAAATTAAACGATGGCTGGAGAAGATCGGTCTCAAACTGGCAGTATAAAAGGTATCATTGTACACTTTGATTCACGGCTTTTCAGCACCTTAGCTGTAGTATCCCCTTTGAATTCCAGATTCATGATTAGAACTTTCTTAATAACTGTAATAAGGTGAAGGGTGATTCATTTCTTCGGGTTTTATCAATAAATCTTTAGGTTATGCGTTATTCGATAGTGTTGTTCTCAGAGTTTCACTTTCAACATCCACCATGTCTTCTGAACAGATTTTATAGATTCTAGAAAGTAGCTGGGTGAATGAGGTTTCTTTTACAACTAAGAGATATCCAACAATTAAAGTTAGTGAACTGGTCAGTCCAAGTTGGTTTGTGATAGACTAACCTTTGAATCGAGCCATCATCTCTTCTTTTACATTGGGTTTAATAGTGCAATTATTTGTCACTTTACCTATTATAAATACTACTGTACAGCTTGATAATGAGTTATTCCCTTCTCATAGCTTCAACATCATACTCCAATCTACGTTCCCCCTCTACTTGGCCTTTACACTGTGAGTAATTCTTATTTTTTATGTGTATCGTTTTTATATTGACTTGTTTACACAAAACAGATGTTGAACACCATCATCTGTATAACAACCCATTGTCACTGCCCACATTCTTATGCATGGTAATTGCATGTATTACAACTTGAAAGTTACTGTCATTTCGTAACTGATACATGTAGTTCTTCACCAGCCTTTGTCAAACACATTCAATCATATCTCATTACCAATTGGCTTAGTTAATTGAGAAATACTAAACTTATCTACGTATTTAATGAATAAATCTGACATATGTATAAATATATATTTCAGCAGTAACTTAAAGTAATTTATTTGGTTGTAGCTAGCACAGGAATCCACGATGTACGTTTCGTCCCACTCCAAACTCGTCATGTAGATGTATCTGCACCCCAATGAGTGATGTTATTCCCACCGAGACTCGAACCTCATACCCATCACTTCAAACGTCAAGGCATTATCCACTAGGCCGTTAAGGCACGATATCCACGTCTTGTACAAGGTGTACTATTTATAAATATTTATTGATATGCTTGTAATTCTCTGTTGTTTTACTGGATCGAATTGTTAGACCTCCGCATAGGAGCCCATATTATCGACAGAAGTCGAATAATTCGATCCAGTATAACAACGGAGAATTACAAGTATATTAATAAATAGTATTAATTTATAAATTCAAGAAAAACTTCAATAAAGAGAATAATACACACATGTATTCAAATTTATCTAAATCCGTATTCTGTTTCACTGTTTATCTGGGAAATATTTTTTCCTAAAGTAAACCAGACCAAAGTACTTAAGTTAGAATATAAATAAGATGTATTAGAAGCTACTATGGGACTCCTCAACAGTCCGCTCACAGTGTGCTCATTAGTGACTAGCTTTGACAGAAGATTCTTGAAGTTCCAATGAGAAGTCGTGACCGGCGGAGCCAATCAAGTAGAACATAAGGACAGCTAGTCAACAACTGTATTGAATGGAAGTCATGCTATGTAGTGAACTGACAGAAGTAGGAAATATGGACCATTGAATATCGACTCAGAGTCTCAGTGGTAACGTGCTGGTCACGAAAACTGGAGATCACGGGTTCGACCCCTGGTGACGTTGAAGAATGCGCACTGCTGAGGAATCCCATTCTAGGACGAAGCAGCTATCTAGTCCTCCAAAGTTTTCAATATTTCTTCAACTGATATCAGTCCATGACGGATACCAACCTAAAATATATTTATAACAAACTGATTCTCTTCCCAGTGCACAAATTTTTAATGGATATTATTTATTTATTTTGTTTTATTGAAATTTTATTTTTTAATTATGCAAATAATTACGACAGATTCTCCTGATGTGGTAACTTTTTTCATTGGTTTAACCTCTAGAGTTTAAGACCGGGTATTTTGAATTTTGGCTGTCTGATTCTAAAATGTACAAGATAATAAACCGATCGAATAATGGATGGTGGGTAGCAGTGGAATCCATGATGCGCACTCCGTCCCATTCGCTACTCGTCAGTTAGATGTACCTGCTTCTCAGTGAGTGTTGTTCCCACCGCTTCAAACGCCACAGCGTTATCCACTAAACCACCAAGCCATGATAGCCACTTCTTGTGCGACAGGTATAGTTTGAGTATTATTGCTTGTATTATACCGTCTTCGGTTGGACTGAGCTGATCGGTCTCTATTGGCATATGGACTCCTGTGTAGATACCGCGATATCAGCCGTGTTTTACTTCTAGTAATGATGGATAATGGCTAGCAGGGGAATCCAGGATGCTCACCTTGTCCTACTTGGGACTCGACTCGGTACCAATACCAAAACTACACCCGTCATACAACGAAGTGGATATCGTGGTTCGGTGGCCTGGTGGATACCACTCTGGCATTTGAATCGATCGGTCCCGGGTTCGAATCCCGATAGGAATAACACTCACTGGGGGCAGGTACATCCAGCTGATGAGTCCCAAATAGGATGAAACGCGTATCCTGTATCCTACTGCTAGCCAATATCCATCATTATATATTTAAAACACAGGTAATATCGAGGCATCCACACAGGAGCCCATATGCCAATAGGGACCGATCAGTTCGGTCCAATCGATAACGGTATAATACAAGGAATAATACTAAAACCGATAGAATGTTAAGCATTCAGTAATCTAAAAAAAATAATCAGCTATTGTAATGTATGTATTAAAGCACAATCATAACATAGGTTGGGTTAAAACCATTGTACTTACGTCAAGTATAACTAGGCGGAGAGAAAGAGATTGGTTACTGAATGTTTGTTTGTTCATCGAATCAACACCCAACACATGAAATAAGAGTGATGGAATACCAATACCAGAGATATGGAGAACTTTACTACCAGTAGAAACAAAGAATATGAGGTGATAGGACTAGCAAAGCCTGGATGTCGAAAGCTGTATGATTAGTTTGATATGATTATAAGCAACACTTTATGCTTTAAACGTTATTAAGTGAATAATAATGTATCATTGTCTGCTAAATATCAGCTAAACAAATCCGATATAGAACTGCATTCTACCTAAGTGCTCAAGTTTTACACATGTTAGTTAGGGATTTAGTTATAAAAGCCTGATATTTCCAGAGAAGTCTATTATATGAGTGTTGTAATGAACACTCATGTACATTGAAGTAAAAGAAATAAGATGCAAAGAACAAAGTGAATTCATTTTGCTTTATTTATAGACACCATCAATACGCATAAAATGAATGAACTCATTTATCATTGAGTAAACAATTAACAAGGATTAGAATTATAGTGGTATTTTCTCTGAAATTCATATCATCATCTCTCAGTAATGATGCAAGAGACTTAACGCCTAGAACAATTTAAGTCAAGAATGACCTCCACAAAGACAGGAATATGTAGACATGAATTTTATATCAGTGGCGAAATGATGTAACCGTCTAGTCTTTCACACTTACTATTGGTCGAAGTTCATCTATCAAAGTTGACAATGTGAACACTAAATGAATTGATGCAACACTGTATTGCACTGTAATTTTCTATTGGACAATAAGAGTCATTTGACAAGAAACCAAGTTATTTATTTATGTGTGCAGATGCAAGGATGATTGACGAATACTGACAACAGATTTAGGATGCTCTTTTGAGCTTTAAAGGCCACTATATTTTGTTAACCGATAACGGATCCTTTTTTACTTCAATCATCATTATACGCTCCATACTTCACTAGACACTTTCTATTTGATAACAGTAAGTAATAAAATGAATAAAATATCGATAACTTCGCGAGATACAGTTTCAACTTGATCACTCTTCTTTTTTTGATTGCCTTATCTCCTTATTAATTACTTACTGGCTCAGCTTGAGAGCTTTCCAGTTTCTTCATATAGTTGTGTAACTTACTAGCTCTTTAACAATGCCTTCTTTGAAACTCCTGTCTGTTTGTTGTCCCCCCCCTCCCGCTCCTCTTCGACTACTCCAGAAAGTTTCTGTACGATCAGATATAAAATCCCTTTGATTTTGACTAAGGTTTGTGATTATTAATCCTGTGTTTCCTTGACTCATTCACTACCATATTTTTAATCCAGGATTTCGAATCTTCATTTATTTCTACATAGTTAAGGTTTATTTTATCATTATTACTACTAATACTTCAATTCAATTGTAGGTTGTTTGCAGCTGATGAAAGGCGGCGAAATAAAATGAGCTCATTTTATACTGTGAATACCTTTGTTCTTGCATTGTTCAAATTTGTCAAGGGAATTAAATGTATGATTACCGCTAGCCAATGTACGCTGTTTTTGAAAAGTATAGGTAAGTATCGAAATAAATGACTGTAAAAGACTTCTCAGTGGACTACATCCCCAACGATGCTGAAATCACCAACACCAATGACTTAAAGATCCCTAACACTTTGAGACCTGTTTTAACTGGCATATAAGGAAAAACACCTCATGATGGAATAACTGACAATCACTATTGTAATAATACTTGTAATTTCCCGTTGCTGTACAGGGATGAACTGCTCAACTTCTGTTGACAGATGAGCTCCTATGCGGACGCCTCGATACAGCTGGATATTCATGATGTTATGTTGATTATTACATCATTACAACAACTGATACCCGTAGCACAAGAGGTGGTTATCGTGTTCCAGTGGTGTTTGAATCGTAGGGTACCGGGTTCCAACCTCTGTGGGGAGAACATTACTCAATGGGATGCAGATACATCCAGCTGGTGAGACCCAAATGTGCGTCATATACTCTTCTAGCAGTCACCAAGTTCAGTATAACTGACAATCATATAGACTACAACCGTTTCATTTCTTTTATATTTATCTTCGTATTTAGTCAAATACAGGAATACCTATAAACATAAATTATCGTATCGTTTTTATTAAATTTTGAGGGAGTTCTGGAGATTTGGAAAAATTTCAAGTCGTTATTGATCGTAGACTGATTTCAGTTGGAGGGACAAAGAAAACCTGGGATCACTGGACAGCTGTTTCGTCCTAACACGGGACTCTTCATTGACGCACACCCATGACTCCGCCAGGGATCGAACCCGCGACCTTCAGGTTCCATGGCCAGCACGTTACCATTGAGACACTGGGTCGGAACCCAATGGTCTATATTTCCTAACTGTGTGTCAGTTCACGACATAACGCAACCGCCACCCAATATCTTCGTTGAGTAACTGTCTTCATGACGTGCTGGCCACGGAATCTGAAGGCCACGAGTTCGATCCCTGGCTGGGTCGTGGATGCGCACTGCTGAGGAGTCCCATACTAGGACGAAACAGCTGTGAAATGTTCCCAGGTTTCTTTTTTATAAGTCATTCCCATATTTTTCTATTATTTTCAAGTAGATGACGAGTGTGAATGTGTTCTTACTTGTTTCGCATTACTATTCAAATTTGTTGAAGTCAAACATTGACTGAATGACCATTAAGTATAATGCAGAGCTCAAATCTTGAAACAAAGAAAATATTATGTTTACATCATGTCCATTCATGCAGGAAAAGTGATGTAAATATGACTTGAGCAGATATTTATAATTTCATGCTATTGAAGAAAATTTAACATTTGATTAGTGATATTCATGAACTTGCTACAACTCTAAGCTGAACAAAGGTAGATAAAGAGGTAGTCGCAGAACTGTGAAGGTGCGAAATGTAATGGTTCTACATGTATTCAGAATTTCACTTCTTTTATTTCGAAAAAAAGGGTTTGAGTTTCTAAATCATGAATATACTATACGCTCCATTATGTGCTAAAAAGTCATGCGCAGGATTTGGTGACATTTGATGACTAAGAAAGCTTGCATTTACTACTAAGCAATATGAGTAGCTAGAAATCACTCAAGCCGATCTGAAGGTTTCACCAGTCAGCCAGATCTCAGTAATGTAAACACTAGACTGCCGTTTTGCTTGTTTGTGGCCAAACTCAACAGCAATGTACCTGGACAAATTCAGTTCACACAGCCAAACTGTTAAGGATACCTGCACCTGGCTAGTTGACTTGAATGAAAAGGCATACGTTAGATAGGATGATCAGTTTGATTTACAGATTGTACGGTCCACATTTACACTTCTCACGAGTGAGTAGTTTTTCAAATGCTGCCTAACTGTGGTGTATACAGGAGTCATATTGGAAACTACCCTGTCAACTAAGAATATAGTGTGTGATCTCTGATACAAAAGTTTCATGAAGTAACGAAATATAATACTGAAGAGCAGATTGGCTACAACCCAGAAACCTGGAGGCCATAGGCTTGAATCTTTTCATGGCATAGAGTTTCGACTCACCTCCAATGATCACCAACTATTGATAATAAGATTCTACTGGGTACGGCTATTTCGGATGGTCACACTGATAATTTGTAAATCATCTGCAAAATTTTGATATGACTGGATACATTTACTACCTTCCTTCCCCCCTTCTAAGATGTTTAATTAAAAGCTTAAAAATATTTAAGTAAAATTTAATCGCAAAACTTTACACATAGTTTCGTGGAAAGTGTAAGAATTATTCCAAGAGGTTTTATTGGAAGCATAGAGTGTTAATAGACTACCAACAGTTAAATCACTAAATACTGATCGATATTTTGCTTGTTATTTGCTATAAACAGTGTTTTACTATCCAACTAATAAGTTCTGCTTAAGTCGGAAGAAAGCGGATTTTTAATTGCTTTCAAAAACCTAATTATCCTCAATTTATTCATATATTATAAGCCAGGCATAGACCGGGTAGGTTAGGAATTATAGCTTATAGTCGCTAATATTGAATATTGTTGAGCTTTTGTGTAACAAATGATTATGACAGTTTCTCAGTCTATGTCACTGTCCAATAAAATGATACCAGAACTCAGTGAACATTCAAAACGAAGCTGGTTAGTCTCCAGTCATCAGTCAATGTATTTAATCTAATCTTAATGGAGATGAGTTGTGACCTGAATAGTTTAATGATATCGTCGATGACTACAGCAATTGGTGATGAGGGTTCAGATCCTACAAGGGACACCAGTTTTGTGGAGGTGGGAGATATGCCCTACTAACTAGTACTGACCAACTTAACTTCTCTATTTTTTGTTAAACTTACTTGTTATGCTATCTCCACGTTATTCTCATTTAATGTGTAAGTTTGTTCATCTACATATATCAATGTCAATTATCATAAATCATGTATTTTTACGTGTAGTTGATGCTCAAAAATATTTTGCACTATGTGACGACTAGGATAGCTGACAGACAAAATTATGCTAACAGTCTTCATAACTAATTTCTTTCACTTTGGGTAGTGCGTCCTTCAGCGTATACATGGTATTCTGCAGAGATGTGGTTGGGTTGTGTATCATGTTCACAATTCCTACTTACAAACTACTCCAAACTGTGACAAATATCTTGCATAAGTATTTATGTAGCTTGAACATATTTGTCTATAAATTGTCAGTAAGATCATCTAACCTTGTGATGAAACATACAACAGCAAACGTCAAATCCTGAAGATCACTTAAATATTACCCAAAAACCCGTTCATCTGACTAGATGCCACTGGAAAGCTTTGCTAAAGATTACTCTATCCATATTTAACCGATAATTTCGCCCTAGTATGGGACTCCTCAGTAGTGCACACAAATAACCCCACCAACGGTTGGTCTAAAAACTGATGATGCGTGCTGCATGATTTGTTCTCAACAGTAAACACCATTAACTTTAAGCAGTTTTACAGCGTTCTAAAATATTATTATTATTACCTGCCCCATGGGTTCCTGGTGGAACATTAGGCTTCAGTTGCACCTCGCCATTTCACTCTATTCTCTGCAGTATTCTCAACCTGGATCCTCAACTCCGCAGAAGCTTTCATTTCTTCTTCACACAATCTCCTTCATATCACCCTTGACTCAGACATCCAACTTGTCGTTTCTAAAGCGAGTTGCACTCGACGGCCTGGTACGTGATGTCTCCGAATGGTTTCCTCAGTGTATGTTCAATGCAATCCGATCCATCTCCACTCTCTTCTTCTGCATATTTGTTGGACGATAGCTTCTTGATTGGTTGGTTGGTTGCCAGCCGCAATGAGTTCCTTGTTGCTTATTCCTATTATTCTAGCCATCTGATCTCATCTTCAGTATCGAGTGAGCGTTGGCAGAGACAGCTGTTCATGATGTATGTAACACGCCGAGTCTCTCAACCATCACATAGAAGCACCGACTGACTAGACTGACATTTGTGTTAAAAATCACGACCTTGTTCACGTTTCATGCTGAGTGGAGTGCAGCGTACTTCAGTAGATCTCCACACTGATTTCAGGCTAATAAAGGAAGGCCTACGTTTTTGTCTTTCCGATGCTAGCTGCTTTGACATCTTCATCTGTGCCACCACCGCCGCCGTAGCCTGTAGTTGAAACAATGCTACCTAGGTAGTTAGGTAGCAGAGACAACTTCCCTTAGATCTTCTAAATCATGCAATCCCACTACTTATCAATAAAATAGGATTATTTCGAGAGAGCCTTTCTAAGTGATATGTTGAATTCTGTCATAAATTGAAAGTTTAGCAAAGCCTTTCTTGTAATTTTTATTCATTAGTATTAAAGAAAGAGAACAAGTTAATTCTTTAAAACTTCAGTGACATCTTTTATTATAACTGACAAAAATAAGAGATATGGGTCATTGAATTCCAACCTACTAGCTAGCTTAATGGTAACGTGCTGACCACGGAATCTGGAGGCCATGGGTTCGATCTATGACGGGGTGAGGCCCTTGGTGCTCACTGCTGAGGAGTCCCATACTACGAGGAAACACCTATCCATTGCTTTCAGGTTTTCAGTGTTCCTCCAATTAATATCAGTCCATGATGAATTCCAACCTAAAATCAGTTAATAAACCTACACAAAACCTCCACAGAAAAATTTAAAAAAAGTTTGTAAACAAGACGAAACAGACTTTTGCACCAATCTTTCATTCAAGATTATATACAATCGTGAATTGTAAGGAAGTATATGACACATTTGAAAGTGGATAAATTTTAATGGTATGAGATAACGTTCAAGTAACTTTGAAGATTCAATGACCATTAGCCAATTTTTCTAAAATCCTTATCACACTTCAAGAATTTTAGTTTGACCAAGAGTTAATAGGTTTTTAAAATTCTACCAGATAAATCACTTCAGGCACATCAAAACAGATACGGTTTCTGTAAAGTTGGTTGCATGTCAACGTATCAGTAATGGAAATGAGAGTTTGAAACTTTGTGCACTGTTGATTGATCCCTAATGGATACTAAGATGATATCTAAACACTGGAGCGTAAAAAACTTCTATCACAATGTTGAAGTTTAATTTATGGCTAGCGATGGAATCCAGGAGGAGTATTTTCTCCTATTTGGAACTCGACAGCTGCATGCGACTGGACCCCAGTGAGTGGTAGTGTTCCTACAGGGACTTGAACTCCTTACCAATTGCTTCTAATGGCAAAGTGCCATCCACTAACTCACTAAAGCACAAGAATCGCCTCTTGTACGACTACTATCAGCTGTTATGTATTGATAATTATAATTCTCCCGTTGTTGTACTGGGTAGAATTACTCTTCTTCTATATAACAACGGAAGACTACATCTATAAGTAAATAACAACTGACACCTATTATAAAAGAGGTTGCCCTCATGTTTCAGGGGTCTGTTGGATGACACGTCACCATTTGAAGCGGTGGGTGCTGGGTTTGAACCCCCATAGGAGCACTACCACCCACTGGAGTGCAGTTGCACCCGGTTGTCAAGTCACAAACAGGATGAAAGGTATATTCTGGATTCCACCCCCCCCCCACCGCCAAGTGAACTATCACATAATAAGTTGTCAGAAAGTATCAAGTAATCCATTTGAAGACATGGGTTGAGCAGTTCGACGCAGTATAACAGTGAGAAGTTACGAGGGAAGAAAATAAAAATCTTTCTCACCTTAATCTAGATCCTCCTTCTCTTAAAGAATCCATCTTAAACAAAAATAGCTTAATTCTATGGTAAGTTATAAATTTAAAATCCATTTAGAAGCTTTTCATATAATTTGGTTCACCAAACATTATTACCTGCTGTTAATTATATCAAATTTTTCAACTGGAAAATATTTCACAATGACTTTTAGGTTATTTTGCTGCAGCATAATATTGTGTATAGAAATTAAGTTGACGTTAATGGTAGCCATCATATATAATATTTAATTAGAGAAGGAACATTATAAAACAGTTGGAAAATATTTTTAGACTTTGCGTCATTGGCTTCGAAGCAGGGCGTACTTTATTCTAACAAATAACTGTGAAAGTAGTCTAATATTTTCTCTTGTTCTCGACTTTTTATGACATACAGTTAAAATAAGCATTTTTTTAATTAAAAGTCCCTAATACAATATATGAATACACAAGATAGTTCTAAGGTGTTTACTTAGCTTGAAGACGGACTGTCATAATAGTATGTACTAACGATCCTTTTAATTGTAAAACGCAGACTGATATACAGTGTCAAGCATAAGACAGAGGATTTGATGTATTGATTGGTCACGGGAGTGCAACCAATTTCATGTTGTCTAGTCATGAGTGCAGATCGAATTCTATCGACCATATTTGTAATGTGGCAACCAAGCTAGGAAGCTCAGCATCGCGGTGCACATTAGTAGATGTTAGTTGGTTGGAGGCAATCAGAAGGAAGCCCTGGACCTAGGTTTCGTGCTTTTTGACACTCGTCAGCAATGGCGTATTTGCAACCTCTACAGAACTTATGTCCCACCCAGGGCTTCCTGCCGATTGCCTCCAACCAACTAACATAGAGGAGTTGAATTTAACATGAATTAGTGAAGTGTAGAGGTCTATAGGGATGATTGCATTTTTTAGGTGGTATTGACTGTAGGACTGAAATCATTTGGAGAACCACTGGAAATCCGGAAGCACTGAATAACTAACTGATTCGTCAAAATATGGCACCCCTCAGTGGTACGCATCCATAACTCCAGCGGAGTTCGAACTCAGGACGTGTAGGTTCCGTGGTCAGCACATTACCATCAAGTCATTCTATCAGAGTTCAATAGTCCACTAAGGTCTTCATTGGTATACGTTTCACTTCCATCTATTTGACAAAACAGGCTATGGATTCTCATTATAACTTCGGGATAGCCATCTGGAAGTATATCACTAACGGGCGTTGAACAGTTGTATTTTTCCCTTTAAGGTATATAGAGGGAGGGTGTTCTTGGAGTCTTGAGTTCGTTCTCTGGTGGAGTCATCCGTGCGTACCTCTGAGCAGTCTCATACTTAGACGAGACAGCTATCCAGTGCTCCTAAGTTTTTAGTTGTTCTCCGACTGATTCCAGTATGTGATGAATACCACCTTAAAAATAAGTGAACTTAATAATGAATGCGATGAAAATAACCATATAAAGTGAATAAAAAATAAAAGAACAGAAATCATGGTCTGATTTTTATTTAACTATTATTTCAAAAACAGAAATAAATTATCATACAAGAAGTTAATCAAACTTTGTTAACACACAATAATATTTCTTCTTAAAAATACAGCGTCATTAAAGTAGTATATTTTCATCTTCTATCAACCTGGTTGGTAAAATAAAATCTCCATTTGGATATTAGAGATGATGAAAAAGTTTAAAGAAGTTACCTTTCCCAGTTAATTCATTCTCTATATCTTCTCAATAGTAATCACATAAAAGTATATAGAAATAAATAAGTTTCAGTGTACTGCCTAACAATATAACATGTCAAATTTTAAGATAAAGCGAATCACTGAAGAGACTGAAACTGATACTTGTTTATGAACAGTAAACATGAAGTGAAAAACGAAACAAAAAGCAAGACCAGAATCAAAATGTTTTTTAAAGCCACTGATTATTATTATTATTATTATTATTATTATTATTATTATTATGGTAATAGTAAGTGTTTTAAAATAACCTAAAAAGGATGCAAACCAAATTTCCAACATGTTTAACTTAACAGAAGGATTGACGCCTTAAAGTAAACAAGTTTGAAAGGCTTTACTTCAGATTCCTAGAAAAAATTTTGCATCAGGAAAGTAGAAGTTTATTGTACAGTTACACAATAAGTTTAGCTTCTTAGTAAGGAGCTCATTTAGAACTGTGTTATGTTTCTATTTGTTTAGTTTGAATTTTTATCCACAATATACTTTTCTGTGATTTTTGTTATGCATAGAAATTTGACATAATTCACTACTTACAACTTTTAGTAGGGTAAAAATTTAGTTTGTCTAATCATATAACTCTAGACATTAACAAAGTTGGAAGTGATTACGGATGTCTATTATTAACACTAAATGGTGAATAAATGATGGTTTATTCATCAAGAGATCTGATAGGATTGAAACAGCTTTAAAGTGCTTTGAATGATTCTACAATGGACATCAGTCAATGAAAAATGATTTTTATTCCTTATTTTATTGTTTAAATCAAAATATCGAAGTTAAAAAATTCAGAATTCTAGCAAAAGTTGAATTTTCCTATAGGTGGGAAAAAAAGTCTACTATGTTATTGTTTAAAGGAAAAAATAAAGATGAAAGGAGCTGTTATTTAATTTCATAACTGCTGCGTCACATTTTAAGCAATCATAACAAAGTTTTGACATAGTTTCGAAACTTCTAGAAGTGAAAAAGAAATGAGGTTAGACATAATATGTAAGAACAAATTTACATAACACGCTTCTTCTATAATCATGAGTCTGAAACTACGCGTCAATCAGTTTGTCTTCATACTCTAGTTGTACGGATAGAACTAACCTCTAGGATGAAATTATGACTTCAAAATATTCTTTTCTCCTTAAAACGGTGTATACGATCTGTCTTGTTATCATTATTGCTATTAAGCGACAATTGAGTTTCTGGTTCAATGCTCTACCAACTAAGCTATGACATTCGACTGGTGACCGAATCGTATTTCACTCTCAACAGTTAGGTCTTGGAATTCAGCTGGTACAGAACCACATCGAATACCTGTTAGTCACCGGTTTGAGTCATACCATGGCCCGGATTTTCATTTCACCTTAAATCATCAACCAGTACCACTAAAACAAGTCTGCCAAAATACCACTATCTTAGATAATCAAACCGATTGTCATTATTATCTCTAATTTTAATATTTTAAAAGTCTGAGATCCCATTTAAATTTACCGGGGTTCGCACATTTAAATTCAAACTATCTTGAGAGTTTGATAAAACTATCTACAAGTTGTTCAGGTTAGGTTGAACAGAATCAAAAAATGGTCAATAGTCGGATCTCGTACCTGAGTTAGTAGAGCATCGGCCCGGCAACCCTATGGTCTCTGGTTCGAATCCCGCGGGGTCTAAATTTTCATTTCTTGTTATCATCCAGTATTAATCTTGATTCAGTTAAATTCTTGTGCTCTGTTACTCAAATCGAACCTAGTTGGCCACTTTGACCTGTGTATTTGACTTTACAATCACTGCAAGGGATTTGGTGAACCAAATTATTTTGCCTAATTACATCAATAAGATCTTTTAACCTGCCAATAAATGATACTGTTTCACTGTGTTATATCTCTTAGAAATAGACTAAAATGGGAAAATGATACAACGCACGCAATTTTCTTTCGTCTGTATTCAGATTTGTTTCATATGATTAAAGGATTAGTAATCTGGTACTTTCGGTGTATTGTTATCCCAAACTGTCAAGTCACTTCCTCGTATTTCTTTATCATGGTAAATATAAGAAATATTATGAGGTAGGTAGTAGTAATCACGGACTGACTGAGATAAATTGGAGAACCAGTGGAAACCTGGGATCACTGGACAGCCGTTTTGCCCTAGTATGAGGCTCCTCAGCAGAAAGTATTCACAACCCCACGAAGGAAAGGACTCAGGACTTTCAGGTTTCACGACGAACGCGTCGACCATTCAACCACTGGGTTGGGTGGGGTTCAATGGTTCACAGTTTCCCACTTCTGCCAATTCACCATGTAGCGCGACTATCACACAAGGTCTTCATTTGGCATCTGCTTCTCTTCCTACAGCTGTCCAGTGCTCCCAAAGTTTCAATGGTTCTCAAACTAATGTCAGTCTGTGATAATACTTCCTAGAAATTCTAATCCCCAATCACCTCTAAATACAACAGGAAGACTGTTAATTGCTAACCATTAGTTACTTATATTAACTGTTAGTTCTATGATTGAATCGAACATCTTTAGGCTGCTGCCTACTACATCCAGTATTATTATATTGATAAATTATCACAGTCTTGTTGGAGAGTAGCGAAACACTAAACATTCAGTGAATTAATGAAGTCATAAATCTAGGAAGACAAATAAAATCCTCCTAAGCATTTTACTATACGTTTTACTAGCCACAGGGAAGTTTTCAGAATCATACTGTCTCGTCTTTCAAAGATTTAACATTCCCACTAAATCATAAAGAAATAAAAATTTGAGCAAATAAACTTGTTTTCAACGACACCATCCTCTGAAGGTAGATGTACGATTGTAGTTAGACATAGTCAATATGCTTAGAAATGTCAATACTTGTTCAACAATAGGTGTTATTAGTTTCTAGTCATGAAAACAATATAGAAATGGAAACTAAGTAAAAGAAACATTTAAATTTTGAGGGAGTTGTGGAGATTTGGAAATATTTCAAGTTGTTATTCATCGAAGACTGACTTCAGTTGGAGGAACAAAGGAAACCTGGGAGCACTGGACAGCTGTTTCGTCCTAGTATGGGACTCCTCAGCAGTGCGCACCCACGACCCCACACCAGCAGGGATCGAACCCGCAACCTTCAGGTTCCGCGGCTAGCGCGTTACCATTGAGCCACTGGGTCAGAATCTAATGCTCCATACTTCCAACTTCTGTTAGCTCAACAGAAAAACGCGCTGGCCGCGGAACCTGAGGGTCGCGGGTTCGATCCCTGCTGGTGTGGGGTCGTAAATGCGCACTGCTGAGGAGTCCCATACTAGGACAAAACAGCTGTCCAGTGCTCCCAGGTTTCCTTTGTTCCTCCAACTGAAGTCAGTCTTCGATGAATAACAACTTAAAAGAAACATGATAGTATTCGACAACATGAGTAAATGTGAGTTGACCTCAAGAAGTGAAGAATTCGTAAAAAGGTGAGTAGACAGGGACGAGTTTAAAAGCCACCTTAGCAATAACTTAAATGACCGGTGAATAAAGCAACTGAGCTAAATGAAAATCGTTTATGCAATAATAATATGAAAAGAAAAAAGATCCATTAGGAATAAGAATTGGAAAATTTAAAAATTAAAAAGTCAATAAGGGAAAGGAGTGGTTGAGTCGCTTCTGGATACACAATTTCGGTTTCCATTCTTTTATTGTCAGACAATGCAAAGTTAATGTTTCCTTACACTCTTCGAAAGAATATATTGCACCTTCCAAACTTCTGTAAACGAAACTTCCGGAACTATGTATCTCTTATCAAAAAAGATGGTGTAATTTGAAGCCGATGACTTGTCTTTATTGACCTTTTATGAGCTAAACTGGAGGTTATTGTTGTCGACGTTGGAGAATCTGCCTTAGCATACACCCTATATACCTAACTTTACAGAACCAGGTCAACTGATATATGCATACTCAAGTGGCTAGCAGTGGTAGTTTGTTCTTCGAACACATATTCACGACTGATTTTCAGAACAGCTACACAGAATCCTCTTTTGACAGCTTTCATTTGTCTGCGTTTTACTACCTCATCAGCTGCATCCCCATTGAATCTCAAGCTCAAAATGACCTTTTTCTTCTCCATAATCATAGAAGGCTAAAATGGTAGCCTTTTGGTATAGATTTTATCTATGAATTTCTCTGGATATCCATTTTCGATGAATATCGATTTTAGAAGTTGGCTTTCATCTTCTAAAGGGTCCGGAGTAGGAATATTCTGGATTCACATTTTCATTCACAATATAAAAGAAGTTAAACTTGACAAAATATCCCTATTACATCATGAAAACTTAACAAACGACACTTTAGTGAAGGAAATTTCTGTTTCAATGGATCATTTTCAGAAGCTGTACAATTACATTTAAAGTCACAACAAAAATAAGTCCATGAACTGTTAATAGGTCAATAAAAGGTCATCAGAAATCGCCAATATAGGATTACAGAAAGTTATTCAACAAAATGTCATATGGAGATTATGTTTAAAGAAAAATTAGTGATTGAATGTATTTTGATCGCAGCAGTTAAGCTTAAACTAATAAATTGTTAAGGCTTCTGAAGTGTTCAGGTGGTGAATCCTCAAGCCCTTAGAAATATTTGACTTCAACTTATGAATAACTTTTAAGGAAGATGCTTATGAAGCATAGTGACCAGCCAACTCTATACGCAGTTCCTAAGCCAAAGCGTCTATTTCACTCTACCATGCAGACGCGACGTGAATAGCATCATTTTGACACGTAAGCTAACATCAGCCATTAAGAAAACATATTACTCAGCTAGTCGGATAATTGTGGAAAAACAAAACACATGCTTCACCAGAAACATAAACACTGCATCAATGATTATGTCATACCGCATTATGTTTACCGACTTACATAAGTGTGTGGTCACAAATATATAATTATCATTATTACTACCGTTATTATTAACACACAGGTTCTAAATGGAACATTGGGCTTCAGTAACATGTCACCATTTCACTCTCTTCTATGCGCTATTCTCAACCGGGCTTCACGATTACCCAGAAACCTTCATCGATTCCTTACATGATCTCCTCCATGTAACCCTCAGTTCACAAGCCCAACTGGTCATTTCCCCTTTGAATTTCACTCAAATTGTTTTGCCAGAAACTCATTCATCAGTGCACAAAAGATAAGCTGCAGTTTTGACGGATATCATTGTATGCATTTAAGTTGGCTTGACTCTGTGAATCCCAGCACATCGGCTGAACCATACGCCAGCTTACGCAACACCCTCATGAACACTACACAACCAGGTTGACAAGAGGAGAACAGAAGTGAGTCATCAGCTCTGTAACAGAACACAGTAAACTCATGACATTTCGCTCCTTTTGACAAGTCCTTCAAAATTCGGCACAAAGTACGACCGAACCACTCGACAGGGGTCAGGTCAAGACATCTGTGCATAGCTGAATCACTATCATTATTATTTGCCTCTTGGGTTCCCAGTGGAACATACGATTTCAGTAGCATATCGCCATTTCACCCTCTTCTCTCCAGTCTTCTTAACCTGGCGCCACGACTGCCCACAAACTTCCACTTCCTCCACACACCATCTCCCCAATGTCACCCTCGACTCGGACACCCAACTCGTCGTTGTTCATGAGGGCTCCACTCGACGGCTGACTTGATCTGACCTGCCACGTGATCTCCCCAAACGGTCTTCTCAGTGTATGCTCAATCCAATCCAATCCAATCCAATCCATTTGCACTTCCTCCTTCTGCATATTTGTTGGGCGATAGCTTCTTGGTTGGTTCGTTGCCGACCAGAGTGAGTTCCTTCTTGTTTACTCTTATTATTCTGGCCATCTTCAGTATCGAGTGAGTGTAGACTGCTGTTGATGAGTGTCTGTAGTTTGTTGGAAATGCTTTTCGTAACGCGCCAAGTCTCTCAACCATCACACAGAAGCACTGACTTGACTGATATTGGTGTTGGAAATCCGGATCTTGTTCAAGCATTATGCTGAATGGAGTGTAGTGTAGTGTAGTTCAGTTGATCTGCACACTGATTTCAGATTGATGAGGGAAGACGTGTCTTGCTGTTTTTCCGGTCTAGCTTTGACATCCTCATCTATGCCACCTGTAATTGAAATGATTTTGCCTAGATGGGCAGGTAGGATACAGATACAACTTCCTTTAGATTTCTCCCGTTGATGGTACTTGTTATTGTGATTGTTGTTGGTTAGGTGTCTTCATCACCTCTGTCTTCTCTACGTTCACCTGAATCACTAGCAATTCAATGTACATTCCAACAAAGTATGTACAATCTCCTTTTCCATCGTAGATTATCGTTCACTGTTGATTACCCACACATGAAGTGGCTATTTTTATTTTGTAATCATTTTGTTTACTTCCCGGCTACATAACCTTTCTTTGTAATACAATTTATACTGACCTTTAGCCAGGAGTTACTCTGGAATTTTCTATCCTTTTTACCATATATTCACAAATGTGCAGCTAAGAGAGTGATTTTGTGGGAAGGGGAACATTGTTCTTTTCTGCAATTGTCTTCTGTGTTTTCCTACGTTCAAATGAGACTGTTTCAATATTAGTTAATGTTTTAAAAACCTGATGGAGAAACCACTTTCATTCACATTATAAGGTGTGTAAAATAATGAAACTCAGTGAAATAGAAGGAAATTTGGAAAAAATAAGAAGAGAAGTGTTCTTGACTGAGTGACAGAGGATCAAAAGAATGAGTTCGTTTTTCGTAATCATGACAAATCCATTATTTATGAAGCTAAATCACCACCTACTTAATAATTTTAAGTAGATCTCCTGTAGTTCTAGCGAGGAGTTTTGACTTAAGAGGTCAATTTGGTCAAATATGCGAACGAAATGATGGAAAAAATTTCTAGCTCAGCATGAAGATGAGGGTTGTTTGTTGCTCTATGGTTTTTGTAATTTTGACTTCTTTATGAAGTTAGCAATTAACATATCACCAAGCCTGGTGATGAGATGTCCATTACAAAATGTCATAGCTCAAAGAACACCCAACCATTGGCAGAGTGAGAACAAATACTCACCGAATGCATGGAATCATGGCTGAACATTATTTTGAACTGACTGAAGTAGATAAATTTAGACCATTGGATTCGAACTTAAAGGTTGAGTGGTAATGTGCTCATTTTGAGACATGACAGTCAAAGTCCCTATTTTTTGTGGGGTCATGGGGGTGCACCGTGGTAGAACGAAACAGATGTCCAGGGCTACCAACTATCCAAAGGTTCTCAAACTGTTATCAGTCCATGATGAATACCGCCTTGAGATAATAGTTATTTTGAATGTGGATATGAATGCGAACTGAGTAGAAGAAGTAAAGTTGTAAAATAAGTAGTAAGGTGAAGCGTCACTAATCACCAAGGCAGTAATAAACCCGTAGCTGCTGACTTTCAAATGAATAAATCAGACTGTTTTGTTGGATGGAAACGGACTCAGCATTTCGAAGTTAGGATGAAGTCGTTTGTTTTCTTCAATAACCTGAGCGATTTAGATCTTTCAACCTAGTGTATTGTTATATATAAAGGTGACACACTATCTCGTGGTGAACAATGTTGAGCTTCTGAAATGTGAAGCTTTGTGTGTATGTTCAACAAACATGGAAGAGGACCATGTCGCCGTTCTTCTTATGTAATTATTGGCTTATTTACATGTGAGATGATAAACGTGGTTGGAGATAACTACAGTCTGAAACTGGCCAATGTAATTAAGCACAACGTTTAGTGCAGTGAGAAATGCTACGTAGCTGGATACCTCTTTAATAGTACACTCTTGATCAGAGTGCTAATTCTCTGAACAACGTCACCACCTTATAATCCTGGCCTTAGAAACACTGGCATTCGTTCACAGTCCTGCATTCCTCTCTCTCTTTTGCTTATGTTAGCTGCACTTTTGTATAAGTTTCATGGAGTACCCTTTATGAGTAAGATTTTGTTCATTAAGCTTAAGCTCTCCTTCCAGCCTTTCTTTAGAGTACATTGTTTATGCACTCGGGTACTGCGTTCTCATCACACCTTTCTCGTGGCTCATCGGACAAAAGCTGTTGAGACTCAGACAGTAACAGCTCTAATGTTTTAACAGTGCATATTTATTTATTCTGTACCATCCTCTTTGAATTTCCGGCAAACGTCAAGAAAGGTAAGCTTCTTTCTACGTTTCAGAATAAATTGAGCATTTCTCAGTCTCCAAAGAATAGGTGTTGGTTGTTGGACATTGCTACATACAGCAAACATATTCTCAGCATTTCTCGTGTAAGATACACTCTTACCGGTTGCAGAATTCAGCACGTTGCTTTTTATTCATGAGGTGAAAGTACCACTTATTACCGGTCCTAATAAACTTACCATCACTACTTCATCAGCTTGTCTTTACAAAACATTGTCATGTAGGGATTCAGCTTCTTGGGCACGTGTGACAAGGAGACTTTCTATGATCTTGGCTTAAGCGAAGAAAATTTTCTTTTCTATATATCATTTTCACAAACTATACAATCGTATTTATACTTGCAACGAAAATGCATGTACATCAGTAGTTAGTAAGTCAGCACGCGATCATCGAAAACTTTTTATAGGATAACAGCAAATAAACAAACTACCGCTTTAGGTAACCTCCATGTGTGTTTTTCCACTAACCTGCCCTTGTGCAGCTGGTTACATTGGTGGCATAAAACATCTATCCAAACACATCTGCATGGGTGTCTAAAGGGAAGTACAAAGGGATTAAAACTGCGATTCTTAAGCAACTGGTTGACTATGGTCATTATTTTCTTGTCAAGTCAATATATACTAAACTGAAGAGTGGGTGGACAAATAAAACAATTAACATGATGGAGGATTAAAATTAAGAAAGATGAGAACAAACAGGAAGTGACATATTTGATTCTAATCTTGGTAAGAAGACAAAGTTCATTAAGGTAGGGGTAGCGTAAGAATAAATTGTCTTTGTACACATAAAGGTGGTTTCAATTTGTGTAAGGCTATGGCTTCCGCAAATCTCGGTACACGTCCCTGACTGCTTTTATATAAAACTTTGAAAGCTGTTTGAACATTAATTTTGTGACCTTTTTCTATGATATGTTTAGTTATAGATGAAGAGGGTCATCTCACACTAGCCTTTATCACGGTGTCACACTCCATTTATTTTTGAGGCCATTTCGGTACATGTTCTCCCACCCTCAATTGCATGTCTTGATTACTTCTCTCTATATATGTGTGACCGGAGAGGAAGACGGTGGAGCGGAAGTTGAACCAAAACAGGGAAGAACAATGAAAAGAGGAACTGAATACAACCTATTAAACACTACACTGGACAAAGAGGTGAACAAGAGTGCACGCAAAGACAAAACACACTTCTACGACACATTGACAAGTGAAACAGAACAGGTTGCAGGTAGGAGAGACAGAGACTGGACAATACTATATCAAGTAACTAGGTTACTATCTAGGAGGGAAGAGATCAACGCAGAAGAGACCAGTGAAAGATA
Source organism: Heterobilharzia americana (assembly GCA_944470555.2). Classification (NCBI taxonomy): domain Eukaryota; kingdom Metazoa; phylum Platyhelminthes; class Trematoda; order Strigeidida; family Schistosomatidae; genus Heterobilharzia; species Heterobilharzia americana. The sequence continues at coordinate 67,997,251 of OX104129.1, read as the reverse complement.
GTGAAAGAAAGCTAGTTACCAAAGCGGAGAAACAAAAGAAACGATGGGCTGACTATTTGATAAAACTCTTGAATCGACCACCACTACCACTGCCACCACCACCAACTGCAACTCGTCCAGAAATACTACTAGCAGTCCCGCCACAGAATTACCAGTGAACACAAACCCTCCGACAAAAGCAGAAGTGAATTCCTGAACGCCACACCATGAGGTTGCTGAAATCCGGAAAAACAGGAGGACCAGATGGAATTCCTCCAGAAACACTGAAAACAGACACAGAGACAACAGCGACATGCTCAAACCACTACTGCTGAAGGTTTGGAAGGAAGGAAGGAAGGAAAGGCACCTGCCGATCGACTGGAAGAAGGGCTACCTTCTCAAACTCCCAAAGAACGTAGACCTAAGTCTTTGCAAGAACTGCACGGAATCATGCTCAACTCCTGTCCACCGCATCGTTTCAACTACAGGTGGCATAGATGAGGATGTCAAAGCTAGACCCGGAAAAACAGCAAGACACGTCTTCCCTCATCAATCTGAAATCAGTGTGCAGATCAACTGAACTACACTACACTACACTCCATTCAGCATAATGCTTGAACAAGATCCGGATTTCCAACACCAATATCAGTCAAGTCAGTGCTTCTGTGTGATGGTTGAGAGACTTGGCGCGTTACGAAAAGCATTTCCAACAAACTACAGACACTCATCAACAGCAGTCTACACTCACTCGATACTGAAGATGGCCAGAATAATAAGAGTAAACAAGAAGGAACTCACTCTGGTCGGCAACGAACCAACCAAGAAGCTATCGCCCAACAAATATGCAGAAGGAGGAAGTGCAAATGGATTGGATTGGATTGGATTGAGCATACACTGAGAAGACCGTTTGGGGAGATCACGTGGCAGGTCAGATCAAGTCAGCCGTCGAGTGGAGCCCTCATGAACAACGACGAGTTGGGTGTCCGAGTCGAGGGTGACATTGGGGAGATGGTGTGTGGAGGAAGTGGAAGTTTGTGGGCAGTCGTGGCGCCAGGTTAAGAAGACTGGAGAGAAGAGGGTGAAATGGCGATATGCTACTGAAATCGTATGTTCCACTGGGAACCCAAGAGGCAAATAATAATGATAGTGATTCAGCTATGCACAGATGTCTTGACCTGACCCCTGTCGAGTGGTTCGGTCGTACTTTGTGCCGAATTTTGAAGGACTTGTCAAAAGGAGCGAAATGTCATGAGTTTACTGTGTTCTGTTACAGAGCTGATGACTCACTTCTGTTCTCCTCTTGTCAACCTGGTTGTGTAGTGTTCATGAGGGTGTTGCGTAAGCTGGCGTATGGTTCAGCCGATGTGCTGGGATTCACAGAGTCAAGCCAACTTAAATGCATACAATGATATCCGTCAAAACTGCAGCTTATCTTTTGTGCACTGATGAATGTGTTTCTGGCAGGAAAACATGATTCTAAAATTGTTGGTAAAACAGTTTCTCTTTATTAACGTTAGAAGTCTCTTCCTACAGATCTCTGCAACGTTATCCTCCTTGAATTTGATATTCGGCAGCTTTCGTGAATACTTTCCAACTTGGTTGGCAAGGAGAGAATGGAAATGAATTTTTATCTGTGTAACACAGCACTTAGTAAGCTCAGGGCATTTCGCTCCCTTTGATAAGTCCTTCAAAAATCTGGACAATTTTCCATCAAGCCACTCGGAAAGAGTAAAGTTAAGACATCTTTTCATAGCTGAATCATAAGCGATTCAAAAATTTAAACCTACATTATTCATTCGAAATAAGTATGTACAACCTCTTTCTTCATTGTAGTTTGCCAATCACCCACGTATGACGTGACTATTTTTATTTGGTAGTCATTTTGTTTACTTCCCAAATTACGCAACTTCCCTCTGTCATGCAACATTTACTGACCTTTGACCAGGAGTTACTCTGTATATTCAATTAGGCGCAAACTATCACCTGATGTCATTGCTCAGAGTAAAATGAACTTCAATCCATATAATGTATAAAGTTGGAAAAATTTATAAAATTGAAGTTATAACTATGTGTATTAACTGAATTGCTTGTGAGATGAGGGCTTTATTTCTCGAAAGATAATTAAAAATTATCTTGACGAAATATACTACTGAAAAACCTAAGTAGTTAGAAACCAATGAGTAAGTTAATAATTTGAATTTTGAAGGGGTAGTGGTGATTTAAAAATATTTCAGGTTGGTATTCATCGTAGACTGACACCAGATGTTGGAACAATGCAAACGTGGGACCACAGGATAGCTGTTTTATCCTAGTTGCGCGATGTCGTGAACTGACAGGAGATGAAATATGGACCCATTTTAGTTTGTTCATTGGAAATATCACACAGTGAAAAAGTAGCATTTACTGGATAACGTTTTGGACACAATTGTGCATGTTCATATCAGGCAACTCCTCAACTTAACCTCGCCTGGATAACTAGTTCACTAGTTACATCACATCAACATCACTTCTTTGACCAATGGAATCGTCGAATAGCCCACCATCAACTAACAGTTAGACCAAATGATGTTTTATAATTGATCTCAGTGTATGCAGTTGAGCACAACCACAACTTTGATTAGGGCAAAGTAGAAATACTAAAACAAGTAAGCCCAAAAACCATAAGAGAGTTTCTGGAAGAAAGGCACTACAAAAATAAATGGTAATTACCAAACACCCAGGCATTAACTCAGTATACGAACTGTTAAGAAGGTATGAGCCAACTGGAAATTAGTCAGGCGAAACAATGGTCAGACATTAGGTCAGCTGCAGTTATACAGGTCAATCTCTGTTGAAAATGAAGAGAAGATTACCTCCAACACTCAAGGTTGGCAAATATCTTTCATAAATATTTATGCACATTGAACTTTTTTCATTTCTGTATACAGTAAGTACTGATGAAGTTGCCTAGTCAGGTGGAGAAACATTCAAGAACAAGTCTCATAGGTCCGAGAACATCAAAAATGTCTCAAGTTTGAATTTTTTTCAGTTTGCAGTAAATCAAATGCTCAGGATTTTTGTTATAATTGGAAAATTGTTACGGCCACTAACGATGCACAGATATCGAGTGTAATCCACCAACATTCAACAAATTCCTTATTGATTTCCAACCCGACTAATTAATGCAAAAGAGACAATGAACGTGTAGAAATGTGTATTGAGGTTAAAAGAACGAAGATGGAAACAAAGGAAAATAAATTTAATATACAGAGAGTTTGTCGTTTAACATTATAATACTGATTGGCTGCCTAACTGTAGATGTGATGAAATAAAATACATTTTGGCTGGTCCCCCTCCATACTAATCTTTTTCACGATCCCCATATCACCTCCCTCTTCGAAGGAATGTTATTTAGATGTCAGACTGGACCACATTGTCTTTTTCTGCACCTATCTGGATGATGCAGATGGAGTTTCTCCTTGTTTACTGGAGGATCAGTAGTCTTCTCGATATTCTTTCGACAGCCAGATGAACGAGCATGAAAATCAGCTATAAAATTAAGAGATTTACCTACTGGTCAAGAATGAGATCTGCGGTGGTATCTGAGGGATGAACCCTGTAAATGTCGTTGTGTGTGTTGGCGGTAGAAAACCATCCGTATGGCTTCAAGCATTACAGTCCCAGCATTGATGTTGTTTGTATCGACGAGATTTGACGAAATGCCAGGCACCACAGTGCTAGCAATGGGATAGGAGTGTTTTCTTCGAGTGTTGGTTTGTGTCGCATGAGTTACTTGACCGACAAACACTTGAGATAAGGCCAGGGGGTATATGACCAGAGGATGATGCAGAGGAATGAGGCGTCTGGCGGATTCGTATGTACTTCAGAACCACCCTGGTGTCCGGATTGGGCTAAAATGGTATCACACTGAAGGTGCCCCAGTCACTGATATTCTGCAGAAATGTCATTCGGTGTCTGGACTGGCATCGAATATGCGATCACTTGGGTTCTGCTGCGAAATCATGTTGCAGTATTGGTTGAGCTCAGGTGGACCGAGCTTTCGAAGCGGGAGAAGTACTTCCCAGGAATCATGTTGGCCAGTAAAATCCACTTTGAAATAGTCTTCGTAACGGTTGAATCAGGTGTCGATGGTCTCATTGGCATCAAGATAGTAGTGATTTTCAGTGATACTACTACTACCGTCAAGTGAAGGAGCTATTAAAACTGGCGCAGTAGGCGCTGATTCAGCACCAGAAATTTTGGATTGCTTAAGAATCTTGGTAATCCCCTTTTATTATCTGACTGTCTAACTCCGAAGAGTCCATTTCCCAATATCCCATTCCCTTCGTCAACTGTTATGACCGGCAGTAAGACCTAACAGTCTATGAACGATACGAACATTACGTGCAACGAATGGACTGTGATCGCTAGTCAGAACATCAACTATCATAACAACAATACCACTTAAAGACAAAGACAAGAAACGACAGACCGTTGACAGAGTGCTTTTACTGTCTCAACAACAGTTTATGACAATACTGATTATACACATTTCGAAATGACCCTGACAATACTAAATTCACATTTAGGTTAAAAGAGTTACCAACCCAGGTGAATTCGGCCTTCAAAGCAGTGAGAAAACAAAAGCTAGCAACGGTATAGAAATAGGGGCTGCTTTAAAGGCCACCCTAGCAAATGATGAAATAACCAATAAAGTTTCGGCATTCCGTCTGGAAAGGTGATTTTTCATAAGGTAGAGTAGTCTAATTGGTCATCTAAACAGTTGCTAGGGTGACATTAAAGTCACTAAAAAAATAATTGATAAGTTATTTTAAGGTTATAGGCAAACTCAGGTAAAAGTTATGCAAAATTAGGAGCATATAACAATTTTGTTAACCTTAAATTTCAGAATCCACATGGAATTATGAAGCCAAAGTTGTCACAAGTCATCAACATTGTACAGCCGTTTGTAGTATCCTCGCCTGGTTAACTAGTTTACTAGTTACTAGCCGGTCCTAAGCCCCCATAAAGAGGGAAGGTTGGGCATAGGGCTAGCAACCCTACCCCGTAAAACAAATCTAACCGCTAAACAAACTTCAAAGCACAAACAAAATATAAAAAATGAAAACAAACTTATTCCCCGCTGGAATCGGAGAGGCGAAATGACGCCAGTTGGTGAAAGCCTGACTTCGGGAAGCCAATTGACCAGGCCGATGTGTCTTCTCTCGATGAAAGCGAAAGTAAACGTGGGGACATGGAATGTCCGCACGATGTTTGAACCCAGTAAGGCAGCCCAGATTGCAAAGGAGATGAGAAGGTATAACATCGAAGTGCTTGGGATTTGCGAAAGCAGATGGAATGGGAGTGGACTCTCCAAACTGTCAACTGGAGAATCAATAATCTACTCCGATATTGTCACCCAGACGACAACCACGAGCACACTGAGTTATGGAGTGACTATCATGATGTCCTCAAGAGCATCGAAGGCTCTCATGCAGTGGGAACCAATCTCCTCCACTATCAGGATCATGACAGCAAGATTCAACTCAAAAGGAAGAAAGGTCACAATCATACAATGTTATGCACCTACAAATAATGCAGAGCAAGAGAAGGAGGAGGATTTCTACAGACAACTTCAATCAACACTGGACAAGACGTCAGTTGGCGATATCAAAATTCTAATGGGTGACATGAATGCCAAACTGGGAGGGGACAACACGGGAAGAGAACTAACCATGGGTCGAGAGGCGCTAGGTGAAATGAATGAGAATGGAGAATTGTTTGCAGAATTCTGCGCATTCAACGATTTGGTGATTGGAGGCAGTGTGTTCAGGCACAAAGATATCCACAAAGTGACATGGATTTCACCAGACACCAGATACACTAAAAATCAAATCGACTTTATCTCAATCTCAAGAAAATGGAGACGCAGCCTACTTAACACAAGGTCAAGAAGAGGAGCAGATGTAGGTCCACACCACTCACTGTCTAGTGCAAGGAACCTTCCAAATCAAGTTAAAAGCCTTCAAGGAAGCTGGTGATAGACCTCAATTCAAGTACAACACTCGGAAACTGAAGGATGAAACTACAAAGGAGATCATCAAGGCAGCCATCAAGACAAAATGGGAGACATCGAGCAACATCCCTGAAGGAACCTGTTTGGAAGAACACTGGAAGTCTTTGAAAGCTATGTGGAAAGAAACCTGCACAACCGTATTAGGAAGGAAGAAGAAAGAAGACAAGGAATGGATCTCGACGGATACCTGGAAGCTGATGCAGTGGGGAGAGGAGGATGGTGAAACAGAAGATAAACCAGTGCAAGGACGCTCAACGACAAGAGGAACTGAGCACAATGTATAAAACACTGGACAAAGAAGTGAAGAAGAGTGCACGCAAAGACAAAAGACACTTCTACGAAACACTGGCAAGTGAAGCAGAACAGGCTGCAGGTGGGAGAGATAGAGACCTGACGACATTGTATCAAATAACCAGGTTGCTATCAGGGAAGAGACCAACACAGATGAAACCAATAAAAGATGAAGAAGGAAATTTAATTACAAAAGAAGATAAACAGAGGAAACGATGGGCCGACCACTTCAAGAAGCTCTTGAATCGACCACCACCTGCACTTCGTCCAGAAATACCACCTGCAGCCTCCGAACTACAAGTGAACATTAATCCCCCAACGAAAATGGAAGTCCTGAACGCCATAAAGCTACTGAAATGCGGGAAAGCAGCAGGACCAGATGGAATCCCACCAGAAGCACTGAGAACAGATACAGAGACAACAGCGGACATGCTCACACCACTATTGCAGAAGGTGTGGAAGGAAGAGAAGGTACCTGTCGATTAGAAGAAGGGTTACCTTGTCAAACTGACGAAGAAGGGAGACCTCAGTGCTTGCAAGAACTGGCGCGGAATCACTCTCCTGTCCACCCAGAGCAAGCAAAATATTAAGCCGCATCATCCTAGAGAGGCTTAAAGACGCACTGGATTCAAAACTGCGACCGGAACAGGCAGGCTTCAGGAAGTACAAATCATGTGCTGACCAAATTGTAACGCTTCGTATCATCATAGAACAGAGCATAGAATGGCAATCAGCTCTCTGCCTCAACTTCATCGACTTTGAGAAGGCCGGCCTTTGACAGCGTCGACCGAGAAGTAATTTGGAAACTGCTTCAATACTACGGAGTACCGCAAACCTTTATCCGCCTCATTCAACAACTATATGAAGATGTCACATGCCAAGTAATCCACAATGGGAAGCTCAGTGATGCCTTTGAAGTGAAGACAGGAGTGAAACAAGGTTGCCTACTATCCCCCATGATATTCCTTATTGTGGTGGACTGGATCATGCAGCAAACAGTGGGCAGCGAGAAGAGGGGGATACACTGGACGACGGAAAAGAACCTAGAAGACTTGGATTTCGCCGATGACTTATGCCTAATGTCACATAAACTTGAAGATCTGCAGGCAAAAACTAACAAGTTGATAGAAGAGGCAGGGCAGCGAAGACGGGACTTCAGGTGAATATAGAGAAGACAGAAGTGATGAAGATACCGCACCACCACCATCAACAACAACAACAAACTCCAATCACTGTCAACGGGAGAAACTTGAAGGAAGTAACCTCCTTCACTTATCTAGGAAGCACTGTTTCAACTACAGGCGGGACGGACGAGGACGTCAAAGTGAGAATCGGAAAAGCAAGACAGGTGTTCATTAGCCTGAAACCAGTGTGGAGATCTTCTGCACTCCACTCAGCATGCGGAACAAGATACGGATTTTCAACACCAACGTCAATTCAGTGCTCTTGTATGGTTCAGAGACTTGGCGCGTCACGAAAGCGATTTCCAATAAACTACAGACATTCATCAACAACTGCTTACGCTGGCTCGGTGCTGAAGATCAGATGGATTGCCAGAAAGAATAAGCAACAAGGAACTCTGGGAACGAACCAACCAAGAACCTATCACGCAACAAATATGCATTGGAAGGAAGTGGAGATGGATTGGCCATGCACTGAGAAGGCCGACTGAGGACATCACGCGTCAGGCCAGGTACTCGAGTGGAATCCCCATGGGAAGCGACGAGTTGGACGTCCGAGATGAGGGTGACATGGAGGAGGTCGTGCGAAGAGGAAATGAGAGGTTGTGGGCTGTCGTGGGACCAGGTTCAAAAGATCTCAGAGAAGAGAGTGAAATGGAGACGTGCTACTGAAGCCCTATGTTCCACTAGGAACCCAAGGGACTAATAATAATAATAATATATCTTTTATATTACTATCAAAACGTTATTTGCCGTACACAATAAATAGAGTTAATCAGTAATGCAGAATATTTGTAGCTCAGGCGGATGGTCTTGGTTGTATTGTGTTCTCTTAGGTGGGTTGTTTATTCGTAAAGCTTCCATCGTCTTGCTAGACGACATCATCAGCACTAACTTCAGTATGTAGTGAGCTGTTATTATCTCTCCGTGAGTGATTTAGTGGCTTGCTCTGACGATGTGGTCTGTGATTGGTTGTTTCCTTTGATTGTTGTATCATTGACTGTACAGACTTTCCTGTTGGCTGTTCCTCTGCTTGACCTCTGATCTTTCTGTCGTTTATGATTTTTCTTATTGGTTGGTAGGTCGGGTCTATGCCTATACATCTGTTGATTGCTGACTGACCTGAATCCCTCATGAGTTACTTGACCGATAAACACGTAGGATAAGGCCAGGGGGTGTATGACCACAGGATGATGTAGAGGAATGAGGCGTCTGGCGAATTGTATGTACTTCAGAACCACCCATAAGAATTCCTAGAAGCTTGGTATTCAGGTCAGTCAGCAATCAACAGATGTATAGACATAGACCCGACCTACCAACCAATAAGAAAAATCATAAACGACAGAAAGGTCAGAAGTCAAGCAGAGGAACAACCAACAGGAAAGTCTGTACAGTCAATGATACAACAATCAAAGGAAACAACCAATCATAGACCACATCATCAAGGCAAGCTACTAAAACACTCATGGAGAGATATTGACAGTTCACTACATACTGAAGATACTGCTTATGATGACGATGGAAGCTTTACGATTAAACAACCCACCTCAGAGAAAACAGTACAACCAAGTGTTAATCAGTGAACTGTAAGAAGAAAACAAATTTTTATATCCATTTCTATTTGTGTAGGATGAATATTATATTCAAGTATGCTGTGAAATTAGAGAACGAGCCTTTGATCTAATTATTCTACTACATTTCATACACAATTCACTGTTTTCCCACCAAACTCAGTTACAAAGAATTTTCATTGCGGTGTGAATCTATGTGTTATGATTGAATACATCGCATTCATCCAATAATTCTTCTTAAGAGATAGTATAAATTAGCATATTACAGTGAACAGCTAACAATATCATCAGTTCGGATTGTAATTGATTAATGAATTTGATAGTTCAAGATTATAGTCTTGCCACTGGGTCACTATGATGGTTCATTGTAATTCATGCTAGAAATCACCTCGAGGAGATTGAACCTTCTACGTCTATTCATTACATATATTACTTGAAACTATTGAAAACTTTCCAATCCACCTTGGTTGTAGAATCGATTGCAAATTGGATTCATAGTAATAAACTTCGATGAATTTTAAATATACTGTAATACCTTTTATCAAGGCTTAAATAAAGTAGGAATGCAACATAAACAGAAGGAACGAGAGTAGTACTCGATTAATTTATACAGGATACCAGGATGAATGGAATATGTGCTGAACAAGAAACTGATTTCTGGTAAAGGTTTGTATACATCTCTTGATTGTTTTCAGATTGATGTTCATCAACATCATCAGCTGGAGAACCACTGAAAACCTTGGAGCACTCAACAGCTATTTCGTCATAGTACGCAACGTCTCACCAATGTACACCAACGACTGGACCACACATCCTATCCAGGACCTTCATGTCTCTCGACAAATACTTCATCTGTATCCACTAGGTTGGAATACAGTGATCCAAATTTCCTAATTCCGTCAGCTCACGATATAATGTGACCTCCTTCCACTGTCTTCACATCACACTTGGTTGGTCTCAGTGATCACTACTTCTCATTAGAAAGAACTTCAAGTATCTAATTTCAAAGCAAGTCATTAATTAGCACTAGAGTGAGACAACTAACTGTCATTTATTTCATTGAGATTATCAGGTTTGGTTAAAGTTATCCCACCATTCACTTTGATCATGAATTAGGCAAAAGGAACTATAGCAGCAGAATTAAAATCCACATAATGCATGGATTCTCCTCAACTGCTTTACAACTTAAAGAATATGATGTTAATGTCAAAATACACTATACAACTTACTTTGATAAACCGACAAGTCATGTTTTGACTGAAATGGAAGGTAATAAAGAAATAAGTTCACAGAAATTGACAAAGCTGTTAAAACTACTCAATAGTTAATTAATTATCCAGTGATAGAATGAACATTCTGGAGAAGTTAGCGAAAGAAAAAAAGGAAAATGATTATCTTATTCTCGAACTGGAGAAATATGACACCATGGTTAAGTGAGCGTAATAAAAGGTTAGCAGCTTTTTATTATAATGAGTAATTAGATGAATACAAATCAGAAATTAAGAATAGCTTTTGAAATATTTCGAAAAATGAATATATATTGCATCCCTTATTTTATTGTCTGAAATCTGTAGTATTATTGATGTCAGTAGTATTATAGTGGGCGTCGCTGATAAGAATGGATATAAATAGTAAATGTTGAGAGGGTGACAGAAATCATAGAGAATTACCAGAAATGGGTAAGGATTCTGCCAAGACCAACGCAAGGGATAACATACAGGTGTATTACAGTGTATGTTGCTGATAAGAATTTATGAAGAGCAAATCAAGAGGGAAGCAGAAAAGGAAATGAAGCACATTTTGCAAATGATGGGTTTAGTGCAAGGTGTATCATATGTAATCATTACCGTCCTAATTGTTAAGGCCAGTTATTTACCTTAGGTGACTCCACTGCCGCTACTCCTGCACCCATTAGCTGTCTGGTCAACTTGGCCATGGGTTAGGCCGCGTTGACTAGTCGTAAATGCTGAGCGATGGCATTCGGGACACTTTTGGTGAACTGTGCAGGCAGCAACTGTTCTTGGAAGTCCTCATCCAACGTGGGAAGTGCTCATCAAAGTAGTTTGGTCAACTTCACAGCTAACACCAGCGGATCTTCGTTTATTCCCAGTTTCGTGCTCCGAAACTGGTGCATCGCCAGCTCCCTGTCCGCTGGGCTGTGAAACCTTGCACTGAACCCATCATTTGCAAAATGTGCTTCATTTCCTTTTCTGCTTCCCTCTTGATTTGCTCTTCATAAATTCTTATCAGCAACATACACTGTAATACACCTGTGTGTTATCCCTTGCGTTGGTCTTGGCAGAATCCTTACCCATTTCTGGTAATTCTCTATGATTTCTGTCACTCTCTCAACATTTACTATTTATATCCATTCTTATCAGCGACGACTACTACAGTATTAGTATTAAAATACAAACGTTTATCTCCTTTCATTGTGAACTTCAACATAAAATATATGATATTACTCTATAATAAAAGCTATAATATAAGCCAAATACATGAACATATAAACAAGCACCTAAACAGTAACAGAATACACGAGTTGACATACAGGTTCGCTGACGGTTTGGATCAGTCGATTTATTCACATAAAAACGGTGATGATAACAACAGTTTCTGGTAGAAACTAGGGTCTTGTTGCCAACAGATCACAACCAATTTTCCTGAAGTATTATTCAATTACGATGATTTATTAGGTTGTGGTCAGTAGAGAAATCCACAATACGCATTGCGCCCTATTCTGGACTCGTCATAAGGATGTAGCTGCGCCCCATTGCAAAGTGGTGTTGTTCCCCCTGAAACTTGATCCTCATAACTATCGCCTCAAACACCAGAGCTTCAGCCACTAGGCCACAGATGCACGATAGTTACCTCTTGAACAACGAGTATTAGTTATAAATATTTGATGACATTCGATGGACTGGATGGTTTGATGACGTGTTACTACTTATTGACATACTTGTAATTCTCCGTTGTTTTATTGGGTCAAATTGTTCGACGTCTATTGGTATATGGGCTCCTATGCGGATGCCTGGATATTGCCTGAATGTTAACTAAGATAATTTGTTTGGTTGTGGCTAGCTGTAACATTCAGGCAATATAGAGGCATCCACATAGGAGCCCATATGCCAAAAGAGGTCAAACGATTTGACCCAATAAAAACAACGGAGAATTACAAGTATATCAACAAATAGTAACAACTAATGCCCGTTGTACAAGAAGTGCCTGTCCTTCCTCCGTGGCATGTTGGGTAACGTCTTGGCGTTTGGGGCGGTGGGTACGAGGTTGGAGTCTTAGTGGGAACAACATCCCTGACTGGGGTGCAGTTACATTCAGCTGACGAGTCCCAAGTAGGACGAAACGCACATCCTGGGTTCTTCTGCTAGCCACAACCAAACAAATTATTTGATGATATACTTGTAATTCTCGGTTGTTATACTGAATGGAACTGTTCGGCCTCACCTGACATATGGGCTCCTATGTGGCTGCCTTGATATTGCCCGAAAAGTTATTATGATAGTTTACTTGGTCGTGGCCAACAGATGAGTCCACGATGTGCATTTCGTCCCATTTGGGACTCGTCAACTAGATGTATCTGCACCTCATTAGATCCGGTATAACAACAGAAATGTACAAGTACGTCAACAAATAGTAATATTATTCACTTAATTGTTCGTTTGTGTAGAAGGGAAAGACTATTAACTGTAGAAGGTGATCAATCAGAAATTTATAGGCACTTTTTTGTCCTTAATATGGCACTCGTCAGTAGCGGTAACGCCCAATTTACAAAAAGTTATCCAACTGAAAAACTAATTTCATAATTAATACTTGGTGATAAATGAAGGCAATTTGAAAGTTTAAGTAGCGACAGGTTTCGAACCAGCGATCCCAAGGTTACTGACCCGTTTTTCTATCAAATGAGATACAAGACCCGACTGCTGACCGGATTCTTATTTCACTTCGACCACCAAGGGTTTCCTCTGACTGCCATGTGAATTCATGACGCGATACTACCACTTGATAGTATTTTCACACTGTCTTCCCAGTCAGGACTTTTCATCTCAGTCCAAATCTAATTGACTTAGAGAGAAGGAGCAGTATATTGATTACCACTTTGACTATCTCAGATAACCGGATATCGTAGTCTAGTTGGTAGAGCACCAGAATGAGAACCTATTGGTCGCTGGTTCAAATCCCTCAGCTGTCTGAATTTTCATTTCACCTTCGATCATCACGCAGTATCGATACAAGTCTCCCAAACCACAGCTATCTCTGATAGTCAAAGGGGTTATTTCATAATTTTAAAACAAAAGGAAGTAACTGTGAAGATAATCATCTTTTCAACTACTCATTTTTGCAGTTGTTCATTCATAAATATATAAGTAAAGTGACAGAACGCCCCGGTCAAAGGTCAAACCTAACCGATCGATACATAAAGGGAGTGAAATGATATTATGTGGCACAAGGAATGACCTCATTAGTTTTTATGAAATGCGTTGAACAGTAAGATTTAGTATCTGGTAGAAAATAAACAAACGTATCAAGAAATATGCTGATGATCAGTAGTGGCGACCAGTAGGGTTCACGACGAGCGTTTCGCACTATTCGGGACTCGTCAGCTGCATGTACCTGCTCTCCAGGGGTGCAAGCTTCTACAAGTAACAACACTAGCTGTAATCATAACACAAGAGTTGGCTATCATGGCTCAGTGGCCTAGTCGACAATGCTCAGGAGTTTGAAGCAATCGGTTGCGGGCTCGAGTCCTGTTGGGAACATCCCTCACTGGGATACAGGTATATCCAGCTGACGAGTAAGTCCCAAACAGGACGAAATGAGCGTTTTAAATTCCACTGCTGGCTACTTTCCGTCATTGACATGAAACAGAAACACAGGTAATATCTAGGTATTTGTACAGGAGCCCATATGCCGACAGAGACCGATCAACTGGATCTAATCAACGACGGAATGAAACAAGTAACAACGTATGTCATAACAACAACATATAAATCAGTCAATGAAATTCAAAATAAAGCATCAATAGAGGTGTGGAGTATCTGAGTAAGGCCATGGTAAAGAGAGTGTTTGTACGTGTTTCCTTTGAACAGACAGTTAAAGTTTGAAGATGTGAATTGCCAAGACTTTGGCTGTACATAATTGTCTTATCCTCACCAATTTTGTACTTAAAAAACTGTAACTACGAGACAAATTTACTGAGGTAGAATTTTTACAAACATCATCTAAAGATTTTTGTAATGATACTTGTAATTTCCCATTGCCATACAGGACCGAATTGCCCGATCTCTGACGAGGAAACGCGCGTCCTGAATCCCTCTGCTAGTCACCAAGATCATTATAACACCGTAAATATCCGGCAGTATTGAGGTATCCACAAGGGTGCTCATCTGCTAACAGAGGTCGAGCGATTCGGCCCTGTATAGCAATGGGAAATAGAAAAATATCATTACAATAACTGACGCCCGTTGCACAAGAGGTGGCTGTCGTACCTCAATGGCTTAGTGGACACCACTCTGGCGTTTGAAGCAAAGGGTAGTGGATTCCAGCCTTGATGGGAACAACACGCACTAGGGTGTAGCTACGCCCAGTCGACGAGTGAGTCCCAATTAGGGCGGAATGCGCGTCCTGGATACCTCTGCTAGTCACTAAGATCAACATTATCTCAAGATAATGCTAAACATTGAGGAGGAAAGCATTTCACTCATCAATGTTTTAAGATCAATCTGTTTGTAAACTTCCTGGTACTATTATAAACTGAGTACTGATAAGCATCAGCACGTATATAATCAAAGTCATTCCTATTTGTATAGTAACATTCAAGAATTATTATCTCTTTTAAATGTCATTGCATATTGTGAATCAGATGTATTCATATGAAGTACAATGCTTGAAGAGACAGAATGGCAATAAATAGGGTTGGATACTTGATTGATTCTAAAACAGCAGGAAAAATTGATGATATAGCTAGACCAGTATAACTTCAGCGTTTCTATTTAGAGCATGCTATCAAAGTAGCAATCATATCAGCTGACTTTATAATTTCCAAAATTATTGGCATCACCTCCTGAAGACCCAATGAGTGTTATGTCTTTATCTTCTAGTTTTGTGTCGCACAAATTTGGATTTCAATAAGGCCACTGATATACGTATAGACTTGTGACTGAAAATTAAATAGTGACATCCGTTCAAAGTTGTTTAGAGGTAGTGCCCACACGTCTTCGTTCATCTCTCCATAAGAATCCATCATTATATTATATTATAACAAACTGGTGGACTGATAAATAATTTCCCAGTGTCTTCTGAGGAAAACACTACTAAAAACTGAGCAAGTACCACGCTTTATTGTTCTTCTGCTAGACCATCGCGGATAGTAGTGCTGATCTACTAACAGTTCATATATCTTATCACCTAGTTATTAATGTGAAACAATGATTTCTTCAAATTCATTCCTGCACACATCTACAATGATTTAAATAATACGAAACCTTGAGTGCTATACTTATTGTAATTATCACCTTCATTATTACCTACTAATGTACACATTCCAGGGTGAATTCAACCAGTAAACTTGGTGCCAAATGATGAATATGATGAATAATCGCGCTAAAACGTGAATTGGTGGAGGTAGGTAAGTATAAACTATTGAACTCCAACCCAAAGACTGTATAATTAGCGCATTCACCGCGGAACCTTCAGGTCCTGAGTTGGATCCCAGGTAGGATGCTGAGTGGGGACTTCTGAAAAGTTCTATAATGGGATGAAATGGCTGTTGAATAATAATGTATTTTGACATTAACGTCATATTCTTTAAGTTGTAAAGCAGTTGAGGAGAATCCATGCATTATGTGGATTTTAATTCTGCTGCTATAGTTCCTTTTGCCTAATTCATGATCAAAGTGAATGGTGGGATAACTTTAACCAAACCTGATAATCTCAATGAAATAAATGACAGTTAGTTGTCTCACTCTAGTGCTAATTAATGACTTGCTTTGAAATTAGATACTTGAAGTTCTTTCTAATGAGAAGTAGTGATCACTGAGACCAACCAAGTGTGATGTGAAGACAGTGGAAGGAGGTCACATTATATCGTGAGCTGACGGAATTAGGAAATTTGGATCACTGTATTCCAACCTAGTGGATACAGATGAAGTATTTGTCGAGAGACATGAAGGTCCTGGATAGGATGTGTGGTCCAGTCGTTGGTGTACATTGGTGAGACGTTGCGTACTATGACGAAATAGCTGTTGAGTGCTCCAAGGTTTTCAGTGGTTCTCCAGGTGATGTCAGCTCGTGATGAATGCCATCTTAAACTTAAAAGTCCTCATAGACCTCAAATTACATTTATGTATAAGATAACTTCAAAAAAGACCTTTAAGAATGTTACAAGAAAATATCATATTAGAAAATTTAGCCAACATACGACCATTTGTTAAATATCATCTATAGAGTCTTTTACAATCATAAGTGTTTTGGTAAAATCTTTTCTCAGTTTACATGTTTCCTTGACCACAGAAGACGCAATAGATATTTTCTTCCTACTCTTCAGCGCTTAAAATATATGAGAAGTTGATGATTTGATGTTAAACGTTTTAAAGTACCATATAGTCAGAATATCGTGAAGTAATACACTTCACTTCAATTCATAAAATGAAGTACTTGGGCTACCAGAATCTCTGCTGTTTCTTCAATAGTCGAGAATTACTGAGAATTCCCTGAATGTTACATCCAACTTAAGCTTCAAGACTATTGACAGTGTCCATTCTTAAAGTCGACAAAGTTGGCATTAAACTGATGGGTAATGGTTAGATAATCCGTGGGTTGAACACATCTAAAAAACAGATTTCTAGTGAAACAAGAGTGAGAGGTTTTAAAGAATACTATTACTTCATGATAGGATTGCTTCTCCTTCTTGTCAGCGGTGTACGGCATCCTGATGCAACACACCTTAATTCATGATAGTAGTATCTCCGCTATAAGCAAGTAAAACCTCCCTTAAAAAGGTTCCAGTGACAAATCTTAGAAGACTGAGAATAGCAAACCTTGCAGAATATGGCTGATTCATAATAGTATTCCAGTATAGTCTGCATTTGTTGACGTATCAGAGGAGGATAGTTCATTGATAAAAGGAATGGAAAAACTGGTGCAGAGTCAGAAGTACGAATGAAAGAATGAAGGTGCTCAACGTTTATGTCATCGAGATATTCAACAATCAAAATGCTAGAGATTACGAAAATTACTAATCCATACCTTATAATGCTCTTTTATGGAATCAAAATACCTTGGATATTAGCTCGACATGAAAATCTTTTAGAACACATATGGATTGCAAGCAATTTCTTCAAGATACTTGGTGATGATTGGAATTGAAATGAAAATCTGGGTCATGTCAAAATTCTATCCAGTGGCTTCTGAGTTACCAGCTCTATACTCTACCGACTGGCCTACACAGCCCATCTGCTGACCACATCTTAATTTCACCTCAATTACGAAACGTCCTACTCCACTACCATGTGATTTCGTGGTGCATTAATCTCCGTTCACCGCGTATATACTGGCTGCCCAGCCAGAACTTTTCATCTCAACCCAAATCGAGCTAAATGAGGATGGAATGAAATGAGAAGTCCTGACTGGGCCAGTCATTTTGAACGAGATGAACAAACAGTACAGCATTATGCATTCACACAGTATTAGGACAAGTGCTTATCAGCTGAGTTGGTGGACCCTCGGACCCGCTAACCTGAAGGTCGCTGGTACGAATCCTATCACAACCCTGATTTTCATTTCACCTTCAGTTATCACCTAGTATCAGTAATACAAGTCTGTCAAACCACTCACGGCTGTCTCAAATAGTCAAAGTGGTAATTTTTTGAATATACACCACTTTCATGTTACTGTTAAATCTTCTATCACTTCATTTCATCCAAAGAAAAACTGATCATGGAAACCATCACTGTCATTGATAAATATTGATAAAAGGTTTGACTAACAGATTTCTTAAGAATCCATTGTCTACTAGTCTGTTGTGTTATTTTTCTGAAGACCGAAACGGCCAAAGTCAACTTACATCAGTTAGAGAATCATGGAAAATCTGAGTTGAATGAATAGCTGGTGTGGGACTATCCAGTAGTATATACGAATGATCCCACCAGGAAACGAACTCAACACCTTCAGGTTTCTTAGAGAATGCGTTAACCACTTAGTTGACCGGAATGGAGTCAAGTGGTTAACAGTTTTCTATTTCTGTTAATTGGGGGTATAGCGGAACAATCATCAAAGGTTTTCAGCTGACAACCCCTTCAATTCCGACCCAGTTAACCCCACAGGTCACAGATTTTCATCGGAACATTTGGAAATCCATATCGACGCATATCACAATAAGCCGTTAGACTTTTATTCTGACCGATTTCAGTCGCTAATTTTGACCTATAAACTTGACTTCACAGTCATTGCAAAGGATTTGACAGATTAAATTGTTTTGTCTGTCTAGGTCAATAGAATCCTTAGGCCGATAAAGCCTTTTTACTAAAAATTCATTGGTTTGAATCCCTCCCTAACCCTAGCCACATTCAAAATCATATGTGGGGTTTCTGATGTCCCTTTCCTGTATGTTGCAACATTATTCAGGCCTTAAATTGTATCCTAGTTGTATTTCAGTCACTGATCATACCACTATTTTACCTTATTTCATGTGACTTTGTGAATTCCTGAATAAGTCTGCCACTAGCTTGATTACCTAAACGCCCGGTAAACCAGATGTACAGTGAGATTACTCAAAGTCGAGGTATCAGTTAGAATGCGATGGTTTATTGTAGACACTTACGTTCGGGTCGGTTAAATGGTTGAAATTGATTTACTGTTCAAGGATAGAATTTCTAATGCATTTCCTTTCACTCTTATGAAACCATGCTGGAATATGTTCTCGAATGCGTGTTAACAGTAATTTCTGGTCATGGCCGATGCACCTTGCTTCACACGATCAGATCAACTGATAGATACACAAGGAAGTGATCTGTCTAAGGATATTGTCTTTTACACATATAGAGAACAAATTAACACACAAAGTTCAGATGAAAATTGGCAGCAAAGAATGTTCTGCTAACCGATCTCCAAAAACGGTTTTTCAGAATGTCTGGTGTTGTACCATCTTTAAATTCTAGATTCATGAACAATGTCTTTTCAGGAACTAAGTTGATGAATAGCTTCGCGTATCTTCCTTGCATATTTTTATCTACAAATCGGCTGGGATAGCTATTTACCGCAAGCCACCTGTGGCGCCGCCGTGATATCCGGTCGTCTATTAAGGGTCGCGTGTACTTCACACCAGTTTGCTCTGTTCTACTCTATGGATACGAAACACGGCCACTGTAGGTGGAAGACATATGAAGGTTTCAGGTGTTTGGCCACCGTCGCCTTCGTAGTATAGGCCGTATTCCGTGGTGCCACTACGTGAGTAACGCATACGTCAGGTGCAGAATTTAAGGAGAAGAGGTAAGTCGCTTGATGAGATTGTGAACCTTCATCTACTGAGATGACTGGCTGGGACATGTGTTACGTATGTCTAGCCACCGTCTGTCTTGTCACACAATGTTGGCCGAAGTAGGTCCAGGCTAGAAAAAGGCTGGAGGTGGCAAGACTAAAACATGGTACCAATATTTGAAGTCTTTGACTGTCTGTTTGAGCCATATGGGGCGCTAAGACTAGCCAGTTGGGGTCTGCAGGACAAGAAAAACCAGTAGTTGGAGACTCTAGATGATATGGCTGAGAACCGATGTGAGTGGCGCATATACATACTCACATTGTCCTCATCTTAACGCTATACTGAATCTCACCATTTTCTCATTCTTCCTTTCTCTCTTCTCGTACTATATATTTCTTTTGAATGAATTTACTTTTCTTCATCTTGCACTTCACTGCCTTTTTGCTTGATGTAGTGATATGAGCTGAGACGAGTTGGACCGTTATACAGTAATACCTGGTCCTATGACTTGGATGGATGGATTTCTGCAAGCACACATCTTAAGAAGTTAAGTTCAACTTGCACACAGTCTGTGCTACAAATATTTCATATTCGATGGCATAATGAATTAGGTTTTTTTTCTCATGATAGGCACTCAGCTTCAGAAATTAGTTAGCTTCCTATTCCACCTGGGTTTTCTGTAGGTGGATTTCTTTATTGTTCCGAATTGCATGCCATAATTAGCATGTCAATGAAAAGAACAGCTGATTCGAGTTCCTTCTCTAGGTTGAACTCCAACCCACAGTGACAATTGTTAAACTCCTGCAGGAAGTCATCCAGATCGATATTCGCTTCACAAATAACAAATATATCACCAATATGTCGTTTTTAGATGCTAAAATGATATATAATTTGGTTAAACTTAGAATTTTTCAATTCTGACATAAAGTAATCTGCTATCAGAGGTCCCAATCATTCTCTCGCTATATCTCATCACTGAAACCAAACTGTACATTAAAAATACATCTCATCGATAGCTCTTTTAGGTAGATTTTTGGGATTTCCATTTCCATACTATATGAAACGATATCACCTCATATGTAACAGTGGGTTTCATTATTTAAAGTTTTGTGGGGATTTATTGATTTATTTCAGGTTGGTATTTATTATAGATTAACATCAGTTGGCGAGACATTGAAAGCATGGGAGCACTGAACAGCTGTTTCGTCTTAGTATGGGACCCCCCAACAGTGTGCACCTATGACGCCTCCTGGGACTGAACCCAGAAAGTACAAGTCCCACGGCCAACATGTTACCACTGAGCCACGACAATCCCAGAAGGTAATGAATGCAAAACGCCTGTTGATTTCTTTTGGGGTGGGATTCATCATGGACTGACTGACATCAGTTGGAGAACCATTGAAAACCTGGGAGCACTACAGGGCTGTTTCATCTTGGCATAAGACTCCTCGGCAGTACGCACCCACAACTTGGCTAGGGATTAAATCCAGAACCTTTAGGGCTGTCAGTAAGCACCTTGCCGTTCAGTCGCCGGGTCTATCAATTTGTGATAATGTGCAACCAACATCCAATACCGTGGCTAATTAGTTGTCCTCATATTCAACTAGGCTTGTTCCACGGGTCATAAATTTTCCTTAGAAGTTTGGAAAATATCATCTTATGGTATGTTATTAATAAACACTAGACAGTATTCCGTTTTGTTTCTTCAGTTGATTTCATTCTGTGGTGAATACCATCTTGAAGTCAATCAAATCTCTAAAAACCTTCTAACGGGAAGTTACTGATTTTGTTTGTTCTGGTGTAGTACACCTGGAGTGCACAAGTTCATTGCACTTTAAACAATAAATCACACTTACTCAATGTCCAGGTTTTATGAAACAGTAATAATAATAATCCCTTTATAGCAAACAATATGTATGATACAGTGTAAAATTCTCAGCATGTACATTTTCAACAAATTCACTCCCAGAACAATACTTTCAGACGAAATCGGAATGATGTTAATAATAACAGTATTCAGGGCAATAATGTAGAATAACCAACTGGTTCTGAATGGATGTCCAGTCTATAATGAAGAATCAACGGAAATGAAGGCGTAATCTTGGTGGTGCTGGTTCATTCAGATGGTACAAAAAAAAACCTGTAACTCAAGTTTTATGCACTGAAAAGTCTATTTCCATATACTGTAACATTTTTTCTCTGCTTTGTTATTGTTCAAGAAACGTAGAGTTGGAAACAGTTTAAAAATGTGCCAGAGTGCATGGTACATTCAAAGGATATATTTAAATGATTAAAACAAATAGAAAGGAAAGAATTTGATGAAAAATCTTCGATGGATAAATTTGGTAGCTAAATGTTCAAGCAGACCACCTTATCCATCGTTGTACTAATGTTTTAATCAACCAAGTTTGCATAATAATTCTACATTGACCTGAAATTCACTTAAAATTGAAGGTTGAGGGAAAAAAAAAGTCTCTTTCTTAATTATCACTAAACAGGAAGATCTCTCCTCATTGAATTTCGGATAAAGCTAATAACATTCTGATTGTACAAAAATTAACTTTATGAATTAACGACTATACTTACTTCCTAAAGGTAGTATCTATTTTAACTTTTGCAGGAAAACAGCTACCTGTTTATAAGCCAACAACTTTTTCTGAGATTAAAATAAGACACATGACCTGTGTTGTATGCGTTAACTCTAATCTAAAAGCTATGAGTTCGATCCCCATCGAGGTCGTCGGTGTTTATTGATGTAAAGTTCCACACTAGGAAGAAACAGAAGTGAAAGGCTCTCAGGTTTTCATTGGTTCTCGAAGTCCATGATGATCACCAACTTATCGAGTATTTAGCATTCTTATTTTGATCACCTCCAAGTTATAGTATGATTATGAGCTCCAAGTGGTGCTCAAAGTTACTCGTTCAATGACCAATACTGCATTGTTGTGTTCTGTATCAAATGTGCTAACTTAATATTCAACTAAACTACAGTGTTCAAGGTTTACTTTTGCATTTAGAAAGTGATTTTCCAGCTGCCAAGTATCAAACTTACAACAAAAAATCTGTTTCAAACAAGCGTCTTATGTCAACGAAGCAAAATACAACAATCAACCTAAAATATTTGTACTAGGTGATGGTTAAAGATGAGATGAAAATCAAGACCGCGGTAGGATTCGAACCAGCGACTACCCAGTAAAATACTAGTCGGACAAAATAAGGCTATCTTAGATAGTTAAATCACAATCAACTTAAAATATCTCTAAATCCCCACGAACCCCCCAAATTCAATTGAATTACTGTTCATTGGTTACTAGCTTCAAGAGGTGATTCCTGAAGTTCCAATAAGAAGTCATGACCGGTGGAGCAAACTTGCTAGTTGTGAGGATAGATACTCAACGATGACATTGAGTGGTGGTAGTGCTATACCTTGAACTGACAGAAGTTAAAAATATGGACCGATGGACTTCGCCGACCCATTGGCTGAATAGTAACGTGCTGGCCACGGAATCTGAAGGTCACGGTTTCGATCCGTGGTGAGATGGGGTAATGGGTGTGCACTGCTGAAATTCCATAGTAAGACGAAATAGCTGTCCATTGCTCTCTGGTTTCCATTGTTCCTTCAACTGATGTTAGTCTACGATGAAAACCAACTTAAAATACTTTTAAATTCCCACAAACCACCAAATTCAAAATATACAATAAGTTCTTAAGTCTTCAAAATTCGACGGAAAGTATAGTGAATTACACAAATGAAATTAAAATGATTGATATCAAATAAGAGTTTGGAGCTATGAGTGAGCAGTAATAAGAGAGAAAAGATAAATCTGATTGGTTACTCACTAAACAACGTTTAAAATATATTCGATAATAAAACGCAATAGAGCTACAATGAGAAGGTGTGAATAATTTTTACTAGGTCGCATTAACAACAATATGATACTTAAGGTCTAGGATACATCTGAAAAATAAATTTTTGAAATACCTTTTATTTCTTTTTAAAATAACCAATGTCGGTAAGATTGTGAGTGAGTGAGTGAATAGGTTCAGCATCTTGTTTTTCTCATCTGCAAAAAATTTCACGTACTAGTCACTGACATCTGAAATCTCTTATTGTCATACAGAGTGAAGTTGCTTGACTTCTGTTTGCAAATGGGCTCCTTCACGGATACATGGATTATTATTATTATTTGTCCCTTGGTTTCCTAGTGGGACATACGGCTTCAGTTGCACCTCGCCATTTCCCTCTATTCTCTGCAGTCTTTTCATCCTAGCTCCACCACTGCCCCCAAGCTTTCATTTCTTCCTCACATGATCTCCTCCATATCACCCTCTGCTCACACGCCCAACTCATCGTTTATAATGCGGGTTCCACTCAACGGCCTGGTACGTGATATCTCCGAATGGTTTTCTCAGTGTATGTCCAATCCAATTCAACCCATCTACACTTTCCTCTACTGCATATTTGTCGGGCGATGGGTTCCTGGTTGGTTCGTTGCCAGACCAGAGTTCATTCTTGCTTATTCCTTCTGGCCTGATCTTTCTACTCTTCAGTATCAAGTGAGCTTTGGAGGCGGCAGCTGTTCATGATGCATGTCTGTGGTTTGTTGGAAATGCTTTTCGTGACGCGCCAAGTCTCTCAACTATCACATAGAGGTACTAACTCACTTGACTGACATCAGTGTTGAAAATCTGGATCTTGTTCACCATCTTCCTCTCCCTCGTCTATCAGCTTCCATGTGTCGTTCAAGATCCATTCCTTATCTTCTTCTTTATTCTTCCTTCCTTCCTAATACAACTGTGCAGGTTTCTTTCCACATAGCTTTCAAAGAGTTCAAGTGTTCTTCCACACAGGTTTCTTCAGAGATGTTGCTCAACATCTCCCACTTCGTCCTGATGACTGACTGACTTGAATATGTCACTTGTAGTTTCATCCTTCAGTTCAGTTTCTGTTCTGCGTGTTCAACTTGAACTGTGGTCTATCACCAACTTCTGTCGAGGCTTTCAACTTGACTTTGAAGCTAGGTTTCTCGCACTAGATAGTGAGTGGTGTGAACCACCTAAATCTGCTCCTCTTCTTCATCTGATCTTGTGTCCAGTAGGCTGCATCTCCGCTTTCTTCACATTGAGATGAAGTCGATCAGATATTGAGTGTATCCATCTGGTGTCTGGTGAAATCAAATCCATGTCTCTGCCTTGTGAATATTCTTGTGTTTGTACACACTGCCTCTAAACATCAATTCATTAAAGACAAAGAAGTCTGAAAACAGCTCTCCATTCTCACTCATCATTTCACCTAGTGCTTCTCGACCCACGATGAGTTTTCTTCCTGTGCTGCCCGCTCCCAGTTTGGCATTCGTGCCATCCGTTAGAGTTTTTATGTGGCCATATGGGGTGGGGTCTTATTCACTATTCATTACAGTTGTCTGTAGAACTCCTCCTTCTTCTCTTCATCTGCATTATTTGTTGGTGCACAGCGTAGCGCAGCATTATATGATTAAGACTTTTCTTCATTTTGAGTTGAATCCATCCTCCTATCATGATCCTGATCCTGCACGAGGAGATTGGTTCCCATTGCCTCAGAGAGAGCCTTAAGTGCTCTTAAGGGTATCGTGATAGCCACTTCAAAACTCAGTGTGCTCATGGTTGTCGTCTGAGAGACAGTAATGCAGTAGATCATTGACTGCTCTCCAGTTGACAGTTTAGAAAGTCCATTTCTATTCCACCTACTGATTCCTCGCAGATTCCTAGCCTAGCACTTCTACGCTATACCTTATCACCTTTTTTGTAATCTGGGTAGTTTTACCAGCCATCCAGTCACCTTCAAACATTGTGCGGACATTCCATGTCCCCATGCTTACTTTCGCTTTGATCGAGAGAGAGAAAATACATCGGCCAATTGCCTTCCCGAAGGCTTTCACCAACCGGTGTCATTTCGGCTCTCCGATTCCAAAGAGGAATAAGTTTATTTTCATTTTTTCACGTTTTCTTTGTGCTTTGAAGTTTGTTTAACGACTGAATTGGTTTTCCGGTGTAGGGTTGGTAGTCGTATGCCCAATCTTCCCTGTTTATCCGCTGTTAGGACCGGCTAGTTGCTAGTGAACTAGTTAAGTAGGTGAGGTCAATGCAATCCTTGTGCGTTTAGAAATTCAAAAACCTTTAGAAAAAAGACTGATTGAGCGAAGAAATCATATTTCTTTTCACTTAGATCTTCGTCTTCGGCACTATATAGACGTTTACAATTCAATCAAATGTAAGTAAATTTAAGAAATTAGTCGCCTGTGGTGATATGGCAGAAAAGAAAGAGAGACATCTAGCCGAGTCATTGAAAAAGATGAAACAACCGAGTTTAATTTCAGAAGGCATCTCTGAAATGCTTAAATCCACTGGAACTTTTACGCCTAGACTTTATAATTTGCCAAAACCGCACAAAAATATATTGCTTTTCTGACTAGTTTTGGACATTTCAAACTCACCGCATCATACAACTGTAAAATGGTTAGTACAACCCTTGAATCCTCTCCACAAAGAAGTTTTAAATGAAAGCTTAAGAGATATCTGTGAATTTACTGAAAATCGTGCGCTACTCGGTATCTTTTACAAACGTTTGTTTAATAGAAACAGTAGACTTCATTTGCAATGAATTTACTAAACACGACATAGAAGTAAGTATTCCAGTCTCCACATTCAAAGAACTACTTCTAGGTTGTACGATGAATGCACAATTCCTTTTCAACAATGAAGTCTACAGTCAATCTGATTGTTTGGCTAGGGCATCACTCCTTGGCTCACTCTTAGATATTTCCTGACAAAACTAGAGAATGGTCCTCTGAACGAAACTATAGGCCGGTTGGAATTATATTGTCGCTGCATGGACGACACCTTGTAGTTCGCAAGAATAAGATTGATCAGAAAGTTGTCCTCAATAAGGGCAATAGTGTTCATCCGGCAATCAACTTCACAATAGAAAAGTAACAAGATGGCAGAATCCAATTTATTGATATTCTGCTGATAAGAAGGTAAAATGGAACTCTGGAACGAAGCGTATATAGAAAACCAAAATCAGTAGGTCAATACAAGCACTCCTTTAGTGGTGTACCCCTTCAATACACAAGGGACCTGGTGAAATGCGTTACATACTGCGCTACAGCTGTTTGCTCTGATGATGCTGTATAGGAAGAGTTCGTCACCATCCGTGATCTGATTGATAGGAATGGCTACCCACTGAAATTTGTAACTAAGCATATGAATGTTACAAAGGTAAGGGAAAAAAAGCCAATAGCTCCTAAGAAGTTTATCCTATTGAAGCTGAAATTTAAGAATGACATCGTGAGTGAGATCATCACACAACGCATAAAAAGAGACTTGCAAAGAGCATTCCCAGCAGCTAAATTACGTCACATCTTCTACAATCGGCGATCCTAGTTGCAAGAAATGAAGACAGACTGCCTGATTCGGCCACCTCCAAGTGCATTTATCAGTTCAACTGCTCCTGTGCAGATAGTTACGTTGGGCGTACAATGAGGCAGACCCACTGTCAAATTTCTGAGCAATACCTATCATGGTTGAGCGGGGGACGAATTAGAACAATAAAGAGCTCCATAATTGCACACCTAGTTGACATTGGACATCAAGTGGATACTAGAAGAGCTTTCGAAATCATTCATCAGTTTCCAATCAATTTGCAGCATTGATTACGGAGTCGCTTACTTCATGTAGCAGAGGTGATTGTAATCCACCTTTACAAACCTAACCTTTGTATTCAAAAAAATTTGTTCGACCACTTTCATTACCATGGCCTTCAACATGATGTAACTTCTAGTATTACTTTGTACACTTCTTCCCCTTCTTGTTTCTATCAATATTCATTTGTTTTCTTATTATTACGTGATTATTTATTATTTCTGCCTGAACACTCATCGGAAAAGCACTCCATTTACCCTATCAGTTACTATACAACTTATCTAAGAATAGCCTGCTTCATATTGATTGGTATTGATTGGTATTTTAATTGAATCGTAAACCGCTGTGGATTAGTGTATAGCCCAAGACGAGGACCTAACTGAAAAGGAATATGATTTCTTCGCTCAATCGGTCTTTTTTCTAAATGTCTAGATGTCAAAAAACAAGATTGTTCTGAACGTTTCGTCTCGTATACCACAGCTACTTCAGGCGAATATTTGGGTTTTTAATTCAACATCAAAATACACACTGTCAAACGGTACATGTAGGAATTTCCATCTTTACCCCATCGGTCAGCCGATTTCTTGTTCAGACTGATTATTTCTAACTAGTCACCATTGATTTTGTCCAGTCTTTTTCATATGTCATCAAAAACAATTCAATAACCAAATTGTCTGTATGTATGTGTCAGTCGTTGTTTGGTTTATAAAAATATGAAAAACATGTTTATTCATGAACAATACCTCATCGATATTGCTTGTTTGTCTATTAAAAGTTCGATTTTAAATGGTAACCGTGTTCATACCTTTGTCAAATTAGAGTTTTTATACAATTCTTCCCTTTCATGAATTTAAATAAAGTAAGAAAGACGAGTCCCAAATAGGACGAAATGTGCATCTTGATTCCAGCCCTCATTAATATATGACTCAAACGCAGGTAATAGCGGGGCTCCCGCGCAGGAGCCCATATGTCAATAAAGACCGATCGATTCGGTGCAATCAGCGACGCGATAATACAATGAACAACATTAGAAATATACTCGTTATACAGGAGGTGGCTATTGTGACTTGTTGTTCTAGTAGATAACACTGTGGAGTTTGAAGCAGTCGGTCTCGAGTTGGTGGGAACAACACCGCTCATTGGGAGGTAGATATATTCAGCTGGTGATTCCCAAATAGGACGAAACGCGTGTCCTGAACTCCACCCCTAACCACTATCCGTCATTAGTAAAAGAAAGATACTGTTGTCAGTCTCGCATTAACTTCGTAAGTTTAATCTCCTAAATTTGTAAGTACAAGATTTCATGACTCTTAGCTTTTTTCCACTTTATTTCTCGATCTATTTCGAAACTTACTCTCACTTTCTGAGTTGTATTCATTTTATTTCTCAATATAACGGAAACCTGTTGATACTTTACTACGTTTACGTAATCGTGACATCCTTTTTACTAATTCTAGAGTAGCAGTGTGCATAACCCTTTCCCATTTATATGTATATATATAATTTGTTCTCCCTACCTTCTTTCGAATGTTCATTCTATCATTGTGCAAATAGTAGTCTTGACAACCTCATGAATGTCAGTCAAGCTTCATCTTTGTTTCTTTTCATCTCACTTCGTATAAGATTTCATCGATTTATCAAAATCCGTTGTATCATATATTATTCATCATAAACATTGTATTCTATAGGTTGTAAAGCAGCTGAGGAGAATCCACGAAATACATCCATGCTAATTCTGTTACTACTATTCTTCTCGATTTATTCGAATTAGTGTCTACCAGATTGGTGACAAATTTATTCATTCTTTTCTGTTGTTGTCGTTGACGCTTAGATAAGTAGAGCTTCCGAGTTCAATCTTTATTTATATGAATGAAAACCTTTCTCTAATATGTCAACATTGTCAAAATCAATCTTCTGCCCATTTTCAATGGCATGTATTACTATTCCTGGTCTTTTTTCCAAACTTTTCAATTCTACTTCATTCTTCGATGGGTGTTTACTACATAATCTAACCTTTTGTTCATTCACTTTAATTTTCATCTGTCTACAACTTTCACCAATGTAATTGACCTCATAGACCTGTACATTTTATCTTATACATACAGTTGTATTGTATCATCTTTGGATTCACATCTTACACTTTGACTAAAACTTTTTCCAAAGAATTTGAAGGTTTGAAATATACCTTAATACCATATTTAGCGCAAACTCTTTGCATTTGTTTTGAAGTACCTTTCTAGTATAGAATTATCATTGTTGATGATATTCACAACTTCTCCTCAGTCTTACTTTTGTTATCTGTTTCTTTATTGTCATTATTCTTCATAATATTGTTCCGAAAAGGCTTTGGATAGTCATTTTTTTTTACTAATACTTGTTATTATTTTAGAAATTTCATTTTCTCCATCCTCCGGATCCGTTACGATATTTTTAGCCCTATTTAATAGGTTCAAAGCTACACGGTGTTTTTCATGTTGATTGGATGGTCAGATTGAAAATTTAGATATTTATCAGAATGTCTAGGTTTTTCTGTAAATTCTAATTTTAAATTCCCCTTCAGTTGTTCTTTCAATAAGATAATCTAGGAAATTCCAAGTTCCTACTCTAGATTCGGTTTCATTCATAAATTTTATAAAGTTTTGATAATGAGTTAGTGTTGTAAAAAAACTTTCATGTCTTGTTTTCTTAATGATCACATAGGTATCATCTATATACCTACGCTAAAGTTTAGGTGGACAAAGAGAACCATTTAAAGCCCTTTCTTCGAATGTATATATATATATATATATATATATATATATATATTTATATACTGGCTACAGGCGGAGATGCTGGGGAGCCCATCGTAACCCCATTAGTTTAATAGAATAACTTATCCCTAAATGTAAAATGTGCTGATTCTTAACATAATTTTGAGGATTTTATAATATCTTCTGTTGATAATGGACATCCACTTAATAATTCCTGGTCGTTATTAAATAAACACTTTACAATATAAATTGTATTATGTAGAGGGATACGTCAAAACGCCTTAATTTCATCTCCTCCTATCGTGTTATCCATTAGTTTATTTTCTGAATTCTTCTAAGTTTCTAGTGTTTATAATTGTAATGGTCTCAATAATTTTGATAAATATCTTAATAGACTATATGTTAGTGAATTAGTAAAGTCCACAGTTAGTCTAAGCGGGATGTCCACTTTATATATTTTTAATCCGCCGTAAAATATTGCGGCTAAACTGGTTTTTAGGACTGAAGAAAATCATGTTACATTTCACAGTTTTAGTGGTAATTGTTTGAGTAAATTGCATGTTTCGGTTTTCATTTTATTAAATGTATTAGAGATCTTATTTGTTGATATTGGTTCACATAGACCTGAGTTAATATGTTCCAATGCCTCCTTGTCATAATCATTTTCCACTATGTCTTTCGACCTTTCATCGCTTCAGACGTTTAGCACGTTTGCGTTAACTGTTTCTCTTTCATACATATTGTGTAATATCTCTTCCTGGCGTTAGATTCAACACGCCCTTTTGCTTCCAGACTATTTTTTGTGTTGCGTAACAATTTTCTAGAATATTCTGTGATTACCTGTGTTTTATAACCCTAGTCACGAATTTTTATACTCTAATCTCCACTTGTTATTATCCCTGTAGTGACTACTTGATATATACTTGACATATACACTGAACAAAAGACTTCAGATTGCACCCACTGATGGTCTCTCAGTTTCTTGATAAATAAAAAGGAGGTAAGATAACAGAAAGTGTATTGCAACGTCAAAAATATATACAAAATACAAAGGTTTATATATATATTTACAATAATCTCATCTATTTTCAGGTCTTATTAATTTTCAATCCTATTGATTTTTCGTTTCCTCAAGCAGTCTGATATTCACACGTTGGTTCATGTGCTTTCTCTCGGAACTTCTGGACAAAACGCTTGGTTGTAAAAGGCTTCAGAGACTTAAAGATTTCTAGGCAGATAATGGCATTCTTATTCCACACTATAACACTGCTTGATGTCAACTGGAAAGAGGTATGATGGAATTGATTTGAAAAACTAGATCGTTGTAAGGGACGTTTTTTCTCCGTTACATCTTTATCCTATCTACGTTTTGTTTATTTTAAAGTAACTTACTTTTCAGTTGTATTTAAAAACAGCAAGGAGTTCGTATACTGATCGATTTCTTGTGTAAAGTCATTACTGGTCACTTCTTAATTTACCATTCTCATCCTTAAACGTCTGAAGAACGACTATCCATGCAATTTCATCAAAAGACGCTCGTATAATCCATCCCTAACCAAGAAGTTAACCTCCGAAACTAATAAACGAATAGTCATGCCCTACAAGAAGAACGTCTCTAAGATCATGACTAGATTATTGAAGCCGTTTGACATCGCTGTACCTCACAAACATACAAAGTCTCTGCACTCTGTTATACAGGACAAAAGATACGATAGGAAAGGAAGATAAACCGAAGACTGTAAACAAAACAAACTGCAGAAACTTCGAACAACATTACATTGGACTACATTGATTGTGAAAATTCTAGAGAGAAGAAAGACAAAGAATGCCGGATAAATTTTAGAAGCTTAGTAATCAGGTCAGTCAGCGATTAACAAACATATTGACAGGTCAAATTTCAGGTCATCAAGTTAATCAGATATGGTGAAAATGACAAAACTTCAGTAGAAATGATCAATCACACACGATTCCATCAGGACAAACTATTGAATAAATTGCGAAGAAAACCTCACAGCTGACTTCTTTCTGAAATTTGTGCTGATGATGTTGTCTAGAATGACAATGAAGGTTTCACGAGTAAATCATCCAGCTCAGGCAACACAACACCATGAAAATTTCCCTAATTGTATCGAAATAACACAACTTCAGGTCATTGTATCCAATATCATATGAAGCAGGTTACTGTAAATCTCTAAGTAACAAAGCTGAAAAGCTCACTAATCAATCAAAGGCCTTAAATAAGGAACTCAAGCACATAAAGGATACATGACTGTTCAACAATAATCCTGTAGAGTTTCTTAGGAAGATCACAAGGAGACAAAAATACGAAGTAGTAATAGTAATATGAATGGGAATGTGATGGAAATAGGAAAAAATCTAGGACTTCTATTATGTTCTCACTTCAGTAAGGAATTTCAGGAATCCCGTTTGGAATTCTCAGTAAAGGTAGAAGTTAAATTCATGTGTAAACCAATAAACTAACTCAGGTATAAACTTTCATATCTTAAAATTCCCACTGACTTAATCAGATAAAAAAGCTTTAAGCCTACATATACCGAGCAATGATTATGAGGTCAGTAAACAGGTCAAGTCAGGTGATTTAACATAGTCGGATAATAGCAGCATAGGTAAACACTACAAAGATCAGCAATCTAGAAAGAAATCAGACATTGCAATGGAAGCATAGACACAATCATACAATACAATGGGACATGAATTCTGTAAGGAAGACCGATATATTTATTACTTGTTAATACTTTAAATTCCACGTTGCTATACTTGGTCATATTAATCTGACTCTGTTGGCATATGCACTCCTATACAGATTCTTCAATGCTATCCAAATGGAAATTATTATAATCTACCTAGTGATGGCTAACGATGGTAACTAGGACGTGCATTTCATCCTATTTGGTTTGATAGTGTCCCCACTGAAACTCCCTACTGCTAGCCACTACCGAGTAAGTTATAACAAGTATCGACGTAATTAGCTACAGAGGAACAGTGATTATCAAATTTCTGTTCATCGAGTCAATATGTACTAACAACTTGAACGGTTATATGAACTTTAGATAGTCTTATCTAGTAGATTGAAAGTTTAGTGAAATCTACCCCTGTGAGGTACACGAATCAATGCATAAGAACTCTAATAAACTGCAGGACAAAGCAGTTTTAACCTGATTTAATCCATAAACATTGAAGTTATCAACAACATGTCTCTATACTTCTTACTAACAGTGAACTCCATATCGAAGATGTATTCTACGGGAATCAGTTTATCAGAGTCTTCCTCATAAAACTTGTCTATTCTATAATCTGGTTCACTAACTAATTTCTCATCTATTCTTTAATTTTTATAACCATTGGAAAACAGCTAGTTGATGCTATAAATTCTTACAAATAATCTGTTCAACAAAAGATTATCAATTCAATTATTCCTGTTAATTAAATTTCTACCATTCTTTCCCCCTTCTTTTCTATTTCCTGCTCCACTCTTTGTTTCATTTCATCTCAAGAAAATAGCCTAAATCGGTTCTGTTTAATTCATATTAAAATACTTGAGATTATCGTTGTTGTTGGTGGTGGTGGTGATTTAGTTTTCCTTGTTTCCTGTTACCACTACCATTTTGGGTGGTAGGATGCTAGTGAAATCCGTTTATCCATTTGATTAAAACAACCCAGAAATGTTCTTCTTGGTGTTCACTTTCTTTCAGTTACACTCTTTTCTTTTCATTGTTGACTATTTTCACTGAAAAATCAGTAAAATGCATAGAAACTTTTTCTGTGGCATATATGCTTGACTAAAAATGTGATCTATAAAAACTTGTCTCTTTCTCACACATACATTTTACAGCCTATTTAAAATAAACAATAATCAATGTCCATTGAAGTAAACACTGGTAAGAAAATAAAACAAAATCAACAATTAACGTCTGAAACGTTAAGAAGAACACTGAATAAAGCATTGGTGATGACTGTGTGAGGAACTGGTGCCTAATAGAAGTGAGTTGTAATGTTTACAGATCCTCTGAAGTTGATTCACATTATTCGATTTCGGTCTGCATGATTTTTATTTGCCAATAGAATAACTCTTCTCTAAACCTGCTCATTTGAGCTTCCATCCTTCATTATATCCAAACTGTAGTCCATCGGAACTTGGACAGAAATGATGAAGAAGTGTAATTGCAAATTCTTTTGAGTAATACAGCTTGATTTTCAGAAGTCCGTCTAACATAGACATCAATAAATTGGAATAACCATGTTAAATGATCTTCCAATAAGCATGCACTAGCTATAGTTTTCAACTGGAAGATAAAGAAAGTATTCGAAGGAATCAACTGCAATCTCATCCTCGAGATTCACTTGTTTAAGAACAGAACAAACAATAACGGTTATATAAATAAGAAGCATTTGAAACTGTTGTGTAAACAGTGACCTAAGTTTTCACATTGCAAAACCGTAATTTTGTTTCACCACCTTTACAGTCGATAATCTTGTCAAAAGAACATCAGGTATCGTTAAAAAGTCCAAAAAAAAATAACGATTAGACAGAGATACTGAGACCAGATAAGGGTTACAGAGTTGTGATAATGAATAAAGATGAGTATATCTTCAAGATGAACTCGATTCTTCAAGATCCATTGAAATTCAAAATTAATAATTGCTAGAAAAGTTTGACCGAACCAACAGAAAGGCGAATCACTAACATACTGAAAGAACTTTTGATAAAGAAATCACCTGACAGTTCAATATTTAGTGATCTGAAGGTCTGGGGGTTTCGTCCCTTCCTGTTGGTTGACCGGAAAGTTGGAACCAGCTAGTCGATAGTCACCTGCATACAGCCATAAAGACTCCTAATCTTCCCAAAACTTGAATTATATTGATGTTTCCAAGATGTTCATGGTCTCGTATACTATACACCAGCACTCCGATCTTATCTCCATGCCAGCAGCAGAGTTCAGGTGCCTTCTACACATGTGTATCGAGGATTTTCAGTTCTGATTTAACAATAAAGTGATGAGGTAACTATGGGCAGCCCATTTGGCCCCATATCGGCGATCTAGCCAATATAATCAATCTAGAGCATACAAAACTTAAGGGTTCAATCGGTGAAATGATATTTTACACCAGGTACATCAACAACACATCTGTTATTTGTAATGATTTATTCCATGCATCTAATTAGTTAATTAGTTAATTAAACCTAGTTAGTTAAACCTCGCCTGGTTAACTAGTTCACTAGTTACTAGCCGGTCCTAAGCCCCCATAAAGAGGGAAGGTTGGGCATAGGGCTAGCAACCCTACCCCGTAAAACAAATCTAACCGCTAAACAAACTTCAAAGCACAAACAAAATATGAGAAATGAAAACAAACTTATTCCCCGCTGGAATCGGAGAGGCGAAATGACGCCAGTTGGTGAAAGCCTTCGGGAAGCCAGTTGGCATAGCCGATGTGTCCTCTCTTCCTCCATGAAAGCGAAAGTAAACGTGGGGACATGGAATGTCCACACGATGTTTGAACCCAACTGGTAGGGCAGCCCAGATTGCAAACGAGATGAGAAGGTATCACATTGAAGTGTTTGGGATTTGCGAAAGCAGATGGAATGGAAGTGGACTCTCCAAACTGTCAACTGGAGAATCAATAATCTACTCCGATATTGTCACCCAGACGACAACCACGAGCACACTGAGTTTTGGAGTGGCTATCATGATGTCCCCAACAGCATCGAACGCTCTCTCTCTCTCATGCAGTGGGAACCAATCTCCTCCAGGATCATGACAGCAAGATTCAACTCAAAAGGAAGGAAGCAAAGTCACAATCATACAATGCTACGCTATGCACCTATAAATAATACAGAGCAAGAGAAAAAGGAGGAATTCTACAGACAACTTCAATCAACACTGGACAAGACGTCAGTTGGCGATATCAAAATTCTAATGGGTGACATGAATGCCAAACTGGGAGGGGACAACACGGGAAGAGAACTAACCATGGGTCGAGAGGCGCTAGGTGAAATGAATGAGAATGGAGAATTGTTTGCAGAATTCTGCGCATTCAACGATTTGGTGATTGGAGGCAGTGTGTTCAGGCACAAAGATATCCACAAAGCGAGCGACATGGATTTCACCAGATGGACACACTAAAAATCAAATCGACTTTATCTCAATCTCAAGAAAATGGAGACGCAGTCTACTTGACACAAGGTGAAGAAGAGGAGTAGATGTAGGTTCACACAACTCACTATCTAGTGTAAGGAACCATCCAAATCAAGTTAAAAGCCTTCAAGGAAGCTGGTGATAGACCTCAATTCAAGTACAACACTCGGAAACTGAAGGATGAAACTACAAAGGAAATCTTCACGTCAGCCAGCCATCAAGACAAAATGGGAGACATCGAGCAACATCCCTGAAGAAACCTGTGTGGAAGAACACTGGAAGTCTTTGAAAGCTATGTGGAAAGAAACCTGCACAACAGTATTAGGAAGGAAGAAGAAAGAAGATAAGGAATGGATCTCGACGGATACCTGGAAGCTGATGCAGTGGGGAGAGGAGGATGGTGAAACAGAAGATAAACCAGTGCAAGGACGCTCAACGACAAGAGGAACTGAGCACAATGTATAAAACACTGGACAAAGAAGTGAAGAAGAGTGCACGCAACGACAAAAGACACTTCTACGAAACACTGGCAAG
Source organism: Heterobilharzia americana (assembly GCA_944470555.2). Lineage (NCBI taxonomy): Eukaryota > Metazoa > Platyhelminthes > Trematoda > Strigeidida > Schistosomatidae > Heterobilharzia > Heterobilharzia americana. Next base: position 67,960,563 of record OX104129.1, on the reverse strand, counting down.
TGAAGCAGAACAGGCTGCAGGTGGGAGAGAAAGAGACCTGACGACATTGTATCAAATAACCAGTTTGCTATCAGGGAAGAGATCAACACAGATGAAAGCAATAAAAGATGAAGAAGGAAATTTAATTACGAAAGAAGAGAAACAAAGGAAACAATGGGCCGACCACTTCAAAAAGCTCTTCAATCGACCACCACCTACACTTCGTCCAAAAATACCAACTGCAGCCGTTGAATTACAAGTGAACATAAATCCCCCAACGAAAATGGAAGTCCTGAACGCCATAAAGCTACTGAAATGCGGGAAAGCAGCAGGACCAGGTGGGATCCCACCAGAAGCACTGAGAACAGATGCAGAGACAACAGAGGACATGCTCACACCACTATTGCAGAAGGTGTGGAAGGAAGAGAAGGTACCTGTCGATTAGAAGAAGGGTTACCTTGTCAAACTGCCGAAGAAAGGAGACCTCAGTGTTTGCAAGAAGTGGCGAGGAATCACTCTCCTGTCCACCCAGAGCAAGCAAAATATTAAGCCGCATCATCCTGGAGAGGCTTAAAGACGCACTGGATTCAAAACTGCGACCGGAACAGGCAGGCTTCAGGAAGTACAAATGATGTGCAGACCAAATTGCAACGCTACACTACACATCATCATAGAACAGAGCATAGAATGGCAATCAGCTCTCCAACTCAAGTTTATCGACTTCGAGAAGGACTTTGACAGCGTCGACCGAGAAGTAATTTGGCAGTTGCTGCTTCAATACTACGGAATACCACAAACCTTTATCAGCCTCATTCAACAAGTATATGAAGACACATGCCACATGCCAAGTAATTCACAATGGGAAGCTCAGCTCAGTGATGCTTTTGAAGTGAAGTGAAGTGGAGACAGGAGTGAAACAAGGTTGCCTACTATCCCCCATGATATTCCTGATTGTGTTCGACTGGCCTGGACTGGATGATGCAGGAAAGAGAGGGTAGCGAGAAGAGGGGGATACGCTGGGTGAACTGTGGAAAAGAACCTAGAAGAGTTGGATTTCGCCAACGATGACTTGTGTCTGATTTCGCACAAACTGGAAGATGTACAGGCGAAAACTAACAAGTTGGCGGAAGAGGCAGGGCAGCGTAGGAAGACGGGACTTCAAGTGAATATAGAGAAGACAGAAGTGATGAAGATACCGCACCACCACCATCAACAACAACAACAAACTCCAATCACCGTCAACGGGAGAAACTTGAAGGAAGTAACCTCCTTCACTTATCTAGGAAGCACTGTTTCAACTACAGGCGGGACGGACGAGGACGTCAAAGTCAGAATCGGAAAGACAGCAAGACAGGCGTTCATTGGCCTGAAACCAGTGTGGAGATTGACTGCACTCACCATAAAGAGTGAACAAGATACGGATCTTCAACACCAACGTCAAGTCAGTGCTCCTATATGGCTCAGAGACTTGGCGCGTTACGAAAGGCATTTCCAATAAACTACACACATTCATCAACAACTGCCACCTACGCTGGCTCGCTACTGAAGATCAGATGGATTGCCAGAAAGAATAAGCAACAAGGAACTCAGGGAGCGAACCTCGTTCCAAGAACCTATCACGCAACAAATATGCAGGAGGAAGTGGAGATGGATTGGACATGCACTGAGAAGGCCGACGGAGGACATCACGCGTCAGGCCAGGTACTCGAGTGGAATCCCCATGGGAAGCGACGAGTTGGACGTCCGAGGGTGACATGGAGGAGGTCGTGCGAGGAGGAAATGAGAGGTTGTGGGCTGTCGTGGAACCAGGTTCAAAAGATCTCAGAGAACAGAGGTCACTGGAGACGTGCTACTGAAGCCCTATGTTCCACTAGGAACCCAAGGGACTAATAATAATAATATAATAATAATTAGCTAAAACGTTTTAATAACGATCATAACAATATTGAGATATAGAATACGAAAATTATGGGAAGTTCAGTTTTCTAGATATTGCCACACAAAGCAACGCAGATGGTCCATTCAACAAAAGAGCATGTATAATGGTATCTACCTGAATTGTAATTGTTTTTGTCCCATTAACTACAAACGAAGATTTAGTGAAACCCTGTTTCATAGAGTTAAAATAATATTTCCTAGTGTCAGAGCGGACGAAGAGTTGCGAACAGTTAAAAGATGCCTATGGGACAATGGATACCAGTAACGATTTATCAACAGATATCGAAGAAAGTTACAGTCAGTAAAATGCTTGTATTCATTCGGCTCAATTTCAAAGGGGATGACATTGTAGGAACCATTGACAGACGACTGAAAGCATCACTAGAACTAGAGATTGCTCTGCAGCCAGGTTAGTTCATGTTTACCAATTAATTTACTTTTTAGTCCAGTCAAAATTCAGATGGTATAATTCCAATGTTCAATCCAGGTACGTACATCAAATGACGTGTAGCTCCAGAGGCAGATACATTGCAAGAACAGAAGGGAGGTCGTACCTCACATCTCCTTAACATATTTTGAAGAGCTTATGACTGAGAAGAGGTAGCACTTTGAACAGTGCAATCAATCAGCATCTGATTGACACTGGGCATAGGGTCGACATCTTCAGTTCCTTCAAGATGATAAGCAAACAAACGAGCTCATTTCTTCTGACGTTTGCTGAGGTCATAGACATCAAACTACTCGAACCTGATTTATGTATTCAAAAAAAAGTTAGAGTCAACCTCCGTCTGCCTTGGTAACTCTTCTTCATTGTTATCTAATTACATCGTCCTTTATCTGATGTTTATCCCTTCAATCTTAGTTGCATCACCTTTTTTTCATTTCGAATGTTTTGCCTACCTGAATTTATCTCTTCATGGCATATGTACTTGAATGATGCTTAAATGTAAACGGGCACTAATAATTTTTTTTTCTTTGAAAATAATGTTTTTCAGTACCATCAAGGAAGAAATCATGAAGTAAACCGACCAGCTAAGTGGGTTCCAAAGAGGAAATATCAGATACAGAAAGTGTAATTGTTGTAAGTGAACAGATCAGTATACAGTAACATGATGTTTAGAACCGACAGTAACTGGATTAATATCTTAATGGGAATGTGAATAGTAACTGGATCAGAAGTATTTTTAGCTGGCGTAAATTCTTGTTAATGTTAAAACTGATTTCACAAATTCCCCTATTAACTCAACAACAAGCTCCAATCACCACGAACGGGAGAAACTTAATGGAAGTAGCCTCCTCCACCTATCTAGGTAGCACTGTCCCAACTACAGGTGGCAGTGGTGGCACAGACGAGGATATCAAAATCAGAATCGGAAAAGACAGCGAGACAGGCGTTCATTAGCCTGAAACCAGTGTGGAGATCGACTGCACTGTATTCAACATGTGGAACAACATCCAGATTTTCAACACCAACCTCAGTCAAGTCAGTGCTCCTGTATGGTTGAGAGACTTGGTGTGTTACGAAAGGGATTTCCAACAAACTACACACAGTCATCAACAACTGCCACCTACGTTGACTCGTTACTGAATATCAGATGGATTGCCAGAAATGATAAGCAACAAGGAACTCTGGCTGGCTTGAAAACAAACCAACCATGAACCCATTGCTCAACAAATATGGAGGAGAAGAGAGTGGAGATGGATTGGGATAGGCATACAGTGAGAAGGCCGACTGGGGACATCACGCGTCAGGCCAGGTCATCGAGTGGAAGTCAGATGGGAAGCGACGAGTTGGGCTTTTGAGGTGAGGGTGACATGGAGGAGATAGTGTGAGGAGGAAATGAGAGGTAGTGGGCTGTCGTGGAGCCAGGTTCGAAAGATTGCTGAGAAGAGAGTGTAATGATGACGTGTTACTGAATCGGTATGTCCCATTAGGAACCCAAGGGACTAATAATAATAATAATAATAATAATAATAATAATAATAATAATAATAATAAATATTTTAGCACGTCTGTGAATATATCGATTATCCTGATTAAACTTGCCAAACATTTGATAGTCATCTAGATGTGAATTATAGAATAAAAGAAGGCTTAAACACTATGCGGGGTTTAACAAAACCAGACCCAGAAGTGTGACTCAAAAGCTCCTTTGAGAATATCAGTAACCTAAATCAGTAAAGACAGAACATAACTGTACATACCTGTCTGTCAAGCCCGTTGAATAACAATATAGACAAGTGTAGAGAATGCAAGTTATAGTTCACCGGTATATGTGATAGTAAAACAAATAACTGAATAGTATCTGTGGTGCAGTCAATTCGACTAGTTGCAGGGATGTTTAGTAGACTCCCTGGACGAAAGGGAAACCACTGTAGTTTTGACCTTTTCTAACCTTTCTGAATGACCTACCAAATAACAAACTTTATACCTTCAGTACAGAATAATAGATAGAACCATCTTTAGGATAGCTTGAGATGAAACTTGCAGAATTCAGTTTGTCTCATCATAATTTTCTATTCACGCTGCCTGACATCCATTGAAATTTCGCCTTCAGTAAGCATCCCTTAAAATTAGGTGGATTTTCATCCTTAATCAAGTTGTCATAAAGTTTTCCCCAGTGACTATTACAGATTATCATATTACTGTAAATAACGATCACGTGAATTCCACACCATTCGTCCGAACAGCAGGCAGCATAAAGAATGCTGTTCAAGACGTCTCGTAGAGTGTCTCATGAAACATAATATAACTCCAGTGGATGGTGACTGACAGGATAATAATAAATACATGAAACGATAATAACACGATGCTAAACTTAGAGTGGATACGAACACGACTGTTCTTCCTCAGACATGATACTTTAATGAGCCGAGAAAATCAGAAGACAAATGCTGGCCAGTGACTGTAAGGAAGACAACTTTATTTAACCAAAAACTGTATCAGTTATACACAGTTTTCCTTCAAAAGTGAAGCCACAAGGTCACAAGTTGGGCGCTTATCCTCACTGGTTGGCTGAAGGACAGAATTATTCAACAAGATTTTTCCTCCTGTAGTATTACGAAACCAAGGTTGAAATCCAAAACGCTTACCTTGGCGGCTGATGACTTTGGCTACTACCTATCAAACCAGGTGAAAGAGAATCGATTTGCGAGTACTAAAATTCAGCACTAAACAGAAGTTAATCCACAATACCACCTACTTTACGTTTTTATTTTCTCAGGGAAACAGTTGGAATAATCATTTTCCATCAACTACCTAACATTAATCAAAGTGCTTGATGATGCTGAGTTTCCCAGCCTTGTGACCATATTACAAATGATTGGAAGGACTCGGCCGATACTTTGGACTATACGGTATGAAACTGGTCATTGTCGATTAATCAATCAGTCCTATAGGAGGCCAATCTCACCCTGAATAACTCAGTTGTATGTATGATGTTTGACGATAGCACCAAGTGACGCGGATTCGAACCTCTCAAAGGATATTGATTCTCTCGAGGTTGCAATCACGCCTAGCTGACGAGTGCCAACAAGAACCAAGGCTAGATTAAGTAGAGTTTGATGCCAATTACCAAATGTTCACATTTTTTAAACATAAAGACAAAATGTAAATTCCCTAATTGTTGGGACGGAATTAGACACTGAGACTAAACTACTTATCAGTCTGTTATTTCGTATTCTGTTTTCTTATGAACACTTAATATGAGAAGAGAATTTCAGCACTGTGATACAGTATAATTCCATTTTAGTACTTTTATTTTGTACGTACCATAAAGTGAAGCAGTAGGATTTACTGATGATGTTTCTAGTGGAATCCATTCGTTATAATCACTAGACAATAAAACTAGCTTGCTGTAGTAAGACCGAGATTATCTGAGAAATGTGATACGTTTGAGCAATAATACTCCTTTACAACATTTCCAATAGTGCTATGATAAGAATCTTAGTTACATAAAAAGTATTAATCAAGCCGAAACTTTACATTGTTAGTTAAAATATTGGAAAGAGATAACCTACCATAGTAATGATGCTCAGTGGCTAGCAGTGGAATCCAGGATATAAATTTCGTCCTACTTGGGACTCGTCAGCTGGATTTACTTGCCTTCCACTGAGTGATGTCGTTCCCACCGAGATTCGAACCCGGCTCCGATCGGTTCAAACGCCACAGCACTATGCACTGGACGACGATGGTTTAGTACGATCAACAATACTAAAACCATACCCGTCGCACAAGAAGTGGCCTTCGTGACTCGGTGGTGCGGTGGATAACGCCCTGACGTTTAAAGCGATCGATTCCGAGTTCGAATCCCGGTGGGAACGACATCAGTCACTGGGACGCAAATGCATACAGCTGACGAGTCCCAAATGGGATAAAATACGCATCCTGGTTTCCACTGCTAGCCACTATCCATCATTACTATAATTAGAACATAGGTCATTTCGAGGCATCCGTACAAGATCCCATATGCCAATAGAGACCTATCAATTCGGTCCAATCAACAACGGTATAATAAAATCAACAATACTAAAAATATTGATTGTCGCAAAATTTGATAAGTGCATTCTGTCCTAACACTTTTCTCCCCACATAAGATGCATGCTAGGTAAGGTACAGTCGAATTCTTGTACTTAGCTGTACGAGCATACAGTCTTATGTAGTTTCTTCTTGTCATCTCTGAGAGGAGATACAACGAGAGAGCTGTGAATGAAATGGATGTTCAGTGTCAGTTAAAACTACTCTAGTTAGTTACTTGCTAGAATTTAAATGTCTGCCAACTACAGTGTTAATCAGTCAAGCCAGAGGCAAAGCATACCCTGCTAATGGCTTTCAAAGCCCTAGGAAATATAACATAGTCTTCTTTTAGTAGACCAGGAAAGATCAATGGGGAACAATAGAGAAGAATCGATAAAATCCAGGAATTAATAAATTGTAAAAGTTGAGGTTATACCAAAGAGTCTCAATTTTTTTATGCAATACGTTAAACGAAAGATTTTTTGCAAGTCAACAAGATATGCGACGATCAACAAGGATCAGAAGTAAATCTGAATCCATGATAGTTAATACTTGATTTACTTTCTGCAGAAAAACCGTCAAATGCAACAGGTGTCATGGAACTCATTCAGCTAGTACAAGTCTTGTTTACTCCTATGGCTAAAATAAAGGGTCTGAGATTTAATAGGGTTCGGTTTTAACATTTCTAATAATCTGATCACACATTTACTTATCAAGGGATTTTATATGAAAGGCGAGAAAAGAGTGGAGTAAGGCAAATAAACTAGGATACTACAAATTTTGGAAAATATACGGTTAATAAGGGAGAATAATACATTTTCACATCTCTCTTGGTATTAATATGAGATAGTGATTACAGAGAAAGGTATAAAGTAAGGACAGATTTGGGTCGAACACACAAGTAGGGGGTTTGAACTTTCATTTGACTGTTTTAATGAATGTAAGTATGCCGTCGTGACTACTCTTACTTAATGGTCTAAAGTCTGTTTCGGAGTCAATCCTATCACCTGTTTCTTTATGTGTTTACCTATAGATGATGACCCTTGTCAGTCCTCTGTTTTTGTCGGATTATTTGAAAGTAACTGTTTTTTCAACCAATTGGAGATATGCTCCATCACCCTCGACTTCATTGTTCGATTACTCCTGTCTATGTACGTGTCACTGCACATATTGTATATTTATTTATTCATTTATTCAATTGAACTTAGTAACGAAGATCAAGTTGATGTAAATGATTGAATAAAGAGATATGACGTAATCATCTACATAGCAATGAGCCCTACTTCATTTTCTCCATAATATTGAGCCTGCCTGTATAGTATGTGTTTTTAGTAACTGAATTATGCTCTTTTGATTCCGGCTTATTATGAAAGCTTGATGGAAACATCTTTTTATGAGTAGTTCGTGACCAGAAGATTGTATGATTTCCTTGGAATGATTACAAGCAATAAATTCACTTTGGAATGTCATCAGTAAACTACACTATTTCACTGTGGAATGGAATTATAGAATTAATACCCCGTACTTTGTTCTCTAGCATACACCTAAAATTTTAGAACTGATTGGATTGTTTATCCTCTCAATCGTGCACACTTTCTTCCCGTGTTCATTCATGAACAAACTGGGTGTACTGACCATCAGTGCGTAGATGGATACACACATGTAGACTATGCCTACTGGTCTTTCTTCTTGTATCTAACTTTGTGTTGGTCTAACTAGCACTTATCAAAAAATCCACTCACCAACTCCCTTCACTAACTAAAATAGTTCAAACTGGCATTGGCTGCATGCAGCAGTCGTAGACATACACAAACACACACATACATACACAGAAAGATAAACATGAAAAAGTTGTAGCTCATGTATTGATTTATTCGTTGGTATGATTGTCACAGAGAAAAGTGATCGAACCAGGTTATAAGAGATCCGTTTCATAAGATGTGAATATTGAATTTTAGTTTTCTGGCCTTTTTCGAAATGAATATACTTTTCGTTTCTGTGCTTAATTTACATATATCATCAAAAACTACTGGCAACCCTAAGGGCTTTGCTTCGAATACTACCCTGACCTTGGTTCTCGTTTCAGACCTCCAATCATCATTCAGTACATATAAAACTGTGGCTGTTTCAGGTCAACCGATTCGACCCAATGTAGCAATCAGAGATTACAAGTATCAAACAATAACTGATATCCGTTGCACAAGAGATTACTCTATGCCCCACTGGCCTAGTGGATAACACTTTAGCGTTTGGAGCGATGGGCGCTGGGTTAGATTCTCAGAGGGAATAGCATCGCTCACTAGAGTGGTGGTACATCCAGCTGACGAGTCCTAAATAGGACGGGACGCGCGTCCTGGATTCCACTGCTAATCACCAAGCCAGACACCAACCTCGTGAAAAAGAGTATACCTGAACTGAAAATTCAACTATATTACTATGTAGGTTTGATTAAATTGTCAGTCAATGTGACAAATATGTGTTTTTTATGTCATACATCATTTCGTTAATTCGCCTTAGATACCTACTATGTGAACACTACACAAAAGAGTTCACATACTTTTATAAAACTAACAAGTTTCCACAAGTTTTAGGTGAAGTAGTTGTGATGAATTCTAGGTAGTGTTCATTACGGACCGATATCGGCTCCAGAACCACCAAAACACTGAGAGTACTGGACATCTGTCCTACCTCAATATGAGATTCTTTGGAAGTATACACCCAAGACCCCACCAGGCAATGAGCCTAGAATCGTTAGCTCTCCAGTCCTGGGGTCAGTATCCTATTGTCCACAATTTCTTACTTCTATCAATTCGGGATAGAATGCTATGATCATCCAACGCCATCAGCGAGTAGTTTTCTTCGAAACAGACTTGTTAAACTCTACTGGTCATGACTTCTTAATGAAACTTCAAGAAATTCATCTCGAATGAGAATCGAAAAGAGAAGACGTGAAAATGACTTGGTAAAATCTTGAGATGACTTAGGACTTTAATTGTGAAGTAGTATTCTTCACGGACTGACATTAGTTGAGGAAACAGTGAAAACTCGTGAGTATTGGACAGCTGTTTCGTCCTAGTATGAGACTCTTCGGCAGTACGCACCCACAATCCGACTACAGATCGAACCCAGAACCTGTAGGTTTTCAGGTGAACTCGTTAACCGCTCGGCCACTGGGTAGGAACTCAACAGTCTACAATTTCCAACTTCGGTTAGCATCCGCTTCACTTCTGACTGCCGGTTGACCCCAAAGGTCACGGCTTCTCATTAGAACTTTAAGACATCCATTTGGAAGCATGCCACTAATGAGCACTACACAGTTATGTATTTTGAGATAGTACTCATCACGATCTGACATTATGATAAATCGCAAGAAAAGTTAACTTCTTTACAACATTTTCAAAAGTAATAATTATTACAAGTGATTTTTGTTAATAATTTCGGTAATACAGACAATAATGCATAAATTGTTAGAAGACTGAAATGGCCGTTTGCTTACAAAGTTTATGAGCACTCTCTAACGTAACAGCTTTCCTTTACAATAGATTTGGTACGCCCTGAAATGCCCTAGTGTGACGGATGGTGTGATCATCCCGATCATTCTTTCAAAATGCTCTCATTTGGCTAGGTATTGAAAGTCTCTGTCATGTAAGTTTTAATAACAACCTGCATATGGTAGGGAATGTTTTCACAAAAGTGAGATGAAAAGAGAGAATGTTCAGCACTATCACAGGACTGTTGTACATGTAGGGTATACCTAAGGGTGTTAGGAAACTCATATCGCAAAACAGTGGTGAATATGAGCGACAGCATTCAAGACGGTGGAACGACGAATGAACCCACCTTGGTCACTAGCAACCAAATTATATCAAAGACTTGTGGACTGATTTTTTAAGACCACCACTTGCTTCATCTGGGTATCCAAGTACCATCATGGCTCATATAAGAATTATGAGTCAACATTACCAGGGAAGCACATAAAGTGCCAACCAAATCTTCCCTTAATGAACTTTATACTTCATCATTTCATTTATCATCATACCGTCGCTACTTTCATGTTTGAATTACATTGTCTCTGCATAATTATTTTCAACTCAACGTTATACATATTTCTTTCTCACTCGGCTATATGTGCCAGTGACTAAAATTCTGGTCTGTCTGCATCGTCTTGAGTTGTAAAACAACTGCTTCCAGAAAACTGTCCTTAATTACTGTGGCTGGCTGAACTATTCCGTAACCGCACTTATCGTTTAAGCTGGTCATTTTCAACGTTCTAACCTTAACACAAATACGACAACAGACAGATTTAGCGAGGAAACTAGAAATCCTCGCTGTTGATGTATGCTCTATCTTAAAGACTCGTGTTCAAGATCCTACTGAGGCGTTTTGAATAGCTTTTCTACCTACCAGCTCAAAAGTGCATTGAGAGTGCGCTCATCTGACTGCTGGCTTTATTGGCGTTGGTGTCACAGTAAGTCTCAGAACCAAAGCTATACCAGTCGACTAGACCACTACCAGCAGTCGTCTGTTTACTGACAGGCTAGGAGGTTTAATCGAGGTGAGAAGAAACTAGAAAGGGAAGCAATTTCTCTTCGCCACCTCTGCCTTTGCCCCCACTGACTTCAGCCCAGATACAGTTAAGGATGAGTTCTATCACCAGCTAAGTGATATTTCCTTCCAGACACTCTGGACAAATATTGCAGTACTAGCTGGGGGCTTGAATGCACAGAACGATCATCTAGGCACGGAAAAGGGTCATTTAGGTGGCCGATAGGGATTAGGTTGTTATAGATTAAATGATGGGAAACTTCTTCCACTTATTTGTACAGATTATAACCTGTTCCTAGACAGTACCAACCTCTGACACAGATATTGTCAACTTCCTATTTGACTTTGCTCTTCTATCATTCAAACTCGAACTGAAATACATCATATTCCAAACACCTATCGATGGTGTGAATTCAGGACTTTACTATCGCTGGAGAGCCTGTTTGACTCTGATGACAATGTTATGTGTGTTAATTCCATCTTGCTTTTCGGTGGTTATCAAAATCGTCTCCCGAAGTGCGTCGACGTAAAAATAGTTATATCTAGTAAAGCAACCAAATACCTACAGACCTAGATTTAAGGTTACCCATCAAGCCTCTAGAAGGTATAGATAGTAGATAAACGTAGGCTCCACTTATAAGACAAGATAGGAGTGGCGAGCAAAACCATTTTTGGCTTTGAAGAACACCTCACCATTAAGTCTTGCTTTTGTGTAAGCTCCTTGCAACATTCTGACATTCGTCGCTGTATCTCAGTAGCCACTGTGAACACTGGTGTGCGCGGTAGGTTAGACAGTATTTGCACAAGGACCACGAGACCAGGTGACTAAGACTTGTAAGTGGGATGAAGGCATCAGCTCATCTGGCAATATTCGGAAGCTGCCTCAACTCATCCCAGCCACCGGAAATAGGAAGCTTGGTGTCAGTGAGATGGACTTTGAGGCAGAAGATACGTCTATAACGAACTTTCACAGACGCCTGTAGCACTTCAGAAGGCAGTTTGGCTGGCCTACTATCCTAGTAATATCAACCTAAGTGTCTTGTGCTATATGGTCAGTTAATACTTACCCACCTAACGAAGCGGAGATCTGTAAGGAATTCCAAGTTCGAAAGCTCTTTTAGGCATTCAACCCAGACAACCTATTCTAGCTCTTTCTAAAGATGGGAATCGAACCGTAATAAGAGAGTAGACTAGAGTGCCTGAGAAGGTATAGCAGGCTGACAGTGTTTCATCACTCTAAAATGAAATCACTATTGTACCTACATTTAAGACTAGGTCTGCATAATATCTGTCATTATCATACGGATACCTACTGCCTACTGCCAGCAGCGTCCGAAATATTAGTCTACTATCATAATATACAAGCTTTACAAAAAGAGTACTAAAATGATACTCGAGGATCCGGGAATGTTTCATCTAGGTCATAGATGCTCTAGTCATGTGTTTACCCTTTCTCTGCCGTCCGGATACTACCAAGTATATTGCAGGCCAACATCGATATATTCCTCAGTACTGAGGATGCCTCCGGATTTTGAATGTGGCTGCACTCTGGAATTGTCTGTTTGAGAGAGGCACCCCTCAGATTGCCTTTTATTTCAATATCTCAAGCTGAATGAAGGCTTGCAGCCATTGTCCGAAATCAGTAGTATAATTAGATATGACTGCTCACTTTCATGATTTCTCTTTATCTTAGACACTTGAAAAGTTTGTGTACCTAAGAAGTTGGTTGAGTGCTGGTGGCGGTGTGACTGGCGAGATTTTCAGCTATATATCGAAAGCCACTCACCTATCTACGTCAGCTGTGTTTTAAAATGTCGGATTAACAACGCGTTAGTTCGAGCAGTTCAATTATGCATCGTGAAACCTGGTCTCTCCAAGTTCAGAATATCCGACAATTCTAGTTTTTCGATCAATACTGTCTATCTACCACTGCTGCCGTCCAGTAAAAACAAGATGTAAGTAATTCTAAAGTGAGGCATTGTGTATTTGGGCGCGATTGAGATAGTCATTCACTGGGTGCAGTCATCTTGAAACTCCAGTCTTATTCCCTTGAACATGTGTTATGCGTTTCGTCACAGTGGCTCCCATACTCCCCACTGTTTGATTGCTCTATGATCAGTTGTGAGAAACCTAAAGGTAGCTAGTACATGATGCAGTACTGTGGGATGAATTACAACTGGGTTGCGTTGGCATCTATAGGCGCTTCAAAACTCTTTGGATGAAGTTCACTCTGTAGCACTCATGTACTTTCTACCACTTAATAGCAAAACAAATGTGACTAGTGCTTCCTGAGTGGATGTCTGAGACTTTTCTAGATCTACTATTACTTCTGTCTTCTCTACCTCTTCTCCGTCTAAACTTCTGAGGATAATTCCTACCATGCAGGTATTTTTTAACGGCAACTAATTCTTCCGGTACGACTGAACAGTGCTCCAGTTCAACATAACCTTAATAATGTTTGCATTTTAATGTGCTGGTTACAAACAGCTGAGGAGGGCATGAGAAATAAAAATCAACTCATGTTATTTTGCAAAATGTGCTATCTTCACGTTCTTCAAGTTCCCCCAATGAGAAGAACTATTTGAATTTCTTCCACTCTCTTAGTAATAAATGTTCAATTTTCAACCTAATTCCTACCAAAAGCCTCTAAACTATATTTATGCGCCGAATCATCTTTAAAAAATCAGTTTCAAAAGCTATTAAGATGAATCCATTCCAACAGTTACCTTGACAGCACAACAGAAGCACTTTGAATTTCCTGTACCTTTATAACACTCACATCTCCCTTTCACTTTGCTTAAGGTCTGAATATCATTGGTATGAACACTACGATATAGAATGGCTCAATGGTAACGTCGGTAACTAGAACATTGAGTGAAGTAGATTGAAGTCTTAGAGGGGAAACAAGTTCCCATAAGGCTGGAGATCAACACTCTCAACGAGTATCAATAACAAAGACATCCAGATGGTTGCATCCAGCCAAGTTAAAATATATTATTACTCATCTATTGCTTTACACTAACCTCCCCTGGTCAACTAGTTCACTAGTTACTAGCCGGTCATAAACCCGCCTAAACAGGCAACGTTGGGCAAACGGCTACCAACCATACCTCCTAAAACAAATCTAACTGCTAAACAAACTTCAAAGCACAAACAAAATATAAAAAATAATAAAAAAATTATTCCTCACTGGAATCGGAGAGGCGAAATGACGCCAACTGGTGAAAGCCTGACTCCAGGAAGCCAATTGGCATGGCCGATGTGTCTTCTCTTCCTCCATGAAAGCGAAAGTAAACGTGGATACATGGAATGTCCACACCATGTTTGAACCCAACTGGTAGGGCAGCCCAGATTGCAAACGAGATGAGAAGGTATCACATTGAAGTGATAGGAATTTGCGAAAGTAGATGGAATGGGAGTGGACTCTGGAAACTGTCAACTGGAGAGCAGTGTGAATAATCTACTCCGATATTGTCACCCAAACGACAACCACGAGCACAACACACTGAGTTTTGGAGTGGCTATCATGATGTCCTCCTGCAAACAGCATTCAAGGCTCTCTCTCATGCAGTGGGAACCAATCTCCTCCTGCTGCATCAGGATGATGACAGCAAGGTTCAACTCAAAAGGAGGCAAAGTCACAATCATACAATGCTACGTTATGCTATGCTATGCTATGCTACGCATCTACAAATTATGCAGAGCAAGAGAAGGAGGAGGAGGAATTCTACAGACAACTGCATTCAACACTGGACAAAACACCACCTCAGTTGGCGATATCAAAATTCTAATGGGTGGAGTGACATGAATGCCAAACTGCGAAGAGCAGACAACACAGGAAGAGAATTCATCCATCATGGGTCGAGAAGCAATAGGTGAGGTGATGAACGAGAATGGAGAATTGTTTGCAGAATTCTGTGCATTCAACGACTTGGTGATTGGAGTCAGACACTGTGCTCAAGCACAAGGATATCCAAAAAGCGAGCGACATCGATTTCATTTCACCAGACATCAGATGGACACACTACACTAAAAATCAGATCGACTTCATGTGAATGTGAATAAAGTGTAGACGCACGCAGTCAGTCTACTTGACACGAGGTGAAGAAGAGGAGCAGATGTGTGTTCAGACAACTCATTATCTAGTGCAAGGAACCTACCTGAAAAATCAAGTTGGAAGCATTCAATTCAAGGGAGCTGGTGATGATAGACCAGACAGAGTTCAAGTGGAACACCCAGAACAGAAACTGAACTGAAGGATGAAACTACAAAGGAAATCTTCACGACAGCCAGCCATCAAGACGAAATGGGAGATATTGAAGAACATCTGTGAAGAAACCTGTGTGTGAGAACACTGGAAGTGTTTGAAAGAGATGTGGGAAGAAACCTGCACAGTTGTATTAGGAAGGAAGGAAGAAGAGGGAAGGAGATAAGGAATGTATCTCGACGGAGAAATGTAATGTGATAGGGTGAGGGGAGGATGATGGTGAAGCAGAAGATAAAGGAGTGCAGTGCAAGGATGCACAACGAGAAAGGGGTCTGAGTACAATGTATGAAAGAGTAGACTGGACAAAGAAGTGAAGAAGAGAAGAGTGTGGTTGGAAAGACGAAAGACACTTCGACGACACACTGGGAAGTGAAGGAGAAGAGACAGGCTGTAGGTAGGAGGGAGGTAGTAGAGACCTCCCAACATTGTATGAAATAACCAGGTTAGTATCTGGGAAGGAAGAGAACAACACAGATGAAAGCAATAAGAGATGATGACGGGAATCTAATTACGAAGGAAGAGAAACAAAGGAAACAGTGAACTGATCACTTCAAGTAGATCTTGAATCGAACACCACTACCACCACCACCACCACAACGCTACACTACACATCATCATAGAACAGAGTATAGAATGGCAGTCCAGTCAACACTCTACCTCAACTTCATCGACTTTGAAGAGGCCAGCCTTCGACAGCGTCGACCGAGAAGTAATTTGGCAGTTGCTGCTTCAACACTACGGAATACTGCAAACATTTATCAGCCTCATTCAACAAGTATATGAAGACGCATGCCACATGCCAAGTAATTCACAATGGGAAGCTCAGCTCAATGATGCTTTTGAAGTGAAGTGAAGTGGAGACAGGAGTGAAACAAGGTTGCCTACTATCTCCCATGATATTCCTGATTGTGTTCGACTGGCCTGGACTGGATGATGCAAGAAAGAGGGGGGAGTGAGAAGAGAAGGATACGCTGGGTGGAGTGCGGAAAAGAACCTAGAAGAGTTGGATTTCGCCAACGATGACTTGTGTCTGATGTCACACAAACGTGAAGATCTACAGGCGAAAACTAACAAGTTGGCGGGAGAGGCAGGGCAGGGCAGGGCAGAGCAAACGGGACTTCAAGTGAATATAGAGAAGACAGAGGTGATGAAGATACCACACCACCACCAACAACAAACTCCAGTCACCATCAACGGGAGAAACTTGAAGGAAATAACCTCCTTCACCTATCTAGGAAGCACTGTTCCAACTACAGGTGGCACAGACGAGGATGTCAAAGTCAGAATCGGAAAAGACAGCGAGACAGGCGTTCATTAGCCTGAAACCAGTATGGAGATCGACTGCACTGCATTCAACATGTGGAACAACATCCAGATTTTCAACACCAACCTCAGTCAAGTCAGTGCTCCTGTATGGTTGAGAGACTTGGTGTGTTACGAAAGGGATTTCCAACAAACTACACACAGTCATCAACAACTGCCACCTACGTTGACTCGTTACTGAATATCAGATGGATTGCCAGAAATGATAAGCAACAAGGAACTCTGGCTGGCTTGAAAACAAACCAACCAAGAACCCATTGCTCAACAAATATGGAGGAGAAGAGAGTGGAGATGGATTGGGATAGGCATACAGTGAGAAGGCCGACTGGGGCCATCAGGCGTCAGGCCAGGTTGTCGAGTGGAAGTCAGATGGGAAGCGATGAGTTGGGCTTTTGAGTTGAGGGTGACGTGGAGGAGATGGTGTGAGGATGAAATGAGAGGTAGTGGGCTTTTGTGGAGCCAGGTTGAATAGATTTCAGAAAACTGAGTACACTGGAGAGTCGGAAGAGCAAGACAGGTTTTCATTAGCCTGAAACCAGTGTGGAGATCTTCTGCACTCACCATAAAGAGTGAACAAGATACGGATCTTCAACACCAACGTCAAGTCAGTGCTCCTATATGGCTCAGAGACTTGGCGCGTCACGAAAGCGATTTCCAATAAACTACAGACATTCATCAACAACTGCTTACTCTGGCTCGCTACTGAAGATCAGATGGCCAGAAATAATAAGCAACAAGGAACTCTGGGAGCGAACCTCGTTCCAAGAACCTATCACGCAACAAATATGCAGGAGGAAGTGGAGATGGATTGGGCATGCACTGAGAAGGCCGACTGGGGACATCAGGCGTCAGGACAGGTACTCGAGTGGAATCCCCATGGGAAGTGACGAGTTGGACGTCCAATGGTGACATGGAGGAGGTCGTGCGAGGAGGAAATGAGAGGTTGTGGGCTGTCGTGGAACCAGGTTCAAAAGATCTCAGAAAACTGAGTACACTGGAGACGTGCTACTGAAGCCCTATGTTCCACTAGGAACCCAAGAGACATATAATAATAAATCTGAAGCAATTAGTGCCGAGCTTGAACCCTAGTGGGAACAACACTCACTGGAAGGCAGGTACATCCACCTTACGAGTCCGAAACAGGACGAAATGCATGTCCTGGATTCTCTTGCTGGCCACCATCCACCAGTAATATAAATGAATTAATATTTATTTTTAAAAGTGTTTTAACAAGTTGTTTACTTCCATGAGCTCAGTTCTTCTGTTTTCTTCATCCTAAATATGAAAAGAAAAACAAAGAAAATCGAACGGTTGTTCTGTATGCAACATTCAAATTATATCACGTTAGTGAACAAGAGACGCAGTCATTTCATTTCCCAAAGCTGACCGATCAGTCTGATAGGATTTAGAAAGACAACAGAATTCCAGAGATCTCTTTATTCATCTTACATTATGAACAGTTTTCAAATGAAGTATAATCGATTATGTATATAAACTATGATCAAGATTCGATCGTATAGCATGGCAATTATTAGGCTCTGAGTAAAAGGTTGACATTAGATATAGATTGTATATTTGTGTAAGTCACAATGGGTTTGAAATCAAATAATTTCGACGTTTCGCACGGAAGTCTGGTCCGAGCTTCTTCAAGGAAATAATCAAAATTAAAATATCAAGGATATATAAATGAATTCAAAAAAAACGTGTATTTAATCTCCTTATCCAATCCTCTTCGCATAGTCATCATCTTTCTAAATTATGATAACTAATCATTCAGTGTGAACTTGTCTGTCTTTTGTTGTATGGCGTATTTATGTTATAAGTACTCCAATTCATATTCGTCTTGATTGTAAATATCAGACAAAAAGGTAAATGTGAAAGTAAATGAGCATAAACTATGCTTAAAGTAGATCCCAATAATCTCAGCAGAGTTTAAGAAACTAGAAAACAAATCCACGATAGTGCTGAACTCCATAGAAATGGGACACAAAATTGACTTTTAAGGAACTGAGGTTCTACAAAAAGGCTTTAGGTCACACCAAGAAAGACTGACATCCGAAGCCCTACATATACGGGCGAATCTAGACAGTTTGAATAGACGAGATACAGTACCGTTAGCTGCCTTTTGGCAATTACTAATTAGTAAGCAGAAAGAGTAACTCAAGACATTTACCATAAATACTGGTCACAACTTCATTATTTCTATATCAATAACAAGACAACATGGACTACTTCGATTCATTATTGCTATCACCATTATCACCACCATCATTACCACTCATTTCCACTCTATTACAGTAAATCAATAAGAAGAAAATTCGCTAACACTATTCACCACGTTATTCCAACTGAAATTGTATACACATCCACCTAATCCTTTTCAATTTGTACTGATAAAAATAACCGAATGAATATAATGTCACCAGTGTCCGTTTTGTCTGAGATTCACAATAAAGACGAATGTGAATTGGAGTACATATATATATGCACATTATTATTATCATTAGTCCTTCGGGTTCCCAATGAAACATACCGATTCAGTAGCACGTCGCCATTACACTCTCTTCTCAACAATCTTTCGAACCTGGCTCCACGACAGCCCAATACCTCTCATTTCATCCTCACACCATCTCCTCCATATCACCCTCACCTCAAAAGCCCAACTCGTCGCTTCCCATCTGACTTCCACTCGACAACCTGGCCTGACGCCTGATGGCCCCAGTCGGCCTTCTCACTGTATGCCTATCCCAATCCATCTCCACTCTCTTCTCCTCCATATTTGTTGAGCAATGGGTTCTTGGTTGGTTTGTTTTCAAGCCAGCCAGAGTTCCTTGTTGCTTATCATTTCTGGCAATCCATCTGATATTCAGTAACGAGTCAACGTAGGTGGCAGTTGTTGATGACTGTGTGTAGTTTGTTGGAAATCCCTTTCGTAACACACCAAGTCTCTCAACCATACAGGAGCACTGACTTGACTGAGGTTGGTGTTGAAAATCTGGATGTTGTTCCACATGTTGAATACAGTGCAGTCAATCTCCACACTGGTTTCAGGCTAATGAACGCCTGTCTCGCTGTCTTTTCCGATTCTGATTTTGATATCCTCGTCTGTGCCACCACTGCCACCTGTAGTTGGAGCAGTGCTTCCTAGATAGGTGAAGGAGGTTACTTCCTTTAAGTTTCCCCAGTATTTGGAGATTGAAGCTTGTTGTTCCAGTGGTTGTTGTTGTTGTTGCTGTTGGTGGGGTATCTTCATCACCTCTGTCTTCTCTATATTCACTTCAAGTTCCGTCCTCCTACGCTGCCCTGCCTCTTCCGCCAACTTGTTAGTTTTCGCCTGTAGATCTTCACGTTTGTGTGACATCAGACACAAGTCATCGTTGGCGAAATCCAACTCTTCTAGGTTCTTTTCCGCACTCCACCCAGCGTATCCTCCTCTTCTCGCTCCTCACTGTTTGCTGCATGATCCAGTCGACCACAATCAGGAATATCATGGGAGATAGTAGGCAACCTTGTTTCACTCCTGTCTCCACTTCACTTCACTTCAAAAGCATCATTGAGCTGAGCTTCCCATTGTGAATTACTTGGCATGTGGCATGCGTCTTCATATACTTGTTGAATGAGGCTGATAAAGGTTTGCGGTACTCCGTAGTAATGAAGCAGTTTGCAAATTACTTCTCGGTCGACGCTGTCGAAGGCCGGCCTTCTCAAAGTCGATGAAGTTGAGGTAGAGAGTTGACTGGACTTCCATTCTTTACTCTGTTCTATGATGATGTGTAGTGTAGCGTTGCAATTTGGTCGGCACATGATTTGTATTTCCTGAATCCAGCCAGCCAGCCAGCCAGCCTGTTCCCCTCGTAGTTTTGAATCCAGTGCATCCTTTGGCCTCTCCAGGATGATGCGGCTTAATATTTTACTTGCTCTGGGTGAACAGGAGAGTGATTCCGTGCCAGTTCTTGCAAACACTCAGGTCTTCCTTCTTCGGCAGTTTGACAAGGTAACCCTTCTTCCAATCAGTGGATAAGTACCTTCCCTTCCTTCCCTCCACACCTTCTGCAATAGTGGTGTGGTGTGAGCATGTTAGCTGTTGCCTCTGCGTCTGTTCTCAGTGCTTCTGGTGGAATTCCATCTGGTCCTGCTGCTTTCCCGCATTTCACTAGCTTTATGGCATTCAGGACTTCCACCTCTGTTGGATGATTTGTGTTCACTTGTAGTTCTGTGAGTGAGATGCAGGTGGTATTTTTGGACGAAGTGCAGGTGGTGGTCGATTGAAGAGCTTCTTGAAGTGGTCAGCCCATTGTTTCCTTTGTTTCTCTTCCTTCGTAATTAGATTCCCGTCATCATCTCTTATTGCTTTCATCTGTGTTGTTCTCTTCCTTCCCAGATACTAACCTGGTTATTTCATACAATGTTGGGAGGTCTCTACTACCTCCCTCCTACCTACAGCCTGTCTCTTCTCCTTCACTTCCCAGTGTGTCGTCGAAGTGTCTTTCGTCTTTCCAACCACACTCTTCTCTTCTTCACTTCTTTGTCCAGTCTACTCTTTCATACATTGTACTCAGACCCCTTTCTCGTTGTGCATCCTTGCACTGCACTCCTTTATCTTCTGCTTCACCATCATCCTCCCCTCACCCTATCACATTACATTTCTCCGTCGAGATACATTCCTTATCTCCTTCCCTCTTCTTCCTTCCTTCCTAATACAACTGTGCAGGTTTCTTCCCACATCTCTTTCAAACACTTCCAGTGTTCTCACACACAGGTTTCTTCACAGATGTTCTTCAATATCTCCCATTTCGTCTTGATGGCTGGCTGTCGTGAAGATTTCCTTTGTAGTTTCATCCTTCAGTTCAGTTTCTGTTCTGGGTGTTCCACTTGAACTCTGTCTGGTCTATCATCACCAGCTCCCTTGAATTGAATGCTTCCAACTTGATTTTTCAGGTAGGTTCCTTGCACTAGATAATGAGTTGTCTGAACACACATCTGCTCCTCTTCTTCACCTCGTGTCAAGTAGACTGACTGCGTGCGTCTACACTTTATTCACATTCACATGAAGTCGATCTGATTTTTAGTGTAGTGTGTCCATCTGATGTCTGGTGAAATGAAATCGATGTCGCTCGCTTTTTGGATATCCTTGTGCTTGAGCACAGTGTCTGACTCCAATCACCAAGTCGTTGAATGCACAGAATTCTGCAAACAATTCTCCATTCTCGTTCATCACCTCACCTATTGCTTCTCGACCCATGATGGATGAATTCTCTTCCTGTGTTGTCTGCTCTTCGCAGTTTGGCATTCATGTCACTCCACCCATTAGAATTTTGATATCGCCAACTGAGGTGGTGTTTTGTCCAGTGTTGAATGCAGTTGTCTGTAGAATTCCTCCTCCTCCTTCTCTTGCTCTGCATAATTTGTAGATGCGTAGCATAGCATAGCATAGCATAACGTAGCATTGTATGATTGTGACTTTGCCTCCTTTTGAGTTGAACCTTGCTGTCATCATCCTGATGCAGCAGGAGGAGATTGGTTCCCACTGCATGAGAGAGAGCCTTGAATGCTGTTTGCAGGAGGACATCATGATAGCCACTCCAAAACTCAGTGTGTTGTGCTCGTGGTTGTCGTTTGGGTGACAATATCGGAGTAGATTATTCACACTGCTCTCCAGTTGACAGTTTCCAGAGTCCACTCCCATTCCATCTACTTTCGCAAATTCCTATCACTTCAATGTGATACCTTCTCATCTCGTTTGCAATCTGGGCTGCCCTACCAGTTGGGTTCAAACATGGTGTGGACATTCCATGTATCCACGTTTACTTTCGCTTTCATGGAGGAAGAGAAGACACATCGGCCATGCCAATTGGCTTCCTGGAGTCAGGCTTTCACCAGTTGGCGTCATTTCGCCTCTCCGATTCCAGTGAGGAATAATTTTTTTATTATTTTTTATATTTTGTTTGTGCTTTGAAGTTTGTTTAGCAGTTAGATTTGTTTTAGGAGGTATGGTTGGTAGCCGTTTGCCCAACGTTGCCTGTTTAGGCGGGTTTATGACCGGCTAGTAACTAGTGAACTAGTTAACCAGACGAGGTTAAACATACACATATAACACATATACACACATGCTATACAACAAAAGACATACAATTTCACACTGAATGATTAGTTGTCATAATTTAGAAAGATGATGACTATACGAAGAGTATTGAACAAGGAGATTTCATTACAAGTAACAACAGTACAACTATACCCGTCGCACAAGAAATGACTATCGTCGCTCGGCTGTGTAATGTATAACGCTCTCACGTATGGTGCGATCGCTCCCTAGTCCGAGTCCCTGTGGGGACAACACTGTCTGACGGACAGGCACATCCAGCTGACGAGCCCCAAATAGGATGAAGTGCGCATTCTGGATTCCACTGCTAGCCACTGCCCATCATTTACATATCCTTGATATCTTAATTTTGATTATTCGGCTGAAGAAGCTCGGACCAGACTTCCGTGCGAAACGTCGAAATTATTTGATTTCAAACCCGCTATGATTTACACGAATATACAATCTTTATCTAATGGATTAATTTTCGAAAGTGGGAACATAAGTGAAAACAACTGGGAATGTAAAGAAATTTTTTTTCGAATATATGAAACTGTAATGCATTTCACTTTCTTCTCATCACTTATTTTCACCTTTTTTTCAGTTTTGCAAATTGATATACAAATTTCATGGTTCATTTATTATTATGTTATTTATATTTCCTAATGAATGTAAAACAAAATAAATTAGTTTCAATTGACGTTTCACTATTGAATGCTTCTAATAGCTTTATCGAAGTTATCTTAAACCGGAATCTACAATATCAAAAGTTGGCTAGTGTTCTTCTGCATGAATGATTCTGCGTCATCAGAATTAGAGATGACATCCATATGTAGTGTGTTGTATGTATGAGGAGTGTATAAATTACAGATTGAGATCTGTATATACACATGTGTTGATAGTTCTTATCGTATGCATGTTGGTTATATCAGTATATCGAGGTCGGGTGAGACCAAGCCAAACTATGTTTTAACTCCCTCCTTCATTCCTACTTAGACAATTTTGATTCCACTTGATGTAAAGAGATTATGCAATGAGATGTTTTTTATAACTTCCAAAGCCTTTATAAATAATTTCAATATTATCAAAATTGACACTGTGACCTGAAATCATAGTGTGTACAGCTACGACTGATGTGTTCTCAAGTTTTTTTCAGCTTCACTGGATTCCTAAGGAGTTAGGCAGAAGCTCATCGGTGTTGATTTTTCCTAATTTTGATCTTACATGAAGTTTATCCTATGTACATTGAATCACAGTCTGAGCATTTCATTTTATAAACACGATTAGATTATAAATCTAGAGGGATCTCGTCCTTCAAATGAACTAAGGTGCTCTGTAATGTGTTTGATGCTCTATAAAACACTCTGATGATATTGTATTTGTTGAGCACTCTCCTAATTTCATCCGATGTTTATGATCTGTAACGGAATAATTATTGTTGAGGTTCATGAGTTAGGAGCAAATTTACGATCTAATTTAATTTTATTTTCTACTTCGTGAATGGATTCCATCAGATAATTATTCATTTTAAGTACCTTGTTCACATACTTTAATTCTTCAACTAATTCATTTTCATCCTTTACCAGAGTGTGTACTCTCCTTAGAAGATCAGAGGCAACAGGAACTGTCACACCAAACGGATGTGATGAGTCGAAATGTAAACATTTGTGGGAATGCTTTACTTTCCTGAAAATTTATTGTTATTTGTTATTTGTCCCTTGGGTTCCTAATGGGACATACCGATTCAGTAACACGTCATCATTACACTCTCTTCTCAACAATCTTTCGAACCTGGCTCCACGACAGCCCAATACCTCTCATTTCATCCTCACACCATCTCCTCCATATCACCCTCACCTCAAAAGCCCAACTCGTCGCTTCCCATCTGACTTCCACTCGACAACCTGGCCTGACGCCTGATGGCCCCAGTCGGCCTTCTCACTGTATGCCTATCCCAATCCATCTCCACTCTCTTCTCCTCCATATTTGTTGAGCAATGGGTTCTTGGTTGGTTTGTTTTCAAGCCAGCCAGAGTTCCTTGTTGCTTATCATTTCTGGCAATCCATCTGATATTCAGTAACGAGTCAACGTAGGTGGCAGTTGTTGATGACTGTGTGTAGTTTGTTGGAAATCCCTTTCGTAACACACCAAGTCTCTCAACCATACAGGAGCACTGACTTGACTGAGGTTGGTGTTGAAAATCTGGATGTTGTTCCACATGTTGAATACAGTGCAGTCAATCTCCACACTGGTTTCAGGCTAATGAACGCCTGTCTCGCTGTCTTTTCCGATTCTGATTTTGATATCCTCGTCTGTGCCACCACTGCCACCTGTAGTTGGAGCAGTGCTTCCTAGATAGGTGAAGGAGGTTACTTCCTTTAAGTTTCTCCTGAAAATAGTAATGCCTAAATGTCTATTACCTTTCCACTTAACAATACAATCAAGGAAAGGCAGTTCTGCTTTATCCGTTTTTTTTCCTGAGCTGAACTTGAAACTGGTAGATCTAGAGTTCAGTCGATCGAAGAATGTTTGATACAGGTCACGTTTTAAAAATAAGAATGAGTCATCAGCATATCTTAGCTAATTTTTCAGCTTTGGTAAGTGAGTAAATACACCTTCTTCGAATTTACTCATAAATAAGATAGCTACCATGGGTGAAGCTGGTGAATCCATAGTAACACCGTTAGTTTACCTGTATAGTTTCCCTTTAAATGTTAAATAAGTAGTCTCTCTCCCTCTCATGGTTCGTTTTCAAATTCCTTATAACTGGATAGTTTTTTAACTACCCAACTGTCGTGTCAACAAGGTTTCTGCTGGGAACTATTCAGCCCAGAAAACAGTGTGATATCTGACAAAAAAATTTCGTGCACTAGAGAGATATACTATTGAACAAATTGAGTAGTTACAGATCATTCAGGTTAATCTGGAAATATCACCAGCCAGCTAGATCAGTGTGGTCTAAGGAAAATTCCATGCAAGTGAGGTAACTAAATTCAATGCTCTTTCAACTGAGCACGGGGCAGGAAACCCGATGATCGCCGGTTCAAACTCTCTCGCACTTCAAATTTTTGTTCCACCTACAATCATCACGCAGTATCAATACTAGTCTCCTAAACCACAAACATCTCAGATGGTCGGAACGAAAATCAGTAATTGGGTATTCTTCCTATCCAGGTTACACAGATGAAGTCTATACTAAGTAGAGCACAGATAACACCAGTATGATTACTGACAAAACCTTATTATAACGAAACTAAATGTCTATGAAAACTCTGCATGCTTTCTTTACAGACCAATTCATAGTTTCCGAACTCATTTGTGTGCAATGACTCGATTTATCAAAGTAGAACAAGATACCAATGTGTCACAAAAGTTATCTAAGTCACTGTGGTATCTAGATATGTTGAAATAGCAAGCCTAAACCGAAACACACCATTTAATTAAAAACTTGGTTGATATGCTTTCCATAACTTAAAAATCTAAACAACTTAAAGACGATATGTAAGTGGTATTCAGTAACCTCGCCTGGTTAACTAGTTAACTAGTTACTAGCCGGTCCTAAGCCCGGGTAAAGAGGGAAGGTTGGGCATAGGGCTAGCAACCCTACCCCGTAAAACAAATCTAACCGCTAAAGAAACTTCAAAGCACAAACAAAATATAAAAAATGAAAACAAACTTATTCCCCGCTGGAATCGGAGAGGCGAAATGACGCCAGTTGGTGAAAGCCTTCGGGAAGCCAATTGGCCGATGTGTCTTCTCTCGATGAAAGCGAAAGTAAACGTGGGGACATGGAATGTCCGCACGATGTTTGAACCCAGTAAGGCAGCCCAGATTGCAAGGGAGATGAGAAGGTATAACATCGAAGTGCTTGGGATTTGCGAAAGCAGATGGAATGGGAGTGGACTCTCCAAACTGTCAACTGGAGAATCAATAATCTACTCCGGTCACCCAGACGCCAACCACGAGCACACTGAGGGAGTGGCTATCATGATGTCCTCAAGAGCATCGAAGGCTCTCATGCAGTGGGAACCAATCTCCTCCAGGATCATGACAGCAAGATTCAACTCAAAAGGAAGAAAGGTCACAATCATACAATGTTATGCACCTACAAATAATGCAGAGCAAGAGAAAAAGGAGGATTTCTACAGACAACTTCAATCAACACTGGACAAGACGTCAGTTGGCGATATCAAAATTCTGATGGGCGACATGAATGCCAAACTGGGAGGGGACAACACGGGAAGAGAACTAACCATGGGTCGAGAGGCACTAGGTGAAATGAATGAGAATGGAGAATTGTTTGCAGAATTCTGCGCATTCAACGATTTGGTGATTGGAGGCAGTGTGTTCAGGCACAAAGATATCCACAAAGCGACATGGATTTCACCAGATGGACACACTAAAAATCAAATCGACTTTATCTCAATCTCAAGAAAATGGAGACGCAGTCTACTTAACACAAGGTCAAGAAGAGGAGCAGATGTAGGTTCAGACCACTATCTAGTGCAAGGAACCTTCCAAATCAAGTTAAAAGCCTTCAAGGAAGCTGGTGATAGACCTCAATTCAAGTACAACACTCGGAAACTGAAGGATGAAACTACAAAGGAGATCTTCACTTCAGCCATCAAGACAAAATGGGAGACATCGAGGGACATCCCTGAAGAAACCTGTGTGGAAGAACACTGGAAGTCTTTGAAAGCTATGTGGAAAGAAACCTGCACAACAGTATTAGGAAGGAAGAAGAAAGAAGACAAGGAATGGATCTCGACGGATACCTGGAAGCTGATAGAGGAGAGGAGGATGGTGAAGCAGAAGATAAACCAGTGCAAGGATGCTCAACGACAAGAGGAACTGAGCACAATGTATAAAACACTGGACAAAGAAGTGAAGAAGAGTGCACGCAACGACAAAAGACACTTCTACGAAACACTGGCAAGTGAAGCAGAACAGGCTGCAGGTAAGAGAGACCTGACGACATTGTATCAAATAACCAGGTTGCTGTCAGGGAAGAGACCAACACAGATGAAACCAATAAAAGATGAAGAAGGAAATTTAATTACAAAAGAAGAGAAACAGAGGAAACGATGGGCCGACCACTTCAAGAAGCTCTTGAATCGACCACCACCTGCACTTCGTCCAGAAATACCACCTGCAGCCGCTGAACTACAAGTGAACATTAATCCCCCAACGAAAATGGAAGTCCTGAACGCCATAAAGCTACTGAAATGCGGGAAAGCAGCAGGACCAGATGGAATACCGCCAGAAGCACTGAGAACAGATGCAGAGACAACAGCGGACATGCTCACACCACTATTGCAGAAGGTGTGGAAGGAAGAGAAGGTACCTGGCTGATTGGAAGAAGGGTTACCTTGTCAAACTGCCGAAGAAGAGAGACCTCAGTGCTTGCAAGAACTGGCGCGGAATCACTCTCCTGTCCACCCCAAGTAAAATATTAAGCCGCATCATCCTGGAGAGGCTAAGGGATGCACTGGATTCAAAACTACGACCGGAACAGGCAGGCTTCAGGAAGTACAAATCATGTGCAGACCAAATTGCAACGCTTCGCATCATCATAGAACAGAGCATAGAATGGCAATCACCTCTCCACCTCAACTTCATCGACTTTGAGAAGGCCTTTGACAGCGTCGACCGAGAAGTAATTTGGAAACTGCTTCAATACTACGGAGTACCGCAAACCTTTATCCGCCTCATTCAACAACTATATGAAGATGCCACATGCCAAGTAATTCACAATGGGAAGCTCAGTGATGCTTTTGAAGTGAAGACAGGAGTGAAACAAGGTTGCCTACTATCCCCCATGATATTCCTTATTGTGGTGGACTGGATCATGCAGCAAACAGTAGGCAGCGAGAAGAGGGGGATACACTGGACGACGGAAAAGAACCTAGAAGACTTGGATTTCGCCGATGACTTGTGCCTAATGTCACATAAACTTGAAGATCTGCAGGCAAAAACTAACAAGTTGATAGAAGAGGCAGCTAAGACGGGACTTCAGGTGAATATAGAAAAGACAGAAGTGATGAAGATACCGCACCACCACCATCAACAACAACAACAAACTCCAATCACTGTCAACGGGAGAAACTTGAAGGAAGTAACCTCCTTCACTTATCTAGGAAGCACTGTTTCAACTACAGGCGGGACGGACGAGGACGTCAAAGTCAGAATCGGAAAAGCAAGACAGGCGTTCATTAGCCTGAAACCAGTGTGGAGATCTTCTGCACTCAGCATGCGGAACAAGATACGGATTTTCAACACCAACGTCAAGTCAGTGCTCTTGTATGGCTCAGAGACTTGGCGCGTCACGAAAGGTATTTCCAATAAACTACAGACATTCATCAACAACTGCTTACGCTCGCTGCTGAAGATCAGATGGCCAGAAAAAATAAGCAACAAGGAACTCTGGGAACGAACCAACCAAGAACCTATCACGCAACAAATATGCAGGAAGAAGTGGAGATGGATTGGCCATGCACTGAGAAGGCCGACTGAGGACATCACGCGTCAGGCCCTCGAGTGGAATCCCCATGGGAAGCGACGAGTTGGACGTCCGAGGGTGACATGGAGGAGGTCGTGCGAGGAGGAAATGAGAGGTTGTGGGCTGTCGTGGGACCAGGTTCAAAAGATCTCAGAGAACAGAGGTCACTGGAGGCGTGCTACTGAAGCCCTATGTTCCACTAGGAACCCAAGGGACTAATAATAATAATAATTGTGAAACTGTTAATATTACGAATCATCGCCTCATTATTTGAATGAGACATCAACCATAAGCCTAATGTCAATTGAATGTGGGAAAAAGTATAAGGGTTTACTATTCCAAATAATTTCAGTTTATAACTGTGTAAAGCTCTCTGTCTATCATGATTTTTTAATACTTTGAGATAATTTGGTAGTATAACCTATTTTATATTCGTTTAGTCGGCAAATAGAAAAGGTCAATAAATTTCTATCATATTGGCGTATATCAGCAATCTTTTGTTCTAACTGAATTCCTACAATTATATTCTTTGAGTATGAGAGTTATCAACAGAATTTAACCACTACTAAGGGGAAGGGGGTGGTTAACTTTGTACATTTACATAACAACAAGGATCCAGTCTTAAGCAGGTAAAGAACACCAGTAATATTGAAGGTAGTGGAGAATATTTGTAGCTCAGGTGGATGGTCTTGGTTGTATTGTATTCTCTGAGATGGGTTGTTCAATCGTTAAGCTTTCCTTGTCCTCCTAGACGACAGAAAGGTCAGGGATCAAGCAGAGGGATAGCCAACAGGAAAATCTATACACTAAATGACACAACAATCAGAGGAAACAATCAATCATAGACTGCTTCGTCAAGGCAAGCTACTAAAACACTCATGGAGAGATATTGACAGTTCACTTCATACTGAAGTTAGTGCTGATGATGTCGTCTGGCAGTGCGATGAAAGCTTCACGATTAAACAACCCAGGTCACAGAACACAATACTATCAGGAATATTGAAGTCAATAATTCTTTGTGGGGATCACTGAGAACTACTTTGAGTTTGTAGAACAGAGCATCAAGAATATAATGAGGAACACAAGAAGATATTTATAGCCAGACTGAAGCAGGTGCAAATCTTTCAGGGTAATATACTTACCTTAAAGTCACTGTTATTTCGTCTCTAATGATTACCAAGGTTAAAATAATATTAATTTATTCCTGAATTTACAGGTGCATATCATTTTTACAGAAACAGTGATAACATTTTGTGGTGAAAAATCTTTGGTAATGTTTTTACCATCTCTCCTTCATCCCAGGTAGTGGAAATTCTCAGTCCAAAAGAAATATGATTTTATATCACATACAAATAACCCACCTTAGGTTACATGTTGAATTTTTGTGAAGCTTTACTGTTTTTTGGCAGACATGAAAGTCATATTTAATGAGTATGTAAAAGTATCATTCAAAGAAGACGAGGAAACAGTTCAGCAACTTCATTCTCAAAAGATGTAATGCTGGCTAAATTACTCAAGTATTTTCGTTTGAAAGACCATATCTATAGAGGTAAGTACCACGGCAGGTTCTAAGTATTATTCACATGACATGTATCTCCAGGTTCATTGAAACACCAAGATATACTGTACAAACAATAATAAATAACACTGATAACAGTATATCACCTCCTTGATGAAACAATCTATTTTTGTTTGTTCATGCCAAATTGAATATATGTCCACCATAGCTGCCATAATGCTTTGCATCGCTCTTAGTAGCTCAGTGAATAATGGTCAAATACCTTTAAACTTCCAGGTCAAACCAAAGATTTTGCAACCGTAGATAAAGTTGTAGGTATTTCTCTGTATTTTTGTATGCTATTTGCAGCTGTGGTGTATGAAATGGTACCAGTCAATCATTCGAAAGTGAAACATTGCAGCCTATTGATGTACACGGCTTGATTGTTGGCAAAAATTGCATTTTAGTCATCAGTCAGTCTTTTGAGAATTGAATACTTATATTCTTCCTAAAAGAGAATGAATAGAATGCGTACAACTCTGCCAAAAGTCCAATTTCTCTTGCTAAATCAAACTGCATGTTAAGGCTGCACAACCATAACATATGTGATGCAGTATGAAATTCCCAGCATGTAATATTTCAACGAATTCACTCCCCATACAATATTTTAAAACAAATAATTATTACCCCTGAATAGTGTTAATGACACCAGTATTAAAGGCACTAATGTGAAGCCGGTAGCTGGTGTTACTTTAGCAAGTGATCTGGACTCCGGAATGAATACAAAATTGAGTATAATTATGATGGTGGTAGTTCAACCAACCAGTACAAACATTTACCACTGGATATAGATATCCTAGGAATAGAACTCTACTGTATTTTTAGGCATTTATAGGTAGATTTTCATTTGATATAACGTTTTTTCTTTGTTTCGTCCTTCGCTTGACACATAACACTTTGAAAACATTTTGAAATGGTGCGAGACCACATGTTATGTTCAGAAGACACATTTAAAAAATCAAAACAAACACAAAGGGAAGAAATTGATGAAGTATATTCGGTGGAATAACCTTTCGGCAGCCCAAGTTTTAAGCAGGCAACCTTAGTAATAGTGTTAATACACACTTGATCCTGGTTGTATTGTGTTCTGTGACCTGGGTTGTTTAATCGTGAAGCTTTCATCGCACTGCCAGACGACATCATCAGCACTAACTTCAGTATGAAGTGAACTGTCAATATCTCTCCATGAGTGTTTTAGTAGCTTGCCTTGACGAAGCAGTCTATGATTGATTGTTTCCTCTGATTGTTGTGTCATTTAGTGTATAGATTTTCCTGTTGGCTATCCCTCTGCTTGATCCCTGACCTTTCTGTCGTCTAGGAGGACAAGGAAAGCTTAACGATTGAACAACCCATCTCAGAGAATACAATACAACCAAGACCATCCACCTGAGCTACAAATATTCTCCACTACACACTTGATCCCAATGAAATATACTATCGAATAACTTCAGTAGGTAGAAACAATTCACACTGACCTGCAGATTTCATCAGACAGCCAGATCACAGTAAGCTAAACACAGAAAGGTGATTTCGCTTGTTTCTTTCTGGTCGAGCTCATTAGCCATGGTATACCCGGACAAATATACCTCATGGAGCCAAATTAAGTCAGACCACGTGAATCTGATTACCTGATTTTCATGGACCGGTACACCTGAAATGGGATGATCAATTTGCATATGACTGAAGTAGTTCACGATCCAAGTTGAAATTGGCAATGAAAAGTAGAAATATGTTCACCTTTAATGATGCTTTTCCATTTTAAATCGATTGACATAATACCAGGTGTATTGAAAACCTGCAGTCGAGATTCTTAAATGAACTACTGTACAGGATATAGAAATCATTGTTGCTTTGCTTCTGAATAATATATATGGGTTATAAAAAATAAGGCGGAAAAAACTAAATACGTCAGATATTACTTAGTTTTATACATAAAAGATGTGTGAACACGTTTATCTTTGAGGAAAGTGTGATTGTCACATCGATGGAGTGAAAATCATGTTAACCCGATAACAAAATGAGTAAGGCGTTATGTAGAACAATGATATGAGCTATTGTAAAGGTACTAGTACTAAAGATTAAATGTATCCTACCGATATGATTAAACAAAATAATTTGGTTTACGAAATCCCTTACTATGATTATGAGGTCAAATACATAGGTCAAAGTAGTCAACCGAGCTCAATTAGAACAACAGGGCACAAAAATCTAACTAAATCAGGATTAGTAGATCCAAACAAGATAAGGAATTTGGGAGAAAGCTCGAGTATGGTCACCCCCGCGATGACACAATCACACAGTAGAGTGGAACAGAGTGACAGCATTAGTATAGTATAGTATAGTATAGTAACAAACAGACTAAAATGAAATTATAATCTACCCCTGTGTCCAAGTTTTACTGCTGTATTTTCATGGAATTGAATCAAAAGCGAACATTGAACATAGAAATAACTTGGAACAAAAAGTATCATGGCTGAGTTTTGTTTTCTAAGTTGGATGGTTTAATCTTAAAGCCTTCATCATCTTTCTAGACAGTACCATCAGTACTCTCTTCAATAAGAATTGAGATATCAGGATTTCTTCATAATCGATAGCTCACTTCATATAGAAAATGATGCAAATGTTCTATAGAAAAACAATGTAAGCTTCTTGCTTACACATTGTCCAGCTGAGACAATATAATCAAGATTATCCACCTGAGCTTAAAATCTTTGCTATCGTTACAAAATTGACCAGATACATAAGAGGACAATAAAAAATTGTGTACATTTCGGTAGTTGGTTGTCTTTAATAATGGGAAAAAGGGATAAATGGCTCAACAAAAATTATTCTAACTTTAAATAGCGATAATTTGTTCCATTTAACAGTTTTATTTAGATAAACGATAATTATTAATAATGATAATGTAACAGGATTTGAGAGAAACAGAGGTCATTTAAGGTAAACATTTAGATAATATTGAATTCACAAGCTATCCGTTCATGTGTGAAGTATTTTTTTCTTCTGGACATTTTAATAAAGATTTTCAGAAATTTATTGAAAAAATATCTCTATCTGGGTAAATTCATCAAGAAGGACATAATGAATATAACCGCAGAAAAGAATATGCGAAGTGTAGCGAATACGCTACCACTTACATTGTACAAACATCATATGAACATAGTCAGAGTTGCAAACAATAACCAAAAGATATCTATAAGCTGGAAAAACTTGAAAAAAACTCATGCTTTATATTCAGGTCATAGAATATCGTTTGAAAAGAAAAAAGTTCTATAGAAAGGTTTTCTTTCTCACAAAGATAGGGTGATCTCAGATACTTTGTATATCTCTTAATAATTAGCTATGGTCAACAGAAAAAGCCGAATGGATATTTCACAAGTATCGCAAGCATTAGTACTCAGAGAAGACTGAACATACTTGAGTCTCATAGCTCAGTTGGTAGAGTACTGGTCTCGTTGCCCACAGGTTTCTGGTTCAAACCCTGCAATGACCTAGATTTTCATTTCGCATTCAAATATTCAGTTTTCTTAAATAGTAGTTTGTTCTTACTCCATTCACACCCCCCCTCCCTGGAAACTCATCACTCTAATGCCCATATCACAAGTGAACTAAACTCCTCATCCTACTTTTGTATTACTCGTCTTGTAAGAGTTGAATAGGCTTCTTTTGACTGACTTGTGAAATTGTATTGATCTTTGTTTTATGTTCTATGGTTACCTTCAGTACCAAACCTTAATACTAACCCGAAGGTTGAATAACAGATTCCTACTCTTGGCGAGTGTCTTCCTAGCTAGAGTGAAAAATTGAGGAATAATACAAAATATTTGGTTACTGGAGGTTTTTGGACGTTTATTAGTTGGTTTTAGCTTGGAACTCATCGTGGACCCAAGAGCTCTGGTCAGCTGTTTTGTCCTAGTATAGGACTCCTCAGCTGTGCCCACCCATGACCGCACCCCGCCATGGATCGAACCCAAGACCTTCAGTTTCCGCAGCAAGCACGTTACCATTGACCCAATGAGTCGGAATCTCATGGTCCATATTTCCTAATTGTGTGTCAGTTCACGATATATAGTGACCTACATCTAACGTCGTCGTTGAGTAACTGTCCTCATGTTCGACCTGGTTGACTCCACTGGTCACGACTTCATGATGAATTCCAACCTAAAATCAGATTATTCTAGCGCTAATTGGTGACTAGCTTCGAAAAATGATTCCTGGAGTTCCAATGAGAAGTTGTGACTAATGTAGTCAACCAAGTCGAACATGAGGACAGTTACTCAAGCACAACATTAGATGTAATTCGCGATATATCGTGAACTGACAGAAGTAGGAAATAGGAACCACTGAATTCCATCCAACCCATTGGCTCAATGGTACCGTGCTGACCACGGAATCTGAACGTCCTGGGTTTGATCCCAGGCGAGGTGGGATCATGAGTGGGCACTGCTGAAGAGTTCCATACCACGAAGAGACAGACGTCTAGTGCTCCCAGCTTTCCAATATTTTTTTGTTTGTTCTCGTACACTACATCAAGATTACACAAATGAAGTACACGGAATACAAAGTCACATTAATTTAATGCCCAAGCTTTTCCAAAAAATCCAATCCTTTGTTGATCAGGAAATGTTCAGTACAACATTATGTACTTTGGGAAATCGCCTATAGCCTAAGACAACCGATTCCTTTGACTCGAAATAGAGACTAGAAAATATGCAATTTAACAGGAAAAAAAATTCTTAATTTTTTGCCTGATACGACTTTGTGAAGATATAGCAGTTAATATAGTACTTGAGACATTCAGAAATGAAATCACCACTGACGACGTACTCAGCGATATAACTGGAGTTTCGATTGAAGTAAGCTTGCCGGGTGTATGCTTATGTCTAACTTCTATAGTCTCCAAATTTCAATACAAAATCTACAAACAAACAGAAGGAGTAGCGATGAGATCTCCAATATCCTCGATTGTAACAGACATATATATAAGCAGTTGGGAACAAAGGAGATTAAAAACATTCCAACCATCTCAAAAATATAGTTGCGGTATATAGATGACACATTTACTATGTTGAAATCTGAATATCTCCATAATTTTCTCGCTCATACACAATCCACATTAACTTGATAGTAGATGCAATCGAATTCACTTATGAAATAAGAAATGAGGAAAAAGAATTATCTTTATTGTAATCGAAGACCAAGAAAAGAGAAGGTGTTGATTTAGATACCAATAGTTACAGGAAACTAGCTCATTCGAATAGACACTTGGATTTCACATCATTTCACCGTATATCTGTCAAGGTAGACCAGGTGAAATGATTGATTAATCCATCTAGAAGTCTAATTTGTAAGTTAGAAAATTTAAATTAGGCAGTCAAACGAAATGAAGAAACATTACTGCTCTAGATGACACAATTGATGCTGTTACATGCTCTCTTAAAGTTTGCTTTGATATTTTCTACCCAACTGAAATCATTTTTCGAAAGTTTGATAGACTTTTTTCTCTACAATTAAAAAGAGTGAGAAGAGAAAAGGAAGAAATATACAAATCTAAGGATAATACTGGTGTTTAACGACTTATCTGCTTGATTAAGTCTGAAATAAATCCCTTAAACTTAATACATAACCAGATTATGTCAGATAAAAACCCTACTAGTATATAGAGACTTTTTAATGATCTTACTGGCAAGAGAAAACTCAGAAAGGAAATCTACGTAAACGTCTGTCCTTCAAACGAGTCATTCATACGTAAACCCGCTAATATTATCTTGTCTAGTTCTTCACACATAACAGAAGGCAGTTTTCCTAAAATGAAATAGAGGTGTTCAAATGCCTAATAATCATTAAAACCTGCTCAATGCCGCGGATCAGACGGCATGCCAAGTATTCTCTTCATCAAATGTTCTGATGCTCTATGCCATCCAATCACAAACATTTTTAATGAGTCTTTTGCTAGAAACGATGTACCAACCGTCTGGGAAGAAATTAAAATAATCCCGGTAACTACGTCCACATCTGCTGGAGTTAAAGTGAAATTCCAACAGATCGCAATTACCTTACTATTCATAAAAATAACGGAAAAGCTGTTGCTTCGTGCACCTGAACCTCCTTTGCAGACTTTCAGAGATCCAAATCAATTCGCCTACAAACCCAGATGGTGTACCTTAGATGCTGAGGTTGCTTTACATTATAATAATACTGCTAGTCTGAACAAAGGTGCTAAATATGTTAGATCTGCCTTTCTTGGATTATACTTCTGCCTTTGACTCTATCCTTAGACGCCTTTTATTAACCAAGCTTACCAGTACTCACACTGAGTCCTGGATTGCAAACTGGCTTGATTCATATTTTTTTTAGAGAAGACAGTAAACTCTTCACACAGAGAAGCGCTCTACTTCGCTGCTAAGTGAAGCCGGTATGCCTCATGGTGGTGTTCTTTCTCCTTACATTTCCCCTTACTTTTTTCAAGACTTACCAACCTCAACTAAAGCTAACTTTGTTAAGTGTGCCAATGATCTGACAGTATCCATGCCGATAACCTCCTCTTCTGATTGTTGGCAGTTTAATAACTTCTTAGAAGAAATTGGTTACTGGTCTTCCTTGACTGGCCTCATACTCATTCCCTCCAAATATCAGATAGTTAATTTTAGCCTTTGCATATTGCTTTAGTCCCATGGCTCCTATCTTATAGATGGCTCTGTTATAGAGGATGTAGTTAGTGTGGTCCATCTTGGTTTATGCCCTTCTTCTGATCTTTCTTGGTCCACTCATATCTTTCTGATCTCTAGGAAAATTCATCGCTTGACCTTTTATATTAGAAAACTCAGCCTCTATCCTTAAGCTTCATTAATTCCTGTGTCTTACCAGTATTGCGTTGGATTTTGAAGGCTGTTAGGAGAACAAGTGGTACAGCACTAACTGTGTTGATGAATCCGGTCAAGGATAGGCATTTGAACTGTTGCAGACCCCTGGCTAGAAATATTTTGTCTGATGACAAGCATTCCCTGTATATGCGCCTCTCCCTATGTCTATTCTCAGAGAAGACAAGAAGCAAATATATTCAACTGTATGCCCGCACAACTACATACTACTACTACTACTACTACATGTACTGTATGAAGAAAGTCATGTTAGACATAGTCTTATCAATTAACTGTGTAAAAGTGAACAGTTATAATATCCCTGAAGTTATTATAAAATTTCACCAATCATGTTATTTATATAGTATATTGTTAAACAGCACCATTGTTAATATTATATTTGAAAAATGTTGTAAAAGGGGGAAACGGGAGCAGTATCACGTGGTGATAATTCTGTACTGTAAACAAAACTATAGCTAAAAATAAAGCAGCAATATTATTATTATCTCATCAGGAGTTTATTAAAATGTTCATGAGGAGGGAACGAGTAGTAATGCTAGTAACAATTTCAGTACACCCAAAGGGAATTTAATTCCTCTGTTACCATATGACAAAGCCACATTGGAAATTTTACACAAGATTTTCAACAGTGCTAACATTAGGGAGGTATTCAAACCTAAAAACTCACTCAGGAGTAAAGTTTTCTAGATTAAAAGATCCAGCAGACCAAATTAAGCAAAATAACAAGCTCAGATAGTCAAATGATGATCAATATGATGCTACCCCTCTCTAATTCAGTTACATTTGGATTGCGGGTGAGAAATCCTGACCAGGCAGGCAGTGTGAATATGAGCAGGCGATAGTAACGCATCAAGAATTCACGTGGTAGTCGGACAAAACCTATGGTTATTAAAGTGAAATAAAAATCTTGTCAGCAGTCGTGTCTCGTGTCTCCATTGGTAGAACATCGGACTGGTAATCCAGTGGTCGCTGGTTCGAATCCAGTCGTGGTCCAAATTTTCATCTCACATTTATTTACCAGCCAGTATAAGTAACAAAATGTACGACTGGAACAAACTGGCTGGCTTCAGGAAGAACAAATCATGTACGAATCAAATTGCAACACCACGCTACTCATCATCATAGAATAGAGCATAGAATAACAGTCAACAATTCACCTCAAATTCATCCACTTTGAAAAGGCATTCGATAGCCTCAACCAAGAAGTTATCAGACAGGCAGTTGCTTCAACACTACGGTTTAAGTGACACAAATATTCATCAACCTCATTCAACACCTATATCCTATGCTATATGACGATACTTCATGCCAAGTGATTCACAATAGATAGCTCAGTGATTATGCCTTTGAAGCAAAGTGAAGACGGGAGGGAATAAGACTAGGTTGTCGCCTACTATCACTGATGATCACCCTGATTGTGGTCGACCGGACTGGACTAGACTGGACTGGATTGGACTGGACTAGACTGCACTAAACTGGACTCCACTCGACTCTACGCGACTCGAATGGATCATGCAACAGACAACTGTGAGGAGCTGTGAGAAGATGGGCATACGTTGGCTGGACCGATGAAAATACCCTAGAAGATTTGCATTCCACCAACGATGAGGATTTATATCTAATCTCTTATGTCTCACAAACTCGAAGATGTATAGGCGAAAACTAACAATTTGGCAGAAGAGTTGAGACTAGGCGAGGCTAGGTGAGGCTAGGTAGCGAAGGAAGATGGGACTTGCTTCAGGTGAACGTAGAGAAGATGGAGGTGATGAAGATATTCAACCAACAACAACGACAAGCACCAATCACCATTGCCTGGAGAAATGTGAAGTAGGTTGTCTCTTTATCCTACCTCTCTACGTAAACAGCATGGTCTTAACTAGGTGTGGTGGCAATGGCACAGATGAGGATGTCAAAGCAGCCAACATCGGAAAGGCAGCAACACAGGCCTTCCTTTATTAATCTGAAATAATCAGTGTGGAGATCTACCGCACTCAGCATGAAGCGTGGATAAGATACTGATTTTCAACACTGATGTTAGTCAAATCAGTCAGTGCTTCTATGTGATGGTTGAGAGACTTGGCGGCGCGTTACGGAAAGCCTTTCTAACAAACTACAGGTATACATCATATCAACAGTTGCCGCCACCTACGCTCACTCAATACTGAAGATGTGATCATGGGGCCAGAATAATGAGAATAAGCAACAAGGAACTCACTGTGGCTGGCAACGAATCAACCAAGAAGCCGTCACCCAACAAACATGCAGAAGAAGAAAGTGGGTATAGAGTGGATTGGATTGGACAAACACTGAGAAGATCATTCGGTAACATCACGTGCCAGGCCAGACCAGGCAGTCGAGTGGAACCTGCATGGGAAACGTAGAGTTGAGCGTCTGAGTCGAGGTCGAGTACATGAATCAGAGCAGCCGATTGGGGTCAGTCAAAAAAATGGAGCACAACAATCTGGCGAAGTATACCATGATAGACTATGGTAAGATAATTAATCTAGAAAAAAATTATTATCACTCTGTCCACTGACTGAGTGTTATTATTAGATGGGTCATGTATTTCTAGTCCTCACCTTTCCTACATTTCCGCGCCATGCACTTAAGAATAAAAAGTGTATTTTTCACTTAAAAATTGATTTTTATTTTGGTCCATAATCTTTTCCCATGCAAAAGTGTTCTTCTTACTTCTTTACAATACAACAAACTGAGTATTTATACGAATATCTTTTACAAGTTTCTCGAAGGAGACTTGTCTTTTCTTATCTCGTTAAGGAGTATTTATCATTTTTGCTGTGAACAGAGATGAATGTTCTAGTTTGTAGCATATAGAAGATTAATTCAGGTAGATGATTTAAGGTGTAATGAGAATTTAGGCCAGGGGAGGATTCGAATTAGAAATCTCCAGGTAACCGGCCTGGTGTCCTATCATCTGAGTTAAGAGACTCGGCTACTGACTAAATCTTAATTTCACATCAATCACGATGTAGCTTAAGTGGTAAAGCACCGGGCTGGTAACCCGGAGGTTGCTGGTACTAATCTTGTAGTGGCTCGGATTTTCATTTCACCTTCATTCATCACCCGGTATCAACAATACAAGTCTGCGGAACCATCGCTATCTCAGATAGTAAAACTGAAGCGATGGGTGCAAGGTTCGGGTCTCAGTGGGAACAACATCACTGTCTGAGGTGCAGGTACACTCAGCTGACGAGTCCCAAATAGGACGAAACCCGCATCCTGGATTCTTCTGCTAGCCACAACCAAACAAATTAATATAACAGAGATTTTTTTGCGAAGCAGAACCACACGCCGTCAACTAGAATCCCATGCGACCAATACCAGATTCATTTGTACAATAAAACTATTTACTTTATTGATATTATAGCTTAGGATTTCCCATCGCTGACTGAACTAAATCCATTGTCCACCGTTGGTATATGGACTGTTGAGAAGTGCCTCGATATTACCGGTGATTTCATTGGATATTGATGACAGATAGTGGCTAGCAATGGATTTCAGGACGCGTTTTACTTTTTCAAGCAGATATCGCTTCAAATGCCTTAGGCTACTGAGGTACAGCATCCATTCCTTGTGCATACTGGATTCTACTGATAGCCACTATCCGTCATACTGTTTACTTTATTGTTTCAATACTTTGGATTGAAACTTTTTGATGTTTACTACTCTGCTTATCTTAGACACTTGTACATATCACAAAAATGACTGCGCTCTAAAGAAAAGCGGTTTATGGGACAAAATAACAATAATGAAGTTTATATAGAAGCCCTAATTTTAGAGCGTTAGAATCTCTAAGACTGATCTACTGAAACGGTTGAATCTTGGTAAGGAAATATGGTTGAAAATTACCGAGAATTCCCAAGCTATAATATCTATCTTCAGCTTCATGACTATTGAAAGTGTCTATTCTGGAAGTCGATAAAGTTGACTGAGTTAGGCTTTTAGCCTAAAATTATACTGATGAGTGATGGTTAAGCAATCCGAGGATTGAACACATCTATAACTCAGAGTTCCAGTGAAACAAGAATAAGAGGTTATGAAGAATACTATTACTTCATGAAAGTATTGCTTCTCCTTCTTGTCAACGATGTACGCCATCCTGGTGCAACATACATTAATTCATATAGGGAAATATTTGAACTAGGAGTATCTCTACTGCAAGCAACTGAAATCTCATGTAAAGGTGGTTCCAGTGAAAAATCTTAGAAGACAGGGAACAGCAAACTTTTCAGAATATGACTGATTCATAATAGTACTCCAGTATAGTCTGCATTTATTGACGTATCAGAGGAGGGTAATTCATTGACAAAAAAGATCAGTGAAATGGCGCAGAGTTAGAAGTACAAATGAAAAAGTGGAAGTTGCTCGATGTTTACGTTTATGTAACCGAGATATTCAACAATCAAAATCCTGGAGTTTTGGCAAGTGTATGAGATAAATGAATGATGTGAATGCCATTCAGAAGCTGAGTTAAATTAAGGCCAAGTGAGTAGAATTCAGGCAGTGAGATTGCCTTGACCAGTTGTAGAGAAGAGACTAAAAGGAGAAAACTTAGATTTCACACTAAAAAAATAAATAAAACCACTGTAGTCAATGCAGGTTGGAGGAAAACAGTCGCTTTTTACCGAATCGAAGGATCTAGCTTAATTCTTCCTCTTGCGATTCGAAGCTAATCATAATCTTTTACTTTGTTCCCCTAATATCCTCTCCATATTCTGAAGTCATGTACTGTATGAATCATATTTCCAGTAGGTGGACTTTTAAGATATGATTCTTTCTTGCATCGCTTAAATGGGATATGTCTACTGAACCGTATCCCAGTGCGACTGTCTGTCGTTTCCCTGTACATGCTTTGACGCATCCACCATAATTTGAAGTTATATCAGCAGGATATCTGTATACCTTACATAGCAGTCACAAACTCTGTTCCTTGCATACATAGGCTTGTTCATTTGCCTAAAAGTGTGATTTTCAGTGCAATTTGTATCTTTCTATTCACTCTGTAACCTCGCCTAGTTAACTAGTTTACTAGTTACTAGCCGGTCCTAAGCCCGGGTAAAGAGGGAACGTTGGGCATAGGGCTAGCAACCCTACCCCGTAAAACAAATCTAACCGCTAAACAAACTTCAAAGCACAAACAAAATATAAAAAATGAAAACAAACTTATTCCCCACTGGAATCGGAGAGGCGAAATGACGCCAGTTGGTGAAAGCCTTCAGGAAGCCAGTTGGCATAGCCGATGTGTCTTCTCTTCCTCCATGAAAGCGAAAGTAAACGTGGGGACATGGAATGTCCGCACCATGTTTGAACCCAGTGAGGCAGCCCAGATTGCAAAGGAGATGAGAAGGTATAACATCGAAGTGCTTGGGATTTGCGAAAGCAGATGGAATGGGAGTGGACTCTCCAAACTGTCAACTGGAGAGCAGTGTCAATAATCTACTCCGATATTGTCACCCAGACGACAACCACGAGCACACTGAGTTATGGAGTGGCTATCATGATGTCCTCAAGAGCATCGAAGGCTCTCATGCAGTGGGAACCAATCTCCTCTTGCAGGATCATGACAGCAAGATTCAACTCAAAAGGAAGAAAGGTCACAATCATACAATGTTATGCACCTACAAATAATGCAGATGAAGAGAAGGAGGAGGAATTCTACAGACAACTTCAATCAACACTGGACAAGACGTCAGTTGGCGATATCGAAATTCTGATGGGCGACATGAATGCCAAACTGGGAGCGGACAACACGGGAAGAGAACTAACCA
This sequence comes from Heterobilharzia americana, assembly GCA_944470555.2. Classification (NCBI taxonomy): domain Eukaryota; kingdom Metazoa; phylum Platyhelminthes; class Trematoda; order Strigeidida; family Schistosomatidae; genus Heterobilharzia; species Heterobilharzia americana. The sequence goes on along the minus strand of OX104129.1, from coordinate 67,917,189 downwards.
TGGGTCGAGAGGCGCTAGGTGAAATGAATGAGAATGGAGAATTGTTTGCAGAATTCTGCGCATTCAACGATTTGGTGATTGGAGTCAGGCAGTGTGTTCAAGCACAAAGATATCCACAAAGCGACATGGATTCGAGTTCACCAGATGGACACACTAAAAATCAAATCGACTTTATCTCAATCTCAAGAAAATGGAGACGCAGTCTACTTAACACAAGGTCAAGAAGAGGAGCAGATGTAGGTTCAGACCACTATCTAGTGCAAGGAACCTTCCAAATCAAGTTAAAAGCCTTCAAGGAAGCTGGTGATAGACCTCAACTCAAATACAACACTCGGAAACTGAAGGATGAAACTACAAAGGAGATCTTCACGACAGCCAGCCATCAAGACAAAATGGGAGACATCGAGCAACATCCCTGAAGAAACCTGTGTGGAAGAACACTGGAAGTCTTTGAAAGCTATTTGGAAAGAAACCTACACAACAGTATTAGGAAGGAAGAAGAAAGAAGATAAGGAATGGATCTCGACGGATACCTGGAAGCTGATAGAGGAGAGAAGGATGGTGAAACAGAAGATAAACCAGTGCAAGGATGCTCAACGACAAGAGGAACTGAGCACAATGTATAAAACACTGGACAAAAAAGTGAAGAAGAGTGCACGCAAAGACAAAAGACACTTCTACGAAATACTGGCAAGTGAAGCAGAACAGGCTGCAGGTAAGAGAGACCTGACGACATTGTATCAAATAACCAGGTTGCTATCAGGGAAGAGACCAACACAGATGAAACCAATAAAAGATGAAGAAGGAAATTTAATTACAAAAGAAGAGAAACAGAGGAAACGATGGGCCGACCACTTCAAGAAGCTCTTGAATCGACCAACACCACCACCTGCACTTCGTCCAGAAATACCACCTGCAGCCGCTGAACTACAAGTGAACATTAATCCCCCAACGAAAATGGAAGTCCTGAACGCCATAAAGCTATTGAAATGCGGGAAAGCAGCAGGACCAGATGGAATACCGCCAGAAGCACTGAGAACAGATGCAGAGACAACAGCGGACATGCTCACACCACTATTGCAGAAGGTGTGGAGGGAAGAGAAGGTACCTGGCTAGTGATTGGAAGAAGGGTTACCTTGTCAAACTGCCGAAGAAGAGAGACCTCAGTGCTTGCAAGAACTGGCGCGGAATCACTCTCCTGTCCACCCAGAGCAAGCAAAATATTAAGCCGCATCATCCTGGAGAGGCTAAGGGATGCACTGGATTCAAAACTACGACCGGAACAGGCAGGCTTCAGGAAGTACAAATCATGTGCAGACCAAATTGCAACGCTTCGTATCATCATAGAACAGAGCGTAGAATGGCAATCAGCTCTATACCTCAACTTCATCGACTTTGAGAAGGCCGGCCTTTGACAGCGTCGACCGAGAAGTAATTTGGAAACTGCTTCAATACTACGGAGTACCGCAAACCTTTATCCGCCTCATTCAACAACTATATGAAGATGCCACATGCCAGCCAAGTAATTCACAATGGGAAACTCAGTGATGCTTTTGAAGTGAAGTGGAGACAGGAGTGAAACAAGGTTGCCTACTATCCCCCATGATATTCCTGATTGTGGTGGACTGGATCATGCAGCAAACAGTGGGCAGCGAGAAGAGGGGGATACACTGGCTGGACTGCGGAAAAGAACCTAGAAGACTTGGATTTCGCCGATGACTTGTGCCTAATGTCACATAAACTTGAAGATCTGCAGACAAAAACTAACAAGTTGATAGAAGAGGCAGCGAAAGAAGACGGGACTTCAGGTGAATATAGAGAAGACAGAAGTGATGAAGATACCGCACCACCACCATCAACAACAACAACAAACTCCAATCACCGTCAACGGGAGAAACTTGAAGGAAGTAACCTCCTTCACTTATCTAGGAAGCACTGTTTCAACTACAGGCGGGACGGACGAGGACGTCAAAGTCAGAATCGGAAAAGCAAGACAGGCGTTCATTAGCCTGAAACCAGTGTGGAGATCTTCTGCACTGCATTCAGCATGCGGAACAAGATCCAGATTTTCAACACCAACGTCAAGTCAGTGCTCTTGTATGGTTCAGAGACTTGGCGCGTCAAGAAAGGCATTTCCAATAAACTACAGACATTCATCAACAACTGCTTACGCTCGCTCGCTGCTGAAGATCAGATGGATTGCCAGAAAGAATAAGCAACAAGGAACTCTGGGAACGAACCAACCAAGAACCTATCACGCAGCAAATATGCAGGAGGAAGTGGAGATGGATTGGCCATGCACTGAGAAGGCCGACGGAGGACATCACGCGTCAGGCCCTCGAGTGGAATCCCCATGGGAAGCGACGAGTTGGACGTCCGTGGTGAGGGTGACATGGAGGAGGTCGTGCGAGCAGGAAATGAGAGCTTCTGGGCTGTCGTGGAGCCAGGTTCAAAAGATCTCAGAGAACAGAGGTCACTGGAGGCGTGCTACTGAAGCCCTATGTTCCACTAGGAACCCAAGGGACTAATAATATATATATATATATATATATATATATATATATATATATATATATATATATATATATATTCACTCTGTTCATCCCTTGATCTTCCTTAAAAGTAAGATGTAGAAAAAAAGACTTTTTTCTGGAGACTGCTGAATCCAGTTGCTCTGTAGTTCTGGCCTTGGCGTTTTTCCTGAAATTCTGCAATGATAAGCAACAATCATTCAAGTTTTTCCATCAGTTGTTGTATATGACTGGGTTTAGTAGACATGAATTTCCTCACCAATATTTCATTTTATGCAACTTCATAAAACTTTTGAGTAGCCTCCAGTTTAGAGTTCAAAGCACCTGTTGTGTAACAGTGTAAGGAAGGAACTTTAGAAACTCTCAATAAAATTCTCAATAAGGTAGCAACTAAAGTGACACTTAAACCTAAAAACTGACTCAGAGACAAACTTCGACCCGTTGAGAGTTATACTGACTCAGTTAGAGAAAGTACTTCGTTCTACCAAACACTCTGTAATGAATGTAAGGTTAGGTGTATTGACCAAATCAGACAGTTGAAATGATTTGGATCACCAGAACACAGGAACTTAGCGTTATTTAGAATTTTATGAACACCACTAAGATCAGTTATCCAATGGGAAATCATATATTGAAATACAGGCGCGGACACAGGGCTACTGTAATAAAAAACAGTATAGTTAGGCGGCGAAACATACTAATTACTAAATTTCTGTTCATCATGTCAACATCAAATGCTTACAGTAGGAATGATACAGCAGCTATTCCAGAAATGTGGAAAATTCTACAACCACTGAAAACAAGGTATACTACTCGATAAAACTGTAACAGCCAAGTATCAGAAGTTGTGAAATTACTTTGAAATGATTATGGTCACTTGACTCTTCTCGAAATTTCGATCATTCAGTAAACATTACTACTTCACTAAATACTATAGTGAATAAGCAAATCTAAAATGGCATATATACATCTGTTGAAAGTTGTCGTCTTCATGAAAACCGTCGTCAACTTACGCTAGAGTAGAATTTCAGCACAGTGGTAGTATATGACCCCTTTCTAGTTATTTTAATACACCCACCACACAGTGAAAAAGTTCTTACTTTTGTAATGGACAGAAAGCCAGGCCACTGACCAGTGTTTTCCATGTGATATGTGGAGAAAATATTCGTCTTTAGGCTTTGTCAAAAGTAGTACCATTCATATTGTTATTGGTTCCTTACTAACCAGTGTTTGAAAAGACAATTTATCTGCATTCAGTTCAAGATAGTAGTCGTCATAGACTGACATTAGTTGGAGAATCATTGAAAATATGGGAGCACTGAACTGCTGTTTCGTCGTGGCATAGGATTCCTCGGCAGTAAGCACCCACAACTCGGCTAGGGGTCGAACGCAGGACCTTCAGATTTCAAGACAGACGTGTTAAACATCCAGCCGTTGCGTCGGAATTCAACGGTCCAGAGTTTCCAACTTCTGTGAATTTGCGATCTACCGCAATTATTTTCTAGGGTTTTCAGCTGGCTTCCTTTTCCTTCTCGACTGGTTAATCCCACAGGTCACGGCTTCTCATTAGGACTTAGGGATATCCATATGAAAGCATCTCACCAAAGAGCACTATTCAGTAATTTATTTTGAGGTTAACGGGAATTTCATTTATTCCAAGGTAGAATTCATCACTAAGTGATATCAGTTGGAGAACCGTTGAAAACCTGGGAGCAATGGAAACTTGTTTTGTTCTAGCATATGACCGCCTAGGGGTACTCATCCAATACCTCAAAGTCCTTTTGAGATACCGTAACCTGTGGCCTTAACCAGAAGTCAGAAGTGAAGCCTGTGCTTATTGATGAACTTCGCGCACAGTTGCGCTGTATCACGAATGGACAGAAATAGGAAACTGTGAACCACTGAACTCCAACCTAGTGGCTGAATGGTCGGCGTGTTTGTCACGTGACCAATAGGTCATGCGTTTGATCTCTTTTGTGGTGGTGACTGCGTACTGCTGAGGGGAAATGGCTATCCAGTGCCTTCAACTCGCTTTCACAGTCATGTTTTCTGTGTCTTTCAGTAGTTCAGAGACGGTGTTCCAGCGATCAGTATCCATTGTCATATATCAAAGAGTTGTGAATGTATAATAACAGTTCCTAACTCTTAACCCATCAGCTAGAACAAATCCACAATCAAGTATTATTTGATCATTTCATCTCCTGAATAAATAATTCTGTTTCAATATGAGAAACCATTGGCTATCCAAAGTTAACGCACAAATCTGTCACCAGTGGACTAATGATGTAAGTATCCGGTATTTAGCGCTCCTCTTAGATTGACATTTATATTCTTAGTGTAATACCAAGCTTAGCAACGCGACACTACAGTGCACTACGTTCTCATGCTGGAAGCTGGGAGTCAACCAGCAAAATGTCCTGAACCTGGATTTCGTAATTGTCAGTATTTATAAGGAAGATCCAAATGTCTCAGTGCTGATGTCTCCGAATGAGTGATCCGTGTTAAAATCCCCAAGGGAATACCGGTTTCCACATTGTTCTAGATACGCCTTGCCGATGAGTGCCAAAAAGTACTAAAATCACAGTCCATGACCTACTGCTGACTAATATTCAATATCTAACACGAAAAAAGGTTTTTCCTAGACGCTGAATTTCCTTTTCCAAAAGTATCCACCTTAGCCAAATGTGCAAACATTTTTCTGGTCCCCATCCTCTTTTTCTAATGAAAAATATTCATAACGATTGTAGTGCATAGTTCTCACTTTTACTTCAAAATTATACAAATATGTATCTTCTACAAATATTTTACCACGCTTAACAACATTATCTGTTAGTCTGATGTCAGAGTTATTGTTCATCACCCTACACATCTCTCCATTTACCTTATCACTAGTATTTTCTACTGCATTTTAAGCAGAAAGACAGTTGTCCCGTTCACAAACAACGTAACCCATAATTTTCAGTCCACCTATAACTATATTTAAGCGTGAAATAAAGTGTTCTCAAACATTTTTTCTTGCTAATATTCTTCCAAGCAAATTATTTTAGTTTACAAGTTATCAAACTATGACGGGAGTTGCGCTGACATCAAGGACTGTTGATGTCGCGCAAATTGTTCACAAATTTACCTAAACTTGTAATGAAAATGATGACTTGTGGACAACCTCAACTTCCTAGTATCCTTCAGGATGCCAATTAATTACTATTCTACTTTTTTAATGTTCAGCTATATAAACTCCATATAACTCATCATCACATGAAAGGTTTCTAATGAAGGCGAAACAGAAAAGAAACTCAAATTCTTGACTTCCAGTAGGTTGAATTTCTATCATGTATCAATAAACACACTGACAATCAGCTGATGAAGGTCTTGAATCATTTTGAAGGCAACATCGATAGGATTTATTTCATGTTATCCGGTATTCGATTATTATTATTACTATTACTATCATTATTATTATTATTATTATTATTATTATTACTATTATTATTGCTAATATTTCATTGAAATAGTATGTAAATAACTCCAATACCTTTCTTCCGCATCAAACAGTATAGCCTCAATTCACAGAAATCCCACCATTCTAAGATAAATGAGTGAAATCATAAGAGAATAAGATAGGAAACATAATATATGATATCTAAATACTTTTAAGGAGTAATAAAAAAGCGATAATGAAGACTAATGACTAATTATATGGTGCAATGACGATAGAAATTGATGAAATGTATGCAACTGTCGAAATAGATCGTGGTAAATTGAAAAGCAGGCACCACTAAATAGAAAAGAAGAAATTATGCTAAAACTGTTAATGAATGATACATTTTGATCTGCAACACTCAGGAAGTTTATATGTACTAAGAGATTCTAATGGATAGCACTCATTGTCTCAGTTACAGATGTTACCATTAGAGCAATTTAAAGGAGTGTGAAAACTACAGAGCTTCATCAGCTGTCATCCAAAGACTAATGTATGCAGTGTTATTTTTCGTGACACACAAAATCTGGTGTTATTATTTACTAATACTTGTAACACTTGTTTTCATTATAGATCGAATTGATCAACCTCAGCAGGAAAATGGACTCTTATGCGAAAGCCTCGATATGACCGGATTATTTATTATGTTGTAGATTACTTGATGGTGGCTTGCAGTGGAATTAAGGAAACGCGTTTCGTCAGCTGGATGCACCTGCACCCGAGTGAGTGATGTTGTCTTCACAGAGACTTGAACCCACTAGCCTATTGGAAAATTTTCTGGCATTTGAAGTCGATTTCGCTGGGTTGCAGTTTCATTTGGAACAACGGTACTCACTAAGGTTCAAGTACACCCAGTTGACTAGTCCCAAATAGGGAGAAACGCTTATTCTGGATTCTATTGCCAGCCACAACCAAGCAAACCACAAAAGAATCTGGTAAACTGCACAATAATGAATGACTAACAGAGAGAAGTAATGAAAAAAATGTCAAGCATTTAGGAAAGATATTTGCAACAGCATAACTAAAGAATCCAAAGTTTTGGAATGCTATCCTCCACTTTGACTATTTCTTAAAGACGTTTTTAACTATATAATGGAAGGACATAACATTGTAAGGAACTTTTGCAAGCTTCAAAACAAATTTCCACCCATTTTCATATTATCATTCTTTTGCCAACATAAATAACACGGGGTTGAGATAATAATATTGATAATGGTTATAAGGATAATGATGTCACTAGTTGATGATGTGAAGGTCAAACGATAACAAAATGGGTCACATAGGATTTTAAATCGTTTATATGGTGCATACAGATTACAAAGGGGTGAATACGTGGTAGAGTTAATAAACAATCAAAGGAATAGGTAATATGAATGAGACAAGTTAAATGGAATAAGCTGAAAATGTTGTTAAAAGTTGCGATTAATCGGAGGATCAAATGAAATAACACCGGAAACAATTTAATATAAAAACAAAATGATGATGACAATATTAGAGTACTAAGATTAATCTGACAAAAAGGGGGGCGGTTGAAAGAACAAAAAAGGAACGAAGCAAACCAAGACCAAAATAAGTTAAGACCAAGGTAGAGACACAGACTGTACATGCTTCTTTTAAAAACAAAGGTCAGACTTCAGTTCATGAATATCCAAGGCCTCTACTGTTTGTAGAAGCTAAACATGGAGGAAACATGAGGTGTTTGGGCGAATTCGATAGACAACCTTAAAATCATTGTATGGATCGGTCGAATGGTTAGAATCGATTAAATGCTCAAGGATAGAACTTCTAATGCATTTTCTTTCACCTTTATAAAACCAGACAGGAATATGCTCTCGTATACATGTTGACAACAATCTCTGACTACGACCAATGTACCTTGCCCCACAGGAGCAGGTACACTGATAGGTACACATGGATGTGGTCTATCAAGGGATATAGTCTTTTACACAAATGGAGAACAGTTTACGACTGATAAAGATCAAATTAAGTTTGGCTGAGAAAAAAGTCCTACTAATTTATCTGGAAAGACGATTTTTCAGGATATCCGACGATGCATCACCTTTAAATTCCAGACTCATGAACAAAGTTTTTAGAAACTGATGTGATGACTGGTTTCGCATGTGTTTCTCTCATATTCTTATCAATAAATCGGCTAAGATAGCTGTTTCCCGCGAGAGTCTCTCTCAGAAAGTCAAGTTCAACTTGGACACAGTTCGTGCTACAAATATTGCATATTTGGTAGCAGAGTGAGGGAGTGAGGTTTTTCTTCCTCGTGGTCGTCACCCAGCTACAGAAATTAATAGGCTGTCCATTCCACTTGGGTTTCCTGTAGATAGATCTTTCTAGCGCTCTATCGCTACGTCTCGTAATCATCACATCAAGGAAAGGAATAGACGATTCCAATTCCCTCTCAATAGTGAATTCCAACGCTGAGTGATCATTGTTAAACTCGCGTAGGATGTCATCCAGACCAATAGCTGAGTCACAAATAAGGAATATATCATCCGCATATAGTTTATAGATGCCAAAATTACTAATTGTCGGGTTAATAGTGGAATTTTCTAATTTTGACATAAAGCAATCTGCCATTAGAGGTCCCAGTGGGGAGCTAATTGTACATCCATCATTTTGTTGGTATATCTCACCACCGAAACCAAATTGCACATTAAAAATACATCTCAACAATAACTCTCTCAAGTAGTTGGTTGGATTTCCTACTTCTATATTGTGTGAATGGATGAAATCACATATGTAACAAACAGTTTCAGTGAGTGGTACTCTGGTGAACAATGAGGTAATATCTAAGAAAGACACAACTTTACCGGTGATGTCAACATCCTTAATGATATCAATAAACTCATATGTATCACAAATAGAACAGCGAGACACTTACTTTCTGACTGGTTCCAGTATTTCAGTTAACCACTGGGCGACACAATGATAAGTAGAACATGACATATCCAAAATCGGGCGAAGGGGGTGATCCTGCTTTATGTATTTTCGGCAATCCATAGAGAAATGGAATCACCGAACCAACGGTTCGAATGAGTTCATACAAACTAGAAGAAATCAACGCATTACCCTTCATTTTCTCCAGGATACCTGTTAGTTGGATCTCAATCTGTTGTGTTTTATTCCTCTCACATGGAGGTTTATTAAACTTAGTTTGATCGGAAAGAATCAAATGGTTGAAAAGAGTTCTCTTCACTGAATATCTTGTTTTTGATGTCACAATTGAAATTACGAATGTATTGAAAAAATGCAAGGATCCGATGACGATTAAGGAACTCAATGGGTTTCTGCTTTACTCCGTCAAACTTGCTTTGGTGAAATGTGAGGTTAGCTTTTATAGAAAACTGTATTATCCATGATGAGTATCCAAAGTTTTATGGTCGGTGCTCAGGAGCAATCGTATTCACTCAAATTCAAAGACACTGAAGCGTCATGTTTATATGATCCTAAACTATACCACTTATCATTTATTCTTACAATCACCGCCAAAAATTGCAGCCCACCCCTCTCAGAATAATCATCTACCGGCAAAGTTTACAGAAAACAAAATCCAACTGATGTGCACGACATCGTTATATGAACAGTTTGGCAGAAGATCATTTGTAACCCAAAGATACAACCAGATGTAATTTACTCTAAAGTATCTTAACTCTCTTGACTTTAATTCTATATTGGAGTTGTTTATTTGATTTATAACACATAGTAACATAGTATTATTTACTTGATGACGTTTCGAGTATTAATTACTACTGTTCATAATCACATCAATATCATAGCAATAATTTATGCTCGAAACGTCATCAAACAAATAATCCTGTATCACTCTGTGTTATAAATCAGGTAAACAAATGTAATATGGAATTAAATTCCACCATAGTGCCCAAGTTTTACACTTATTTCTCTTGATTATCTTTACACACCAGTATAAGTGTTCACAGTTGCCAACACTGACCTTCAAAGTAGCAGAGCTAGTCCATCTGCGTGACACTCAAACTGAACCTTCACACGTATTTCATCATTGTAGCCGTTAAATCACAGGAAATAACATTTTAAAAAATGGTCAGCATCTGTTCTGTAGAGCTCAGTATACCGCCTGGATCCACATGTATATTTTGAGCAAGAGGATTACCTCTTCTCATTCGACTACGTATGTTCTTCACATGATAGTTGGTAGGAGGCAAACAGGAGCACGTTCTGGACCTAGGTTACTTGCTTGTTGGTACTCATCAGCAAAGCGCATATGTAACTTCAACGGGACTGATATCCCGCCTGAGATCCGGAGCAGCAGACACGCCTTGCTGACGAGTGCCAACGAGCACGAAACCTAGGTTCAGGGCTTCCTGCTGATTACCTCCAACCAACTAACATCTGCCAATGTAAGCCGCGGTGCTGAGCCTCTTAGCTTGGTGGCCACATCGCAAATATGATCGATGGGATTCGGTCTGCACTCAGGACTATACAACATGAAATTGGTTGCACTGACGTGACCAATCAGTACGAGTTCTTCAGATGAACTATCAGAAACCTGAATTCCTCCCTGACATCCACATCAGTCACCAATATATGCCTCCTCCAGGTGACGTCAGAAAAATTTCAAACCTGCTCTTTATTCAGTCCATTAACCCTACTGCTGTACCATAAACATCCACTTCACCGAAATATAAATGACCAGCTGATGCACGTGCGAAATAAATGTGGATTCAATAAGTGAAACTGATTACAGAAACAACAGTAAATTAGATTAAACCAAGACGATTAATCTTTGAGTCATACATCTAGAAGTAAATTGACCCTGACTCATCAACTTTACCAACCCACTTCCCGCATTTTCAGGATAAGTTGGTGGGTCACCTCAAACTTCATAATAACTTGAACTCGAAGTGCTGAAAGTCGATATAAATAAAGTAGTCTGGATAGGGAAAAGCAACTGGAGGGGTGATGCTATCCCATTCAATTTTGGATGCTTTTAGCTCATCACCTTCAACTTGCTGTCCTTAAATTCATGAACAATATTCACTGCGTAATGGCTAAATTAGTGATCATATGAAATTCTCAAAACTCTGTGTCATTAGATGATTTAATGATCACCAAGTAGTGACACCGTGTTTGTGAACCGATGTCTAATCTCAAGGTGAAATTTAATGTCTAAAAACCCATTTGAGAGCAAGAGAATGAACTAGTAAAGAGTCCCAAACTAGGAGAGCACAGTTATCAAACGACCCTAGGCTTTTTGTGGTTTTCTGGCCGATGCTGATCCATGATACAAAAAATCTGGAAGATATAACACTTCTGAATAAGTTGGTGGTATGATACTTGGAAAGGAACAATACTTATGCAATATTGATATAAGTAAATATACTGGGAACTGTAAACGAGGTTGTTAAACGTTCCGACAACCAGAAGTGAACGAAGTACTGTGAAACGATTAGGGAAAATAATATACAAAAATTTCAACCTCATCCTGCTCATTACAACATAACTAAATGCGATAGTAGAGAGGATGTATAGCTCAAGATGAGGATGATAATGGTTTGATACTCCACAAGCTTTGAGATTTAACTATAGACGTTTCATCACTAGGCTAGACGACACTGGGGAAACGGATGATGAGGTCTAACATGGCACTGAAATTTCTACTAAAATAAAACCCTAAACCAGAAACCAGCTCACATTTATTACAAAAAGGACCTTCTAAGAATAAGTTGTTCAAAAATGCATACAGATTACCTGCGACCTAAGCTACTCTCAGCTTCAATAACAAAAAACCCAGTAACTCATCAAAATGTTTTGATCACAGAACTATTACACACTACCATTCATTTACTTATTCTGCATCTATCCACCAAATAACATACAATAATTCAAAGTGGTTTGTTGGATTGAGTACACTCAAATAAACATACTCTGTGCATCTACAACCTACTGCATTACTCCATGATATTCGAAGTGATCGGTGGTGTATTCAAGTCTCAACAAGAACGTCATCACTCAATGCACTACAGGTACACTCATATGACGTATCCAAACCAAATAGAATGAAATCCGTCTTTTGTATTTCTTTCACTACTAGACGACACCAACAACTAAATTACATCTATACTGAACATTTACAAACACTCGAAATGTACATGAATGATGGCTGTCACACTGTTTCACTCCTCATAGAAGTACATTATGCAAGCAGATAATTCGAAGGCCAAACTGACCAATCAAACCATTCAAATCATACAGCAACAAATATCGAGAAATGAATCTCACAAAAACCTACTTCAACTACTCACAACTCGAGATTTATTCTTGCGTATGATCGCATATTCTGATTTCACCTCCACCTTCTCAGTGAACGATTCCTAGACAAGTTCCACTCCAAACTCTCAGTAGTCTCTAACATTCTTACATTCTCATTGTCTGGTCTCCACTGGAATGCATAAAGTCATTTGAACTCTTCTACTTACCTGGATGTATCATGTGGTTCGAGTGAAGGAGGTGTTAACCACTGAAGCTCTTGGGAGTTTCAGGAAAGTCCACACATATTCTCAATGTGTTGTGTAATTCAGTCTATGATTCTTAGCTAGTTGAAGGTAATGTGTTTATATGGATGAGTTACTGTCTAGTGATCTATCAGTTCACCTTATCCTATCATGCAGGAGGTCGAATTCAATCCATATGTGTAGGTGGTTACATCCAGAGCTGCAATATTACCTGGTGCCTGTTTGCATCTTTTAAATGAATCAACTCACTTCGAGTGGCAGTTATGCCCTCCAAAGTAATGTCAACAGTTACGAAACTTAGCTCAAGTAAGCATTACTGCTGATTGATACCAACCGAATGCTTATTTCCTGCAGAAGTATGAAGAATCAGTGAGCTCACATGATTCCATATCGTTAAATATCCTGCCTAGTTCTGCTTCCATTACTGACAACCAATGTCGACTGATGAAGCTCAGATTCACGTCGTTTTACAAACAGAATACAAAGCTACTGAGTACATGGATTTGGTGGGATAGCGGAGCAGCGTTGCTTTCAGTGATTCCGATTAAAGATACATCTGAATTGTGGTGAGATGTGCTGATTGGCATCTCGTCAACTGTGAGTCATATGAAAACCTTGACGACTACTGATAACTTAATGATGGTAAGGACGGAAAAAAAACATGCGAATGTGGACATTCCGATAAGCAGTGAGTGAACAGCTGGCTTTGAAGAATGGAAGTTGTGTCTCTCTAAAGGAAGAAGTGGGTGGATAAACAACGTTTAAGCAAATACAGTAAGCATATGAAAGGGCTAAAGAATAAGAAATGGATAGAAAAATCCCAATGATAAAGTTGGCCACTAAATGTTCGCTGAACCAGGGAGAGATAAAGGACGAATAAGCTTCATCAGGACACAAAGACTAGGATTATTACCTCGAATTCTCATAGCTTCTGTGATGTGCGAAAGAAGAATTCGCCTGCTATTCGAAAGATAACATGGTATGCTATAGACAATCGTCAAAGCATTCCTATTATCTACCTACTTACTGACCGCCATCAACTGGATGAGATAAAACTGGGCTGTTGTGTTGCCTTGTAGCACACAGAAATTGCTATACCTGTAAATACACGCAGAAATTACCAGTTTCTATAGTATCATGCTGTTTTCTTAGTTCTTATCATTAATATCATTACTGATATCTATCCAGTGAAACCAACTTATCGGTTATAATCAGAGTGGTCAGTTGTGAATTTACTCTACATTAAAACTTTTAACAGGCACTGGACTATATTTTCGCTAATAAGTAAATCAATTGAGCACTCTACAATACTCTGTTTTCAATCAATATAAACGAAGTATACTAATTGCTGTCAAATCGATAATCACATTCCATTTGTTCTCATTTCTATGAGTTAGCTTTACACCTCAATTAATATAATTTTGTTTTGTTCAATTATGAAATTACATTTTTCTGTTGTTGTTGACTATTAGGTTTTCAAGTTAACGCCTTAACGGGTTTATCCATGAACTGTTAGTTGAAATGCTTTAAACCAGTTAAAACAGTGAATGAACTATTGGTCAATACTTTCCTCGGTAATTATTGATGCAGAAGATGAAAAAGGAAAATACCGGCAACATTGAGGCATCCACACAGAAGCCCATATGGTAATAGTGGCCTATTGATTCAGTCGGATCAGTGATGGAGATTTACAGGCTACAACATCAAAACTATACACGTTGCACAAGGAGTGCCTACTGTTATCCAGTGACCTAATGGGTAACGCTGTGGTATTTGAAGCAATCACTCTAGGATTTGAGTCTAGACGAGAACAAGATCATTTACTGAAAGGCAGGTGCATCGAGCTGATGAGTCCTGAAAAGGACGAAACGTACGTATTAGACTCCACTACTATCCATAATTAGTAATTAATGGTATGAAGAATGAATCATACATAAGCTTCGAAATAATTGAGCAAATACAACCATTTGATCCTATGACTTCTCGTTCATATACGGTCTGCAGTATATATCCCGTCAAATGGCTGTGGGATATTCTTCACCCAGTTAGAAAACACTCATAGCATATCGGATCGTATCAACTTTGTAAATACAGTAAATAATGTCAGTGTGTTGGGTAAACGAACAATTTTCATTCTTTAATAGTGTTCCCCTTACGGAAGCTATTTGTTTTCTATTTAAAAGCATTATTTAGTAAAATTGCTTCTGAGATGTACTTTCAATGCACAGTTTAAATTTAACAATGAATTATACAGACTAAAAGATGGAGTGGTTATAGGATCAATATTTGTTTCTTTATTGGCAGACTACTTTGTGATAATCTTAAAAAAAGTGGTAAGCAGTACTGGAGAACTGAGATTCTCTATCTATGTTAGAGACTATGGATAACATCTTCCTTGCATATGATAAAAATATCGACACTAAGACCATTGTTGATGAGTTGAATGATTTTAATTGGTTGGAACCAATCTACAGGAAAACCTCGACCTAGGTTTCGTGCTTTTTGGCAGTTATCAGTAAGACAAGTTTGCAATCTCAACGGAACCGATGTCCTCCCTGAGATTCAAACCCATGTCACCCAGTGTTGTAGTCAGCGACTTTACCATTGAGCTATTCGGGCAGTGAATGACCTCCCGTAGGAATGGGTTACATGATCGATGGAATTCGGTCTGCACTCAGGACTAGATAACATGAAATTGGTGTCTCTCCCGTGACTAATCAATATAAGTTCAATGCTTGTCATCTGTCAATCAGCTTCACATAAAGATCCAATAAATCCAAACATTAAATGGAGCAAAAATTCACTGTTCTGACGAAGAAAATATTTATGAATTTCGGTTTCAAAGATGATTTGAAAACAGAAATTCCGAAGAATCAGCTTCCCAAATTTCTGAAGAGGGTATTTCTGTTTGCCAAGCTATAGATTAGCTAATCTAAGTGGCAAATGAATTCAAAGTGTCTTAAGGACAGGTCATCACTTTGGGCGTTTTCAGTGGATATCTATAACTTTATACTTGTTTGTTCTTCCATAGCTAGTTGTATAGGCCACACCATGCTCAGACTTTCTAAATGCATCACTAAACACTATGAAAGGAAATATGTAGACCAGTCACCAATTCAATTTTTGAATCCAAAACCCCAGTAAACCTATATTTCGGTGTTATCTACAAAGTCATAGAGATCGGGTGAGTGAGTTTTCTAAACTTGTGCATAGTATAGGCACTGATATTTCATCGATTAAAATCCTATGTCTAAGTGTAGAAGAGGAATATTCAATCCTTTGTGTCGACATGGTCTCAATCCTTGCTGTACTTTTCAAATTTCTGAACAATTAATCAGTTCACTATTATCACCTTTGTTTCCTTCTTTAATCTTTTCACACCTGTCAGTTCTTCATTCAGCTGCCTTATTTCATATTCATTTGTAATTTTTGCCTCATTGGTGTCTTTACACTTCTCATTAGTTGCATCCTTTTACAGATTATTATGTAACTTCGTTCTATCTACAAATACCACTATTTACTCGGATATTGAGAACTACTCTTATGCATAAAATCTATATTATGAAATAGCAGAATGATTGGTCAAGATCCTAGGGCCCCTTCACAAACTAGTTGTAAAATATATATTGTGAAGGACGTTTTCGACTTCATCTGCAAGGTGACATAGGTAAATGTGAATGGAAACTGTATGATATCGTTAGATATGTGGTCATTGTTCACTAATGCTAGCTCACTGAGACAATTGATTTCATGCGTCAACAATCGATACAGAAAGAAATCAACATTGGAATTCCTTAGTCCAACCTTAAGAAATTATTTCTTAGATGTACACTGGATGTACACTTTATCTTCAGTAATGCACGTTATAGACAAGTAGATGGAATAGCAATGGGATCACCACTAGGCCCAATCCTTGCAGACCTTTTTCTGGCCAAACTCAAGAATAGACCATTGAAGGATGACATCGACAAGCTAGATATGTATTACAGATACGTGAATGACACATTTATTATAATTGATCAGAATATGAATAAGAATGAACAATTGAGGAAGTTTAACAGTATACACCCATCACTTGCCTTCACTTTTGAAGAAGAACAGGACAATAAGGCTAAATTTCCTTGATGTTCTATCAAGTAGACGAGGAGATGGATCACTTCACAGAAGCGTGTACAGAAGAAACAAATCTGCATGTCAATATACTCACTTCTTTAGTTTCACTCCTATGCTATACAAAAGAAATTTAGTGAAATGCTTGACAGCCAGAGCAAGGCAAATCTGCTGAGATGACACTCTACAAAGTGAGTTAGAGTAGATTTCGAATCTATTAATGGAAATACGTTATCCTCACAATTTTATTTAAAAAGAGGATATGAATAGATTAGTGAAAAGATCTGAAGCAGCAACCAAACACCTAACTTCGTGGCTGAATAAAGAACAGGTTAAATTTATAAGAAGCTCTATTTTATCTCATCCAGATGATAGTGATCACAGAGTAGATAAGACGAAAGCGTTCAAAGTGATTTACCGCATACTACCTAACCTTTCAGGTGGAGTTCGAATCCACCTTTTACATATAGCTGAGGCTATAGGAACTCGAATAAACAATCCAAACCTCTGTATCGAGAAGAAATTTATGCAGTCTTTATCCCTGACTTGGCCAGGGAGAACCCAATGAATGACTTTACTTATGAATTTTAAAATGTACTTCTTTTTTATTCCGATTTCAGTTTGTCACCTCTTTCACAGTACGACTATATTCACACTCAACTCTTATTTATTTACCTCCTTCAGCCTCCAGTATCACACAACCTTATTGTCCCTTTTTGTTTTTCAATCTTTGACCTACTTTGTCTGTCTATCTGTCTGAACATCTTTCTTCATTGTTGTGTCATTATGAACTTTCGTATAAACACCTTTTTACGATCCGTATTCCTTGTTGTTGTTGTCCCACAAACTACCTTGATTTGTTAATATTTTATAAATATGTTGAAAGTTAAGTATATTAGAGTAAAGCTTGATGAGATCTAATTGAAAACAATATTGTTTGCTTACATGTCTTGTTGAAATCTGCCCTGTCATCAAATAATCGACTGTTGTATATTAGCAATAAACATAAGAATTTTGAATGGTTTTAAAACTCCCATCAAGTCATAAGATAAAAGACGTATAGAGAAGAGGCACTCTTTTCAGCCATATCATTCTCAAGCTGTACAATCGTATGTAAATATTCTATTAACATAGCCACTAACCATCATTACTAGAATTAAAATGCAGGTAAAATATCAAGGCGTCCACATAGGAGCCCATATGCTCGCAGAAACCGATCAATTCCATCCAGTAAACAACAGTATACTACAAGCAATAACACTGAAACTATACCCATCGCACAAGAAGTGGCTATTGTGGCTCGGTGGTCTAGTGAATAACGCTCTGGCGCTTGAAGAGACCGGTCCTGAGTTCGAATCCCGGTGGTTGCTTTGACATCATCTGTGCCACTGCCACCACACCTAGTTAAGAAAATGCTGCCTAAGTAGAGAGGTAGGATAAAGAGACAACCTACTTCACATTTATCCAGACAATGGTGACTGGTACTTGTCATTGTTGTTGGTTGAATATCTTCATCACCTCCATCTTCTCTACGTTCACCTGAAGCAAGTCACATCTTCCTTCGCTACCTAGCCTCGTCTAGCCTCACCTAGTCTCACCTCTTCTGCCAAATTGTGAGTTTTCGCCTATACATCTTCGAGTTTGTGCGACATAAGAGATTAGATATAAATCCTCATCGTTGGTGAAATGCAAATCTTCCAGGGTATTTTCATCGGTCCAGCCAACTTATGCCCATCTTCTCACAGCCCCTTACAGTTGTCTGTTGCATGATCCATTCGAGTGGAGTGGAGTCGAGTGGAGTCCAGTTTAGTCCAGTTTAGTGCAGTCTAGTCCAGTCCAGTCCAATCCAATCCAGTCCAGTCCAGTCCAGTCCAGTCCAGTCCAGTCCAGTCCAGTCCAGTCCAGTCCAGTCCAGTCCAATCCAGTCTAGTCCAGTCGACCACAATCAGGGTGATCATCAGTGATAGTAGGCGACAACCTAGTCTTATTCCCTCCTGTCTTCACTTTGCTTCAAAGGTATCATCACTGAGCTATCTATTGTGAATCACTTGGCATGTAGTATCACCATATAGAATAGGATATAGGTGTTGAATGAGGTTGATGAATATTTGTGTCACTTAAACCTTTTTGTTGAAGCAGTTTTTAAGTAAAATTTAAATGTTAAGGAATTGGAACTCCCAGTTTGATTCCGCTTGTAGTGGGAACTCAAGTAAGGGGTAAGCCCTGCAGAAAGTTTGAAACATTTTTTCGAAATTCTCATCCTCATCACAAATTATAAATGTGTCATCCATGTAGCTCATAGATTATTTTTGATACAGTTGTGTTTTGAATGCTTGCCAGATAGCAATCAGCTAAGAGGGGTCCTAGCTGTAATCGTATTCCCGTTCCATCTATTTTTTCTAAAATTTCTTTGTCAAAGTTGCAATGCATGTAATGAATGTGTCTGAGAAGAAGTTCCTTTAGCTTGTAATTTGAGATATCTACGTTCAGATCATGAGACTGAATGAAGTCACACAGAAAACGTGTTGTTTCCTTTAGTCGGACATTTGAAAACAAGTTTTCAAGTCTGAAGATTGACTTTGAACACCACCCTAACAGTAGCTTAAATAACCAATCAGACTTCTTCATTTTACGAAAATCTGCCTTTCCAGTCGAAATGAAGAATCTTAATTGGTTATTCTGATCGTTGCTAGGGTGGTATTTGAAGTCACCCAGCCCTATATCTGTGTCTAACTGACGAATTAAATATCCATAGTCAAAGAATTTGAAGCCCAAAGATAACTGATAATTGAATGTTATCATTTCACAATGCATAATTCCTCATTTATTTGACGCAATCCACAGAATATTCCAAAACTAAATGAACTCAAACAAAAAACATTGCAAGAATTACTTCTCAACCAATAGCCAATCTTGAACATTATGAATAACTATCATTTCTACTGAATAACACGAGCAGTTAGAAACTATTCAAGTTGTTCACTGTGATCTGATCACGAAGTCTACAGGTCAGAGTGTGTGACTTCTAAGCGTCTATGTTGTCCATCAGTATATTTTGTTGACTCAAGACATCAGTGTGAGTGGTATTGTTCTCACAGATGCTCGAACCTCGTACCCATCGCTTACAACGCCAAGGCGTTATCCACTATGTCGCGGAAGGACGATAGCCACTTCTTGTACAACGGGTAGTATTTACTATTATCCAATAAAACAACGGAGAATTACAAGTATATCAATAAATAAGAATATCTTCTTGATTGAGCAAAAGGAAAGAAGAGGTCATGACCCCATGTCTGAGCATATTTCAAGAAATTCGTGACTAGGATGTGGAAAAGACTTCAACAGCTCTATCGTTCGTCACCTTATTGATAAGGGACATGAAGTTGATATTCAGAAAATGTTCAAAATAATTAGTAAAACTACTGACTTTAAAGGCCACCCAAGTGGTTGCTGAAATGACCAATTAGGCTTCCGTATCTCACCTGGAAAAGTACTTCTTCGTAAAATAAAGGAATCTAATTGGCTATCTCATCAGATGCTAGAGTGGTCTTTAAAATCACCCAGTAAAACACATGAATTTAAATTCCTTGTGTCTTACTGAAATGATAGTCAACAAACTATTAAAACTGAACTTCTATGTTAAGAAAGAAATAGTTATCAATCTGTACCTATTAATGGTAAGAGTTTTTGTGTTGTTGACAATCACCGTGTTTTTCGTACGATTACTGATCCAGACATATCCTTGACCTAATTATATGAACCTTACTCATTCTTGTTTTTTTTAGCTAACATACACCCTGCGACCATTTTTATACATACCTTAAGTAACCTTGCTCAATACATACATTCACCTGGGTGACCGGGAGGGAGATTATTGTAATTGTATCTAGGTTGAAGCTGAAGGCCAAGCGAATGAAAGTGAACAAATAAACATCTTCTGGATAAATAGTTTTGAAAGTTAACATCATGTAAACTACAACAAAACATCTAAGTGAACAATATTGTTTAGAGAACGGAGCATTGAAGAGTATCATTAATGAGAGGAATGTGTATTACCGTTATATTGATAACACATTCATTATTCTGGATCAGAAAGTGGATAGGAATGAAGTGTTTACTAAATTTAATGAGGTACACCTTTCACTCATTCTCACTTGTGAAGAAGAAAATGAGAGTAAACTACACTTATTGATGTCCTGCTAAGCACAGAAGAGAAAATGTTTCACTCAGCAGATATGTGTACATGAAGATCATTTCTACAGGTCAGTTAGTACACACACATTCCTAGCCACATGCCAACTCGCTACACAAGAAACCTAGTTGAGTGCTTTACAAATGGATTGAGAATAATATGTTCCGATGATTTATTACATAAGCAGTTCGAATATACAGGAAAATCACTGGTTGAAATGGGCTATTGTGACAACTTCATTAACACGCACATGAAGAAAGGGAGGAGAAATATACCTGGATTTACTTACTGACCTTCAAAAGAGACTGTTTTTCATCAGACCGGAATTCCATAAACATATGTAGCCAGCGACTTTTAATATCAGAGTCTGTTTAGAGTCATTCAGAGAAATTTGTTCACTTCGGAACTCAGTTTATCATTCTCCAGCCAACCAATTGTTCGACTCAGATAAAAGATTGGTTGACCCTTTTTTCAGTTTCTGTGTGTAATTACCAGTTTAGATGTTCGTGTGGAGAAAACTTTATGTAGGATTTAGTGCTAGGCAAGTGAACAGATGTTTTGTTGATCATCTATCTTCATGTTTGTGAAAGGCATAGACAAAATGCGTGAGGAGCTGTTTTATCTCATCTGGTTGATGGTGGTCACTAAGTTTAGAGATAAGAGTAAAGCTTTGAAGACTAAGTACAGAATGCGATTTGATCTTTCTAATGGTATTCGAATTCGTCTTTCGCACAAAGTGGTAGCTTTGGAACTTCGAGAAAACAGTCCTAGTGTTTTTTTTAGAGAAGCAGTTTGTACATCGCTTATCTCTCTGTTGGTCGAGGAATACGTGAGAAACAGGTTTATCATTGCAAATTTTGTGTCGTTTTCTTATTGTTCACCTCTTGATATGCTTGATACGTTGTTTATCCACCTACTTCTTCCTTTGCCAACACTCAACTTTTATTCTTCAAAGTTGGCTTCTGACTGAGCGTAATTGCAGAAATGAGTGGTGGTCTGGTTGAATCCACTATGGTATGGATGTATAGGTCGCGGTATATCTTGAATTGATGGAAGTGGGTGTTATGGGTCGTGGGATTCGGGTCCAGTGCCTCAACGGTAACGTGTTGGCCGCGTAACATGTATATCTTGGTTTCCATCTGTTTTGCAGTCATGCTCATGCACTACTGATTAGTCACACACTCGGACGAAACGGCTGTCCAGTGCTCTTAATTCTCCAATGTTTGTCAGTTCATGTTGAATACCCGCCTGAAATCAATAAATATATCCTCACCAAGCAATAAATTGGATTAAAAATGATTTTATTCACATCTCTTCTTTTCTTCAATTGCTTCTCTTCTGTTCTTTTAATAGTTTTTATAGTTACACCTATATGGCTTAGTAAACCTAATCTTTCACAGCACTTTTGTGATCACTTTTCTTAACATGCACTTAGTTTTTTCATCACCCTAAGCTCTGTATTATTATCGAACTTCGTAACTGACTACTAACTGTTCTTTTCAGAATGATGTAATTTGTCTTCATTTTATTGCGTGTCCATCAACCCCACGCAGTGCCAAAGTTACTACTACTCTTATCATTTTTCTTTACCTCAGATCGTCACTGTTTCTCGGACTCAAACTTCTTATTCGATTCTATATCGGTATATTTGATATACAATGTAAAGATGATGCAGTACTAAGAAATTGTATTGTGTCGTGGTTGGGAAGGATCAGAGGCAATAACATAGAACATGACCACTTAATAGTCTCCTTCGACGTCACAGCAGTATCAACATCAACTGAACCACAACTAGTTAAGGATACCATATTTCTCATCCTCACTGACGACAAAAGGCTTTCGGAATGCACAAAACTTCAGTACTGACTTCTGATGAACTTTATTCATCTACGTCTGAAATCATTCTTCTAATTTATACATTAAAGAACAGAGAATAGAATAACAGTCAACAATTCACCTCAAATTCATCCACTTTGAAAAGGCATTCGATAGCCTCAACCAAGAAGTTATCAGACAGGCAGTTGCTTCAACAAAACGGTTTAAGTGACACAAATATTCATCAACCTCACTCAACACCTATATCCTATTCTATATGACGATACTACATGCCGAATGATTCACAATAGATAGCTCAGTGATGATACCTTCGAAGCAAAGTGAAGACAGGAGGGAATAAGACTAGGTTGTCGCCTACTATCACTGATGATCACCCTGATTGTGGTCGACTGGACTAGACTGGATTGGACTGGACTGGACTGGACTGGACTGGACTGGACTGGACTGGACTGGACTGGACTGGACTGGACTGGACTGGACTGGACTGGATTGGATTGGACTGGACTGGACTAGACTGCACTAAACTGGACTAAACTGGACTCCACTCGACTCCACTCCACTCGAATGGATCATGCAACAGACAACTGTAAGGGGCTGTGAGAAGATGGGCATAAGTTGGCTGGACCGATGAAAATACCCTGGAAGATTTGCATTTCACCAACGATGAGGATTTATATCTAATCTCTTATGTCGCACAAACTCGAAGATGTATAGGCGAAAACTCACAATTTGGCAGAAGAGGTGAGACTAGGTGAGGCTAGACGAGGCTAGGTAGCGAAGGAAGATGTGACTTGCTTCAGGTGAACGTAGAGAAGATGGAGGTGATGAAGATATTCAACCAACAACAATGACAAGTACCAGTCACCATTGTCTGGATAAATGTGAAGTAGGTTGTCTCTTTATCCCGCCTGCCTATCTTGGCCCCCTGTTGGATAGGATTAGGTGAACTGATAGATCACTAGACAGTAACTCATCCGTATAAACACATTACCTTCAACTAGCTAAGAATCATAGACTGAATTACACAACACATTGAGAATATGTGTGGACTTTCCTGAAAGTCTCAAGAGCTTCAGTGGTTAACACCTCCTTCACTCGAACCACATGATACATCCAGGTAAGTAGAAGAGTTCAAATGACTTTATGCATTCCAGTGGAGACCAGACAATGAGAATGTAAGAATGTTAGAGACTACTGAGAGTTTGGAGTGGAACTTGTCTAGGAATCGTTCACTGAGAAGGTGGAGGTGAAATCAGAATATGCGATCATACGCAAGAATAAATCTCGAGTTGTGAGTAGTTGAAGTAGGTTTTTGTGAGATTCATTTCTCGATATTTGTTGCTGTATGATTTGAATGGTTTGATTGGTCAGTTTGGCCTTCGAATTATCTGCTTGCATAATGTACTTCTATGAGGAGTGAGACAGTGTGACAGCCATCATTCATGTACATTTCGAGTGTTTGTAAATGTTCAGTATAGATGTAATTTAGTTGTTGGTGTCGTCTAGTAGTGAAAGAAATACAAAGACGGATTTCATTCTATTTGGTTTGGATACGTCATATGAGTGTACCTGTAGTGCATTGAGTGATGACGTTCTTGTTGAGACTTGAATACACCACCGATCACTTCGAATATCATGGAGTAATGCAGTAGGTTGTAGATGCACAGAGTATGTTTATTTGAGTGTACTCAATCCAACAAACCACTTTGAATTATTGTATGTTATTTGGTGGATAGATGCAGAATAAGTAAATGAATGGTAGTGTGTAATAGTTCTGTGATCAAAACATTTTGATGAATTACTATTACTCTATTACTATCACTATCGTCATTTGAGAGACTTATCATTAACGTGCAAATCTACATGCTTGATTTAATTTTTATATATAGTAAGCTGTTTGTATCAGAGTAAAGGCAGAAAAGGAGATGATTGAAAACAGCGTTGGAGCGACTTCAAAGGCTGCCCTAGCGATGATCATAATAGCCAATTGGGTTTCCCGATTTCGTCTGAAAAGTTAAATTTTCATAAAATAGAGATGTGTTGTTGGCTATTTCAGTTTTTAGTTAGAGTGTCTATTAAAGTCACTGTAATTTCCTTGTCGATCACCCAGATATGTGTGAACATCATATTCCTCAATTGATTGAATACTTTTATCCCCCTCTCTTCTCCAGCTTCGACTCTTGAATATTTGTCTAACCCTTCTATAAGTTAAGATACTCAAAAGTTTTCAGCGGTTTTTCAATTGAATTTTGTCAACGATCAAAATTAACATTTTTAGAATTTTTTGACAATATAAAATTTATGCAATGATTATGTTCTGTAGTGCCCCATTTTCTTAAAGAAATACCTACTTTTACTGCATCGTTATCATGTAATTGAAGGTCAACAAGAAACAAGCCTTAATACTGTTTTAGTCTTGATTCAAATTCTATGCATACCAGAAATTCAAATTTAAAGTCATCTTGTATTGAAAAAGCAAGAAAATCCAGGTGAAATAATTCAAGTTTGGATGGATGTTAATGTTGGTCTTGTGCCACTTCTTAGTAAGTGCCTCAATGATTCGCATAGTCGCCTATTCACTTCCCTTCTCTTGTTGCTTCATCAATAACTGGATTTGATCAAAACAAATGCTTGCCATATTTCTTGTCTCCAGTTGATGTATCCATGTAGTAGATATATACGGCTCTATATCGGTGGACTCTTGAACAATAACTGTAAGCTTCACTCTTGAGAGCAACTAGATTCGGACCAAGTAGCTCAATTGTAACATGCTGGCCACGGAAACTGAGAATCATGTGTTCAATCCCTGATGGATTCATGTGTGTGCACTACGGAGGAGTCCCATACTAGGATGAAACAGCTGTCCAGTGCTCCTAAGTTTCCAGTCATCCTCCAATCGATATCAGTTCTTGATTCGGAAGATGAATCGGCAACCCAAGGACTTAGATCGGTAGTGTATGTGTAATACTTATTATTACAGTACTTACTACGATTTTTGCTGCTTACTGCTTTGTGACTTTCTCCATCGACCAAGCTGTTGGGTTTATGTCATTCATTTCTTGCTTATTTATATGAGAATCAAGAATCTTGTATAAAATATTAGTTTCCTTTAGCATCTAATGATGACTTCAGTAATTAAACATCTCATCTTTTGGTATCGCTTGATATGCACTTCACACTCTTGCCACGTTCGTAAACTTTGATCCCTTACAAGTCAACTGAATTCCCTTACCAGATTTACTGACACACCATTCGATATAACGGACATTTCCATGCACCTCTCCCAATGTACAATGTTATACAGATGTATCTATACAATTAAATAACAAAACCTAACAGTTAACAACATAATTAACCAGCGCTTTTACTTTTTGAGAGCAATATCGCACTGACCAATCAGAACAATGGTTTGTTGTATTCACTTCAAGTCATAATTTCGTCCAAAGACTCATACTCTTGTGAATTAATGGTGTATAAACGTTCGTTCATCGTACAAGGCGGCTCCTTAGTCAGGGATTTTCATTTCAATCCAAATCAACAAGAATTATAGAGTGACAGCACCATATCGACTATCAGTTTGATTAACTATCTGAGTCTTGTTATAAAAGATGCTGAATGATGATTGAAGGTGAAATGAAATTCTGGATCGTGGCAGTCTACTACAAGAATATGAAGCACATTGGTAACAGATGCTGCAAGTTAGCTCATTATTCTCTTTTCTTCTTTCTTTCACACCAAACTTGTTTATGTTGTAAGAATGACTTTTCGAAACCATTCATTTAGTTGAAGACAGAGTGTTTACTATTTTCCTAAATATTGTTGCAATGATAATACTGAAATAACATGAAACTCTTGTACCCTCCCTCTAGTTATAACCAAGATTACATGACATAATCAATAGGTTTTAATTTCCTAATCTATGAGGTAAAGAGAGAAGGAGAGAAAGAGGAAGAGGACTTTAGTTATTGTTATGCATGATGCATTGACTGGCCTCTTTTTATACTGGTTGTCATAGTAACAGTAATCCAACAACTGTCATCGAACAAAAAATATACGGACGTCTAGTTGGTATAAGAAAAATATAATTTCAGTTGACTTGTATAGTCAAATACCAGCTGTATATCATATCAGAATACTGTATAAACAACATCAGATAACTATTCCATTAACTAGAGCTTTACTTGTGATCAATTCAGACCGAGTTCAGTCAGATAGCCGGAGTGTTTAAATTTACCTTAACTGATTAAAATTCACATCAGTTAGCCCTTTAAAAGTAAATCGAATGAGTCAGAGTAATAAAAATAATCACTGTGACAGCAGAAAAGACAAGTTACTGTTCCTTTGGTTCTTTCTAGTCAGATTGTTAGCACTTGTTAATAAAAAAACGTTTAGTTGACGCTACATTGACTAGCTGATGTTTTCCTACCTTTCAAACTCTTATATATATATGCTTCTACGTATATCACTTCGGTACATTATATCATATGAATGCTAGGCGTAACTTACCAACAGGTGGATGCAAGACAGACGTTTTTTTCATCGTCTGACTTCACTATCAGTAAAGTGATAGTTTACAATAGTGAACAGATATAGTTTTTTCGTCGAAATCTTTTTAGCATCATGATTATAAATTACACTTAATAAAGGAGAACACATGTTTGGAAGTTCGAAATGAGGAATTCTGGCTTTGAAACACCGGTGGTATACAGATAGATCAAGTTGAAAAAGAGATGGAACGTGCTTGATCAGTTTTAGTGTTAGCTACCAGTGAGAAGTGCGAAACAATATCAGCACATCCGCTAGAAGAATGAATAACCCATTTAAGACTAACGAGTTCATTCCTTCAAACCCAAAACAATGAGAACCTCAAATTTCAATTACAAATTAAATTAAATTATCCTTGATAGCTTCAGGAAGTCAATAGGAAGCTGTAAACCTTACTTTACTACAGCAGGAGGCGTCAGTAACGTCAATAGAATTGGTGTGTCTTGTGATGTTCGAACCCGAGTCACTGAGGTGCTGCAGCCAGAGATGTTACAAATGAGCCGCTCAGACTGCTGTTGACTTCCTGTAGGAATTGATCAGATACAACAATTCGCCACTGGAGACAGACGAATTCCATGTTGTCTAATACTGAGTACTGACCGAATTCTATTGATCAGTTTCAGAATGTGGCCACCAAGCTAAGAGACTGACAGTCACCATACACTATGATGGATGTTAGTTGGTTGTCCCAAATAGCCCAGTCATGACGTCGCTACATGAACTACTGGATGATACAGGTCCAAGCCTCAAATGGGAAATCAGTTCCTACGAGGTATCAGATACGCTTTGCTGACAGTTGCCAACAAGTACGAAACTTAGACCAAGCAGAACTGTCTATAGATTGCTTGCAACCAACTAATAACCATCAAAAGTGAACTGTGATGTTCAGCTTCCTATCTTGATTGCCACATTACAAAGTGTTCGACAGGTTTCAGTCAGTAACTAGAAATGATTGTTCGCCTATTTATGACCCTGAGATGACCCTTTAATAAGCTAAATTTAGTTGATATTAAATCATAGCAACAAGTATCGAAATTAGAAATCCTTGTTACTCCTTCATGAATATTGAAGAATACGAGTTGGCTTAGGTTAACATTATTCAGCGAGTTATTAAACAACAATTCAGTGTATTAACGATGGGTAGTGGTTAGTAGTAACCTCGCCTGGTTAACTAGTTTACTAGTTACTAGCCGGTCCTAAGCCCCCATAAAGAGGGAAGGTTGGGCATAGGGCTAGCAACCCTACCCCGTAAAACAAATCTAACCGCTAAACAAACTTCAAAGCACAAACAAAATATAAAAAATGAAAACAAACTTATTCCCCACTGGAATCGGAGAGGCGAAATGACGCCAGTTGGTGAAAGCCTGACTTCGGGAAGCCAATTGGCCGATGTGTCTTCTCTCCCTCGATGAAAGCGAAAGTAAACGTGGGGACATGGAATGTCCGCACCATGTTTGAACCCAGTGAGGCAGCCCAGATTGCAAAGGAGATGAGAAGGTATAACATCGAAGTGCTTGGGATTTGCGAAAGCAGATGGAATGGGAGTGGACTCTCCAAACTGTCAACTGGAGAGCAGTGTCAATAATCTACTCCGATATTGTCACCCAGACGCCAACCACGAGCACACTGAGTTATGGAGTGGCTATCATGATGTCCTCAAGAGCATCGAAGGCTCTAATGCAGTGGGAACCAATCTCCTCCAGGATCATGACAGCAAGATTCAACTCAAAAGGAAGAAAGGTCACAATCATACAATGTTATGCACCTACAAATAATGCAGAGCAAGAGAAAAAGGAGGATTTCTACAGACAACTTCAATCAACACTGGACAAGACGTCAGTTGGCGATATCAAAATTCTAATGGGTGGGGCGACATGAATGCCAAACTGGGAGGGGACAACACGGGAAGAGAACTAACCATGGGTCGAGAGGCACTAGGTGAAATGAATGAGAATGGAGAATTGTTTGCAGAATTCTGCGCATTCAACGATTTGGTGATTGGAGGCAGTGTGTTCAGGCACAAAGATATCCACAAAGCGACATGGATTTCACCAGATGGACACACTAAAAATCAAATCGACTTTATCTCAATCTCAAGAAAATGGAGACGCAGTCTACTTAACACAAGGTCAAGAAGAGGAGCAGATGTAGGTTCAGACCACTACCTAGTGCAAGGAACCTTCCAAATCAAGTTAAAAGCCTTCAAGGAAGCTGGTGATAGACCTCAACCCAAGTACAACACTCGGAAACTGAAGGATGAAACTACAAAGGAGATCTTCAAGCCAGCCATCAAGACAAAATGGGAGACATCGAGGGACATCCCTGAAGAAACCTGTGTGGAAGAACACTGGAAGTCTTTGAAAGCTATGTGGAAAGAAACCTGCACAACAGTATTAGGAAGGAAGAAGAAAGAAGACAAGGAATGGATCTCGACGGATACCTGGAAGCTGATAGAGAGGAGAGGAGGATGGTGAAGCAGAAGATAAACCAGTGCAAGGATGCTCAACGACAAGAGGAACTGAGCACAATGTATAAAACACTGGACAAAGAAGTGAAGAAGAGTGCACGCAAAGACAAAAGACACTTCTACGAAACACTGGCAAGTGAAGCAGAACAGGCTGCAGGTAAGAGAGACCTGACGACATTGTATCAAATAACCAGGTTGCTATCAGGGAAGAGACCAACACAGATGAAACCAATAAAAGATGAAGAAGGAAATTTAATTACGAAAGAAGAGAAACAGAGGAAACGATGGGCCGACCACTTCAAGAAGCTCTTGAATCGACCACCACCTGCACTTCGTCCAGAAATACCACCTGCAGTCGCTGAATTACAAGTGAACATAAATCCCCCAACGAAAATGGAAGTCCTGAACGCCATAAAGCTACTGAAATGCGGGAAAGCAGCAGGACCAGATGGAATACCGCCAGAAGCACTGAAAACAGATGCAGAGACAACAGCGGCCATGCTCACACCACTATTGCAGAAGGTGTGGAAGGAAGAGAAGGTACCGGACGATTGGAAGAAGGGTTACCTTGTCAAACTGCCGAAGAAGGGAGACCTCAGTGCTTGCAAGAACTGGCGCGGAATCACTCTCCTGTCCACCCCAAGCAAAATATTAAGCCGCATCATCCTGGAGAGGCTTAAAGATGCACTGGATTCAAAACTACGACCAGAACAGGCAGGCTTCAGGAAGTACAAATCATGTGCTGACCAAATTGCAACGCTTCGTATCATCATAGAACAGAGCATAGAATGGCAATCAGCTCTATACCTCAACTTCATCGACTTTGAGAAGGCCTTTGACAGCGTCGACCGAGAAGTAATTTGGAAACTGCTTCAATACTACGGAGTACCGCAAACCTTTATCCGCCTCATTCAACAACTATATGAAGATGCCACATGCCAAGTAATCCACAATGGGAAGCTCAGTGATGCCTTTGAAGTGAAGACAGGAGTGAAACAAGGTTGCCTACTATCCCCCATGATATTCCTTATTGTGGTGGACTGGATCATGCAGCAAACAGTAGGCAGCGAGAAGAGGGGGATACACTGGACGACGGAAAAGAACCTAGAAGACTTGGATTTCGCCACGATGACTTGTGCCTAATGTCACATAAACTTGAAGATCTGCAGGCAAAAACTAACAAGTTGATAGAAGAGGCAGCGAAGACGGGACTTCAGGTGAATATAGAGAAGACAGAAGTGATGAAGATACCGCACCACCACCATCAACAACAACAACAAACTCCAATCACTGTCAACGGGAGAAACTTGAAGGAAGTAACCTCCTTCACTTATCTAGGAAGCACTGTTTCAACTACAGGCGGGACGGACGAGGACGTCAAAGTCAGGATCGGAAAAGCAAGACAGGCGTTCATTAGCCTGAAACCAGTGTGGAGATCTTCTGCACTCAGCATGCGGAACAAGATACGGATTTTCAACACCAACGTCAAGTCAGTGCTCTTGTATGGCTCAGAGACTTGGCGCGTCACGAAAGGTATTTCCAATAAACTACAGACATTCATCAACAACTGCTTACGCTCGCTGCTGAAGATCAGATGGCCAGAAAAAATAAGCAACAAGGAACTCTGGGAACGAACCAACCAAGAACCTATCACGCAACAAATATGCAGGGAGAAGTGGAGATGGATTGGCCATGCACTGAGAAGGCCGACTGAGGACATCACGCGTCAGGCCCTCGAGTGGAATCCCCAGGGGAAGCGACGAGTTGGGCGTCCGAGGGTGACATGGAGGAGGTCGTGCGAGGAGGAAATGAGAGGTTGTGGGCTGTCGTGGGACCAGGTTCAAAAGATCTCAGAGAACAGAGGTCACTGGAGGCGTGCTACTGAAGCCCTATGTTCCACTAGGAACCCAAGGGACTAATAATAAAAAATAAAAAAAGTGGTTAGTAGTGGAATCCAGAATGTGCATTTCATCTTTTTGAAACTCATCAACTGGATCTAACTGTCTCCCAGCGAGAGATTTTGTTCCCATTAGGACTAGAACCGAGTACCAACCGCCTGAAGTGCCAGATCGTTACCCACTACGCCACTGAGTCAAGACAATCACTCCTTGTGTGACCAGTTGGTTAGCATACTGAGTGCTCAGCTGGTTAAGGCAATCGGTAGGAAGTACCGCCTGACTTAGGTCTGGTACTTAATCTCACTTATGAGCCAGACATATCTACGACCTCAAGAAAACTGATAACTCGTTGAAGATTCGAAAAAATGCCACCTAGTATTGAAGTCTTCCACGTTACTACTAGGCTATGTGGGCCGAGATTATGCAATAATGCATAAGGTGGTAAAAGTAATTATAAAAGCATAGGAATCGGAAATTATTTCTAAATACGAAGCAAGAGAGATACCTTATTAACCAGCCTGAGTAGTTAGGAGCTATTAGCCACCCAGATCACAGTGATCTAAATGCTGGAGGGTCGCTTCGCTCGTTTACTGTTGAGCTCATCAGTGACTCACCTGGATAAATTCAGCTCACATAGCCGTATTATTAAAATCAAGTATTCCAGTGCACCAATGATAAGCACAGCTTCAAACCTACAAAACAACCGTCTAGTGTTCAAATCACTGTAGTCTAGCTAGCAAAAATCTACAGATAAATAAGAATGATTCAGTAGTACACTTCATAAATCTATGATACTTTTGTTTCTCAGATAACAAATCGTGATCTTAGCTCAGCGGTTTCTAATAGGCAGTTAAAAAATCATTCACCTGTGACATATGTCAAAGTGGACTGTACACTTGGTAAATAATTTGCATATTCATTATCCTGATAAAGTAAGATAATTGAGCGACATCTCGACAGATATAAAGAAGGTGAGGAAAGCATTAAGAGTCATTATGGAGGTGATACCAGTAATCTGATTATTTAAAATAAAATTAGAAAGGAAAATAACAAAAATTAAAATTATTTCAGGATAAGGGATAAAACGTAGTCCTTTTGTACGCAGATATTGAACCTGAATTAGTAAGCTATCACTAACTGTGCTTCTTTCAAACTGTTTACTTTGTATTTGTGCATAGCCTAGATGGCACACCCTGATGGAACTGCATCGTCAAGGTTAATTAACCTTCCGAAAACCGAATTAGTGTGAAGCTAGAATTTGGTTGATGTGATAAAGTTATCCTCCCTTAGAAAGACATTCAGGATAATACTGGGAACCGCATATGGAAAGAAAGCAGATTGTGAAGCTTATTTAACAAGCTCCACAGGAGTAAGTAAGCAAAGACAGTGTAATTATCCAAAATGACAGCTTGTAGCACACTCAGGAATTATTTAGCAACTCGGAACACGGTCTACAGATGAGCGCGGAAAAATATTACTTTCAGTCGTCCTAACAGCCTATCATTCAAGAATTCAGGTGTATTATCGCCTCTGGAATCATCGTTCATAAATGTAGTCTCTATATCCATGAGCCTCCCTTCTTCTTTTAACCTTATCGAATTCCAGACTTTTCGTAGTACTTTCATTACCTTATGTTTTGTTGTGCAACCACTTTCAGTTTTTATAAGTCACTCTGAACACTGTGCTAATGGAAAACCCTACCCCAATATTTAGCAATGGACTTCCATATGTATGCAATTGATATGAGTACAATTTTACGTACGGGGTATCATAGCGAAACAAAATTCCGTTCACTGATGCGTATATATTTTATTGTGATATTCTCCTCTTGTGATAACTACAGAGGATCCAGCCTGACAAACATAGTATTTAAAATTCTAGGTTCTGCGATTCTTCGACGCCTGAGTGGAGCTCAAAAACAGCAAGCTCGAGAAAACCAGATAGGCTTCAAACCTGACCACCAGGTTCTGGAACACAGACACGCTTACCGACGCCCGACAACAGCTGTATTTTTCAACCTAAAGGTGACATTCGACTCCGTTGAGCGCGAAGTCTTATGGCAATGTCTCTCACTGAAAGGCGTGCGGAGTAAGTACATCACCTTATTGGGGGCTCTGTACTCAAACACTTGTAGGCATGTTAGAGCCTATGGTGAGATATCCGGGGAGCTGTGTTCATCGAGTGGTGTCCGTCAACAGTTCCCACTCTCTCCATTCTTATTTAATCTCATCATAGATATTCTTATGGAGGTCTCAATCTCGTCAACTGACTACACACTGGTTGACCTAATCACGTGACAATTTTAATTAGACCTAGAATACCCAGATTATATGATAAAGTCATGCTAGGTGAAGACGCTGACAAGATGCAGAGTCTTCTCGACACTTGCAGTGGCAATTCTAGAATGCTTGGGATGTGTTTCTCACCACCCAAATGCAAATTGTTGCTCCAGGATTCGTCTTCTATGGTGCCATGGCTAACAGTAGGGAGTAAAGTGACTGAGTGTGTTGACCACTTCACTTGCCCAGAAAGTGGGACCAGCCCTGACGACTCAGTGGCCGATGAAATCTCTGCACGAATACAAAAGGCTCGTCTGGCTTTTGCCAATTTGTGCCACCTCTGGCGCCTCCGTGATATCTGATCGTCTATTAAGGGTCGCGTGAACTGCACAGCAGTCCGCTTTTTTCCACTCTGTAGCTGTAAAACATTGCCATTGAAGGTGGAAGACATGAGAAGGCTGGCTTCAGGTGTTTGACCGCCACTGCCATATTCCGTGACGTCACCACGTGAATAACTCAGAAGTCAGATGTAGAGTTTTAGGCAGGAGAGGAAAGTCGGTTGAAGCTGTCGTGAACCCTCATCGACTGAAATAGCTGAGGTATTTGTTACATGTGCCTAACCACCGTCCGCCTCGTCACACAATGTTGGCCGAAGTAGATTCATGCTGGAAAAAGGCTCAGGCGGAGCCAGATTAAAACATGGCACCAATGTATGAAGTCGTTGACTGTTGGTTTGAGCCATGTGGGACGATGCAGACTAGCCAGTTGGGGTCTGCGGGACGAGAGAAACCAGTGGATGGAGACTGACTGTAGGTGATATGGCTGAGAAGCGCTGTCAGTGGCGCAGATGTATACGCATATTATCCTCATCGTAAAGCTATACTGAATCTCACCATTTTATCAGTCTTCCTTTCTCTCTTTTAGTACTCTATATTTCTTTTGACTGAATTTTCTTTTCTTCTTCTTCCACTTCACTGCCATTTTACTCGGCGTACTTACGTGAGCTGTAGCAACTTGGACCTTTACACAGTAATGCCTGGTCCTATGTTGATTTGGATGGATGGATATTCTCATAAATCTTCAATAGGAAAATTGTCAACAGTTTTCAGTCAATCAACAAAATATTAAAAATACCTATCTAATAAATAAACGAACGAATAAATTGTTGTAATTCCGATTTCCAACCATTTATTGATCTATTTTCTAGTTCAGTTATTGGATAACAATAAAGTTGCCTTTCTTCAAGAAATCCGAGTACCTAATCCTGTATAGTGAATAGCGAAATCAGTCACAGCATGAAAATGATAGACTATAGACAATGAAACTTAAACTGATCTATTTATCATTTCAGGTTGGTATTCATCATGGACTGACATCAGCTGGAGGAACATTTGAAACCTGGTAACACTGGGTAGCTGTTCCGTCCTAATATGGGTATCTTCGGCAGTGTGCATCCACGACCCTGCCAGGTCTCGGTCCCAGGAACTTCAAGTTCCACGAGCAGCACGTTACCATTCAGCCACTGGGTTGGAGTCCAATACTGCATAGCCCGACGTCCATCTAATGCCATCATTGAATAACTGTCTTCATGTTCAACTTGTTTGGCTCCACTGGTCACAACTTCTCACTGGAACTCCAGGAATCACCTCTTGAAGCTAATCACTAATGAGAGGTGCCTTCAAAATATCTCCTGTTTAAATAACGTCAAATGTTGTAAACTCTAGATTTGATCGCATGGAAATGCATCGATTTAAGCTATGACACATCGTAACAATCAAATAAAACCTGGTCAATCAAATAAATTAGTGCATAAATTTACCATCTAAAAAAGGAATAGAACATTGTATGATCAATAAAAGAATCAGAGAATTTTAATGAACAAAGTTAATGGATTGAGGCATGAAAAATAGGGCAAATAAAGAAAGAATTTTATATAAGAGAGGTTGGCAAACTTTATCCTAAGAATTCTTTTACCGAAAATTTCCGTTTCAAAAAGAAGCAAAGTTTCTTTTCGAAACTAGGCATAAGCATAATGCAAGTATTTGATCCCTTTGACTGTTTGAACTGTTACTAATGCAGAGAGATAAGAGTAGTTGAGTGGAACTCAAAATTCAAACATCATTTGAATGAACAAAGAATATTCCTTTCGATAACTTCTTCATATACTACAGTTATATGTACATGTTGTGTAACTTTGCGCCAACAATATTAAGATTTCTTCCAACAGTGTATCAATAATAATATTATTATACAGTGAAGTAATTCTCTTCAGAAAAGTATTGTGTTGACCCTCATATCAAATTCAATTATTACTGAATTTACTTATCTCAATGATTATACAGCTTGTGTAATACTGTGGGGTGACAGTTTAACATAACAGTATCAGGATGTGCATGAAAGTATAGTCCAATAAACGAAGACAGATAAATAATTTGAGGAATAATAGCTTGATAAAATACTGTTCATGTTAAAGGATAAAATAGTTCAAGAGAATGTTGTATGAAATTAGTTCAGGTTGTAGGAATGAAGAGGGATGTCTGCAGTATACCATCTGAAAATTAGGTTACATGGGGTAGCATGCTACGGATTTTATGAGTCTTGGATGGAGAGAAGATAGTTTTAGCGCCCACATCCACGTTTTGTGAAGCTATAACTCTGGTTGTTTAATCCTGATTGCCACCATTTCTTCAGTTTCAAGGATTCAGAGATGGGTCTCTTTTAATAAGTTAGTGGGAACCCGGTAAACACCGGTTTGATTGAACTGAGTGCTCCAATATATTACTATTATGTTGTCTTTATCACACATTTGTTAAAATACCCTGAGAAGTGTTAACCAGCATGGAAATTTAAGTTCTTGGAGCAGTGGCCGACACAACTGGCTTCATATAAGCAGTTGAACTGATAAACTTATCAGAAAAGTGTGGAAAAACGTAATTTGCAATTTACCAGCATTCAAAGTTCTTTGAATTGATCTGCATAATTTGTAAACTGATATCTTTCTGAGCACATCACCTCTAAATTGCATAAAAGTTTTCTACTAGCCGCCAGAGTGCATTTTTTGCTACTTTTGTAATATGCCTTCAAGTGGAAGCCAAATGGGAAATTATGAGCTGGGCGTCCGAGTTGAGGGTGACATGGAGGAGATCGTATGAGGAAACAATGAAAGCTGATGAGCAGTCGTGGAGCCAGGTTGTAAAGACTGCAGAGAAGAGAGTGAAATGGTGACGTGCTGTTGAATCGGTATGTTCCAGTAGGAACCCAAGGGACAAATAATAAATAAATAATAATTACAAATTTATCACGATAGCTACTTTTTACTAGTATGTTGCGTAAACTCATTTGTTCCTCTGTTGAACTGTTCCTTCTGAACATATAGCCTCTTTTCTGTAACTACAGGTCTTTATCAAATTTCGTTTGTACTGAACGGGAACGAAGCTGAGAAAATGTGTGCATTGTCTCATTCACTCACTTTTCTCAAATAACTTCAGCTTTACCGACTCATCCGTTCGTCTTAAGAGAACATCATGAAAAGCTATTTTGCTTTCTAACTTTTCCATGCATGTAAACTTTATCGCTGGATGTACTGCATTGAATCTGCTAAATATCTTTGACCTTTCCATAATGTTTTCGCACAGAACCACCTATACATTGACCTCTGCTCTAGGAATTTAATTTTCCATGCTTGTGAAAACCTCTCAGTGTGGTTAAGCGAAGGTGTGATAAAGACCATTACTAGCTCCATGTTAGCATACTTGGTTCAAATGAACCATAAGATGGATATGATTAAGTAACTTCCCAATGGTTACTGGGTTCCCACTAACTTCTTAAGGGATACACAGCTCCGAATCCCTTCATTTCAATAATCTGAAATAACTTTAACACAATTGCTCCCTCACTAACATGCGTAACATCCTATCAAGTTGTTATTCCTTAAATCATCCTTCTTTGTTTATCTCATCCAACTTTTAGAAACACATTCCTATTGTTTTATTAACCTATCATCTTATAGCATTATCAACACTGTGTAATCATTTAGACAGTCAATTCGCAACTGAATACCATTTAAAAAAATTGATTTTATCATTAACATTAACACAAGACTTTTCTGAACTGACTTCCTCAACTCTATCATAATATTCACAAACTTATAAGCGAAATCACAGTACTGTTGACGCATAACTCCTGAATATAAGACCTTAAGAAGGTGAAAAGAATATTTTTTTGTTCATTCAAATGGAATCATTTAAGGAGCTACAATTCAAAATTGTTGGCTATGTTGATCAATACTTTATATCTACAGTATTGAAACCAAGCAGATTTTCTATGTTTCTACCACTACATTGGAATGTCAACAGATTTATAAAATGTAATTATTATTCACTAGTAATTGTAATTTCCCATGGTTTTTATTTTACTGGACAAAACTAATTGATCTGTGTTGGTAGATGGGTTCATTGAAAGAAGGAGTTTCAAGTTTTAGTCACTTGCTGAGATTAGGGCACAATAAGCTGAATACTTTCAAGTAAGACGAAGCATATACTCTAGATTCAACTGCTAACCTGGTATAAACCAAAAGGGTTATCATTATAACACAGCGCGTTAATGTGTTTTTCATCACTCTTTTGCGAATACAATATCTTGTGTGTAAGTCTACTACTGAAGGTGAAACATTTATGTGTAAAAAGTTTTTAAAATACCTAATGATGATCATTACCAGAAGTTGATCTTAAAATACTTAAAATTTATAAAGAGGGCATCATATCCCAGACTATTGACCAAAGAATTAAACGCCGACTGAAAAGTTCACCACTTTATATGTTATCTTTATCATATCGCTCAGGAATGACACAATCGCTATAGCGATAGTTAAAATCCTGAGATATGTGTTACGTAAGCTGACTAACCATTAACCTCAATATACAATGTTAATTGATTCAAGTGGGATCAAGTTGAAGAAAACTAGAATGATCAGAACTGCCAGTGGTAGTCATCAATTGGCTCCGTAACTGTTTTCTCAGAGTCCTGTCTGCTGGTCATCCATGTACAACAACTTGAATTCATTGTATATATATATTTCCCTGCATATTTTTTCCAACTCACTTGTTTATGCTTAACTATCTAAGTCTCATTGCTGTCACATAATAAATCACAATGTCTCAACCGATGAGTGATTCATTTGTTTTGTTGTTGTTTTTTTGTGTGTAAACTTATGAATGCAACATTTATCATTCGTAAATGTGAAGGTTTGGAAGAAACTGATAGATTTCAAAAGAGTTTCTTTTATTATGGACTACTTTCACTTAGAGAACCATAGAAAACACGGAAGCACTGGATTACTGTTTTGTCTCGGAATAGGATTCCTCAGTATTGTTCACCTATACTTACGTAAGAAATCGGAACCAGCACCTTAAGGTGCCATGGCGACCAAGTTGATATCCCACCACTTGGTTGAAATCCTGTAGTTTTCATATTTTCATACTTATTTTAGTTCGTGATTAAGGTCCGCTATGATTCAATGCCATCCATGAACATTTATCCTCCCATTCGACTTAAATAATTCCACAGGTAAGGATTTTGCGCTAAGA
The DNA here is from genome assembly GCA_944470555.2 of Heterobilharzia americana. Lineage (NCBI taxonomy): Eukaryota > Metazoa > Platyhelminthes > Trematoda > Strigeidida > Schistosomatidae > Heterobilharzia > Heterobilharzia americana. Next base: position 67,877,765 of record OX104129.1, on the reverse strand, counting down.
GTGAAAGAATGCCTTTTCATCATTTTCTAAATCCATTAGTATTTCGCAGCAATCTCCCTGTTTAAATTTTGCATTATTTAAATGCTTTAAATTGAGTTCAGAATCTTATGTGATAGGAAGCGGCCTAAACGGAAATCAATATTTTATGTCATCATTGGCTAAAGTGGATGATTTCTGTTTCATGTCTCTGTGCGGTCAAGAAAAATCTCATTGGACAATTTATCCAGCAGCTGATCAATCAGAGTAAGGTATCCGATTTTATATTTTCACGAAAACTGTACATAAATGAAGAAGTTTTGTCGAATGAAGTCTCTTCCTTACAGTCATACGCCAATCCTTATACGGTGTTATTTTAATGACTCAGAGAAATACAAGGTACCGAGAAGAAACAGTTGCTATTCGTACCATTTTAGACTGTCTCATTGAGTAAGTATCATTCGCATATTTCTTATCATTCACTCAGTCACTTCATTATACTACTCAAGTTGAAACAATTTCAGTATGCATCCTGAAGATATCGCTCTATGATGCCATCAAAAGCATTGCTTAAACTTGACATGAAATATACTTCCAACAACGTCTTATAACTATTTTTTGAAATGTACTGCCATGACTTTCACCACAGGTATAGATGAATTCATTAGAATAAGTAACAAGTAACAAAAGTAATGCTTTCTTGTTCAAGCTGAATATTCTTTACGATTACCTTTTAAAACTCATAAAATCTTTACTTTGTCCAGACTAAGCTATCCTCCAACTGATCGGGAAATATTTCAGTATCATGCTAGACCTCCCTAACAGCGTATCAGCACTTCACAAGGTACAACTTGAAATGTATGTTCACATACTATATATTCATCACTACTTCTAAGTCCCCATCTTGTTCGCATTAAAAAAAACTCACAGCCAACACTTTCTCTAAAACCTAAGTATTTCTATTCATCAATATTTTGGTGTTGATATTAAGTTCTCTTTGTAAGGGTTGTAAGCTGTTTGTTTTTTTTTTCGACAAAAGGAAACTCTACATAAATTCAGACTTTAAAGGTGATTCAACGGCGGAAAATCTAAAGAAAAGGACATCAAATGCCCTACTAAGAATATTCTTTCAATCAGCATACTTATCTTACGACAGATGTAGCACTTTAATTTCAGGACGATTAAAAACTGCCAAATTAAGCATCTTCAGAGTAAAACTTTCCTCTTTTTCACCTTACTTCTAACTGACTATCTTTCTCGAGCTATTGCTAATTATTTATCACTCAATGTGTAGAAAGATGCTCACATCTAAAATGACTAGTCGTTTACTATGCAAACTAAGTAATTATGATAATTTGATTGGTTGTGGCTAGCAGAAGAATCCAGGATGCGCGTTTCGTCCTATTTGGCACTCGTCAGCTGGATGTACCTCCACCCCAGTCCCAAATAGGACGAAACGCGTGTCCTGAATTCTTCTGCTAGCCTTAACCAATCAAATGATCATAATTAACATTCAGCATTATCAAGGCATCCATATAGGAGCCTATATGCTAATAGAGGTCGAACAATTCTATCCAACAAAACAACGGAGAATAATAAGTATGCCAATAAATAGCAATAAATAATTACGATTTTAAATTTAAGCTGATCAGCTATTCATTAGTAGTGTGTAGTTGATTTTACTTAGAATGACTGTTGATTAGCCTATCAATTAATAGGCTTCTTCAGCAAATCATTTTTAATATGCAAGTATGACAGTACAAACCAAAATGAGGACCTCCTGTCATATTAAGATTCGAACTAGCAGTCAACAATTTATAACTCCTATGATCCACTGAATAAGTTGTGAAATCTGACTGGAAATTGTGCTTCAATTTGACTTCAATCAATAAAAGAAAGCGGTACGAAATAAGTTCATCAGATCGATGTATCAATGATTAGATGAAGAAACAGATGCATCAGTATACTTCAGAGTGTAAAAGAAAATAATTCAATACACTAAATGGGATATAGTGAAGTGCTTGGGTGAAACCTTAAGAAACATACCTGTAAATTAAAAAAGTGTTTTTCATCAGATGAATATGTCAAATATCATTTGAATTTAACGACATTTTGTCGAATATATTTCCTGGAGATCATTTTAGTAGACCTTAATGAATAATATTCTTAAAATGGTAGAACTACTAAGAATGATGGACTGCTAACTAGTGACTTTCCTGCTTATTTGAGACAGGCAGACTAGTCGTATGCTGATCCATTCATCCATGATTAGAAATCATCAATGGTAGTAGACTTCCTTGTAATGAAGGCATATACCAAAAAGTCATCATTCCTTTCATCAAAATACCCATATCATTCAGCTAACATTTTATTGCCTATTCAAGAAAATAAGAAAAAATTGTAAGGCTTATTTCATATAGATAAACTGTATTCTAGAAAGTTCTGATGGTCTTATGACCAACTAATAGAATATTTTTTGTATAAATTAAAAGCAACTGTTAAATAAAAGATTTCATTCAATTTTCAATAGATGAAGTAACAGCCCATAAGTAGTAGTAGTGTAGTCGGCGCTGCCGATCAGATTGGATATAAGTAGTATATGTTGAGAAGACGGCAGAAATCATAAAGAATTACCAGCAGTGGGTAAAGATTCTGTCAAAAGAAAGGCAACATACAGTGTGGATATATTAAGAGCGAATCGAGATAATAGCAAAAGAGGAAATGAAGCACATTATGCAAATGACTGTCTTAGTAGATGTACAATACTTCATCACTACTGAACAAGATGTCAATAATAAACATTCCTTCCTGCTTCTCAGTCTCGTCGTTTCCTTCAGTAGTAGTAGTAGTAGTAGTGTGAGTAGTAGTAGTGTGAGTAGTAGTAGTGTGAGTAGTAGTAGTAGTAGTAGTAGTAGTAGTAGTAGTAGTAGTAGTAGTAGTAGTAGTAGTAGTAGTAGTAGTAGTATCCATTAATTTTCTAGTAAAGAAGCAATAACCTGAGTAACGTATCTCAAAAATTATTCAGCTAGTAAGTTTTAAATGCTCTTATCTTTATATTCATTCCAGTGACTAACAGTCAAATCCACGACGCACGTCTTGTCCTAGTTGGAATTTGTCAGCTGGATGTTTCCAACACCCTATTGATTGATGTTGTTCCCACCAAGACTCGAACGCAGTACCCATCATTTCAAACCCCAAAGCGTTACTGACTAGAACACCGGCTAAATTTCATCAGTAATTTAGACTTGTAATTCAGGAATTTGAACTGGTTATCTCTTCTACAACGGTAACCAGAGACTGAATCAACTTTTACTAGTCCAGTTCTAAGCAAAACTAGTGAAGTAAACCATATTTCCTTTTGAGAATGGAGAACACACTACAAACAGGGACAAGCATACCTTTTAAGATACTTCGTTAGGGTAAGAAACAGGAAAACTGTGCACCATAACTGCTTGAATGTTTTATTATTCTAAGAAGTGTATTGAAATCTTTAATCTCTCGATGACGGTACAGGTAAGTGACTATCAAAAGGATAGCTGATAAGTACTTTATGACTTATTTGATACTGAACAATAACGCAGCTTTAGCTCAGTATATTTTGAAAGTTTGATCCACAAGTGAAATTCATCTAAACAGTTGACATTTATCTAGGGCATCAAGTGTCAGAACCCTGATTCACCCATTAAGGTACGCGAGGTCATTCAGTTAGTATACTAAGCTGTTACACAATAAGTGTCGTTCTCAGCCTATTGCATGCAATTTTATATGGTCACTGAGTTGTACTCCCACATCTACAATTAAAAGTGAAATTTGATTTCTTTTAAAACCGTATTCTTATTTGCAAGTTCAATCGGTCAGCAGTATACAAAATCGTTTTTGTGTGATCTGTACTTGGTGTAAGGAAAATGATTCATCAAAATGACTTCTCGAAAAACCTCTCTCATGTTGGTTTTCTTCAAATTGTAGAGTACCTGACCATTAGCAGGATGATAGGCTTGAAAAGTGATGTTTTAAACATACCAACACTAATGAGTAACCTTGAAATGACAATCTGAACTTTCCTCTTAGCTAACCAGTCACAATCACGTGTTTCCACCATAATCTAAGAGTTCTATATTGCTAACCTCTTTCATCCTCCTGTAATTTAATGAATGTGATCAAAAATTATCAAGAAACCAATATAAAATGAAATGTCATCACCAGCAACTTGTTTATTCCTTCTAACATCCTGGAATACCTTCAATAAAAGAAGTTATGGTGTAATTAAGCCCTGTTCTTAAGTAATTATTGTTATCTTCAAAAAATTGACCAATAGTGTCTGTAGCAATTCATTTTCCTTGAAGTAAAACGACCGTATGTTAATGATAAGTTGTAGAAGATGAGATACAGACAACCTTAACCTATCGACATTACTTAAATGCAGCTTTAAAACTATCTGGATTCTAGCAGCAAGTAAAACTTTGACTCAAGTAGTACTCTAAAATTATGTGAAAGGTATCCATGTGATTTGACATCAGTTAGTAAGGAAGCTTACTGAACTGTGAATAGGAAAATAGTGAAAGTATATTCTAGAAGGTAACAAGTTAATCTTAGGTAACAAGAATATCCAAACATTATTATTCATCACGGATTGTCATCAGTTTGCAAAACATTGAAAGTCTGGGAGAGCTGGACAGCTGTCCCGTCCTAGTATGGGACTCCTCAGCAGCAGGCACCCACAACCCAATTAAGTGTCGAACTCACGACCTTCAGGTTTCACGCCGAATGCGTTAACCTTCCAGCCACTGGATCGGTTTTCAGTGGTTCACAGTTTTCAACTCCTGTCACTTCACCATATAGCACGACTATCACTCAACATCTTCAATCGGCATCCTCTTCCCTTCCGACTGGTTAACCCCACAGGTCACGGATTCCCACTAGAATTCCGGGATATCCATCTGGAAGTGTGTCACTAAAGATCAGTATACAGTAATGCATTTTCGAGACGAATGGGTGCGTACTGCTGAGGAGCCCCACATTAGGACGAAATAGCTGCCCAGTGCTTCCATCTTTTTAATGCTTCTCCAACTCATGTCAGTCCGTGATGAATACCACTTCTAAATTCGAAATCCTTCTTCATCTCAAACAAAACGTAATAGAAATCGCTTTCAAACGTCTCCGTTTTACCTCATATATCATACCAAAAGAGTCATGTACGGATACTAAATGACCAGACAAAACAATATGTCTCAAAATAGAGCTGTATATTGGTTTGGATTCTGTTTTCGTTATCTATGCCAGTAAATTTTCGTGAGCATTTCTAGAGAGTGTGATGCGGGTACGGTCTATGTATTTAGCAACATAGCAATAAAAAGATTCTTATCCACACACGTATGTTGCCAACAGCGGGATTTTGTCTTTGACCTTTCAATGAATGAGATATTATGGGGAGAAATCATGACACAGGGATCCAGTAAACAATGTCCCTCAAACTGATGTAGATAGACAAAGTAGTAGCACCTGATTCACTGTGTCGCCGTTGAATTTCAGATTCATACTCAGATATCAAACTCGCCTGGTTAACTAGTTCACTTGTTACTAGCCGGTCATAAACCCGCCTAAACAGGCAACGTTGGGCATACGGCTACCAACCACACCTCCTAAAACAAATCTAACTGCTAAACAAACATCAAGGAACAAACAAAATATAAAAAATAATAAAAAAATTATTCCTCACTGGAATCGGAGAGGCGAAATGACGCCAGTTGGTGAAAGCCTGCCTCCAGGAAGCCAATTGGCATGGCCGATGTGTCTTCTCTTCCTCCATGAAAGCGAAAGTAAACGTGGATACATGGAATGTCCACACCATGTTTGAACCCAACTGGTAGGGCAGCCCAGATTGTAAACGAGATGAGAAGGTATCACATTGAAGTGATAGGAATTTGCGAAAGCAGATGGAATGGGAGTGGACTCTGGAAACTGTCAACTGGAGAGCAGTGTCAATAATCTACCCCGAAATTGTCACCCAAACGACAACCACGAGCACAACACACTGAGTTTTCGAGTGGCTATCATGATGTCCTCCTGCCAACAGCATCGAAGGCTCTCTCTCATGCAGTGGGAACAAATCTCCTCTGCTGCATCAGCAGCATGACAGCAAGATGGATTCAACTCAAAAGGAAGGAAGGAAGCAAGTCACAATCATACAATGCTACGCTATGCTATGCTATGCTAAGCATCTAAAAATTATACAGAGCAAGAGAAGGAGGAGGAATTCTACAGACAACTGCATTCAACACTGGACAAGACACCACCTCAGTCGGCAATATCAAAATTCTAATGGGTGGAGTGACATGAATGCCAAACTGCGAAGAGTGGACAACACAGGAAGAGAACTCATCCATCATGGGTCGATAAGCAATAGGTGAGGTGATGAACGAGAATGGAGAATTGTTTGTAGAATTCTGTGCATTCAACGACTTGGTGATTGGAGTCAGACAGTGTGTTCAAGCACAAGGATATCCACAAAGCGAGCGACATCGATTTCATTTCACCAGACACCAGATGGACACAATACACTGAAAATCAGATCGACTTCATGTGAATGTGAATAAAGTGTAGATGCACGCAGTCAGTCTACTTGACACAAGGTGAAGAAGAGGAGCAGATGTATGTTCAGACGACTCATTATCTAGTGCAAGGAACCTACCTGAAAAATCAAGTTGAAAGCCTTCAATTCAAGGGAGCTGGTGATGATAGACCAGACAGAGTTCAAGTGGAACACCCAGAACAGAAACTGAACTGTAGGATGAAACTACAAAGGAAATCTTCACAGCAGCCAGCCATCAAGACGAAATGGGAGATATCGAGGAACATCCGTGAAGAAACCTATGTGTAAGAACACTGGAAGTGTTTGAAAGAGATGTGGAAAGAAACCTGCACAGATGTATTAGGAAGGAAGGAAGGAAGAACAAAGAAGGAGATAAGGAATGTATCTCGACGGAGAAATGTAATGTGATAAGGTGAGGGGAGGATGATGGTGAATCAGAAGATAAAGGAGTGCAGTGCAAGGATGCACAACGAGAAGAGGATCTGAGTACAATGTATAAAACAGTAGACTGGACAAAGAAGTGGAGAAGAGAAGAGTGTGGTTGGAAAGACGAAAGACACTTCCACGACACACTGGGAAGTGAAGGAGAAGAGACAGGCTGTAGGTAGGAGAGAGGTAGTAGAGACCTCTCAACATTGTATGAAATAACCAGGTTAGTATCTGGGAAGGAAGAGAACAACACAGATGAAAGCAATGAAAGATGATGACGGGAATCTAATTACGAAAGAAGAGAAACAAAGGAAACAATGGAGCGATCACTTCAAGAAGCTCTTGAATCGAACACCACCACCACCACCAAACCATACTCTACTGCCACTATACTACTACCGCAGTAAACTATACTATACACTACTGGACAGCCACGACCAAAAGGTATGAAAAGAGTCCTGTTCTAGAATTAACTGAATAAGTCAGAAATTTCTTATTAAGTGAATTAACTGGTTAGCATACACATATGAAATTGTCAAAGTAACACTATATTACAGCTAGTCATAATACAAGGAAGGTATCGTTCATTTGATAAGCATCAATTTATTATTATTATTATTATTATTATTATTACTATTTGTCCCTTGAGTTCCTAGCTGAAAATAGGGATTCAGTAGCACTTCGTCATTTCACTCTCTTCTCTGCAGTATTCTCAACTTGACTCCACGACTGCCCATAAGCTTTCATTTCTACCTCACATCATCTCCTCCATGTCACCCTCAACTTGGACGCCCAGTTCATCGTTTCCCATTCGGCTTCCACTCGACGACCTGGCCTGGCGCATGATTTCCCCAAACGGTCTTCTCAGTGTATGTGCAATCCGATCCAATCCCTCACCACTTTCTCCTTCTGTATATTTGTTGAGCGATAGCTTCTTGGTTGGTTTGTTGCCAGTCAGAGTGAGTTCCTTGTTGCATACTCTTATTACTCTGGCCCTCTAATCTTCAGTGTCAGTATGGAGTGAACGTAGGTGGCGACAGCTGTTCATGATGTATGTCTATAGTTTGTTGGAAATGCTTTTCGTAACGCGCCATGTCTCTGATTTCAGATTAATGAAGGCCTGTGTTGCTGTCTTTCCCATCCTGGCTTTGACATCTTCATCTGTACCGCCGCCTGTAGTTGAGACGATGCATCAATAAAGAGATGAAAGTGACCTGATTTTTAATTTCTGATAACTGAAAACAGATGTCCTAAGTTTCAAGCCAACAAACGAAAACAATTATACAGTTTATCGTATTTACATTTGGCATGAAACCATTAATCAAAGCTTGTTTGTAAGTTGTAATATTTGTGTGTTTGTAGATTTTGGCTTACATTCTCCAAAGTACTACTAGTATGGTTGTGTGTGTGTGTGTGTATTTGTACCGGTGTGTCGGTTTTATTAGTTCACCTGGATAAACGACAAACATGACACGTGGAAAGCAGACACTAGGTGATAAGGGTTTAAATTACAGACGGGACATCAGTACCTTCGAGGTTGCACATATGCCCTGCTGACAACAGCCAACAAGCACGAAACTTGGGTCAAGTAGGGCTTTTTGCCAGTTGCCTCTGATCAATTAACAAATATCACAAGTGCACCACGATGCTGAGGTTCCTACCTTGATGGTTACATAACAAAACGATTGATAGAATTCTGTCAGCACTCAGAACTAGACAACATGAAATCAGTTGCTCTATAGTGACCAATGAATGTATCTAATCCAGTTCAACAGGAGGTCAGTCACGGCCAGAATAGCTCAATGGTAACGTCTCTAACTACAGCATCGGATAACCCAGGCTCAAATCTAACGAGATATATGGTTCCCTCAAGTTTCCAGTGAGGCCTTACTGATGAGTGCCAAATAACATAGAAACTAGGTGGAGCAAGGTTCTCATCCGATTGTCTCTAACCAAGAAGCAGGCCGTATTAATCGTACGAAGATATTTCTCTTTAGATTTTAGTATTATTGAGCTAGTCACTATTTATTAAAGATAGCGAAGGAGTAACACTTTCCTTAATACTTGAACTGTTCGGTCCTGTAAAGTTTATTGTCCAGAGAACGAGGAACACCTACGACATTGTAACTATCAGAGACAATCAGCAAGCCTTAACATTTATAGTTACGTCGTGGGTGCACATGCAACAAAATATGATACGTGCTATAGTTTGTTATATGTAATCAGTAGATTTTCTGAAGAATGTCCATTCTCGACTGCACAAACATCGTCTATCGATAGCAGATCACCATCGACCTTCGCATTTCGAACCTCACAAATCTTCGTTTCTTTAAAGACATTTAAAAATCCCTATCAAAAGCAATGAACAACGAGGTGTATAAATGACATTTTCTTCCATGAAACAACCAGTCATTATTATTATTATTATTATTATCATCATCATTATTGCTGCTATCATTACTGTTATTATTATTACTGAAATTTGTTCTTCTCAGACTACTGACAACCTGTTTATGAAGTTGATTTGGAGACCAAGTGGTTCCACTTTCGAGTTACATTTATTATAGTGTTCCTAATAACTTGACAACCACCTGGCAGCAGTACAACTACGTTTGTTCTGGAGTTGTGGCTTATTGGCTTAGGCAGTTGACTTTCAACCAGTGGACTATGCGTTTCGATTCCACTTCCCATACGTTGGTCTTGGTAGCCAGGTAGTAACAATAGCCCTGATACAATGTGTGTGACTCACTGCATACTGCACGAAGGTGAACGTGGTTACTGACTACATATTGTAATTACTGAGGTTTAACTGAAATATTTGTGAACTGTTTTCTCATCCACCTCGGTTATTGGCATCATATCACAAAACACTTATGATATACTGTTCCCCTGACATTACATAACCGTAAACTGTCTAAGTACATGTTAATTGCTTGGAAGTAACCGGTAGAAAACTCTGCTCGATCTTGGTTTCATGCGTGTTTGCATTTGTCAGTTAAGGAAAGTGATGTCCCCTTTGAAAATCCAACTCGCATCACCCAGTACTGCAGTCAGAGACGTTATTACTGGGCCATTCAAGTGACGATCAACCTCTTGTGGGACTAGACTAGATATAGTGATGGGTCCTCTCAGAGTAACCAGTAATTATTTTTGAGAGGCTACAGCACTAACATTCAAACTCATTATATTTGATCAGTAGTCTATATCGGTCAACGAACCAGAGAAATCAGTAGGACGCTTGATAACTATAATGTCCTAATTTGATACTCAGCATTTCACATACTTCATCTCATGTGGGTTTTAGATATTGAATTCCACCTTGAGATTTGACGTCTGTGCATAAACACAATCTCCCTGAACAGTGATGACTGGATCACCTTATGATATATTGAGTCTTGAGAATTTTACACAAATGCCAATTTGGCTGTTGAACAATGAGGTATTTTTATGGGTTTAAGGTTAGCAAATTGAAGGTTTAGGTTAAATAGAGGTGATGAACCAGTACCTAACGAAATTAAATGGGGCAGTATCGCTCGTCGAGTCACCTTTCATTATTCACACCATTTTATTTGTGTTGATTTTCAGCAGTTCAAGTTCAAGTTATTTTATAGCCCCAAATGACCTATCAACTTGTCCTCATAAAGAAGAAAGTTGGTGAGTCAAAGTCAATCTTGTCTCAAGGATTATTTTACTATTTTTCCTATGGGAAATCTAATGTTTGTGTCACCGTTGTCATTATCGTTCATACAATGATGTCGTGTACATCAGTTTCACTCTACGTCTTCTGGATAAACTCTGTCGGTTGATGATTCCTCTTAGGAAAGTGGGCTACAACTCCTGTGGTGATTATACAAATGAATGATGTGGTGTAGTTTAGTAATATATACTGAATGACCCCACTTTTTTGATTGTCCCTATTTTTTGATGATCTTCAGTTACTTAATGGCTCATACGGAAACGTGTTTTCTAATACAGCTGAGCACTACACTTCTGTCCGTTGATTTGATGATGAATGCCGATCATTCACAATAGACCATATTTTCATTCCCAAGATTTCCTCAGTACAAGCTACTTTTCTACCATTCAGTGTGATTCTCTAGCACAAATCAGATATCAGTCTATGAAAACGTAGTTGGAAAGAGCATTTTGACCATATATATATATATATATATATATATATATATATATATATATATATATATATATATATATTCAGTACATTTTGGACATGTTGAAAGTAGTTTACAGTCATGTCATGTTGTTGTAGCGAGATTACTTCCGTAAAGTATACTGAACAGTTCGAAAATGCATCACTTCTCCTATAGCAATAGACACATTGCCAGCATTTAAAAAGCAAAGTCAACATCTTGATACCTTGGTACATGAAATTGTACAAAGTAACTTGAGCAGCTTTTGTTAACAGATAACCATAAAACAAATGAATATACAGTATCCGTACTAACTAAACCATAGGTTAACTTTGACAACTTCAGTGATGCGATTAGAATGATACAACGAAGAAGATTCTTAGTTCTGACATAAACACTCTTCTGGAACCGTGTGAAGTTCAATAAAACTACAGATGCTTAATGTTTCTTGTATACTTTAGATAAAGCAACGTTATTATAGAGGTTCCTATAACATCCAATGAATACCTTCTGCGTAATACTTGGCCCTTCAAACAAACATTGAACGCGATATAAGGGGACGAATAGTAGTTAACACAGAAATCTAAGAGGTATGTTTCACACTACTCAGGACTCGGCAGCTGAACTGTTCGGACCAATCAAAAACAGGAAATAACAATTTGCCGTTGTTCGCTAAAACCTCAGACCGCTAAATATGGAAGCGACATAACTTCAGAATTTCAGTAGAATTCAGTCATAATGACTGAATAACTAGTAGCATTTGAAGTGGTGGGTAATTGGTTCGATTTTCAATGGGAATAGCACCACTCACTAGGATGCAGGTACATCCGGCTGACAAATCTCAAACATAACGAAACATACTTCCTGGATTTCATTGCCGGCCACCAATTTGTCTACAACAGAATGACTAAATAACTGTACATGATAAACACTTGAAAAACGATTGTTGATAAACTCTTCAAGTTAATAATTATGATAAACATACAAAAAACATAAACAACATTGACCTAGTAAAAACTCAAGTTTTATCAACAAGGATATACGGTACAAATACAAATCAGTAAATGTTAGAATTAGTCGATATTTTAAAAAGTTCTGTTTATATGTTGATGTCAGATAATGTGTAAAACCGATCAAAGTATGCCGTAATGATTTGGCATGTGATGTAAAGTTTCTACAAGTTCCAATATGACGTAAAGTAAGTAACTGAGTTTAAGCATGTATCATCCAGTTAAGAGGTAGTTATGCATTTATTGACTTGTATCTATTCACTCGGTACACTCTAATTGTCAAGCTTATAAACTAATGTTAGCACATTTAATCACTAGGTTGAAATTCACAATGATGACAACAATTAGTTATTTATTACTATTTGTTGATATACTTGTCATTCTCCGTTGTTATACTGGGTCGAATTGATCGACCTCCGTTGACATATAGACTCCTATGTTGATGCCTCGATATTCAATGGATATTTATTATGATAACTGACTTGGTTGTGGCTAGTAGTGGAAACCAGGACGCGTGTTTCATCCTACTTAGGAACTTGTCAGCTGGATGTCCCAATGAATAACACTTTGGTGTTTGAAGCGATGAGTACAAGATTTGAGTCTCAATGGGAAAAACATCGCTCACTGGGGTGCAGGTACATACAGCTAACAATTCCTAAGTAGGCGGAAACATTCGTCCTGGAATCCCTTGCTAGCCACAACCATGTCAGTCAGCTATATGCTAAGACTAAGTCTATTAGCTGTGTTTTGGAAGACTAGCATTACTGATATATAACGATTACTGAAAGCGGAATGAAAACCCAGGTGGCAGCAGGACACCAGCCAACTGCCGGATGCTGTGCCAGATAAGCTGGAGGAGCTGTCACTGAGTACCTCTTCACTTCAATCACGAGGAGTTAACCCAGTTGTCATGTCGATGCAACGCTCTCCCTCTTCAAATCAGCTGAATCTGAATTGAAACGAGAAGTTATGGCTTGCCGATAGTACGATTGTTATGAACGGGCAGTTACGCATAACGGAATCATATAACCGCCGAGTAGAAAACTCTCAGCAATTGAAGTGAAACTTCGTTCTGTTCAACAGCTGAGCTTCGTATCTTGGATGATATAGTACTGAGTAGGCTCTTTTAGTGAATCTTGCTACGAATCGGGTTTTCATTTCACTTTCAATCATCACCTCATATCAACCAACGAAAAATTCAGTTGAGAAACCAATAATTCCATCCTATTTAACTTTCAAATTTATACTAAATGCCAGTAAACAAAACGATAAAGATTCGTTTGCTTCATAAAAATGAAAAGTACATCATAAGTGCAATTCAAACAAATTCCATTCCACAGGCTGTTCTTTTTACTCAAGTGAAAATTTCTCTTGATAAAGTTTCAGTCTCATTAAGCTGATTATACGTGAGTATTGATGACTCTGGCTAGAAGATCAATTCATCCTGAGCATCAATAAATACTTTCAACCGATTTCATTCTTACATTGTTTTTCAGTACGATTAGCTTCATAAATATGTGAAGGGTACAGCAGCCAGATACCTCACAGCGATTGAATCACCAACAAACTACTTCCTATGTATGACATGTAAAACAGCATATCCGGACCTGTCAACACAGTACCCCCAACTCACTATTTTTTTATTTGAACGTCAATTTGTATCCTATAACTTGTCGCTTAAAAAAGAGAATATTCATCATCTTGGGAAATAATTTTTTCAGTGTAGAATAACTACTTTGCGGTATTTGAAGAGAGTTTAGAGTGGTGGTGGAATTCTCGGGATACAAATATACAAATAAATAAGCTACAGCCCATCTATTTCCTTGTGTAGTGTAAAACTACGCTGAAATATATTTAAGTAGTATTCTAGACATGCCTCAAAGAAAAATCACACATGAAATTTCCTTGATTAATTGTTAATATTGATGATAATGTATGCAGTCCTAAATGTTTTATATCAATCTCCTCAAGGAAACAGAGGATTTACTGGTGCAAAATCTAAAGTCAGTCAGCTCATGAACTATCTTAGAAAACCTGATAACTTTCATGTCTAGTGTAATGATTAGGTAGTGCAGTACAATTGCTCAAATTCTTTGAGCACTTAGTAAGTGGTAAGTGACTGAATTACGCATAACAAAACTATCTGAATTCCCGGGTCAGTATAAGTGCAGCAGGTTTAGGCATTTTATCAAATTAGCAGGAAACAATAAATGCACTGCTGCGCTAAGATTTTTCAGATTCATCCCTGACATTAATATTGTTATTATTATTTGTCCTTTGGGTTCCTAGTGAAACATAGGGCTTCAGCAACACATTGTCACTTCACTCCCTTCTCTGCAGTCTTTTAAACTTGGCTCCACGACTGCTCAGAAGCTTTGGTTTCTTCGCCACACGATCTCCTCCATGTCACCTTCGGACGCCCAAAGTGTACGGGTCACCCGGGTTCCGACTCCAAGCCTCTTGGCCTGCAGTCGACAACCCACAACTGAGCTATATCTCTTTATTTTATATACCTTTTATTTCCATTGCTTGGTCATGGGAAAGTAATCGATTTCATGTTGTCTACTCCTCAATGTTGACTAAATCACGTCAATCATTGTGCAGTATGGCCTCCAAAATAGGAAGCTCATTGTCGAGGTACGCTTTCGATAGGCGTTGTATACTTAGTCTAAACAGCTCAGTGGTGACGTCACTGCCTGTAATAATGAGGGTTGCGTGTTCGAATCTTAAAGAGAACACTGGTTTCCAGAGGCTGTAGAAAGGCTTTGCTGAGAAGCAAATATAAAACCTAGGTTGAGCAAAGCTCCATCCATATTCCCTCCAACCGACTGATATCTTTTACTTCACACCTATTATTAATATTAAGCACTTTAGTTTTATTAGAAGAGAATTTAGAAATGTACTTCTGAAACGCATCGGACAAAATACAAACAGCACCGGTTCAGAAGCTCACAACATTCGAGTTATATCTTCTACGTTTGACTACTTATACAGAATAGACTGACAGATTGAAATGATGGATACAAACAGCTTAAAATTACAATACGATAGTCATTCACATTAAAAAAAAAACAACATTTTACAGCCACTGATTTCCAATGGTATATATGCAACTGCACGGACGCTTCCATATTGTCATTAATTTCAATTTGATAGGAGTGATGGATAATGGCTAACAGGAAAATCCAGAACGCGTGTTTCGTCTCATGTTGAACTTGTCAGCTAAACATTCCTGCCTCGAGTCCTGCCACCATCCAGATTTTCACTTCACCTTCAATCATCATCTAGTATAAAAGTCTTTATGTTTATGTTGATGATGTTTACTTCATCTACTACTTAGATCTCAAATACATTCACACACACACACACACACACAAACACACACAAACACACACAAACAATTCAGGTGTCTGGGGGAAATTATTCTCCATTTTTATCATTTACACTGAGTAATAGTGAGTTTCTTAAGTTATGGTTGATGGAGACAATCATATTCTAGTTGGCGATAGCGTTGATCAACGATTTCTCGATGATATCAACTTCCTCTGAAGTCCCTGACAAAACTTGAAAAGAATATGCACTGCTGGGAAGTCTTAAACTAGATCGATACAGATGTTGGTTGCTTCAGGGTTTTCAATGATTGTCTCATTGATGTTGATGCGTGGTCAAAACTTCTTCGATAAAATGTATTCAACGTTAGCATTAAATTCAACCTCCATTTATCATATTTTGACCCACGAAACATACCATCCTTTCGGTAAATATAAACGATAATGTACACAATTTTTTGATGCGGTTAACTAGCTATTTTTGATAAAAATATTGCAGCATGATATTAGGCTTTTGAATTAATTGACAGGAAGCCCTAGACCTAATTTCCGCGAACTTTCTGACACTCGTCACTGCAGTGTATGAGCAATCATGAAAAAGCTGGTGTTCTCCCAGTGATTCATATCTGCATTACTTATTGATGAAGTCAAGAGCTTAGCCATTGGGTTTTTCAAACCAAAATGGGATATCCTGTGGGACAAGATGATGTGTACGAATTGGTTGCCAGTAGATAACCGATGCAGTTGTCCAGTCCTAAATGAAAAGCACTGAGCAAAGTTTATAGATCAAGTTTTCCAAAGTCGACATCAAGTTAACTGAAATGACAATGCAGTGTTCTGTATTTAGATATTAGATATTGACAAACAATCGTAAAGAAGCCCTAGACTCATGTTTTGGGATTTTTAGGACACATCAAAAAGGCATAAGTCCAACTATGAGGAAACCAACGTACCTTCAGTGGACTTCTGAAGTGTAACCATACACCGTTTGCCTTACCAAATTTTCTAGGGCTGAGATAGTTAACATTTACCAATAAGCGATTCCGAATTGAGTATATTACAAAAGTCAGTCTACTGGCTATTATGAAATACCTGATCAGTGTGTGCCAAGTTCTCACATTTTTATAGTGGAATGAATTAAGACCAATATTTTGAATTTTTTTCTTAAGGTTCAGTTCACCGATTTCACTTGAATCCCTTAGTTTGTATTTAGTCTGTGTTAAACACTTGTAAACCAAATAGAATATATATTTTAACAAAGAGGTTTTGACCACGCATCAACATCAATGAGACAATCATTGAAAACCCTGAAGCAACCAACATCTGTATCGATCTAGTTTAAGACTTCCCAGCAGTGCATATTCTTTTCAAGTTTTGTCAGGGACTTCAGAGGAAGTTGATATCATCGAGAAATCGTTGATCAACGCTATCGCCAACTAGAATATGATTGTCTCCATCAACCATAACTTAAGAAACTCACTATTACTCAGTGTAAATGATAAAAATGGAGAATAATTTCCCCCAGACACCTGAATTGTTTGTGTGTGTTTGTGTGTGTTTGTGTGTGTGTGTGTGTGTGTGTGTGTGTGAATGTATTTGAGATCTAAGTAGTAGATGAAGTAAACATCATCAACATAAACATAAAGACTTTTATACTAGATGATGATTGAAGGTGAAGTGACAAGTTCAACATGAGACGAAACACGCGTTCTGGATTTTCCTGTTAGCCATTATCCATCACTCCTATCAAATTGAAATTAATGACAATATGGAAGCGTCCGTGCAGTTGCATATATACCATTGGAAATCAGTGGCTGTAAAATGTTGTTTTTTTTTTTAATGTGAATGACTATCGTATTGTAATTTTAAGCTGTTTGTATCCATCATTTCAATCTATCCATCTGTTTCCTATAGCTTTTTTTCAGATTTATCAAGTGAGGGAAAGAAATAAATAGCGTTGTAATTCGGTGGTTAGAAGTGAAATAAGAACAGAGATTTTAGTTCTGTTCACAATTTATCAATTGCACGTACATGCATCTCTGTAATGTTGTTTCCCTCAAGACCATTTCTTATCACCCATCATTCTAAATACCTGAGTTACGACAGTCATCTGTAAATGACGACTCAGAATCACTGGCGACAACAAAACCCACTGGAATACAGATACCTTAAGCTAAGAAATTTTAAATATGATGAAAAGATTCTGGATTCCATGTTGCTAAATATATACAATATAGAAAATAAACTTATTGATGGATACCACTCAGTTATTATTAAAATTGTGTGGTACTAGTAGACAGAAATTCACAAGTAATCACAGCGTAAGTAACAATGATTTAGAACAAGGTAAATATTTTGTCAGTATTTTACTGAAGCATGTGAATAGTTTCAATTAAAACGTTTTCTGTTGTATGTTGTGAAAATGTTTATTTTATTATGGTGCCTACATGTTAGCTGATAAACTCTTGTCGTAGGAACAAAGCGCTCTTTAATCGAAAAAGTTGCCTACATAGAACAGATTTATTATGCGAAGGAGTGTATTAAAACTGATTTCGGCCTCAGCATCTACAAACTAACCATGAAAAAGTGATAGAAAAACTAAATTAAGGTAGTATTCATCACGGACTGATTGACATCATTTGGAGAACCACTGAAAATCTGGGAGCTATGGATAGCTGTTTCGTCCTAATGTGAAACTTTTCAGTGGTATCCATCCACTTCCCCTCGAGAGATAGAACTCACCACCTTTAGGTTTCACAGCAAACGTTCTAACCACTTAGACACTGGGTCAGAGTTCAATGCTCCACACACATGGTGCGAGTATCCACCAGAGTCTTCAGTTGACATCCACATCACCTCCAACTGACTCCAAACGTCATAGCTTCTCATTTGAACTTCAGTATATCCATCTTGAAGTATCTCACTAATGAGCACTGTACAGCAATGACATTTGAGGTTAGTAGCTGACATCAGTTGTTGAACTAGTAAAAACCTGGGAACACTAGACAGACGTTTTGTCTTAGTATGGAACTCCTTGAAATAAACTCAATCTCCATAAACCTAAGACTAAGTCTATTGCATTGTCTGGTAAACTCTGATACTAAAAAGAACGACTGAATAGGCTTTGGTGTTTTGTTTTTTGATAATTGAAAATAGTTCTGTCTAGTGCTTACTTTTAGGACATTATTCGAGATGTATTGCCCAAGAGAATTACCAAATATTGAGCCTACTGATTTTCCTCACTCTTCGACTCAGTGTCCTTTTTAATACTGAGGCAAAGTGACAGAAGCAAAAAACTATAGACCGTTGAACTCTGATCCAGTTACTGAATAGTTAACTTGCTCACCGCGAGACCTGAGTTTCCTGAGTTCGATCCCTAGTCCGATCTTGGGTGCGTACCACTAAGTAAGTAGTTTCATGTCAAGAAGAAATAGCTTTCTAATGCCCCAAATTTTCAATGGCTGTGTAACTGATATTAGCCTATGATGAATACTACCTTAAAATAAAATAAAATCCCTATAAATCTCAAACCGAACAAGTAATTCTTAGTAGTCATCGTCAACGGAAAGACCTCTGACAACACTGAGACACAATGTGCCGGGAAAACGTTTGTTATGTGTCACCACTTGAAGTTAGTACATGCCTCCACTTCCTGCGGAAAAATGTCTAAGTGTTTGTATGCCTGAATGTACTAGTGGATTCATGAGATTTTCAAACATATATTGTTGTTCACATTCATCAGCTTTGCCACTGGTGCGTTGTCACTTTGTCTGTAATTGACCAGGTGTATAAAGCATCACCGTGAAACCTGGCCTATCCGAGTTGCAATGAGTCTACATGTTCGTTACTAAGATTGTTAAATTCTGGGGAAATATCATGTGGTGTATTCTAACGTGAGATGGTTGTGTCTGGGCATGACGGAGAACATCAATTTGCAGGAGGGTTCTCACAGTTGCCTTCATACTGTTCATTGGTTGGAAGACGTACACAGATGGCCGTTGCATGACGTAGTGCCATGGGATGAAGTACAGTTGTACTGAGTTAACATCTGTTGGTACCTTACAGCTTCCATGATGAGTTCTGAGAGACCGTGCAACTCAGACGACAACACATACGGCGAAGAACTGAAATTAACTACGATCATGTAGAGGTGAAATGAAGGCAGTAAATGCCTTTTACAATGCATATATGGATGAATAAGGCTGAAGCAAAGATCTGATATCAATTTCCCTCCAATTTCTGAATTCTCACTTAACTGTTATGCCCTCCATTGCACTAACTCCACGGACATAACTGCTCTCAAAAATCCATCCAGAGGGTTAACCTACTACTACCACCACCTATCACTACTCTGAATCTTGCCTAAACATGAGTTTTCCATCAGTTATGGTTATTATCCCTTGAATATGAAGATAAGTTTATCAACCAAGATTATCATAAAACAGTCTAATTAAAAAATTCAGACATACATATTACACCCCATCGATTACTACTAATTAAATATTCCGGCTAAAAAATAATCTTACGATGGCAGGGTCTCACTTACCTGTGGTATCATTTTGATAGGATACAAAACCGTGATATTATTAAGAATCCTATTTCTTTGATCGGAAATCACTTCTCATTTATGTTCTCATCTATAGTTACTTCTACAAGTCTCTTGGAGTTCAATCAATAAAATAAGTGAAGTACATTTAGTGTAATTCTTTCTCCAGTTCAATGATATTAATATCACCTCTGACATCTCTTTATTTCAAGATAACCCAATGCGATACTGCACCACAACGGTTTTTTAACTACACTATGAATCTGTGATTACTTGATCGCTGGCATACAGTTGATTCTAAGCGTCATCTTTAGTGCAACATTACAAGAAAATAAAGGTGACTGTACTTTCATAATGATAATTTCCATTAAGTTGGACAACAGGCGGATAATTAGTTCACTCCTGCCTCACTCAATAACGGAGTGTTTAACTAGTATATTCATTCCAAATACTTTTCTTGAATTCTTTCACATGAAATTTCACCTCTAACTCATTGCTGATCATTTGTATTCAGGTCAAGTCACATTCATAAGAGTAAGATAGGCATAACTTATATTTATATTTCACTGCTAGACAACAAGATGAAGGTAGGTATACCACTTGTAACCCTACGAGAGCTGTTCCCTCGTTGTACAATGAATGTAGAATTCTAGTTTAACAAAGAAATCTACCGTCTCATAGAAGGTATGGCAATGGGTTCACCATTATGTCCTCTTCTAGCTGATATGTTTATGGAGAAATTGGAAAGTGGACCACTGCGTAGCACGAATGATAAACTGACTTTCTATTGTAGATACATGGATGACACTTTCATTCTGTACGAAAATGATACTAATCCTGACATTCTTCTCGGTACATTCAATGGTGTTCATCCAAAAGTTGAGTTCACATGTCAAACAGAGAAAAAAGGATGTCTGCCATTTCTAAATGTTTTGCTATCAAGATGAATGGATGGCAGTGTCAGGTGTAGTACTTATCATAAGAAATCACTGACTGGTCAGTATACACATTTCCGATCATTTGTCCCTCTTACGTACAAAAGGAATTTAGTTCGTATACTGAGATTTCGAGCCAGTAAGATTTGCACAGCTGATACTTTGAACGATGAACTAAGAATAGCAGGGAACTCATATGAGAATGACTATCCTGAAAAGTTCGTAAAGACTGTAACAATGAAAACTGTTGGAGAAAAGCGCCTTCAAATGGTACCGAAGAAACGATTGTATCTAACTTTAGGGTTCAAAGGAGATGCAACTGCAGAAACACTGACACTGAAACTCAAAAATCATACAAAAAAACCTTCTTTGGAGCCACATTGTTTGAAATTTACTATTCGTTGTATGATGCCAATGCAGTTGAAGGATTGGCTTCCGAATCTGGCACATCTATATACATTCATAAATTTAACTGCTCTAATGGAGATAGTTACATCGGCAGAATGACTCGGCAAGCCCATTATCGCTTCATTGAGCACTGTCCAGCTTAGCTGGGCAAAGGAACAGTGAAATCCATCAATAGCTCAATACTCGCCCATCTAGTAGATACTGAGCATAAGACTGACAAAACTTCACCATTTACTATTATTTACAAAGTCCCATCACAGTACTCCAAGTTTGTGCGCCTTTGATTGCTAAGCGTAGCAGAAGCCATAGCAATTAGAATTTTCGAACCTAATTTATGTATTCAGATGTTTTTTCGTACCCTTTACCTCCCATGGCGTTCAACTTCAACCCGGATACAATTACAACAAATTTATTCCCGGTCACCTGGATAAGTGTAAATGTAAAAATTATCTCTTATCTTACTGATGGATCGTGGCCAGCAGTGGAATCCAAGATGCACATTTCGTTCTATTTGGGACTCGTCAGCTGGATGTGCCTGCTTCCGATCAATTTTGTCCAATCAACGACGGCATGATATAAAAATAATTATACTATTATCTCTTATCATTATCATTTTATTTTATTTTTTGGCCTTAGTTTCATAATTAATTAAGAATTTTAACATTTTATTATCTAATCGCTATGCGACAATAATTTTATTCCCTTCTATCCCCGCCCATTTCAAATATACAAGTGTATTTGGTGAACAAAATACCGCAACGAAGATAATGATTATACTGAGGCGAAACGTTTCTTCAAACTCTGAAACACCCGAATATTGATGTTTATACTCCTTGAGTTATCAGTTAGAAAGCAGAAAAAACATTATTCTAATGCATTTATTTGTATCGTAATAAAATTTATTCCACTTTCACTTCCAAAATATGAATCCAAACAGCTTCTAGTAATACTTATATAGAATGTCAAATTTCAATTCAATAACACCCTATACTGTCAAATCGATGAAGTTTTTATGAACAGTCCTCTGAGCCCAATCTTTGCTGATATCTTCATAGAGAGTCTAGAACAAACGAAACTAAAGTATACAGTCGGTTAAACAGCATTCTGCATAAGGTATGTTGATGATAAATTTATTGTATGCAATAATGTTGCACTAATGTCTGTAAGTATGGTATGTTCTTTGCACCACTGAAGTGAAAAATACTCTTGCAAGAATGGAAGGAGCCAATACCTGTGCTCACCCTCGGCGGTGAGCCGTTGAAAGCAGTCAGAAAGTTCGTGTACCTGAGTAACTGAGTGCTGGTGGAGGTATGAGTGGTGAGATTTCAAACTGTATATCAAAAATTAGAGTGACATACATCAACTTGGAACACCTTTGGCGCCATCGCAACGACAGTCTGACTGTAAAATGTTGGGTTTACAACGCTTTGGTGCGAATAGTTCTGCTTTTGCCTGTAAAACCTGGTCTCTCTGAACTGAGGATATGTGACGACTCTGTATGTTCGATCAACGTTGCCTCCACAGGATTGCCCGTATGCGGTGGCAACACTGTATAAGTAATTATGAGGCATAACTGTGTGTTTGAGCATGACGGAGATCATCAGTCAATGAGTGAAGTCATCTGGAAACACCGACTTCAGTGGTTCAGACATGTGTAACTCATATCAGCCCAACGGCTTCCACACCGTTCATTGTTCGCTATTCATGGGACTAGGTGTAAGAATATGAGAGGTGGTCAGTGTATGACGTGGCGCTATGGGATGAAGGGTAGTTGTATCAGGTTAGCATCTGTTGGTGCATCACGACTCTCTGGATGTGGTAGGAGAGATCACGCAACTCAGCGGCTTAAGATGTTATCAGATATGGTTCAGAATCGGAACCAGCTGTGGTCATACTGTAGCTTCCTCCTATCTTCTGCTGCTGCTGAAAAGCAATGAATGTTTCGCTTCGAATGCACCTTACTGGTCTGCCCTTCTAATCATTCTATTCTCATTATGGTTCTCTTTTTATCCACTTCCCTTCGCTTTATGTCTTCATAATGTTGTTAAGTTATTTTGTGTGGCCCGTTTATTGGTGCCCTTGCTGTACCATGTTTGTGTTCTAATAATAATAATAATAATAACTAATGGTGAACATGTATCTCATTGATTGAATATCCCAACAAATTTCACTCCCTAAACCTCGGCCTACGTCATATAAATGGGAAGATTCATAGCTACATTTGTCGGAAAGACACGTCGAGTAGGCTTCATTTAACTTTCAATAGCTTTTGCCTAACCGGTTACGAAATGTGACTGCTAAAAACACTCTTCAACTCTACGCATAAGCTGTGCTCTGAAGAAAATGTTGAAGAAGAACTGACCTTTGTCGAAAATTGTCGACGTGAAAACGGTTATCCATAAAACTTCATTGACAAGTAAGGTTGGATAAAAGAGAAAAGAATTAAGTGGAGTACAGTTGACAAGATGCCTGTCTATCTACACACTGGTTTCAGGTGGAGTGAAATTGCCATAATGATGAGTCATAGACTGAGTACTGCAATAAAAGCCACCTATCCATCCTTCAGACTAATTGCTCATTGAGACAGTCCAAAGTGAACAAATTCACAACTCTTGTTGCCCCCAACCGTATCTACCGATTCACATATACGTACCAAAGCATATACATAGGAAGAACAGAGAGAAATGTTCTTATCCACATTTCTGAACATATCCCAAAGAATTTGAGTCTTAAGGGTCATCAGGGTTTAAATAGTGCAATGGCCCTTTAATTTCATCCAGTCTCTGCAATATTTCATCAAAAATAATTCAACAATCAAAGTGTCTGTATGTTTGTGTGTAAACGTTATGGAAAATGTGTCAGTCACCGTTTATTGTATAAAAATATGAAAAACATGTTTATTCATGAACAAAAATTGATCTATATTGTTTGTTTGTTTTTTAAAACCTCATTTTGAAATAGGGACCCTTTCCATGTTTTTGTCGAATTACAGTCTTCATACAATTCTTCTCTTTCACGAATTTGAATAAAGTA
Organism: Heterobilharzia americana; assembly: GCA_944470555.2. Classification (NCBI taxonomy): domain Eukaryota; kingdom Metazoa; phylum Platyhelminthes; class Trematoda; order Strigeidida; family Schistosomatidae; genus Heterobilharzia; species Heterobilharzia americana. The sequence goes on along the minus strand of OX104129.1, from coordinate 67,853,362 downwards.
GGAAAGACGAGTTCCGAACAGGACGAAACACGCGTCCTGCTAGCTGTTATCCATCATTATTTATATAACTCAAACACAGATAATATCGAGGCATCCACTCAGGAGCCCATACACCGATCATTTCGGTCTAATCAACGATGCGATGATACAAGCAATAACATTAAAACTACACCCATCCGACAAGAAGTGACTATTGTGACCCATCGGTCTAGCGGATAACACTCCGGCGTTTAAAGCAACTGGTCTTGGGTTCGAGTCCGAGTCGGAACAACATCGACCATTAGGTGACAGTTACATCTAGCTGACGAATCCCAAATAGGACGAAACGCGCTTCCTAGATTCTGTTGCTAACCACTATCCATCAATAATGTAAGAAAGATATACTTGTCGTTCTAGCATTACCTTGGTAATTTTAATCTCGTAAATTTGTGAGGACAAGAATTCATGACCTCATGACCTGTGGCTTTTTTCTACTATATTTCACGATCTATTTCAAAACTTCGTCTAACTTTCTGAGTTGTATCCATCTTGCTTCTCAATATAATGAAAACCTGTTGACCTAATACTACACTTACTTCACAATAACATCCTTTTTACTCATTCTAGAATAACACAGTGCAAAACCCCCTTCCACTTGTATGTTTATTCACTTATTTGCCCCTTAGGTTCCTAATGGAACATACCGATTCAGTAGCACGTCGCCATTCCACTCTCTTCTCTGAAATCTTTTCAACCTGGCTCCACGACAGCCCACAACCTCTTATTACCCCTCGCACCATCTCCTCCATGTCACCCTCACCTCAAACGCCCAACTCGTCTCTTCCCATCTGACTTCCACTCGACAACCTGGCCTGACGCCTGATGGCCCCAGTCGGCCTTCTCACTGTATGCCTATCCCAATCCATCTCCACTCTCTTCTCCTCCATATTTGTTGAGCCATAGATTCTTGGTTGGTTCGTTGTCAAGCCAGCCAGAGTTCCTTGTTGCTTATTATTTCTGGCAATCCATCTGATATTCAGTAACGAGTCAACGTAGGTGGCAGTTGTTGATGAGTGTCTGTAGTTTGTTGGAAATCCCTTTCGTAACGCACCAAGTCTCTCAACCATACAGGAGCACTGACTTGACTGAGGTTGGTGTTGAAAATCCGGATGTTGTTCCACATGTTGAATACAGTGCAGTCGATCTCCACACTGGTTTCAGGCTAATGAACGCCTGTCTTGCTGTCTTTCCCATCCTGCCTGGCTTTTAACGTCCTCGTCTGTGCCACCACTGCCTCCTGTAGTTGGAACAGTGCTTCCTAGATAGGTGAAGGAGGTTACTTCCTTCAAGTTTCTCCCGTATTTGGTGATTGAAGCCTGTTGTTCCTGTTGTTGTTGTTATTGTTGTTATTGTTGGTTGGGTATCTTCATCACCTCTATCTTCTCTAAATTCACTTGAAGTCCCGTTTGCTCTGCCCTGCCCTGCCTCTCCCGCCAACTTGTTAGTTTTCGCCTGTACATCTTCCAGTTTGTGTGACATCAGACACAAGTCATCGTTGGCGAAATCCAACTCTTCTAGGTTCTTTTCCACAGTCCAGCCAGCGTATCCCCCTCTTCTCGCTCCTCTCTCTTTCTTGCATCATCCAGTCCAGGCCAGTCAAACACAATCACGAACATCATGGGAGATAGTAGACAACCTTGTTTCACTCCTGTCTCCACTTCACTTCACTTCAAAAGCATCAATGAGCTGAGCTTCCCATTGTGAATTACTTGGCATGTGGCATGTGTCTTCATATACTTGTTGGATGAGGCTGATAAATGTTTACAGTATTCCGTAGTGTTGAAGTAGCAACTGCCAAATTACTTCTTGGTCGACGCTGTCGAAGGCCGGCCTTCTCAAAGTCGATGAAGTTGAGGTAGAGAGTTGACTGGACTACTATTCTATACTCTGTTCTATGATGATGTGTAGTGTAGCGTTACAATCCGGTCGGCACATGATTTGTATTTCCTGGATCCAGCCAACAACAGCCAGCCTGTTCCCCTCGTAGTTTTGTATCCAGTGCATACTTTAGCCTCTCCACAATGATGTGGCTTAATATTTTGCTTGGTTTCGGTGGACAGGAGAGTGATTCCGTGCCAGTTCTTGCAAACACTGAGGTCTCTCTTCTTCGGCAGTTTGACAAGGTAACCCTTCTTCCAATCAGTGGGTAGGTACCTTCCCTTGCTTCCCTCCACACCTTCTTCAATAGTGGTGTGGTGTGAACATGTCCGCTGTTGTCTGTGTGTCTGTTCCCAGTGCTCCTGGTGGGATTCCATCTAGTCCTGCTGCTTTCACGCACTTCAGTAGCTTTATGGCATTCAGGACTTCCACCTCTGTCGGATGATTTGTGTTCACTTGTAGTTCTGTGTCTGGGCTGCAGGTGGTATTTCTGGACGAAGTGCAGGTGGTGGTGGTGGTGGTGGTGATGATCGATTCAAGAGCTTCTTGAAGTGATCGCTCCATTGTTTCCTTTGCTTCTCTTCTTTCGTAATTAGATTTCCATCATCATCTTTCATTGCTTTCATCTGTGTTGTTCTCTTCCTTCCCAGATACTAACCTGGTTATTTCATACAATGTTGGGAGGTCTCTACTACCTCTCTCCTACCTACAGCCTGTCTCTTCTCCTTCACTTCCCAGTGTGTCGTGGAAGTGTCTTTTGTCTTTCCAACCACACTCTTCTCTTCTCCACTTCTTTGTCCAGTCTACTGTTTTATACATTGTACTCAGATCCTCTTCTCGTTGTGCATCCTTGCACTGCACTCCTTTATCTTCTGCTTCACCATCATCCTCCCCTCACTCTATCGCATTCCATTTCTCCGTCGAGATACATTCCTTATCTCCTTCTTTGTTCTTCCTTCCTTCCTTCCTAATACAACTGTGCAGGTTTCTTCCCACATCTCTTTCAAACACTTCCAGTGTTCTTACACATAGGTTTCTTCACGGATGTTCTTCAATATCTCCCATTTCGTCTTGATGGCTGGCTGCCGTGAAGATACATGGAACAATTCGCGGCATAGTTCAACTGGACTCCCGCTAAAATTTTGTTGCACGTCATCCAGTCTGTTCCTAAACGAAACATTAGGATAGGACTCCAAACACTTCCAAAAGTGCAGAAAGTGGTAGATAACCTGAAACGTAGGTGTTAAATAGTGTATGGAGGTCAGATGCGATCCACTCTGATTGGTCCTTATTACTGACTGCCCTAGTCTTCAAGAAAAGTAATAAACTCTTGGTTTTATTGTGCTCTCTGAGCTGGGTGGTTTAATAGTGAACCTCTCACTGTCTTTCTAGACAACATCATCAACACTAACTTCAATATGAGGAAATTCTCTTACGATAGCCACAGGGAAAGCCTGACGAACACAATGTCTAAGATTCTAGGTTCCAAAACAATCAGACACATAAGCACAGCTCATGAACAGGAAACTGTAGAAAACCAGGCAGCTTTCAGACCTGGTCGTAGGTATATAGACTAGATATTCATCCGTCGCCAGATTTCGGAACACAGACAACACTTAATAGTACTCGACACTGGCTGTATTACCTGACTTGAAGGTGGTATTTGACTGCATCCTCTTAAAGGTCTTATGGTAGCATTGCTCACTAAAAAGGGGTGCCGAAGAAGTCCATCACTCTATTGAAGGCTGTATACTCGAACATCGTTGGGTGTGTTCAAACCCATTGTGCGTCATCAAGTTTACTGTGTATGTCTAGTGGTGTCCACCAAGGATGTTCTCTTTCCTCATTCTTATTTAATTTCATCATGTACGTACTTAAGGTAGTCCATTTTTCAGCATCTGACTTCCCAGGGATAAATCTTATCACAGGAGAATTCCAAGTAAATCTAAAGTATGCAGATGATATACTGCTGTTAGGTAAAGTCGCTAACCAGATGCACACTCTGCTGAACAAGTTGAGTGACAATTTGGTAGTGCAGACTGTTGCTCTAGGACTGGTCTTCTCTTATGCCTTTTCTAATAATAAAGAGTGAAATAACTGAGTAAACTGACTGCTTCATTTACCTAAGAAGTCGGATCAACCCTGGTGGATAAGTCAGCGACTGACAAAGTGGATAAAAAAGGCTAAACTGACTTTCACCAACTCAAGCCATTTATGGCACCGTAGTGATATTCATTTGTCTATTAAGGGTAGAGTTTAATGCTCTGCAGTTTGCTGTCTTCTACTATCTAGATGTGAAACATGAAGGCAGATGACATGAGGATGGTTCAAGTGTCCGACCGTGTGTCGTGATGTCATCACTTCAGTAATGCAGAAGTCAGGTGTAGAGTTTTATGAGGATGAAAGTCAGCTGGTGAGGTTGTGAACCTCCATCAACTCAGGCGTTACACGTGCCTAGTCATCACCTACCTCAGGGGTACATTGTTACATGAAGTAGGTACAAGTGCTCAGACTAAAGCATGACCTCAGTTCATGAAGTCTTTGACTATTGATTTGAACCGCATGCGGAAATGTAGACTTCCCGGTTTGGGTCCACGTGACAACAGAAATCAGGGTTGGGGACTCTATGTGTCATGGGTCAGAATCAATCTCAACAGCGTAGATGCATCCACACATTATCCTCTTTTTAATCATCATACTAAATTCTGTTTCTTCTTATTCTTCTTTCCTTTCTTTTATTACTTTCTTCTGCTTTTGGTCGTTTTCATCTCCGCTTTTTTATCCTTCATTTTAATGCTTTCCTGACTGACATGGTGTGGCAACTTGGGCCGTTACGCGACAATCCCTAGTCTTATATTGATCTTGTCTCTCTGTCTGTCTATCTATTGTTTGTCAATCTTTCTGTCTGTCAGTCAATCCATAGACCAAGTATTGGACTTTGCCTGTGGTGAACAAAATACAGCCAATACTGCTAAGTGTCTAACCCGTAGGATTTGTTCTGCTTGTATACAGACATGTGTGCCCGGTATTTGTACCAAGCCATTTCACATATACATCACTAGTGAAGTAGGTAATCACCTAGTCAACCATATGTCGTTCTCTTGAACACAGAGAAGACATACTTATAAAGAACTGGATGCAGTGAGTTTATCACCTATCACAACTATTCGGCATTAAAAAAATCTATCTAAAATCAAATTTCATTTTTTTGAGCTAAATTTCTCCACCTTTATTTAAAGTCTGCATTTTACAATCCCTAATAAATCTGTTTCATTAAAATTCATAATCAAAATAAACAAGAGAAAAGAGGAAGATAGAAAAACAATTTGATATAGATTAAGAGATGTCTACACACATACACACACACACACACACACTACATTTCATTTGTCTAACAAAATAAATTCATCTGTCTTACAGACAAGCTAGTTGACAGAATAGGAATTTTTACAGACTTTAGTAAAGTACATTGGGAAGTAGGTAATCTGTGGATCAGATCATTTTATTTCACCTTTTGGTAATAACTTTAGATCTATAGTTTAAGGTTGATGGGAATTTTACGTTTAAGGTAGTATTCATCATCTTAGAAAAATTGAAACTTTGAGGAGTACAAGTGACATAAGTCAGTGATTAATACTACTTCAATTGGAAACTGTAAACCATTAAACTCTAACCCATAGACTGAATGGTTAATGCGTTCACCATGAAACCTGAACGTCGTGAGTTCGATCCCTATTCGGGTTATGGGTACATACTGCTGAGGAGTCCTATACTAGGAAGAAACAGCTGTCCAGTGCTCCAATTCAGTGATGAATATAAAATATTTGTTTCTTTTGTTATTCGTTCTGATATACTAAGCTAGGATTACACAAGTAAAAGTACGCCAAATACAGTTAACAGTATTCATCAATGAGACAACCGATGAAAACCTAATATCATTCGACAGCTTTGTCGCCCTAATAGGGAACTCCTCAGCAGTATGAAACCAAAACCCAGCTAAAGATAGAACTCATGATCTTCAGACAACATGCAGAACGCATTAACCACACAATCACTGGATCGTAGTTCAACGATTCAGTTTCCAACTTCTGTCAATGAGTGATATAGTGTGATCATCTTCCGGGGTCTTTAATTGACATCCACTTTCCTTCAGACCGGTTGACCCCACAGGTCACGGCTTCTCATTTGGACTTCATGATATCCATCTCGAAGTATCTCACTACTGAACACTATACAGAAATGTAGTTCAAGGTAAATGAGGATTTTATTTCTTTCAAGGTAGTATTTATCAAAGACTGACTTAAGAATTGAAAACCCTTTGCACTAAGAAACCAGTGAACAGATTAAATGATAAGGCTCACTTCTACCATTGAAATCCTTGAGGTAGTGGGCAACGGTTTTATCCTTGTTTTTAACTTCTCAACACCCCACACCACTGACGCCGCAACAGATCGAGCCTACGACTGTCACTTAGAGGAAAATGGACCATTTGATTCCCACCCAGTTACCCAGCGGTAACGTTACCACTGTAAAGGTTGTTAGTTTTCCGTCCGATCTTTCGTAGGGTAATGGGCTCACACCGCTAAGCAGTCACAGACTGGAAAGAAACGACTGTCCAGTGCTTCAAGGTCTTCAATATTTCACCCACTTATGTCAGTGCCTAATGAAAACCACCTTGAGAATAGTTAATCCGCTTCTATGGAAACGTAGCCAACACCTACATTTACACCTGGTAAATGATGGACTATACCTGCTGTATAAGGACTAATAATGCTACTTGATTGCTCAAATCTAAGTAGGTGGAGCGAGAGTCAAACCGTTGACCAACTGGTTGAAATTTGACTGCTCAGATCAATAAGTCACACCTGCTTAATCCATGTTAGCCATCAATAGAATAGTATTTATCATCGGAGATATATTTTCTAAACTGTTTTTGACAGTTAAACACCTTACGAAGCTGTTTCTGACTCACTCTTCAGGTGCTTTTTGGGTTCGATTTCAAGTCAGTAGGTATTTCAACATCGAAACAACTATTAATAATGGTCTTTTCGATAACTTCTTCTTCACGTTCCACAGCTATATGTACATATTGAGGAATTACACGTTAGCGATATAGAGATTCAGTTAATCAATTTGTTAATAACATTATGAAGTTGAGGAAGTTAATTGAAAATAGTCGTCTGTGGTAGAACAACATATAATATCATCTAGCATGTATGATACCTTGAAACCCACGGGTAGTAATGTATCAGGACTGTTCGGTCTACCTAAGATACACAAACTAGGACTGCTGTTAAGATCAATTCTTGATGTTCAAAATTCTCCTAACCATGCTCTAGCGAAACGGTTGGTCACTATTCTCCAATCTTTAGGCAAAAAGCTAGTAAAACTAAATGTGAAAGAGATGTATTTGAATTTATAAAGAGAGAATTAAGGATGCTAACATATTGAATGAAACTACGACGTCATTTGATGTAACCTCTCTCTCTCTCTCTCGATATATATATATATAGGTGGACATTTGGAAGAAAAGTTTATCATTGTTGGAATCCCGATGGATGTGCTCAAAGAACTATTGCTTAAACGCGCAATGAATATTAACTTTAAATTTTACGTCGAACTATATAGACAAGTGGATGGAGTCGTATTAGCTTCGCCACTAGGTCTCACATTAATGGACTTCTTTCTATGGAAACCAGAGAATGGTTTACGTGAACGATGTGTGAGAGAATTAACATTTTACTGTCGAGCTGTGGATGATACATCCATCCTGTGGACAGGTAGAAGATACTCAGCAGATTCAACGCAGTATACTCAGCGATGAAGTCTGCATATCAGGAAGAGTCACAAGACAAGATAGCTTTTCTCGATGTTCTCTTAAGACAAAGAAGTGGGTTAATAGAGAGGAATTTGTCTAGGAAAAGTACATGAATGAGACAAAACACACATTTTCTCAGCTTCGTCTCCCTTCAGTACCAAAGAAAGGCAGTAAAAAAGTTAATTTACAGAATAAAGGCTATATGCTCGGAGGATACAGTTGAGAAGGAACCGGCGACCTTGCGCAACACACTCATTGAGAATGGCTATCCCGATAAATTCATAAAGAGGTATATGATTATAAAACTGACAAGAAAGGGTGTTCCAGCGGCCAACAGAAAATCACTAAGCATTAGGGTAAAATTTCAAGGTGACCCGCTCAGCGAAATATAGAATCACAAACTACGCAGAACAATTCAGAGAAATTTCAGTGCTAGTAAATTACAAATTTCGTCTACCACACGCCCATTGGTGACATCGACACGGAAAGATGAATTACCTAGACTGGCCACTTCCTCTTGTGTTTAGCAGTTCAACTACTCATATGGAGTCAGTTACATTGGCTGCTGCTCTAGGAATTTAATTTTCCTTGCTCACGAATACCTCTCCACATGGTTAAGTAATGGTGTGGTAAAAACATTACCAGCTCCAAATTAGCACATCTGGTTGAAAAGAACCACAAAATGGATTCGAGTGAGTCGTTTTCCTTTCTGTGCAGGCTTTCCATCAACTTGTCAAAGGGTATTCGGCTCAGAATCTTTCAAACTGTAGAAGCAGTAGCAATCAGGATCAAACAACCCGAATTATGTGTTCAAAAGAAGCAAGTTTTACCTCTACAACTACTGTGACCCGATTAGGGATGCACAAATTCGTTAACACCCTACCCTAGATAATCTAATTCCATACCGTAGATACCCATGCTTATCGATAATCTGAAATAATCTCGACAAATTCTCTTAACCTGTTCTGTCCTTCTAAGTCACTTGTCGTAAACAGCTTCGTACTGTTTCATTAAACTATCACCTTATAGTATTACATAACCAGTATAATCATTCAGATAATTAGTTATATTGAATTAGATCCTAGTAACAATTAATTCCATCATAAACGTTCACACATGACTTTTCTCAATTGACTTCTTCAACTCTATAGTATTATTAACAAATTGATAAACGGAATCTCTATATTCCTGATGCTTAGTTCCTAAATATGTACATATAGCTGTGGAACGTGAAGAAGAAGTTATCGAAAAGAGTATTCTCTATCCACTCAAACGAATTTTGAATTGTAATGGGAATTTTTAATGATTAATAATAGTACTGAAATGGAAAAAATCAACCTAGTGAACCGTAATGATTTCTTTAGTTTTTTTTAGACAACAATAGTTGGTTAGCTGATGCGAATGAGCCAATGTGCAGCTCAATTCAATTAGCCGCCACTTTAGTTTTCGATATAAGAAACCAGTTAGTAACGGTGAAAACAACTCCCGTGGTATAAATCAAAACTTTCTCTGGCTTACTGAGTTTCTTTAACGTTCAGAGCATATTAGTTGTACAAATTAAGTGAAATAAAAGTATAACTTCGTGTTATAAGTACTCATAAAAGGAATTTTCAGTACTTCCACCCTGAAGTTTTCACGAATGGTGGTGTCAACTTTTAGTTCGAATAGAAACACAGCTTAGTTCTTCCTGATATCATCAACATGTATCGACTCATGATATTATATTCTTGTTGGTGGCCAGAAGAAGAATCCAGAATGCACTTTTCGTCCTATTTGGGACTCATTAGCTGGATGTATCTGCACCCCAATCAGCGATGTTGTTCCCATTGAGACTCAAACCCAGTACCCTTAGCTTCAAATACAAGAGCAGCAGAGGTCATACGATTAAAAATGTCACAGTAACAACTGATAGTCTTCGCACAAGAGGTGACTATCGCGACCAAGTGACCAAGTGTACAACGCCTCGGCGTCTGAAGAGATGAGCACTGGGTTCGAACCTCAGTGGGAATAATACCACTCACTGAGGTGCAGGCGACTTCAGCTGACAAGTCCTAAACAGGACGAAACGTATATCCTGGATTTATCTGCTAGCCACTAATATGAATACAATACGATGAATTTCCGGCCGTATCCAGGCCTCCGTAAAGGAGTCCATCTGCGAACAGTAGAGTTCGGGCATTTTGAGGGTGTATAGAAAGGGGGAATCGCAAGTATCACAACATGTATCGATTCACTTGCTTCTGTGATGTCAGATACATTTGTCACACCCAGAGACAAATCTTTCGACGTCAACACTCTCCAGCCCAGTTTAGTAACGCTGAATGCATATTGACCCACATTTATGTTTTGTAGCATCTGGTTATCAGTAGATATACTATTCCACAAAGGATTCAACGGAGTAGTCTGCTGAATACAGCATATTATTCCAAATGCACTGGAGTGTTTCAGCGAAAATCTCATGAAGTTTACCTGCCATTAACACATATCCACTTGATTATTAATTGCTCATAGGGCTTATTTGACTGAAAAGTGTATCTCTTGCTTGGTATTCATGGATGTGTGTGTTTGTAAGCGATAGAAAGAGACCTCATTCACTGTGCTCTGCCTCGCACATCTAACTTATCCAGGAATGCGTCAACCATTGAAAAGCCTGATGAAGAAACCGTGGGTTCATTCATTTAATGTTTGACGATAATTATTAAGACATTTTCTGTTGTTGTGATGGTACTTTGGTTCCTGCCATCTTAGCACCCGTGACTTAGCTGGCAGCGTTGATTTCTGTGGAAGTTTAAGTCTTTGTTAGCTTTCTAACTGAACTAACGAAATCGAAAAAGAAATCTGAAAGCAGTTTTACCCGGAGATGCTTTTTATCGATTTCTCCAATAAACTAGTTACATTGAATATCCTGACTATGGATAAGCCTAAAAGTATTTATACAGCATGGTAACTGAAGGTGAGATGAAAATCTGGACCGCAGCCAAACTACGGCTATCTCTGATAGTCAAATGATAAACCTAAGTGTTGAATTAGTCATCCAGGATAGGAATTTCCCCATTCTATTACAGTTTAGTTACATTTCATTGAAAGATGGGTATTTCTGATACTATTTATTTTACATAGTAACATCAATAGCCGTTTACGGATAATTAGTGACTGAAACTGCCTCATTCTATGTATCTAAAAGTATCACAAACCTTGAAGGGAAGGGCGATTTTACATTGGTTGACGCTTAAAGTGTTAATATCTAAAATGTAGTAGATTTATTTAAGCCATTTAATTCATCTAAGTAACAGTGTTCGATTCGTAAAATGCATATAGATACAAAAAGAGGGATTTCCAGTGAGAAACTTATGTAGCTTTATAGTTTCTAGTACTCAGCCGAATGACTTCTCACTGTGGTTTACCATATTTTGGCATCACTTACTGGAAGTCAGTAGACAAACCTTGATTTCAAAACTTACGGTACCCACCAGGAACGCATATCTGCCATTACGAGTAAGCATATATTCCACTGATGATTCAAAGTTGATAGATGGAGTTCGACCAGAAATAAGAACTAAGGATAAGATAACTAAACCAGTTATCCAGTAGTGACCGATTAGTCTACTAAATGAGGCCTGATACCAGGTCAGCGTTGGCTGGAATATCTAAGCGGTAAAGCCTTTGACTTCGGTCCTGAATGATACAACTTAAAACCAGCTTGCTGAAAGCTTCAGATGTGCATCGCTGATGAGTGCCAACAAGCGCAAAACTTGTGTCGAAGGCTTCCTGCCAACTGACTGCCTACATCTAAAATCAATATGCAAATGTCTCTTCAACCTAATTACAGTAAAAATTCTTACCTGTATATGCATCCTACCCATGAATTCACTTGCAAACAGAAAACTGGAGGATTTTTAAATGTCCCGAACACAAAGTTTTCTTCTGGCTAGCATTCATCAACAATAAATATATAAACCCCGATCACATTAATGTTTCCTGCATCAGTCTCTAGACAAAGACTAGCGGAAAACTGTTTAGTCTACAATTCCCTTCTTCTAGAACCGGATTACCTTCACTTCAGAGACTCAACAACTGAATCCAGTGACAAATAAGCTTAGTTCATTGAACGGAACATAAAGATTGTTATAAAAACAACTTCATCGTTTGAAAAATCTTTCTTAAAAATAAATAACATTGTAGTGTAGTACTTGTTATATACCTTTCAGAAGAAGAGAACCGCATGATTAACACCTCCAATCTGGATCCAAATCATGTTACGTTTATGTCATATGATTACTTATCATTAGGATGAAGCTATACAACATAATTATCGATTCTTTTTATAGATAAACCTGATCAATAGTAGACTGTACACATTTGTACTGAAATATAATCATGTGACAGTTAGTAAGGTAGAACAACAAATATTATTTGTTGACAATAATCTACATGAAAAAAGAAATACAATGGGAAACATATTGTAAACTACACTTTATTATTAAGTGATATCAAAGAGTGAATTATCGTCTAACTGTTTGAGACTCTGTAAATCACTCAATGGTAGCGTGCTGACCAGAGAACCCGGAAGTCACGGACTATATCCCTGGCGGGGTCATGGGTGCGCACTGCTGAGGAGTCTCATACTAGTGCGAAACAGTCATCCAGTGCTCCCAGTTGATGTCAGTCTATGACGAATAGCAACTTGAAATCGCTTATACGCCAAACCACCTATCCGATCCCGTTTTGTAAACATATATCTAAAGAAGAATGTTGTCCAGAGTTCACCGCGAAAGATGTTTTCAAATGTCTTAAATCCCTGGACTCTTCACACAGTTCAGGTCCGGAGTGTATGTCAAGCTTCGTATCCACGAAGTTTGCTGATATTTTATGCAATCCATTAGCTAACGTGTTCAATAGGTCGTTTTTAGAAAACAATATACCAGCTGCATGGAAAGATATAAAAAAATAGTTCCCGTAGCTAAGTCAAGGACTCCGAGAGCACGTTCAAAATCCCTTCCAGTTGCAGTTGCTTCTCCGTTCTTGAAAGAAATACAGAACCTAATAATACCTGTGCTGGAACCCTCAGTAAGGCTTTCGATAAACCTAGTCAATTTGCATATGAAAGCAGAAGAAGTACTCTGAATGCCATCACTCTCTTACATCATAATACTGTTTATAATCTTGATAAAAGTGCCTAGTATGTCACGTATGCCTTTCCAGATTATAATTCGGCATTTGATTCTGCGCCAAGACCTCTTGAGCCGGACAAGCTAACTGGGACAAATACTGAGTCCTGGATAATCAGATGGCTATATTCCGATTTCTCTGAAAAGAAACAATATACCCTTCACAGAGGAAAGCGACCCACCTCATTGCTTACTGTCACTGGTGTTCCCCCAAGCAGTTGTCCCTTCTCCCAGTCTTTTCTCCTTCCTTCTGCATGAGGTACCATCTTCAGCTAGTATCAAACTCATCAAATATCATGATGATTTGACAGTTTCTACAACTGTCTCCTCTTCAACACATTGTTCCCAACTGAATAATTTCCTATCTACTGTTAGACTATCGTCCTCTGTAAATATTCTTATGCTTAATTCTTCAAAATGTCAGACTATAAACCTTAGTTTCTCACGCGAACATAACCTACGTAAACTTCCTAGTTCTCATGATTCCTGTTCTGCTGATGGTTGTGTATTAGAGAATGTTATGTTATGTGATTTATCTCGATGTGTGTTTGTCTTCGTACCTTTCCTCGTCCTGTAATATCTTACTAATTCCCACAAGAATTTCCCACCTAACTTGCCATATTAAGGAGCTGAGAGTGTCTGATATAACTCAGCCTCTTCTCTTGTGTTTTATAAACTCCCACATCCTACCTATTCTCCTCTATTGTTCTACGCGGTTACTGAATAAAGACTATGCTAGATTGCGTAGAATTTTGAATGTTGTCAACAGAACTAGTAGTGTACCTCTTATCCATCTAATTAAAACAGTTGTGAACAAACATATTAACTCATGTAAACATGTTGAGGGAGTTATTCTACTAGATGACCAGTATCCTCTTCATTTGAAGCTCTCTATGTATCTGTCCTCAGGCAAGACCAGTAGCAAGTATGCAAGACTGTATCCACGTACTAGTAAATATAAAACTCTACCATATTGTATTTAGCTCGTCTGTTGTGCGATGAAGAAAGCACTAGAAATGAACTAACTAATCAACTAATTTGTTTTTTACAGCAAACTAATTAAATGGTACTCAGCTTGCTGCTATTTATGTATTATGAATTTAATTACTAATATGAGTATCAATCTGACTTAACCGTGCATTTTCAAGAAAGTTGTAGATGGAGTAAATATTCTTATCTTTTATGTGTAATTTCTATGTACTTCATTTTATTATCTAAATGTATACACTGTTTCCGTTCAATTGATGCTATATGATATTAGAAAAATTCTATACAGTTATTGCTGAAGTATATTTCAGAATAAAGCCATTATTACTATCAATATCTTTTTTTTAAAATCAATTCCTTTTTTTTATTTCAAGTTGTTATTCATCGTAGACTGGACAGCTGTTTCGTCCTAGTATGGGACTCCACAGAAGTGAGCACCCACGACCTCGCACCACCAGGGATCGAACCCGCGACTTTCAGCTTCCGTGTCCAGCACGTTACCATTGAGCCACTGGGTCAGAATCTAATGCTCCATATTTCCAACTTCTGTTAGCTCACGATATAGCGCAACCGCCACTCAATGTCATCGTTGAGTAACTGTCCTCACGACCATCAGGTTTTGCCCATTGGTGACTAGCTTCGAAAGGTATCCCCGAAGTTCCAAAACATTATCTCTAGTAGCGAAAAGATAAGTTCACTGAAAAGTTTTTTTCTCTTGAAAAATTTTAACAAGAAATTATCAAGTGTTAATATAGAGTTTGGGCACTATGCCAGAGTCCAATTCCATATTAGGTTAGTCTGTTCGAAATAGAACATAGTGAAACAAGATTATTTGCTAGACAACCCTGCTAGCAACATTCACCGGTCATAATCATATCAAAGTTAATCCCAACTGTCGATACTTGTTTTTCATAGTTCTATAATTTATGATTCCTTGGTTTCAATGGTAATAGCACTTCCCATTTCTCTCTTCCTCTCCCACTATACTGTCGTGCTGTACGTCATTGCATACATTCTAAAGGTCGAGTTTTCTTCTATCTGGTTAAGTTCAATCATACTAAAGTTAGCTAGGTTTCTGTACTTTCCTAAGTAGGCTGACGGCGACCAGCCCATTTATCCTATATACTTAACCCCACAATCATCACATGGCATTCAGTAACTAGAATTATTTTTTCCTTTGAGTCAATAAAATCTTAAATTGATAAATTTTCCTCTTGAGTGAATATGTATATTTGAATACCACCCTAATGCCCATCTTGTTAAGAATTCTACGTAAAATTCCTGATGTCCTCTCTTTGTCCAATAAGACTATCGAAGCCTTGAATTCCTTCTCAGTTATGTTGCAATCAGTATTTACAAACAGATATGATAATTTGATATAATCATGATTAAATGTTGAAACCTCTTTTCGATTACGTGAGATGGTCTCCTTGAACCCTTTTGGATAACAGTAGCATCGAACGACCTATAAACGCTTTGCATTTAACCACGTCTATGCGCATATATCAATTACCCTGCTCTTGTGAAGCCTGGAGCCATTCGATGCGAATCTTATTTAAAAGAGTTCAAAAACACTATCCCATGTAGTTACAAAGCGGTAACATTGGATCGATAAGGAGTGCGATAACTAAATGTTGGAAGTTCAATATATCTAAATCCATGATTTGTTTATCCCGATGTTCATTTCTTTCGTTCTCTTGAACATTCAAGTTCTTCAATTTCATATTTCCTGAGACAGATAAAAGTCAGATAATGTTCTAAATTATAAGATCATCTATTTTACCATCATCGGTGGATCCATCGAGTTAGTAGTCCATGGAGGCAATAAGAATGGTTAAACGCTTGAACTCTAGTGTAGTGGACGCTACTGAATGCATATAAGTAGTAAGTGGCCAGAGGTTGCGACAAGCCACAGGTAATTACAAGCAATGGATAACTATTCTGCCAACAAAACTTTGAAAGATGACGTGGCCGTATCAATAACAAGACGAGATAAAAGAAGAAGAGTGACCTTAACAGAATGTCCGAACAGATATTAGAGTGGAAGGTAATAATATTCTATCAGTAATGCAAAAATTGCCTTAATATTTCTTCTCCTATTCACCCTGGAATCTTTCCTTCACTAGTACAATAAACATGATTATCTTCTTTTTCCCTTGAGTTCCTAGTGGAACATAGGGATTCAGTTGCACGTCATCATTTCACACTCTCCCATCTGCAGTATTCTCAACCTCGATCCACAACTACTCACAAGCTTTCATTTATTCCTCACACAATCCCCTCCATGTTACCCTCAACTCAGGCACACAACTGTTCGTTTATCACTTCGCTTCCACTTGAAAGCCACATCAGGCCTGCCCTCGTCTGGCCTGGCCTGGTCTGGCTCATGATGTCCCCAATCGGCCTTCTCACTCTATGCCCAATCCATCTCCACTTTCTCCCTCCACATATTTGTTGGGCCATAGCTTCTTCGTCGGTTGGTTGATTGGTTGGCTGGTTCATTGCCAGCTAGCCAGAGTTCCCTGTTGCTCATTCCTATTATTCTGGCCATCTGACCTCATCTTCAGTATCCAGTGAGTGTAGGCGGCAGCTGTTGATGAATGTTTGTAGTTTGTTGGGAGTGCATTTCATGATTCGCCAAATTTCTGAAACATACAGTGACACTGACTTGACTGAGGTTGGTGGTGGAAATCCGGTTCTGGTTCAGACCTTGTGCTGAGTGGAGTGCAGTGTAGTGCAGTGCAGTGCAGTAGATCTGCACACTTATTATTTCAGATAAATGGGGGAAGACCTGTGTTCATGTCATTCCGATCCAGTCCTTGACATTCTCATGTGTGTCACCACCACCTCCACCACCCGTAGTTGAGAGGATGCTGCCTGCATAGATAAGTAGGTAGGTAGGTATGTAGGTAGGTAGGTAGGTGTGTAAGTGTGTAGGTAGGTAGGTGTGTAGGTAGATAGGTAGGTAGGTAGGTAGGTAGGTAGGTAGGTAGGTAGGTAGGTAGGTAGGTAGGTAGATAGGTAGGTAGGTAGGTAGGTAGGTAGGTAGGTAGGTAGGTAGATAGGTAGGTAGGTAGGTAGGTAGGTAGGTAGGTAGGTAGGTAGGTAGGTAGGTAGGTAGGTAGGTAGGTAGGTAGGTAGGTAGGTAGGTAGGTAGGTAGGTAGGTAGGTAGGTAGGTAGGTAGGTAGGTAGGTAGGTAGGTAGGTAGGTAGGTAGGTAGGTAGATAGGTAGGTAGGTAGGTAGGTAGGTAGGTAGGTAGGTGAAAGTGACTACTTCCTTCACGTTTCAATCGTTCATGGTGATTCGTGCTTGTTCTGGTTCTGGTTGTTGTGGTTGTTATTGTTGTTGTTGTTGCTGCTGCTTTTGTCTCTGTTGCCTAACTGGGTATTTTCATCACCTCCATCTTCTCTACGTTCACCTGAAGGAAGTCCCGTCTTCCTTCACTGCCTCACCTCACCTCACCTCACCTCACCTCACCTCACCTCACCTCACCTCACCTCACCTCAACTCACCTAGCCTCGCCTCACCTCTTCTCTCAACTTGTTGGTTTTCGTCTGGACATCTTCGAGTTCGTGCCACAAAACATCAGACATAAATGATGATCGGAGAAATCCAAATCTTCTTCTGTGGTCTTTTCATCTGTCAATCAGCGTATGTCCATCTTCTCACTCCTCACAATCGGTTCCTGCATCATCCAGTCGAGTCGAGTCGAGTCAACCATAGTCAGTGAGATCATTGGTGATAGTAGGCGGCAAGCATGACCTACTCCTTCCTGTCTTCACTCCACTTCACGTCACTTCACGTCACTTCGAAGGTGTCACTGACCTTTCCATTGTGAATCACTTGACATGTTGCATCCTCATATAGCATAGGATGTAGCTGATGAGTGAGGTTGACAAGGGTATGTGGCACTGAAAGCGTGGTGTTGAAGCGGTTGACTGCCAAATTACTTCTTGTTTGACGTTGTTGAATGCCAAACTTTTCAAATTGTATGAAGTTGAGATAAAGATGCAGTTGACTGTCATTTTATACTCTGTTCTATGACGATGTGTAGAATGGCGTTGCGATTCGATCTATATTATTATTATTATTATTATTATTATTATTATTATTATTATTATTATTATTATTATTATAAGAGCTACTTGAATGACTTAAAGCGACTACATTCTCAATGTATGGAACATGTAGTTATATTCGCTAATATTAGTAATATTCTGTGTATTGTACGAAAATGGACGGATTACCCTTGCTGATGCACTTAAGAGGTTGTGTATGCCACCTTAGTAGAAGCAGAAGCTTGTCTAAAAACCTAAGAATGTTAAACCAGTAAAGGAAACAAAATTGTTTGTCCAGGATCTGTGCCAACAGCTAAGTGGCTGGTGGAGTATTGTGTAAGCGTAAGGCAACACGATACAATAACCTGCTAAATGGATGAAGTGCTTAGTGTTTTCTTACAGATAAATAAAACAGTTTAAACAATGATTGTTAGCATTCTATATTGTAGTTACAATTCCAGCCAATGACTTTTGACAATTATTTGTTGATACACTATTTTACATAGACACCAGTTGATGAAGAGAATTATCTGATGCATGAAGTAAATAATCGAATCGTCAACTTGCAAAGTCTAGGACGTTTAAGCTACACACTCAAAATCACCATAAAAAGTGGATTGCTTCTCATCACTGCTAGTATTAGACCTATTTTGCTGAAGTCCCACCAGACTTTGAGTTGCACTCAGTCATCGCTTGGATCATTTTGATGAATAGTCACTTTCTCGAGAAGTTTAAGTACTCTTTGAGCTTGAGTAAGAGTGAGGTAAAGCATGATTCCTAGACAGTCTTTTATTGGATCTATCCCAAATGGAAACAATATTGCTTGTAGCATGATGTTTCATATGGAATTCATTGTCCAGAGTACTTATTGTTTCTGTCTTATTGTTGAAGATACCGAAGAATATTCCAAATTTCTGGAAGATATTATTGGAATAAAAACTTGGCTAAATGAAGAATAGTAGATCTAGCATTACCATGCACACACACACACAGAGTTACAAACAACCAGTCAGGGTGACAATCCTTATAACCAACTAGTTTGTATGTGGGGAGAGTGAAGCTGACAGTTGGATTTTGACCTGTTCCAGAAGTAATTCAGCATATGTTCTTGACCAATATAAGAGTAGAATTTTAGCAGTGTGGTAGTGTATACTTAATTACATAATAATGCAAATCTGTGGTGGATATGCGTAATAATAAAGTAGGGGAAAGGACTAGTCCATAAATTGAGCCTGGAACATTACCAACTAGACAAAATCGTTTCATTCTGTGGACTATATAAAGAGGAAACTAGAATAATCACTTTTTTTATCCTTAGTATCCCATTACATATTTGATGATTTCTTACACTCATTCAGCCTACAACTCATCTTGATATGTTATGAAATATTACGACAATCAAGTAAGTCCAATTTTTCGCCTAGGTATTTTTAAGCATTCCATTATGGACTATTTTACCAACAGTATCATATAGAGAGTTTGTTTTCTTTTTAAACGTTTTTGTTGAAAAATATTTTTTTGATATATATTTAATTCTCCATTATTATACTGGATCGAATTGTTCCACCTCTGTCGGTATATGGGCTCCTTTTCTGATGTCTTGATATTGCCCGGATTTTTATCATGGTAATTTACTTGGTTGTACATCAATGGCCTAGTGGATAATGCCTCGGTGTTTGCACCAATGGTTACAAGGTTCGAGTCTCAGTGGGAACAACTTCACTTACTATGGTACAGGTATATCCAACTAATAAGTCCTAGATAGGACGAAAAGCTCATCCTGGATTCCTCTGCTAGTCACAACCAAGTTTTTTTTTACAGCTATACTGGATATCAGCAGACAATTAGTTAGGTAGGAGTTCATTTTACCATACATAAAAATTTTTTTCCGAGTCAGCTGAACTTATTTAATTTTTACTCAATATCGAAACAAAACTTCAACCCTATAGTAGAATGTTATCCCATTTGAGTTAATTTATTCGATTTACTATACAGTGGAACAGTACTATTTACTGGAAAACATTCGGGTTAAAATTTATTGTGCATAGTCAGATCAAAATCATCTCACAATCTCGAGAAAACATACTTTATATAGGTCTCATTTTATCGCCTTCTATGTAATATGAGTAATAAGATTTTTCACATAACTGAAACAGGTGCGGACTCATTCTTCATGCATGTCTTTGGTGTTAGTTCCAGAAATAACAAAGATTCGATCATCAATCTCATCCTAATGCCTGGTTATGTACAGTCGAATACGAATCGATAGCGAAGCTTTTCTCTAGATTCCTTATCTTATTAGGATCTGCTAATATTGACTTACCTGTTTTTGTATTTTTGAAACAATTACTCGCTTGATAAATTGAAATAATACAATAAGAAGACAACCTTGTCCGGTTAAGTAGTTCACTAGTTGCTAGGTGATCCTAACAACGGATAAACAGGGAAAGTTGGGCATATGCCTACCAACCCTACACCGCAAAAACAATACAATCACTAAACAAACTTCAAAGCACAAATATAATATAAAAAATATAAATAAACTTATTCCTCGCTATAATCGAAGAGATGAAATGACGCCAGTTGCTGAGAGCCTTTGAAAAGTCAATTGGCAGATGACCCTTCTCTCTGTCCATCAAAGCGAAGGTAAACATGAGGACAGGGAATGTCCGCAAAATGTTCGAAGCTAGCTGGCTGGCTGACTGGCTGACTGACTGAATGGCTGGCTTCAGGAAGAACAAATCATGTGATGATCAAATTACAATGCCACTCTACACATCGTCATAGAACAGAGTATAAAATGACAGTCAACTGCATCTTCACCTCAACTTCATACACTTCGAAAAGTTCGGCATTCAACAACGTCAAACAAGAAGTAATTTGGCAGTCAACCGCTTCAACACCACGCTTTCAGTGCCACATACCCTTGTCAACCTCACTCATCAGCTACATCCTATGCTATATGAGGATGCAACATGTCAAGTGATTCACAATGGAAAGGTCAGTGACACCTTCGAAGTGACGTGAAGTGACGTGAAGTGGAGTGAAGACAGGAAGGAGTAGGTCATGCTTGCCGCCTACTATCACCAATGATCTCACTGACTATGGTTGACTCGACTCGACTCGACTGGATGATGCAGGAACCGATTGTGAGGAGTGAGAAGATGGACATACGCTGATTGACAGATGAAAAGACCACAGAAGAAGATTTGGATTTCTCCGATCATCATTTATGTCTGATGTTTTGTGGCACGAACTCGAAGATGTCCAGACGAAAACCAACAAGTTGAGAGAAGAGGTGAGGCGAGGCTAGGTGAGTTGAGGTGAGGTGAGTTGAGGCGAGGTGAGGCAGTGAAGGAAGACGGGACTTCCTTCAGGTGAACGTAGAGAAGATGGAGGTGATGAAAATACCCAGTTAGGCAACAGAGACAAAAGCAGCAGCAACAACAACAACAATAACAACCACAACAACCAGAACCAGAACAAGCACGAATCACCATGAACGATTGAAACGTGAAGGAAGTAGTCACTTTCATCTACCTACCTACTTATCTATGCAGGCAGCATCCTCTCAACTACAGGTGGTGGGGGTGGTGGTGACACAGATGAGAATGTCAAAGATAGGATCGGAATGACACGAACACAGGCCTTCCCCCATTTATCTGAAATAATAAGTGTGCAGATCTACTGCACTGCACTGCACTACACTGCACTCCACTCAGCACAAGGTGTGAACCAGATCCGGATTTTCAACACCAACCTCAGTCAAGTCAGTGTCACTGTATGTTTCAGAAATTTGGCTTATAACGAAATGCACTTCCAACAAACTACAAACATTCATCAACAGCTGCCGCCTACACTCACTGGATACTGAAGATGAGGTCAGATGGCCAGAATAATAGGAATGAGCAACAGGGAACTCTGGCTAGCTGGCAATGAACCAGCCAACCAATCAACCAACCGACGAAGAAGCTATGGCCCAACAAATATGTGGAGGGAGAAAGTGGAGATGGATTGGGCATAGAGTGAGAAGGCCGATTGGGGACATCATGAGCCAGACCAGGCCAGGCCAGACGAGGGCAGGCCTGATGTGGCTTTCAAGTGGAAGCGAAGTGATAAACGAACAGTTGTGTGCCTGAGTTGAGGGTAACATGGAGGGGATTGTGTGAGGAATAAATGAAAGCTTGTGAGTAGTTGTGGATCGAGGTTGAGAATACTGCAGATGGGAGAGTGTGAAATGATGACGTGCAACTGAATCCCTATGTTCCACTAGGAACCCAAGGGGCAAATTTTAATAATAAATAGGAGCCTGGAGATCGTGCTCAACGTGATGTATTCTTACTTTACATTTCAAGCAATCGGACCAGACATTAACTTGTAGAACAGTTTTTTTTAAAACTTACAACGTTCAATTCAGTTTGGAGATTTTTGGAGATTTGTTGGTTTCAGGTTGTTATTCATCATAAACTTACATTAGTTGAAGTAACTTTGGAAAACTGAGAGCACTGGTTTGCCGTTCTGGCCCAGTTTGTTACTCCTCAGCAGTGCGCACCGAAGTTCCCACCACGGACCCAACCTAGGAACTTCCGGTTCTGCTGCTAGCATATTCTTGCTGAACCACTGTGTCAGAATGAATGCTTTACTGAAATCAATTAATCCGCATGAACCTCGAAATTGATTAATTCTCGTGTGCTCATTGGCGATTAGCTTCGAGAGGTGATTCCCGAAGTTCCAATAAGAAGTCGTGACCGGTGTGACCATCTAATTTGAATATGAGGACAGTTACTCAGTGACGATAATGGATGAGAGTCAAACCATAAAGTGAGCTAAGTAGGAAATATGAACCACTGGATTCTGAAACAGTGGCTTAAGGGTAATGTACTGACAGCGGAACCTGAAGGTCGTGGAATCGATCCCTAGTGCGATCGTGCTTCAGCACTGTTGAGGGGTCCCATACTAGGACGGAATAACTACCCAGTGCTCTCACGTTCCCAATACTCCTACAAATAATATCAGTTAATGATGAATATTAACCTGAAATTGGGAAAGCTAATTGAGCCAATGATATTATAATTAAGAAAGATAACAAGGGTGGAACGACAACAAGAGAGTGGTAGGAATAGTAATGAAAAGTCAAATCACCACAATCAACAGTAAGATGAGTTGAACTTTATACTAGCAGTGTAGGTTTAGTGTAAGTACAGGTTTTCTCTGAATACATAGAAGAGATTTGAATTTATGAATTGTAACTGCTTCGATAAACCTATACAGTATAGTAAAGGCTGTCTTCATATAAATCTTATGACCAGTTTCTATTATGTGTTTTCCCATATCGATGAGGAAGTACGTTTATCACCTGTACTTATTAAACCGTCTGGGTACATGTTCAACTATTCTTAACTTCTCTGCTAGCCTTACTGATTCTGATCGACTACTGTGACTAATGAATTTAACGTCACAGTCATTGCAAGGAATTTAATAAATTAAATTACTTTGCCTAATTGGATCAGTAGGATCTTCGATCCCAATTAGCTTATTTTAAGTGAGTTTGTAGGTTTAAGTACCACTGTAATCCCAGCCTTATATTTAGAATCCTACGTAATATCTCTGAGATGCCTTCATTATAGGGTGATACATTAACGGGCTTTAATTCTTCCTTCACAGCAGTTCCATTACTGCCACTAACACTTGTAATACCTCTATTACCCATATTTTTCGCACGGTTACTAAGGCATTTGTCAATTAATTTAAGACGGTAACTGTTGATGAGTAAGGTATCCTTAATGCATCTTTTTTCTTGTCATAGACCTTCCCTACTAGTAAGTTTCTTGGCCGTTTTTGAAGTCAAACTAACAATTCAGTTGGTTTCATTCTGCGATCCAACATGACCAACTCACCTTTTAGGTGAATTGGAGTGATTTGACTACTGAGATTATGTTGGTATTTAATCTACAAACTCACCTAGAAATAAGCTTTGTAGGTTAAAAGATTTTATTAGTCCAGTTAGACAGAACAACTTAGTTTACCAAATCACTTGCAATGACTGCAAGATCAAGGTAATCGACCAGGATCAGTTAAGCTATTTGAGTACTAAAACTTACCTAAGTCGAAATTGGTAGATCCTAGTAAGATAAGGAAGGAATCTAGAAAAAAGATTGGTCATTGCTACAGATAGACATGCGATTGCACACAACCAGGTGGTAGGGTGGGATAGAGAGACAGTATTAAAATCCAACTTAGTGAGAGGGAAAGACTGATAACCGAATCTTTGCATAGTGTACTAAGACGGCGGAGGTTATCTGAGAAATGTGATGTACTCGTGCTTTGCATTTCGAACAATCTGATCACATTTGCATTAGAAGATACTATTGAACTTATTGACTACATAAATGACATTAATACCAAGTATAGGCAATGTATTCTTCTGATATGGACTGAATTCACCAACATGTCTGTAAGCAAGACTGTTGATATTCTTTATGAATATACGCCATTGAATATTCCTTCCTTCCCTATCCCTCCAAAATATTTGAAAAAGCTATAACTAATATGCACAGACAAGGTTCACTTCACTTTCGAAAGTGAACATTTTCGACAAGTTGATGGTGACGGTATGGGTAGTCCTTTAGGACGATTGTTAGCTGATGTCTGTATGTCACATGTAGAATTTTTGGCTGGGGATATTTTCAGTAAAGTCCCTCTGTACAGGAGATACGGTGATGATAACAAACGTGAGGATGCAAAAAGTCTTTTAGAACGATTTGGCACAGTATAAAGATATTAGTTTATCGTGTGAAGCCAAAAATAATAATCAGCTCCCTTTTCATGACGTGTTATTAACTAGAAGGGAAGATGGATAGATAAAAAGATCAATGTATAGAAAACCTACATGGACTGGAAAATACCTTAGCTTCCACAGTTTCTGTCCAATACAGTACAAAAAGTATGATCTTAAGATGAAGACTTAATTCAGTTCATAAAAAGATATACTGTGCAGCCACGTTCAATATTATCAAGAAAACGAAACCGATGCTCCAAAATAAACCTCATCACTTCATAAGTGATTAGTAATGCAAAAATTCCCATTTAGACATTTATTTAAATAAACAATATGAGCGTAGAAATATTTCTTTTCACAGCTAAGGGACAAACCAGATCGATACGAAGGTCAACACTCTCGCATCTGATTGACACCGGCCACCGAGTTAACATTTATAATACCTTTTAAGTCATTTATCACACTCTTTCTAACCTCACCCATCCTCTACGAGTTCTGCTGTATGTAAAACATACGTTGGGGAATCATTGAAAACGTGGGAGCACTCGACGGCTGTTTCGTCCTAGTATGGGACTCCTCAGCAGTAAGCACCCACGACCCGCTCACATTGTTCATAAGTGATTACATAATATCCCGCTGGGTACACCGATTTACATGTGTGTGCGGTGATACATACATTGGGAGAAGTAATCGAACTATGGAGTCGATGGTGGTGGAGCGTATCCCTAAATGACTAAGAAAATAATTACATTCAAATAATCCGATAAATACACGGGGCAAACAGACGTGATCGTCGGTAGGTAAACACATGATAAAAACAGGTCATAGAATTGACTCCAAAACAGCCGTTAGACCATTGTATAGGAGCCGTCAAGATCGTATACTTAGATTCATTGAAGCCTTAGCAATATGAAAGAAAGTTCAGATCCCCTTTGTGTATTGAAAGATAGTTTTTCCATACCTTGTAGATGTGAAAATGTATTATTCCTCCTTATTTTCCCCATACTTTTCAAATCTTGTATTATCTCAATTTATTTATTTTACTCCACCTTATTTTCATCCTTCATATAAAGTGCCGTGATAAGTTAGGATATATATGATCAGATTATTCGAAATGTATTGCGCGAATACATCACATTTCTCAGATAACCTCCATCTTCTTATTACACTATGCAAATTCATCAAAGGGACTAATTGTTTCAAATCTAATCTTTGTTTATAGAATCAACACCAAAGATATGCAGAAGGAACGACTCAGCACCCGTTCTCGATATCTAGAAAGTTCTACTACTTATATCACAGAGGAGGTGATAATTTTAGACCTACATAAAAAATGTCTTCTTAAGGTTGTGTCTGGAACTTGATTCAGAAGATAATACTGTTCCCCTATGTGATCCATCCACTAAATCAACTAGAAATGGAGTCTTCATTTTCTGTTTACATAGATTTATAATGATTTCAATCAAATTCGTTAAGTATACTACAAAACTTCTAAGTTAATTTGTGATATTTCTGAAGGAATAGCTTAACACACATACCACTAGAATACACTTTTACTGCAGTCCCACAAAGAAGTGAATTTCTTTTTTACTTGAAATTACGAAGAGTTGTGAAATAATGTTACATCTGAACAGTAGTCATGTACAGCTGACACTCATCACTATCAATCTCATCCTATCTAATCAACTAGAAATGTAGTCTAAATGACTGAAAAGGTTTTGTTTATTTTGTATCCAAGTAACTAGGATTGTAAGTGAATAGAATCAACTGAAAATAGAGAACTCATTTGAAGCAACTGAACCTAACCAGTTGACTTAAATGATTTAATAATATGCCAGAGAAATAAGTACTCACAAACTGTTCAATTCAAGCGTAAATTTAAGAACGATGAAAGCATTACGTCAAAGAAATAAAGACACATGAAGCTACTCAATGGATGTAGCATAATAACTATGCTTAGCATTGTTTTGCATAGATAATTGTAATTTCTCACCAATATATTGGGTTGAAGTGCTAGATCTCTATTGGTAGATGGGTTGCTGTGTGGATGCTTTTATACTGCTTGAATATTCATCAAATGCCAATAAACAAGAATTGTTACTCATTCCACAAGAAGTGGCTTTCAGACTATAATGACGTAGTAGATAGGGTTGGAGTCGAGTCTCACTGGAGTGCATGCACATACAGCTGATGAATCTCAGAGAGAATAAAACCCGCTTCCTGGACTTTTTATCATTACCTTACATTTAGTTAAAGTATAAAAACCAAATTATATTTTTTTTCTAGTTAGTTCATTGAAATACAAAACTATTCAAGGATATGAAGTTGACTGAGTTGAAGCATAGATGAAGAAAATAGACACTGGAAAACTTTTACATCAACAGCTAATGACCTAAAATATTTATTTCTTTTTTGACCATTTCCTCTCAGTAGGTAATTTGTAAACGATATGTATGTATATCTCGTGATTTGAAGGACAACAAGAATGCCAAAAATGATTAATGGTGTTTAATTAGACCTGATCTGTATATGAATTGGTAATTATGAGTTAATCTTCACGTTTTTCATTCATGTGATCAGTCACGTATACTTCGTGTAATTTATGAATAAATTATGGTGATGCCGTGTTCTCTGAGCTAAAGTATATAATCCTGAAGCTTTAATTTTCCTTCTAGACAACATTATCAGCATTAACTTCATATATATATATATATATATATATATATATATATATATATATATATATATATATATATATATATGTCATTGGTAGTTTCCCTTGATCACACATCACTTCATCAGGATAGGTTAGTGAAACAGTCACGGAGAAACCTTGATAGCCTGGCAGTTTCATACTGAAGTTAGAGCTGATGATGTAGTTTAGAAAGCAAATAAAAGCTTGAAGATTAAACTATTTAGCTAGGAGACTGTAACATCAGTCAGATTATATTCCAGATGCACAAACACCGTCCGATATTGAAGGCAACTCAGTTATACTATACTTTACTATACCACTTTTACCTGCATATAAGCCGCTATTTATTATCCAGCAACCTCGCCTAGTCTACTGGTTAACCAGTTACTAGCCACTCCTAACTCCAGACAAACAGGGAAAGTTGGGCATATGCCTACCAAACCTACACCGAAAAACCAATACAATCACTAAACAAACTTCAAAGCACAAATATAATATAAAAAATATAAATAAACTTATTCCTCGCTATAATCGAAGAGATGAAATGATGTCGGTGGGTGAAAGTCTTCAGGAATCCAATGGGCGATGTGTCTTCTCTTCTTGCGATCAAAGCGAAAGTAAACATGAGGACAGAGAATGTCTACACAATGTTTGATTCTAGCAAGGTTGACCAGGTTGCAAAAGAGATGAGTAGGTATGGCACAGAAGTGCCAGGCTAAGAATCTGCGAGGAATCAACAGATGCACTAGAAGTGGACTCTCCAAACTGTCAGCTGGAGAGCAGTGTCAATAATCTACTCCGATATTGTCACCCAAACGACAACCACGAGCACAGCACACTGAGTTTTCGAGTGGCTATCATGATGTCCCCAAAAACACCGGATCGGGCATACACTGAGAAGACCGTTTAGAGACATCACACACCAGGCCAGATCAAACCAGACCTAGCTGTCGAGTGGAAACAGAATGGGAAATGATGAGTTGGGTGTCCGAGTTGAGCTTGACATGGAGGAGATTGTGTGAGGAATAAATGAAAGCTTGTGAGTAGTTGTGGATCCAGGTTGAGAATACTGCAGAGAAGAGAGTGAAATAATGACGTGATAGTGAATCCCTATGTTCCACTAGGAACTCAAAGGACAAATAAATACAATAAATAACACTATCCAGCAAAATTGTCACTTTAAAAACAGCAATAAAAAGCTTAAACTAGACTTCAGAATTTTTCTTTCATTAATCCGTTTTGAAAAATCGTCAGAAGTTATCTCATGAAATACCCTTATGGGAACCCACATAGTTTAAACATACTGGATACAACATGAGATAAAACAAAAGACGTTGAGTGAAGAGTCACTCCTTTCACCGATATCCATTCCCAACCTATAAAATCGTATATTTTATTCATATGATTACAAAAAAGGAATGTTTCATTAAGTATTTTTGAAGGGAATTCAGTTTTGATTATAAATCAGGACATCGTAAAAAGAATTAGGTAATATTTAGAAGCACTAATAAGAAAAAAAGACTTACCAAATTAGTGTAAGTGTAAAACTAAATCATTCCGGTGGAATGTCATTCCATATTAGATTTGTTTATTTGATATATAACACACAGTGATAGAGTATGATTTACCGGATGACGTTTCCAGAATCAATGACTACTGTATATCAATGGAATCATACTACATTCGACATCTGATTTCTAAAGTCCTGTCACTTCATAGTCCTTGTTTTTACTGGTAGTAACACTTTCCATATTTCTGGTATAGGTATTGAATTATTCCTATTACATGTGTTGGGTGTTGGTTGATTCGATGAACATAAATTCAGTAATCAATGTCTCTCAATTTCCACCAATTTATATTCGACTGAAGTATATTGGTTTTATCTCACCCATCCTATTGTGTGGCTGTGTTATTGCATGCACTATAATAGCTGAGTCTCCTTCTAGATTACTGATCTTATTTGGGTCTGTCATTCTATATTTAGCTAACTTCCTATGTCCTGCTAATCTAACTGACCCCCACCAGATGGTTTTACCTGTGTACTAGACCTCACTCACAGACATTACATGGAATTTGGTAGATTAGATTATTTTGCTTAATTGGTTCTATCGGATCCTTAAGCCAGCTGAAGAAACTTATCTCTGAGTGAATTCGAAGGTTTAAATGCCACCCTAATTCCAGCTTTGTTGAGGATCCTACGTAAAGTTTCTAATGTTCCTTCTTCATAAGGTAACACAATGGAGGCTTTGAACTTCTTTCTACTCGTGATGTCATTATTAGTCATACTTGTGTTACTCTTATTATTTTGTTTCATATGTGTTCGTACGAATTTTTTAATCAACTGAAGAGGATAATTATTAACTATTAGCGCTTCTTTTATGTACTTCAGTTCTTTTTTTAGGTCTTCGCACTGATAAGTCAGTTTTGTAGCTCTATCATTTAGACATTTGACTAAACCTGCCTTAACTGATACTGGATGCGATGACTTGAAGTCTAGATATGTGTTAGAATGTGTCGGATTCCTGTAGATGGTAGTATCCAAACCACCGTCAATCCTTCGTTTCATCCTGCAATCCAACATAAGTTATTCTCCTTGTTCATTTTCTACCCTATAAGTGAATTAGATTGCGCCTACTACTGAGTTTATAGGTGTGAAAAAATTGTCATCCATATACCACCACCATATCTAAGGTGCACGATTAAACGTTTGCAAAGTCATGTCGTCCCAACTATCCATGAACACATCTGCTAAGATTGGGGATATTGGTGATCCCATTGCTTCTTCTGTTTGTTCGCATATTTTGTCCCGAAACTTGAAGATTGTGAAGGTCAGGCATAACTACACGTCTTAGATGATATCATCAACCGATATTTTAGTTCTGTAAGTTCTGAGTCAATAGTTAGTTGATTTCTGACTACTTCCAGTGGCATATTGATTAGTATTTTAGTCAAGAAAACTTGTTACTTGGAAATTAACTACTTTTTCATCCTCTTCTATATGTAAGTCACTAAGTCTTTGTTTCAACTCGTACGATCTGACTAGTCTGGAATTTGAATGGTTTCTAATATTGATCCTAAGTATTTTGATAGTTCATATGTAGGAGTATTTTGGAAGACAACCATAGGTCCAATAGGACAACCTGGTTTATAAACCTTAATGATATAATAAAATCTACTAGCATTGTTAGTTTTAGGCACTAAATGAAACCTGAATATTAATTATTGTAATTTTATTTTTTACGGCTAGCAGAGGAATCCAAAATGCTCCTTTCGTCCGGTTTGGGACTCACCAGCTGGATGTGCCTGCACCCCAGTAATTGGTGTTATTCCCACTGAGACTCGAAACTTGTACCCCTCGCTTCGAATGCCAAGGCGTTATCCACTAGGCCACGGAAGTACGATAGACAACTCTTCTACAACAAGTATTGGTTATTAATATTTATTGATATGCTTGTAATTCTCCGCATACGAACCCATATGACAATAGAGGTCGAATAATTCGATCGTGTAAAACAACGGAGAACTATAAGTGTATCAATAAGTAGTAATAATTATATACACAATCCAATATGAAATTCTCAAATAAAAACAACGGTAAGAATATGAATCAAAATACTGAGGGACTTAACACTATAAGATTATGTGAGGTCATAGCGGAAATAATCAAAACATTGTGATACACTTAGTCTCCTAAACAAATTTGAACAGTATGAGAACAAATACATTTGTGGAATAAAATAAGCTCATTTTATTTCACCGCCTTTCATCATTTGCAAACAGTTTACAATTAAACTGGAGTATTAGCAGTAATACTGGCATTTTTATCACTATTAGAATTTGTCCCTTGGGTTCCTAGTGGGACATAAGCGTTAACAAGCACGTCTCCATTTCACTCTATTTACCGCAATCTTTCGAACCTGGCTACACGACTGCTCACAAGCTTTCATTTCTCCCTCACACAATCTCCTCCATGTCATCCTCGACTAGCACGCCCAACTCATCGTTTCCCACTTGGCTTCCACTCGACAGCCAGGTATGATCTGATCTGCACTGGTGTGTGATGTCTCCAAATGGTCTACTCAGTGTATGTCCAATCCAATCCATCTACACTTTCTCCCTCCGCACATTTTTTGGGCCATAGCTTCTTGGTTGGTTGGTTGGTTGCCAGCCACAGTAAGTTCCTTCTTGCTTAGTCTTATTATTCTCCCCATCTGATCTTCAGTTTCAGTATCGAGTGAGCGTAGACGGCGGCAGCTTTTCATGATTTATGCCTACAGTTTGTTGAAAATGCTTTTCGTAACGCGCCGCCAAGTTTCTGAACCATCACATAGAACCACTGACTCACTTGACTGACGTTGATGTTGAAAATCCGGATCTTGTTGACGCCTTGTGCTGAGTGGAGTGGAGTGCAGTGTAGTACAGCGCAGTGCAGTAGATCTGCACACTTATTATTTCAGATAAATGGGGGAAGACCTGTGTTCGTGTCATTCCGATCCTATCTTTGACATTCTCATCTGTGCCACCACCAACCCCACCACCTGTAGTTGAGAGGATGCTGCCTGCATAGATAAGTAGGTAGGTAGATGAAAGTGACTACTTCCTTTACGTTTCAATCGTTCATGGTGATTCGTGCTTGTTCTGGTTCTGGTTGTTGTCGTTGTGGTTGTTGTCGCTTTTGTCTTTGTTGCCTAACTGGGTATTTTCATCACCTCCATCTTCTCTACGTTCACCTGAAGGAAGTCCCATCTTACTTCACTGCCTCACCTCACCTCGCCTCGCCTCACCCCGCCTCCTCTCTTCCCTCAACTTGTTGGTTTTCGTCTGGACATCTTCGAGTTCGTGCCACAAAACATCAGACATAAATGATGATCGGAGAAATCCAAATCTTCTTCTGTGGTCTTTTCATCTGTCAATCAGCGTATGTCCATCTTCTCACTCCTCACAATCGGTTCCTGCATCATCCAGTCGAGTCGAGTCGAGTCCAGTCCAGTCCAGTCCAGTCGAGTCAACCATAATCAGTGAGATCATTGGTGATAGTAGGTGGCAAGCATGACCTACTCCTTCCTGTCTTCACTCCACTTCACTTCACTTCGAAGGTGTCACTGACCTTTCCATTGTGAATCACTTGACATGCAGCATCCTCATATAGCATAGGATGTAGCTGATGAGTGAGGTTGATATAGGTATATGGTGGTGATGGTAGTGGTAGTAGTGGTCGATTCAAGAGTTTTATAAAGTGGTCACCTCATCGTTCCCTTTGTTTCTCCTCTTTGCCGCTAACTAGCTTTTATTCACTATCTTTCACTGGTCTCTTCTGCGTTGATCTCTTCCCAGACAGTAAGTAACCTGGTTATTTAATATAGTGTTGTTAAGTCTCTGTCTCTCCTACCAACAGCCTGTTCTGTTTCACCTGCTACTGTGTTGTGGAGGTGTGTTTTGTGTTTGGGTGGACTCTTCTTCTCTTCTTTCTCCCGTATAGTGTTTTATATGTTGTGTTCAGTTCCTCCTTTCATTGTTCATCCATGCACTGCACTGCACTGGTTCATCTTCTGCTTCACTATCTACCTCTCCCTCCTTTATCAGCCTCCATGTGTAAGTCGAGTTCCATTCCTTTTTTTGCCTTGTTTCTTCCTCCTTACTAACACGGTTATGCAGGTTACCTTCCACATCTCTTCCAAAGACATGCAGTGTTCTTTCACACAGGTCTCCTCAGAAATGTTGCTTAATATCTCCCATTTTGTCCTGATGGCTGACTGACGTGAAGATGTCCTTCGAAGTTTCGTCCTTCAGTTCAGTTTCTGTTCTGGGTGTTCAACTTGAACTCTGGTCTATCACCAACTTCTGTGAGGGCTTTCAACTTGATTTTGCAGGTTGTTTCTTTGCACTATATATTGAGTGGTGTAAACCACCTACATCTGCTCCTCTTCTTGATCTGATCTTGTGTCAAGTGGGCTGCGTCTCCTTTACTTTCTTCCCATTGAGATGAAGTCGATCTGATTTTTAGTATGGTGTGTCCATCTGGTGAAATCGAAACCATGTGGCTTCCTTGTGAATATCCTTGTGTTTGTACACAAGGCCTCGCCTCCAATCACCAAATGGTTGAATGCTCAGAAGTCTGCAAACAATTCTCCATTCTCATTCCTGATTTCACCGAGTGCATCTCGATCCATGATGGATGATTTCTCTTCCTGTGTTGTCCGCTCTTCTCAATTTGACATTCATGTCACGCATTAGAATGTTGATGCCCCCGTCGCCAACTGCGATTGTGGTCTTGTCCAGTAGTGATCGCAGTTGTCTGTAGAATTCCTCCTTCTTCTCTCCACTGGAAAACTCAGTGTGCTGTGCTCGTGGTTGTCGTTTCGGTGACACTGCTCTCCAGTTGACAGTTTGGAGAGTCCACTTCCATTCCATCTGCTGATTCCTCTCAGATTCCTAGCCTAACACTTCTATATTATGTCTTCTCATCTCTTTTGCAATCTGGTCAGCCTTGCTAGAATCAACATTGTGTGGACATTGCATGTTCCCAATCTTACTTTCGCTTTGATGAACAGAGAGAAGGCTCATCGGCCAATTGACTTTTCGAAGGCTTTCACCCACCGACATCATTTCATCTCTTCGATTATAGCGAGGAATAAGTTTATTTATATTTTTTTATATTATATTTGTGCTTTGAAGTTTGTTTAGTGATTGTATTGGTTTTTCGGTGTAGGTTTGGTAGGCATATGCCCAACTTTCCCTGTTTATCTGGAGTTAGGAGTGGCTAGTAACTGGTTAACTAGTTAACTAGTTAACTAGGTGAGGTTATTGCTGGCATTACATACTTTAAGTAATTAGAAACAACTAGAGATTTTAAATCGACGATAAGAATCATATATTGAGTCAAAGAAACACAAGAATAATAATAACAAATCTCTGTCGAATTCAGTGGCAATTTATAACTGATGTGATAGAGAATTCTGGAGCTGTAGAGTTGAGGAGGCACAAAGGACGTATAACCGGTGTGAAGTTAGGGTCTTTTCAAGCGCTAGCGCGACAAACTGGAAAATCATTAAGTGATTAATATTCAGTAAGTAATTAATGAATAGATGATCCAATCAGCAGAAAAGCGAAGACTATATACATACATATGCAAAAAGTTATATCTAGTTACCAAAAATAGTGAAAGGTTAACTACAGTCTCTTTCGGAGCACATATTTAAAGTATGTTGTGCCATGGTTACTATTAATACTTCTTTTTAGTTGTTGCCTTTTTGCAGCAGATGAAAGACCGTAAAACAAAATGAGCTGATTTTATTCACCAAATGTCTTTGCTCTTCTATTGATCAAAAATATTGTTAGTTAACCTCAGTCAGCTAGAATCCTTCGATATGGACAAAATATGATGCAACCAAGCGAAAATGAAGTCATAACTATCTGATGTTGATAAAGGATGATGTAATCAAATAGCAGTCAAGCCGGGTTATCGAGGTAAGCAGAGGTCAACTATGACTTCTTTCTGAATACACATCAGATTTGAGGTCTTTAACGGCTATGACTTCAGCAAGCTTCAGGTGAGAATTGAGCTCGTTTGTTTGTTGATCATCTTCATCGTTACATCGATGGTTACGTAACACCAATTTTCGTTTACCAATTTACATTTGTACTTCTGTGTGTGTGATTAGATGAACATTGAGAGCAGTAACCAAACCATATAACCAAGGTTGGCAGAAGATATCCCTCAAATAGCCGGAGAAAAAACAACTTCAGTAGACTTGAATGAATACAGGTAACAAACAGACATCGTCATCATTTACCGGCAGACATCTTGCATAACTAACCGCGAAACAGCGTTTAGACCATTCTGTCGGTACCATCAGGATCATATACTTAGGTCAGTTTAAGCCTATGCGAAAGTTCAGAAGTCTAGGTATGTGTTACAAATTAAATTTTCTTTACCTTAAACCTTTTTCAGGTTTCCCTCATTTTAATGCCAGGGTTGATATGAAAACATTGTTTCTTGTCGTTCATCTTTTTATTTTCATGTCTTGTGACTGAGCAAATTTCATTTTCACCCTCTGTAAAAATTTTTCAGAGGTAAATATTTGACCAGACCATTTGAAATATATTTCAGCGATACATTCAATTTCTAGATAGACTCCATTTTCTTTTCCCATTATACCAAGAGTAAATTGACTGACTGACTGACTGACTGACTGACTGACTGACTGACTGACTGACTGACTGACTGACTGACTGACTGACTGACTGACTGACTGACTGACTGACTGACTGACTGACTGACTGACTGACTGACTGACTGACTGACTGACTGACTGACTGACTGACTGACTGACTGACTGTGAGTAGTTGTAGATCACTCAGGCCAATCAACAGTGCTCAATATCTGAATCAAGATGATCTGAAGACAACGTTATCGAACCTGCAGAAAAATAGCTTCGTTCAACTGTTGAACTTCCAATAATTCAAATATTTTTAAATTACCGCCTCTGTTTAAACTCTGCATAAACTATATTTTCCATCTTAAGATATGGACAGAAATTTTTCTTCTGTTTTTTCCTACATAATATTTTAACGCCATTCCTTTTGTATAAACAATATTTTGTTCACATATGTCATAATAAAATTATTTACGTCCTTATTTATCGACTTTAAGCAATGTTTATTTATTTTGACATTCCAGGGTTATTCCCTATCGATCAAAATGATGTTCTGTCATTAATTCAATGCATAGTAATACTGTTTCTTATCAACTCTAATTATCCCTATATAAATTATACTACCATACTACTGTTAGATCGGATCTTGAAATAACCATTACACTTTACGGATATTTTTTCATGGCAAAACTACTGATCTCTGGCTGGTTGACTATAGTCATTCTTTCAGCCGATCATACAAGAACATCTGTATTCAGAATGATCTTAGTGGAAGACTACTGGAAAAGGCATAGATATCAGTCTGTTATATATTGGTTCGCTTAATTTCTTTGTAAAGCACGACTTCAAATCAAACAAAAATTAATCTTGAAGTTAGTAAAGCTATCAAGGTCACTAGGAATGTATAGACGCTGAATAACAAGCTTACATAAAGCAAATTTCTTTCGAAGAGTTACACGTATTTTCTTGAGTAATAAAAGCCTCTTGATACCTGCAATTTAGAATACTAAATAAAACGTTTCAAAATAGCTATCGATAAAGAAAGTTATCTGTGATTTTAGTTTGAAGGTTTTTGTGGATTGATTGATTTCTAGGTGATATTCATCACAAACTGTTATCAGTTGGAGAACCATTGAAAAGCTTGGAGGATTGGACTGTCATTTCGTCTTAGCATGGGACCCTACACTAATGTGATGATCAGAGATCAAACCTAGGACCTCCAAGTTTCGCGGAAAGTACTTTACCATCGAGTCACTGGGTCGGAATTCTCTGGTCCACATTTTCCCATTTCTATTGACTAGCGATATAGAAAAACTTTCATCCAGTATCCATTACGAAGTATCTGTCCTCACAATCGACTTGATTTGCTCCACAGGTGACGACTTCTCATTATAACTTGAAGACTGTAACTAATGAAGGCCCTGGGTTCGGTCCCTGATGGGGTCACTGGTACGCACTCCTGAAAAGTTCCATTCCAAGATGAAGCAGCTGTCCAGTACCCCTAGGTTTTCATTAGTTCGCCAACTGCTGTCATTTCATGGTGAATACCACTTAGAGATCTGTGATTTTATTTTAGTGACATTGCCTCTTTTCAGAAACAGTGACCAGTAGCGTGCATAGGAATTACAAAAGAGCGAAACAAAAAAAATGAGATAATCATGAGAAAATCGTCGCTTTATGATGCGCGACATCGAGGATTCGCAGTCTGACTAGACCGCATATGATTCATCATCCTGATTTCATCTTCTAAAAAGTGTGAAAATAACGATTATATTCCTTTTTAAACAGTTTGAGTACATTCTCAGATTCAAATGTACTAATGACTATATCAGATCCAACCTTATAAAGCTTTTCTGTTTTTATGAAATTTCCACCTTAAAGTTATTACTTCTGTAAAACGTTTTCATACAACAAAAGGCTTCATTCATTCAGTTTAGCTATTGATACAATGACTTTCTAGAATAATAAACAAAGCTAAAATTAGTAAGTATTTGAACTACAAAATTGGACTAACTTTAAAGGCCACTCTGGCAACTGCTAAATTAACCAATCAAATGTCAGGATTTAGTATGGAAAGTTAGTTTTTCATAGCATCGAGGAACTTGATTGGTTATTTCAGCAGTTGTTAGGGTGACCTTTAAAGTCACCTCAAGATTTAGGTGGACTCTTTATTCACAGAATGAATTGTACAAACATAACAGACTATTCTTTGGATGTCATCAAACAGTCATACTTTTTCACATATAAAGTAGTACTGGGCGATATCTACTAAACGTTATTTGACTTTTTAAAACACGTGATTATTGACATAGATAGGCCTTCTACATACAGATTTACGTTCCTAGTAATCTTTTTGATGAAACTGTGGCAAAGATAAAGCTCAAGTCTATCTAGAAACAGATCTAATCAACAGCTGGGTAAACTGAATTTGGTGGTTTGTGGGGATTTAGAGATTTTTGAAGTTGGTATTTTATCATGGACTGACAGTTGGAAAATCACTAAATCCCCACAAACCCCAAAAAATCCAGTTGAACTAGTACTCATTGGTGACTAGCTTCGAGAGGGGATTCCTGAAGCTCCAATAGGAAGTCGTGACTGGTGGGGCAAATCTGGTGGCCGTGAGGACAAATACTCAACGATGACATTAGGTGATGATCACGCAATATCATGAACTGACAGAAGTTGGAAATATGGACCAATGGATTTTGCCAACCCAGTGGCTCAATGGTAACGTGCTGGTCACGGAACCTGAGAGTCGTAGGTTCAATCCATGATGGGATCATGGGTCCGCAATGCTGAAGAGTCCCATACTATGAGGAAACAGCTGTCCAGCGCTCTTAGGTTTCTAATGTCCATCCAACTGCTGTCAGTTAGATAAATATAATGGCATTCTTTAAAAACACTATTTCAAAGTGACAGAGTTATGTTGCGCTATGAGAAATAAAAATTCTTCCATAGTTTACTCTTCCCTTCTCAACTCATACTTGCGCAGTTCCGTCGTGATACCTACAAACCAGAATCATATCAAGGGTTCAAGACTTCATAACATGATCAACCGTTAACCAATGCATTTCAACACCTCTTATTCTTTGAAGAAATACTACACTAAATATTTCTATTCAGACCTTCAAGATGAAGAAACGAATGAACTTCTTCAAAGTAACATTAACAAAGGCTTGAATAGCAGTTATCAATACCAATGAGATGGATTACAAATACCCTAGAAGATACTGACTATATGAGTTGGTTACAAGCAATCAGCAGGAAGCCCTGCTTCACTTGCTTGCTTGCTGGCACTCGTCAGCAAGGTGTATTTGCAACCTGTATGGAATTGATGTTCCCTGAAAAATTCAAACTTCCACCCACCTATGTTGCCTGCAGTAATGTTACAACTGAGCTATTAATGTCACGATCGACCTCCTGTAGTATTGGATGACGTACATTTGCCGATCACTGGAGGGCAACCAATTTCATCCTATCTAGTCCTAAGGTGGCAGATACTGATGAGTGCCAACATTCACGAAACCTAAGTCGAGGAAGGCTTCCTTTGGATCTCCTTCAACTAACCAAAATCTATTAAAGTGCACCACTATGGTGAGCCTCCAAGCTTGATGGGTACATTCGATTATGATCAGTAGAATTCAGTCAGCAATCAAGACTTGACAACATGAAATTGGTTGCTTTACAGTGAACAATCAATGTAGATATAGATTACCACTGATAAGAAGAACTAACGTAAGGAGATCAGTTGCTAACTAGCCTACCACAAAAAGATAATGCGAGTAAATAATTTTATCTAAGGCAATGGGAAAAACCATGATTGTATCACCAAGGTAAAACTTTTCACTGAAATCTAAAAGCCTGTCAGTTATCTAACATAGAGTATGAGGGAAAACCTATGCTAGCTCACTAATAGTGAAAACAGACTCACAGTTGTTTCATAGCATTGAGAACTGAAAATCTTCTTCTGGGAATGTTTTAGTGACTGTGTGATGATTTACTGATCAATCTGAGTTCTGTAGTATGCATGGAAAGTAGAATACATTGCTGATGAAACTGCAGTTAGGCAAAGAAAAGAACCGATGTATTTAGCAAAAAACGGCACACATGTTGACTTTTCCTGATACTGAAATCCTATGCCTAAGACTTCTACTGCACACCACCGGCTATTGAAGAACATGAATGAAAAATATAACCTAAGACTCAAGTCATTTAGAGCACACGTAGAGTAAAACGTCAGTCATATATGGTGAGGTAGGATGAAAACCTGGGCTATGGCAAGATTGAAAACCAACGACTTCTGTATAATCGGCCTACAGTCCTACCAGCTGAGCTACAACACCTGATTGCTAAACAGGTTTCAACATCTCAATCACCGAGTGTTTTACCCGATTTACACGAGAGTGTACAGTCCGTAACCGTCCGTTCCCCATAACCATACTATCTGCCAAGTCAGAATGTTTTTGCTAAATCCAAATCAAGCTGAGCTAGAAAGACGGAATGTCTTATTGTTCGTTGTTGAAACCATCTCAGATTGCCGTAGTGTGGTAGAGTGGTTTTATTGATACAACGTATTGATTGAAGGTGAAGTGTAAGCATAGATGGCGCCAGGATTCGAACCATTCTCCTTCATCCCCTGCCAAATTGACACAGCATCATATGTTTATATACGCTTGTTAGAACTTGAATAACATCCCATATTAATCTCCTAATTCATCGAAAAGAAAACAAGTAGTGGAACAACTAAAGGTGTATTACACAGTTAATTATGTACAAAAACAAGGCTGAACTTAAACGTTTGCAGATCTTTCTGGGAAGCCCCGTCTAATGA
The DNA here is from genome assembly GCA_944470555.2 of Heterobilharzia americana. Lineage (NCBI taxonomy): Eukaryota > Metazoa > Platyhelminthes > Trematoda > Strigeidida > Schistosomatidae > Heterobilharzia > Heterobilharzia americana. The sequence goes on along the minus strand of OX104129.1, from coordinate 67,812,952 downwards.
ATTTGTCTAATCAACTAATCCAATATTTACGCATTTGATTATATGCCGTCTGCTGAAGATTCAGAGCATGCTGATTTGTTTTGGAGCACTTTAGGGATTTTCAGTTTCTTCAAAACATCTAGGCAATATTATTTCAAACGATAAGACAGACAATTTGATGGGACCTCAGTGTATTTAAACTTCCAGTGGTTAGTGAGATTATAGCGGAGAAGCATGAATCTATGATTCACTCTCAGGAGAGACAACTGGAGTGATGAGTGGAACATTTCGAGGAACACTTCTACTGGTCTCCAGCTGCTATTCCGTTGTCTACTTTCCAGTATACTCCTGAATGAAACATTGAGTTAGGTCTTCCAAACCAAATCTCGCTTAAGTTGAGAAGGCTACAAGTAATATGAAACAAAAGCGAACATCAAGACCATGCAGACTTGTACAGGAAGTACTTAAGGATAGTGGTCGCAGATTGTTGATCAGGTTAACTGAAACGTTCACTAATCTATGAGATCTCCTCTGAATGGTTCCAATCACTGGTTATCCGAGTCTTTAGGAAAGGGGAGAAATCTTCTTGTTATAACCATAGAAGAATCAGCCTGACTAAGATAGCATTTAAGATTCTATGTTCGATAATTATCAGACGTTCAATCAGCACTTGGGGACAGCAAACCGGAGGAAAACAGGCAGCTTTCAGACCTGGTCATGGGTATACTAACCAGATACTCACCTTTCGCCAGGTCCTGGAACACAGATACACTTGTACATCCCTGACACTAGCGATATTTCTTGACCTAAAGAAGACATTCAACTCTATCAATCGAGAGGTCTTATGGTAGGTAGTAAGTGCATCACTCTGTTGAAGACTTTGTCTTTAAATAACAGTGGGCGTGATAAAGCGTATGGTGAGTTGCCATATGAGTAATGTACGTTGAGTTGTTTTCGTTAAGAATGCTCACTCTTCCCATTCTTATTCAATTTTGTCATAGACCTACTTATGGAATTCTCCTTCGCATCGTCTGACTTTTCAGAGATCGATCTAATCACAGAAAAATCTTTGATAGATCTAGAGTATGCGAATGAAATAGTCCTGTTAGACGAAAACGACACGCTGGCAAGATACAGTGTTCTCGATGCACTGAGTGGTAATTTGAGAATGATTGGGATGCTTCTCTCTCCACTCACACATAAACTGGGACCCCAGGGTCAATTTTCGTTAGTACCTTGTCTAGCAATAGGGAGTGAAACGAGTGATTGTGTTGACTAATTGATCTACCTGGGAGGTTGCATCAGCCCCGGTGGGTGGGTCAGTGATAGGTGAAATCTCTGCATGAGTAAGAAAGACTCGATTGGCTTTCGCCAATTTACACCATTTAAGGCGTACTGGGTTGTAATACGTTCTCTGCTACCGTACGGCTGTGAAGCATGAGCGTTACAGGTATAGGAGATGAGAAGTCCTCAGGTGTTCAGCCATGATCGTCTGTGACTGAGGTGGCTGGGACATGTGTTACGCTAGCCTAGTTACCATCCTCCTCGTCACGTAATGTTTACTGATGTAGGTTCAGGTTTTAAAAGGTTACACATTCCGGTCGACATCCACATGGTAACAGAAAGCAGGAGTTGGTGAATCTGGGTCACATAACTCAGAATCGACCTCAGTAGCGCAAATGTATCCACACATCTGTATGCAAATATTCATGATGAGTTCAGTTTTTCCTATTCCCGTTGTCATCTTATCACGACTTTCTACCACTTTTACTGCTTTTTTCTCTATTTCTTTATTTTTTATCTTTATGTTTTACCGCCTGATGTGGTGATATAAGGTGTGGCTAATTGGACAGTTATGCAGTAATGCTTAGTCCTATGTCAATTTCTTCCACCTTTCTAATTTTTAGTACGCATTCAGCTGTAAAGTTAATGGTCTTCATTCATTCAGCACATCATTTTAAATGATATCAACAAATCCTTCCACAGAAGATCCATCAGTCTACATGAAGTTATGCAGAGAAATTTGGGTGTTTCACTCTCATCAGAAATCTGAGTGATGCGCTTTGTCACCTTAACCTATACACGCTAAAATAAACGGATAACCTAATTTTCAACATCAAAAGCTTTTCATGAATCCTTCTTCTGTCTGTCAATCATCGTAGGGATCATCTTAGTAGCCATGACAGGAATTCGTAGAAGACGACAGTATTTTAGGGACATAGCCTTAGGATGTTTGTAAATACAAATATTTTCAGTTTTCTTGAATAAGATGGGTGTTTATTGACTTCGCTTATAGTCGAAAGTAGGTTGGCTCTACGAATGCCCATCTACGCGGGTAACTCCATTCTCGAAATTAAGTATATTCTTAAAAACGAGGTAGAAAAATAAAGTTATGACAAGGTGCGATCTCATGGAAACCGATTCTTAAGAGAATAAAATATGTACAACAAGTTAGCGTATATTTAAATAGCAAATGGTGATAAATCAGATCACGTTGTTCTTACGTGATAATAATAATAATAATGTGCATTTTGAAGTAAGTGGAGACTTTAACTTTAAGGTGGTATTCATCACGGACTGACTGACATTAGTTGGAGAACCAGTGAAAACTTGGGAGAACTGGACACCTATTCCGTCTTGTTAGATGACTCTTCAGCAGTACGTGCCCACGACACTGTTACGCTGTCAAACCCACGACCTTCAGGTTTCACAACGAATGCCTTAACCATTCAGCCGCTGGATAGGAGTTCAATGGTCTACAGTTTCCCACTTCGGCCAATTCGCGACGAACATCACCTTAAAAACATATCCCCATTAACATGAACACACATTACTGACATACTTCGAGATGGATATCCAGAAGTTCTAATGAGAAGCCGTGTATGATCGGTGAAGTTAACCAGTAGGAAGTGAAGAGGATTCAAGCTGAAGGACTTGGTGGACAGTCATGCTATATAGCGAGCTGACAGAAGCAGGAAACTGTAGATCATAGAATTCCGGCTCAGTGGCTGAGTGGTTAACGCATTCGCCGTGAAATCTGAAGGTAGTGAGTTCCATCCACAGCTGGGTTGAGAATGCTCACTGGTGAGGAGTTGCATAATAGGACAAAACAGCTACCCATTGTTCCCACGTTTCCAATGGATGTCAAACAGTCCGTGATGAATAATCTTCTGGAATAAATAAAACCCTCACTAACCTCAAAATGCACATTATTATTATTATTATTGTCATTATCAGTATTTTGCTGTAAGAACAATGTGATCTGATTTATCACCATTTACTACCTAAAGATGCGATAACTTGTTGTACAGGTTTCATTATCTGAAGAAGCGATCCCCACGAGATCGCTCAATGTCATGGCTTTATTTTTCTACCTCATCTTTACGAATAGATTTCAGTGACAATCCAGTCATCCAATACTCAACTTATTCAACTTTGTCAGGTCAAATTTTGACTCTCAAGTCTATGGAGTTTACCTTTCAGGATGTTTCAGATCGGTCAACTGAAGTGGTCATATAAAACTTTTGTCATTTACGGTATAAGCAGATTGTCAGCTGTGGCATATGCTTTCAGTATTACCATGAGGCAATGAGTGTGGAGAAAATCTGTAGAAAATTTAGTCATTAATGCTCCGCAGATCCGGATTTTCAACATTAATATCAAGTCAGTGGTTCTATGTGATGGTTCAGAAACTTGGCAGCGCGTTACGGAAAGCATTTTCAACCAACTGCAGGCATAAATCATGAAAAGATGCCGCCGCCTACGCTCACTCGACACTGAAACTGAAGATCAGATGGGGAGAATAATAAGACTAAGCAAGAAGGAACTTACTGTGGCTGGCAACCAACCAACCAACCAAGAAGCTATGGCCCAGTAAATTTGGAGAAGGAGAAGTTGAGATGGATTGGATTGGATTTACACTTAGTAGACCATTTGGAGACATCACACACCAGTCCAGATCAGACCAGACCTGGCTGTCGAGTGGAAGCCGAACGGGAAACGATGAGTTGGGCGTGGTAGTCGAGGATGACGTGGAGGAGATTGTGTGAGGAATAAATGAAAGCTTGTGAGGAGTTTTGGATCCAGGTTGAGAATACTGCAGAGAAGAGAGTGAAATGACGACGTGTAACTGAATCCCTATGTCCCACTAGGAGCCGAAGGGACAAATAATAATAAATGATCTTCAGACAATGAGTGTATCTGGTAACATTTACAAAATGAACAATTGCAAGACTAATCCTTTAAGTTTGACTTCAATGAGTTGGAGTGTTGGAAACGTTTTCCACGTCTCACAGATTCGAATCAACGATTCAAGTACTGCATAACACTGTCAATCAGCTTTTCACAATGAAAAATGCTTTGCGCATCTGAAGAAGATTGAGAAGCCAAGCGTGAGTGAGTTTATCCAAACAATAGGCTAATTAATTCGTGAACATTTGGATTGTAATTTTAAATGCACCAGGACACCACACCACACGTAGTTGATGCGAAATCAACACTGTATTCAACAATTAAGTGAAGGGCAATTAACGACAATAATCTGTTTATTACGCTGATGTATTGACGACGTCATACACTCGGTCAGACTTAACACTGATCATGGGTGAACACAATATGACCTGAGCTTTAGTTTTTCAGTGAGAACTGTCGAAATGGAAGAGTATTTGCTAAATACTGTCATTTCTAGGATACCACTCACACCATGAGGATTTGAGAAGGGTGACAAGCGAAACGCTGAACATTATGATAGATTTGCCTTGCATTATTAGGTTGATTCATACTAGAAATTGATTTTATGTATTAAGTTCCACTTTAGTTGTGACAGCCTGAACAATGGAAATCTGCTGACACTGAAATCAAACAACAAAATCAATTTTGTTATCGAGCTTATAAACATTTCCTCCTGTGCATATCTCAGCTCAGAGAAAAACGCGTGTTGTGACAGTCACAGATTTACAATACCTCTAAATGTACACATCATTATGAATGTGTCCTCCAAAGCAGAATGGTACAACAGAAGAGAGGAGTAGTAGTACTGTGAGTAGTAGTAGTAGTGTGAGTAGTAGTAGTAGTGTGAGTAGTAGTAGTAGTAGTAGTAGTAGTGTGAGTAGTAGTAGTAGTAGTGTGAGTAGTAGTAGTAGTGTGGGTAGTAGTAGTAGTAGTAGTAGTAGTGTGAGTAGTAGTAGTAGTAGTAGTAGTGTGAGTAGTAGTAGTAGTAGTAGTAGTAGTAGTAGTGTGGGTAGTAGTAGTAGTAGTGTGAGTAGTAGCAGCAGTAGTAGTAGTAGTGTGAGTAGTGGTAGTAGCAGTGTGAGTAGTAGTAGTAGTAGTGTGAGTAGTAGTAGTGTGAGTAGCAGTAGTAGTAGTAGTAGTAGTAGTAGTAGTAGTAGTAGCAGTAGTAGTAGTAGTGTGAATAGTAGTAGTAGTAGTAGCAGTGTGAGAAGTAGTAGTAGTGTGAGTAGTAGTAGTAGTAGTAGTAGTAGTAGTAGTAGTAGTAGTAGCAGTAGTAGTAGTAGTGTGAGTACTAGTAGTAGTGCGAGTAGTAGTAGTAGTAGTAGTGTGGGTAGTAGTATTAGTAGTGTGAGTAGTAGTAGTAGTAGCAGTAGTGTGAGTAGTAGTAGTAGTAACAGTAGTAGTAGTAGTAGTGTGGGTAGTAGTAGTAGTAGTAGTGTGAGTAGTAGTAGTAGTAGTAGTAGTAGTAGTAGTGTGAGTAGTGGTAGTAGCAGTGTGAGTAGTAGTAGTAGTGTGAGTAGTAGTAGTAGTAGTAGTAGTAGAAGTGTGAGTAGCAGTAGTAGTAGTAGTGTGAGTAGTAGTAGTAGTGTGAGTAGTAGTAGTAGTGTGGGTAATAGTAGTAAAAGTAGTAGTAGTAGTGTGAGTAGTAGTAGTAGTAGCAGTGTGGGTAGTAGTAGTAGTAGTAGTAGTAGTAGTAGTAGTGTGAGTAGTAGTAGTAGTAGTAGTAGTAGTGTGAGTAGTAGTAGTAGTAGTAGTAGTAGTAGTGTGAGTAGTAGTAGTAGTAGTAGTAGTGTGGGTAATAGTAGTAGTAGTAGTAGTAGAAGTAGTAGTGTGGGAAGTAGTAGTAGTAGTAGTGTGGGTAGTAGTATTAGTAGTGTGAGTAGTAGTAGTAGTAGTGTGGGTAGTAGTAGCAGTAGTAGAAGTAGTGTGAGTAGTAGTAGTGGTGTGGGTAGTAGTAGTAGTAGTAGTGGCAGTAGCAGTAGTAGTAGTGTGAGTAGTATTAGTAGTAGTAGTAGTGTGAGTAGTAGTAGTAGTAGTAGTGTGAGTAGTAGTAGTAGTAGTAGTAGTAGCAGTAGCAGTAGTAGTAGTAGTAGTAGTGTGAGTAGTAGTAGTAGTAGTAGTAGTAGTGTGAGTAGTAGTAGTAGTAGTAGTAGTAGTGTGGGTAATAGTAGTAGTAGTAGTAGTAGTAGTAGTAGTAGTGTGGGTAGTAGTAGTAGTAGTAGTGTTAGTAGTAGTAGTAGTGTGAGTAGTAGTAGTAGTAGTGTGGGTAGTAGTAGCAGTAGTAGTAGTAGTGTGAGTAGTAGTAGTAGTGTGGGTAGTAGTAGTAGTATTAGTAGTAGTAGTAGTAGTGTGAGTAGTAGTAGTAGTAGTAGTAGTAGTAGTAGTAGTAGTAGTAGTAGCAGTGGCATTAGCAGTAGCAGTAGCAGTAGCAGTAGTAGTAGTAGTAGTAGTAGTAGTAGTAGTAGTGTGAGTAATAGTAGTAGTGTGAGTAGTAGTAGTAGTAGCAGTAGTAGTAGTAGTAGTAGTACTAGTAGTAGTAGTAGCAGTAGCAGTAGCAGTAGCAAGAGTAGTATTAGTAGTAGTATTGTGGTTAGTATTAGTGATAGTAGTAGTAGTAGTACTAGCAGCAGTAGCAGTAGTAGTAGTAGTAGTAGTAGTAGTAGTAGGAGTAGTAGTAGTATTGTGAGTAGCAGTAGTAGTGTGAGTAGTAGTAGTAGTAGTAGTAGTAGTAGTAGTGTGGGTAGTAGTAGTAGTAGTAGTAGTGTGAGTAGTAGTAGTAGTAGTGTGAGTAGTAGTAGTAGTAGTGTGGGTAGTAGTATTAGTAGTGTGAGTAGTAGTAGTATTAGCAGTAGTGTGAGTAGTAGTAGCAGTGTGAGTAGTAGTAGTAGTGTGAGTAGTAGTAGTAGTAGTAGTAGTGTGGGTAGTAGTATTAGTGGTGTGAGTAGTAGTAGTAGTAGCAGTAGTATGAGTAGTAATACTAGTGTGAGTAGTAGTAGTAGTAACAGTAGTAGTAGTAGTAGTGTGGGTAGTAGTAGTAGTACTAGTGTGAGTAGTAGTAGTAGTAGTGTGAGTAGTAGTAGTAGTGGGTAATAGTAGTAGTAGTAGTAGTAGTAGTAGTAGTAGTGTAGTATTAGTAGTAGTGTGAGTAGTAGTAGTAGTAGTAGTAGTAGTAGTGTGGGTAGTAGTAGTAGTAGTAGTAGTAGTGTGAGTAGTAGTACTAGTGTGAGTAGTAGTAGTAGTAGCAGTAGTAGTAGTAGTAGTGTGGGTAGTAGTAGTAGTAGTAGTAGTGTGAGTAGTAGTAGTAGTAGTAGTGTGGGTAGTAGTAGTAGTAGTAGTAGTAGTATTAGTAGTGTGAGTAGTAGTAGTAGTAGCAGTAGTGTTAGTAGTAGTAGTAGTGTGAGTAGTAGTACTAGTAGTGTGGGTAGTAGTAGCAGTAGTAGTAGTAGTGTGAGTAGTAGTAGTACTGTGGGTAGTAGTAGTAGTATTAGTAGTAGTAGTAGTAGTGTGAGTAGTAGTAGCAGTAGTAGTAGTAGTAGTAGCAGTAGTAGTAGTAGTAATAGTAGTAGTAGTAGTAGTAGTAGTAGTAGTAGTAGTAGCAGTGGCAGTAGCAGTGGCAGTAGCAGTAGCAGTAGTAGTAGTAGTAGTAGTAGTAGTAGTAGTAGTAGTAGTGTCAGTAGTAGTAGTAGTAGTATTAGTAGTGTGAGTAGTAGTAGTAGAAGTAGTAGTGTGAGTAGTATTAGTAGTAGTATTGTGGTAGTAGTAGTAGTAGTAGTGTGAGTAGTAGCAGTAGTGTGAGTAGTAGTAGTAGTAGTAGTAGTAGTAGTAGTAGTGTGAGTAGTAGTAGTAGAAGTAGTAGTGTGAGTAGTAGTAGTAGTAGTAGTAGTAGTAGTAGTAGTGTGGGTAGTAGTAGTAGTAGTAGTAGTAGTAGTAGTGTGAGTAGTAGTAGTAGAAGTAGTAGTGTGAGTAGTAGTAGTAGTAGTAGTGTGGGTAGTAGTAGTAGTAGTAGTAGTGTGGGTAGTAGTGGTAGTAGTAGTAGTAGTAGTGTGAGTAGTAGTAGTAGTAGTAGTAGTAGTAGTAGTAGTAGTACTAGTAGTAGTAGTAGCAGTAGCAGTAGCAGTAGCAGTAGTAGTATTAGTAGTAGTATTGTGGTTAGTATTAGTGTTAGTAGTAGTAGTAGTAGTAGTAGCAGTAGCAGTAGTAGTAGTAGTAGTAGTAGTAGTATTGTGAGTAGTATTAGTAGTGTGAGTAGTAGTAGTAGTAGTGTGAGTAGTAGTAGTAGTAGTAGTGTGGGTAATAGTAGTAGTAGTAGTAGTAGAAGTAGTAGTGTGGGAAGTATAGTAGTAGTAGTGTTAGTAGTAGTAGTAGTGTGAGTAGAAGTAGTAGTAGTGTGGGTGGTAGTAGCAGTAGTAGTAGTAGTGTGAGTAGTAGTAGTAGTGTGGGTAGTACTAGTAGTATTAGTAGTAGTAGTAGTGTGAGTAGTAGTAGTAGTAGTAGTAGTAGTAGTAGTAGTAGTAGTAGTAGTAGTAGTAGTAGTAGTAGTGGCAGTAGCAGTAGCAGTAGCAGTAGTATTAGTAGTAGTAGTGTGAGTAGTATTAGTAGTAGTAGTAGTGTGAGTAGTAGTAGTAGTAGTAGTGTGAGTAGTAGTAGTAGTAGTAGTAGTGTGAGTAATAGTAGTAGTAGTAGTAGTGTGAGTAGTAGTACTAGTGTGAGTAGTAGTAGTAGTAGCAGTAGTAGTAGTAGTAGTGTGGGTAGTAGTAGTAGTAGTAGTAGTAGTAGTAGTGTGAGTAGTAGTAGTAGTAGTAGTAGTAGTAGTGTGGGTAGTAGTAGTAGTAGTAGTAGTAGTATTAGTAGTGTGAGTATTAG